>JAKFHU010000760.1:11439594-12879189 GCA_023783475.1 Daubentonia madagascariensis
AATAATCCCAGTTAATACTCAGAATAACACAATAAGGTAGGTTGCTTTTTAAAATGACATTTTGAAAGAGACTGGCGCTCAGGAGAGTTACGTGGCTTACCCATAGCTAGAAAGTGACAGGCTGGGTTTGAGAACTCAGTCTTGACATTGAAGCCGCATACCGCTATACTTTTGCTTTGGTAATATGAGGGGATTGTTTATCTAGTTTTGGTCATTCTGGGTACACAAAAATCTTAGTCTGTGCAAATGTGAATATTAAGGTTCAATTTAAATCATTGCCATTTTAATGTGAAACGATCCCTTGATTACACTGTGCAAAATGTTGACTGCTTTAATCCTTAACTTGGGAATTGCTACAGAGATCTTTCTTCCCATTGCAAGTACTCTGTCTGAAGAAAGCGTGCTATATTATCTCTCCCGTCAGCATTCTGTGTGCTGTGGCAAAGTTAGGAGCATTTTACAAATATTTTAGCAAGAACAATTTCTTCAAGAAGACCTGAATTGAGAGCTGAGTTCCTACTAGACAGGAAGCTGAAATCTGTAATTCTTGTAAATTTACATTAAATGCTATATTCTGAGATATTCTATCTTTTTTTTCAAAATCTGCTTCTTGTCTAAGTTTCTTCTTTTCCATTCCCATGTATATTGCCTCCTGTCTAGTCTAATAAACTGAGGGTTTTGTCTTGCTTCAAAGCGATCAGTAGCTACATATTACCGAAGCAAAAGACTGCTTAAAATCCCCAAGATTTCTACATTACGGTAGAATTTAACACCTGTTAAACACATTTTTTTGTTATATATTAACATGTTTCCATTTGGTGTTCTTTTAGTTTATTTTACTGACAATGAGCACACCAACTAGATCAAAGCCAAAAAAATTCAGATAGCATCATTATTTTGGTACACATAATACAAAACATTTTGCCCTTTGTGAAAACACAAAGAATTTTGCAGTATCCACATAGTTCACAAGCATCATTTAGCCCATCTTGAAATTAATTTTAATTAAGTAAAGTGATTTTTATTTTCATCAAATCTTGATGTCTTGAGTGCTTGGGGATATATTCTATTCATTTTATCATCCCATATACCCAAATGGAAATAAATATCATTAAGAGAGAGTTATATTGAGGACAGTTAGTTCTGTTTGGATTCACAGAATATGATGAGAGGAGGATTGTGTAGGGCTGTGGTCCCCAACCCCCAGGCCACAGACTGGTACCTGTCCATGGAAAAATTGTCTTCCATGAAACTTAGGAAAGGGGGGGGGTTCTGCACAGCAGGAGGTGACTGGTGGGGAGCAAGCAAAGCTTCATCTGTGTTTACAGCCGCTCCCCCATCGTGCACACTGCCTGAGCTCTGCCTCCCCCTGTCCCCCATCCGTGGAAAAACTGTCTTCCATGAATCCACCCCCGTTGCCAAAAAGGTTGGGGACTGCTGGTGTAGGGTATAAGATGGTGCACTTTGATCTACAAGGCCCAATCTGCAGATAACACTTTATTGATTCTTTGTTCATAATAAAGTCATATCATTTTTACATCACCTATTTTGTAGAACATGGTAAAACATAAATATATGGAAAAGCCCAAACTTTCATATTTTTTGAAGTTAGGGTGAAACAGGGAACCCAGATCTAAATATTTTTACACACTGAGAACAATAACACTTAACCTGAAATGCACAACACAACTCTATATAAATTGCACTCAAATTTAACACAAAACAACCCTGCTCTCTCTGTTACGAAGATCTCAAAAGAGTGGTTACATATAATAATTTCATTTTTATTAAAGAAAGCATAACAATTTCCTTTAACATAATTGTATAACTCTTCTTTAATATATGCATATATATGAGCAATATGTGTATGTGCAATATACAATAATATATTTGCATATATAATATACATGTAATAAATGTGAAATTATGTTATTTTCATAATATATGCCTTTATGTTGATGTGAGTTCATTGGTCTTTGGTAAATTCTAAAAGTTATAGTTATAAAAGTTATTTTCATAATATTTATACTTGTAAAGTCATAGAAAATTTAATATGTGATCATTAATAGGTCTAATTATTTGAATGATATCACTTTAGCCTTCAAATAAAGTAAAACTTTCACAACAATACTTGTTTATTTTATGACCCTCATCCCTTCCTACTTAAAGTGCTTATATAGCGTTTCCTGAACATTTGATAAATCAGAGAAAGAAGTTAGTTGGTGTGCTTTAATATTCACCAAACACAAAATGGCTATCTCTATATTTTCAGGCTATAAGAATGTTGGACAGTAGCTTGTTAAAAAAAAAAAGATTAGTTTGAGGGAAGGGGTCACTTTGATAATGTGAGGTCATTAAAAAGCCCATCTGAAAAGGGCGAACGATGGGTTATATTGTTGTTACACAGGTGACAAGGGTGGAGGTTGACAATGCGAAGATGAGAAGTAACATCAAGGCGAGAGGTAGCATCATGTATTTGGAGTGTAAGCTTGGAAGCCATCTAAACAACTGACACATAAATCAACATGAAAACGTTCTTCCCAAGAATATAAAAGTTAGAACAAGGGACTTCTATGAGAGGAAATGCCAATGGTTTTCTCAGATAATAAAACTTTCTGTTAAATTTCACTCCATTTAGTTTAGCCTAAGTACAGAATTTAAGGATGTGAGGTATGCTCCCATTCTGAATGTCTTCTGAAAACACAAAATTATGGAAGTGTTAAAAAAACTATGAAAAAGTATTATATTTTATTTATTACAAGTTCAATACACATTAAACCAGCTCACTTCAGCCTTATAAGACAGTAAACAAAATAATTTTCATCTTTCTTATATTTGTTTTTACATGACTAAAGCTTGCTTTCTGAGAATATCGTCTATCTATCTGTCTATCACCTTATATTTGAGGTTTCTAAACAAAGTACATTTTTAAAAATCTCATAAAATTATTTTCTGTTAAAAAATAGGTAGATTGTTAAGATACTGGATGTTCAACACCTCTTAAGTAAAATTCAACTTGATTTATTAAGTTTTTTACTTCTAAGAAGCTCAAAGCAAAAAAAAAAAATCATCCAGAGAACTAATCCTCCAATATCTCCATGAGGAAATAAAATATTTAACCTATGCATAAACTCAATAAGTTACAAAGTTAGTTTGTAAAATGTACCAACATCTGTATTAATACTGTAAAGATTGCCTCACCCAGCCACTAATCTATTTATTTTAAATGTGTGATAATCTCAGAGGAGCTTTGGGGTGTCTATGCAATTTTGGTTGTATTTTATCTATGATAAAAAGTCAACTTGCAGGACATTAATGAATAGCTCATGTATGCATCTTAATTGTTATAATAATAACATATTTCTTCCTATTAGGTTTTATCTGAGATCTTGTTCATTTGTTTTATGGTTATAAGCAAGAATAGATAGGCACAGGTCAGTATCCCATGCCAACCTGAATAATAGATGCAAATTACTTGAGGAATATTATTTTTAGCCAAGCTCAGCCTGTTTATTCAAGTACATAGTAAAGAGCTGATAACTAGCTGGAAAACAGCCTGTAAATTAGTCAAATTAAATTATCCACATTGTCCCTTCCACACTGCTTTCATAATTATAGTAGCAGTATGGCACTAAGGGAAATGCATGGGCTTTGGATTTAGAAAATTCTGAGCTTGAAAGTAGGCAAATTAGCCTTTATGAGCCTCAATGTTTCCAATGGTACAATGGGGACATGAGTGCCTCCTTCATGGCTTGTTTTAAATGGATGAGGTGAGATAATGTACATACAGTGCTTGGCACAAAATGTGCTTGAAAATTAGTAGTTGACGGTATTACCTTTCTAATCTGGATTATTCAAGATAAAGCAGAACTTGATTTTTGATTGAATATCTCTGCCTGTCTTTGTAATCCTGGAGACTAAGCATCTTCATAAAATGTTAACTGCCCCTAAAACATAAGCAATAAAATTTGGGTTTATTTTATGGAGGATTCTTTAGTGTAGTTAAGCATGAAAGTGAAAAGTGCTTTGATGGCCCTTCTCATTTAATTCCTCAGATGTAGAAAACCCAAAAGATTCACAACTGTATTATGTTAAAGATCATAGTTTCAAAATGCCCTAGAACCACAATAAATAACCTATGATATCCATAACCGTTTTGTGACTCATTATTCACAACCAAAGGACTTCCCTGACATTTATATACTCTGTTAAACCACCCATATCTGTACCAAAAATAAAAGGCATTGACAGGTATGTTCAAACTAATCAGAGCAAGGCCATTCAAGCTTACTGCCCAAAGCCTGTCAGAAGACTCAGTTCTTAGGACAGGCTGTTATTGAATTATGGAGAAACTAGCCTATTATTGCACATTAATTAAGTGTAAAATTATGAACCGTGTCTCTTTATATATCTGTATCTTGACACTGCAAAGTGATATTAATTGAAAAATTATTTTTATATGCTTTAATACCTTACTATATATATTTAAGTGTGGCATAAATGTCTCTTGACTATCTTTTATTCTGATAGACATCGTTGTGTAATTACAGTCAGCAGTTGATGAGCTGTAGTCACCTGACTCTTGAACCTGATCAGGCTTGCACTGTAAGTATCCACAAAGGGAAATGTACCTCAGGCTGCCAGGGAGGCTGGAGAGTCCACAACCTGCTACAAGGCCCCCTTTTGAGGAGGGGAAAGGTATCTGTGCAGGAGAAGCATCGGAAGGAAACAGGATTGCATTCCAATGAGACATTTTTAGAATGTTAGCCTTTTAGTTCTTAAAGTCATGTGATCCTTTGAATTCATTGTTAAAATACAAATAACCCTGAGAGGGCAAACACCTTAATCATTATCGGACCACAAATGGCTTTGAAGCAGCATCGAAGCAGCGGGCTGATCAGAAATGTGCATTGGCAGAAAAGTCAGAGCAAGACAAAAGCATTTCTACTTAACTTCCCAGGTTTGTCTCAGTTCAATTTTGTCCCAATTCTACTCCTGTGAGATAACAGTAAAGGAAATATTTCAGTTGTTAGATGATGACTGTATGGTCTCCCCACCCTCACCCCAGGAACTGAAGTGGACTGAAAATAACATCAAATTGGGATATTATCAAAACAATGATTAATTTCAAATATATCTTAAATTAGTGGAAAATATTACAGAGTCACTACCACATGGAACTGTTTGTGTATTATCCAAACAAAATTTGACTAGAATCCTGTCCTGCTCAAGAACTTGGGATAAATCCTAACCATTTGATGATAACCATCTATCTCTTACAGAAGTGTCTCCAGAAAAGTGAGAAACATTTTTAACTAAAAACAATGGACTTACCCCCATCTGATAATGGCAAGTTAAAATTAAAGGTTGTCAGGGTGTAAAAGATATGAATATTAATATTATTGAAGCATAAAACAAATGCCAGTTTAAGGGACAGAATAGGGTGGTGACTGAACAGTGCTGGCTCATAGCAGAAGGAAGGAAGTGGTGCCTGGTGAAGTTGTCTGAGGTTATGGAGTGAAACAGCAGACGGCACATGTCTTGTGCTTGAATAAGGCGAGACTTGCCATGGCTATGAGCCAATTTAGACACAATTTATAAAATGGAATCGGTGTCTTTAGTTAGCGTCATGGTCATAATAGAACTTCAAAATAGTTAACTAAGTCTATAGACATTTTGGCATGTTCATATACATGGACGTCTTGAAAATTTGCCTTAATTATGCCTCTGAGATGTGCGGGGGAAGGAGGAAGCTGAGGTCATGTTGGTAAGGCTAACTAGACAAACTCACCCTCAGATTAGAAACTACTGAACTGTTGTGTGTGCTGAGCACTGGTTCCCAAATAGTAAGACAAGCATAGCTATCTGCCAACAATCATCTAAAGAGCTTGTTAATAAAAAAAATTCTTACCTAACAGATCAAATGAAAGACCCAAGTAATCTGTTTCTTTGAAGAATTTTCTGAGAGATTCTGATACACAGAGGATTTGGAACTATTAAACTGGTCTTTTAAGAAAATGACTGGCCAGTGGCAGCATTAGTGACAGCTGGGTCTCTACAGTTCTCTGGCTGGTTTGCCTGACTTATGGCAGGTGACTCTTGTTATCCTTTAAAACTGTGTGTTGGAGGGCAGAAGCAACTCCAGCAGCACCACTTTGAAGGCCACCCAAAATTTGCCCCAGTGGCTCATCCTATAGAAACAGCAGAGAACATCTCCCTGATACAATGTCTTCTGTTTCCTAATTCAAGTTCATGGTTGCTTGCTTTTTGAAGTTTGTTCACATATGTGAAGGCTCTCTGCTCTTGCTGATAATTGCATAATATTAACTGGCTGTAAAAAGTAAGGGAAAAAAGGGAAGGAAGAGACTTATTTTCAAAGATGCTCTGGGGTTTAGTTAGAGAAGAATGATAATTATGAATAAAAGAAGAGCTTAGAACTCTTCGTTCTTTGTAATAAAATATGATATGCTAATGGTGGCCTTTCTTTTTTATGCATTTTAAGTGTGGCTGAAGACATCCACCCTGCAAGTTGTTCTAATGTTGATAACTCTTAAATAGCTGATCTGATTTAATTTACATGTATCATTTAACTATGTGTATTCCCCCATGGAATTGTTTAAACCATGTTTTTATTCATACCTTCTTCCAAAAGTTTGAGTTTTATGATTTTAAAAAAATGGCTTGTTTAGAAACATTCTACACGACTAATGTCAAGGTGGTTAGGGTAAAGAAGGTTAAGCAGAAGTTATTAGATGAAGAGCAATAAGTAACAAAATTATTAAAAGAGCACATGATGTTTGAGATAAGAAAAAGTCCTATTTTTCAGCATCCTCAATGAAAAAAAAAGGTCAGAAGCTAAAAAGAGTGAGAATTTGTGTGGTGAATGGAAATAACACATTCTCTCAAGTCTGGTAATGATTCTTTTTGAGTAAATAAATCAGAGAATGATCTAGGTTATGTTATGATAATGAATAACTTTAAACCACAGTGACTTAAAGCAACAATGATTTATTTCTCTCTCATACCGCATGTCCATTAAGACTACCCTCAGCACTGTCCTCACTCAGGCCATTAGAACATTTATTCTACGGAGTATTGCTTATTAATCACGGCAGGGAGAAAGAGCAGGCATGGCAAATTGTGCACTGATTTGTAAAAGTTTTCACCCAGAAATGATAAGGCAGAACTCAGCTCATATTTCATTGGTCAAAGCAACTACAAGTTAGCCAGGAAGTATGATCTGATCCACATGCCCAAAAAAGAGGAAAACTGATTATTTGATGAACAGCACTAATGACCCTAACAGTCTTCCCTTCTGGTCATTAAATATTTGAGTTCCTCTCCCTCCAACAACAACAAAAAAACATATACTAGCTTTAGAGTCCGTGACATCCAAGGGATGCCAAGTGTCTATTCACCCAGACATGCTTCCTCTTGGTCTGGAGATCTGTGTGCCAGCCAGGTTACCATTCACCCCCAGCCCCGATATGCACGGGTAGAACAGGGACAGGTAACTATCACTATCAGGAGACGGTAAATGGCAAACAGAAAAGTCACTGGTCTATAGAAATTCTAAAAATCACGCTAGACAAATGCCATGAGGGGCCCTTATGCTGGGAAAGTGGAGAATGTTTGCTGTTTAGACAGTAATTCTAGTTCCTAGAAGGCTCCCCCCTACTTCTAACTTTTCCCCATGGGCCTTGGCTAATCCTTCTGATTGTTTATTCCTTTTTCATGTCCTCCTTGGCCAAATACGAGTTGGAAATGAGACTGTGTTGCTGCGTCCTCATTGGAGGATAAGCAGCTTTCTTAGCCTGCTCCCCACCTGCCAGAACGTGAGGGACCAGGGACCATTTTAGTTCTCGAATAGGCTTTTTTTTTTTTTTTTTTGGTCTACGTCCGTGATTCCTTCAGCAGTAAACTCTCTTAAAACCTTAACAGCTTTTACAATGTTTGACTTAGTCAGTTACATGTGCAGATAACCACATCCAGAATTCTTTCCAGACATATTTCTTAGATTTAGAGTATTTGTTCGCGTCTTGTCCCACGCTTTCTCTCTCGCTCAACTAAATTACAGGCCTTCGACCAATCAGGCTGAGGTGGGAGATCCACACCCTTAATCTCCTTTCCCTGAGCTATTTTACCCGATTGAAAGGATTTACTGTGTGCTACTTTAATCCATTCAAAGGGTTTTATTAATGGGAATAACCAGAGTTAGCCTTGATTTGATCCTTGCCTCAAGGCTAAGTTTTAATCAGCCTTTGTTGCTTGAAGTAATTTTTCTTTCTACTCCACAAGTCATACTCTCATAAGACTCTATTTTGTTTTGTCACAGCTTTTCCTTGACTTTTTATTAATGGTCATGGGAATATGAAGAGGTATACCAAAGAATACTCAAGCCTTCAGTTGTAGAGCTTTCTACCCACACATAGTATAGCAGTAACCAACTTCCTGGTATTAATAGGGCTCGATCTCTGTCTTATTTGTTCTGTAACAAGAGGAGTTGAAAATGACCAGAAAGAAGTCTCAGCTGCTACATTAATGGAACTATGACTTTATTCCCTTGTGGAAGGTTTTCTCCTTTAGAACTAGTATCCCTAAACCTTCCAAGTCCAAGGTTGTGAGGGCAGGAAGCAAATATTTTGTAAATTCCTGGCTCAGAATAATCTTTTCCTGGAATACCACAATGGAGAATAAGTCATCCTCCAAAGAGATTACGATGCTGGCAGAAGCTATGCAGACAAAGAAAGCAAATCTGTTTCTGTGCTGTGTATCTAGTCACAGGAGGACCAATTTTTGGTCTTCTCTAATGGAAGAAAGCCAAAATAATCAATTTGCCACCAGATGACTGGATAGTAGCCAATCTCTCCTGACCACCCCAAGGAATGATGCCATGCTGGAGGCTCTGTGTTGATAGCTGCTGTTGGCAAGGAGGGCCCTCAGCATCAGCAGTGGCTGTATTCACATCAGCCCCAAAGAGGGGAATTTTATGCTGTTAGGTCTACTTATGCTCATTGAGCATCACTGGGGTGGTTAGAGAGAGAGGTTGCTTGATATCTAGAAGATGAGTTCCTCTTGTTCACCTGATTATTGAGAGCATCCTCTGCTGTGGGTGCTCCCTGTTGGGCATTCATTTGACACCAAGTATCTATACACTGTGTGCCCATTCTAAGAGATGCAACCCCAAACTCTTTCCAAAGACCACCTTAATCTTTTCAACTTTACCAATCTTATTCTTTTCAACCTGTAAAACCATTATCCAATGTTCATTATTCGGTGTAAACCCATACCTCAAATTATTTCTGCTACAAAACAAAGTGGACAACCAGATATATGCTCAAAATTATTGCTATTGGGGACATTTTATTTCACAACTATCTATCAAGGCTGCTCTGGAATGAGGCTGTACTACATTATATCTACCAACTTATCATGCATATCTGTGGGGGAACAAAAACAAAACAAAAAACACCTTTGCTTGCAATTTTTTTCCCCTTCAGATACCTAATCATACTGATTATAAGGAATTTCCCATTGAGTTGAGGAAAAGACCACAAAGTAGCAAGATTAGGTCTAGGACACCTGTTCTTGCAATTTCCATGTCTACTCTGGACTTGCTTGGGACCTGTCTCACACACATCATCCCCATTTAGTAATGCAGTACTGGTGCTTGTGCTCAGCCTTATAATTTGGTGAACCAGATAATATCCATCAGGCATTGCTTGGTCTAACTAACTGGGGAAAAATCTAATACAGTGGACAGAAACCTACCTGGATCACAATTGTAATAACTCACAGCTTTTCACCTACTTGTTAGAATTGAGCCACTTCATCACCCAGAGTTCACTGATTAAGGGAACTACTCTTCCTTTTAAGGAAGGATCCCACAACATACCTTAGGTATTACATTTATGCTCTAAATATTTTTCTATACCTTCGCTAGAGAGACAATAGATATTTACCAGGATAACTTTGAACTGGGGAATGGTAAATACCCAGATCTTCCAAAAGTTTCTCAACATTGGCTTTGAGTTGATGTTAATCTCTGGTGACTCAACACATCACCATGCTGCATTAATGGTGAGGGGATGAAGGATGGGGGACTTTAGAAGTCAGGTGGCAAGTGCAGTTTATGGCCAAAGCCATCTCACTGTGAGTCCTGTGAGCCCATGGAAACATCATGTGGTTGTTTTCCCAGTTTCTGAATGCAGAGTTGGAATAGACATACTTAGCACCAGGCAGACTTCCCATATGCTTCCTTATCTTGTAGCGAAAGGGCTATCTTTGAAGCAAGAAACAATGGAAGATTTTATGACCCCAGGGCTAATGGAAGAAATGTAGGAATTAGTTTCTCAGAGCTCCAGTGAAAACTGGATCCAAGTAGTAGGGGCCAGAGGTAGGGAGATATCAAAGCACAAGGGGAACAGGGACAAATACGCAGACTTTCCTCTGTTCCTGCACTCTGGTCTCCTGCATTGGTGCCTCCAACTGTGTCCAACCAGAACCAGCAAGGAATGCAGTCGACAGGGTTCAGTTCCCTGGACACAGAACAGGGTAAAGAATGATGGAAAATAGGTAAGGTTGAGCAAAAGAAAAATAATAAGCAAAATTACCACAGACATTTGATCCCTATCATTAAGGAAAAAGGATAAGAAGGTTTTTTTTTTTTGGAACAGTTATTTTATTGGAGAACAAAAAACTCACTAAATATGTGTTGTTAATGTTGACAATTGATGTGAAAAGAATCTCCTGAGAAAGAAAAAAAATTTATTTTTTTAAACAAACCTTAATTTCATGGAAATAAAGTTTGCATTATGTTAGAGATCATGTAGTTTGAAGTTAGAGTATCTAAAGATGTTCTTGGATCAAGTATGATAAAAAATATGGATTGTAGTTGGGCACAGAGTGGTTTTATTTTTCTATTAGAAATGTATTGAGCAAAATGAAAACTATGGTACAATTTATGTCAATATAAGTGTAGCTTATTTCCTTTTTAAATAAATTTTTCCACTCATTGGTCCTATAGATGGTATGGATTGTGTGAGAGTGTGTGTTTGTGTGAATTTTATTTAATCTTCCCAAGTGAGGCAACTATTTTACTCTGAATTTTACACTATGGTTTGAGGTCTAAATTTTTAAAAAGTGTTCTCTATCTCTTACATTTCTTGCTGATTTGTATTGTGAAGTTTTTAAAGCATTTTAAAATTTATTTAAGACAGCTTGTAGAATAGAAGCTTGTTTATAATTCCATTTTGGCCAAAATTTTGGTTTAAAAAATATAGTGATCTAGACTAAGTTTGTGCTTGAATATAGTTTCTTTCTCTCCTTGGTTAGACTTACCTAGTAACTTTCAGATGAAACTGGTTTTGGTCTACTCTCTTATTGAAGAGAAAAAGTAACAACAAGAGTAATACCCCAGTAAACATTCTTCCTTTTTTTCCAAACAAACTACTTCTAATTTATTTACTTTGCTTATTCTTTTACAGCTAAATATCCCTTGGCTCTTAAAGCCATCTTTTATTTTCTATTTCAGTTGTGCAAGAACCAGCTTGAGAGCACAAAACTCTTAAAGTAAAGCCACAGTTCGCTTTTGTATTCCTATCCCCTAACATGCCTTCTTGCTGTAGTTTTCAGAGGTATAGAAGTTAAAAGGGCTAGGAAGTATGTTTTCTCAACAGATAAAATATAGTACAGAATTGTGAACAAATACTCCTGTATCTGTGAAACTACTTCAGAACTTAATTTATTTTAGCATTAAATCATATAGGTATAATCTTTACATTTTCATGATTTATAAGGCAGGGGAAAAGAGGACCATGGTGACATTTCAGTCAAATGTAATCTCTGGGATTCTATATCAAACTAGAAATAAATGTGTTTCTAGCCAGGAAAACTCTTAAATTTATCCTGTCATGGGAATCCCCACTCAAGTCATGGCTGGGGCAGAGATTGATTGGAATTAAAGCAACAGTTTTACTTTGGTCAAAGTGTGGGTCCCAAGATGCTCAAACAATAAACCTGACAATGTCTATAGAACACTCTGTAGAAGTCAGGTAGTTTACTATGAAGAATAGAGAAAACATTCCGGAGTGTTCCCTTGAGTTTGACCAAAGCTTCCTGGGGCACTAAGAGAACTCAGCATGCCTTGACTTCTTAGTTAAAAACATATGGGGTAGGAATTTTAAGAAAAGCTTCTGGTGACAGAGTATGTAGCAAAGTGAGAATTGGATTTGGAGTCAGAAGATTCAAGTTTAAGTGATGCTCTCACCAACTGTTACCAAGTCTCTAAGACTTATTTTCCTATGTGTGTCCTGTCGAAAATAGGACCTGATACTTTGCTTATTTTTCATTATAATTAAAAATAATAATGTATTTGAGAAATAAGTTATAAGCTAAATACCCATATAAAAGTGCTACATATTTTTGTTCATAAACTTAGAGAAGTAACAAAGGGTTAGATTTTGTGTGGGCAACACATAGTGTTTACAGATGAAGAGCTGGAGACTTAGGTTAATTAATGTTGTTTAGGGTTACACAGATGGAAAGAAAAATGAAAAACTAAAGTGCTCTGCAAATCGGCTTTTTGTAAAAACTTTGGGAGATACGAGAGCGGATGATAGATCAATGTTTTTTCGAAACATGTTCTGTGGAAGACGTGAGTCAGACTCTGTGGATATTTGTTAAAAATGCAAATTCATGGGTTTCACCCAAGTAACTAAGGCAGAGTCATTGGGAATGAGGCCCATTTTTTTTAGAAATTCCCCAGTGATTCATGTGCATTCTAATAATCATGAGTTGCTCTTTTATAGAGAATATTGAAGTGAATGAGTCAGAACATGTTGCTCTGATGACTGAATATTTGCATGTCCTTGGATGTTTATTGACCATCTTGGTTTCTGTTTCTTTAAAGGAAGGTTAAGCATTGCCGTCATTTACCAATCTGTGATATTACAAGGGGAAAATGTGGAAATAAAGTATATATATAACACATAGCATAAGAACAAAAAACAGCTCCTTTAACAAATGCTTTGCATTGTGAGCAGTGCGCTTACGCACGCCTCCCAGCAGAGGGCAGTGTGCATCCCTCTCACGGCTCAAGGACAAAAGCACCCTACACCGAATTCCCCTGAGTGACAGAGATATGCACATTTCCTGCGGGGCATTTATTATTGTATGAAGGAATTACGGTGTATTTTTAAATCTTATTTTATTTATTTTTCCAGGAAAATATGCAACCTTCCCAGGCCTTCTAAATATGATGTTTGGCACTCGTAAGATGTGTCTGTGACTTGGTGCCGATGCTCCAGGAGCTGTGCACAGCTTGGCGTTATGTTTCCAGTACATATATCTGGGACCAGTACCTTCCTGCGCACAACCAAAGGATTGTGCCATGTGGCTGTTTACCCGTCTAAATGTTTGGTAGTATATGGGGAAAGGAAGACTAGAAAGTGGAAGAAAAATGCAACACTCGTGGGTGACATCGTCTTGCATTTGCTGCCAGTCAGGGACTTACTGATTGGGAATTCCTGATAGGGACTTACCGGCTGTGTGGTCTCGGGAAAGCTGCTTAATATTCCTGAATTGCAGTTTCCTTATTAGTTAAATTTGAGACAAAATCACATACTTCACTGGGTTTGAGTAGGATTGAAATGAGATATCTGTATAAATTTTCCTGGCACCAAGCAATTTATAAGTCAATGTTCCCTTTCTTCTCTTCCTTGCTGAAGACAGTCATCCTTTTCTGCCCTTCACTGCATCCCTCTCATCAGTAGATTAACTTAAACGTAAAAAGTATTTTTGAGTACTTTCTATAAACGAGCATATATGTGCCAATGTCCAAGGTATGTCAGCTCTCCAATAACCACTGAGGACTTTCACCTGGGTTTCACATGGGGATTTCACTGTCAAGTTAGTAATGGGAACAGTCACAATTTAATGAGGCATCTTACATATATCGTTGGACAACATGACTCTGCAAGGACGGAATTAGGACCCTCATTTTACAGGTGGAATGATGGCTCCAGGACATGATTGGAAGAACCGAGGCCACAAGTCTGCACGGCAGAGCTGGGGTTTGAACTCAGCTCTATCTTCTTGCAAAATGTATGTTCCCACTAGACCACATCAATGCCCAGTCTGAAGCCAGATTTAAAATATTTCTCCCTCAAACCTACCCCTTTTCCTCTAATTCCTATTTCAGAGAATGGTATCATAATTCACTTAGTCACCCAAGGAAGAAATTTGGAAATTGTCTTTGGCACAGCTTCGCTCTTATCTCCCATCTACGCTCCCTCTTTAATTTGTTCTCTCATCCTCAGACACATAACTACTACCCTAGGAAATTAAGGTCTAATTATCTTAAACTTGGATGGCGAGAATAAATCATTTCCCTGAGTTCAGGGAGATATCCTTTGACTTTATCCATGTCACTGCTTCCAGAATGATCTTTCTAAAACCCAGATTTTATTTTGATATATATATATCACTGTTTCCTATGTGGCCATGGTTCTTCATGCCTATCTAAGCCTCAGCTTCTGACAATCTCCTTGTATAACTTTTTGCAAACTCATGTACCAGGTTCCATTTCCTACCACTTGCCTTTGATGATCCTGCTTTCTGTGCCTGACACACTTTCCTTGTTTTGCCCACAAATACCACTATAGACTCAAGACTAGGTCAAGTGCTACATATTCAATGGACACTTTGTTAATTTCCAATTAGAACTAACAACCTCTCCTCTCTGCCCCACTGCATCTTGTCAGCCTGTATCACAGCGGCAAGATTTGTTGCTGTTGCTTGTGAGATGTGCCTCCCCCTGGCATGCTGCACCTTCCTTGAAGTCAAGGATGGGAATTTTGTTTGTCTCTCATTTCTAACAGCCAGGACAGTGCTAACAAGTAGCAGAGGCACTCCGTAAGTGTTTATTGGAAGAGTAAATAAGTGCATGAGTGAATAGCATGCTGTTTTGTACTGGGATAAGGTAGGTGAGGGGCCAAAGGCTTCATGCAAGGTTTGTAATACAGCAAGGATAAGAAATGTCAAATTTAATTGATGAGTTAAGTCTTATCTTCCTTTTTTCTTCACTGTTATTCTGTGGAAATGAGAGAGTCTATTTACTTGAATAAACCAAATTACTTTGATTCTCTCTTTGTGGCTGTGAAAACTATAAATGGCCAGAAAGAGAACCAAACATTCCTAAAAATTCTTTTGGAGATATATTACCCCACCTTCATGGAAAACTTTGAAGACATCACCCTGAACGTTTACCTCACACAGCTCTGCCTAGAAAAGCCAGCGTGGAAGATTGGGGTGGATATCTTATTTGTTCCTTTAAAGAACACTCATTTTACTACTTCAATTGAAAAAATGGAAAATAAAAAAGAATACCAGAGGGCTCTACCAAGTGGCAAAGAAAACTGAAGGTTTAGTTATGACTCCTGTCAGCTGAATGTAGAAGAAACCAACTGCCAGGGCTTAAACAAAGGTTTATTTTTCTTACACAAATTAGAAGCTCCATTAAGTTATCAGTGGCTCAGTTTCCTTTTTCTTTGTTTTGCACCATCCTTGGCATTTGTTTTTTGTTTCATGGTCATTAAGCCGGCTGCTGTACCCCAGGCAATACCTTACCATTACAGACAGGAGGAAAAGCTGAGAGCACAGGACACAAAGCATGTGGCCATTGAATCTGCCTCTTCTTGCCCTTTTTAGCTTTACCCTGTAGACTTCACCTCTCATGGGCCACAGTGACTGCAAAGAAACCTGTTAAGAAGCAGTTTTTTGGGCACAAAAGCACCCTGAACAAATCATGGTTCTTTTAGTGAGGAAGAAGGGAAAATGGAAATTGATTGTCACAGTTCTGTATTCCAGCTGGGCAACTAATAAGAAACTAGAAAGTATGACTTTGCTATAACCTAGTGACGTATTTTCCTGTTTGAGACAACCCAAGGTAGGGATCCCGAAAGAAACTGTAATGACCTTGAGTCTGATTGCTTATAGGGCTCACACGTCAGGTGCAATAAGGTGCTTACATAGTCCCTGACATAAATTCATCCACTCTGCTTTTTCTGCACTGGAGTCTTGTGCAGGCCTCTATAGATTTTAGAGGATTAATGTCTATAACCTCATAACTAGTCTCTAGTTTCTGTGCCTCTAGTTTTTCCCCTTTCTGATATCTTCCCTAGTTTTTCCCCCTTTCTGATATCTTCCCTAGTTTACTATGACAGTCAACTTTGTAAAACACATACTGATTATGTTCCTGCCCTCCTTAAATCTCCCCAAGAAAGAATAAAGTATAAAGTAGCGTGGCTTACAACACTCTTCACTACCTGTTCTTACTTGGTTCCACCTTTCCTCGACCACCTCATTTCTTGTGATCGCTAACTTCAGCTCTGGCCATACTGGGTGACTTTCAGGCCCCCTGATCCACCTGTGGTCTCTGGCCCTTCAGGAATGCAGTTCTGTCTGATTGGGCTATTCTTCAAACCGCCCAACCTTCCTCACCTGAATGTTCTGCACAAAGATGTTATTTTCTTCAGGAAAATTTCCTTGCTTCCTGGGCTATATCATCTTCCCCGTGTCTCCAGAACACTTTCCCTTTCATTGCACTTGGGCTGTCACATCAGAATTCCCTGTTCATGGATTTGCATCTCCCTCTAGACTAGAGTACACATTTTGTGAAATCAAGGAATCGTTTGTTCTTTTTCACAACTGCCATCCCATTTGCCTAGAACTGTGTCTGGCACCTAATAATTACTCAATAAATATTTAAATAAACAGGTAAACACATACTAGTTTTTTTGTTGTCCTCTTTATTCCCTGCTGGGAATGAGTTTGGGGAAGAAGTGGCAGGTGGGCATTGGGAAAAGAAGTGACTCTGTTTCCCCATTTATACAATATTCCCACTATCCCTCTTTATGTTAGGGCCAAAGTAAAGACTTACTGATGCTTTTCCCACACCACTTCCGCTTGTGGCTTCCTTTTTGTGATTGTTTTTGCTCATGGAGGCTGCCTTTGATATTTATTTAAATCAATTTGACTCATAAACCAAGTTTGATGGAAAGAATGTGGAAACACAGAGTGTGATTTCCCCTTCCTGCATACACCCCTCCTACAGATCGAGTGCCTCTACCTAATGATCTGTCTCAGGCCAAGCAATCCATCACTGCTCAGGGATATTCCCTGGGGAACAATGATTTTTTGTGTGTGTGGTTGTATGTGGCCATTTCATATATAAGAAGGTGAGGACTTAGCTAATTATGAATATTTATGCTATAATGGAAGATTTGTTTATGTAAAATACTTATGTGAAATTCCTTCAAAATAGAATTGTCCATTATTACTCATAAACAATAAACTGCATCTTCTTCTAGGTACATAGGCAAACTCCTATAAAACTTGAAAAAGTGACTCCTTCTTTTAGAACATTTACAATCTAGCTAAAATTTACTTATGATTTTTAAAAAGACTACATTGTAAACAAAATAATTTATACTGTAAATTCTCTTGAGTTTATAGAAGGAAAGCAAAGAGCTCTCACTTCAGTTACCAGAACCTTCTAGAAACAAGATTTGCACTAGGGTTTTGAAATATGTGAAGTAAAATAGGAAATATTAGGGTTCAACTCTTAGGGCAATTGAAAGAAAGATGAATATCAGGACTAATGTCATATTCAATATTTGCTTTTGGCAGCAAACATTAAAAACTGAGTTAAACAAGTTCAATAAAGGATGGGAGTTGGTATATTTTACTGAACTCACGGAACTATGACTGTGCTTCACAAGATCCTCAAACTAAGAAGACAGCAAGAGTGCAGGACTCTCTTTAGGGCTAATACTCTCTTGGTCCTGCTTGTTTTCTGAACACCAAACCGTGCTCATAGCCAGCCCTCAGCTGAGTTCTGGTTTCTTGCTGAGGTTACAGAGCCCCCAAGATCCCATGGGAAAGAACTCGATTGGCCCAGTTCAGGTCAGATGTACACCTTTGATTGACTCAGCCTATACTCTGCATTCAGAGAGACACAGAACACACGTGATTTTCAGAGCTACACACCCCTCGTGTGGGAGAAAGGGTACATTGACCTTCTTAAAGAAAATGGTTCTTTTGGGCGTGATGGAATGCTGTCCCAAAAATGTGCTCGTCACAGCAAAGATGATATAAATTTTGGTTCTCCCCAGTTGGCCACCTCAGCCAAATTTATTATATTCTTCCATTTATTTATTTATTTATTTTTTGTCACAGCATGTTCTTCATTGTCTCATCCAACTAAATTTTAAGCTACTTTAAAGAGCAAACCCCTATGTACAATAGGTACCCAATTATTTGTTGATAATGAAAAGAGAAAATGTAGTATCTTCCAAATAGCACTGAAGCATGTGTACATACATAGATTTTGGTTCTATTTTTAATTCTATGCCTAATAAGTAGGCTGACACTGAGTTATTTCTCCTTTTTAAGTTTCGTTTTCTCATCTGCTTAAAACGTGGTATTTTCAGTTTAAGTGAGTATCAATTTGTCTTTGCCCTGCCAGTATACATTGCTCCTTCTTGTGTGAGCAGCCTTATTTCCTTTGTGAAATAACTCCTCCCAGGCTTTCAGTCTTGCCTTGTGAGTGACGTATGCTCTCCAGGCCTTGTCAGTGTATTTCATTTTATGGCACAGTGACTTGTCTTGAGATTAATAAGGATCAAACCAAGCCAATGAAAGCCAATTCTGGGACATTTGCTAAAACTATTGAAATAAGAAATGCGCTCTCTTTTTGTGAGGCTAGAAATTAGGAGGGTGAAACCTGGAATATCTATATTCCCAAATGGTAGAGATTGCCTACACCAAGCCATGACAAAAAAAATCCGAGCTATAAGATGGAAAGTCCTGATGCCCCTGTTTGAGCCCCTGGATCTGTCAACACCTGAAGCCAACAATATCCCTTCATTATTTAGTTTCTTCAACTTACATCAATGTCCTGATACCCCCACATCTACGTTGTTTTTTTTAACTTATCCCAGTTTGAATTAGCATCATGTTAGTCTGGATTAAATAATGGCAAAAAATAAAATTTTAAAAATATATTTCTAAGAGGATTGTGAATTCGTAGACCCTTTTAAGAAATCAATTGGTAATAACTACCAAGAGCCTTTCTATGTTCATACTTATTTTTTTAACATTTAGAAATTCATCCTAAGGTAATCATTCTAAATACAGAAAACACTTTAAGAAGACAGCAAACTTCTTGAAACCAATCATTGTTTCTTACCTACCATTGTATATGCAACACTTATCATAATGTTAGGATATATTACTTATTAAATCAATCAACCAATGAAATAATATTAACCAAAATTTTATCATGACTTAAAAATTTTAAATGTACACATCATTAGGAAAATGGTTAAGTAGATTTTCACATATATATCCTTAATGGTATTGTCTATGGTCATTAAGATATAAAAGATTTGTAATACCATGAAAAACTAAGTATGATACAGCATTAAGGGAAAGAATCTTAGAAGCTTATGTATAAAGCAAAAGCATATCTCTTTTATTAAAGACATATTCTAGAGGGATACTCCTAAATGATAGTATAAGAGAGTAAATATTTTTTCTTTCTCCCATTTTCCTATGATTACCAAACTGTATTAACATGTTAATATATGACTTTTACTATTGTAAAAAAAAAAATAGGCACCTAAACATACCGATTTCAACTCTTTACTCATGGTTTTTAAAATTCTATCATTCTAAAATTCCAAATACCACTAAATTATCATGATTTTCATAAATCTCATTAGTTTTGCAGGTAGTAAAAATTCAGTACCAAAATTCAAGGACAGAGCTGACAAAGTTGAGTTACAGTCACAAGGTACTTGCACTATGTTGTCGTTGCTTTTCATTGTTTCTTGCTCTTTCCTATACTTGTGAAATCCAACAGAAATAGAAGTTGCCGCTGAGACCAAGAAGAGTGTCATGTGTTTTCGTGGATGTGACCCTGTTACTTGATCTAAACTGTCAGGAATGGCGCCCATCCTTTCCATGTTCTGACCAGGCATTTTTCCCTGTTTCCCTAGTCAGTTTCCTCTCCTGCTCTTCAAGGCTTGTACTTATCCAGCCCCTACCGTATTGCTCCTCGGCTCCCCTGACCTCAGGCCGATACTCCCATGCTGAACGCCTCCCAGTCGCCCCGCGCCCCTGCCCTGTTGCTTTCAGAGTGCTCTTTGTCTGCCCGTGTCCACCTGGCTAAATGCCTCCTCATTATTCAGTTCTCAGGAGGATGTCACCTTCTTATGAAAGCCTTCCTTGACTCCTAAAATGAAGTCAGTTGCCCTTGCCATGCTTTCTCCCGGTCTTTGGCCTCCTACAGCACGGATCACACTGTATGTCCAAGTCGTTCGAGGCGTTTTCCCCGTGAGAATGTGAGGCACATGACCACAGACGGGCCGCCTGTCTGGTCTATCTTGCATGTAGCCACAGCAGTGCTTGGCATACGTTACTTACAGCATTTAGCAAAACTAGAAAGAATGGATGGATATCACACACTTGTTTAATATCACATTTGTTGGCAAACTGATCATCTCATTTTCTGGACTCCCAGGTCAGCTCCATTCACCAAGTCCTTGATTCCTTACTCAAGTGGACTTTCTGTTTTCACCTATTCAAGGAGAATGATATAGTATTATGCCGTTTTATTTTGAACAAAGACTTCTGGAATAGATTTTCATTCATTTTTATAAGTGGAAAACAAAAGGGAATTGGGGGGAAAAGGGCAAAGGTAAAAGGGAAGAAAACAATAAAGCAATATGCTCTGAGAGAGTTTAGAAAATCAGTATGTAATTGTTGATCATGCCTCTGTGGTAGCAGAAGGCTATGGGAAAACATCCCTTAAGTTAAAGAAAAAAACTATGATAACAAACATTTATTGATGGTTTAAAATCCTTGGATCAGAAGTTCCAGAGAGGACTTTACAAAAATATTTTGTTTTAAAAACATTTCTATTATAGTGCTAGTAAATTGTGGCCATTTATGATCTTTTATCGAAAACTCCATAATATTCGGAAACTATTTAAACAAACACAAAAGAAACAAAAAAAACTAAAAATGGGTGCTCATTCATGCTCATCCATTTGGTGTCCTTCATATACCAGGATGACAAGAGCTTGTAGACTGAGGAGTCAACTGCCTTGAAAATTAGCAAAGGATTCATGAAAAACAGTAGAAAACAGGTGATCTTAAAAACCTATAATGATCTAGCATTATATTATAACAGATGCTAACTCCCCATGAAATTGTAGACTAAAAATAGGAAAGACAAAATAACCTTGAAAGAGTTTAAGGAAAATTGGCCAACTTCAGACTCTGTAATTTAAAAAAAACCTACTTACATTTCTATCCAATGAGAGTTTATTTACATGAGTTTCAGTTACCTCATTGTATGCATTATTTTAAAACTTTATGAGAGATATTTTGCCTGGGTCTGTGGTATAGTGCTTGTATTTTGGAACAAGGAAAAATGTACAAGCTACAAGATATGATGAAACTGTTTCATTTAACATTTCTTTTCCAAACAGCTTTCAGAAAATAATTATAAATTTTACTTCAGAGATTTCTGCTGAGCAGTTATGAGGTAGAGCTGAGACAATCAAATGATCTGGAATTAGGTCATGACCCTATATGATCTTGCTTCACTGGAGGAAGCAAAACAAGTTTGAGATCAATATTTACACATAGAGAAAATTTCCTAAATATTTGAGGTTTTTTTTGCAATGGTTAATTTGACCACACAATACATTTTTCATGTTCTGCAATCCTAAAAGGAAAATATATGAATCCCTAGATAATTTTAAAGAGCCATATCAAATTAAAAACAATTTTTATCTTAAATGATTGATTTTTACTATACAGATTTCATAGTGTATTCATTGTCAATAAATGAATAAATCGAGTTCTAGTCATCATGGAGATTCAGCAGGTAGTATAGTTAGGCCCTTGAGAAAGCTGCCTGAAAATAGTGTTTTCAGAGAAATGGACCATTTTTTTTTTTAAGAAAAAAAACTGGCCAGTAAACCAGGTATTTTAAACCTTTTAGAGTCAGATATAAACCGTTTGACTGAAATGAAAGGTTGTTTTTAAATGTTTTGTTTTTAGAAGAATTCATAACATGTAAAAACAGGCTATGTTAGAAGCCAAACTTACCTAGTAACGTCAGATACCTTGACAAGTATTCGTAAGTCATTATTACGTGTTAGGAACAATGCTAGAAGTAGAAATATAAGACATAGCTTCTGCTCTCAAGGAATGTACACTTTAGTATGGTGAAAAGAAAGAAACACATGAAAAGCTAAATAAAAATATGTGTTTAATAATAATATAAGCAATTATAACCACTGTGACTTTTCGTGTTACAAATAACACAAAACCGACTCAATTTAGTTTAAACAATAAAAATAATGGATTGGATCACATAAAAGGAAGGTTGCAAAGCTTGGGAGCTACAGCAGCTTAAAGATAGAATCAGACACTCTCTCTTTCCCTCCTGGTGTTCCACTTTCCATGGAGTCAGTTTCACGCTAAGGTGGGCAGTAAGAGGGCTGAAATGGTGCAGCCAGATGTCTCATGTACACGGCACATCATCGAAAAGGAGACAGTGCAATGGCTTCTACTGGCTCTCCCAGAATAAAGAGGAACATTTTGTCCAGAAGACATTGTCCTGAACTAAGCCAAGCTTATTTCTGAACCAATCACTTTACCCAGAGTAATAGTATGCTCTATTGCCTTAGTTGTGGTATTTATCATTCTGCCAAGAAGGTTGCAATCAACCCAGAGCTAGGAGTGGGCTGAAATGTGTGTCCCACTCCATCCCTAAACCACATGGGAATATGCAGTGGAAGGGACCTGCTAGAAATAGCAATAGTTTCCACTCTTTTGGTTCCCCATCTCTCTCTCTCTCACACACACGTGCTCACACACAAACACACACACTTTTTCTCTTATATATATGTATCAAAAACCCCTACAACTATAGGAAAACACTCAACCATTCCCAAGGAGGATATCAGAAAGTCCTATTTGCTACATTCAGGTCTATAGACAAGATCTCTTGGTGACATGCCATCCTCTTCATTGAGCTGGCCCCAACTCCACATAAGCCAGTGATCTATGGCTAAAAGATCTCTTTTTCCATCTCTGGTTTTCCAAATGTATTATCATAGAGAAATAATATGGTAATATAAATGAAAATCTTTATTGAAAAAAGACATGGGAGCCAGGCATGGTGGCTTATGCTTTTAATCCCAGCTACTTGGGGGCGGGGTGGCCAAGGTAAGAGGATCACTTGAGCTCATGAGTTTGAGACCAGACTGGGCAACATAGTGAGACCCCATCTTAACAACAAAAACAACAAAAAGAAATGGGAAGGAACGGGTAAGCATATAGTTGGTGATATTCCACAGCACAAAACCTATGCTGCTATTCAGAAAATCTAGGATTCCCCTGTCCTTGAAATGGAGTCAGTCCTTTGATCAGATACAACAACTGCTCAGGAGGCTGCTTTCTAGGAAGATCTCCCTTGTCCATTGTCATTCATGGCCACATCCAGGGACACTTTCCTATCCAGGCAATATACTACCTTCAAGTCCCAGTGGAATGAATTCTGGGGTCTGAAGATTTGTCAGGGGGATGAAGAAACCACTGACTGGTTTCAGCCAAGTTTGGGGTTTTTTTGATAATCTATAAATCACTTAAAAATGTAGTCAGCTTTGTTCTAGCTGCTTCTGGTAAATTCCATGGAGTTGTATTCAGAGCCAGAAGTTGAGTTTAGCTCCAGTCCCTAAGCTTGTGAATTTCTGTCCCCTTGTAACAGGCATATGTGTATAACCCATTTCTCCTGGCTACCCTGGACATCCATTCAGTAGGCTTTTTTTTTTCCTTTTGAGACAGGGTCTTGCTCTTTCTCCTGGGCTAGAGTGCAGTGGCATCTATTTGAGGACATTGACCATTATATAACATAATTTTTGGCTTTGTGTGGGCCTATGGGAGAAATTTCTCTTTGGACATGTGTCACAAGAACCTATTTCTTCTAAGAAAAAAATAATAATAAAATATAAAAATAATAATCTTATGGAAAAGGGCTCAATCTTTTTTTTTTTTTTGAGGCAACATCTCGCTCTGTCACCCAGGCTAGAGTGCAGTGGTGTCATCATAGCTCACTGCTACCTCGAATGCCTGGGCTCAGGCGATCCTCCTGCCTCAGCCTCCTGAGTAGCTGGGACTACAGACATGCGCCACCATGCACTAATTTTTCTATTTTTTTGTGGAGATGGAGTCTTGCTCTTGCTTATTCAATAGACTTTAAATTCATGCTGGCATCTGACTCAGAACAAATGGAAATATAGACTTTTGTGGGGAGGTACTGGTAACTTACCAGCACTTGGCCCCTTGCTATATCCCAGGCACATCTTCAGGGCGAGACTGATTTCTATCCTTACTAGTCAAAGAAAGCTTGCTCAATAAAGGTACCTCAGAGACACCTGGGCTGTTGGGCTGTCTTTTTCCCCAATGTTTTCTTTTTTGTAAGAACCCCATCTATTTGCCCCTTCACATGGACTCCAGCTTGGGGTAAAGCGCTTGACTTCTGCAACTCTGCCAGATTTCAAATGAAAAATATTTTTCAAACAACTACACTACAGAGTGTTGTTTGCAAGCAGAGAACACTTGGTTTAGTAGGGTCATGTATTTTTTTCCCCCCTCTATGTCTTCAGATTGACCTGTTTTAAGTTAATCCTATTTTTTTCTTTAGTCTTTTTACTGCAAGTCTAAAGAAGCAGCCAACACTCCAAAATTCTCAGATTTTTAAAAATCTATTTGATTAACACTTCAGGTAAATGCATGATGCTAGCCCTGACATCTTGTGGACCGAGGTCCACCAATGTTAGTTTCTTTGCCGCACGATAGGGACTAGAGTCCCCCTCTCTTGCACTTACCTCGCCAAGCAAAGCAAGTCCTCAAGTTGGAGTTTGCTGTATGGAACAGCCCACCCAGCATTAATGCCATATTCCTAATGTCATGCTTAGTCATTTCATAGATATTTTCTAGAAGAAGAGATAATGTAACAAAAAAGAGAAAGTATTTCCAAAATTCTACCCCTAAAAGGAACATATGGAGCTTATATCCAAGTCAACAGATTTGTGAGAAGAGAGAGACGAGTAATTAAACACATTCCTCTTGTCAGTCTTCAGCCTTGATAAAATCTTCTAACCTGGGGAAAGTGAAGCACATATATGGGCATCAAAAAGTGAGTAGACATTTGGGGAAGGGAGTGTCTCTTTCACAAATCTTTTTGTGTTTAGGGTATCTAAAAACAGAAAGAGGCTGTGCTTATATTCATAAAAATTTCCTGGGAAAATAACACAATCCCAGCGTAGAAAGGGTTTGGAATGTTTAGGCTGATGAGCCTGAGAAAGCTGCATAGAATTCCCAGTGCCCCAGTGGGAATGAACTTCTAATGTTCCCAAAGTGGCAGGAAATAGTAGAGAATCATCCAGGTCTAGTATGAGATAGATAAGTCAGAGGTCAGAAAGTTCCAGCTTGCATCGATGATTACCCAAATCAGATGTATTCCCTTGGAAAGTAGATAAAACTCTGCATTGGGCTGGGGGTGGGTGACCTTTGGAGGGGAGGAGGGACAGTTTTGTGTGCTTTGGGAGGGGAAGAAGGACAATTTGCTTGAGATTACATTGCTAACTCTGCCTGAATAAAGTCTCTTAAGAAAATTAAATCTTGGTGTAATCAAGTTAAAATTCCTGAAAACTGAGTTTGTGGTCTGAGATCTGTCCTTGCTACAATACTGATGTGAGAAAAAGGGTTAAAGATGAAAGTTAAGGTGTGCTTAACAGACAGCAAACAAACCAACATAGCTAGAGCAGAGCACTTGTGTTGACAAATGGTAGGAAATTATGCTAGAAAGATAGGCTGTCACTAGGCCAGATACTCTTTGAGAATCTGACTAAAAATGACTTTAGTATGGACGGAATGAATCAGGGTAGGTGTATATCCAACTAAGAGATTAACCCAGTTACTGTGTACATGAAGAATAAATGAGTACTAGACCATGAGAACACCATTGTCAAGTAGAGCCTCCCATTTGTCAAATTTTAAAAATTTGACATTTTCAATGAGAAAAAGGAGTTTCTCATTTATTCTTCATGACACATTTACACAGCAGATATTACCTTTGTTCTATAATTAAGCGAACTGCAGCTCAGAGAAACTTGAAAGAGATAAGGTTGTTGACTCAGAATCACACAGCTAGTGGCAAGAAGAGCTGGAAGTTGAACCCTTAATTTAATTTAATTTTATTTTACTTTTTTACTTTTAATTATTGTGGGTACCTAATAGTTGTATATATTTGTGGGGTGCATGTGATGTTTTGATACAGGTGTACAATTGTAATGATCAGTTAGGCTAATTGGGGTATCCATCACCTCAAGCATTTATCATTTCTCTGTGTTAAGAGAAATTCCACCGTTTTAGTGATTCTTAAATATACAATAAATTATTTTTAACCATAGTCATACTATTATGCTACCAAATGCTAGATCTTGCATTTTTGTACCCATTAACCATGTCCACTGTATCCCCCCTCCCCACTACCCTTCCCAGCCTCTGATAACCATCATTCTACTCTCTCTCTCCATGAGGAACCCCTACTGTTAGATATCAAGTGAAATATCCTGTCTACCATAACTAAAGACACATCTGGCTCTCCAACCCAACACTCCTCTAACCTCAAGTTACAGTCTGAGTCAAATTAATGGTGTTTATTTTCTGATCTTTGAAACCCAAAATTTCCTCCAAAGGATATCCCTGTGAGTCAGGTTTTTCTCCTCCTGTGCCTCAGTTTCCCATAATTAGGTTGCTGAATCCCACTGTCCGACCCATCCATGATTGCTTTTATCTTGACGTCTCCAGCCTCTTGTGGCTTGCGACCACATTTATCACCATCTTTCCCTGTACTAAGGTAAGGCTAGTGGTAGATTTCTCATCTTTAAAATTTGGAAACAACAATGCAGTGAAACAAAGGAAACAACATGGCTTTTCACTGAGGTGGATTCAAATCCCTTCTCTGCCACCCAGCAGTTGTCTGAGAAGCGTAATCCGTTCCCATTCTGATTCTATTCCTGTCTCCAACCTGGGGCTGCTGTCACATCCAACCCAACATTACTCTCGGAAACACAATCCATTCAGACCATGCATTTTGGGTAAAAGAAACTACGAAGACAGTTAATTACACCATGATGTTCAAGATATCAAAATATTCAAGATATCTTCTTTCAAGACAAAAACATAAGCTCCTGTGACTACCTTATTTTCACCTCTGTGCTGTGCTGCGCTTGCCCTTGACACAAGCCCCCTCCACTTCCTTCTCTCCCAGACATGCACTTTTTGCCCTCTAGGACCCCAGGTAATCCAATGGCAAACAAACCTGCCAACATCCATACTCTCAAAAGTGAACACACCGTCCACTTCTTGGTAATAAGTGAAATCTGGCTGGCCCTGAGGATATGGTTTCCCCTGTCGTCCCTACAAGCGCTTGCTGCTGCTTCCCCATATGCTACAAAACTCAGGACCAGGAGGTGAGCTGAGAACCATACTGTGCTCAGCACTCTCCTCTCTCCCCAGTGCAGGCTTTTGGACAATTGTCAAGCCTTTTTTTTAGACAAGGAACAAACTCAGTAACAGCTTCCCACTTCTACTCCCCAAAATCTTTCTTCTGTAAACCTCTTATTTGTCTATCATATCTTTTTCCCCATTTTATAATGTCCATCCCCTGACTTTCCAGTAATTCTGCTCAGTTGCTGGAACCCTAGGGCCCTGAACAATCGCCATAACTTTTAGCACCTTTATCTGGATTCCAGTGGCTTTTATGGCAGCTGTCTGTCTGCAACCTTTCCCATGGCAATGCCCTCAACCTTGTCATCACCAAAAGCAGCTGCACTCTTGACCTATAGAACCTATTTCTTTGATACCCTCAGATATATCCACTTCTGTCCACCCTGCCACTATGGTTCAAAAGACTTTCTCTCCCACCTACCTTACTACAAAAAATTCCTAGCCAGCTATCCCATTTTTGGTCTTGCCTCTTATACATTTTTTTCACATTGCAATGTGAGTTATCTTTCTAAAATAAAAATTTAATTGTCCCTGCTTAAAGCCTTCATTAACTTTCCGGTTCCCTGGAGAGAAAGTTTCAATTCTTTCCTGTAAAATATAAGGCACTTACTAAAATGGTCTTTGCAAATTTTTAATCCTCTATATCAGTTTACATTATACCATAGCCAGAGTAACTTTTTTTGTTGTTGTCTTTAATGTGCCCTGCTCTGTTTCACTTTCAGCCCTTTGCATGTCCCGGGTTAGAGAGAGAAAGATAGATGTTAATTCAGTTTGAATAATCTTAGAATCTATTACCACCACATAATAACATGTATCCTCTTTTATGTAAAGAAATAAACAAGAGATGGTCTTAAACCTATTCAAATGAATAAATGTTAACAAAGAAAGAAAATATCAATGAAATAAAAATATAAATAAAAATAGAAAAAGATGAAAAATAAGAAGAAATATAAATGCAAAAGAAAATATAAATCACATATATATAGAAAGATAATTTTTTAAAACTAATACTTTTGCACCACAACATTCCACAATCTGTTTTGTAGTTTAGCCCTTCTCCCAACGTTAATTCTGTAACAAATTTCAATACAAGAAGTGTCAATACAAGAAGTAAATAAATAGAAAGAAATGAACAACCTAATGCAACTGTTGTCCTAAATTTGGAAAAGTATACAAATTGTTCTTATGCAGCTATCCCATCTTCTTTAGGTGAGTTCTTAGTGTGTGACAACACACAAGATGACTCTGCTGGTGAGCTCTAAGAGTTTCTAGATATTTGGTGTAGGAACTCTTAACCCCTGGCACATAGAGTTTGATCTTACTATGTTGAGCAGCAATAGACCTGGAAATATCAAAATGACACAAATCCTACCTATCAAGGAAGCAAATAATGAAAGCAAAATTTCAGATAAAAGGGCTACAACTTATTAAAAAGTGGTATAAATTAGAAAATAAAAATTCATGAGTCCCTAATCCTAGAAAACTATGAATGTCAAATAAGTATTTGTCAAGAAAAGTATGATTCCAGTCTCCCATATGTTAAGTAGGATGTTCACTTCAGTTCTGATTAAATATCTTTTTATGAAAATTTCCCTTTCAAATACAGATAATTTATTTAAAACATCTAGTATAAGATCAGACACATAGAAAATATCCTCATTATCTAACTATGCTCATTATCTATCATAGGTAATGGTTCAGAGCAGTGTAAGATAGTTCTACCATACGTGCCCTGGTATAACTGCAACTGGGGAATGGGTCTATTTCTGGTATTGCATTTTAAGGAGAACATCAGCAAACTGAACTATATAGAGAGAAGTCAAAAAAGAATTATGAGAATTCTGGAGGGGGGTTAAGAATGCCTAATTTAATGAAAAGAAAGCATAAGATGGTATAGCAGATATCGCCAAATATTGAAATGTTGCCATATCAAAAAAGAATTTGTCATCTTAAGGGGGGTTCCAGGGACTAGAAATGGAACTAATGGGGGAATGGGGAAGGGGAAGATTCATAGACAAAATTTAAGCCCAACATAAGAAACATTTGAAATGT
This sequence comes from Daubentonia madagascariensis, assembly GCA_023783475.1. Taxonomy (NCBI): domain Eukaryota; kingdom Metazoa; phylum Chordata; class Mammalia; order Primates; family Daubentoniidae; genus Daubentonia; species Daubentonia madagascariensis. Next base: position 11,469,304 of record JAKFHU010000760.1, read on the forward strand.
TAAGCTGACGACTCATAATTAAATGGTACATCTTTCTAAGTATTAGGCTGTCTGACCCTGATAGTGTTAGTCTGGTGACTAATTAACATCTCTCAGGGCTACAATAAAAAGATACTTAAGCTTTGGGAAAGAGGTTGAACTAAATGATCTCTAAATTATTTTCTAACTCATTCAATGAATATTTAGTTCGTATTATATGTCAGGTCTTGCACAATGACATAAGAATATAAAAATTAATAACTCACACTGTCCTTGTCTAATATAGTGGGGAAAACATATGTGGAAACCATTATTTAGTGCCATTGTGGAGCTATTTAGTAGCATGGGAACAAGAACAGGGAATGATTAATTCTGTTTGATAGGTCATGGTTCATAAAGCCTATGATATTTTGAGTTTGGTCTTTAGGGATGAGAGGGGGTTTTCACAGTTGGCAGGGAGAAAGGAATCACATGAAAGAGGAGATAAAGTGTGTAAAGTCCAAACTGTGAAAATTTATGTACTTTTAAGAGAACTGTGAGTTGATTGTTTTTGAGTTTTGGAGAAGGGAAGAGCAAGAAGATGATGACGCTAAAAGGTACCCTAGGTCTGTATCATGGCTGAACTTACAGATACAGTTGGCCCTTGTGTCCTCAGATTCTGCATCCATGGATTCAAGCAACTGCAGATCAAAAATATTTTTAAAAATAATGAAAAAGAACACAGCAATAAAAAATAATATGTATAAAAACAATATACTGTAACAGCTATAGTCATGCACCATATAGAAATATTTCCATTAACAACAGATTGCATATATGATTGTGGTCCCATAAGATCATAATACCTTTTTTTTTCTGTACGTTTTCTACGTTTAGATACACAAATACTTACCATTGTGTTACAGTTGCCTATAGTATAGTACAGTTACATGATGTACAGGTTTGTAGCCTAGGAGCAATAAGCTACCCATATAGCCTAGGTGTGTAGTATGCTCTACATCTACTTTTGTGTAAGTGCCTTCTATGATGTTCCTACAATGCCAAAATCACCTTATGATGCATTTCTCTGAACATATCCCTGATATTAAGCAACACATGAGTGTATTTATGTAGCATCTACATTGCATTAGGTATTATAAGTAATCTAGAGATGACTTAAAGTATACAGGAGGATGTGCATAGGTTATATGCAAATACTATGGCATTTTATGTAAGGGACTTGAACATTCATAGATTTTGGTATCCACAGAGGCCCCGTCACCTCCCAAGAAATGGCTGCTTACTAAGGTAACTGGACTTATCTTATAGAGAAAGAATTTTAAGAAAGGGGGTTGATATGACCAGATGCATACATTAGTAAGATAATGCCACTTTCAGTATTGAGGGTGGATTAGAAAGGTCAGGAGAGAGTAGAAGTCGTCAAGGATATTATAATACAACGAGATGAGCATGAGAGACGAGGACTGGGGCTGAGTAGCAGTTATAGAAGAGTTAGAACTACTGAGACTGAGATAATTTTTGAGGTAAATTTCTAGACTTAGGTAACAATTAAATGTAAGTACCTAGAGAAGGAGAAACCACAGGATACTACCTCTTCCATTAGGAATCCTAAGTGGATACGGGTATGCCAAGCATCTAGTCAGGAAAATTACAACAGCAAAAAGAGTTTTTCAAGAGAGGGGAGTAAGGGACAAGGAGTTCAGTTTTGGATGTGTTGATTTGAGATGTTAAAAGACATCATATGAGGGGAATTCAAATGAAAGTTATGATGCTGGAAGATACCAGAGGGAGGATGGAGCTTGAGGTACAGATTCTCAAGCCATCAATGTAGAGGTGACAGGTGAAGTTATTGGAATAAATGAAACCATTCAGTGAAAGCATGTAGTGTGAGAAAAGAAGGCTGAAGTTGGAACCTAGAAGACTTCTCAGCTTTAAGGGGCTTAGTGGAGAAAGAGGAGGCAATATATTGTATGTAGCTTGTGGGGAAAATCCCATGAGAGCCTCAGGATTGCCATACCTTCTTGTAGGAAGGAGATTTCTATCACTGCTCCAAGACAAGTTTTGAGTAATAGCTATATAGAAATAAATTTAGAATTTTTTTCTACTGTGAAAAAACCTGAATGCTTGATGTAATGGAGAAATTCCCATAATTGACATGGCTTGGAAGATATTTTCAAAGGCAGTAGGTACGCTAAATCAGCTGGTTGAGAAGACAAGGGCAATTCTTTTTGGAGCACTTGTCCATGATTAAAAACTCAAGGCCTTTTGTGCTGAAATATGGCAGCACGTCTCTGACGTGACCTGACCACACCCCTACCCGGTAAGACTGGCTGCCTGTCAGTAAGGATTTGTGGGAAGCTTGACTCCAAGGTGTTTACCTTTACCATATGAGGGATATTGTCATGGTCTAAACCTCTCTCTCTTTCAGACTAGTTTGAGGACAGCCTAGTACCCTAGAGATTGATGGCTGCTACAACTCCCTTGCCATCCTTCTTTGTTGGTGAGAATATTTTGATATGGACTCCTTTGGGCAATATCCCTCTTTCCACTTACTCAGTATAGCAATGGTGAAAGACAGCAAGACATATTATAATTGGTTTAAATAAAACTTCATTTCTGTGTATTACACCCTCATGAACCTTCGGCTGAGCTCCTCCCCACTTGGAAAGTCATAGAGCGGTTAGAGACGGAGGGAGTCAATCTGCAGAGAGTAGAGAATACTGTGGACTTCAAAGATTGCCATAGCCAAAAATGTCTTTGACTTCAGATGTGAGGTTAGGGCGAATAATGACATCAGAATAATTGATGTGTAGACTAAAGATAGCTATAAATTCTTCACTACCTCTTTTATTAAGAGGAAGAGTTCTTATGTCTGTTTCCTGGGATCCAGCCTGGCTATAGCCACTTGTTTGACCAATAGAATGCAGTGGATGTGAGGCTCAGTCATAAGAAGACGTGTAGCTTCTACCTAGGCCTCTTGGACCACTCATTTCTGAAACCCGCCTGCCATGTTATGAGAAAGATGACAGAAAAGTTCTCATGGAAAGGAGACGTCACCTTCACTGGCAGCACTGGCTAAGGACCGAGCCAACAGCTAGCACCAACATGCTGGCCATGTGGCTGAGCCGCCTTGGAAGTGGATCCTTCAGTTCTTGCTCAAACACTCCAGGTGATGTTGTGCAGCACAAATATATGCAGTCACCCAAGAGCACTGCCCAAAATGTACATTAAAGAGCGAAGTAAATTAATTTTTTCAATTTAAGCTATCAAATTTTGGGGTGGTTTATTACACAGCAGAATATAATCAAAATACTTGGTCATAATAATCCTAATTGCATAATGATTCCTCTAAATGACTAAAAGCTAACAGTTACAATTTCAACTCTCCCAAAGACTAGCATAATATATCTAAAATTATAATGACAGCTCAGCAATGAAAACATAAGGTATGAAATATGTTTTACCACTCTTTTCAAATAGCTTTTGGGTTATTTTCTCTTAGTATGTGTGTTGATGGGAGGAAAATTAGGAACATGCTAGGGATCAATTGTTGTTTGATCTTCTTGTAAGAAAGGTCAGTTGGAAGAGCAATTGTTAATTAGTGAAATTAAAGGAGGACATAGCTAAAACAAATCTCTGTAGGTCCAATGATATTTCATTATGGAATAATTTTCCAAAATTCTTTGCAAGGGGTACTTATAGGGAAATGATTTATCTTGAATACCAGCTTAAGTGTCCCAGATGTTCCTGAGGAAGTTAGATAAAAGAAAGTATACATTTTTTCTATATAACTAAAACAAAAATATTTCCAGGGCATAAATGAGATGAAGACACACCAAGAACGTAGCTAATAGATAGTTGAAAGAATGATGTAATTGTCTTGGCAAAGTTTTTCATTATGTTTTTCGTGCTTGACATTGTTACAGTTTGCTATTCTGTTATGCCTGAAATTAAATAACAAAAATTGTTTTAGAAACAACTAACTGCCTGATAGAAAAATAAACTAATATTATCATTTTGAGCACGTGATAGCATATCAAAAATATTCTGGAGCCTAATTTAAGAATTTATCATATGAAAAAATAATTCTTAGTTTAAAACATACCATTATAAGAATCAGGTCATAAGAAACCAAAAAGCATAAAACTGCCTTCACTGTCACTTTGACTAATTGATAAGGAGCCATTTCTAACACAATCTAGCACGTAGAGCCTGAAGCTTAGTAAAGATACTTGATACACAGCAGAGCAGAGGCATTTGCAATGTGTTCTCAAACAAAGCCAAGCATCCTGTGAGCATTTGGTAAATATTAATTAAATTGAAATACATGCTTCTAATACTGACATGGACAGTTTCTCATCCAGTGGAATGCTTTGAGAAACTGCACAGGGTAAAGTCCTCATAGAAAATTCCCATAGGATTGAGCAGATAAGAATGCACGTATTTATGGCATAGGATTGGGGGAGAGAGTAATATGTCTAGTCATGTCAGGTTGGCACTATTTTTGAGCACTAACTAGGATTCATATAGAAAGCTGGAAATGTGTGTGATGTGGAACACACACACATACATTTTCATTTCTAAGTTGAACATGTGAGAAGTATAGTATGTTCTGAGAAATCATAAAGAACGCCAAATAAAGTAAAATTTAAGGTACCATATTATATAATGCAGTCCCAAGCAACCAAAAAAAAATATTTTCAACTCCCACAAACACTGTCTCTATTTCTGTCCTTGTATTAGCCCTACCCGTATTTTCTGATGCCAGTCTTATTCTGTTCGACCTGGTCTTAATCTTCGATATTTCTCTGTATATATATATATGCCTGTACTAAATTCTTAAGTATGTCAGAATGTCAGCATGTCTCCTTAAGCCTGCCAAATTTGCAACATAATAAGACACAGAAGTTACTGAGTTTGTCTGACCCTTTGAATCTCTGATTTCCTTTGTACCTACTCTGCCTGGAGGTCTTTGGCTCCTGTCTGATTCTTCTGAAGCCTTGACCATATGGTCATTTGTTAATGCAGCTGATGTAATTTATACCCTGTTCAAAAATGACAAAATTATAAGGCTTGCTGCATGTTTATTTAAAATAATTAAAAAACAATTGAAAGTTTATCATGCCATTTGTAGCCATCCAGAAAACATTTTCTAGCCATTACAAAGAATAATAAAACAAATTTTCTTGATTTTTGTGTTCCTTCTGGAAAGTTAATCGCACAAATGTTCTTCATTACCATGACACACTATGAAGGGACAATTCACATTAGAGAACAGGAACACTACACTCTGAGCTGAGGGCTAGAATTAAAAGGGAACAAAGAACAAAATGTGTGTTTATACTAGTGTGTGAGAATAAGAAAAAAAAAAACTTTAATCAGTAAAAAAGCAGAGTGAGAGAACTGAAGAGATTCCTGACATCAAAAGAGCAGATATGGATAAATGTAGAAATGAGAAACTTTGTCAGGAAAGATATCTACTTTATTAATTTTGGAAAAGTGTCATAAATAAAGGAAGTAAGTTTTTCCAAGTACCTTCTATTCCTTCAGGCACTTTGGGCACTATCGTAGATGCTTTCAGTGGATGATTCCGTTTTGTTTATACAATCTCAAAAAACTCTGCAAAATAGAATACATTGTATACATTTTTAAAAGATACCACCTCTTCTTAATTTCTAAGGTGTATATATACATATATATTTTTTTCCAGCATTTTTTTAAGATTTCACTGTATAGAAACAGTAAATGTTTTGAATATATATTTTATTCATACAACATATGTTAAAAGGAAAAATACATTATATTATCAAGAAAAAGTTGTTTTCCAATTATGTCATTTCTACTAATCTTTGCTGTACAATAAATGTAGGTCAGGATTAAATCATTTAATAAAAATAAAATCAGTATTCTACGACCAATGGGAATGAGTTGAATGAAAAAGGAATTTATATTCACCAGAAATTTCTGGCATTGGTCCTTGTGTTTTCAGTATTTCTTTTTTCTTTCTTCCTCCCTACTATAATTTATTGGAAAGGTGAGTGTGTGTGTGTGTGTGGCGCATACGCTTGTGCATGTCTTAAGAAAAATAAATCACGCTAATAGAAGAAATGTATTCAAAGTGACCAATGGCAAAAGTTTCCCATAAAAAATAAAGTGACAGAGCTTTAGTATGAGTTAATAAAAATGATTGAATTAATCATGACCTCTGGCTAATAAGGGGTTGATTCAGTTTCATTCTTGCCAATGGCTATGGCAACATTGTTCAATAGAAATATAACACAAGCCAAATTCAAGCCACACATGAAATTTTAAATTTTTTAGTAGCCACATTAAAACGTAAAAAGAACTAGGTCAAATTAGTTTTAATAATATGTATATTGTGCCTAGTATATTCAAAATATGATCATTTCAATATATAACCAATATAAAAATGTTAATGACATATTTTATATACTTTTCATCTTCAAAATCTTGTGAGTATTTTACATGTACAGCACAACTCAATTCAGACTAGCCATAGTTCAAGGGCTCAATAGCCTCTTGTACCTAGTGACTACCATATCAGACAGCACAGATTTGTCTAAAATTGTAACCCTTGTGTAAACCTGGGAATTAGAAGACTAGTGCACCTTGATGCATCAGAAAATGAAGCACCAACTCTTTACCAGCTTTTACCTCTTTTATTATACCAATTGGGACCATATAGATAGCAAATATATAATTTCCTGCTGCTGCCTAACACCATGAGGAATTTAAATATTTTACCATGTCTAATTCAAAAGAAAATAATCTGGAGTTTTAAAAAAAAGCAAAGAGAGAGTGATGTCTTCAAGATTGCAGAACATGAGGTTCTTCTCCATTCATATCCCCCAACAGCAACAATAATTTCACAGCCATCCACAGACAAAAGTGTCTTTGTGGATGCCTTGGAATTCAGGTACAAGGTTGTGAAATCCTAGTGGAACCCAAGAAGTAGGAGGGCTGTTTCAAGAACACAGACTTGCATCTAGTTGGCAAGCTTGCCAACTGTGGTCCTGGCTCCGGACTCAGAAATGGCCCCATTTCCCTATGGCTTCAGCCAAGTCCCATTTTGGCCTTGGTTCTACCACCAGAACCATCAACCAAGGGACCTAGAAAAAGTAATGCCTGCTCATGCTTTAGGTGACAGGCCCATAAACCATGGTTGCAGCTGTGGATCCTAAAATGACCCTCTGACTCAATTTGATTGGTGGTAACCAGAGACCGGGAAGTGCAGAGGGAAGGGAGAATAAAAGTAAGTTGATTAATGGGTACAAAATATACAATTTCATAGATGAAATAGGACATAGTGTTTCATAGATCTGTATGGTGGCTACAGTTTGCAATAATCTATTGTACATTTCAAAATTGCTAGAAGAGAATAATTCAAATGTTTCTAGCATAAAGAAAAGACAAATATTTAAGGTGATGGATATCCCAAGTACATTTATCTGATCTTTACAAATTACAATGAATGTATTACATTATCACATGTACATCTTTTATGCATCAATAAAAACAATTTTTTTAAAAAAATCAGGCAAAGATGATACCACCAAAGGAAACTAATAAAGTTCTAGTAACTGAACCCCCCAAATAAATATCTATAAACTTTCTGAAAAAGAATACAAGATAATTATCTTAAAGCAGCTCAATGAGATGCAGGAAAACACAGATAGACAATTAAATGAAATTAGGAAAACAATGCATGAACAAAATGTAAAGTTTAAGAAAGAAATTGAAACCATAAAAAAGAACCAAACAGAAATCTTGGAAATTAAGAATACAATGAATGAACTGAAAAATGCAATTGAGAGCTACAACAGTAAACTTGATCATGTAGAAGAAAGAATTAGCAAGCTTGAAGACAGGTCCTGTGAAATTGGCCAGTTAGAGGAACAAAAAGAAAAAGGAATGAAAAATAGTGGAAAAAGCTTAAGGGATCTATGGGACACCCTCAAACTTACAAATATATGAATTATAGTAATCCTAGAAGGAGAAGAAAAAGAGAAAGGACAGAAAGCTTATTTCAAGAAATACTTGAAAACTTCCCAAATCTTGGGATGAATGTGGACATCCAGATTCATAAAACTTAAAGGACCCCAAGCAAGATTAACTCAAAGAAGAATACTCAGAGATGCATTATAATCAAATTGTCAAAAGTCAAAGAAAGAATCCTGAAGCAGCAAGAGAAAGGAGACTCATCACATACAATGGAACTCCCATTAGGCTATCAGTAGACTTCTGAAGAGAAACCTTGCAGGCTAGGAGGGAGTGGGTTGATTTAGTAAAAGTACTGAAAGAAAAAAAAATGCCAACCAAGAACACTACACCCAGCAAATATGGCCTTTAGAAACTAAGAAGAGATGAAGATAATCCCAGGAAACAAGATCTGAGGGAGTTCATCACCAGGATACCTGCCTTACAAGAAATCCTAAAAAGTGTTCTTTGAGTTGAAATAAAATGACACTAAGTAACAACATGAAAACATACACAAGTATAAAATTCACTGGTAAAGATAAATATATAATCAGAGACATAGACAAATGGAACAGGACTGAGAACCCAAATATAAAACCATCCTCATACTGTCATCTGATCTTTGACAAATTCCACAAAAACATACACTGGGGAAAAGATTCCCTATTCAATAAGTGGTGCTGGGAAAACTGGATGGCCACATGTAGAAGACTGAAACTAGATCCACACCACTCACCTCTCACCTCTCACAAAAATTAATTCACGATGGATAACAGATTTAAACCCAAGAAGTGAAACCATAAGAATTCTAGAAGAAAATGTTGGAAAAACTCTTATGGACATTGGCCTAGGCAAAGAATTTATGAAGAAGATCCCCAAAGCAATCACAGCAGCAACAAAAAGAAATAAATGGGACCTCATCAAATTAAAAAGCTTCTGCACAGCCAAGGAAACTACCACTAGGGTGAACAGATAACCTACAGAATGGGAGAAAGTATTTGCATGCTACACATCCGATAAAGGGATGATAACCAGAATCTATATAGAACTTAGGAAAATCAAGAAGAAGAGATCAAACAACACCATTAAAAAATGGGCAAAGGACATGAACAGAAACTTTTCAAAAGAAGAGAGAACAATGGCCAGCAAACATATAAAAAAATGCTCAACTTCTCTAATCATCAGGGAAATGCAAATCAAAACCACAATGAGGTATCACTTAACTCCAGTGAGATTGGCTCATATCAAAAAGTCCCAAAACAACAAATGTTGGCAGGGATGCAGACAGATAGGAACACTTACACACTGCTGGTGGGACTGCAAATTAGTACAACCTCTATGGAAAGTAATACGGAGATACCTCAAAGAACTAAAAGTAGAATTACCATTTGATCCAGCAATCCCACTACTGGGTATTTACCCAAAGGAAAAAAAGACATTCTATAATAAGGACATCTGCACACGAATGTTTATAGCAGCACAATTCACAATTGCAAAGACGTGCAAACAACCCAGGTGCCCATCAATACACGAGTGGATTAATAAAATGTGGTATATGCATACCATGGAATACTACTCAGTAATAAAAAACAACGGTGAATTAACACATCTGGTGTTATCCTGGATGGAGTCAGAGCCCATTCTTCAAAGCGAAGTATCACAAGATTGGAAGACAAGCACCACTGGTACTCACCATCAAATTGGTACTAACTGATCAATACTTATGTCACATATGGCAATAATGTTCATCAGGGGGAGGGCAGGTGGGAGGGGGTGTGGAGGGGATGGGAAAACTCTCACTGAATGGGTGTGGGGCACACAGTTTGGGCGATGTCCACGAGTGTAGCTCTTACATGGGCAGTGCATGGGCAATATATATAACCAAAGTGTTGTACCCCCATAATATTCTGAAATGAAATAAAATAAAAAAATTTAAAAAAAGGATAAATATATAATCAAATTCAGAAAACTCTAATACTGCAATGCTGGTATGTAAATCACTTTTAACTCTAGTATAAAAGTTAAGAGACAAATGTATTACAAATAACTATAAATAATGTTTAAATTGATACACAATATAAAAACATGTAACATGTGATATTAATGGCATAGAACATGGAGGATAGGCCAAATAGAAATATATAGTTCTTTTTACCTGATTGAAGTTAAGTTGTTATCAGCTTAAAATAGAATAATATAACTATTAGATGTTTTATGTAAGCCACATGGTAACCACAATGATAAAACTCTAGCACATACAACAAAAGACAAAGAGAAAAGAATCATAGCATACCACTTTTAATATTGTATAAAAACATGTGTCAGCATTTGGAAGATCTCCAGAATTCATTGAACTAATAATTTCCTGATAACTAATCCATATTAAAAAAGCATTTGCGGGTCAATAATTTATCAAAGGGAAAGATGGACCAAAGGATTTTGATATAACTGAGTACATTAAGTTTATTGATATAATATGAGAAATCACATTCCAACTAATCTATAAGAAACTATCATTAATAGAGTTTGGTGTAGTATCCACGAAGAATATTTATAATTAGCCAAAAATGCTATTAAAATACTCTCTAATTTTCTTATTATGTATTTTTATAGGGCTGTATTTTCTTCACAGATTTCAACCAAAACAACAATGCATCAGATTAAATGCAGAAGCATATTTGAGAGTATTTCTGTCTTCTATTAAGCTACACATTAAAGAGATTTGCAAAAATGTAAAACAATAGCCTTTTTTATTGTTTTAGAAAATATATTTTTTCATAAAATATTTTATTTATGTTAACATGCAATGGGTTTAATATTCTTATTTTTTAATTATTTAATATAAAAAATATTTTTTAATTTTTTCATTTATAATTCTTAATATGACAAATATTGATAGATGTACCCCACATTAACAAAAGCTTATCCAGATTCTCAATAATTTTTAAATGTGTAACTGGGATCTGAGACTTAAGACTGCTGGTCTTGGAATGAGTACATAGGTTTTAGAATCATAGACACATAGGTTCATACCTTAGTTCAGGGCACTTACTAAACAAGCAAGCTCAGTCAATTACTAGTAAACTTGTTTAAATTATTAAGAATTATGTATATAAATGGTCCAGCACATTCCTAACACGTAGAAGACCACCGATAAATGTTGACATTTATTATTATTACTATCACCATAGCCCTGGTCAAATTATCTTCCTACAAGTATTGTGCCCTCTGATTATAAGAATATACAGTTACTTGGGAATAAATTATAATTTCCCATCAGGAAGACCATTTCATTTAGTATAAAGGACCCATTGTCTGTGATTCTGTTCATCTGGCCTAACAGGTTGTTAACTTGCTGTTCATTATGTTGCTCAGCACGTGTAGAAATAACAAGATCCAATTGTATGGAAATATATTTACACTCGTGAACTGGACAGACTTCTGTCCAGTTTTTTCTTTTTTAGAGAAAAAAAGGAAGCTACAGCACATTTTACATCCTAAATCGTTGATTAAAAGTATATTTGTTTTATGTTAGTCTGTTTTTGGCTCAAAATATTGTGCAAGTTGGCAGGCTATACTCTCACACAGTCCTCGTCTTTGGGGTGTCAGGAGACATCCCTCAAGTTTAGAATCTTGGAGGTAGACAACTAACCCTGGGTGTAAGAGCTCTTTGGTCTTGTCATCTGTTTAGTCCTCTGAGGCCTTGAACACTTACTCTGTGAGAGGTGGGAATCATTTTGGCACAAGCTAAGAAAGTTTAGAAGAGATATGGGAAAAGGGTGGTTTTACTGTGGACGACATTTAGGAAGGAAAGAGATGTTTTTCACGTGAGTGTGAGAGCTTGAGTGTGGACAGTCATGGAAGGCTACTGCTGATGCCTGGAAATAGTTAAAGAATAGGTCATGGAAAATAATTTTAATTCATTGAGTGATTTCCTCTTCAATTAGGAATGTTCCAGAAAAAAAAATGTAGATTGTAGCATACTTAAAAATTTCCTGGAACACAGTAATGGAAGAAAGATCTTGTTTTACATTGGCGGTTGCTAATATCTCTGTGAATCCCTGGCAGAATTTAATCAATTTTCATAAATATCTTGTGATGAAACTATAAATCACTTTTAGACCCTCTTTTAAGGATGTACAAACAAGGCAACAAGATTTCATTTTTCAATTTGCAACCTACGCAAGAGATAGGAACTTGATGATGATTATCCAGCTGTTTGTAATTCTATTAATAAAAATGAGTCTCCATAGTTACTTCCTTCTTAACTAAAGAGGGAAACAGAAGTATTTAGTATCTCTTATCAATCACATTTTTCTAGCATGAAGAGGTGTGGAAAACATTTTATTTCTTGATAAAAAATTCACATTTCTAAAGTAAAATATTATTCCAAAGTTATGTAAAAATAATACTATATTTATCCAATTTTATAAAAAAAAGTGATAATAATCCAAATCTGGTATTTGGTATAAAATTTTAACTCACGTCACACTTTTAGGCCAAAAGCAATCTTGTACACCATCCTTTGTAGGATCCTCTCTTTCAGAGCTAGACCTTCTTTGCCATTATAGATAGTCTTCTGTTTCACTGTTAGAACTGCCTCACATTGTCCTTGTATATTTTTCAAAATTCATGGCTGTTGGCTGGGTGCCAGAGGCCTGTTAGTGGAGAAACTCTTAAGTATTAATTACTTACATTCTCTTCTTGTAAGCAGTCCATGAACTATGAATAGGCAATGTAAGAAATTGTCATTTTATGAGTATATTTCTAAGTATGTAGGTTGTGGCTCCTTGTCTACTTGGGATAATGTTCATTTAACTGAGTGATGAGTACCTTTATGCTTGCCCCAAGTGGTTGAGAACTGTAGCATTGCCATTTTTTAAATTAATGGTATCCAGCTGCAGTTAAGGTTCTCAATGTCATTGACAGATTATTGTTTGTGTTCCTAGCTATGTCTTTTCTCATTTCTCACAACAATTATTTTAAATCAATACTACACTTCAAAAGCTTTCTACCCATTTCTAATATACTCTCCATCCATTGTGTCTTCTACTTCGCAATTAAAAAAGGTATAAATTTTTTTAACCTTCCATGCCCAAATCTACAATCTTATTTCCGTCTGCTTTCTAATCTTGCTTTCTTATTACGAGCTTTAGAAGAAAAGATATTCCTCTCTCTATCCCCCGAGGAAAGGTTTATCAGCCCATGCTCTCATCTCCTCCCATCTGGTCATGGACCTTTTCCACTGGTCAAGCAATTATTCATTAAACACACACTTCCAGTGCATATTATGTGCTCGAATTGAACTGGAGATTATGAATGCAAAGATGAAAACCATTTAGCTGGACAAGAGCTGAGCCAACAATTACTTAAAGATATTTAGGTTTCTTCTATACTGAGGAGCATGCAGAAGCTACAGCAGTGGTGTGGGCTACAGAAAGGTTGCTGGCAAGTCGGAAAGGACTTTATGAAGGAGTAAGTATGTAAGTTGAGACTTAAGAAGTTAATAAAAATGTGTCTGTTTGATGGGTAAGAGCAGGCTACATTTGTCTTTCCCTAGAGGTCTTGTTTTAAATTAAATAATTAGCTTTTTTCTAACCAGACACTTTTCAACATTACTTGAGCACACAGTCCCTTTTATATAGCACTGATCAGTAAACAGAAAGGACATAGGGGGAGATTATAACTCTGCTGGGTTGGCCCAGAGGCTACTCCTAAGGTTCCTTGTGAGAACCATACTGACTCTTCTAGAAAGTTCATTATACTTAAAATATTGTTAACTATCCCAGCCATTTTTTCCTCCCACAGGATCCATTTAGGGCTCTTTTATTGTACAGATAAATAGAGGTCAAGTCTTAGCCCAGACTGTAATTTTCTCTTCCTGGCCATGGGTCAACACATTGTTAGTTGCCAAAACCAAAGGAAAAATTTCAACTTCCTTCTCCAATATAAAATTATTTTTTGACATGATAATTTGATATATTAATTTTTATTTTGTTTGTTCCATTTTATTTCTTGCACTGATTTATTAAAATATCTAGGATCCTTTTTTTCCGTTGCCTCAGAAGCCCCTTTTCTTCCATTGTGTGCAAATAAGTTCTCATAAAGCAGTTGAGAAGTATAGAAAGGAGAAAGACTTGAAAACAGGTGGAGGGAAAAGGGCAAGATTTCTCCCAAATATGGAGAGGTCTGACATGAGCAGGACTCACCTATAGGTCTGCGGCAGATGGAAAATGGAAGATAGGAAAATGACTGAAGAGGCTGCATTTTGTACCCTGGAGAACTGGACCCTCGGTACTAGGCCTTTAAGCCATTTCAGAGATGGAAGTAGCATATCGCTGTTGGACTGCAAGGTACTTAAAGACCAGTTATAAGATGGATGTAATTTACTTAAAAATACTTTTGTCCAGAGCGTACAATATTCATGACTGTGTTTAAGTTAGGCCCTAGATGCAGTCAATTACTTCATTCAGAAATTAATAGGTCAATAATTCTATTGGAGTGCAGAACTGCTAGCATTCTATTGGAAAACCTACACTCCAGTAAAGGCAACTACAAGCATTTCTATTATTTTTATCTTTGATCAACACCAAAGGCTTTAATAATGTTGGATAATGTTTTTAAAACAATGGATTTCCATTGGTAAAATTAGCATGCTATTAATCAGCATAGTTATAGCTGAGTTCTCTCTTGGTGTAACTAGCATTCAATATATGTGGACTGCCTAAAATATTTAAGAAAGTACCTACTCTGCATGAACAGAGCATGAGACTCTAATAAGTCTTGTGGTCTGTAAGTCTGTAACCACAGGAAGGGAACTCATGGCATGATTGCCAAATGGTTTTGTGTCCAGCCACTGAATTAGAGAATTCTGATCCAAAGGGTAACAGGATCCTATTGTTATTGGAATCAGTCTCCAGTGATACTTTATGCAAAGTGAAATTGGATCAATTACAAGGATAGAGAGCTGGCACTTCATCAAACATCATAGAACACATTGCATGAACTGTTTTTTTCTCTGATTGATGAAATTTAATGTGCGTATGCATGGAAAAATTCATCTGAGACTTGCTGTCACTATAATTCTTTATCGTGTCTGTGTGGCTGCTGTTGACCCTCACCTATACCAGATTTTTGGTTGCTACCACTACTTCCACAATATTCAAACAACTGGCTTAGGTCAATTACAACAACGGGCCAGATGGTTTTCTCTGAGAAAATCTTTATTTTTCCTTTAGTTGTCAATTCTAGGAACCCGTGCCTTGACAGATTGCAAGGGGAAGAGGGTAGAGGGGGAGCTTTGCGAGGCTCAGTGTTTATGGTTTCTATTGGGTGTACTCACCTAACATTCATTCAAAAGAAACCATCCTTGTTTGTCTTTGAGTCTACTGGCACAGTTCCTAGGGTTGGACAGTCTCTAGGATTGTTATTTCAAATTCCAGTTGTAAGGTTCAGATGGTAGTATCATCAGTTTTGTAGATATGCATTGTTAGCAGTTTTACAAATTTGATAAGATAACTGGGATGTAGTGGACTTGCTAAGGTTTATGCCACCAGAGTGCAGGGAATGGACCACACAACAGTTGCAGACTCCCTTATTTCTGGGGCTAGAAAGAACCATTTTTCCTCCTAGGAAGGGAAACAACTCCTGGGTAGAGGGGAAAGTAAATATGTAACAATAAGTATGTAAATAAGAAGCAGGATAGGGATAAGTATACACTTTCAGAAAGTTGTAAATGGCTGGTAGGATAGGCAGAATTCTGAGGGGCCTCCAAAATTACCAGCCCGTTGAGGACACCTTCTTCCAGTTATTTGCACACTAATCGAGGTGTTGCTATGAAGGGATTTTATAGGTGTAATTAAGTTTCCAAATCAGTTGACCTTAAAAGGGAGGGATTATCTGATAGGGACTATTCAAAAATTATTCTGGGAAGCTATAAATTCATCATCTTTTAGATCAACATGCTGGCATCAAAGGTCTTCTGATGATAAGAACTGCCAACAGATTCTGGAAATTGTCCCAAAATTAAACACTAGATTAATCATAACAACATTTATTTACTCACTGATCCAATACATTACTTTGATGTTTAGAACCAAATAAAAGTTAATAATAAAATGTAATGAATTTATAAAAAATGTACAATCCAGTTTTTACTATTGACAGTTATAGAATGATATTGCCTCTTTATCATTCACAGAAGATATGATTTAAGGAGAGTAAAATGTCTGAAGAAAATTTAGTGTTATATTTAATACAATTGTGAGTTACCTGAATAGTTATTTTCAAGATTAGCCTGCTTATGATTGTTGGGAGAAAATTTTCCATGGGTCTTTCATGTGTTTAAACATTTTACAAGCAAGGCAATAACTGCCCTTTGTTCCAGACTATCTTTTCAAAGATGTCTGTATAGTGAACAGCCTTAGAAAATGTAGTGTCTTCATCTGGAGCAATGGGCAGAATTGCTTACTGTTCAGTGTTATAAAGATAATTTCTCCTTTTGGGATAAAGGACAGGTTTGCTTTTGCCCATTATAAAAGATTCAGATTTTGTATGGTTTCTCAGTTGTGATGTACACCTCCTGCACATGCAGCATCTACTTGGATCTGTTGCCATCACCCCATGTATCTTGGGGAGCAAGGGAAACCAACAGTAATATACTTTGCTAATGCTGCTTTATGTTAGGTGAATAATAATTTGTCTCTAACCTGGACTCTTGTGTCTTCTGTTAACATCAATGAAACTGTGGCAGCAGAGCTGGCTAGCTGCAATCAGTTTAAAATCTTATACCCTTCAAAGTTCTTGATACTGATTAATTTATAAGCACAATTAATTCATGGCATACTCTAGTTGTTTTCTAGTTTATAAAACAGACATTTTTGGTAAGAAGTAACCATTGTATTTTTCCTCATCAATTTTTATAAAATATGTGATGAGATTAATTTTCTACATCAACTTCTGGAGGTACAACTTATTTAAAAATTAAAACTGACACATTCATAAAATTCATAACCTTAGCAAAATATTATCTTCCTAAGTCACTTGGGGAATTTGGCTTCAACCACTCCTTCCACCTTTATCAACAAAAAGAATAGTAATGAAGGAATGTTCTTTGCTCATTTATTTATTGCTGCCAAAGTTTTGAGGTGGAAAAACAAATACCTTTTTAGAACTTACCTTTTTGGTTAATTATAGAAAAAAATTCTCATTAATTCTCCTTTCTAAATGCTCTATCAAATTCCTTGCAAAGATACTATTAATTTTCTTCAATACTTATTGTAGGAAAGTTATTTCAGAACATTAATGAAAGTGAGAACAAATATAATACATGCTGTGACTTTAAGCACTTTATTTAATACTTCAGTTCTATCAGTCTAATCTTAAACTGATCTTTGTAAATATCAACACGATTGCCTATAACTTTTTAAAAAATATCTCACGTCAGAAACAAAATTTGGTAAATCTGATGGCTCAGGATACACAGTCATTTTAGACCTATTTACTGAATGGAGTCTATAGTGGTTAGAATGATCAGCTAGTTGTGTGTATAGGGACCGTCAGTCTTTCTCTGGAACTAATTAACACCAGTGCTGGAAAAGCACTTCATCCTCTCTGAAATGAGGGCGAGGGTGTTAAATAACTAACATAACTGACCTGAACTTTTGTTTTGGTTTGCTTTGTTTTGCCTTCTCCCTTGCTCAGTGCTGACTCCTCTGGCATTTCTAAAATATAGTGGTTTGAGGGAGTTTTTAAGGACAAGAAAATTTAAAAGCATTTTCAACTTTTTAACTAATTTAGCAAACATCCTAATAATTCAGTGTAGGTTATATGACGTCTTCTACAGCCTGTGAAGTCTCACAGGTATTTTTTGGGGGGACAGTTAGAGGAAGTTACTATTCTGAAAGATGGAGCACAATGAAACAGAGAGACAGAGACAGACAGGGAGACAGAGGGAGGGAGGCAGAAAAAGAGACAGAGACACAAAGAACGCGAGAGCGA
Organism: Daubentonia madagascariensis; assembly: GCA_023783475.1. Taxonomy (NCBI): domain Eukaryota; kingdom Metazoa; phylum Chordata; class Mammalia; order Primates; family Daubentoniidae; genus Daubentonia; species Daubentonia madagascariensis. The sequence goes on from JAKFHU010000760.1 coordinate 11,487,280, forward strand.
GAGAGGAAATTCCCTTTCTGGAAAGCAAGCATTATCACCTTTCACAATCATGACAAGAGGCTTTTATCCTTGGCAGGCACTTGGTCATTGTTACAGATGCTTTCTTTACTTGCTAGAGAAGATTGATTGTGTCCCCTGAAATACGGGGTCCCGTGATCTTGCCTTTGCTGATGTACATTACTTGTGTCATTGGTATTCAATTCTTAAATTGTTATGCCTTAGAAAGCTTGTAATTAAATTTTCCTTTTCTTTTATATCTTTGATAATCCCTAGAAGACCCTGGGTCATGGAGGACTGTTCAAATATTGAATTGGCTTTAAATTCTCTAGAATTTTATGAATAGCTTAGTCTTCCACAGCTTGAAGAGGGTAGAGATTATAAGCCATAAATCTACAAGGGAATTGGTGTTCTTTTTGTCAGATAGTTTGAAGGAGGAGAAGGGGGCTTGCCAGCTATAAAGACTTTAAATCCTTTTCTGTCTTTTTTTTTTTTTTTTCAACTGGAGGATGTGCTGAGTTAAATGAATTATCTGCACACACAGCTTATCACTGTATCTCTTACAGCCCTGGACAGTTCCACCCTTCATCACTAGCATTATTCCACCCTCCTTCACTCCTACAGCACAGAGGAGGAGGGAGTTTTTGTAGCTAAGCTACCAGAGTATTTCTTTTAGGGGGACTCCAAATCACGAATCTCAATCAATCAGCTGGTATGTGGTGCTAATGAGGTTAAGGTTACAAATTTGGAATCTACCTGAGCCACTTATTCGGTAGCAGATTGTTGCTAGAAACTTTGTAAAAGTGTGCCACTATTCATTCACTTACTAACATAATTATCAGTTTGAATGTCAGGCATTTTGCAAGACCATAATGGTATAACAATGAAAAAGATAACCATGATTCCCCACTAAATGGGGTTCACAGAGGGGGAAGTAAAAAAGAAATGAGTAGACAAATAAAATAATGGGCAATTGGGCTAGAAGTAATTTAGTAAGCCAACGGGAGGCTATGGTAGGAGATTATGAAGAGGGATAGTGGGACCTACGTAAGATAGAATAATTGGAGAAGTGCTTTGCGGGGAGTCTAAGTTGAAACCTACAGGGTGAGAAGGAGTCAGCTATGGGCAGAGCAGGATAAAGGTTGTAGGGTGGAGTGTTCCAGGCGGGTGGCAAATTACTCGCTGTGTTAGAGAAACTGGAAGAAGGACAAGGTGTCGTCTGTGTGGTGATTATAAGAGGAAGTGAATTGAAATTTTGTTGGAGAGGGAGGCAGGAGCCAAATTATCCAGAGCCTAGTAAGATAATTTATTTTGAATTCAATAGGATGCCAGTGAATTTTAGAATAAATTTTTCTATTTTGGAAAAAATACCATTGGGATTTTGATAGGAATTGTGTTGACTCTGTAGATTACTCTGGATAGTATGGCCATTTTAACAATATTAAATCTTTCCATTAACGAACATGGGATGACTTTCTATTTTTTATGTCTTCTTTAATTTCTTTCAGCCATGTTTTATAGTTTTCAGTGTACAAGTTTTCCACCTCCTTGATTAAGTTTATTTCTGTGCACTTTATTCCTTTTTATGGTATTATAAGTAGGATTGCCTTCCTCATTTCCTTTTTGATTGTTTATTGTTAGTGTATAGAAATGCAACTAATTTTGTATGTCAATTTTGTATTCTGCAATATTGCTGAATTCTTTTATCAGTTCTAACAATTTTTTAGTGGAAAATTTGGGTTTTCAATGTACATGATCCTGTCTTGTGCAAACAGAGGAAATTTTACTTCTCTAAGTTAGATGTATTCTATATAGTTTTCTTGCCTAGTTGCTTTGCCTAGGACTTCTAATACTATATTGAAGTAGTGAGAGCAGGTGTCCTTGCTTGTCCCTGATCTTAGAGAAAAAACTTTCAATCTTTCACTATTGGGTATAATGTTAGCTCTGGCTTTTCACAAATGGCTTTGTTATGTTGAGGTCATTTCGTTCTCTTCCTAGTTTGTTGAGTGTTTTTATTATGAAATGTTGAATCTTGTCAAATGTTTGTGCAAGTAACAGAGTAACAAAGGCTAAATTCACAATCCTGGTAAATTCTTATGCTAAACTTAGGACTTGGCTTAAAAAAAGGTGGGAGAGGGATTTTAACCATGAGACCTAGGGTGGGGACATCTTATTGGATGCACTTGATAACCTTGAAACCACATGTTCCTCAATATCTTCCCCACTTTTCCTCATTGCTTCTAGACTGATAACTTGGATCAAGTCTCAGCATGATCCAAATTGGAAAGCTTTCTAATTTAGGTGGAAAGATTTTTTTAACAAAGTGGGTGAAGGATATGGTTAACATATACTATCAGGAACCATGACAGCATACCTGATATTGGATCTCAAGGGTGCTGAACCATATGATGTAACAGAAAGAATGACCTGAAAAAGGGTAAAAATGTTTTCTGCCTCTTCAAAACCCTCTCACCCTTGTTGAGAACTAAAACTTACAACCCTGCCTTAGGCCAGTGGTCAGGAGGAGCAGGAGAGTGTCCTGTGTCCTTTGTCCTTTGTGCCACAGGAGATAGCTCAGGGGAATTGCCCAGGTGGAGGTCATAAGATTGTCTTAACCAAAGATGGGATTGTGGGATTAACAAGAACCTTTAAAAACTCTGTACTTCTGCTCAGAGGCAGGACATTGGTACTTTGAGATGGGAGTCTCCCAACCTCCTCATTTACCGGCAAATTAATCAACTCCTCTTTCCTTCTCCTTAAACCACTTGTCCTCGTTTCTCTGATGCAGCCTCAGGGACAGATGCCAAACTTTCGGTAACAATGATGGATAATGGAGAGTTTATTGATACGGGGGCACTCTCCTGACTAAGGATTTAGCATCCTGACAAGAACATCTAGCACTTAATCCAATATATTGCTGGAACAGCTGCTTAAAAGCAATAAATAAGGATGGCCTACAGAAAATGAGGTGGAAATTCCAGAATTGTCTTGACAGAGAATTTAGGGAAAGGATCAAGAAGATGAGAGAAGTGGGCATGCTAGTACAAAATTATTATATATAATATTGAAGAATCCATCAGCTGACTTTTTTCCCCAAGAGGGATAGAACCCTCCCTTTACTAAAGTAAAACATGCTAATGAGGGGGATAGCGGCTCAGTGGTACCTGTCATCTGTAGTGTGTGCAGAGTTGATGGTTGAGGATTTAGCTATGGAAGTGGAATCCCCAGTATTTACGGAGTTGATAGGATTCAAGAATAGCAGTTGTCTGATGACAGTATTTGGCAATCAGAAATACAGAGGAAATAATTACTAAAACAGTCAGCAATCAGAGAGCCCTAACCTGCATGGATCTGTGGTTATGGCTAGTATTCCAAGATGTTCTCAAACAAAAAGAGATATGGACATCCAACAAGACTTTTACTGCCGCAATTAAACTATCACGATGTCTTGTGCAGGTTCCAGAACTGAGTCATTTCTCAGGCTCAGAACCTATTCATTAAAAAGGTAGCCAGTTCTCAACAAAACACCCTGATGTGTTACAGCAAGTATGCATAGTAGCTATAACCCAATCCTTCCCCAGTGAAGTGTATAGTAATATACCAAAGTAAATGTACACTAAATGAAGGGGAATAACAATATATTTCAAGTGCTGTTGTATAGAGTGCCTGAACTGACACTAATACTATCATCATTATCCCCCTGTTAAACTGGGGCATACAAAGTCCGGGGGTCAATGGAGATTTTTTTCCAAGTCTATCTCACAGTGTGTCTTACAGGACCATGATCTCACTCTGTGGGCATGTCCCCAGTTCCAGAAAGCATTATTGGGATGGATATATTCATCTCTATAAAACCTTCACTTGTTTCCTAACCTGTGGAGTAAGAAGCTAAAATATTGTGAGAAAAGCAAAATGGAAGCCAAAGAATTTATACTGGGCACTCCCTGTTCAAACCAAGATAGTAAATCCAAGGCAAGATCTCATACTGGCTGAAATGGACAAAATAAAGGAGAGGTGGTGGTCTCCAACATACAGCCACTTAACTCAACAGGTGTGGCCTGCAAAACACAGATAGATCATCGCAGATAACATTATACCACCATAAACTTAAATGCTTAATCACAGTTTCTGTGTGAGCTGTGTTATTTTTCCTAGAAAGGATCAATGCAGCTTCTATGTATGGAGTTATTTACTTGGCAAAAAAACTTTTTAATCCTTAGTAGGAAGGGCATTAGAAGTAGTATGTATTCATTGGAATGGGCAGGAGCACTCACTCCTGGTCTTCTCCAGGGCTGTGTTAACTCTTCTGCTCTTTGTTATAATATAGTTCAAAGGGATGTTGATCACATGAACATTCTGCATAACATTATGCTGGTTTTCTCTATTAACAACATCAGGTTATTAGGACCTTTGTGACATACATGCATGCCAGAGGGTAGAAAATAAACCCTACAAAAATTCATAGACCTCTCAGGTGCCAGGATCACTGAAAAAAAAAAAAAATCATAGACCTGCCACAATGGTAAAGTTTTTCAAGTCCCAGTGGTCTGGGCATGCTAACAGAGGCATACAAATTAAAGAAAAAATTAGTAATCTTGTATCTCTTAACACTGAAAAAGAACTGTAGTGCTTGAAAAACATCTTAACATTTTAAGATTGCACATCTCACTATTGGGAATACTTACATAATCACCCACTGGATAATTTAAAAGGATGTTAGTCTTCAGTGTGCACTGGGGGCAACCCAGGACCTCAGTAGGTTCCAGCTGGGTACAAGAAGCATTGCTGCTTTGTCCAAATGCCCTGGTACGAGGTGCTAGAGGTACTGGCAATGGATGAAGATGCCACGTAGAGCCTCTAGCCAGCGGCAATAAATGAGTCACATCACAAATTCCTAGGGTTCTGAAGCAAGACCATTCTTTTTTCTGGAGAAAGCTATTCATCATTCAAAAAGCAGATCTTGGCATGCCCCTGGGCTCCAGTGGAGTATGAAGTCCCGGCTGTCTGTATCTGTCATGCAGTGGCTGTGCAACCAGAGCTGCCCATCATGAGCAACATATTGTCAGAGTCAACAAGTCTTAAGCTTGAGTGGGCACAGCAGAAATCCATTGTATTATGGAGACAGTATATTCAGGATCAAGCCCATGCAGATCCACAGGGCACAAGTAAATTACATGAACAGGTAGCCCAGATCCGCATTTCAACTACCTTTGATGTGCAGACGCACCACTCTCTGCTCACACCCACGGCCTTGTGAGGGGTCTATACAACCAGTTGACAAAGGAAGAAAAGTCCCAGTCTTGGTTCATGAGTAACTGTCTAAACTGATGCAAGTAAAAAATGGACTTTTGTCACACTGCAGCCCCATTCATAAGTGACCCTGAAAAAAAGCAGTGAGAGAAAATACTCTCCAGAGTGGGTAAAGTTTTCAGCAAAATATGAACATCAACTCAGTGTGAGGAGAGTAGTGGCCTGACACGATGCTGTATACAAACTCCTTGGCAGTGGCAAGTGGTTCAACAGTTTATTTAGGGGCCTAGAAGAAGCAGGATCAGGAAACTATAGACAAAGAAATGTGAAAGGAAGAATGTTGAATTGGGAACAAAGTGTGCATATCTTCGTTTCTCGTGTCTCAGCCTACCTGCAAGCTTCTAGTTCAGAGAAAGCACTCAACAATCAGGTAGACAAAATGACTAATTTGGGGGAAGATCAGCCAGTCCTTGTCCTCAGCCATCAATGCTTTGCTTACACAATGGGCCCATGAGTGAGCAGCAGTGTTTGCAGGGGTAGATAATATTTATGGGCCCAATAGCATGTCATTTCTGTCACAAGGCTGGCTTAGCTATAGGACAGTGCTAAAAGTTTAACCTGTCGGGAACTGAGACCAAGCCTGTGATTTTTAAAAATTGAGGAATTGTGGGGGTGAAGGCAAAACTTCCTCTTCACCCTGGGGAGATTCGCTAAAAGATCAACCCACAATAAGGCAGATTAATAAGAGAACAGTTATCAAATTTATTTAATGTGTACACACAGGAACCCACAGAAAATGAGGATTCAATGCTCCAATGGGGTTTATATTGCCTTTTATGTTTATAAGCTTATGTGCTTTTCTGATAAAATGGGTTATGGGAGGGGGAGAAGGAGAATTCTGTAGAGGGACAATAAAAGATTACTAGATAGGATGAGTGGATGGGGAACAAAGATTAACTGGTAAATAGTTCCATTTGGAATTTAAATGAGTCAGAGAGAGGGGACATTATCTTCCTAAAGAGTCTGTCCAGATGTGGTCCTGGGCTTACAGGGAGGGGCAGAAAAGAACAATTATTTTCCTAGGTGGGTCTGGATCTCAGGCAGATAAGGAAACTTCAACAGTTTTGGGAGAGTCAATGGTGGTGGAAGGGGTGGGCAAGGTCAGAGAGACCTTGAGGCTTCTTCAGACAGTCCAGAATGTCAAAATGCCATATTTTGGGGTAAAATATTTCTAATTTCCTTCAGTATATTTGAAAATTATAGATTGTATATATTTAAGGTGTACAGTTTGATGATTTGACATACAAAGACATTGTGAAGTAATCACTACCAACTAATTAACACTAATCACTTCAAATAGTTACCATTTTCTTTGTGTGTGCTGGGGTGGGGGCGGGTAAGAACACTTAAGATCTACCCAAATACAATGAAATATTGTTAATTATAAAAACATTGCTGTTGTGGTTGTTGTTGTTTTGGATCTGCAAGTCCAAAAATATGATAACATTGTTTACACTAGATATCCAGAACTTATTCACCTTGCTTAATCGAAACTTTGTACCACTTGACCAACATCTACCTATTTGCCCTTTCTTCCAGCCCCTGGTAACCACCATTCTACTCTCTGTCTCTATGACTTTATTTTAGATTTCACATGCAGGTGAGATCATGCAGGATTTGTCTTTCTGTGCCCGGTTTATTTCATTTAACAGAATGTCCTCCACGTTCATCCATGTCATTTCAAATGGTAGGATTTCCTTATTCTTTAAAGGCTTAATACTATTCCATTATTTATGTATATATATACCACATTTTTCATCCATTCATGATGGACATTTGATTGTTTTCATAGTTTGGCCACTGTGAATAATGCTGAAATGATCATGAGCATACAGATGTCTCTTCAACATACTAATTTCATTTCCTTTGGCTATATCCTCAGAAGTAGGATTGCTGAATCATACGGTAAGTCTATTCTTCATTTTTTGAGGAAACTCCACACTATTTTCCATAATAGCTGTAAGATTCACATTCCTACCAGGTGCACAAGAGTTCTCTTCTCCCCACATTCTTGTCAACACTTAGACCAGCATAAGCGCTAGCTAAAGGTGAAGGGGATTTAGAATATGTAAGAGAGAGAGAGGTAGTTATCATCAGTTGTAGCTTTAAGACAACTGCAATATGGAAACCTTGCGTATCCCTCCACAAACACCTTTAAAAACGAGAGAAATTGTGACTCATCATAACCATGAAGAATGAAGTAAAAAGTGGAGCGAACTTAATATGCAGCATGAGTGATCCTGAATGATATAAGGGGTGGTAAGCAGTGGTTACTATTGCTGCCGCCCCTACATCCTCTCCCTCTTACCACTTCAGAGTCCATTTCCCAACTTCCAACAACTGAATTTCTTTTCCTGAGGGCTTTTTCTAGCCATAAGTACCAGGAAATTAATGCCCCACCCCTCATTTCCTCAGAGCAGACCACCAACAATTACTAAGAGTCAGTGCATAATGTTTCAGTTCCCTGTCCCTAGGCAGTGACATTTACTGAGGCAGGGAAGTTTTTCTGTTCTATCCCCTATAATTATCAGAGTTAGGAAAATATATACCTTTACTTGTCTGGAAAGAAAAAGGATGTTTTTAAAAAATTATTAAATGTAAAAAATGTATGTTGTGATAGTCAAATCTAAGATACAGCATACATTATCTATAAAATGTATGAATCATATACATTTTGATAACAATAGGTTAGAGATTAAGGTGGGGACTGTGGTGCCCAAATCTTCTCCTCCTCCCTTCTGGGATTCCCAGAAAGGGAAAAATATATGCAAGTAACAATAGCTAGTTCAAAGACAAAATATTAATTTATTAATAGCATCAGAGTAAGCACCTGCAACTACTCGACTGCAGGGCTTCTCTAAGAGAAGCTGACTTGGAGAAGGTGGTTTAGACTAGGTGGTGTAAATTCTTGTCAATCAAATTGTCATCATGGCCAAGCAGCATTAGTATCACCAAGAAACTTGCTAAAATGCAGAATCTCAGGCTCTACCTCAGAGCTACTGAATCAGATCTGCATTTTAACAAAATCTCCAGGTGACAAGAATCCTCTGAAAAGTTTGGAAAGTCCAACTCTCTACTCCCTCAAATATTTCCTCTATTCCCACAGTGATAGGGACAATTTTTATTCTATACTCACTGTAAGGTTCATGTCTAGAGTAGACTCTGAGACCCCCCCACCCACCCAGCTGTCAAAAACATAATTGGGAAGCCATTAGGTTGAGGCAGCACCAGCATGCTCAGTTCCTATGTAAGCAAACTGAAACTCAGCTCAGTGTAACCAGTCATAATCTAGGCCAATTGGAAACTGCCAACTAATCTCTAACTAGGGACTTTCCCAAATAAGGTAACCACTCTGTTACCAGCTCTATGAACAAATTTCAATGATCCGTATACATTTTTAAATAATCCTTTTCCTTACCTACTTGACGTTTTGAGTTGTTTCCCAGAAATGGTGGATTTTCTGCAAGACAAAGTAGTTGAGATTCTCAAGGCCCCTGGGCAGACTTCCTGAGACCAAGATTCACCATCCCTCACAACCTGCGCCCAATGCACACAGCCTCCTGTTAGTTACACCGCAACCTGCCCCGAGGCTCACAGCCCCGCCTGTGAAAGCCCATGATCTCTGTTATTCAGAGAGGTGGATTTGAGGCAGCTTCTCCCGTTCTCCTGACAGGAGGACTGTCACATTGGAAATTCCTTTCTTCCTCAGCAATCCTCCTTGTCTCAATAATTGGAACTTTGTGCAATGAGCAACTGGACCTACACTGAAACCCCCTTGCAATTTCAGCTCCACTTTGAGCAACCAAATAATTTCTTTGTTCTGCTTCTACTTCCACCCCATTAAAGCTTTCCCCTTGCCCCTTTTCAGTGGAGCCCTAAACCACTTGCAGTTTGGTGTTGCCTGATTCATGAATCACTGTTTGCTTAAATAAACTCTTTGATATTTCAAGATGCTTCAGTTAATCTTTTAACACAACTAACTACTTGGAGGATGATGGCCAACCTGCCTTACCTCAAAAGTTACCACCGAAGCAGCAACCAGAAGACAGGGGTGGGACACGCCCAGACTCTTCTCTAGAGTTGGGACCAGAAACAGAGTAGAACCTGGTTTCTGTCCTTCAAGGTAAACACTCAGAGTACTTATAAAACGTGACTTAGTAACTCAAGTTCTGACGACTCAGATAGGCAGCCCTCCTGCTTTGGGGAGAAGAAGTAGTAGGAGGCCAGGGAAGAGGCATTGAAAGTCATTTGCTTATGTGGGACCGAGGTAGAAAATGGGACAGAAATATTTTTTTCTGTTAGGGACAGAAAAACAAGTGAGAAGTAATGGAAATCAGAAAAACAGAAAGGAGAAAGCAGTTATAGAAAAACAATAAGGAGGAAATGGTTACAGAAAAATAACCAGGGGAAACAGTTATTTCAGTCATAAAGAATGGGGTGATTAGGCCACGGAGCACTGACCACCTGTCAGAGAATGGGAAATGGAACTTTCCGCAAAGAACATATTAACATAACCTTCAAGTCATGTCCAAACATAGAAAGAAATTCAGTCCTAATTATAACTAACCTTTACCTAAACATTAAACATATAAAAAGGAAAATATGGAATTAAACGGGGTCTTCTCAACTCGCGGAGACAGACCCGTTTTGCCCTTTGGAAACGTACTTTTGCTTTTCCGTTTTGCGCCCTTAAACTTTCCTGATGATAAATTCTTCACACATACTTGCTAAGTGTCTGTCATCTCTCTCCCTAGTGGGCCCGGCTTACAATTCTTCCAAGCCAGGAGCCCAAGAACTGGGGCAGCACTGCAAAGTCCAGCCATGGACTGAACCATGACACTTCTTCCCTTAAATCTGTTTATTTTAAATGGGTTAAGTATTCTTTTTAGTAACCACGGTTACTTGGTTTATTTAGGGCCAGTTAAGTCATGTATAAAGGAAGCTTATGTTAGTGAAAAGGTATTTAAGCAAGGAAGAAATTCCCTGCTAGTTATTCAGGTCACTATATGCACAGGTCTACATTTAATCTGCATGGCCATTCCATGCGCATGTGGTCAAAGAAGTTTTAACTTTTACAAATACTAAAATTCCTTAAATTTATACTGAGTTTATGCAGAATTTCTGGCTATTGCACCCTTCTCAAGACCATCAATGTTCCCTAATCTTGTCATCACTGTTTATATTAGGTGTAAATCAATCAAGGTAGAAGAATATTAAATGGTAACTTGGTTAGGAATTGAGAGCTAGTTAATTCTAATATGTTGTTTAGAAACAACAGAGCTAAAAGTTTTCCTTTCTGCTTGTGGATTATAAATATGATTTCAGGCTAACCGATTTTTTTATACTCACTATTCTGTTTGAACTGATTAATAAAGGCACCTCCTTAATAATAACGAGCCAACAGTATGGCCACATGGGAGGAATCTATTGTCTTACATTATTTTACCATAAACAACATATTTGTTTATGATTGTAGATATTGATGAATTACAAATCCCTTAGCAACAAACTTATTAGTCAATTATTTCAATAAAGCTTTGGAGAGAAAGTCTTAACCAATACTGACTTTATAGTAATTAGAAATATACCGTGTCATCCCTTTGTAAGATCACTTCGGTCTGCTCAAGATTTAGCTCCAGAAAAGTTCCTGTTTAATTTTTAGTCATATTTTGGCAAAACAGAGGCACTCACATTGTTGCCAAATTGGGCCAGATGGAAAAGTTGATCTGATGGCACTAAACTTCCAAAATCTTCATTTCCAAGTGTCTTGCTGTCCTTCCCTGTGATCCTGCACACAAAATCACATCAGAATGTGGGTCCCTCTGCATGGAGGACCCCCAAACTGGTAAGAACGGGATCTCCACATGTCAGTGAAGTTTTGTTACTGAACATCCTTATATAAATATCAGGAATTAATTTTGCAAAATAGAAAAAAAAATCACACTATTTATTTGAACTGGTAGAGATAAAGAACTACTAAAAAAAACTTTTAGTAAAATCTTTATCTTTTCATTGATTGCTGTCATTTGATAGATATAACTCAAGTATCTATAAAGCTTGAACACTCATAATTTTGTTTCTGGCATGAGAATAAATTCCTTTGGATTTATAATGAATTTTAATAACAATAAACATTGAAGTAAAACTTTTCAGCTGAGCACTACCATTAAATCACATGAATGTATCATAGAATTTTGCCAAAATTCCTTAGAAAATGGATGGAATAGTGCTTATTACTGTTTTTAGTAAAACAAACTCTAAGAAAGATAATTTTCCAATAGTAAAAATTTCCTTTCCTCTGAAATCTTGGAAAGTTTTTTAAAGTGATTATTCACAAACACACTTTAAAGACACGTCTTTAAAAATCCATTTTGCTAGATAATTCAGTGTAAACTGTGTTGACTTTAAAGAATTTCTGAGTGCTTGCCTTCAAAATGTGTGTCATTGCAGTAGAGATAAATCTAAAAGTTCTGGGAAGTGTGAAAATGTATGCTAAATTAATTTTACAAAATTATAAAAAATATTTTTGTTAAGATGTATGCCTTCACTTTTTTCCCTGTTTTTTCCATTTTTATTTTTAGTAACAATAGCACACTGGGGATAGTCAGAATTCATTCCCCTCTTGTTATCAAAGCCTTAAATTTTATCTAAAACTGGCACCACTTCAGATTCATTTGTAGTTGGTAAGCTAAGTATTTAAGATAAGATGAAACTGTTTTTAGAAACAGCCTTTTTCAATCTTAGATCTTTCTCATATATGCCTATTATAGAGTATATATATATCTGATTCTAATTCCTTGAAAAATGAGTATATTTAGAGCCAGTCAATATAATGTCTCTTTTCTGTCATTCCACCAATGTCCAGTCTGTTCAGACTTCAATAGCTAACATAGTATACCTGGCAAACTGTTGATATTTTAATAACTTATTTATAGGCTATGGTAAAAGTTTACTATTAAAGATTTTTTTGCTCTTGTCTTTATTTTTTCCTTCATCTAATGTATCTTTAAGATTAATTAAAATAATATACCCAAAAGTATACTTGGGAATGAAGAGTATGTGACAATATGTAAGATTGAAAGACATGCTAAATTTGGTATTAGTGTAAGAGATTGTCAAAATGTTTCCAAAAAAGCACATAGGAAGTGGTGCAGCACTAAATATTTTGGTTTTAACATATCAGGGAAAATTTATGGTGGACATAATTTTTGTGAGTGAGAGATTCTAAGTTCAATTTATAAAACAGTGAATGAGATAAAAGAAATATTTTAAATATTTCAAATTATAAAAGATTATGTATGACTTACCAAATGTATCTGAATATAAAGTAGCTTGTGCTTCTTATTAAAACTTTGATCAGTGTAGACTGAAAACACTGTCAGTCTGTGAATTGTTTCATAACCCAGGATAAGTTATTCTTCATTTTCTTTTTTTCATGATGTTAACCCCCACTTACGGTGTCTTATACCCCTCTTCACCTGTTCAAATCCAAAGCTGAGACCAAGTTTTCATTTTGAAGCCTCACTGACTTCTCCATTCTCCATTTCTTCCTTCTTCTGTTACCCAATCAACTTACTTATCTCTATAGCACCATAGCATATGATGGATACATCTTGTTTAGCTAAAATTACTTCAATTTCTATAAGGTAAGGTCTGTATATTATGCCTTTGAACACTGCTACACAGTAGTAGCAGTTATTGTAATAAGCACAAACGTGGCCTACACTATATGAATATATTCAAAAATATATCATGATTTCTATTCCTTAAATTGACGGGGAAAATATTCTCTTTGGAAGAAAACAGCTCTATTATTGAGCAAAACACCCCAATAACCATTTTTGGTTATGAAGCATTAGCTTTCCCTGTGGCCCCCTCCCAAAACCACTTTACATAGGAGAAAAGGAAAATAGAGGAAAAACTAAAATACTGTGTGTAAATAATTATGAATCATACCCAATCAGCTCAAGGAAGAGGGAGTTTGTAAGCTCAGGAAGACTGAACAGAGAAAGTCAATCCAGCCTGAAGAGAGTGGGCAGGTGTTCCTATCTGTGTGCTGAAAATGGCTGGTTAGTTATGTTTTACACTCTGTCTTAGTCTATTCAGGCTGCTATAACAAACTACCATGGACTGGGTAGCTTTCAAACAACACAAATTTATTTGTCACAGTTCTGGAGGCTGGGAAGTCCAAGATCAAGGTGTCAACAGATTTGGTGTCTGGTGAGGATCCATTTTCTAGTTCAAAAGTGACACCTTCTACCTGTGTCCTTATGTGGTAGATACACATAAAGGGGAGCTGAGGAAATGAACTCTAACTGCAATTCTTTGTTCTAAATTTCCCCAAGGGGCCTGTCGCACTCATCTTAATATTCCTTTCCACTAATCCAAGAATCTCTGAATCCACCTATCTCACCCTCCCCAAATCCAGGACATCCTGCCTTTTGGGGCCAGACCAATGTATAACATCCACGTATTGATTTGCAATTTTGCCTGCCTGAAATATACCCCTGCCTTTAAAAACCCGTACTTGTAGGACATTGGGGAATTTGAGTTTTAAGCATTAGCTGCTTGTTCTCCTTGCATGACACACCATAAATAAAGCTTCTTTCTGCCACTGCAACTCTTGGCTTCAGTGTTTGGCTTGGCTGTGCAGGGCAAGCAGACCCCAGTTTGGTTTGATAACAATACCATCACCTTGCAGTTAGGTTTTCAACATATGAATTTTGGGGTAATACAAACATTCAAACCATAACATTCTGTGCCTGGTCCCCCAAAATCCCTGTTCTTTTCACATGTAAAATATATTCATTCCATGTCAATCGTCCCCATAAATCTTAACTCATTCCAGAGTCAACTCAAAAGTCTGAAGTCTAAAGTCTTGTCTAAATATCATCTAAATCAGATATGGGTGAGGCTGAGGGTCTGATTCATTCTGAGACAAATTATTCTACAGTTGTGAACCTATAAAATCAAACATGGTATGCACTTTTAAAATATAATGGTGGGACAGGCACAGGACAGACACTCCCAAAAGGGAGAAATACGAAAGAAGAAAGGAGTGACAGGTCCCAGGTAAGTCCAAAACCCCACAGGACAAACAACATTAAATCTTAAGGCTCAAGAATACTCTTTGGCTCAATGCACTGCCCTATAAGCCCACAGAGGCAGAGGTGGGGGCCTGCTTTCTGAACACACAGGGGGTTGGGGGGAGTGGCCATGACCCCACAGCAATTTTTTGCAGTGGCCTCACCTTCATGCTGACTCTGTGCCTGGATCACATGCATTTGGCTCCCCTGGGCTGGAATTATGAGCTGGTGGTTCTAGCAGTTTGGGGATGTGTGGGTGGTCCTGTTTTCATGGCTCTGCTGGACATTGCCCTGCTTGGGGCTTTCTGTGTGGCCCCACCCCCAGGGAGTTCTTTGCCTGAGACCCTAGGATCTCCAGGGCATCCTTTGAAATGCAGCTGGAGGCAGCCACACCCCCACAGCTTTGCTGGGCACAGTGCACTTTGCACTGGGACCAACCAGAGCCACACTTGGAGCAGCCAGGGAGCCTGGCAACAGAGTTTGGGGAGCAGAGCCTGCAATGTGAAGTTCCACTGGGCAGTGGTGGCCCGTTCTGTCCCTCAGGACCTCACCCCAATGATTTCCAAAATGCCTTTGTTATTCTTCTACTGTCTTGGACAATAGGTCCTGGCTTCTGTTTAGATGGCTGACTAATCTCCTCATTGTCTTGATGAATAGCACCTGGGGACCATTTAGATGGTTAATCCATTCTACCTCCTAGATTTTATCTATTATATGTGGAAGAGTTTAAGAAAATAAACAAGTCTGTAATACTTCCTGCAGCTCATAGACCAATTTGATCTTCTATGAGTTTATGTTGGTGTATAGACGGTTCCTGATTTACATTGGTTTGACTTGTGATTTTTTGACTCTATGATGGGTTTATTGGTATGTAACCCCATCAAAAGTCAAGGAGCTGGCCAGGCATGGTGGCTCACACCTGTAATCCTAGAACTCTGGGAGGCCGAGGCGGGAGGATCACTTCAGGTCAGGAGTTTGAGACCAGGCTGAGTAAGAGCAAGACCCTGTCTCTACTAAAAATAGAAAAAATTAGCTAGGTGTGGTGGTGCACACCTGTATTCTCAGCTACTCGGGAGGCTAAGGCAAGAGGATTGCTTGAGCCCAGGAGTTTGAGGTTGCTGTGAGCTAGGCTGATGACATGGCACTCTAGCCCCGACAATAGAGCTAGACTCTCTAAAAAAAAAAAAAAAAAAAAGCCAAGGAGCTGCTTACAACTCACAATGGGGTTGAGGTTTCTACTGAATGTGTATCACTTTCACACCATCCTAAAGTCAAAAAATAGTTGAACCATTGTTAAGTCAGGGATCATCTTCTGTGTTGCCAGCATTAAATGTATTATCAATTTATGATATTTTCAATTTATGATGGGTTTATCAGGGTTTAAGCCCATCATAAGTTGAGAAGCATTTTTTACTCTTATCTCTTTTAACGCATTTTCTCTGTCAAAATTTAAGTCAATCCTGACTGAATTCTATAATAGTAGAAAAGTCAGATGGGAAGGTTAGCCATCTTGCTTTCTAAATTAGTAGCTCCTCTGTCTACCTAATTTATCCCATCATTCAAATGATTATTAGATTATTTCATAAAATTCTTCCTTTCCAAATAATTCACGTGTTTGCACGAATTGTCTTTCTAATTTTCTACTTTGATATTCTCATTTTCTCCATCCAATCTTTTACAATTAGAATATAAAAAAGTTTGAATGTTTTTATCTGCCATATAGATCTCTAATATCTTGTTCTTTTTTTTAACAGGAACTGTCATCTCACAAAGTGCCTAAAAAATCCTGCTGTTCTAAACTCAAAGACAAGCATTTTTAATATAATATTTCACTAGAAATAATTGTTCATGTCATATAATCTTAGTTAAGAATTCTTGGCCATGGAGGTAGGAGCACATCATTTAAGAAGTCCAGAAACATTTTCCCTTCAGTGTCCTCTACTCTAGTGCTTCCTCCTAAGCCCTTCCTGACTGTCTTCACATCAGGCAACTGTGGCCTATAATGTATTGAGAATATATGGAGCAAAAGAAAGCATGGCCATCCAAGTTTTGTACACTAAGTAAAAGTTGCAAATATCTTAACAAAGTTCAGTTATAATTGTGAAATTGTATTTTCCATTTATTCATACAAATAAAACAGCTCAAGTTGGAAATTTTAAGATTGCCTAATCAGAAGATAAGGGCTTTTTGTAAAGACCTGATCTTTCCAAAATATTAAAAAGTCTGTCATTTAAAACTTTAAAGTTCTTGGGTTTTTTTTTCCTGTAAAAGACTATATAGAGAAAGAGCTTTTAACATCTCTAAGAGTTATACTTCCATTGGTACCAGAAAATGAGTGTTCTTTGAATTTTCTAACAGCCAATCAGTGTACTTATCTTTCTCAGAATATGTGAAAATAGAAGTCTTTAAAATACACATACAGTCTATGTAAAGAAATATAAATAAATGGTATTAGAAGCTGTTCATGGAAAAGATCAAGTGGCTATCCGTTAAAATGCCTAACTTATGCAATTCATCTCTCTCCTGGGTCTGGTCTGTAACTCTGTAAGATCAGACATATAAATATCAGTACTCAAGGTAGATTTGCCTTTCTAGAGAAGAGGTTTGTTTTCAAAGCTTACAAGAGCTCAGGAACATAATTGTCCAAAAAAAAAAAATTAAAAAAAGAAGAAAAGAAAAAAGAAATCCTTGCTCAGAAATTACTAGTGCAGTTTCTCCCCCAAGGAAACCATTTGGAAAAAAATCTCATTATGATTAGAAGGTTACTCCGTGAGCAGAGAATCCAAGAAAGAGGAATTTAGGAATTATTTAAATATTTCCTGTCTTTGGCTGTGATATCCTGATGGACCTATCATCATAGTATTAGGGAGGGACCGACAAGGTTAACGGAAACCACTGTGAGTATCAGAACAGACATAATTTAATGTATAATAACATAGGTAGTGGAAATATTGACTAACCAGGAGACAACATTAGCAAAAGTAGGAAGTTATTACCTTCCCTAAGACAGAGAGAGACAAAAAAAAGAAGGCGGGTTTACAGAACCTGCTGGGTCAGCTAAGGAAAATTTGGAACCACAGTGAGTCTATCCAGGGGGAGCTGCAGCCACGGAGGAGCAAGAGCTGCCTGAGACACCATCCCAGGAGCAACGGGAAGGACACTGATTCTCTCTTCTCACTTTCCAATCTCCTGGCCGTGCATCTCATTGGCTGAAGCCACCCACAAGCCAGCTCTTGAATAGATTCTCATTCCACTCTTTCTTTGCTTTTTGGAAGTTATTCGCTCTAGTTCTGTTCTTTTGGTGGTTTCTCTAGAAATTTTAACATGCGCAATTAACTTATCAAAATCTAAAATTAATTAATATCTTCACCTTTTTCCCAAATAACATAATTATGTTCACCCCTTCTGGCTTTTTATGTAATTTTTTGTCTTTTAAACCTTACACAGCATTGTTATTATTGTTTTGTGCTGTAGTAATAACAATCATAACACACACTTGCTATGTTCCGGGTACTTTTCTAAATGCTTCCCTATATTCTTTCATATTATTCTTATGATAACCCATGACAGAGGTCGTTTTATTATTACCATTTTACAAAGGAGAAAACAAGGGCACACTGAGGTTAATTAATTTTTCCCATGGTCACACCAACTAAATGACAGAGTCAGGTTTTCAATGCAGGCTGTTAGCTCCAGAGTCTAAGCTCATAATCACTCTGTAGAGCTTCTCCCTATAAATATTCCCTTAGATTTGCCCCCACATATTAGCAAACTTCTTAGCTTTTGAACATCTAACATCTCAGGCTATCTATCTGAAAACATTTTTTCTATTCAGAATTTCTTTAATGAGGATTTTCTGGTGACAACCTTAATTTTTGTTTATATAAAATTTTCTTTATTTTTTCTTCATTCTTGAAAAAGACTATTTTACTGGGCCACAGAATTCTAGGTTGACAGTAATCTTCACTTAGCATATTGAAGATATTACACTGTGTCTAAGCTTTCATTGTTTCTGTAAAGAAGTCAGTTGTCATTATTTCTCCTTTGTCAATAATCAGAATTTCTCTTTGACTGCTTTATATGTTTGGCCTTTGTCTTTGGTAGATTGTAATTTCACTATCATGTGTTTAAGTGCAGATTTTGTCTAGTTATCTGGTTTTTTGTAATTAATTACTTTTATATTGTTTTTATTTTTATTTAAAAATCATAGGGCTTCTTGAATTTCAATTTGGTGTCTTTCTAGTTCTTGGAAGTTCTCAGCCATTATACTTTTAGGTCAGACCTCTGACTTTCCTCCCTGCTCTCCATCTGCAATTCTAAGACTTAACTCTCTCATAGCTTTAATCTTTTTCTCATACTTTCTATCTTTTTATTACTCTTGGATGAATTCTGGATATTTTCTTCAGCTTTTAATTTGGCTTAATAAAATTCTAAACTTCAAGTTTTTTTTTTAATTTTAAGAATTTTTTTGATTCTTCTCCCAATCTTCTTGTTCTTTATGATTATTTCAAAGCTACTTCTACTTCTGTAAAATGCTTATAATCCCCATTAATGATGACTTTGCAGGCCAGATTTCACTGTTTATAATTTATTTCTTCCAGTGTTGTTTATGGTGTCTTGTTTCTTTATATGTTTCTATGACTTTATTTTACTATGTGGTGCTCAATTTGCCTTGCAACTTTACACGTGGAATACTTTGAAGCCTGGACTGTTTTTTTCCAGAAGGGATTTACATTTGCTTCTGTTAGGTACGGTCCAGAATCACTAAGTCAAATTTATAGATTTTGTTTGTTTGTGTGTCACTCAGGTAACATAAATTCAGGCTGCCATCCTCTGTGAAGACAGGTTTATTTTTACATATTCTCAAGGGAATATTTTTTTCCCCTTCTGCACAGGAGAAATATGATAATGCAGGCCTTTTCCTTGAAGTTTTTTGTGGGTTTTTTAGAAATTGGGGTTATTTCTAGTTCTCCCTCATACTCAGATTATGGCCCTTTTATAATCCAAGAATTATTGGGGTAGGGGGACTCTGACAACATTTATACATAAAACTCTGCAAACTATGTGAAAACTAATGCTCAGGTTCGCTTTGTTTAGAAAAACATAATATCAAAGCCTCTCAGTGTTCCCACTATCACCCAGGCCCCAACCTTAGCCTTCCTTACATTCTTGCCAACATATAGATAGGTTGAGAAAACATTTTTCATATTTAATATACAAATTTTAGTTGCTTTCACCAGGAGCATTAGTCTGCCAATCATTTCCACCAAGCTGATGAAAATGGAAGAGAATCATCCTTCCCTTAAGTGATAATATCATTTACATTACGGCCAAAGGAACTGGGAGCCCATCTGTGCCTCAAAGACAATTGTTTCCATTTCTAATTATTTTATAACATGCCAATTATGAATCGACTTTTAGAGTTTCTCAAATAATTTCTATTTTCCCTTATTTCCAAGTTATTGGAAGAACTTTTTATTCCTTCATCCTTTTCATCTCCCCAATTTGTCCATCTTCAGGAAAATCAAACACAGACTATCTAACCTTAAGACAATTGGACAAAATCTAAGTCAAAAATCATATTTTAAGATGCCTTGGAAAATTTTAAAATATAGATGAATTCTATGCAAGGGTTAAAGAAAAGAAATTTCATTTATATATTTAGATTCTCTAGTAGATTCCTGACATTTATAAACACTAAACAGGTTTGCAAATCTACAAATTGATGGATACTCCAATATGGAGTTTTTATAGCTATTGATTTCTTCTCAAATCACATTTCTGTTAAGAATTAGATATTTTTTGCACATATCTTTGCATGACACAGTAGGCTTATCAACCTTCACTGAGTGTTCGTTCAACAAAAAAATTTTGTTATTTTTATATATAATATAAAATAGTATTGATTTTATGGAAATTCCTACTGGTAAAGACCAACTTTAATGCTGAATAGAAAATCACAAATGTCTTTAAACGTACATTTGGGCTGGAAAAAGGGAGAGAAATCCACAGATATCAAAAATGATAAGAAAGTATAATCCACAAAAACAACCATTCTTTAAAGCCAAAAATTGCTCTGAGGACATCTGCCCATCCCTGGTAGCCTGGAGGTTTTGAGTTTAATAGTACAAACACACAGAGAACTGGACTAGAAATGAAACCTGGGGCCAGCACAAGTTTGGAAAATAGAGCCAGGATTCTGAAAGGCAGCATTCAATAAAATGCTGAAGTAGGACAAAAAATCTCTGCCCTACCAAGTGCCACCGTAAAATAGTGACAGACTACAATTCACAAAGGATCTCAAAAGCCCCACCTGCATTTGCAAACTCAGAGATTGCCCAGGTTTGGATTCTGCTGTACTGCTTACTAGTTGTGCAAGTTTCTCAAACTTTGGGCAATTTGCTTGGACTCTTTGTGCTGCAGTTATCTCACCTGTGTGATGAATATAATAACAGCAATACTGACCTTATTATAGGGCTGTTGTGAGATTAAGTCCATTACTATATATGCACATTACTTAAAATTGTATCTGGCACATGGTATATAAGTAAGTGCTAGCTAGGTATTATTATTATTTTTTTAGTGACAGGGGTCTCACTCTGTCGCCCAGGCTAGAGTGCAGTCGGTGTGATCATAGCTCACTGCAGCCTGGAACTCCTAGGCTCAAGGGCTCCTCCTGCCTCAGCCTCCAAGACTGCTGGGATTACAGGCGTGAGCCACTGTGCCTGGCCTATTGTTACTCTCATCTGAGGCACTATAATATATTGTGTAAGAGCAGAGGTTACATGTTCTAATGGCCACAGTTACTTCATCTAGTGGTGGGCACATGGCCTGACCTGGTGAGTCTGAGTTGTTCTTTGGGTCTGTTGGGCTTGAGTCAATCCTTTTGTGGTACGGGGACTCACGGGAGTGAGGTTAATCAATGGCAGTAGCCATGTTTCCTGTCATTTGCTAGAAGCCACTGTAGGAAAAAATATAGACAATGTGAAAGAAAGATGATGACAGATTTTTTTTTCCTTTTTCCCATAGTTCCTGAGGCCCTGCTGTAAGTTTGCTCTCCCTTCAGTTACGTGAATGGTCTTATCCATCAAACAGTTCCTCCATTTTCCCTAAATTAATTCATGTTCCTTGGCTGCCACTATTTAATGTTATGGATGGCTGTCACATGCCACCATTTTATACAGTATTAAAATCTTTTGTGGTACAGAAGTGAAATAACAGAATTTATCTTTCCACTTTTATTTGCCAATTATATCATTCTTTTAAATACATAGCAGCAGACATTTGCAGACAATGTGCTAAGATAGCACTTGCTGGTTACATCACAGGCCTCTGAGTTATCTAAATCTTAAGATATTTTAACCATTAAGAGAGTTCACAGATACAGCTCTGAAACAGAGTTACTAGTGTCTTGCATAGTTAAGATTCCTTTCTATAAGAGGCTTAGTACATTTTAATATAAATTTAGGGTAGTGGTTACCTTGTGACTTTAAGTTAGGAAAAGGCAATAAGAGGTAATTGACAGCTGAGTATATTATTCTAGTATATAATGATCATACATGAAAATATGTAATTATGAAAGATATCATTAAAACATATAAAATATATAAATATATATAAAATAGACTGTCTTTATGCTGATTTATTTATAAATCACAGTAAACAGTGAACATCCTGAAAAAAATGAACAAATAGCATAGTATCTGGCCACTCAGAAAATGTGTTTTGAACCAAACATCTTTCCCCCAGATGCCTACACATCTGTTTCTAAGTTCTTAGTCCTTTAACATCTTCATTAATAATTATGGTGGCAATATTGGATCCCAGTAACTTCATTTCCCCTGAATTTAACAGATGTTCCATGTGCTGAGCCCAAAATGACCCTTTTTTCCCTTTCAGCAAGTATTTGCATTAGTTTTAATAGTGACATTTCTCTTAGATGGGGAGGTCACTATAAAATAGACAAGAGTTTAGAATATTCCTGCAATAATCTCAACTCTCCCTTGATGTAATGATGTAAATCATTTTAAAAATTAAAATAGTTTAGGCAATTTAACCAATGCAAAAGTAATTTCTATCATGTTTATGATAAAAATAGTGTTAATATTTTATCATGCTTTGCTATATAGCTACACACAATTAAACTAAATTATCTACTTTCTTCTTCAAATTGCTTTTAACATAAAAGAAATTTAGGTGGGTATCTTAGTCTGTTTTCTGTTGCTATAACAGAATACCACAGGCTGGGTAATTTATAAAGAAAAGAGTTTACTTAGCTCATGGTTCTGGAGGCTGGGAAGTCCAAGAGCATGGTGCTGGCATCTGGTGAGGGCCTTTTTGCTGCATCATCACATGGTGAGAGAGCAAGAGCAAGAGAACCAGAGAGAGCTCGTTTTGTAACAAAGCCACTCTCTCAATAGCAACACTCATCCACTTCTAAGGGTAGAAGGATTAAGTTTCCAACACATAAATGTTGGGGGGACACATTCCAACCATAGCAATGGGTCAAAGGTGAAGTTCAGAGTGGGAGTTTACATATACACATATGAACTCCGTGACTTGGGGAATACCACTTTCATTCAGACAAAAGAAAGACATTGTGGACAGAAAGTAGTATATCCAGGGGAACTGATATGGAAAGTGAGGGGGGAGGCAGAGCTTCTGGGAATAGGTTGATTTAAATTCTAGCTCTATCACTGGCTGAATGACTGAGTAATTATTTAACTTTATAAGTCTCATTTTTTTACAGTTCTGTGACATGTAATAGTATCTTCACATAGGATTGTTGTTGAATCAAAGAAAATAATATTTTTAGTGCTTAACACAATGCCTAGATTGTGGTAAGCTCTCAATAAATGTTACTAGAATCCAGAAAAGACCAAAATAAACTCAGAAACAATTAATAAAAGAGAAAATAGGGATAGAAAAGAGGAAGATTGAAGCATCAGAGGCACAGTTGGTTACAGAAATTCATGTGTGGGATTATTTTTCAATGCACTTTAATGGTATGAAAATATGGATAAGGAAAAATTGTGATGGAAAATTTGCTACCCACAACATGTTGGTGATTATACTATCATTTTGAGAAAATCAACCCTATTATCAGAGGCCTAGTGATTTTATTTCAACACGTATAATATACATTTTTCTTTTAAGAATATTCATCCAAATCCCCATAGTAAAATCTTTTTTCTTTGCTGCCTAAAAATAATTATGGAACACAGACATATGTGTGTCAATGCATGCCCATGGGAATTGTATTCCCTGATGTTCCTTTTAGAACTACAATATATTCTTAGGCTTGTCTCTTTCTGTATTTCTTTCATTGTGGTGTTTTCTATCAGCTATTCCTCAGGGTTAAACATACTGGGTGAGCTACAATGCTCTTTGTGGTTGATTATAAGGATGTAGGTTCAATTTAAGCAAAGCCTGCCTAGTTATGTGGTAAATTAATTTTCTTCCCTGATTATAGCTGTGAAACTTAGTCAACCCGTCATGGTACCATAACTGGGAATTAGCATTGGAAATTTTATTCATAAAATTTGCTTCAGGTTTCACAATATGTTGAAACCATAAATTCATTTAAGGTGTTGTAGAGCTCTTATGATATTGTTAGCATTGTTAGCCCTTTTAAGAAGCATTTTAAGTTAAACCTAAAAAAGTAACCTCTGGTCTCAACTTCTTTCTATGCTCTGCTTTGTAGAATGGAAACCACAGCAGTAATGAATTGGCAGGGTGATTAAAATTAGTACAGTAAGGGCGAGCTACAGCTATCAGCACGTTTTATTAAACCTCCATACACTAGAGTAAGATAGGATTTTTAAACTGTAGCTGTGTTTGCCAAAAGCTAATTAACAGGATTAAGCTATGGAGTTTCTCTGTTCCCACTGGCAAACTAAAACAACATTTAGAAAGATACACCATATCTAATCTTAAATTAGTTTTGTGCTACTATGTTTATGTCTAAACTTCAAAGTGGATATAAAATACATCAACAGAGTGAAAGCTATGACATTCCCCTAAATGACTATTCCAGATTGATAACAAAATAATGAAAAGGCAAATAACTTAACTTGGAAAGTAATAGAATGAAACAGAGGATATTTCAGAAGGTTCAGATTGTCCTAAGAATAAATTTTAAAAAAAATTTTACTATGAGAAATATGTACAAATTTAACCAGGTACAAGTAAATTCATTATCTTAGTAATATTTACTAACTTGATCTTGGAAAATGGTGTTTTTCATGTTAACAATATAGTTTTCAAAATAACAGAAAGTATCACAATATTGCATAATCTATTATAAATTCTATTTATTATACTATAATTTTCCTTAGGCCTGTCTTGTTCTCTCCATGAAAATATTTGTTGAAAAACTAATAGTGAAATAAATAGGGTTTCAGTGATATGTGTTGGGGGAAAGTTTGGGGGAGTGAGAGAGAGTATTTAACATTAAGATTTTCATTTTTTTAAAGATATTTAGGACATTATCACTGTCTTAAATTACTGCAAAATATAATCGTCTCATATTTCTAGGCAAATGTAACTGGTAATTGGAAACATTTTTAGGAGTTATTCTAAGTCTCTTTATGAGTTACTGTAAGTTTGTTATTTGTAAAGAAAAGGCCTTTTTTATTTTAAAAAGGTGCCATAATGTTGCATTACACTAAATGTGCAGACTTCCCAAGGTAACTTAAATTGTAAACTTTTACTTTATTCTATTACTAATAAACAAAATTCATTTGTTATTATTTATATTTTTATGAATTAAAATTATTTTTGTCTATTTTGGTTCATTTTTATTGATTTATCATACAACTAATTAAATAAATAAATGTTAATTTATATTAGGATTTCTCAACTTCAGCATTATTGATATTTGGGCTGTATAATTCTTTGTTGTGACGTGCTGTGCTGTGCATTGTAGGATGTTCAGCAGCATCTTTAGCCTCTACTCATCAGATGTCAGTAGCACCTTCCCAGATGCGACAACCAAAAATGTCAAATGTCCTCTGGAGGGGAAAGGGGCAAAATCACTCTCTATTCTTCGTTGAGAACCACTAATTTGTATGTATGTCTGAGGATATAAAAAGATTGAAAAATTCCAGTGTACCCAAATTGCAAGCAATCTGCCAACAATTATGTAAAATTAAATAATATAAAGAGAAAAAGCAGAAAATACCAAATAGTTAAGTTTAGAAAAATCTTATTAAAAGTCAATATTTTTATTATATTGAAACTTAAAATACCATGGAAAACAATGACTGCAAGATTATTCAAATGAAAATTGATATTATATTTTTTACAATTTTGTTGAAATATAAAGTACAATAAAATTTACACGTTTAAGTTAAGCAATTTGATTATTTTTGATACATATATACACCCACAAAACATCATCATGATTAGGATACTGAACATTTTAATTTTACTAGAAAGTGTCCTTGTTAACCTTTTTATTGACCCTTCTTTCAACCCGAGTCCCAGGCAATCACTGATCTGCTTTCTGTAACAATACATTAGTTTGAATTTTCTAGAATTTTTTATACATATAATTGTACAGTGCTCTTTTTTGCCTGACTTCTATCACTCAGAATAAGGAAATATATCTATGTTGTGCTGTGTATCAAGAACTATTTCTTTTTATTCTAAGTTATTTAATCTAATCCAAGTAGATTCCTTTTTATGAATACATCACAATATTTGTATCTACTCACTTGTTGTTGGACATTTGGGTTATCCCCACTTTGGGATATTACAAATAAAGCTACTGTGAGCGTTTGTATATGAGTCTTTGTTCTGACATGAAGCTTTATTTGTCTTTGGTAAATACCTAAGAGTGGAATGGGTGGATCATATGGGAGGTATTTGTTAAACTTTTTGAGAAACTGTCAGTTTTCCATTGTGATTGTACTTTTTAAATTCCCTCCAGTAGTATGTGAGAATTCCAGTACTCTACATCTTTGCTGATATTTCTTGTGATCAATCTCTTAATCTTAGCTAATTTAATGCATTTTTCTGATGAGTAAGGAGGCTGAGCATTTTTCATGTGATTAGTAACCATTTTATATATGTCTTCTTGTGAATTATCTGTTCAAATTTTATTCCTATTTTATTTTTTGTTTTGTTTTGTCTTATTATTGAGTTCTAAGAGTACTTTACATATTCTGGATATGAGTCTTTTGTATGTTTGTGTATGTTTTCTATGTCTGTAGCTTGTCTTTTTCATTTTCTTAATGGTATCTTTTGGAAAGCAAACATTTTTAACTTTGATAAGCTCCAGTTTATCATTTCTAAAAAAAAAGTCTTGGACTTTCTGGATTCTATCTAAGCAAACTTTGCCAACTTCAAGTTCCCCAAATATTTTCCTAGGAGTTTTATATGTCAGGTTTTACATGTAGATTATGATCCATTCCAAGTTTATTTTTGTACATTGTGAGGTAGGATTAATGTTTGTTTGTTTGTTTGTTTTATTACATACAGATGCACTGCTTATTGAAAAGATTTTCCTTTCCCTGTTGAATTGTATTGGCATGTTTTTGAAAATCAATTTACTGTATATGTATATGTATGTCATATTTTCTGTATGTTTATATAGAAAAATTATATACATGTATACATTTGTAAACATATATATACATTTCTCAACTTCCTATGCTGTTCTGTTGATACATATGTCTATTTTTTGTTAGTACAAAATTGTCTTCATTACTGTAGCTTTTTAGTAAGAACTGAAATCGGGTAGGAAAGATCCTTCAACTTTGTTGTTGTTGTTCTTTTCTTGTTGTTGTTGTTGTCCTTCTGCTTCTGACTGCTCTGTATATTCTTAGTCCTTAGTATTTATGCATGAACTTGGCAATCGCCTTATTGATTCCTTAAAAAAAAAGTACTAGAATTTTGATTGGAATGGGGTTGAATCCACAGATCAACTATAGTAGAATTACCATCTCAATAATATTGAGTCTTCCAATCCAAGAATATGGCATATTTACTCATATATTCTTTTACTGATCTCATCAATATTTGGCCTTTCAAAGTAAAAGTCGTAAGAGTCTTTTCTTGTATTTATTCCTAGGTATTTTATGGACTTTGGCACTAGTATAAATGTTGTTTGTATATTAAATAAACTATCCTAAATCCACCTATTAGTTCTACTAGTTGTTTTGTAGATTGCCTTGAATTTCCTACCTAAACAACCACACCATCTGAAGGAAAAAAAGAGGACAATTTTATTTCTTTCTTTATGACTTATATGCATTTTATTTCTGTTTTATTGATTTATTGTAATGGCTGTGATATCCAGTAAAATGTTGAAGATAATATAGAAAAAAATAAAATAAAATATGATATCAAATTCATCATCAGAAACACTATAAGCTGGAAGAAAATGGACCAACATCTTTAAAATACAGAAAGAAAAAAAGTCAACCTAAAATTCTTTATTCAGAGAAAATATCTCTCAAAACTGAAGGTAAAATATACTTCTGCAGGCATACAAAAGCTTAAAGAACTCATTACCAGCAATTCTTCACAAAAAGAAATGTTAAAGGAAGTCCTTCAAGTAGAAGGAAATGCTACCAGAAGGAAATATAAATTTACACAAAGAAATAAAGAGCACCAGAAATGGTAACAAGATGAGTAAATAGAAAGATTTTTTTCTCTAATATATAAATCTCTTCAAAAGATAATAGATATTTTAAAGCAAGAAAAATAACAATGGAATGACAGATATGGCCTACGTTGCAGTAAAACATATGACAATAGTACAAAGCTGGGAGGGAAGAAATGGGTCTTAAATATACACAAAGTAATATAATATCACTTGAAGATACGTTGTGATAAATTAAATATGTACACTATAATCCTTAAAGCAACCACGAAAATAACATCATCCAGAGTTATAGGAAGGGAGCCAACAAAGGAAATATAATAGAATTAGAAAAAATGCTCAACTAATACAAAAAAAGAGGGAAAAAAGAAAAAAAGGAATAAAGAACACATGGGACAAGTGGAAAATAAACAACATGATGGAGTTAAACTTAACCATATCAATAATCAAATTACATATAAATTGCCTAACATATCAATTAACAGGTAGAGATTGACAGATTTTATATATATATATATATATATATATATAGTAACACACAACTAAATGTTACCTACAAGAAATGCACTTTAAGTATAAGGTCAAAAATAGTTAAACATTACAGAATGAAATAAGATATATCATGCTAACACTGATCAAAAGAAAGCTGGAGTAACTTTAGAAATTATTTTTTTTTCTTATGAAGATTGTTAGTTTCTGCTGTTTCTGTTTTACTGGGCATTTAACTAGCATGAACTCAAACTGCTGTCATCTTTGCCACAGTGTGACGTCACCGATAATTCTGCTCTTTTTTTTCCCCTTCCTTTTGCTGCTTTTAAACTGTGGCACCTAGAGTGAGTCCCTTGAGTTTAAACAGTTTAGCAGTCAGTCCGGTGTTTATACTATATTTTGGACTCTATCTTATCTGTTTTGTCTTGTTTGGTTGACTCCTTCCTTAATTTTCTAGTTGCTATGCCAGTCCCCATTTCCCTGTCTTCTCAAGCCAATAAGGTACCCCTTCTTCTTCCTGAGCTGTGTGGATGGAGTAACCCACACATTCAAAGGTGTGGTAAACTCACACATCTCATCAGAAGTGATCTGCTTCTCAACAAGAGACTTCTCCGTAGTTTTTGCCTGCTTCATTTGCCAGGCTCCTGCACACTTGCACAGTTCAGCAGTTGGTCAGGAATTTGGGAATATTTACTCTGATTTTAAGTTTTTGCACTTATGTGGCTCTTTCATTTCTAGAACTTCCTTTTAGATCCCTGCTGCTCTGCTTCTCTGAACCCTGGCATCTCCCACCTTGAGCTGATAAAGCCATGCTTATCCAGCACTCAGATGTGGGAGCGTAAGAAATCACCCTCAGTCAAAAAAAGCCAAGCACTTGCTGATTTTACCCAATGCAGTAGCATTTCTTCAATAGTAAACTCTAGTTTGTGTCTAATTTAGTCATTTTTCCATTGTCTTGAAATTGGTTTTAATAATTTTGCTCATTTTTAAAATAACCGTGGCTTTCAGGAGAAACCCAACAACCTTCATGTTGTGATTACTAGAAATCCCATGCACTGAGTGATTTTTGAGTGATGAACTCCACTTAGTTTCCTGGTTGAAACACCACTTGCTTGTGATATATTAGTCAAGAACTATGAAGAGTCTGAGGTTAAATTCTACTATTAAGCTAACATATTATCCTGCCACAGTTTCGTGGATACTGGCAGAAGATATGAGACCCTGAATCAGAGACAAAGGACTTTGTTACTCACAGCACAGAAAGCAGCATGAGCATCATGTTCACTTCATTTGCCCCCCAGTGAGGTTGAAAAGGAGGGGCTCAGGTGTATGGTACACATGCAGTGAGCTTTGGTCAAAGTTGAGGAACCCCAAGCTTAGGGAACAAAAACCTTTTATAATAGACAGTAAGCAAATCTGCCCTCTGCTCCGAAAGTAAAAATTATCTTTATTCTTCAACGTTGTTTTCTATACAAACATCCTTCAATAGCTAGTCCAGAACATAAGCTAAAAGTTCCTCTGCTTGAAAGACCTTCAGAAACAAAAGAAATCTGTAGGGAATTGTATCTCAATAATACCTTTTATTTCTACACCATCTTGGCTTCTGGCAAATATTCCCAGAGAGATGCAACTTTGCCATCCACTCTGATTAATCTGATTGACAGAAGCTGGGACAAAATCTATTCAATTTGTCTCATACAACCTTTAATTAAGGCAAGTCTCAGTAGGACTCCAAACAGCACAACGAAGTCAACCTGCAGTCTGATGTCAGCCACGCTTCCCCCAGGGTTCAGCACCCTCAACTAATCCCATAAAACATCAGTGTTGACCTTTGAAAGCTAGTTGGATTTCTCGTTAAATCTCTATATTGAGCTTCCCACTTTGCCGGAGACATTAATGCAGGTACAGCAGGATGGATGTATTAATGATTGTACAGACTCTGTCTTGGCTGGCAAGAAGAAAGTCTAGGGCATTTCTGACATCTAAAACAACCAGGCCAGTGAGTTGAGGCGAACGTGAATGCCTTCTAGGCCTCGGTTGCATCACTGCTCACTTCAGCTACAATCAAGGACAAATTTCATAACACTTTTTCTAATTCAATGACTCCAATAATCAAGGCAACTTCCTGTAAGATGCACAAAATAATGAGTCACTTATTCCTCCAGAAGCTTCCCCAAGGTTCCTCATTTTTTAAAGATTTCCCACAATCTTCTGAAGGTTACATGATCTAATGGTAGTGCTTCTTTAAGCACTTTAAGATATCTTATGACCATTCCTAAGATGCAAGTCACTGGTCTTATATGTAAGAAGTATAATCCCAGAACTGCAAAGGATGCCCAGAAAGTATTGTTTATAATTGTTCAGGTCACCAATGTATGACATATATCAATTGAGGGGTGTAGGTTGAAAGTACCTACAACATAACCTCCCAGGCTGCCACATGACACACACAGGTTGTCCAACGACCAGTCTCAATTCGTTTCAATAGTTTGCTGCCCCAAGAAGGATAGCATTCATCTACTCGTCTGTAGTTTCTCGGGTGGGACACCAAAGAGGCAGGCCATTGGCAACAGCATAAGAATCAGTAAATCTATAACAAGATTTACCAAGGGTATTACTGGCCACAGCTATGAGACCAGCCTTGAGCTCTGCCCACTGAGTGGAAGAACATTGTCCATTTTCAGTTCCACAACAGCTCAATGGAAAACATCAAGATTTCAGTTTTGCCGAACTATCAGGATATTAGAATCAGGCATTAAGGGTAACATCTGTAAACTGAGGGCCGCATTGAGCCAGTGGCTTACTACAGAAGGCAGAATGGGAGATAAAGTTTTCCCTGAAGGATAAATAAAGCCAAGATAGTGTTAGGGCCAGGCAAGATATAATACTGAATATACTGTTTTAATTTAACAAATAAGGCTTGTGGGGTGTTTCTCACTGTGTTAGTCATTGAGTCCGGAGTGTCCCACCCCAAAATGTGAATTTCAGGCTGGAGAGTCATATGGTCTTCATAGGTCATTCAATTTTGACAGGAGTTGAATAGCAAGCGAATGGCCACTTTTTAAAAGACAAGTGCTCAAAGGGTGATGATTTGCATGTTAGCCAACACATATGACCAAATAGAATGCCCAGTTGTGGCACATACTATACTCAATACTCAGAGTCCAATAAGTTTTTAGGTCTTCCTTTTGGCAGTGGAAGGCTGAAAAGAAAAATCAGTTTTTCCCTGACTTCCATAGGGATTGAGCTCTTCAAATCCACCCACAGCCCCTAAGAAACTTTATTCATAGAGCAAGCTTCTGAATGACTTTTTTGTAGTGTATCAGTCACACCTGTGAGCAAAGATGTGATATCTCCAAAGTCAGTAACATTATGATTGAGGCTTCTGATCTGCCAGCAAGCAGGACATCATCAATATTCTAAAGATTTTAAAATCAGAGAATAGAGGCACTGGTATTTTCCTCTGACACCCCCACTGATGGCAAATGGCAGACGAGTGTGTTCCACCAGCACTGCTCTACATGCAGCACCTCCCACTCAGGAAAAGCTCGTCCACACACATGTAACAGAGAAGTCCAACCACATCCCACATCAGTTTCAGATAAAGAAATGATGATAGTACCTTGAATACCCTCCTTCATCCACAAGATCATGTTTCTTCCTTTCCCCACTGTGAATGCTGCCCAAACTTCATCAGTTGAATCTGGGTGTCTTCTTCCCCCATGAGACCAGGTAGAATTGTGACTTAGCCCCCTATATCCAACAAACTTTGTATTTTATTTATATATTTTATATTTAAATTTTATAAAAATTTTGTCCCTCCCCATGGTTCCCCATCATATTGAGACAGGTGCATATGGCTTATGTACTCCTTGGCTCTTTAAACTTTTAATTGGCAAATTTAGTTAATTTACCTTTAATATAATTATTGACATATTTAAGTTCATACTCTATCACCATTTGTTTTTAATTTAATCCATCTGTTTTATGTTCCCTTTTCTTTTTTGCCTTTTTTGTAATAACATATTTCATTATTTCACTTTGCTCTATTAAATTGTTAAACTTACTTTTACTTCTTGTTTAGTAATAATCATAACAATTATAGCATGCATCTTTGACATAGTGCAATCTAAAAAAAAAATCACTGCTTTTACCACTCCCCCTTATTATGCTAGAACTTTAGAACACTGTAACTCTCTTTATCTCTTCCCATTATTTTGTAAAATCACTGCCATGCATTTTAAAACTAAATTCTTATTTAAATCAATAAGACATTACCATTATTATCTTGTTCATAGTCAACATTCATATTTACCTTTATATTTATTTTCAAAATGTATTTCACTTTTACTGTATTCCTATTTTTCCCTCTAGATACATTTTCTTCTGATTGATAAACATTTTTTTTGTGTGTGTGTGTGTGTGTGTGTTTTACTGATCTCAGTATTTTTCTCTGAAAACATCTGTATTTTACTTCATTTATGAAGAAACTTTTGCTGATTAATGGGTGTTATATTAGCAGTTATTATCTCTGGGCACTTTAAATATACTCTTCTATTAACTTATGATTGTTCTTCATCCTCTTCAAAAATCAACTGTATGTCTCATTGTTGTTCCTTTGAAGGTTATGCTTCTTTTCCTCAGGTTGCTTTACAGTTTTCACTGTCTACTTTTCTGTAGTGTTAGTAGCATGTGGGGTTCTGTCTGTATTTGTCTTGCCTGTGTTGCAGAACTTCTTTAATCTATTGTTTGATGTTTTGCAATCAGTTTTGTCAAATTCTTGCCATTATCTCTTAAAATATTGTCTCTGCCTTATTGTTTCTTCGTCTCCTTTTGGGACTCCAAATGAACGTAACATATCTATGAGAACTTTTTATTTGTCTCACAAATCTTCTACAATTGTTTTATTTTCATGCTCTTTTTTTCTCTGCATACTTTGGTTTTGAATTTCATATTAGCCTGTCAATTTCAGTAATTTTATCTTCTGCTTGTTCATTCTGATGATATAGCCATTCTTCGAAAATTTATTTTCAGTTAGAAGTCTATTTATTTCCTTTAATAAATGTGAATACTCTGCTGAATTCTCCATCTATTCATCTATTTTTCTAGTATTGCAACATTCTAATCATAATTATTTTGAAGTTTTAATCAGCTAACCCCAGGATCTCCAGTACCTCAGTCATCCATGAGTGTCCTTCTAGGACCTAAAGATCTAAACTTTAGGTCTTTGTATTGCGATCTTGTAATTTTTATTAAATGCTAGTTATTCTGTAGTAAAAAATTATAAAGGTTTAAGGTGATGACACATTTCTCCAGATAGCATTTATCTTTCCCCTATTAGGCTAAAACAATAGAGGCTTATCTAGAACCGTTCTTGAGTCATGGCTGCATTGGAGCCTCATTAACACTTATTCTATTTCTAGTTTGACCTGGAGTCAACCGAAAGCTTTATGTATTCTCCATGTCCCCACCCCAGGCTCAGGTTCTAAACTGTAATTTTTGTCTTATAAGACTGTTCATAGCTCTGTTATACTTTTCAGAGACTTTCATTTAAAATCTCCTAATGTAGCCCAGCGTTTGGTGACTGTTCGCAGGGGAAAATCGATCATGTGGTTGGAGCTGCCAAATTCCACTGTAACTCTGCCAGTTACTCTATCTTCCAGCAGCATCCTCTGTGGGCTCAAAGCTCAGATTCTGAGCCTGCTGCTCCTGCCTAGAGTCATCACCTGACCCCAGAGAAGAGCAGATGCAGAAATTTCTTCAACACTGAGGAGTCTGCCTCCAAAGCCCATGTGTGATTTTTCAGGCCTGACTTGAATGAGCAATTACAAAGACTTTACCTGATAGACCTCACAGGGGAAAGCTGCCCTCCCCATACTACGCTTGATGCATAGCCAATGAACTGCAGTCACTGAAGGGACCTGTAGTCAAGGACTCAGGCCCCTCTGGTCAGTTGTGCTCTTAGCATATTTACGTGCCCAGCCCTGGTGCCTTCATTCTCAGGTCTCTATCTGAGGCCTTGGACCACTGCGCTCTTTAGGTGTCTCTGCCAAAGTCTCCTTATTGGAGAAGGAGGAGGAAACCTTGAAGATACTTTTCCCCACTCTGACTCCATACTTTTCCACTCCTAGCCTTCCCCCCAACCCCAGCCTCCATAAAACTCTTAGGACCTTTTGTCTGAGGCCCCCTTAACAGTGAGACAACCTCCATGTCTGTGCTGATCCACCTGCCCGTCGACGAGTGCATGGTCCATGGGGGCAAATGAAACGGGGAGGAGCCGGCCTGTTCTCTGGTTTTGGCCTCTTACTTATACACCATCTCAGTAAGTGATTAAAGGCTTAACCCCTTCATTTTTGACTTGTTGCTTTAATAGGCTACTCCCTGACTCCCCGCAGCTCTGCATTTCTCCCAAGCTTGGGGGAGCTCCTGACAACCTTTCTTCAGCTCTCTTTTCTTGGAGTCTTAGCTCAGTTCCTGTTGTCTCAGCAGCTCTTGCCTGCCCTCAAACATTTCACTTCTGTATCTTATCTGAACTTTGCAGGTGTTTTCAGCAGAGGGCTGTTTTATTGCTCTCTAATCTATCCTACCCACAAGTGTAATTTCCACCCACTGCCTTCCAATTAAACATCCTGAAAATACCACATAACACTCTGATTACACTCATTAACCAAACTTAGTTGTTGTGTGGTTGTTAAACTAGCTTCAAGTAAGTCTGGGAAATATATATTCATATTACTGGGAACATCATGATCTTAGGTTCTGTTAGGAAGGGTAAGGGGAGAGTGGTTATTAAGGCAGGCACCTGGCAGTCTCTTCCATGTATGCACATCCGTGCCCAGTCTCCATGTTGCCTGTTCCACGCGCCCCTCTTCACTCTGTCTTGTGTGTCTAACACGGACTGAACTGATTACAGGGTAGGTGCCTGAAGGTGATGGCATGGCCAGAGATAAGACACCTGAATTATCAAAACTGGCGATTTGTGGTGGCAAAACACAAGGAATTATAAGATGAATAAGCTTTGAGGATCTAATAATATAATGTTACTAACAGTTAATAATATGTATTTTTACTTGAAATTTGCTGAGAGAGTAGATCTTGTGTCCTCACCATACACACACACACACACACACACAAAATAGTAACTATATGCGGTGATAGATATGTTAATTAATTTGATTATGGTAATCATTGCACAATATACACCTATATTAAATCATTATGTTGTATACCTTGAATATATACAATTGTTGTCAATTATACCTCAGTAAAGCTGGAAAAAAAAAATAAATGTAACTAAACAAAACCCCAAAAATAATGAGAACGAAAACAATATGCTCATGGTGAAAGATAGGTATATGCCTTGCAAATTAGACATACACTAGACTAAGTCAATGTATTTTTTTCAATTTTATAAATACTATGCGGCTGAAAATTCCAGTGGTTAATATGTCCCTGAAATGGTGTAATTTTGATTTTTTAAATTGATTTTTTCCTTATTATGTAGACTGCTCCATAAAAAAGACAGCTGAAATTGTGTCATACTAGAGTTATCCTAATTTCAGATAGTGTTTACCATTGTCACTTAATATTTATTAATTTATATGTCTTGCTGATAGAAAAAAAGGAACTAATATGTATATAACTAATGCTTATAAATGTTTATGACCAAAACATACAGAATAGTTTGTAGATTTCACAACTATGTATTTTAATGTGAGTTTTATTTCTGATGGACATGTATATCTAATAGATTCAACTGATGAGTTAGTAAACTTAACTACAATATCCTTTTCAATTTTAACTAATACTTTTAAAAGATATACTATAAATAACTCCCAAATAATTTATCTAAGAGTCTGTGACAAAAAACTCATTCCCTTAAAATATATAAAATGTTTACTGATAGGTTATATGTAGGTGTTATAATATCTACTTCTCAATGAATGGTGGAGGTTCTGATCTTAAGAACAAAATGCATTATGTCAATGTCCAGCCGGGAGATAGGAAGTACACCACTTATTTTGCTAGAGATAACTTGATATAAAGAATTATTAACCAGATATTGAAGAACAGAGATGGCAATAAAAGGGAACACTAACATGTCACAGAGGAAACAACACCAGCAGCTATTGCTAGGGCTGGAGAACAAAGGGAAGAGTTTGGAAACAGAAATATGGAGGAGGGACTCTGCAGATCTGGGTCAGATCTCAAGGCAGAGGACCTGCTGGGCTGGTCCTGTTCCCTCAGAAGCTTAGAGAAGAGGCCTGTGGAGCTGGGATTGAAATCTAAGAGGAGAGAGAGCCAGCCAACTGCTGCTGGTATTCCTTAGGGGACATTTTGAGGTTGATTCTCAAAGTAGGGGGGAAAACCGTCACACTGCTACTGCCAAGGGAAAGAGCACCCAGAGGGGTGATGCTGACAAGACAGAAAGCCAACAGGAATGAACAGTTCCCTTCTTTCCTCTCCAGCTACCACTCTCTCTACCACCCCCTACTGCATGACGGGAGCATTCTGGCAAAAATGAATAAATAAATAAATGTGGTCGGCAGCATACCAATCCTAGCACCCCACACCGGAGTGTAAAAGGCAGGATTTGACACTGAGAAAAAATAGCTTGATAACTAGCACAAAGATTTTACATATGTTACCAAATGAGCCACTGGATTATACATTTTCCAATTTACAGTTTTATAGAAATGTTAGGATTCTATTTTGGTGGAGAATATTATAAATATACTTAAATGTGGACAAAATAAAATGAATTTGAAATCATGTCCCCTAAGCTCAAGTGGATGTCTATTCTCATTATGAAGAGCTGAGATTAAATAAGAGAAAAGCCAAAATAGGCTTAAACTATAACAACAATTGTTTATGAATACATGTATTCTAGATTTTCTGAGATAGCTTTAACTTTAAGAAAATGTTTCCTTTTAGATATATATGTGTACATAGGTTGGGGGATGTGTGTGTGTGAAGTGTATTTAATGTGTATCTAGAAAAGTAAGATAGTCTTGATTGACATTTTGGATTGAGTAAAAATAGATTATTTTAACTGAACTCTAGCTTGAATTTTTTCTGGTCTCCAGCATAGACCCTCAAAAAGTGAAATACAGCTTTTAATGGAGAGAAGTGAAGATGACAGTTGGCTGATGCAGGAATATATTTTTGTTACATTCCACCTCATTCTGGAAGAAAAAAGAATGTTTTAGCGAATAATATAAATGAACTAAAAATATAACTTCAGTTGTCATAGGCAACCTTTTTCTTCCAAGGGGAAGAAAGGATAAGGATAAGAAACATATGGACAAAAGATACATGATCTGAAAGTATACACAAGAGAAATCTAAGCATAACACGAACACATGTGCTATATGCAAATAATCAAGCAAATTACCAGCCAAAAAGGCTCAGTGTCCCTCAATGAATTCTCATTTACTTCTTAGAGTAGTTTCTGTAGACCCATTTTCCTTCCAGCTGGCAATGAACAAGTAAAGTAAAAACTATTAGGAACAAAGGATAAGAAGAGTAATTTTGAGTAATTCCAGTGAGTCATAGCAGTGCAAATCACTCCTCTTCCATTTCACTTAAAACGTCTGTCTTGTTAAAAGAAAACTATTTTGTTGACTAAGTCATAAAATATATGTTAGCATTTATCATGGAAATCATATATGATGTTCACGCAAACTTCTTTTTGGTTTTAATTTGTCATCTTCTGCAGAATCTGAAAACAAATTGTATAATTATAGATTTTTTAATTTGTGCTTTTGTAAACCTTCCAATTTCCCCATTATTGTTTTCAGTTATAAATATCCACTGAGGCTTTATATTGCTACTTAACTGTCCCAGGTAGTTGCTTTAACTCAGTAAGCCTTTGCTTTTGTTTTGTTTGATTTTTCTTTGACTGTTTTGAAGTTAGAAATATAGGAAAGCTAAACTTAGAGTTTTATATTATAGGATACTATAAACTCCTAAGTGCTCATTCTAGATTTAAGATGGAGATTCTGGGAGGGTAAAGTGGCAGTAAAGTAACAAAGCCAGCAATACACAAATGACAGAAGGGTAAACAAAAATTTTCATCATCTATGAAAAAATGTGATAGCAAAACAACAAAACAAAATAAAATAAGAGCAATTGACCCAGATGTTATTATTGTATTGCATTTCCTTGAGTTGTGAGAGCTGAAAAAGCAAACCTATTTTTCTGTTTATTAACTTCTATTTCTAGAATCACATACTGAATAATAATCTAGTCATTGAAATTTGAGACATTTTATGACCTAGTATTGATCAATTTTGTAGATGTTCTGAGAGTTGGGGTGGCAGGAACATCTATTTTTATCCAAGTAGCCAGTGGATCACTCTTATTAATTTTTATTTTTGGATTTTCTATTTCTTTTTGTTTGCTTTGTTTGTCAGTAATTATGGAGAAAAATGTTTCAATTATGATCATTTGGAAATATCCTCCTGCAGTTCTATCAACCTTTGCTCATACATTTTTAACTTGTTTTAGGTACATTGACTTTAAAATTGCTCTATCCTCTTAGTTAATAGAACCTATTATTATCATTAGGTGATCAGCCCCCCATCCCAATAATGTGATGTGTTTGATGTTGCTTGTTTATTTTATCTGGCTTTAACAGATTATGGTAGCTTTATTTTAGTTCGTGTCTGCCCGATATGTCTTTTTATATTCTTTACATTCAATTTTTTAGTACCCTAATGCTTTAGGTGTCTTCCGTGAAACAAGAACCTATATCTTGTCTGGAACTTTCAAACTCTAAACTTTCAATCTTTGTCTTCTAGCTAGTGAGTGTAGTCCATATTATTTTATTGTAAATATGCATATATTTAGAACTATGTCTACCATCTTAAATCTTTTAAAATATTTCCTGGATTTTTCTTTCTCCTTATTTAAGTTACTTCATCTGAAACTGTTTTTGATTGTGAGACTTTGTGTGGCAAAACTTCTGAAGCATTGAATGCCTAGAAGTAATTTTTATTAAATTATTTAATAATAATGATAAATAAAGAGTAGCTTTGCTGAATATGAAATTCCAGGTTGTAAATTATTTTTCTTTCCTATCTGAAAATGCTAATCCATAGTCACTTCCATCTAGAGTTGTTATTGAAAATCATGTTGTTAATCTAATATAGATGCTCCTTGACTTACAATGGAGTTACATTCTGATAAACTCATTGTAAGTTGAAAATGCATTTAATACACCTAACTTACCAAACATCATGGCTTAGTTTAGCCTATCTTAAGCATGCTCAGAACACTTATGTTAGCCTATAGTTGTGCAAAATCATCTAACACAAAGCCTATTTTATCATAAGGTGTTGACTATCTCATGTAATTTATTGAATACTATACTGACAGTGAAAAACAGAATGGTTGTATGGGTACTGTAAGTACCATTTCAGCTGAATGTGTATTGCTTTCACACGATCATACAGTAGAAAAATAGTAAGTCAAATCATAGGTCAGGGACAATCTATATTTGTTCTGTGTAAATAATTGTCTGACTTTGTGTATGTTTTTAGTTTCTCATTTAACCTGATATTAAATTTTGCTATAATTTCACTAGGTATTTGGATTTATTTTTTTCTTATTCTCCCCTTTGAATCTCTCTGGGCCCTTCCAATCTGAATAATCTAATTTTTTTCCTTCTAATTTTGGAAAATTTATCTTTGTTATTTCTTTATATATTCCTCCTTCTGAAATTTTGTTTCTCTCTGTTTAGGGACTCATATCTAGATACTAGCATTCTACTTCAATTCTACCTATTAAGTTTTCTATTATATGTTCTATTTCTTAATCTTTCCCTACTTCCCTCTGGGAAATTTTCTAAATAGTTGTTTGACGTCCTAATTCATTCTTCTGCTCTCTGTATTCTGCTATTTATACTGTGGTACTTACTTCAACTATTATTATTTAGTTCATCTCTCCCTATTTTTCTTCCATATTCCTCTATTTTTGTTTCACATTGCTAATGCCTTTCTCTATTTTTCTTGATATGTTTATTAGGCCAATTTTAATTTTTTGGTCCTTCTTTTGTAATATTTCTTGTTTGAATGGCATCTAAAAGAGAAATTAAGATATTTCTCTTTTGAAATAGTTGCTCTCCTCAAATTTCTATTATCTCAAATTTCTATTATTTTGGCCTATGAGCTCATTTTTCCTCTGGGAAGTATGGGCTACTCTGTCAGGCAATGCATATAGAGAAAGGCCGGACACAGCAGCTCCATTTAGTATTAACGAGCTCAGGAAATGGGCAGTAGGTGAGCCTTAGGTCTTAAGCTTTGGGCACCAGACACACAGTCTATGCCTCCCAACTCCACAAAACAACTTCTTAGGTTCTGATCTTTTCCTCTGAAGGAGAAGCAGCATCAGGAAGGAACACTCCACAGACATTCCAGATTCAAGTATCTTGAATGCACTCAAGATCAGAAAAGGTTCAGAAAGAAATGCTTTAGCAGTATAAGCCAGTCTTTTACAAGCAGAATGCAAAAGCAAAATAAAGAAATTAAATTTCATTTTATTGTTTGCATTGAATTGGGTTTAGTTTTGCTCACATAGGAACCCAAGGCACTAAAGCGGTCTCAGCCTAATGGTCTCCCAATAAATTATTTTAATACTTTCTAGGAAATTTGTTTGCTTCTTTCTAATATACTTATAAATTTGATTATAAAAGTTGGATAATACTGTATGCATATTTTTGTAGTTTGCTTTAGTTATTAAAATGCTGTAAAAATATTTAAGTATCATTAAATATTCTACTCTAAAAATAGATAATTTTACAGCTGCATAGTACTCAATTGTATGGGTAAACAAAAAATAATTCATTTCATAATGGGTATCTTAGATATTTCTACTAGTTTGCCATTACACGTTACTGATAAAACCATCACTTTTACATAAATTAGTTTGCATTATTTTAGTTATTTATTGAGCACTTATTCCTACATGTTCCATTGCTGGGTAATTTTTTTTTCAACCTTTTTTTCCCCTTGAGGTATTACATACATATAAAATGCATAAATCTTAAATGTATGTTTCAATGAATTTTTACATGTGTGTACCCTTGTGTAACCACAGCACATTGCAAGATGCATAACTCCAGTTGAGCCAGTTCTTAATGACTATTGATGTATTTTGAGAAAAATGAATCAATTTAAATTTTGTTTATGTCTTTTATTTTTCTCTCCAACATTAGTTCTTTTCTGCTTAAAATCTTACAATTTTGATATACAAATTGATACGTAACTATTTGTATAGAAATTACCCTTCAAATATCCCTCATACCAGAGAAAATAAAAGCAATCGTATGCTTTATCACAATGTCACCTGTCTTCTAGTAATAGCTTATGGATTTGTGCTGATTTTCTTTTGATAGATTATGTCAGAATCAATACTATAGAACTCAGTGTAGGGGGAAAAAGACTAAAACTTCTGGAAATGTCTTTAAAAAATCAAATAAAGTGATTTGTTGGCATCTAAATTTTTGAATATGAAAGCAAATAACAAACTCTTATTCTTTTGGACATAACTCTTAAAAAATTCTACCAATTTTGCATACCATTTTAAATTATTTGTGGCTAATATTCTGTCACTTTTACAACTGCTGAAAGAATAAGTCAAAGAATATGAAAAGAGTGGCAGAAAGGCCAACCCTTGAAAGTACAGAACTAAGTCACTGTCAGAAATTCAATACAATTATCTCTATGAGGCAGTATCAATTTATATCATGCAGGTATTAAGTTTGTGAACTAAACTAAAAAAAGGTTTCCCCCCCACCGGCTGACTGAATGGACCCCCTCCTGGCCCAGGGGATATCCTAAAACTAACTTGTCTGCCACAAGGAGAAGGTCAGACATTCCTCACCATGCCCCACTCCCTTCTTGGAGATGTCCTTTGTAACTCATCAACAGGCCTAAGGCTATGCAAGACAAAGCTGCAGGTCCTCAGTTTATACAACAAATATAAGTTGGGTGGGTGACTTGTCTCTTCCTTATCTAAAACATTCCAAGCCTTTAGACAAAGCTTTATTTTTTAACCAATTACAAGTCAAGGAGTCTTTAAACCCACCTATAACCTGTAAGCCTCCCCACCGCCCACTCCCCACCCCCCGCTTCGAGATGGCCCACGTTTTTGGGCCAAACCAAAGTATGCCTTCCATGTATTAATTTATGACTTTACCTGTAATCCCTGTCTCCCTGAAATGTATAAAACCAAACTGTGGCCCAGCCACAGCGGGTCCACTCGCTCAAGGCTTCTTGTGTGTGGCTCTGGGTCACGGTCCTCAAATTTGGCTCAGAATATACCTCTTTAAAATTATTTTACAGAGTTCAGCTTCTTTTCTGTCATCAAGTTATAAAAAGTAACTTGAATGATTGCTGGAAAAATAATTGTATCTGCTTGACTCCGTAGTCGAAGAGTAGGATGCATAGCAATATTCAAAACCAACCAAATTTTTTAAAGCCCAGGGAAGTAATGATATCAAATCAGAAAAACATACACTCAATGATATAAAAATTCCAAAGAACACTCAGTAATAAAAAAGCTTATCTAAATAACAATTCACAAAAGAATACCTGATTAATGAAGATTTAAAAAGTAAGCAGATGAGTGTGTCAAGAGGTCTAAAGAGGTTATCCATCAAATTCAATCAAGATTCATAGTTTTGATATTTCTCCATTCTATTTACATAAGAAAAAACATGGAGAAACAGTGCTTTGGGGTAAAGTGTACCCAGACACCCTTATCCCAAACTGTTTTGTTTGCAGATGTGAGCAGAAAGTTGTCCTTGACTGTTTTTCACTGTGTTAGAGCTGATGTCTATAGAAGTTAAAGGTTGAAGACAAGTTCCCCACACATGAGACTGTAAATATAGAAACAATTAAGTTGCTCTTTGAATGAAGTTTAGCCTACTGAAAGCAAAAAAGAAGTAACTCTGAAACCTCAGCTGCTTTGAAAACTTGCTCTAACTCGCTGTGAAATGAATCTAGCTAAGGTTATTTTGAAAACTGGCTCTCCATGCCTTCATTTCCACACGAAAGCATTATTTGCACTTTTTCATACAAAAAGCAGACATAGTGCTAGAAGCTTCCAGTAAAGATTCTACCTTTTTTATTCTTTTAAAGATAGTTTTACATTTGGAAATACATTTCAAATGTGCCTAAGAAGAGCAGGGCTTGCAAGTAAAGTATATTATAAACCTCTAGAAACCTCATGAAACACTGGAATTGTTTCTTTTACTTCTTAGTCAAGCTGTAAAGTGAAGTCTGGTTGCTGCTATAAGCTTTAGTGCCATCAATGGTATAAATAGGTTTTTGGGCTGTTTATGTCAGAGGTGTGGTTAACACTCTCCAGAGGGCAGCCTGCCATGGAAAATGTTCAGTTAACACCAGGGATGGGGAAGACTTTAGTGACAAGAGTTAATTGCATATTTATCAGAACCTAAAAAAGTAGCTATAGTATCATTTCCCACATAACTCCAGCTATCCTTCCCACAGTCATTCTAACTTGGGCTTTGTATTATTATACTATCCTTTATCTTTATTTCTTATTTTACCATAAGTATGCTGACACTACTGCAGGAAGGCTAGAGATCACCAAAGGCAGAAACTAATAAGAAAATTAAAATATATTTAGAGAAATATTGATGAATGTTACTAATATAATATTATTGTTTTACTAAGGTGATGCTTGAAATATATGTGGAACTCTTGGTTAAACAAAAAAGCCACGGACAGAATATTTTTTAAGGATTTGGGTCTATATTTTGCTCAGATATTCTAGCTCTGAATATATAATATCTAAACTAGTTATTCATTGGTGCAGTTAAATTTTTTAATACAAATTTTAGAG
Organism: Daubentonia madagascariensis; assembly: GCA_023783475.1. Lineage (NCBI taxonomy): Eukaryota > Metazoa > Chordata > Mammalia > Primates > Daubentoniidae > Daubentonia > Daubentonia madagascariensis. The sequence goes on from JAKFHU010000760.1 coordinate 11,531,641, forward strand.
ACATTGATGGATAAGACAATTATTTCTCCCTTAAAAAAAGCAAGCATTATACTTACACTTTGGGTATTGAAGACATCAATTCAAAGATGTTTCTGAATCTCATGAAGAAATTATAGAGACTTATGCTCAGGTCCCATTTTTCATACAATCTTATTTGAAGTATGGTAAACAAATGTCATTATTTTACAAGGGTTATATATAATTTAATGTTCATTAAATAATTTCATTTATTTTCTTAGATTTAAGTAATAAGAAATAGCATAAGACAGGAGAGAGTAGCCCTGTATTTAGAACATTGAAATGTGAAACTTTTTTTTCAGGAATTTAAATAAATTAGTACAGCAGCATGAGTTTTTTGTCTATAGCAAACTAGAGAAACACATATTTCAGAGTAATGTGCAATCACAATGTTAACCGCAAAAAAAAAAAAAAAAAAAAAAAAAAAAAAAAAAAAAAAAAAAAAAAAAAAAAAAAAAAAAAAAAAAAAAAAAAAAAACAACACACGTAGACAGAAGTTGAATTGACTTTAGAAGAAATCCGCATGGAGGGTAGTGGGTGGGCATAAGTAGTATAAGCGCATGAGAAGGTATAAAAAAAAGACATAAATACAAAATAGGTCAAACAGTGAAAGGAATTGTATTTCTTTCATATTTCTCTTGGTTAAGGAAATGGCTGTGTTGGTGCAAAATTGTAGGGCAGTCCAAGAAACCCTATAGGATGTATCATGCATTTTTACTGTATAAGAAGTGATGGGGCAGGAATGCAACATCCAGGCCTTTAGAAATGTGTTTAGTGTATTATCTCATCCTTTGATGGGCATTAAGGTTGTTTGCATATCTCAGCTGTTGTGAATAATGCTTCCATGGGCATGGAAATACAAATATCTCTTTTAGATCCTGATTTCAATTCTTTTAGATGTATACCCAGAAGGGGAATTGCTGGGTCATCTGGTAGTTCTATTTTTTAGTTTTTGTGGACTCTCAGTACTGTTTCCCACAGAGGCTGAACTATTTCGTATTCCTACAAACAGTGTGCCAGTGTTTCCATTTCTTCATATCCTTGTCAACACTTACCTATTTTTGTTTGTTTCTGATAATAGCCATTCTAACAGGAGTGCCATGATAGCTCACTGTGGTTTTGATACGTATTTCCTTGGTGGTTAGTGATGCCGAGCATCTTTTCATACACCTCTTGGCCATTTCTATGTCTTCTTTTGAGAAATTTCTATTTGGGTACTTTTCCCATTTTTTAATCAGGTTATTTGATTTTTGCTATTGAGTTGTAAAGTTCCCTTAAGTATTTTGGACATTAATCCCTTATCAAATATATGGTCTGCAAATATTTTCTCCTATTCCTCCGGATACCTTTTTATTTTGTTGTTTGTTTCCTTTGCTGTGCAGAAGCTTTTGAGTTTGATGTAGTCCCACTTGTTTATTTTTGTATTTATTGTTCATAATTTATTTTTTATGTTTTCTCCAGTGGAGATTTTATGCTTTAACATACCCCAATATGGATTTTGATTGTTTTGGGTTTTATTCTTTCTTGATTGCTTTTTTATTTTGGTCATCCAGCCCTTATTCCAGATTGTTCTGTAAATATGATACTTTGTTCTTGTATTTTAGAACAAATGTGCCCTTGCATCTTTTTGAAAGAAAAACATCAAAAGTTTTCTAAAATGTTCTTTGAATTTTAGGTCAAAATGACATCATAGATTAGCCTTTTTTATGCCAAGCATTCATTTGTCTGTGAAAGACTGCTGGACTAAGGACAAATCATCAGGTATGAGCTGTAGCTCCTCTAATTAAGGCATCTGTGTTTCCTTATGCAGTGCAATACCGGGAAGAACAGACCCAGATGATACTTAACTTCTACAACTTCGCTGCTTCTGCCAGCACTTTGTCTGACACTTTCCATCAGTTGACTACACATCCAAAGGTGCCACATGTTTCCACCCATTCTCCTTTCTTTCTATTTATGCCAGGTACTGAGACTTAACTCTGAATGAATTTAGAAATTTACTTAAACACGAACATTTTTGACAAAGGATGAGGCATCAATTTTATCCTGTTCTTGTTCAGATCAAAGGAACCTGCCTGCTTTTTGGCAAGCGTTGCCGCTGCTTCACAGAGGTAAAGGCAAACAAAGAATGAGTCAAAAATTGTTTCATCTTCTTGGAGGCACTCTTTAATGTCCTATTTGAGAGGGTGGAGAATGTAAAGTGGTTATTCTAAAGTTATTACTCTCAAAACATCCATTTCTATCAAGAGTCCGGTCAATAAAGATGCAAACATGAAGTCTGACCAGCAATACCTGTATTCTAATAGCTGAAATCCATGCATGTATGTGTACGTGCACATGTGTGTGTGCGTGCTTATACATACACGTGACGGTACATATGTGGTGGAAGTAACAAACTATTTAAGGTAAATTTATTTTTTTATATATTATTTAAAAAATTTTTATTTATTTAATTTTTTAGAGACAAGTCCTCTCACTCTATTGCCCAGGCTGGAGTGCAGTGGCATAATCACAGCTCACTGCAGCCTCCAACTCTTGGGCTCAAGGGATTCTCCTGCCTCAGCCTGCCAAGTAGCTGGGACTACAGGCACATGCCACTGCACCCAGCTAATTTTTTAAAAAGATTTTGTTTTCTATTTTTGTAGAGACAAGGTCTCCTTATATTGCCCAGGAGGGTCTTGAATTCCTGGCCTCAAGTGATCTTCCTGCCTCGGCCTCCCAAAGTGCTGAGATTATATGAATGAGCCACCGTGCCTGGCCTAGGCACACACATAATAAGTTAAATCTTATTTAAAGATTTAACTAATCTTTAAATACACATACATAGTTTGTTGGAATCAATAAATATTTCAATCATTAAAAGATCTATGGTAGATTTTTACCAACACTGTTTTTTAAAAAAAATTAGAACTTTTTTTACCTTAGCAAAACACCTTTCCATAGATCCTTCTAGGTTATTAATACTTTAGAGATATGATGATAATGAGAGGAGACTTACCATCCACAAAATTATCAGAGACCTTCACTGTTCATCACGTTCTTCAGAGAGAGAATCCATATTCCAGTTACCATATGGTGAGTTATTGGCAGAAAAGAACAGGAGCTAAATCTCCAGTTTCAAATTTAGTGTTTCATTATTAAAGACTGGCTTTACCTCTACCTCAAATCAAAACTATATTTTTCTGGCAAACAAGTAAATAATAGGTGCTAAAATACATAATCTTATTTGACCATTTGGTTTGGTTTTGTAGTATATGTTGAAAATTTAATTAAAGGTGAGCTATGTCCCTGAGGATTCTGTTTTGTCAAGTATAAGTGCAGGTAATATAAATTACACTATAGAGTTACAGTAATACCTCAATCTCATATGAAGTAATAACAATGTTGAGGGTAAAGGAAACAAAAACAACCATTGTTACCACTAAAGGGGACAAAATAAATTATTTTAAATGCAGGAGATGTCAGTAAAATTAAATGACTTACAACTAAGAAGGGCAGCGATTGTTGCTTAATGCTTCTAACATATAGATGTTCAGATATGTTAGGGTATTACCATTTAAAAAAAGAAATTCAAGATTTCTAAAGTTTTAAGAACTTTCAGAGATCGTTTATTATTGTGATGATAGGATTTCATCTCAATCTGACAAGGGACTAACATCCAGAATCTATAAGGATCTCAAACAACTCCACAAAAACAAAAACAAACAACTCCATTAAAAAGTGGGCAAATAACACAAACAGGTATTTTTCAAAAGAAGATGTACAAATGGCCAAAAAAATATGAAAAAATGTTCAACATCACAAGTCATCGGAGAAATGCAAATTAAAACCACAGTGAGACTCCATCTTACTCCAATTAGAATGGCCATTACTAAAAAGTCAAAAAACAATAGACATTGCAGGGAAGGACACAGTGAAAAGGGAAAACCTATACACTAGTAGTGGGAATGTAAATTAGTATAATCTCTATGGAGAGAAGTATGGAGATTTCTCAAAGAACTAAAAGATCCACCATTGATCCTCCTGCAATGCCACTACTTGGTATCTACCCAAAGGAAAGGAAATCATTATATTGAAAAGATACCCCTGAACTCATATGTTTACTGCAGCACAATTCACAATTGCAAAGATGTAAAATCAGCTTCAGTCCTCATCAGCTGATGAATGGATAAAGAAAATGTGGTGTGTGCACACCGTGGAGCACTACTCAGCCATGAGAAACAACAAAATGATGTCTTTTGCAGCAACTTGGATGGAACTGGAGGCCATTATTCTAAGGGAAGTAACTCAGAAACAGAAAAATAAATGCTGCATGTTCACACTCATAAGTAGGAGCTAAACTATGGCTATGCAAGGGCACACAGAGTGGTATAATGGACATTGGAGACTCACGGGGGGAGGATGGGAAGAGGTGAGGGATGAGAAATTACCTGTGGGGTACAATGTATACTACTCGGGTGATGGGTACACCAAAAGCTCAGACTTCACCACTATGTGACATATACATGTAACAGAATTCAACTTGTACCCCCTAATTCTATTAAAATTTTAAAAAAAGAACTCTTCTCATTTTGTTGCAATATTAGACATAAGAGAAAGTACATGGAAAAATACATACAAAAATCTTAGTCTTTATATCTTAGATGGTAGCAATAGAGGATTTTTCTTTGTATTTTTAAGCATTTTCATAATTTTATGCATTAATATACTTTTACTTAAAAATTATATTTAAAAGTTAAATTAGCACATAAAGACTAATTAACCAGGTATTTCAAAAAAATTTTTTAAATAACTACATGTAGAAAGCCCTAATACTGGGAATTGTAGCTTATTAATTATAATTTATAGAGTGGGATTATTAGGTATCTGCATTTAGCTCTGATAACCAGGATGCATTCTGAAAAGGCTGGTGGTTGATTGTAGAGTTGGCAGGACAAGAGATAAAAAGAAAACCTGAAATAAGACAAAGACACAATTTGAACCACCAAGATTATTTCTGAAACCTTAACAAAATGTAATGGTAATTAATTTTAGAGCATATGGCACATAGAGTAGATTTTACATATAATTTAAACACACACACACACCATGGGTATAATTGGTAAACTGTATACTGTTTATTTCATAAGTGGGCACTTTCACTTTCACAGAAAACGTTTGTTGCCTGTATTAAGACCAAATTTTAAAGAAATACTTCAGGCATTGTTAGGGACAAATAGCTACAGCAGTACTATTAATACAATAAAAGCTAAAAGAAAATAGACCCTATAGACACCCCATCCTTCACAGAAGAGTGTCCAAATAAGAATTGTACTTTGCATGTTCTATCCCCCAAATTGTAAAATAGATGAAAAAAATCAGGATTTCAAATAAAGCAACACATTTCAATGTGATCAATTGTTGTGATGTCATCATTATCAATCAGCCACATCGAGTCAAATGAACGTACAAAACCACTTTCTTTTATTACTATATTACCACATGTTTACAGAAGAACTTTTATCAAATACCCGAGTCTCCATTGCCCTCACTATATCCAAACTTCATTTTCTCCCTACTTTTTTCTTTGCTATCGTTGAACTGAAAGATTTATAGCAATAGCAACTGACTAGAATAAAATTAGTATCAATAAACTGAATGCAAATCTACTCATTGTTCTTCACGAGAGATTTTATTTAAAAAAAGTAAAGATTATTTATTATTAATATCAGAAGAAATGGACTACATTTCTAATTTAATCCCACTAAGATTGTGAAATATTCTTCCAGTTTTTAAAGGATAGTTTTACTTTCATTTTTTGCGGTCACTCTTTGAACTTTTCTCTAACTTACCACTCTTTAAGCCTCCACAATGGCTTTTCCTCTCTTACATTTAAAATTCTAATCTCTATCAAATTTTACCCAGTGGATACCAGCAGTGAATTTCTAAGTGTTTATATAACCCACTCTAAATTTCATTTGCAAACAATGAAGAACTGCTTCATCTAAGCAGCTCTGCCAGACATGGGCAATCACTGTTCTCTTATAAACTAAACAAAAAAAAATGTTTATAATGATGTGTGTTTGTTACTCCACATATATTCTTCAAACTCATTTAAACTATTTACAGTTTTCTAGGACTATTTTTGCAAAGACATAAGAATGTGAACATTGCTTGGTATTTTAAGTGGTTTTACATTTTCACAAGGCAAAGACCCTTATACAATGGGTCAGGGATGGAATGATGATTTGGAACAGAGCCGGGGGCAGTGACAGGGAGATTCTGGTCAAGGACGGGGTGGGTTTGGAGCGGAGGGTCTGAAACCGAAGCGTGGATGAAGAGCAGTGTCATCTCTTGTCCACTTTACCTCAGAGTAAGAAGCAGTGAGAATCCTAAGGAGAAAACAAGTGTGGGGTGTACATACTCATACAGGTCAGGGACAGAGACAGCAGGCATGTACAATTACCAGTAAACATTTTGAAAGCTGAAGCTATAGCTTATTTGTTGACTATGACACACTGTCCTCAGCACCAGTATGGCAGTATCCAAATGTTGTGCGACATACATTACAATTACTTTATTTAAATAGAATAGGATTTTATGTGGTTTTAATGTCATGTTTGAATTATGTAATTGGTAAATAAAATGTAGAAATTTTCTTTTGCGAAATAAAAAAAATGTTATGTGTGTTGGTAATAAGGGAATTCTTTGTGATGAACAAAAAAATGTGGAGGTGGGATGAGAAATCAAGGTTCCAGCTAGATTCCATGCACTTCCTGAGGGCCTGTAGCTGGGTTCCAGATCATAAGATGATGTAGGTAGAATGATGTCCCCCTAAAAAGATGTCCATGCCCCAAACCTGGCAACCCGTGAATGTTATATTACATAGCAAAAGGGACTTTACAGATGTGATTAATGTCTAGACCTTATAATTGTGTGATTATTCTGGATTATTCAAGTGGGTCCAATCTCATCACATAAGCTCTTAAAAGTGGAACAGGAAGGCTAGTTAGTAGGTCAGAAAGATGAAAGCATAAGGAAGACTTGATGTCCTGTTGCTGGTTCTTAGATGTCAGGGAGATATGTGCATGGACCGGAAAGATGCCTACAGGAGCTGAAGGTGGTCCAACTGAGAGCCAGCAAGGAAACTGCATGCGACTGAATTCTGCCGAAATCTGAACAAGCAAGGAAATGGAGCCTCCCTGAGAACCTACAGAAGGGAACACAGACCTGCTCCCACCTTGGTTTTTGTCCAGTGATGCCTATATTGGACTTCTACCCCCAGAACTGTAAAATCATCAGTTTGTGTTGTTTTTAAGCCACTAAATTTGTGGTAATTTGTTATGGCAGAAATAGAAAACTAACACACAAGGGTTTCCCAAAACTGTGTGCAATAGTTTATAAATTTGTATACGACCATTCTTCTGATGAAAGAAGCTATACATTTCATCAGTCTCTTAAGAGTCAATCACACACAAAATCAAAAACTCTATGATCCTTTCCCATATGGTAGCACTGAAAAGATCCTCACACACCATGAAAGCAGAGCATTTTTCATTTTATACATTCAACTGAGAAAAGTGTGTTTTGTGACAAACAACTGATACAAGAGCACTCGTCTTATCGATCCCTTCTCTTCTGCCTCACCCTACTTACCTCCAAACCAGCCCATCCTCAGCTCTCATTTACTATGTTTCCTGTGGGCTACAAGATATTTTGGTTACTCAGAGTTCCTAGAAGGCAGGATTTTTTTTAACTCTCCAGAAGCACGGTGCCTTGCAATGATAAGTTCTCAAGAAAATATTCTCATGATTGAATAAAAAAGTAGTGACCTAGACTACATACCATTTGAAATTCTGTCCAGAACGGTGATACAGTCTATATATTATTTTATTCTTTACATGTCTAAATCATTATTTTCTCTACAAAAGGGGAGCTCCCAGGTTTCTGCGGAAAAATATCTAGTGTCCTCAGACTAATTAACAAGATAAGAGTTTGGATCACGGAGAGATCATTGATATAGACGCTTTGACATTTCTCACCGATCAGCTTGACTCTCTAGGGAATGTTTTCTACTTCAAAATATATGCTGGCTCCAGTGGGGCACAGCTTAATATTCAGAAATGTAATCAGACGCTTAGTGATATTTATTAACAAACCATCATGGACCAAACTTTATTTGGATAAGCCACAAGATTTACAGAGAAAAAGAAATACGAGGGAGTAAAGGAATACACTAAAAATTAAAAAGGAAGGGGTGAGATTTTGATAGTCTCATATTTGCTAGTAGGATGTTTCAGAAGGACTTGAAATTACAGAGCGATTGAATGTTGACGAACAACAGACCAGGAGAAGAGGGTGCCGACTGAGGATGACGCACGTGGTAATCTGCTTTGTGTTCAGTTTTATTTAAATATCTTCATAGGATATCTGGAATCAATGAGGCTTTAATAAAATGTGCAGAGATTTCTTAATACAGAGTATACTGAACTCTCAGACAGATGGAAAATTAGGGGAAAACAACCCAGGGAAGTCTGAAACATGGTGAAAAAAATAAGAAAGTAAGATTCAACTTAAAATAATGTGAAGGAGCATCTCTGTAGACAAATAATCAGAAACAGATAGTTAATGGAAGAGAGAGAGTTGGAGCACACTCAAGTCAAACCACCTGGGACAAAAAATCATATGACACTGAAATACTGTGACAACTCAGGGGAAAAAACTAAAACTCGTCTTGGTGGCCACATCACGTTACCAAGCAAGAAAGGACACCTGAACTAGAATTCACTCTGAGATCGTGTTCTTTCTCTCTCTTTCTGTGTTTAAGAACTCAGAGGAACTGGAAAAAGTTCAAAAAAGAACAGCAAACACAATTAAGAGTCTAGAGGGATTGATTTATATAGTGAGAGGAAAGAAATAAAGTGTACAATTCTTGGCTAAAGACTTCTAGAGAGAACATAATTGTCAAAAGTCTTTAAAGGATTTATGTACTGAGTCAATAGAAGGTGATTTAGTTCAATAAAAGGGAATCCAGGCAGAAACGCAGTGAGATGAATGTAAACTCTAATCCTGAAAACATTTTTCTAATTTTGTTAATACTAAAATCTAAAGTGTTTCAAATGGTACTGGACTCAAAGTTCTGCGTGGGTTTGTGTTTTGTTTGTTTTGGTGTTTTCAACCCTTTTGAAATCTATATTAAGTGACCCAGGGGTACAGTTAGTTTTTGGAAAATTCTTTGTACCCCTGTCATTCTTTTTCTAACAGATTATCACTGCCCTGTTGAGACTCCATGTTTGCAGTGTATAAGTTTAATAGTGGTAGGGCAAGCCCTTCTACGTTGTTTTTCTTCTTTAAAAAGGCTTGGCTGTTTATTTTGTCTCTTTATACATATTTTGTACTCTTACTGACTTTAATAACTTAAACTATTGTATTAGTCTGGTCAGGCTGCCGTAATAAAATACCATAGACTGAGTGGCTTAAACCATAAGAAAGGTATTCTCTCACAGTTCAGGAGGCTAGAAGTTCACAGTCAAGGTTCCGGCTGATTCAGTTTGTGGTGAGGGTTCTCTTTCTGGCTTGCATATGACCAACTTCTTGCCATTTCCTCACATGTGGAGAGAGACAGATCTCTGGGGTCAATGGATCAGGGCCCCACTTTTATGACCAGAGTTAGTCTTAACTGCTTCCTTAGAGGCCTCATCTCCAAATGCAGTCACACTGGGGATTAGAGCTTCAATATATGAATTTGGGGGTGGGAGGGACACAAACAATCAGTCCATAGCAACTATTGAACACAGAAGATACTGAAATACATATCTCTTTTACTGACCTGTATCTGAGCAACATTTTATTTGAAGTCAGCATATATAAAATAGACTCATTTTCTTACAGTTTTGTTGTCATATTTATGAATCTTATACTATCATCCTAAGAATAATAAATAAATTATTCTACTCTTATTTCCTATTAGACCCAAACTTCTATTTTTCTTAAAATATAACTTCAATGAGGCTGTTTTTCTTGATTTTCATAATAACATCCGTAGGCCTTCAGAGCAATATCCCTGAATTATCATATATTACTTCATTTGATAAATATTTATTGAAAATTGTGTTAGGTATGTGGGGACAAATAGTTTCTTGAACATAGCAGTTCTCAGTTTTTTCTGAATGACTGATTGAAAATGAATTCTAGTTAATGACATAATTGTCTGAGATGTGTTGTCATTTAAGTGACTATAAGAACTTTAAAAAAAGGAGGTGGGAGAATAGGAATGTAGAAGAAAGCCAGGGATATGCAAGAATTCAGGGAACTTTTCCATTAATTGCAGCACCAGTAATATTAAGAGCTGGTAGTTCCTGAGCCAAAGCACTTTGACTAAGAAGTAAAGAAGAAAAAGCCCCCACTGGTGACTGCTACTGACAGATACCAAATCAGGACAACAAGAAAATAAAATTAGAAGTATACTGGACATTTCTTTTTCTATATATTCCTCTCTGACCTGTTCTAGCACCATTAAAAACAAATGCATAAAACAACTGACAAACAAAAAGGCGCTAGACTCAGAACAAGACAGGCACTGCTGGCTCTGGTTCAGACATCCCACTGAAGAAACTGCCAGTGTGATGAAGCGGGACAGGCCCCATTCCAGAGGGGGCAAATTAGGCCAAGTTAGGAGGTAGGAAAAGCAGCCCAGAAAAAAAAGGCATGTTTGGTGATCCTGTCTGAGTGTGTCAACCTGTGTTCTTGGATTCTGTCCACCATTGTGCTGGGAATCCAAAGCAATACAAGCTTTGAAACTTCTTCCTCCAAGCTTCTTGTTTTCTGAAATGTAATTCCTTTACACATTCCTCTTTTACATGCACACAAACACACACTCACACACACAACTACAAGGGGAAATAGCATTTCATGACTGCCTTCTGAATATTATAAACCCAGGTAGAATTTGTAGGCCTTTATCTTCCCTCCAGCCATTCATCAGAAGTGGAGATGACTCTGCTAGCTTCTAACTATAGTTGGAGAGCATAAGCCTTCTCCTTTCTGATCTCCAACCCTGGAGGTACATGTACCTTTCTTTATTCAAGGATAGCCAAACAGAACAGCAAACAATAATGTCTGAAATAGAAGACTGCGAAGTCACAGAAGCTATCAGCTTCACAGGTCTGGACAAAACAAACAAGGGAATACATAGAAATTAGAAAACTTCACTTCAAAATTATATTACACCCCTGAGACATATAAACATGAGTGGTTAAAACATATATAACATAGAGCCTGTTTATCATGTATAAGGGCTATTTCTAAAGCAAAAAGAAAAGCCTGAAAACCTCAGTAAAAGAGAAGAGAAAGTACGTGAATAGGCAATTCTCAGAATAAGAGACAACTGGTCATTAAGCATTTAATTAACTTTAATTTCACCAATAAGTGAATAAAAATAAATTGAAATGACAATGAGGTATTTTTCATCTATCTGTCATACACTTTGGGGGATATAATAAATTGGTATAATTTTTGCTGAAATTTAGGAGTATGCATTATTTAAAATTAAAATTACACTTTTACTCCTGTGGTATTAGTGGTGAGTAAAAAACAAGAAAAAGAAAAGAAAAAAAAATTACACTTTTACCCACTAATTTTACTTTTAGGAAGTTTCCAGTTTAAGAAATCACACACCAAAAAAGCCAAAATATACATGTAAAGGAAGGTTTACAATAATAAAACATTTATAAACAACCTAAATGCCCACCAATAGTAGATTCATTAAGCAAATTGATATACCAATATGAAGAAATGTTATTCTGTCATTACAATGAATGAGGTACGATAAAGCTGTGGTCCCCAGCCCTTGGCTGGGGACTGGTAGCAGTCCGTGGCCTGTTAGGAACTGGACTGCACAGCAGGAAGTGAGCGGCAGCTACGAAGTTTCATCTGTATTTGCAGCCACTCCCCATGGCTTGCCATAGCCATCCCCCTCCCCTCCCACCCCCCACCCCCCATCCCCCACCCTTCACCCCCAGCCTTTACCCTGGTCTGTGGAAAAATTATCTTCCATGAAACCGGTCCCTGGTGCCAAAAAGGTTGGGGACCACTGCCGACGTTGAATAAATAAAGTAAGTTGTAGAACTTTATGAATAGCCAATCTTATTTCAGTAAAATGAAAGTTATTGGATATAGATCAAAATATTAATAGTAAACACTAGGAAGCTGTATTACTCAGGATACAACCAGAAAAACAGAAATCTTTCAAACTATTTAAAACAGAAGAGATTTACTATAGTGATTTATATACAGGTGATAAACTTACTGGGAAAAAAGGGTTCATGAGGCAACCCACAGAGTACTATCAAGAAGAAGCCAGCACCACCCATAGGCTGCAGGCAGAGCTCCTAGGATCTGGAGTGTGGGGCCAGTCTCCTGGCAGAAATGAAACCCCAGTGTACCTGTCCAACCACTGTGCTAAAAAAGCCATCCAAGTCAGAGGGAGGGAGAGCAGCATGCTGGCAGAAAATCAAATCAGGAAGGTAGAGAACTAACTTGAGAAACATGTTAGATAAACTTAACTGAAGGGAGACAGGAAAAAATATTTGGTACAGACTATAGATAGGGCCAAGTGACAAGTAATAGTTTCAGATGGAGATCTCAAGTACATGTTGCTGTCAAATTTTATTAAGATGATCCACTCAGAGACATAACTTGGACAATTATTTAAATTTCAAAAATAATTACGCATATATATGCATAGACAAAGAAGTTACCAATAGGAATCAAAATAAAGATATTTTCATAAATTTGCTCTGCTAAACCAATAAATTCCACAAAACAATGAGTTGAAAAAGTGGAAACTTCGAAATCCTCATCTAGTTAAATACATATTCAGATGTGAAGAGAAGAGATATTTCAGATATGCAAGATCTTGAGGAAAATATTACAAAAGTATACTTCCTAAAGCCAAAACTGCGTGAAGAGATGTACAAAATCAGATTGATGAATCAAATATTAGAACTCAGAAATATAAAAATCATCGCAATGAACTTTAGAACCAGTTACACATAAGGATGTGTCTTAGAAATAGTTCAAATAAAATAATCATTTTTTATGCAAAGTAAAGAGAGAAGGAGAGAGAGACAGAGAGGAGGGAGAAAGAGAGAAAATGAATGAGGATTTATATATTTAAAAAAGATATTTGGTCCAAAATGCTAAATTCTACGTAGATTAACAAAAACAATAAAAAGGAAAAGGGATGGGTGTAGGTATGGTAATTAAAAACACGAGTATAATTATCTTTACTCTCAGAAAAACTATTCTACTAGAAATCTAGAAAAGATTTTGTTTTCTACTTTATTTGGTTAATTACATATTAAAATTAATCAATTATACTTTAATAAATCAAATGTAAAATTTAAAAAAATCAGATCACTGGAAAGCTGAATGGGAAGAAAACTATACAAACAAAAATAAATTAAAAATCTATAATGAAACATCACCAAAATAAGACTGTACAGCAATGCCTGAACTTACCTGTTATGGAATCCCTTCTACAATTTTAGAGGATTTGACAGACATTCTTCAGATCTTTCCAGTATGGGAAGGAGAGAAAATTTTTTTTTTGGCACCGAGACTGGAAGTACTGATAGCCAACTGCTGCAACCTTCAGAGCAAGTCCACAAGACTGAAGTTCCTAATGTGGAGGTATTTGAAGACCATGCTTTTAAGGTTCCAGAATGTTCTCATGGTTAAGAAGGTTTATGATCACAAAGAAAATAGATTAATTAGTGAAAGAAAAATTGTTTGACATAGGTTGTTCCAACAAATAATTCATGAAAATGTTTCTCACTAGAGAGTATTTTTATATTGGTAAACTTTTGTGCACTATAAGGGTGGATAATTTAATTTCATGAGCCTCTCACAAACTTTGTTTAATCTCCTGAATTTTCAGATTTGGCACATAATTTTGTGTACCATGAGATAACTTTGCATCTTTATATATGTACATACCTTTTTTAGATTCTGGTGGCCTTTTCAAGATTGTTTTCATCCCTAATCTTCAGTAAATTATGCTTTTTAATATTCTCTATTTTCATATGTGCATATTTCATATCTATAATATATTTACTTTGTTTTGAAGTTTTATATTCTTACAAAGAACTCCACAAATTATATGCAAAGACTTATGCTCATTGTTGTTGAATGCAATGGACTGAATATTTGTGTCCTCCCAAAATTGACATGTGGCAACTCTAATCTCAATGTAATGGTATTTGGAGGTGGGCCTGTAAGAGGTTATCAGGTCATGAGGGTGGAGCCCTTATGAATAGGATTAGTACCCTTATAAGAAGAGGCCACAGAGCTAGCTTGCTTTCTTTCTGCCAGGGGAGGATACAAGAAGTCCACAGTCTGCAAACTGGAAGAGGGCCCACACCAGAACCTAACCATGTTGGCACCAATATCTCAGACTTTAAGCTTCCAAAACTGTAAGAAATAAATTACTGTTGTTTATAAGCTACTCAGTCTCTGGCATTTTGTTATAGCAGCTTAATCTAAGACATTGGATATTCCTGAGAATTATCGCACATTTAAATGCTGGTTTAAAAATGGAAAGTAAAAAATAAAGATAAATATATTAATTTGCTTTCTAGTTACTACAGACATTATAATATTGATTCTTGGAATACTAATGTGCAATTAGTCTTATTTTCTTAGTTATACAAATCAAATTTTAAAGGAAAAATAAGCATCACTGTATAAAATTAAATTTAATATTTTTAAAGATAAAATCATTTAAATGGCAACCAAAATTTCTTTTAAAATATTGTTTAAGCTACAAGGTGATACAAGATCATAAACAGAATCTCTACATAAAGTAGTATTTGAAATCTCACATTTTAGATAAAATTGCTCCCTGATAAATCAGAGCTAAAGTAGAAAACATGAAAATATTGAAAACATCATTTAACATAACTGCCTAACCAATATATTGGCTGAAACACACAAAATATTGCTATTAAAATAAAAGGCAACTCATTTTATATCACCTATATTATTTAATACTTGTCTAGAATTTCTCGTCAATGTCACATAGACATACAATGACAGAAACACACACTCTCACAGGAAATACACCAAGTCATGAAATAAAATAATAGGCACAAACATTGAAAGGAGACAACATCTTTATTATATGTAGAATAAAAATTTGGATAACATGTAGATTTAAGTATTAAATATTAGAAAATCAAGCCTAAAAAATTAGGAAAATATAGAACTAAATACTTATCATTCCTCTGAAGGATGAAAATGACTTTCTAGACAACTTACCAAGCAATAACAAAAATATAAAAGCATATTTTAAAATGTGCACCCCATGAAAATTCAAATAAATAGAAAAACACTTAGATTGTCATTATATTTATTTATACAGCACATATGAAGTTATAATAAATATAGGATTAAATAATATATTATTAATAAATAGGAAATGAGAATAAGGGAAACAGATAATTGAAAAATAGCTATAACTAGTTTAAAAGTATGAAAAATTGATCATCCTCTTCTAATAAAAGATGCAAATGAAAACAAATTTTTTTGCCTAAGAAATTGGTTTCTGCACCCACAAAAACCCATTCTGGTAAAGACAACTTGAAATGAACATTTTAGTATTCATATGTTATTGGTGAAAGTGTGGATTGACAAAAACACATAGAGAAAGCAACTTTTATATATATTCACAGACAAGATATCTATTCTCACATCACTTAAATATACACACACCCTGGAAATACGCCAAAGTTTAATTGTGGTTATCACTGGTTGGTGGGCTTCTGCGAGGATTATGTAAATTGCCATCTTTATAGTTTTCTGTATTTTCAAACTTGAAAAATTTATAACATTATAAAATGGTGATAAAAATGGCAGACTTTTGGAGATCTAGCTAACAAAATATTCTGAGTTTCAGATAATAGTCTATGGCATTAAGATGCTCATTGCAGCATTATTCAGAATTATAAGAACTTAAATATACAAGAGTAGAATGATATATTTACTTATAGCATATTAACTTGAAGGACCATAACTAAACAACTATTTAGAAAAAAGGAATTATTTAATCAGAAAAGCAAAATAAATATAACTTCATTTATGTTAAAATTATTATGCTAATGGGAAAAATACATAATGCCTATAAAAATATGTATATATAACATATGATGGCTGTTCTCTTTATTTTGGATGAATAGTAGAAAGTGAGAATCTGGGTATTTACTCCATTTATATCCCTTTTCTTTAGAATACAACATTTTCATAATTTAAAAAATTTAATGCATAAAAAAGAGGGCTTTACTTTTCCATTTCTAAACATTCTCTAGAAATAATTGGAAATAAAAATAAAAATTTGATCACAAGAATATACTCTGTGACAGTGAAAGACTGCATATAACCTAGACATTCTAAAACAAGAAATACATAAAATCCAGTATAAACATTTAATGGAACACTATGCAATCATTAAAAGTTGTTTTATAATTATATTTTTGCAACACAAATGTTCAACACATATGGTTAAATAAAAGTTTCTGAAATAGTGTTTGTGTATGTGAATATATGGAAAGATAACTCCTAGTGGGCTCATGAACAAAATTGTCATGATTGCAGGCTGGATAACGAGCACATGGGCTTGTTAACATGGACTTCCATTCACCAATGCCAATCTGGGTATAGCCACTGATGAGTGGCCAGTCTGCTAATAGCAGAGTCCCCCACTGACCCCAATAAGGCACCATTGGTACAGAGGACCAAGCAAACCACCCAATGGCAGATTAATCACATTGAACAATTTTCATCACAAAAGGCAGAGATTTTCACTATAATATATACTTATTCTGAGTATGGATTTCCCTTCCCTACCTGCATTCTTCTGAAAGTACCTGTGGATGTAACCAAATGCCTTACTGACCTTCATGGTATTCCACTCAGCATTGCATCCAACTAGGCAGCTCATTTTATAGCAACTGAAGTGTGTCAATGGGCATATGCTTATGGAATTAATTCGTTTTATTATGTTTCCCATCACCCTGAAACAGTTAGCATTATATAATGGTGAAAAGGACTTTTGAAAACTCAGTTGGGTGGCAGTATTTCACAGGTCTGGGATAATTTTACCAAGATACAGTCTATACTTTGAATCAGTGATCAATACACTGGTGCTGTTTGAAGATCCATGGGTCCAAAAATTTAGAGGCAGAAGTCAGAGGGACTCCACTCACCATTACTTGTATGATTCACTAATGGAATTTTCCTTCTTATACTCTCAACTTTGAGCTCTGCTTCTTTAGAAGTTTTGGTCTCCAAAGGAGGAAGGTATCCACTAATGGTCAAATCAATGATTCTATTAAAGTGGAAGCAGAGATTGCCACCTGGCCACTTTGGGGTCCTCATGCCACTGAATCAATAAGCAAAGAAGGCATTAAACTACTGACAGAGGTGATGGACAGGGAAACTGGTTGTTACTACACAATGAGACCAGGGAGGAATTTAGAAGATCCTCTAAGTTCTCACTTAATATTCCCATGTCTTATGACAAAGGCCCATGAAAAATTATAACAACCCATACTGATGAATAAGCAATGAAGGTTTATTTCACCCTACCAGGTAAGGAACCTAACCACCAGAGGTGTTTGATGAGAGCAAAAGGAATATGTATTGGGTAGTGGAAAAAGGAAGTTATTAGTTACGACCATGTGGCAAGTTTCAAATGAGGACTATAGTAGTTGAGTGTTTCCTTCTTACTGTGTTTTAAATGTGTGTGTGTGTGTGTGCGTGCATGTGAGAGAGAGAGAGAGAGTATATTGACAAATTCTTACTCTATATCTTATCACTGTTCCCTCTCCTACTATATAACATAAGATGTGTTAAATTTATATGTCAGTATTTATGTTACTGGATAGCAAAGGGGGAATGTGACTCAATTAGAAAAGAAGTGTAAGGCCAGATATGGTGGTTCACACTTGTAATCACTTTGGAAGGCTGAGGCAAGAAGATCGCTTGAGGCCAGGAGTTGGAGACACGCCTGGGCAACATAGCAAGACCCTATCTCTACAAAAAATAAAAATATCAAAGACTTAATGCCATTCACAATAGCTACAAAGAAAATAAAATACCCAGGAATATACTTAACCAAGGAGGTGAAAGATCTCTACAAAGAGAACTATGAAACACTGAGGGAAGAAATCTCAGATGACACAAAGAAATGGAAAAGCATATCATGCTCATGGATCAGTAGAATCAACATTGTTAAAACGTCCATACTCCCCAAAGTGATTTACAGATTCAATGCAATCCCCATCAAAATACCAATGTCATATTTCACAGAACTAGAAAAAAGTAATTCTACACTTGGTTTGGAACCAGAAAAGAGCCTGAATAGCCAAAGCAATCTTAAGCAAAAGGAAAAAATCTGGTGGTAACACGTTACCAGACTTCAAACTATACTATTCAATGCAAGGCTATAGTAACCAAAACAGCATAGTATTGACACAAAAATAGAGATATAGACCAATGGAACAGAACAGAGAATCCAGATATAAAACCATCCACATACAGCCAACTGATCTTTGACAAATCAGACAACAATATACACTGGGGAAAAGAAGGCCTATTCAATAAATGGTGCTGGGAAAATTGGATAGCCACATGCAGAAGAATGATAGCCACATGCAGAAGGATGCATATCTCTCACCACCCACAAAAATTAATTCAAGATGGATAAAAAGTCTTAAATGTAAGGTGTGAAACCATAAGAATTCTAGAAGAAAATGTTGGAAAACTCTTCTAGATATTGGCCTAGGCAAAGAATTTATGAAGAAGACCCCAATGGCAATCACAACAACAACAAAAATAAATAAATGCTTCCTGCAGAGTAGAGGAGGGAAAGAATAAATAAATAAATAAATAAATGGGACTTGATTAAATTTAAAAGTTTCAGCACAGGTAAGGAAATAGTCAACAGAGCAGATAGACAACCTACAGAATGGGAGAAAATATTCACAAGCTATATATCTAATAAAGGTCTAATAACCAGAATCCACAAAGAACTCAAGCAAATCAGCAATAAAAAAACCAAACAACCCCATTAAAAAGTAGGCAAAAGGCATGAACAGAAGCTTTTCAAAAGAAGGTAGACAAATGGCCAATAAACATGAAAAAATGCTCAACATCACTAATCATCAGGGAAATACAAATTAAAACCACAATGAGATATCACCTTTTCCCAGCTAGAATGGCTTTTATTAAAAAGTCCAAAAACAAAGATGCTGATGTGTTTGTAGAGAGTAAAGAATGCTTATACACTGCTGGTGGGACTGCAAATTAGTATAACCTCTATGGAAAACAGTATGGAGGTTCCTTAAGGAACTAAAAGTAGACCTACCATTTGATCCAGCAATCCCACTACTGGGTATTTACCCAAAGAAAAGAAGTCATTTTATCAAAAAGACACTTGCACTTGGATGTTTATTGCAGCACAATTCGCAATCACAAAGATGTGGAATCAACCCAAGTTCCCATCAATTCATGAGTGGATTAATAAAATGTGGCACATGTATAGTACGGAATACAATGCAGCCATGAAGAAGAATGAATTAATGCCTTTTGCAACAATTTGGATGGAACTGGAGACCATTATCCTAGGGGAAGTATCTAAAGAATGGAAAAACAAATACCATATGTACTCACTATTAAATTGGAACTAACTGACGAGAACACATGCACAGAGGGAAGTAAAACTCAGTGGAAATCAAGCAGAGGGGAGAGGGGAGGAGAGGTTGGGCAAAAGCCTACCTAACAGGTACAATGAACACTATTGGGTGATGGGCACACTTATAACCCTGACTCAAGCACAACAAAATTGATACAAGTAAACCAAAAACATTTGTAGACCTGTAATATTTTGGAGAAAAAAATTAAATAAATAATTCTTAAAAAATTAGCTGGGCATGGTGGCATGTGCCTGTAGTCCTAGCTACTTGGGAGTCTGAGGCTGGAGGATTGCTTGAGCCCAGGAGTTTGAGGCTGCAGTGAGCTATGATCATGCTACTGCACCCCAGCCCAGGGGACAGAGATAGACCCTGTCTCAAAAAAAGAAAAGAAAAGGTAGAAAAAAGTTGTACATCACCCAGAGATGGATAAACACACATAGCACTGTGGTATACTTTTGTTTTTTGTTTTTGTTTTCAGACTGGGTCTCACTATGTTGCCTAAGCTTATCTTCACCTCAGCCTCCTGAGTAGCTGGGACTACAGGTGAGAACCACCAGCCTGGCTAGTGTGTGTATTCTTTTCTGGGGAGTTTGTTATTGTGTTTTTTGATTGTACAAGATATAATTGCCTCATGCAAGGTATAGCTGACTTTATTTGGAAGTTATATAGGATTGAAAGAAGTATGTACTGATACCATATTGACAGAGGTAGACTATACTAGGCAACAACTTGCTTAATTGGAAGCAAGATCCCTTACCTGTACCCTTCTTAGAGTTGGCTAAAAGAAGAACTGCTGTGATATTTGGTAGGCAGAAATGGAGCAGTAGCCATTACTGTTTGAAGGGCATCATGGATAGGTAGAATGACAGAGAGGCACAGAGGTGCCTGTTGCATTCCAGCTTGTCTTCCCCCTCTTTTGCTCTGAATGGAGGTCTTCTTCCTCACTGCCACCCTGCTCACCAACAGCCTCTGCAGGCCCCTCACCAACATGTGGCTGCAGGACCTCAGAGAGAATAGCTTCTGTGAACTTTCCTGTTTGCCTTTCAGTAGCTAGATGTGCTAGGCTGCTTATATGAACAGGTTGGTGACTCCTCTGCTACTCCAACTCCCCAATTCAACTTTCAGTTTTCCTCCACCCACCTTTGTAAAGTCCAATTTCCATAATAACTTCTTTACTCCTTTAATTCATACTGGTCTTGCTCTCCTGATGGAAGCCTGACAGAAAAAAGATACTTTAAAGTTTTCTTTTCTTATACTATCTTTCACAAGGTTAATTATGGATGGTAGACTGCCTTTGTAATAAGAATTTGGAAGATTTTTTTTTCCCTTTCAGGTTCTATAATGATGCAAATAAAATTGGCATTGTCTGTTGAAGATTTGACAGAATTCATCATGATATCTTTAGCAACATGAGACATTTAGATTTTCAATATGGTTATTCATATTTCATTTGATCCTCAACTTCATCAAGGTTTTCAAAATTTTTTCATAGAATTGTGTGAAGTAGCATTCATAATTCATTTTGCTCTGTATCTTTATTTTCCTATCATAAATATTTCTCCTTTTTTCTTGATTAGGTTGACTTCTGTTTTATGTATATTATCATTGCTTTTTCTAATAGCAATGCTTACTTTTACTTATTAATTTGTAGAATTTTATTTTATTAGTTTTTTCTATTTTTATTTATTAATTTATATTTTCATTTTTAATAATATAACCTTTCATAATTGTCATGTCCTGGCCTCTTAACTAACTGTTGTCCTGGTTCTTTGGCTCCTTGCTTGGAAGAATCACAAGCAGGGCGGGTAAAAGTGAGTGATAACAGACAGGAAGCAATTCCACACAAACAGCTTTATAGCAAAAAAGAAGGAAGGCATACAAAATGAGAATACGTTTTAGAGAGAGGAATGGGTCAGTCTCCATGAGTGGAGAAAGATGTTAAGGACTCCTAGGTGGTTTCCTTTTATTGGCCGGGGGGAGGGCATGTGGGTTGTTACCAGATGACTGATATACATGATTGTCAGGTGTTCTGTGTTTTCCTGAAGTCACTTCCCCTAATTGGTTCCTGGCTTCTCTGCCCCTAGGAACCACCCTCCTGGCCTCTATCTGCCACCCACACATTTGGTCCCCACCTAACAATAATTGCTTAAGTTAGGTTTTTTCTCTTTCTTAAATATTTTGTTAAATATTTATTCCTTTTATTTTTAGTATGTCTTGTTCTTTTTCTTAATGTATATTTAATGTTCTGGATAGTCTCTTTTACTTTTGAGTACTTCTACACATGGGTTACCATGTAGTTTATTGCTATTGTTATTTTCTAAATATTTTACATTTCACCTTCTTTTTATCCCAAGAGTTGTTTTAGGGAGATTTTAAAAATTCTAAATAACAATGTTCTTGTTTTCTATATTTTTTATTAATTTCTAATTTATTTACATTGTAAGTTTAAAAGAATTGGAGAATTTATGGTTATATTAGAAAAAGAAGATCTAATATATACATAATTGAGAAGAAAAGACACAAAATGTATTTAGATGTATTCTAGAAGAAAAATTTCTAAACTTAAAAAATGAGTTAAATCTATACATAAAAGAATACACTTATATCTTTGGGTAAAATTGATATGGAGCAATCAAAATACACTGGCAAAATTATCGTATTTTTAAATATGAATAAAAATACTATAGCAATGAAGAAAAATAATCATATCACTCATAAGGTATATTCTCTACAACAGTAGTCAGTGTAAGAAAGCAATCTACAAATTGCTCAGGAAAAACATTTTAACTCATATTTCATACAGCCAAGCTGTATAAACACAGTGACATTAAACTCAAAAATTATGCTTCTGGACACAAGCATAAAAATCTAACTTAAATTGTCTAAAATAATAGAGGATATAATTAAAATGTTCACTGACTAGGAATGATCAATTATGGTTTAGTCAAGGCTCCAACTCCATTTCTCTACATTTTCTTGGCACTGTTCTCTCTGTGTATTGACAATATCCACAGACTGGTGGAAGATGGCTACAAAATTTCTAGGCCTCATTTCCATACCCCAAAAAATTGTATAGAAAGAAAAATTGCAACTGTTTTTGCAGAAGCTCATTATTAAGAATGAGAAACTTTATTTCCAGAAATCTATGTTGGCATTGGGATAAACTAGGTACCCTACCCATTAATTTAACAGATGCGTCTTGACTGCTTATTCTCTTCCAAGCACTCTTTGAAGGATCTAAATCAAATCACATGTCCAAGTGATGCTATGTGCCAATTGACTTATTCCTTGGCTTCTGGACCAACCACTGGAAGACAGATAGAATTACTATTAGACAAATCAGGATAACTCCCTCAATCCAGGATTCTGTAGTCATAAGCACTGAATTCATCAATAAGACTCTCTACTCAGCACAAATTCTAGAATTGCATTTCTTAACTTCTAGCTAATTAATATTCTTAGCTTTTATATCTCAGAGGATGATAAAGATTTTTGAAACATTCAGAAGAAATTTGGAAAGATAGCATTCGAAAAAACTGTAAGAAAAACTTTCCCTTAATTTAAACAGTTGCAGACACTTTCAGTGTACCATTTTTGCCTCTCGTACTCAACTCTGGACTGAGAAATTTTCTATGACAGAAAAATTACTCACAGCATATTTATTGCATGAGCTAAAGAAATATATGCCCACAAATTTAAGTCATTCTTAAAATCAGAAATAGGCAATTGACTATTATTTTAAACCAAAGTCTAATTCATTGAAATATGTGGTTATTGTATTTTTCCAGAATTATATTTTTACTGTTTTCCAAGACATTTTATAACCTAAATAAAACTTTTATAGTGATACAAAGTTATAAACTCAATTTAGCACATGAATCATCATATTAGTTATACTAAGCCATTATAGCTAATCCTCCTCTGAAAACTTTCCAAGAAGAGCTTGATCTTCCGTTCTTAGATCATGATCCCTGGATTTAGAGAATTTAAGGGCCCTGGAGTTGAGTAACAAAAATTGAACGATGATGTTTTGATGGCAGTTGAACTAAATGTTTTTTAGCTGTTTCATAAAAAAGAAACCCTGGGGATTTCCTACTAGTAAGCGAAGAATAACTGCAAGGTCAAACCTGTCATTATAAGAGGTCAGAAATTATGTCTGAAGTTGTCTAAAGCTATGATTGTATGGATGTGGGAAGACGTTGTAATAGATTTTTAAATGCTTATGGCTGTTTGGTAGAAATATTTGAACTTTTTCCAGAAGATAATTACCCTTAAAATAAGACTACTAGGCTATTGGTCACTTTTTCACAAACACCTCTAAACTCTTTGAAATGTTAATTCAATCATAACTTACTGAGAAATGCTGCAATTTAATATTACCTTACACGCATTTTGATAGAAGGTTAAACTGAATATGAGAAAAGTTCAGGGTACTTTATGAACAAAATATTCAAAATCCTAGATTCCTAACCTATGTGTCACTGAGCTATGCTGTCTAGGTAAATTAACTTATGGACATAACCAGTAAAACTTGGTTTTAAATTACTTCTCCAGAACTCATTAGTTGTGTGTTTTGGGGAAGTAACTTGATTTCTCTAAGCCTCAGTTTTCTTAACTGTAAGATAGAGATATTAAGGCCTACTGTTTGGATTTAATAAAGATTAATTAGTTGAGAAAACAGCAATTATATTTTAATAAACATGGTCATATACAATACATTAAATCCATTCTGAAACAAGATATGGCATAAATGGAAAAACTAAAACCTATATGTTGTGTCCTTCACAACATTCAATTCACCTGTAATGATGAACCCCGGATGCGCACTGGAATCACACTGGGAAATTTTAAAATAACTGATGGGTGAGACCCAACCTTGACATTTTTTATTTAGTTATCCGAGTTATGATGTGGTCACCAGGACTTTTAAAGATTGACCTAAAAGATAAAGATTAATTAATTAATCTGCTACTTCAGTTTAGGTTGGAGTTAAGTCATGCTCAAGAAAGATTGTCTAAATTATCAAGAATAATGTCCAAAGGAGAAACAATAAAGAGAAAAGGGAGGATGACATAATACAGAACTAGGTTTGAGCAGAGGCAGTGTGCTTGCCCCTCTTTCCTTCCCACTCTGCACACCCTCCTGAGTGATTTCATTCTCTCCAGGCCTTTGATTACTATCTGGCTCCAACTGTATACATGACATAACCAATTATGTATACCAAAATCACTCAGAATCATAAACCAATGTATTTTGGTTTGCTAAAACCCCCCTCTTTAATTACTTCCAATATTTTTGGAGTTGTGGTCACTCCACACCCAAAATTTGTTCGGATGTCAAAACTGATGATGCCACATTTGCTTCAAGTGGCATGAAAAAGTTTATTATTCCCATAATGAGGTTTTATGAGGAGGGCAGGGAAGCTCCCAATCAGATCCAAAAATGGCTTGAGAGAACGGGGACAGGAGACTGCTTTGGCTTTTAATGTGAATAAGGAAGGCGTGGGGTTGGGGTGCAGGTTTCCTCATGCTGGCCAGGTCTTGAATGGTTTGAACCTCCTTGAGCACTGGAGCAGGGAGCACCTAGGGTTTCCCATCAGCTTTCAGATGTGGGGCAGAAGGGGCAGGGGACCGTGGGGCCTGAGAGCTCTCAGCCATCCGTCGGGGGAACTGTAATAAAGACTCTGACTCCACTTTTGGTGGGAATTTAGAACAGGCGCACACACTTCCTGACCACCAACACTAACATATTAAATGTAACCTTTAGTGGATTCAACTGTTAATTCTATATGTTATAAATTAATTGTGTTTATTCCTGAGCATAAATGCAGTGTAATAGGTATAATGGACATTGTAGATCATTTGCAGACAGATAATAAACTGCAGGATACAACACCACAAATTTGAACTAACTCAGAAAGAACAATAGAATATGTATATATAAATACATAGATTAGAGTAGTATATCTATGTCTGTTTGTAAACACATAAAATAGAATATTTTATTTAATACTTATTAAATAAAGTGCATGAGAATTTTAGGCCAATTTATAGTGACCTTTGTATAAATAGGCATGTATTCACTTGAGAAAAAGATGCTCCCATTAACTGACACTTCTAAAGATATAATACTTTGATGATGTTGAATCATTCATAAACTCTTTGGGATATAAGGTAAAAAATACTGAAACTGATTTAAATAGTTTAAAGTTATACCACGTGAGAAATTAAACTTTTGTTTTTAAGGAGGATTGGTCTTTATTCATGCTGTGCTCTCTTCGTATCCTCATGATTTTTTCCTACAGTTCAAATTTCAGAAGAGAAACTTTTTATTGCTAGGAAGTGCCTTCGTACCTAAACTGTATGGTTTATATTACCAGAATTGGCCAGATTTATTGAGGATGATTAATCACAATAGTTCTTGTAATGGCAGAAATGGATGGAATTATTTTTTTTTGCTTTTTGAGAGAAAGAAAGGAGGGAATAAAATCTCTTATAAAAATAGGTTATTGCCAAATTTGTAAGACAGAATAGATATTTATTGTAAAGCCTTTGCTAAATTATTATCCTTTTAAAAGTATTTTGACTTTAATTTTATATTAGTTTCTCTAAAAATAAATTTAAGAGAAAAAATTACTCTGTTCTTGGGTATATGAATAAAATATAGGTTGAGAAGAATGAAATAAATTTTTAAAAATATATATTATAAAAATGTTTGGTGATTTTATGTTTGTTTCTATGAGAAAATACATATACAAAGCAGACATTATTTTCATAAAGTTCTTGATTACTTTGAATTGAAAGAACCACTCGCATAATTCCAGAAAATAAAAAAGGAGTTACCTCAAATATGTTAGTTTAAATTATTTTCCTTTGCTATGTGGACCTATATAGTTCTACCCCAATGTAGATATTTTAGAAGAACCTGGCAGATAATTATATATTAAGAAATATACAATTGAATAGATTTCAAATCCAGTAAGATGCTAAGCTTAGCTAACCTGAAACCCTCTAACCACAAATACCTAGCAATTCTAGATAAAATGTTACATGTTTAGTGAGTAGCTTTGCTAAAGGAAGAAGAGAGAAATCTCTAGATAACCATGAACAGGCAGGCAAGATAACCCAGTGTGAGGGAGTTGAAGACTTAGTGATGACAGCAGACTCTGCAATAGGGCTTGTATGCCACAGGCCCTGTTATGTCCTCTACTTTTATTGTAAAAACTATTTTAATCCTTACAACAACTCTCTGAGGTAGGCACTATTGTTATCCCAGCTTATGAAAGCGAAACTGTGGTGCCCAAGCTCACGCAAGTTGTAAATGGCAGCCATGGAATTAAAACCTAGACAATCTGGCACTTGTGTCAGTAAGCTAAACCAGTTCGTAGATTAGAACTCCATAGTTTCAAAATAACAAAACAACTATCTCAAAGGCTCTGAAACAGTGTTTGAAGAGATTAAAAAATAAATAGAAAATATAACAAAAGAACAAAATGTAAAATAAGTATATAGCATATAAAATATAAATATATATAAAGCATATATAAATAAGTATATAAAATAGTATAAAAATATAAAATATATTTATATATATTATTTATATATTTATATGTAATATATAAAATATGAAAAATATATAATGTATATAAAGTATATAAATAAGTATATAAAAAGTATTTGTGTTACACTACAAATATTTTTGAGTAATATATTTTATTATTTCCCTGAGCTTTTCTGTTAATGTCAAATGATTTTTTTTTCATTCTATTGTGCTATCACTGAATTTTCAAAAGCTTACTTCCCTTATAATTAAAAATAAAATTTCGCTAACAAACCACTGTATGTTTTATTAAAAGTCACCATGGGTTTTTAAAGTATGTATATATAACTACGCTGTAGAGTCACCATGAACTTGGTTGCTTTTCCTGGCCTGATATAGTCATGTCCGTTCTTAAAAATCACCAACAGGAAAATAATCATAAGTCCCAATCCCTGTGGGAGTTGGATAGATTTTTTTTTCTTATTTTGATGAAAGAGCACACACGCATATTGAAATAATTGTATAAATGAAAATCAGAAGGATCACTGAAAAATGTTCAAGACCTCAAAGTTTGACATTAAACATTACACTAATATTGAGAATGAAATTGGTAATTCAAATTGCATTCGTGCTATATGTAGTATTTAAGGAATATGATAGAAGTGCTGCAGAAAATACGTTCTGCTCTCACACAGGTATTAGAAAAAAGCTTTGCCAAGTTTTGTCGAAGAAATACCAGGAAAGACTAGTTTAGACATGATATGAGTTTAACCAACTGGAAACCTTATCTGTAGATTTCACGTACTAATGGCATTCATTTTACTCAGCTTCCTAATGTAACCAGTTCAATGAACACATTTCAGTGACCCCTACATGTTTAGTATAATCTTCTCCCTCTCCTGTTTTAGATTCTCAGGCCAGTAGGGCATGATGACCAGAACTTTGAATCTTTTAACTAACTACTTGACCTTTCTGGGTTGTTTCCCAGAAATGGCAGAATTTCTGCAAGACAAAGGAGCTGAGATTCTGAAGGCCTCTTGGCATGATGCCAATACTTGCCATCCCTCAAGAACCTGCCCCAGTGAAAGTAGCCCCTCATTAATTTCAACACAACCTGCCCCAAGACCCATAGCCCTCCTTAAAAAATCTGTACTCCCCATTACTCAGGGAGACAGATTTGAGGCTTATTTCCTGTTCTCCCAAAAGGTGTCCTCTCTTCCTTTGTAATCCTCCTTGTCTCAGTAGTTGGCTCTTTGTGCAGTGAGTAGGTAGACCTAGGATGAAATCCCCTTGCAGTTTCAATAACAGCAAGATCCAAACTAATGCCCCAATAGGACTTTAGAAAAGAGATCTTCTTGTACCTTTTTAACATTTTTAAAGTATTTATAAAAGAATTTTTTTTTCTCATTGTAGATTATAGATACAGAACTAACATTTTTAGGTCACTAAATGTGAATAATATGTTTTAAATAATCCTTATTACTTTCTTCACTTTATTCCTTATTCTTCTAATATAGTCAACTGAGTTATTTTTATCTCAGCAAATCTTTGTGGTTTTTAAAACTTTTTTTCTCCTATCATCAGAAAACAATCTTATATTCTATTAAAATACACCTCTTAATGAGAAATCAATATGCACAGATTACTGATTATGCACCAGATATTTTATACATCTTGCAAGAAGTCATGTCTTGCAGAAATCAAGTAGCTTGCTGAGGATTCTTTAAGGAGTGGACCTGAGTAACCAAGAGTCTGTGTGAATACAAACCCAAGCTCTTTAGCAGGACTTCAGTTGCCTCCTGAGATGACAGCAGAGGAAGGAGGAGCAACTATGGTAGGACTAGAGGAAGGAGGCATTCTGGTGACATTTGGAAGAAAGAATTTCTTCCTCTTTTGAATGCCCTGAGTCCTTTGCTTGCATTTATTTAAGCCTTCTTGTTTTTCCTTAACAAACATTAATTTTAAACATAATAAAAAATATCTACCATAATTGAGTTCTTACTTTGCTCCCAAGCTCTTTGTAAAGGGCATTGCATGCTTTCATACATTTAATTTGTACAACCCATTCCTGAGGTTAGTCCTATTACAATCTTCAGTTTATCAATGGAGAAGAAAAAAGATTAAGCTGCCATGATCATACCTAGCACAGAGCAACAATGCTACCATTATCTCTTGAAGAAATCAATCAATAAATAAGTACTTTCGAATCTTGCAATATTACTTGATTAGAAGGTAGGAAAGTCTTCTCTAAACAGCCAATGTGTTACCTGACATATTTTATATCCTCACATTTTCCCAATTTATTCAATGTTGATATCAATAAAGTTGTTGAGAAAAAGTAGAACTTTTTTGTAAAGATTGTAAAATATGAGGTAGTGAACAGTTGAGAAGAGTCTCATGTCAACTCTCATTAGTAGCATATAGCACTTTTCATTTACACATTATTTCTTACCCCCTTTCATTTCATTTATATTAATTATATGACTTCACTGAGTTTCATTTTCAAATCTCAGAAAGTGTTTTGAATATTTTCTTGATCTCCCATCATGTCGTGCCTTTATCCTAAGAGTTCTCAGGTTGACTGTGGAAGTGCAGGGAGGATGGCTGACTAGCCTGAGGCAGGAATCTGAGCTAGTGACTTGCTTAAGGTTAGAGCCTGAGAATCTTTTAACCCTGTGTTTTCCTCTACCACCCCCAACTATCAGGGTTAATTAGCCTCAAAAAGTAAAATAATCACAAAACCTACTAATTATTTCGTTCTTCCCATGGCTGAGGAACTGAATCATAGAATAATCAGACTTCAAGGATCACAATTCAATAATCAAAGGCAAGAAGGTAGACAAACAGCACTCTGCCTCAAAGAGGTAAAAATTGAGGATACAAAGAAGTGTTAATAGATACGTAAGATAAACAAGTCTAGAGATCTAATATACAACATAAAGACCACAGGTGATAAAACTGTACTGTATTTGGAATTCATGTTAAATGAGTAGATTTCAGCTGCTCTTGCCAAAAAAAAACCCAATGGGCAACTGTGAAATGGATGTGGTAATTTGTTTTATTCAGTTACTTTTTTACTGTCTATATGTATCCTATAGCATCATGTTGCATACCTAAAACATGCACAATAAATTTCATTTTCTTTAAAAAAAGAAAAGAAATACAGGCTTAAATGGGAAAACCAGAAATTGCTAAGGGAACACTAATGAATTATCTCAGTACATCTTTGATTCTTTAGCTCTTGTTCATGTTCCAGAGAGAGACAGTTCTTTCTCCTACATGTTTCCTCAAAAATAGTGCCCTTTAAATAAAAAATAAAAAGTATGCTCTGATGCGTTTCTTTTAAGTTGTTCTAATTTAAGTTAATTTCATGCAATTCAAATGTATATGTGATTAAGCACATTGGAAGCTATTCTTTAAATGAGCAATAATCAAGTTCGAAAATTTTAAGAACACCCACAAAAGTGTCTTACATCAACCCTCCGGAAAAAAGCAAGGAAAATGACTAAAGCAACTACTACTTAGATGATGAAATACAGTCATTACAAAGACATGCATGTACAAGATAATAAAAGAGAAAGTACAATTTTGAATTATCCATGTGGTTACTAAAGATCATATTTCGTATTGTTACAGGAGAATTTCAGCCAATTTACATGTCAATTAATAGGTGGTCTAGACTGATACACACTGTATATGTGTTTAATTATGACCCATTAATATTATTCCAGGGACCCTGATATTTCTCTATTTAGCTTGAGACAGCCATTTTATGACGACAATGATATATATACACATACATATATATATAAATTACAAGAACTTTAAATTTCATTGCACACATATAGACAAAGTCTACAATTCACTAATAATTAATTTGAGTAAAAGCACAATTTAGGAAACATTTATTTTTATAAGGTAAAATGACTGGACTTAACATTTCCATTTCTTGTAAGCAGGACACTGTTTACGATAAACGTGTTCTCTTATGAGCATGATTCATACCCCACATCTCTGCAAACTCTGCCAGACAGTCACAAAGGATGTGAATCAGGTCTATTAGTATTTTTGTCATTGACTCTTCTTGAGATAAGATTGGGAGATAGAGGTATTAGGATAAGAATTTTATCAAATGTATTAGTTTGAAGGAAAATAGATAAAGAAAATCTAAAATATTTTGTGCATTCATAATCTTCCTGCTTGGCATTACAATTTTTCTTAATTTTCCCTTCTCTCTCTCTCTCTCCCCCTCTCTCTCTCTTTTTCTCTCCCATTTTTCCTTGTTTGT
Source organism: Daubentonia madagascariensis (assembly GCA_023783475.1). NCBI lineage: Eukaryota > Metazoa > Chordata > Mammalia > Primates > Daubentoniidae > Daubentonia > Daubentonia madagascariensis. The sequence continues at coordinate 11,563,216 of JAKFHU010000760.1, forward strand.
GTACTTTACCTTGTGCAAGTTGAAATTGTATTGGGAGAAATCCAAATATCAAAAAAATAGTGGTTGACTTTAGTTGAGAATATATAATAAATTACTGATTCATTTATATTTCAGAAAACCTGTTTAATTGTTTAAAGAGGTTGAAATACATCATCACCAGTTTGTCCTTACATATTAAATGATATCTTTAGGGATAAAGATCTCTACGATATTGCTATTCCTAAAGTATCTTTATCTTAAATAGTTCATAACTTTTTCTTTCATATCAAAATACCTTCCCCCCTTCCATTCCCACAAATAGAAAAGAAGAAAATAAAAATTAAAAGTTCTTAATATCACGTGTAACTTTTCTTTCATAACAAAGCTTTTAACTATGGTGAGGAAGTAGTCATATAATAAAATTACTAACTCTAATTTTAAAATAAATATTATATCTGCAACATAAATTTATGTTGCTTAAAGACATAAGCAGCAGATTAATATAATGTTTCCAATTTAATGTATTATTATGCTTGTAATAACTTTTTGTTTCATTTTAAAAGATAAACCCTGGGACTTACATTTTTACAGCAAAAATAATTGATATGTTCACATTTTAGTTTTTAATATATAGGCATACGTGAGCTTTATACTGAATTAAATTTTAAAAATGTACATTTTCTATAAAGTATATTATTGATATAATATTTTTATATAAAACCATGAAAAAACTTTTTTCTCCTGCCCTTTATATTTTTATTATTATTTGTGATAAGAATACTTAAAATAAGACCTGTCCACTTAGCAGATTTTTAATTATACAATAATTAAGGCACTATTCTATACAGTAGATCTCTATAACTGCAACTTTGTACCCTTTTACTAATACCTCCCCATTTCTTACTCCCCGCATTCCCTAGCAACCACCATCTACTCTTTGCTTCTGTGAGTTTAACTATTTTAAATTCCTCTTATTAATGGTATCATGTAACATTTGTCCACAGTTACGTGTCTAGCTTATTGCACTTAGCATACTGCCCTCTAGGTTCATCGTGTTTTCACAAATGGCAGGATTTCCTTTTTTTTTTAGGCTGCTGAATAATATTCTATTACGTATATATGTCACATTTTCTTTATTCATTCGTTGGACATTTAAGTTGCTTTCATGTCTTCATTATTGCGAATAATGCTGCAAAGAACATGGGGTGCAGGTACCTCTTTAGGATCCTCATTTTAATTCCTTTGAATATATACCCAGAAGTGGGGTTGCTGGATCATATGTTAGTTCTATTTTTAATTTTTTGAAGAACTTCCACACTGTTTTCCATAATGGCTGCACCAATTTACATTTCCTCCAACAGTATATAAGGGTTCCCTTTTTTTCCACATCCTCACCAATATTTACCTTTTGGTTTTTTGATAGTAACCATGTTAACTGGTGTGAGGTGATATCTCACTGTGGCTTTAATTTGCATTTCCCTGATGATTAGTGATGTCAAGCACCTTTCGTACACCTGTTGGCCATTTGAATGTCTTCTTTGGAGAAAAGTTTATTCAGGTCCTTTGCCTATTTTTTAATAGTGTTATTATTATTATTATTGCTATTAAGTTGTAAGAATTTTCTGTATATTTTTGATATTAACTTTTTATCAGACATATAGCTTGCAGATATCTTCTCCCATTCTGCAGGCTGCCTTTTCATTTTGGTGCTGGTTTCCTTTATTGTGCAGAAAACTGTTAGTTGGATTATAGTCCCATTTGTCTATTTTTGCTTTAGCTGCCTGTGCTTTTGGTGTTATATCCACGAAATCATTGCCAAGACCAATGTTTTCTTGTAGGAGTTTTATGGTTTCAGGTCTTACATTTAAGTCTTTAATCAATATTTGAGATAATTTTTGTATATGGTGTAAGACAAGAGTCTTATTTCATTCTTTTGCATGTTGATATCCAGTTTTCTCAAACACCATTTATGGGAGAGACTCTCCTATCCCCACTGTGTCTTCTTTTTTTTCTTTTCCTGAGACAGGGTCTCACTCTGTCCCCCAGGCTGGAGTGCTGTGGCCTCATCATAGCTCACTGCAAACTCAAATACCTGGGCTCAAGCCATCCTCCGGCCTCAGCCTCCTGAGTAGCGGGGACTACAGGTGTCCATCACCATGCCCAGCTGATTTTTCTATTTTTTGTAGAGATAGGGTCTTGCTCTTGCTCAGGCTGGTCTCAAACTCCCGGCCTCAAACAATCCTCCCACGTCTGCCTCCCAAAGTGCTAGGATTACAGGCATGAGCCACCATGCCCAGCCCCCACTGTGCATTCTTGGCACCTTTGTCAAGGACTGGTTGACCTTTGTGTGTGTGTTTCTGGGTGCTCTGTTCTGTTCCATTGGTCTATATGTCATTTTTATGCCAATACCATGCTGTTTTGATTACTGTAGCTTTGTAATATATTTTACATTTTATATAATTTTGAAATGAAGAAGTGTGGTATCTCCAGCTTTGTTTTTCTTGTTCAAGATTACTTTGGCTATTCAGAGTCTTTTGTAGTTCAGTATAAATTTTAAGATTGTTATTTCAATTTCTATAAAAAATGCCATTGGGATTTTGACAGGGATTGCATTGAATCTGTAGATCACTTTGGGTAGTATGGACATTTTACCAAGATTAATTCATCCAATCTATGAACATAGGATGTCTTTCCAGCTTTAATTTCATTAGTGTTTTACAGTTTTCAGTGTATCTCCTTGGTTGAGTTCATTCTTAAGTATTGTATTCTATTTGGAGCTATTGAAATGAGATCATTTTCTTAATATCCTTTTTAGATAGTTTATTGTTAGTATGTAGATATGCAACTGAATCAAGAATAAATAGAAAGCCTGACTAAACCAATAACATATAAGATGATTGAATCAGTAACCTAAAATTTCCCAGAGAAGTTAAGCCCAGGACCAGATGGCTTTACAGTGAATTCTACCAAATGTTTCAAGAAAATTTAATACTAATCCTTAAATTCTTCCAAAAGACAGAAGGAGGAGAAACATTTTCTGCTATGGACTGAATGTGTTCCCCCCAAATTCATATGTTGAAATCCTAATCACCCATATGATGGGATTAGGAGGTGGGGCCTTTGGGAGGTAATTAATTCATGAGGGTGTAGTCCTAATGATGGAATTAGTGCCTTTATAAAAGAGGCCCAAAAGAGCTCTCTAGCTCCTTTCCACCATGTGAGGATACAACAAAAAGTCAGCCATCTGTGACCTGGAAGAGGCCCTCACCAGAACCTCACCATGCTGGTACCCTGATCTTGGACTTCCAGCCTTCAGAACTATGAGAAATAAATTTCTGTTATTCATAAGCCACCCAGTGTATGGTGCTTTGTTATAGTAGCCCAAACTGACTAAGACATTTCCAAGCTCATTTGGTACCAGGCATTACCTTGGTATCAAAGCCAGATAAAGACAACACAAGGAAAAACAAAAAACAAAAAAACTACAGGGCAATATCCCTGATAAACCTGCATGCAAGAATCCTCAACAAAATATTAGCAAACCAAATTCAACAGCACATTAAAAGGATCATACACCATGACCAAGTAGGATTTATCCCTATGACGTAGGGATGATTTAATAAACACAAATCAATAGATATGATACACCAAGTTAACAGAATGAAGGATAAAAATCACATGATCATCTCAATAGATGTGAAAAAGCATTTGACAATTCACATCCTTTCATGGCAAAATTCTCAAAAAATTAGTTGTAGAAGGAACTTACCTCAACACAATAAAGGCCTCATATGAAAAGTCCACAGTTAATACCATACTCAATGGGGAAAATCTGAAAGCCTTTCCTCTAAGATCTGGAACAAGGCAAGGATGCCCACACTAGCCACTTCTATTCAACATGGTACTGGAAGTCCCAGCCAGAGCAATTAGGAAGAAAAAGAAATAAAAAGTATCTAGATCATAAAGGAAGAATTACAGTTATCTGTTTGCAGGTGACATGATTTTATATGTAGACAGCTCTAACGGCTCTACCAAAAAAAAAAACTGTTAGAACTAATAAACTCAATAAAGGTGCAGGATACATAATCAACATATGAAAATAACTTTCCTTGCAGTGTCAAAAAGATTTTGGTATTTAGCATTTTTTATTTAGGTTGAAACTTTGATTATTTTTATAGGTTTCTCCAATTTATTTCTTCTTTTTCTTAAATGATATGCACCTTTAAATAAAATCACAACATTCTAATTAATAATCACGTGGTAGATTGAAAAAGGCAAAGTATATTTTGACCATTGCATATATTTTAAAATATGCTAGTACTTCACTTTTCTTTTAAAAACCTACAATTTTAATCATATCTATCACACACATTTCCTTTTTTGATTGCCCTTAAAAATCTTCATGTCTTCCCTTTATCTTTTAGCCTCTTGAGCACAGCAATCACGCCTGGACCCTCTTAGCTTCTGGGGAAATATCTGACTCAGAGCTTTTGTTCAATAATTGTTTTGTACTTGTTGAATAAATGGAGTCCAAATGGTTCAGTGTGTGCATAAAACTAGATTATTATTATCATTATTAATCATTTCTTTCAGAATATATTTAATTATGTCTTCAATGTTGTTCATTTATTAATTCATTCTATAAATATTTCAAAAGTACTTGAATAAGGAATTGACTCTTCTCAGTGAAGTAACAATAGCTGTCAAATCTTCTGTGTCTGCGTCAGTCTTCCTGAACAAGGCTAAGCCCTTGCATTTCTAAATTTTAAGCATATTTAGATCCATTGGCTAGAATCTGAGCTTCTGCTATAATCTTGTCATCATGCTCTGGTATGACAAAGTTCAGAACTAGGTGCAAATAAAGTTGTTTACTATTTAAAAAATACACATTTTGACTTTCAGAGTGGCTTCCTTCTTAAAACAGGTATCAGAAGCATCTGTTGTAGAGTCTGGAGTCTTGAGTCTCTCATTTATTTTGTTTTGAATGTGCAAGTCAAGTCTGAATTCTTGTTTCCTCATCTGCAAAAAGTGAATATCTATGTCTAGGCAACACAACACTGCCATGCTAATATGTTTGTGAATATGTGAAAACACCATAGAACTATAAAGCATCGTTAATATAGGGCTTGGCAAACTATCACCTGTGGTCCAGCTGCTTGTTTTAGTAAACAAAATGTTATTGGTTCACAGGCACATCCACTGATTTATGTATTTTCTACAGTAGCCTTCTGGCTACAATAGCAGAATTGAGTAGTTGTGACAGAGACCTCTGGCCTGCAAAGCCTAAAATATTTACCATCTGGTCTTTTAAGAAATAATGTGCTGACTCCTTCTAGTAATATTAATACTAAAAATTACTACCACTACTAATAGCAACAACAGTCAACTTCTGCAATAGTAATGAAAAGCATTTGAAATATACACTAAATAGTGGTATATTGTTTATTTCTTTAGGAAATGTATAGAGTTGATTTTGCTAACTGATCAATAAAGTCAAATAGCAAATTTTTATTTCCATATGGCCAGTCTTAAACTTAACTTTCTCATCATTGTGTTTGCTTATTAAGCTCTCAATTTCATGCCCATATATTTAATGTTTATAGATTACTATTTAATACTGATTACCAAGGTTAGAAAGTATGCTGACATTGGTGTACAATCAAAAAATAAACTTTTATATATTTGCGATATTTAAATTGTCATTTACATTTATTTGGCTTAAGTAAAAGACTATTAATGTTTTCAGGTTTTTAAAAAATTAGAAATCAGAAATGAAAATTAACTGGTTCACTTGATCTAAGATAGTTAGAAAAATATATTCATTTTACTAGAATCTTTGGATTAGATGCAATTTGATAGAGGCTCCAAGGAAGAAACCATATTGAAAATGATCTATTAGACACCAATAAAACTGTACAGTTATCCCTGTCAAATGAAGAGCCAGAGGAAGTTTTATTACATGTACAAGTAAGTCATGTAGCTGACAAGTACCAGCAGTGCAGTAGACTTATGTGAGGTCCCAGCGAGATGGAGGCAATGCAGGATAACTCACAAGGTGATTTATTTAGTTCTTGCTACCGTGTTTGTTATTTGAGGAGATTTATTCTTTAAAGATATTTCATTTACTGACATATCAATTGTGACATCACATTTTTCCTTTGTCTCTGAAGAAATCAAAATAATATTTTCTTTCATTTTGGAACACATGACAAAAATATTGATTTATTAAAGGCTCTAACGGTAACTATAGCTTATAGTTATTTGTCTAAATACTTAGACCTATTATTACAAAACTTTAAAAAATAAAACATAGTCTGTAAAACAGATCCTCAAATGACATATGGCTTACTACAGACAGGCTTCCTGGTTTTAGAAAGTTATATATAATACAAATCATTTTGCTCTTTTGACACAACTCAAAATTGTCTCATCTAAAATCTGCATCCAGTGTAGAATGGATCTATTGTATATTGAGTCTTTCTTCATGAACTTGACATATTGATAAGCCATCAGAAAAAGGGTCCTCAGAAGGTAAAACCATCAATATATTTTGACTAGAAATCCAATTATTTGTTAAGATGTCATAGGGCTATACTTTTGGGACTCTAACCTCTAAATTGGTGCCCTACAGATACAGCCTTAGTATAAACCCATTCTCTGTGAGACTATAAAAGTGTTGCACATGCTTACTTTTTTCTTCACTGTGCATTAGAAGCAAATCAACTAATAAAAGAAATTTAAAGAGAAAATTTTCAGGATTTCTCAGAACATCCTTACAATGTGTCAAAGTATTTTTTAATAGATTATGGAGATTTTTTTCAACTTGACTAATGTTGCGGGCTTATAGGGACACGTTATAAATGCACTGTTCTCTAACATATAATGCTTAATTATACACTAGAGCCAAAGGAGAAATGTCAAACTTAATGGTTATCTTAGACCATTCCTGCTGTTATAACAAAATACCATAGACGGGGTAATTTATAAATAATAGAAATTTATTTCTCATAGTTCTGCAGGCTGGGAAGTCCAAGATCAAGTCACCAGCACATTTAGCATCTTGTGAGGACCCAGTCTCGGCTTCTAAGACAGTACCTTGCTTATCCTCACAGGGAGGAAGGGATGAACACTATGTCCTCTCACGGTGGAAGGGTAGAAGAAATGGAAGACAGCCTCTTTTATAAGAGGATTAATCCCATGAGGGTGTTAATCCCTCATGGCGTAATCACCTCCCAATAGCCCCACCCCCACCATTTAGTACTATCGTCTTGGGGATTAAGCTCCAACATATGAATTTTGGAGGAACACATGCACTCTAACCATAGCAATGGTTCAAAAGTTAAAGGTCAGTACACCAGCAGTTATTATTATTATTATTATTTTCATATATAACAAAGGTCTGTGAATGGTGCATTGGAATAAAAGACATATTAAATAAAAATCATCATCCTATCTGTATTTTTGGTCAAGTAATATTAAAGCAAAAAAAGGAAAAAAGGGTAATGAAAAGAAAATTTTTGCAAAAGTAACAGGAAAATTTGGTAAAGTATGTTAATTAATAATGTTAATTCATATTAAAATCTTAATATGCATGGACTGCTAGAACTTTTGTAATCAGCAAAAACTATGGTTCTACAAACAAATAGAGCAATATATTTGTCTTTCAAAGCTTCTCCGTTACCTTAAATTTCTTCACATAAGGTAAAGAATCGTCAAATACAATGTTTGAATCACTTAAAATTATGAATAAAGATGTGTATATATGTCTCTATGTGTGTGCACATATATATGTATGCACATATACATAGACAAGTATATGTAATTTTTAAGAGCTGTATAAAAAGGCTAGGCAAAGAGCAGTGGTTCAGAAAGCTCCCCAGAATAGGTATCTTTTTAAATTTCCTTACTTTCCTAATATGTCTCATACTTTTAAAAATGAAAATATATAATTTGTATAAGGAAAAACTTCCTAGTTTATGAAAAACAAGGTGTCATAGAAAAATATGTGTTTGAAAAATCTGTACATTTACCAACATTCTTTCAACAAATACTGGCTGAGCACCTATTACGTACTCTCTTCAGCGCTGGATGTTGCAGTAGAAAAAGCAATATACACATACATGTATGGCTATTTCTGTATGAGCAAATTCTCAAATATTTCACTAATTTGATTAAAAAGCACAGGAAATTTGGATCATTTCAAGTCCCATGTATCATAATCTGAATGTTCTAGAATGATTGCTTACATTTGATTAAATGAGCAAAACAATTTCAACATATCCTTTCTTCTCGGTGTTAACATAAAGCTTACCTTGAAGTTATCTGTGATATTTATTTAAATGCTAAAAAAACTCTTTGTGTGGCATGAGGGAATAAGCCTAAAATATCATGGAAGTCAATTTTTCTATTAGGTTTTAACTTTATGTAAAAATATTTTCCAACCTTCTCCATTGAAATTTTATATATATGAAAAATGTACATTGCATAGTATTGGAAATGAGAATATTTAAGCCACAACATCTCAACAGCCACAGAGTGAAAATCTGCCTCTGGAGCAAGCACAGCAGTATTTCCAAATACAGTCCTATGTGTCCAGTAAGTGTAAGATATAAAGCTCCCCAAATGCTTGCTTTTTGACAGGGAAAAAAGCACATATGGAACACACAGGTCATTGCCGTTTATTTTAGCTGTAACTGACAGTGGGTATGAGTAAATGATTACAGCTACATATGGTTTTAGACGTCTCCTGTCATTTTGCCATATATTCAATTTAATTATTGATTTAAATGAAGCAATGCAGATGTCGTTCTCTATTTACAAAGAAAAGGCCTAAAGTTAGATCAGAAAATTGTAATCCAAAGAGTTAGCATCAAGCCAGGGTACATAGGTATTGCTTAGGAATTGAGCCTTAGTATTACACACAAAAATCATAGCTAACTAATTATCTTAGGAACATACAGTCTATATGAGACTCCAAAATCAGTATTGCAAATCTGTTAAATTGTAATCTTCCACTTTCGAAGCCATTTAGTGGCTTCAAGAAAATTAAGTCCACATCTTCTCTTTTCATTTTCCTTTTGGGTATTGGGTAAGCATGGTAAGTGTGTTTATGTTTCATTTCATCTCCACGATGTGATCTTCAAAACCACAGACCCACCCAAAGGAGAAATGACTTTATACCACTAATTCTAGCTGTATCATAGACATAATCCTGGAATTTGGGGCCACTATGGGCAAGTTTCAGACTGAATTTAAGCCACAGGTATGCTTTAACCATCACAATATTTTAGAAATTGGGAAATTTTATGAAACATCCCTAATTCTTGGCTTCTCTTGAAAATCAAAAAGATGCATAGGCGCAATCCACATTCCCATACAGCAATGGAGAGGCGAAGTAAAAGCTTCCCCTTCACCTGCAGAAGGTACTCTGAAAAATCAACTCATAAGAAGGCATATTAATAAAAGAAAAGGCATGCAAATGTACTATTCCCACGTACATGGAAAAAATCACAGAGTGATTGCCCAATATCCCAATAGAGTATAGATGTTGGGCCCACAGAGTGGACAATGGTTTGTGACAAAATTTTGTCCAGTTTTGTTGACAGACTTTAGTCTTTCTTCTGTGATATGGGTTCAGTTAATAACTGAGGGAAGAGACCAGAGGTAATTGTTTTCTTCCTTGGTAGGTCCAGGCTTTAGGCAAATAAGGGAACTTCAGTTTGTGCTTTGGGAGAGGTAGAGGATTAGAGATGAGGGCGTGGGGCAGCGGGGTGGGGGTAGGGCAAATACTCTCCTTGGTGGGTCTGTTCTGTCTTTATGTAAATAGAGGAAAATTCTCTTCCAGCATCTGTTGATCTCTGAGGTCCTTTAATTTAAAATACTCATCATACCAGGGAGCAGTAGTGAAGTTCCCTGCGCTCCTTCAGGAATAAGCAGCTGGATGCGATGCACATCTGCCGCAACCGCCACCATTTATATTGCCTTAAATCAGGTGCTCTTTTACTGACCCAAATTACCTGCTGGCATGTGAGCCTGAGACTTCTGCAGTACAGTACATTTTCTGGCTTGGCCCATTTTCCATGACTTGGCCCCTGACGCTATTAGAACTTGGCAATTAAATATTTTACTAGACACTTAACTGGTATTTGCCATTTCCTTCCTGATCAATTTTAGGAAATGTGCAGCATGTGATATTGAACAGTAGAAGTCTAAAAGATACAAGATAAATCTCATGTTACCCATCAGAAAAACTGAAATAGAGCTGGAGGTTAGTGCACCCAGGCCATTTGTCTCTGAAATACTCACACCAGCATTATCTATTTTCCTATGGTTTAGTCCACTGCTCAACGTGACCTATGTAGGCTGTTCCTTAAACAAAACTGTGAACCAGACTTTTTTGGAATCTTCAAATTAAGAACCAAACCCCTTCTGAACCCCTTCAAGGCCAAGAATTTAAATTGAAATATCCTAATAAGAAATTATAGTAGTTAAAATCCCACAGTAGTCCATTTCAATGGATACTAAATTTTTAGTTTCAGTTTCTTTAAAAAAGTTTGAATAGTGCAAAAAATGACATTTACCAAAGGTGGCAATATATATAAAAATATATACATTTATTATAGGGAAGAAACCTCCCTATAATAAATGTATACATGTATTATGTATACATACATATGTATTATAGGGAGGTTTCTTCCCTATAATAAATGTATATATGCAATATGTGAAAATAAAATATGCCTGATTTTCTTACCCTTATCTTCTGTAGTCTACCTCTCCTCACCTTCTGTATTTCTTAAAATGTTTGAGATGATGACCTGGAGCAGTGTTGTAAGATAATTGCTTAAATTTGGCAAAACCAAAGAACTGGAATGAGCTTCATTCTACTCTCATTAGTATAGAGTTTCTTTTATTATATGGCACAACTGTGAAATGCATTAAAACTTTGATCTTCAATCTGTGTTTTTTAATTTATCACTTTAGGTTTCTTAGTTGAGCATAAATGGGTTTTATTTCATTTTTAATTTCATTTATGACACATTATTCACAATTCAAGCATGCTGCTACCAAATGGAAATTATTTCAATAATGTGCAGGTGCAACTCAAAGAAAAATTCAAATTCCTAAAAGAATTATTGTAAATGTAAATGTATTGTAAAACTCCAAGCCATGCACAATTATATGTAATAAGATACACACACACACGCATCCCATTTTTCAAAGATAATCACTGTTAACTATTGATGTATTCTTCCACATTCTCTCTTACAGACGTTAAACGTTTTTTTTTTTTTATTCAATGATACATCTTAGCCATGTTTCCTTATTTGAGTATGCAGATAATAGGTCATTTTTCATGGCTACGTAGCATTTAATTGCATGATAAACCTTAATTTATACAACTGCCTGTGGGGTTTTTTTCCTTTTTGTTTTTTTACTATTATAAGATATTAAGTGAACGTATTTGTATATACATCCTTTCACATCCGTATGAGGTAAAATGAGGATGATATTGTACAAGTAGAATGGCTAGGTTAGACCTCTGTCACATAAATAGAACAGTTTAAAGATGACCCTGAAAATACTGTATTACTTTACACTCTCACAATGTCAGCATAAATAAGAGAGGGTGTTTGTTTCTCCATACTTTGGTGGACACTGAGTACTAACAGTTAAATAAATCCACCCCAAAGTGAATATTGCTCATATGTAACATGCAGGAATAAAGCTCTCTTTTTCTAAAAAACAAAAATAAAAACAAAAACAAGAAAAAAACCAGTTAAATAAAACTTTTGAGTTTTATTTAATCAATCAGTTTATAACACCAGTATTTTTTACCTAAGATACAGATTTTAGTACATTTTTCTTTCTCACAATAAGACATTTTATTAAAATAACCAAATCCAAGCTTCATTATTAAACATTACATCTTAAAAAGTGGTAGATAAAAACTAATTGATAAAGAAAACTACCATTGTCTAATTCAACCATTCTGAGCAAATGAATGAATATTTTAACTCCTTTCATAATTTATTTATTACCATCTTAGATATGATGGTTTAACTGTCTTTTGAAACACATGCCATTTCTGTTAGAAGTTGCAAGATAATTTTGAACATACACAAAGCCTCAACTAGAAAGACCTGAAAGTTTGTCTCTGCTGACTTAACCAAATAAAATGCTTTAGTTTCTGTTTTTTAATTACTCTCTTTTCAATCCACCACAATAAGAAACTAAATAAACTATAGTATTATATATCCCCATAAGGAATACAATGAAATTATAAAAAGGAAATATAGAGAAATAGATACATAATCATATGTTGCCATTTATATAAGTTAGGGGAAAATGTAATTGTATTGTTCCAGTTTTAATTAAACAAATAACAATAAGATAAATAATAACTTTAAAATGTTTAGCTAAAGTAAGAGGCAAAGAATAGGATGGACACAACAGTATGAGAAGCTAGACTTTTTGACATATCTGGTTTTGTAAATTTTACTTTGGAACTACATAGAAATTTTTAACATAATTATAAAACAAATTTTGTTCTTTTAATTTTCCTTGGGATGGTGAAGATAAAACAAATTTTTTTTAAAAAAGAAATCCCTAAAAATTTCTAATATAAAACAAAATTAAATATGTATTCAGCTGATGGCAGAATGACTACAAATGACCCTAAAATGCAATAATTTGACTAAACATTGCCAAAGGGATGTAACTTGAAAAAACTGAAATAAAAAACCCCTACTTTCAGTAATCAATTGTTACAAATGGTTTTGGTGCTGTTGTTATGAGATTTTGTATGTATATCATTGAATACAGTAGATGAGTAATTATGTGATATGCTAAGTATATCATTTCAGGCAATATTGAGAATTGGAATCATCAATTTGGGAGAAAAAAAAAGAAATACAAAATAGAAGGTTTTAAACAAAACTTTCATCATCTTGGTTTTTAATTGAAAGTATCATATAAACCACTGATGTATTTTATCTTAAAATTGTATTTCCTAGCCCATCTACTGCAAAAGTGTAGAAACAATGACCCACCCAATAAAAATAATCCCTGATATCACCCAGAGTTGATATCAAGATTAAGATTTGTTTCTACAAAAGGAACTAGAGCTCCTTGAAAAAAATGGCCGATTGTATATCTTAGACAGGAAATAGTCAAGAAAAACCCAGAACATCTTTCAAGCCAGTTATCACGAAAATGATCAATGACAAAAAGGGTCATGTCAAAGCGCTCAGTGGCTATCTTGAAGAGGCTCCCATGGCATATTATGGGAAATTTGAGTATAAGTAGATCAATAAATTAAATGTTTATATTCAAATATCTATAGCAATACTAAAACAAAACTAAACTAAACTAAACTAATTGGTTACCTCTGGATCATAGAACTGGTTCATTTTTTCAAATAGTTGGTACATAAGGGAATGAATTGAACATTTACCTAACCTTTCCTAAACACTGGGACACTGGATAGCCAAAAGAGTAAATAAGGCAGAGTTTCTTCTTTTGGAAATATTCTAGTTGATAAACAAAGACGGAACAATAGAATGAAAGTAGTCCCACCATTTAACACTAACATATCGAAAGATCTTGGCATTGACTGTAAATGCTGTTAACCTCACAAAATAAGAAATGCCCAGATATCATGGGCCTCTGGATGAAAAATCACATTGTCATCTATGAACAAATCTTACCAAAAGGCGGAAAAGGCAAATCTAAATGTAATCACATCTTTCGATCGGAAGACAGAGAAACATGTTAAATTATACCACAGGGATATAATTGGTAATGGTCAGACTGTGGGAAGTCCTGAAGAATAACCTCCTGGCTTCTTCAACAATTAACGGCATGTGAAAAAAACAAAAGGAGAGAGAGAACAAGAGAAAGAAAGAGAGAGAGAGAGAGATTGAAAGAAAAGCAAAACTGTAGATTAGATTAAAAGAGACTTAAGAGAAATTGAACCATCATAAAATGTTGACATTATTTGAATCATATTCAAACAAATGTGAAAAATTATGACATTCATGAGATCATTGGAAACTTGAACATTGACCTGATCTTTTATAAGCAATTATTATAAATTGTAGGTAAATTAATTGGATTGTAATTGGGTGAGAACAGAGTTCTTATCTTTTTGGTTTACATATAGAAATACATATGGATGGAATGATACAATCTGGGATTTGTTTTAAAGAATATTGTTATGGGGAAGTGGTTGGTGGAATAGATAAAACAAGACTGGTCATGAGTTGTTGAAGCTGGAACAAGGGTACATGTCTGTTCATTACACTATTGTATTTTTGTATATGTTTGGCATTTTCCATAATGAAAGTTAAAAATAAATAAAATAATTTCTTTCAGGCCTTCACTTCATCAGTTAGCATTAATAAGGTAAGCACATTTAATTATTGCAAAATAAGAATAAGTAAATTATATATCATTCTCTACCTAAGAAAATTTAGATTTTAGAGATTTTTAACATATATTAATATGAATGGAAATATTAAAAATTTAACTACATCATTACTTTTGTTTGGATTAATGACAGCTATCATTCTTAGTAGCATTCTAATTCATATGAAATAACTACAATGTTTTTATGTGTTCAAATTTTATAATAAATTTTCAATGTTCCTCATGTTCTTTTGGACATATTACTCCAGGATGATTGTTATATATCATTTGAGCCATTCCTGATAACAATTTGTAGCCTTCAACTATTGTTAGTACACCTTAGCATGCACAGAGATTTTTGTGGCAACTTCATAGACACTTTGGTACTACTCCTGTTTTCTTCATGTCTCCTTGTCTTCTTCCTTATCAAAATTTTATCCATAAACAAAATTTTTTAAAAAGCAGAATAAGCTATAGAATGACATCTAAGAAGTCCTACAATAATTCGTAATTTCCACAGTCATTAGTGGTGCACGTGCTAGTCACTCACTTTAGCATGTAGTGTAGATAAGGCAGTCTCAATGCAATGTGCAATTCCTAGCACACTTTGCACTGACTGTACCCTTTTCTCCCAGTTGAGACACATTCTGGAATGCTTTTGAAAAAGTCTATCATCATTAAAGACCTGAAATCAGTTTGCAAAATGCTATACAGTATTACTTCCGTTGCCCTTCACAACTTACAGAAACATGTGAGTCAATATTATATGAAAACCTGCCTCAAAGATAATTGGTTTAGATGTTTTTTAAAATATGTTCCCTTAAAGGCTTAATTTTAAAGTCCCATAAGGGATATTTTCGTACCAAATAAGGGAGATTTGCAAATCGTAAAATATTTAAATTCTGACATAAAAATTCTGGAGTGCTGTCACAAAGAGGTAGGAAATACGATGATTATTCATTGTATCATCAAAGAGAAAAAGAAAAGAACTTAAAAGTGAAAAATGGTGTAAAATAGTCTGTTCAACAAAAAATGTCTTGTCAAATAGAATGTTTGTAAAAAATTAAGATGTTATAGATTATCTTGTTAATTGAACAATTGCATCTGCTAAGAACACTGAGTTTCAACAGTCTAAGATTTCCACTAATTCTGATTTGTCATTGTGAACTGCTGACTAATCTGAGAGTTGAACAGTTTGATTTTATTAGTGCTTCATTAATAATATGGAATAGTGGGAACTGAATGAAGGAAACAGGATCATCTGGCAACTGTTTCTGGGAAGATTCCAGATGGTGCTATCTCTTGGTATCTAATTGTAGAGAATTTAATTTTGTATCATAAGGCTGCTTTAAGGGGTAAAAATATACAATGCATTTTACAAAATATGTACAAATTATGTCAGCACATCTTTGGCACATCTGTGTGTTTGTTACAACAGCATGCCAAACTGAATACGTAAATTATGTAACTCAAGTTTTCTCTGATAGCACACACAGTTATTATGAGTCTAAATTATCAAACCTCATCATATCCTAAGTAATAATATAAGATATTGGGTCAATTGAGGATTATCTAACTTATAGTTGATGAATGGAAAACAAATTACATTGTACAAAGGAGAAAAAAATTTAATAAAAATAAGATATGTTAAAGTTATGCACAATATGCTTAATAAAATGTCCTAAACCTTTAGATACTTATTTTAACCTTAATTTTCCACTTTAAAATTAATTTTCAATGTGACTTTTTTGACTAAGTGTGGATGTAGTCTTAAGGCTTGAAACTTGTTCCTTGACTATAGGAAGTTGTCAATCTAATTTAAACTGGCAGATGTGCTTTTACAGCTGGGGCTATATTGGGATCTTTAAGTTTCGACCTTTGGGAGAAAAATGATGCATAAAACAGCAAGCACTATTGTGAAGTTGCTTTGTAGCATAGATAGAAGTTAAAATGTTGTTTTCTTAACACGGTTTTAGAATTCACTGCAGCTTTTCCCTCAGCTCCAATAAACCATGTTGATTTTACGAGTGACTAAGTCACTAAACTTCATAAAAAGGGAAGTAACACTTCTTAAATTGGCTATCTCATGTTATGTGAATTTTTTAAAATTTACTTTGTGAGTGGCCTTCTAAAATTAATTTTCATTATAAAAATGTTCAGTTATGCTGACATTATTCTGTAACTTTAAGATAACCAAAATACTGAAATATTTTTCTGCAACTTTTGTCTTTCCAGAATAACTACCTGAAGAACATATTAATCATTGAACTTGAGTACAGTAAGTGTAGTGTATAGGTGTGATTAGGAATTTAAAGTTAAAACCCTTAGCCTTATAAACTTCAGTTTGATATTTCACTTTTACGCTTCCTTATAGATTTCTATTGCAAGATGTAGAAATTTTTAAAAATCTTTAAGAATCTTTGAGTCATTTGTACATGATGTATATATTCCCTCTCTATGAATGTCATGCACAGAAAGTTAAAAAAGTGGTAAGATGTGCTACTGTTGATCTCTATGGGTTAGCAGTGTAGTCTCCTGAGACAACACACAGATAACATCTGAAGGCTTGTTTGGAGAAGAGCTGAACTGAGGTCACTTTCCAAAACAAGAAACTGCTGCTCTCCATGACCCTGAAAGGTTAGAGTTTAGGAATTTCCTGGAGAGAATGTGTTTTGTCTAGCATTTCTGTTAAAATTATCAAAGGACTCCATAGCAATAGTAGGACTATCTTAATCAAAGATGTAAAAAGGGTGTGAGTTTAATAAAATTCATTGAGATTTACAGGTAAAGGAAAAGGAAGACAGCAATTAGGAATCATAAACAAAAGAAAAATGCTTAATTTTACATTAAACAAAAAGCAAGCCAGTTATATGGTCTGTTTATTTTACTGCTTCTTATTCACTTGCAGTAATTTATTTTTTAATTGGAATAGAATATCTTTGGGTACAATATAAACATAAGTGATACTCCTGCCATTAGATAACATTTTTTCTTCTGAATTTAATGTAATTCAATTGATAATATTTGTGCTTGATAATATTTGTGCATATCATATGACATATAACTAAGGTGACACTCAAGTTCCAAAAATCCATTATCATACCATAGCAATATAACAGCAAAACTTCCACTGCAGGTACTTTTTTCATTTTACTAGTTTCTGTGTGTTGAAACTGACCTTTTAATCTTGTACTTTAATCAGTATACATTAATCAGTAACTTTAATCAGTAAACTCCATACATGTGGTGTATTAAAAAATAAATAGTTTTGTTACTAATCTCTATCTCAAATGTAACTACCTTGAAGAAACCATGGGTTCAAAATACAAATTTCAATTAATTCCTTATACTTTATGAATACACATTACCAAATATCCCAAATTGTTTATTGTTCTATTTTGTCTGTGTTCCAAAATTTGCAGGTTATGGGTCAAATACATCATTTAATTTAATTATTTGCATGAGTGGACTTTGACCCAACTCAACTTCATATTGGTGTTACTTTGGATTCTATAGTGTAAAATTTATGATGATGCATCCTCCCAGTTTTTCTTGGGGTTACGTACGGTTTTGGCAAGCAATACCATTATGTGTGGTAAATCCCTAAGCTGTACCGTGAAGTTAAAATGCTTGGTGATACAGATGTTTTAAATGGATGACGTGCGTCAGTATAACAAAGGTCAAGGCATGTCAAATGGACTACGTAAAAGCATCATCATTATGGCTTTTGGAAGGGGTTAGTTAAATTTTCTTTTTCTTCATGCTACATATACAAAAATGTATTTTCTATATAATGAATGATTTGTTATGATTTCTAATAACACTAGCCAAACTCTAAGCCAAATATAAGTTATAACTTCATTGTCTAAACAAATAAAAATAAAAACCTCAGTCCTATAAAAAGAGTCCCTTTTACTAAAAGTAGAACTACCATTTGATCCAGCAATCCCACTACTGGGTATTTATCCAAAGGGAAAAAAGGACATTCTATAATAAAGACATCTGCACTCAAATGTTTATAGCAGCACAATTCACAATTGCAAAGATGTGGAAACAACCCAAGTGCCCACCAATACATGAGTGGATTAATAAGATGTGGTATATGTAAACCATGGAGTACTACTCAGCCTTAAAAAATAATGATGAATTAATACATTTGGTATTATCCCGGATGGAGCTAGAGCCCATTCCTCAAAGTGAAGTATCACAAGAATGGAAAAACAAGCACCACTGGTACTCACCATAAGATTGGTACTAACTGATCAACACTTATGTGCACACATGGAAATAATATTCATCAGGGGTTGGGCAGGTGGGAGGAAATAAAAAGGAAATAGAAAAACAATTCTTTTATTCTCAACTTTTATGGTCATTGTGACTTAGTGCTTCCTTAATAAAGAACACATATAGGTATATATATAAAAAAAGAAAAAAAGTCCCTTTTTCCAGACTTAGTGACATAGAAATGGGCCAGCACAAAAGAAGACATTTCCAGGGCCTATTTCGGACAAATAGCGTCAGGCATTATTATTAAAGCTTTGTGGAAATTTATACTGAAAAAGAATTATAGATGCTAATTGGATGTGTATTTATTGACAAACTGACAAACATTTTATTTTTCTTGGATATTTTATAAAATATATCTGGGAGCAAATATGAATATTTAATGTCACTGGGATCTGATCAGGAAATGAGAGTAACTAGATTAAGCAGAAACAGAAACAGTAAACAAGGAGAAACTACTTGTGACTAAATGACCATATTGTCCTTATTGATGTTCCCAAGATCTATGAGATCTTTTAAAATCAAAGACAACATGGCCTTCAGCAACTTACCAGAAACTTAAAAATGTCTCCCATTATATTTTGAAAGTTTGAAGTTATCATGAAAATATGCTATTATGTTCCTCAGTAGATAAAATCTTGCTAGCTATTATCTTGCTAGATATTATCTATTGTCCTTGACAGATATTATCTAAATCTTGTTATAATAGGAGGTGATTAACTCAGATAATTAAATTTATAATCATATATTGATATAGTCACAAAATATTAATGACCAGCTAGAGGTCATAAGAAAACAGTTTTAAACTGGAATTTTAAAACAATAGTATTTAGAAATTTCTAAATTCTGGGGTTTTTTTTCTCTATTTTTATCCCTTAAGCTCAGGATAGGAGTTTATTCCATATACTTTCACATTTGCAACTTCTTAGAACTTCACTGACATTGGCAAAAAGCTGGTATCAAGTAATTCTTTCATCATGTGCTCTTGTCAGTCTGTCGTTACAGCGCCAGTGGCTTCCAGTGTCCTCAGCCCCATCTTTTACCAGCCATATGAACTTGCTGAACCTCGGATCTTCATGTATAAGACACAGATAACAATTTCTATTTCAGAGTATTAGGAACATATTAAATGAAAACATATATGTAAAGCTTAGCACCTAGACAATGGAAACAGTAGATACTTGGTAGCTATTAGAATTATTATGACAATATCATTATCATTATTTTTATAAGACCACTAGTAATGACCCTGAATTCAAGAAGGCCAAGGTCTTGCGATAACTAAAAATTATATTGAATTATATGTTTAACCACATAGGCATTAATATGCATATATAATATGAAACTTTAGAGGAAGAAAATAATAGCTATCAAATCTCCTTGATCTGCAACTCTTTCAGTTTAATTTCTAAGTTTTCTTACATACTTACCATGACCAATATTTCTGGGACATATAGATTCTCCACATTTCTGAGACATGTAAGATATATCCAGTTTCATTTGTCAACTCTTTATTTTTATTCTCCCCTCAGCTATTTCTCTTGAGTGTATAGAAGCACACTTCCATTTGGCACATACTGGAGAATATAAGTGGGCTAAAGGGCAAATTAACTTTTGATGGAAAAACTATTTAAAAAGCTAATCTACAAACCTATCACGGTACAATCAATGACAAAACACACACACATACACACACACACACACACATCTTAGTCCACTTAGTCTACCACCATCTGTGTCCCTCCTTTCTTTTACCACCCTGACCCCTTCAACTCAGTTGCCAGAAAATTCAGGATCTGATCTACTCTGGTCATATAATTTAGATGGACAAGGCACAAGGGACATTGGCTATATATAGTTGCCTTGCTATTTTACTTACTCCAACAAAACCTAGTCATGCTTTTGTTTTTAATATATAGACTTCATTTATTACACATTTGGAAATTTTTTTTCTTATAATTTACTAAAAACTTACTAAAACAAATTCCAGCTAAAATATGAGTAAACAAATAAAAGAGGAGTTAATGAATATGTTGTAGAATCAATAGCCTCAAGGAAGGAAACACAATGTCGTAATTGAATTTCCCAGTGCTTGTGAAATTCTGAAGATTTTGCTTCCAGCATGGAGTACTGTATGACAAGGAAGTGATGGAAAATCACTCCTACAAATAGAAATTTGTAGCCTAAATTTTTAAAAATAATATTACATGGCAGTTTTATGCAACCCTAGATCTTTTATTTATTAAGCATTACTAGAAAATCATTTTCTTTCTGAAGCTATAAATATTTTCTAATGAGTAAAACATTAACTTCATATATTAACCATGTAATGAGATAAATTTTTTAATCACCCATTTATGGAATAGGAAAATGATCGTACTACTTTTTAAAAATTCTAAGCCTTTGATTTTAACTTTGCATAGATAGGGAAGTCCACGGGGAAAGGCTTAAAAAAACCACAAAATTATTAAAAATAGGTTGATTTCTTGATGACTTTGGATAGTGCATGAAATTTTTTTCTCTGATCTTAATTTTTATTGGCATTATTGATATAACATTATAATACTATAGTATTGTATAATGCTATACTAATGTTACCATTTTAATAATTTAAAAGTTCTCATTTTTAAATAGTTTTACTTTTAAAAAGTAATTCCGTCATAAGTCATACAGAAGTATTATTTTGCATAATTTTAGTCTGTCTATGAAAGGAAAGAGAATAGATAAAGTAAATTTTGGAATAGTTCAAAGAAAATTTTACTTATTGCTATGGCAAAGATAATCTAGAATATTTCAGGTAAGCACAATTTTTATAGTAAAATATCTGAATAATGCTTATATATTTTTCCATCATTTGGTTTTTAAGAAGGAGTAAAGCCAGAAAGAGAAAAAACAGCTGATCATTTATTTCTCCTCTAGTCTTTTTTTTTTATGTTAAGTCCACAGAGACTTCATCATCCCTGTGTTTCAGGTGAGGGAACGTAACATGTATTGATGCAGAAGCAACTCAGAGGTTAAGTTTGGGTTTTTTTCCCTTGTTGCTGTGTTTGTTTGTTTTTTAACAGAGATGGGGAGATATGGAGGTACTTTGGCACTTGGGAAAGCTAAGGTCTTAACAGACCCTTTTGTACTATCCAAAATAACCTCTTTTTGTCTATCATATAGTATTTTAAAATATCCCATAGTTCAAAGATAAAACAGGACATCTTAAAGTGTTAAATTAGTTGAATGCTAAAAAATTCCTCTGGACATATACTAGCTTTCAGGTATAGATGACATCATATCTCTATATAGGTGGAACAAATATATTTATATAGTTCCAACTTGTGATTTTATGAATAGAAATACGTCTCCCCTCTCCTGACTATTATTGTGGCACTGGGCACAAGGTCCCTCCCAGATCCAAATCACTGGCAGTGTGACTGTATGGGTTGACGTTATAGATTCTTGTCTTGACTCAGAAAGAGAAAAGATTAGGTGGTGAAGTGAGAGACTCAATACTGGGGAAGAAGAAATTGAGATGGGAGAAGCTGGTACAAGGACACTGAGGCAAAGAACAGAACGGATGCCTGAGAAGACAAATATTAGTGGATTCTCTGAGTGAGACAAAGAGCAGACTGGACTGGAGTTTCAGTGCAAGTATTTACGGAAAGGAGCATTGATTGGGGGGGGCGTGTGGAGGGATTGTGGGTTCCGAGCAGAGGAACCGACATGCCCTTCACTTCCACCCTTCCTCCCACCAACAACTGGAACACCTCTTGGGAGTGTAAATAGGTGGTACTTTTTTGAACTTAAATTACCATCCCCCTCATCTTATTTCCCCATTCAAATTTTTGCCTTTGACCAAATTTCCTAACCTTTCTAATTTTAATTTTTTGATACAATGTTTTTGATACAATACAAGCTGTCTCTTTAAAGGCGTGGTATGTAAATAGATGAATGAGAGAGATGATAGGGAGAAGGGTGATGTACCCGCAGATAGACTGTGTCCAACAAAGTGTATTTAAAGAGTGAAGAGTCAGGAGTGCAAGAACCAAGGAGACAACAGGGATCTTAGGGTAACAGAAAGACATGGTCCCCCTCCCCCTCCCTCTGTGCCATCACCAAATCCAATATTGCACAGCACCAGACAGAGGACTGAAGGTGAAGGAACATGAACAAATTAATACAGAGGAAGGGTAGGAGAGAAGTATTTAATAATGGCAGGAAAGGTTGAGTGGGAACTGTTTATATATGTCAAGAATTGTATGTATGTTTGTATGTGCATGCATATGTTATCTATATTAATATATAGATATATATTATAAAATATATAACATATGCTGATTATAGGTTATTATAGTAAACACACACACAAATCCATGGAGAAATCAAAAGAGGTTTGTGATGCTGAGAGGGGGAAATGTAGCCAGAAAAATGCTGTGTGGCCATCTTTCATAACCTAATCTTGATTAGTTGGCATATGTGTTATAAATAATGTACATCTCTCCCCAAAGAATTTGAGTCTTAAATTAATTCTGTACCTCGTGGCTATGAATTAGACATATTCAACAATACTTTCTTTTACCCTCAAGGTCAGATCCTTGTTTGGGTGGATGATGGAACTTAATATAAGAAAATTAAATCTTCATGAAACAATAAGTCTGAGAAAGGACCATCGGTAGTAAATGTATCTCTTATCATTACTCTGGGATTTACTACACTATAGACACACAAGTCCACCAGATTTCCAATAACTTAGAAATGCAATGTTTGAAAATACAGCCTGAATTTAATACTAAAAATATCTAAGTACAAATTATCATCAAATATCATAATTAAAATGATTAAAATCTAGTAATTATTTGCCTTAAGAGCAAGTATTGTATTACTGTATAAATCAAGAATGAGATAATTGACCTTAGAGACTATTTTATTTGAACCTTTTTGATAAATCATCTCACAGACAAGGGTGTGAGAAATCAGGCTACTCAATATCAATTGTCAAAATTATTTTAAAATGAGTGACTACAAAATTGTGTGTTTTCCTTAGAATACTCATTTTTATAACATTTTCCAGACTTCTTTCTAGTATTTCCAGATCTAATTTCATGGTTTTACCCATTTGCTAAATTGTTAATTTGATAATTTAGTAAGAATCTCCTGGAAGTTTCCAGTTTTATGTTGAAAATTATGGGAATACCAATGAAATCAAGGACATAGTTTCTGCCCTCTGTATTGTTAGTGATGTTTTAGTTGATCAAAAAATATGATGTTTTGAATACATAAACCACTTCAGGATAGGTTGTAATCAAAATAATTTAGGTTAAATAACACTTATTCACAGGCTTCTTTTCGTTGATCATTGTGTAGTCAAATATTTAGTACACACAGGAAACATTATTATTATAATCTCTTCAAATATAAGAGAACTGAGGCTGTGGGTGTTAATTTCCACAGGATCACATAGATTGCAAGAAGGAGAACTTTAGGTCCAGTGTTCTTCTTACTAATTTATATTGCCTCCAAGAGCAGAAAAGAGGATTAATTCATAATTGGGCTTAAAGTAAGAAAATCAAATCTGTTCTCTTGAGTCCTATGAGCCAGAACTCTTCCTTTAAACAGTTTCATTAAGGTTTATTTCTTTGGAAATAGTAAAAAAAAAAAAGTGGGAAAAAACATATTTTGTGAATTGACACAGAAATATGTAAAATTAATTGTTTGTTGGTTTGCCTTGGATAAGTGGCAATGTTGACAAACTTATTCTCATTAAGACATAAGTGTTAGATTCCTTTCTGCAAAATTGTCTTGATAACAGCGAGTAGAGATATCCAGGAGGAACTGGGTACAAGGAGAGCCCAGAGTTACAACAGCAAAACTTTCCAACATGACAATTTTGCCAAGGGCCTGCACCTTTCAATTTTCCTAATTTCCTAACTTGAAAATTCTCTCTGCACATACTGACTTTTAATGACATTTAATCTAATGGAATGTGTGTGTGTGTGTGTGTGTGTGTGTGTGTATGTAGTTGGTAGCATAAATGCAAATAATTTAAATATTACATGTACGAGTAACCAAAACAGCATGGTACTGGCACAAGAACAGAGACATAGACCAATGGAACAGGACTGTGAACCCAGATATAAAACTATCCTCATAGTGTCATCTGATCTTTGACAAAGTAGACAAAAATATACACTGGGGAAAAGAATCCCTATTCAATAAATAGTGCTGGGAAAATTGGATAGCCACATGAAGAAGACTGAAACTAGATCCACACCTCTCACTTCTCACAAAAATCAACTCACGATGGATAACAGACTTAAACCTAAGACGTGAAACCACAAGAATTCTAGAAGAAAATGTCGGGAAAACTCTATGGACATTGGCCTAGGCAAAGAATTTATGAAGAAGACCCCCAAAGCAAACACAGCAGCAACAAAAATAAATAAATGGGACCTCATCAAATTAAAAAGCTTCTGCACAGCCAAGGAAACTAACACTAGAGTGAACAGGCAACCTACAGAATGGGAGAAAATATTGGCATGCTACACCTCTGATAAAGGGCTGATAACCAGAATCTATACAAAACTTAGGAAAATCAATAAGAAAAGATCAAACAACCCCATTAAAAAATGGGCAAAGGACATGAACAGAAACTTTTCAAAAGAAGACAGAATAATGGCCAGCAAACATGTAAAAAATTGCTCAACTTCTCTAATCATCAGGGAAA
Source organism: Daubentonia madagascariensis (assembly GCA_023783475.1). NCBI lineage: Eukaryota > Metazoa > Chordata > Mammalia > Primates > Daubentoniidae > Daubentonia > Daubentonia madagascariensis. Next base: position 11,588,600 of record JAKFHU010000760.1, read on the forward strand.
TGCAAATCAAAACCACAATGAGATATCACCGAACTCCAGTGAGATTGGCTTATATCAAAAAGTCACAAAACAACAAACGTTGGCAGGGATGTGGACAGATAGGAACACTCATACACTGCCGGTGGGACTGCAAATTAGTACAACCTCTATGGAAAGTAATATGGAGATACCTCAAAGAACTAAAAGTAGAACTACCATTTGATGCAGCAATCCCACTAATGGGTATTTACCCAAAGGAAAAAAAGGACATTCTACAATAAAGACATCTGCACGCGAATGTTTATAGCAGCACAATTTGCAATCACAAAGATGTGGAAACAACCCAGGTGCCCATCAATACACAAGTGGATTAATAAAATGTGGTATATGTATACCATGGAGTATTACTCAGCAGTAAAAAACAACGGTGAATTAACACATCTGGTATTATTCTGGATGGAGCTAGAGCCCATTCTTCAAAGTGAAGTATCATAAGAATGGAAAAACAAGCACCACTGGTACTCACCATCAAATTGGTACTAACTGATCAATACTTATGTCACACATGGCAATACTATTCATCAGGGGTCAGGCAGGTGGGAGGGGGGTGCAGGGGATGGGAAAACTCACACCTAATGGGTGTGGGGCACACAGTTTGGGGGATGTCCAGGATTGTAGCTCTGACTTGGGCAGTGCATAGGCAATATATATAACCAAAGTGTTGTACCCCCATAATATTCTGAAATAAAAAAAAATCACTTGTACTAACTCATTGATTTAGTTTACAATACAAATTTTATAATACAAGTGAATTTTAAAACATAAAACATATAATATGAAGAAAAGTCATAATCAACCAACGAATGAGTTAAGTGTCTTTGGGATAGTAAGAATTAATTCAGGTAGGGTAGTTAATGTTCTCTTAATATTAATAAAGCTGAGGTATCACTTAGCAAAAGTAGGATTTTAAAGGCCAGTAACAGAGTTGAGACTTTTCCCCGCCTGACAGCTCTTTTTGTTGAACCCCGATTGCTTTTGCAGTTTAGCTCTATTCTCTGAGTCTGTCAGTCAAAGCCAATATTAAAGATGTTCTGACTTGTTTTATATGTAACAGCCAGGGGACGGCTGGATCCTATTATATTCATCGTTAATCAGATGAGGGATCTTCCTACATATTTGGGGTCAATCATAGTAAAACTATTCTTTTCTACAAATTGCAGAAAATTGTCCTTTCTCTTAGAATCAGCATCCAGAAAATTCTTACTTCAGGGAATTGAACTAAATAAAATAATTTATTTTCATTAGGCATCTTTCATCATGGATACTATTCAGCTATGAAAGCATAAATCTTAATGCCCTATTGTACACTTATGTCCTGAGGCACATGGGGGTTAAAATTTTCTAAAAGTCGTTATTAGATACAATTCAACAAAGAGAATTACAATCCATGGGTTCAGAAAGCAAGAAATATAATTGTTTCCTTACTTTCCATTATGGATCTTACAAGATTGAAGCATCTTAAGTCTCTAGTAAGTAGAGTTGAGACAGGAGGCCCATGTCTTTGACAGTGTCTCTTCTTAAATTATTTCTAAAATGATTGTCCTAGAACCCTATCTATCTACAGGGCTTCGATAGTAGTAATAGGCTTATGGTTACATAAATGCATTTTTCCAAAATTAACCTGGAGTAGATCTTAAATGCTTATTAGTGTAAACTAAATTAAAGAGGTGTAAATTTCAACAATTTAACATAAGATTAAAGAAAATAAATCTGCCTTTCTTTCTTTACAGTATTTGTGATTTTTGTCTAAGTATTTGCCTAATATCAATCTCCATCCCTCTTTTAATATCTGGTTTTTATTTCTTCTGTTTATAGTCAAGTTTTCAGCATAGTCTGTAACCTAGAAAATATAAAAATACAATTTTGACAAGTGAAAAATGAGTACAACCCAATTTTTTCTGATTGTACTCAATTCCCCCTGAGTTTTGTCTTATTTTAAGACAATGCCTAAAAATTGTGGCATCATATATTAGTGGGAAAAGCTTTGACTGGGTACCCATGAGTCAGATATTGTGGTAGGACTTTCCACTCACTATCTTTCTTAGTCTTCCCAACAGCCCTGTGAGAACATTACTATCATTGGCTCTTTAATAGATGATGAAGCCAAAGGACTTCTCCAGCGCACACATTAGGGTGCAGCATAGACCATATGCAAACTGAGGTAGAGGTTTTATGAATTTTTCGTAGCAGCCTTTCTACCATCAAAAGAAAATTTACAGTTGATAAGTCATGACCAAGTTTGCTACCAATCACCTAACAGCATCCAGAGAAGGCAAATTAGACATTCTCTCTTAGAAATTCATTAACTTCACATGCAAAGTAATTAAGTAATTTAATTATAAAATAGCACAAATTAGCTTAAAATGTCACAAATCCTCATAAATTATGAACTAATTTAAAAGAGACTTTGGCAGCTAGAAGACAGAGCCCAGAATTATAAATCTCTGCTAAAGATAGAGATTTTGGCCATCTCATTCTGATCTGCACCTGGAACAACCTGTGAAATGTACAGGTATTATTACTACTGTTAATAAAATATTGCTATTATTGTTATTTTTTATATATGAGACCATGTACTATCAACAAGAACAAACACACACAATTATTAAATATAAATTTCATTTTAGCTAAAGTATAGCTATTTTCATGCGATGATAGTTTCTGTTTCCAGTTCAGGTGGATATGAAATAGGAACTGGAGAGAAAATTTATTTATTCAGATCCTAAGTATAAACCTTAGTTTGTGAGAAATCTCATATTGATTTCCATATTGTGTAACTAAACAGATCTAAATAACTAATACACAGCTAAACAAATCTAAGTACCGTACCTCAATTCCCCATGATGTTCTAAACATCATGCTGCACTTGCAAATGGTTGGCATATTGGCTTAAATGCCACGGTGCAGTCAAGGTTTACATGAGCTCTACCTGTCCCCACAACATTGTGGGGTAGCACAGAGCACTAGAGAGTACAATGCTGCAGCAGTCGGCCCTTCCTGTCATGTCTTGATCCTAGGACACAAAAGCAGGTCTAAACATCATAAGAGTCACTCCTCTAGACAGCAATCAAAAGGAAATAATCCCCCCAACCCCAGTGGAAATAACAAAGGCTGATGTTCTAGCTGCTCAAGGTTCTGCTTGTGAAATCACTATCTTGTCTTCTTCCAGGTCAGAGGATCATTAACTCTCTCTAAATCATTAAATTCTTTCAAAAAATCCATTCCATTTCTCCAAGTTTGGAAGTATTTTAGTTTTTGCTAAACATTATAAATCCACTAATAGCAATTGTTATAACTTCTCTTACAGTTTTGGGGAAAGAGACACTCAGCTGGGCAGAATGGTTATTCCAAGAGTGTGACTGACTTTTTAACAGACTTGGTGTTCCAGTGCCATAAGTCTTCATGACTTCATGGAAGGTTAAGCCTTTCCTAAATGCTCTTTTACTGGCTTAGCAGAGAAAACATTGACCCAAAGAATCAGATCTTATCATGCACTTTCTTAGTTACGGGTGTTTAGGGTGTCTTTTTGAATGGGGCAAAAACTAGTTTATATGACATTACTGAGCAAATAAATTCATTTCCTGTGAATTTATGCACCTAGCAAGTGCCTGCCACTGAGCCAGCACTGAGCTAGACTCACAATGAATTAATCTAAATTAAAGAAAGGATAAAGATTGAGAAAAATTTGTTCTCCATTTGAATAAATTATTAATAGAATCTACAGCTGCCTCTTGTAATACACATTTTAATACCAAAGGAGCATCCAACAAAACATCCAAAGGAACATGAAGCCTATAGATAGGAAGCAAAATTTGGCTGGATGTGCTGGTGATAAAGTGCCTAAATACAAGACTATGTGCAGGCAGAAGAAAAACAACAATATATTATTGCTCTGTCAACCCACACAGAATATGCTGTGCTTTATTTTCATGTTGATTTTGGCATGAATCACAATACTCATGAATCATTTTGAAAGATAGTAATAGGAGAATTTGTGTTGACATTAGTCCAGATAAAAACTAAGGATAAAAAGCAGTAGTCAGAAATATGTTACTTTTGTCTATAGAGGCTTTACTAATCTCAAAGAGTAACAGGCAATTAGCACTGGAAAAAAAAATACTCTCTCTTGCTAAATGGCAGAAGCTGGAAAAATCTAGAGAAAGCAATAAGACACATGAAATGCTTGCACAACTCCACACAGTGAAATTTAAAGCAAGAGTGAAGATAAATCCTGTTGAGCAGTTCCTTCAGCTTCTGGGACACCTGCAATACAGAATTTGCACAGCCTCTGATAACAGCCTTGGTAAGTAAAACACTTTTAAGAATGTTTTCCAAGGGAGTCAACAAACACAGCTTTAAGAGTAGAGATCTCTCCAAGCTGAAACTCTTCTCTCGTAGTTTCACTGGTTGCTATTCAGAGATCTAAATTCAGGGTTCGGTTGGCGCAGTGGCTCATGCCTGTAATCCTAGCATTCTGGGAGGCCGAGGTGGGAGGATTGTTTCAGGTCAGGAATTTGAGACCAGACTGAGCAAGAGCGAGACCCTGTCTCTACAAAAAATAGAAAAATTAGCCGGGCGTGGTGGTGCTTGCCTGTAGTCTCAGCTACTTGGGAAGCTGAGGCAGGAGGATTGCTTGAGCCCAGGAGTTTGAGGTTGCTGAGATATGATCATGCCACTGTCCTCATACTCAGGCAACAAAGCAAGACCCTGTTTCCAAAAAAATTTAAAAAGAAAATAAATAAATAAATAAGTTCAGGATTCATTGACATCTAGATTTTTCTTAGTGATTCAGAGGCCATAATGATAATACTAAGAATAAATAGGCATAATAATACAAAGCTATACCTACAACAGCTCATTTCAAATATATCATTGTATCAAACTGACAACACTTAAAGGAAACTGCCAATTCCCTCGAAAAATCCACCCAGACAGATCTACTTTCAAGGCACCTGCTTTTATGAGAATGTGGTGTGCTGCACAACAGCGTAATTGCACATTGCTAGTCCATGATGAAATTTTCAATTGTCTGTCAAAGCATAGGAAAAACAAGAACAATTATAGCAAATGTTCTTAAACTTATATGTGTTCAATGTAATGACCAATCTTTTAATTTGAGTTTTATCATTTCATTTGTGTTAAAAAAACTCTCTTCATTAAAGAAGTGATAGTAAAAAAAACCTAATTGTTTCTTTGTTGGTTTGCATTTTGTGCCTTTAGTTGGCAAAATAATGATGCCTTAACTGACAATCTTTTATAAATTCCGATTTTATTTTTATAGTTGATTAAAAAGCCTAGGAACTATTCATAAAATTAAAAAGCCTAGAAACTATTTCAAATGGTAGCCCTAGTGATAAAATTTGTCCTTTCACGCTTTCCAAATTAAGCACAAAAAACAGTTTATAAAGCAGAAGAGAGAACCTTTGTAAACTGGAGGAGTTGCCTATATATATGTATGAAAGTTTTGAAAAGCATTATGCATATCAAAACAGTGAGATGACATTTTCCTTATAAAATTGATAAAAACAAAAAATAATAGTAACACTGGCGCTGTGGGGGTAATGTGAGGAACAGGCATTATAACACACCACTGATGACAATGGAAAATGGAACAAATATACTAGACTCCTGTTTGTTAATGGTTATCAAAAGACATATAATTCTCCATTACTGCCACACATTTCCACATGTAGAAACTTATTTCAAATAATTGTCATGGATATATCCAATGATTGAATTACTAACTCGCCTCAGAATTGTTCATATTATTAAAAAGATTAGAAAATAGCCCAGTGTACAGCAATAGGGACCTAGTTAAAAAAATTATGTAGTCCCTAAAATGGAATATTACACAGCATTAATACAATGCAACAATGTGTGATAAATTTTAAAGATTTTATAATGTATTGTTAAATAAAAAAATAAGGATCAAAACACTGTGTATATGATGGTCTATAAATGGATATGTAGAGAGAGAGAAAGAGAAACCTGAAAGTGTATATGACAAGATTAATAGCTAGGTGGTGACATTAAAGTGTTTTTATTTCTACTTTTTTGTTGAGGAATGTTATGGGTTGAATTGTGTCCCCCCAAACAGATATGAAAACAGATATGTTGAAGTCGTAACCCCAAGTACCTCAGAATGTGAATTTATTTGGAATAGGATCATTAAGATGACATCATACCAGAGTAGGGTGGGCCGTTGGTCAAATACGCACAGTGACCTTATAAGAAAAAGGTATGAAGGCAGAAATACAAAGACAAAACACCGTGTGACAACAAAGGCAGAGACTGGGGTGGTACAGCTACAAGCCAAGGAACATCAAGGATCAACGGCCACCACCAGAAGTTAAGACGCAAGGAAGGAGTCTACCCAGAGTCTCAGAGGAAGCATGGCACTGCTGACACCTTGATTTTGGACTTCAGCTCCCAGAACTATGAGAGAATAAATTTCTGTTGTTTTAAGCCACCAAGTTTGTAGTACTTTGTTATGGTTGCTCTAGAAAACTAATACAACGGGTTACACTTTCAGAAAAGCACAAAAAACATAAATGAACTGGTAAAAAGCGTGAACCCATATGACTACTACTAGAAGCTGCCCTATGACTCCTCCAAATCCCCACATCTTCCCACTTTCCCCAAAGCAATTACTCTTATGACTTTTTACACTCTAGTTTAGTTTTGTTTGCTAGAAAAAATGTTTATGATTGCAACCATGTAGTATGCATTCTTTTGCGTATGGCTTCTTTCATCCAATATTATGCATCCATTTTTTTCTGATGGATATTTGGGGTTGTTTGCAGTTTAGTGCTATTATAAATAATTCTACTAGGAACTTTCTTGTGCATATCTTTTGGTGCACACATGCACTGATTTCTGTTGGTTATTTAACTGGGAGTGGAATGAAATAGAATTCTCCATTCTTATCCATTGCTGAATTTATCCTTGCACCAACACAACATATGCTAAATGCTGTAGTTTAAATTTTAGTTTTAAATCTGGTAGAGCAAGTCCTCTGACTTTATTCTTCAACAGTGACTGAGCTGTTCTTTGTCATTTTCATTTATATAAATTTTAGAATCAGCTTGTCAAATTCTATTTTTTAAAAAACCTTCTGTGCTTTTGGTTGCAATTGCATTAAATCTACATATTACTTAGGGGGAACTGAAATTTTAATAATATTGACACCTCCAATTAATTAATGTGGCTAGATGACATATATTTTTTATTTTCATTTACCTGTGTTATTAAAATAGCAATGGCTGTCAAGGAAGCAAAGTGACTGGACCTCTCACACATTGCTGTTGGGAATGCAAAGTGGTAAAACTACAATGGGAAAGGGTTTAACAGAATAAGTAATTTGACAGTAATAAAAAAATTAAATATTTAGTTACTAGAAAATAGTATTATGAGCAACATATATTAGTAAATCATTTTGGTAATATGTATTGAAATTAACATTTCTTATTTTGTATAAGAAAAATAAACATTTAGAAACGGAGTAAGAGTCACACTTTCTCATTCCTCTGTAAGGGTTAGTTTTGTGAAGCACATATTACCTTCAGCCTCAAACTATATAAAGCCCAGTGAAAATGTCTAAAAAAGAAGAATTTTATTGCCTCATATAATAACAATTTTTAGGGTAGCCTGGTTCCAGTGCTCATTAATTCAGTAGTCAATGAACATCACTGAGACCATCTATCCACTGTTTCAGCTCTACAGTGAGACACGTGGGCAGGTCAGTGCGAGTGGTTCTCCATGGGTACACAGTTAAAGACGTCTCCTTTGACTCTACAGACAAAGTTGGCATATTAACATTGACTATTTTCTCATGACAGTTAAGTTCATTGATTTGTTATCTGATTATGTACTTTGTATAGCTGGGCAACCTGGCCAATTTCCTGTGCCATATTTCAAACATATGATGTACCAGAGAGGGGAAATAAACTCTGAATATTAAGCATCTTTAACTTATGCCCACTTAAATGAAAATTCCAGGTTTAAATTCCACATGTACTGCTGAGCAAGTTTTCTCAAACCCAAGTAGCTTGTCACACAAATCTGGAATCCAAAGATCATGCTTAAAATATTATGTAATAACATAATAAATGACACTGATTAATGCTGCATTCACACAGGGATGATCTTATTTCAAACCAGAGGTCTTCCTTGAAATAAGAATTCTATTCAGTGTGAGAAAAATTCCAAGATGATGGAAAGAGAACGTTTATTAAAATATTTTTGGTGAAAGCTATAAGGACATACCTAGAAACAGTTTTTTCGCTAGCATTTAACATTTCTGTGTAAAATGAAAAATCAATAAAATATTTCCTTGTAAAGATTTTTGTGCTAGAATTTCATTTTAAAAGTTTCCCCCTGGACTCAGAAATATTAAGTAACTATCACTCACACCACCAAGATTCTAAAACCACACAAGAAACCTCTACAGACACACCAAACAAAGGCATGTAAATAAAGGCATGTACAACTTTCTCTCACACACACACAATTTCTTTATTTGTCACACGCCTTCAGAGATGTGCTGTCCCATTTGCCCAGAGATTAACCGGCAACTTTACCTTCCAACTTTCTTCAGGGTAGCCCAACAGATGCTTCATTCTCCTGACTTCATCTCTTTCTTTGTTGAGTCCACTTATTCTCTCCTTTTGAACATTTCATGGAACTCCCATCTCACTAGGAACATTTTTCCTCTCCTTTGTAATGCTTGGAACATTAAGCCTTAGATCTCCCTTATTCTCTGCTTAGGAAGAGAAGCAAGTATGCAAGGCCTGACAAAAGTCATAGCCCTTTGGAACAAGAGCTTACAAATTTCCCATGCCTTTCACTACTGCCTTAGCTGCTTTTCTTTATGCCAGAAATAGGAAAGAAATTTCTGTTTCTGCATCATCCACCCTGATGGATATTGTTGATCCATCACACATCCTGGTCATGTTGTTGCATGATCCACCCTGGCCCTGTTACTCAGTCATGGATGAAGATATGTTCAGTTAATTCAAGGTTAAGATGGTTTGTCAGTTAACATTCCATTTGCAGCCCAAAAATGATCCACTCTAATTGGAATTAGTTCCACCTTCTTTCTATATATCACTTTGATTAAATGCCACGTGATCAAAAAAAATCAGTGATAAACTTATGACAAGCAAAATCGATAATTGCTCCTGTTTGGAGAAGCTGACACTTAAATGTTCTAAGCACTGGGCTAAACGTTACACGTCTATCACAACGTTGGGTGCGCCAAACTTAAGAAGCCAATACCATCATCTCTATTTTATAGACAAAGCAGCAGAAAACTGTACAGGGTGTTTGTGTAAACTCATGAAGCTGCTTAAATAGTTTAATAAGGATTCAAATGCCTTTCTGCTTACAGGGTCTGCCTCCAACATTTTTTAGGGCTCAAGGCAAAAGTACAAATGGAGACTCATATACCATATGTCTGAATACTTAACACATCAAGCTAATAAACTGTTGAACAAAATATCTCATATACACTTACCTTGACAACTATTGCTTCATAAAAACCCAGAAGTTCGGGTTCCAATTTAGATCTCTTGGACTCCTTGGTATTCTCAGGAACAAAGCCCATCTCTTCTCTTCCCAGCCCTGCCTCTGTCCTGCATGGCAGGCAGCCACATGCACACACTTGTGGACATCCTAGTTGTCACATGCAAGCTTGTCTGTTCACACCACAAATAGCAACCGTTGGCCACCCCAGGACTAAAAGGAGATCACATGGTAAGTGTGACCCATGCAGGAAGGCCAGACTCAGAGAAGAAACCAATCCAGGCCCTGGAAGGAGGCTAAGAACCTTTTCAGTAGAGAATTTTGGGTCCAGGTACCTGGAGTGTGGTCCGAAAAAGAGGGTGCAGGACCTGCTTTGGCACCTTCCTTGAAGCCATGGCTTCCCAAATTGTGTTTGAGTTGCAAATGCCTGGGGTCCTGAGCAGGAGCCCCTGTTACTGAGGTCAGAGAGTGGTGATCTCTGTCAGATTCTAAAGCCTGTGCTTATAGCCAGCACCACTGCTGCCTGGCCACCCCAGAAAGTTCAGAAGAAAAATAGTACAGAAAAGATAAACTTGTTAGGACTGTATATGCATAGTGAGGCAAATTAATACATATAGAAAAGTTAAAAAGTTTCCTGGAAAGAAACTCAAACAATGAGGTCAGTTTTTAAGAGATTTTGTTTCTTTCTCCAAAACCATCCAAGCCCAGTTCTCTCTCTGTAGAATGCATTATTTTATCACCTTATGTAAATCATTATTTGTTGGCTCTAAATGACATGGAGTGAATGGAAATACTAAAAATACTTTGCAACTTGGCTCTAAGGAATTGTGGAGAAAATCTTGGCTTCTCAGCTTGGGTTCCGGCTCCAGCTCTATCATTAAGAAGCCACCCTGGGTAAGTCACTTAATCCCCCCATACCTGATTTTCCTCACCTAGGAAACCATGGTAATGGCCCTGCAGACCTGGAAAAATGAGATATAGATCAAATGTAAAGATACATATGAAATATGTATTTTGAAAATCACACAAAGGATTTATCCAGAAATCTATATATATGTATATATAAGGTAATAAAATTCACTGCTAATTTGAAGAAAAATATTCTTTTAACTTAAGGATAAATACTACAGATCTTATATGATGTTTTAGGGTATTATTTACAAAAACATTTCTGGTATTTAGGAACTAGGAAACAAAGACAAGTACTCTTAGAAAAGTACTTTTCTCAAGAGAACTTCCATAATGTAAGTTTCTGCCTTGCCTGATTTTACACTAAAGCTAACAGAGGAAATAACTAGGTAAAGTTACAAGAAGCAAATTTATAATTGGATTATATGTAACTTCTATTAAATATAATTTAAAATAGCTTAAAACAAAATCTCCACCATTCAACAGTTAAGCACTATATGTGTGTATGTGTGCACACTGAAATAAACTTACTTATCTTATACATGTCCAGAAATATAATTTTTAAAGTTACCATATGAGATATCATATATTATGATTTTGATTATACATTTTCTTAAGATAAAGGCAGAGTGGTATGTTTTCCCTTTTTTTTACAAAATTAATCATTAATCAGATAGTCTCTTATTTCTGTTTAACAATTTTATATTTAAAAGAGCACCTCTAATTGCTTCCTTAAAATTATAGTTTTCAAAAAAGAAATTTGAAGCAGCTGCAGACCTTCTGAATAATTACTCCAAATATTCACCTCCTCTGTAAGTTTCACATGTACATCAGAGTACCTTTCCTCAGTATCACCTGACATTTATTACATATATTAACATATTAGTTATCAGGTCTCATTGGGTAATGTGTCCCATGTAAATGAATTTCATATAAAACTGAAACTCATTTCCTTATAAAAAATTTTAAAGATTTTGTATGGAAATATTTATCCCTTATTCATTGAATCATAAGACAGGCCCTTTGTAAATATTATGTCTAATTCTTCAAAACCTGAAATCCTTGGTTTTGCTATCCCATTTTCATGGGGTTTTAGAATCTTGCCCCAAAACATCCATAAAGAACAGCACCATTCAAGGCTGTGACATAAACCACATGTGGCTATTGGGCACTTGAAATGTGGATAGTGCAACTGTGTTTTTAATTTGATTTAATTTTAATTACCTTAAATTACCTTAAATTTAATTTAAAAACTGAAACTCAATTCAGTAATTAGAAAACTTTTGCATGTGTTTGGATCAGTTTGGGTACGTGAGTACATTTTCATTGAATTTTATATAGTCTAAGTACTGATCAAGTATTTCAGATGAAAATTTAGCATCCAAATTGAGATATTTTTGTCATAAGTGCAAATATACATTGGATTCAAAATCAAAATACTGCAAAATTTAATTAATGTTTTAAAATATTGATTATTTATGGATAAAATATTTTATTTATAGTAGATTAAATAGAATGTGTTATTAAAAGTAATTTCACTTATTTCATTTTACTTAATGTGTCTACTAGAAATTACATATGTGGCTCACATTGTATTTATACAGGACAGCATTGGTGTAGAATACAGGTGACTTTAAAGTAAAATCTATTCTGTCTCTCTCCCAAATTGTTTATTTCCATCAAGAGCAGATCAATTCTCTGTACATGAATCATTTGCTTCAACCATTTGTCTCTGGGCTAAATAGAAACACTGAATATGGTTAAATTTTAGGATGAACCAAGAACATCATTGTACTATATATTTTTATGCTGTCCTATTTTCAATGCCACTAGGATATTTTTAACCCATATTAAGTGGGCCAAAACTGTTTCAGTTTTGTAGTTCTTATATCTATTACCTTTTTTAATTGATTTTTTTTCTAATTTTTTCCACTTGTTCTCAGACTATGAATTATCTCCCCTCCTCAGTTCCACTATAGCCAAATGTTTCCATAACATTTCCTTCTACCCTGATCTCTTTATGTGCCTTTGGGACATATTTTCTGTGGACCAGGAAGTCAACTAAAGCCTGCATTATTAACCAGACCATTTGTCCATTTGTCCAACAGATTCTCAGAGAAGAGCAGAAAGATATAATATAATGACCTTTCAATAAATATTTCAGCTGCTTAGAGAACTTTCATTCTTTCTTGATTTTGTTTTTGTTTTTCTGCTTTGTGCTCACTTTTGGCATGGTTCTTGATATTCCATTTGGCTACATAAGAGAATCTAGGTGTTATTGCTTCTGTTTTTAATATTTTGGCTCAAAAGTATATGCACATTAATTAATTCTACAGCTGCTACTATCTACTAAAAGTGACAAAAGAAATCATAGCAACAAAATTCTGAAAGATAGCATAATAAATCAAGAGTGAAAATATTCCATCTGCCAAATCATTTACTTCTGAATGAGGGTCCATTAGAGAAATTTCAGGAAAAAAACCTTCAAGAGCTCATCATTAAAGGTGACTTCAAGATACTAGCCAAGAGAGTGGACTCTGTTGTTTATATATTTCCATTTTATAATAGTACTGCTATTCATATCACAAAGCTAATTATCATTAGATTACAGAGTGTTCTCTGAGATCCACTTAAAAGGTTTAACTAGGTGTTCTCACCTTGCTATTAGCAGTCAAGGTTAAGACAGTTTAATTTATTGACTATTTTTGTACTTTAAATATTTTGTTTTGTGTTCTTTGGATTCTTTTGATTTGTTTTTTATGCAAGAATATCTATGAATCATAACAGTTGGGAGAAATTTAGAATTTCCATAGATTTATTTATGGGGTTTTGAGTGTTAAAAATCTTAGAGTAGATACAAAGAAACAAAGATAAAATACACTGATAAATTTTAATTAAAGTTATTTAAATAACTTTTAAAATTTTAGAGAACTTCCAAAAATGTAGTCAAATTTATAGCTTGAAAAACAATTGGATTGTTAAAGTGCTTAATTTAATAAAAGAAGAATGGACTTACAGGAGACCCCCAAACACAACATTTAAAGACTATCTACTGAAGAACCTAAAATATTATTATGAAATTTAATGCACAGCAAGATCAGGAGCTGCTCTACTTCATGTTGCTTTGACAAATATTAGTTTCAGTGCTCTAGTCACTGTATTAGAATAAATATTTATGAAACTGGGAATGTTCTTTTAAAGTGATCCAAAGTCAGAAATAAATATCTTCTAAAAAAGCTAAACAGTGTAAAGTAAGAACTTAATTTCCAACAGAACTAATGTTTAGAGGTATGCTGAGCACCTACAATTTTCAATGTAATCTAAAAAACACTGAAAACATTGCCTATACATATCCATGCCAGCAGAATAATCCTTTGGGTGCAAAGCGGAGAACAAATGCTTGTCATAATATAGGATAAACCAAATGTACAAAGACTAGGGCATTACATTATTGTTCTATTAACTTTTTGACCTTTATCAAGACTTAAACTCTCCAGTCTACCCCAAGCTGCCACCCCAACATGTACATCATTAAGAGGAGACAAGCAAGATTTCTCAGACCTTAAGCATTTTGTACAGTTTATTACATTTAAAAATAGCTTCTCACATTCTACCATATTTACTGGGGATGTTCCCCTAAAAACAACTGAAGAAAAACTTCAGTCCTTTTCCAAAAAGAAAAATGAGAACAGAAATGGTAACACAGAATACTGAGAGTTGACACTGTGCCCAGCTCCTTGCGTAATCGGATTATTTACCACTCTAATAACAACTCTAGCCCTGTTTCCTTCCAATGTATCTATTGAAAATCAGTAACAACTTAAATCTTATTCCTTTGGTTCCCTTATCCCCAATGTCTTCTGAATATAAATTTGACTTTTTAAAGTCACCAGTGAGCCTATACTTGGAAGAAATGTGGAATTTATTTTAAAGCTGTATGTTTAAAGTGGTCTACAGTGTTTTAGGGTTCATGGTTTTCTTTGAGAAAGTGAAGAAAGCTATGCAAGCCTTCTATCCTGAAAAATGCTCTTAAATGCAAAATATTGCATACCATTTCAATAAATCGATGGACTTATTGAAAGGACTTCCCAATGATAACAGATCTCAGGTCAAAAAACTATGAGTTGTCTTATTCTTGTGAACATACAATGCTAGTACTCTACAACTTTTGCCTGTGGTGGAGTATATGAATTGAAAATTTGACTATCAGTGGCTGTATAGAAATCTACTTCCTTTAGAATTTTTTTTTCCCCAATATTGAAGATCTAGCATTTGTCTTTCTGGCTCACTTATTTTAAAAGATTCAATCTTGTGTTTGTTTTTAATTTAAAGGGATATTTAAAAATCATGTCAATCATAGATAGAAGGCAATAAATCCCTATATAAATTTAAGGATAATTCATACAGATTATTAATAAGGAAGTTGACAAAACAGGCAAGTAGGGATAAGACCCAGACATTCACCACCCATGACAAAATAGAAATAAGGTATATCGATAAATAAAGAGAGATAGGGAAATATTGCCTGTGTAGATTACCAGTCATCTTTCCAACTTCTAGATCTTGGAGGATTCATGCCTCAGATCTCCTCTCTTATTCATCCATATTTAGATCCTAAGTAATATTATCCAGTTTCCATTTTAAATGCCACCTGTACGTTGGCACCTCATAAATTATTATCTGCAGTCCCCACCTCTCTTCTGAAGTACATACTTACTCACACAAGTATCTACTAGGCTTCATTTAAATGTCTAACAGACATCTCATGTCTAAAATCCAAATCCTATTTTCTCTCTTAAAACCCACTCCTTCTGTGGTTTTCCTCATCTCCATAAAAAAGCATTTCCAGTTGCTTAGGTCAAGAGCCTTGGTGTCTCACTACATTTCACCAGTGTAATGATTAAAAAACCAGGTTGCAAGGGCTGCAGTAGGAACAACTGGTCAGAGTAGAAATATACACAGACTCTGACCAGTTGTCCCTCCTGCAGCCCTTGCAACCTGGTTCAAACTACCGTAACCTCTCACCGGATTATGGTGACGCAAACTTCTCACCTGGATTACGGGTGATGCAAAACTTTTCAACTCACAGTAGCCACAGAAACGCTTTTAAATCTTAAAAAGTTTGTTTTGTAGCTCAAAATCCTCCACTGGCTTAATGTAAAATCAAAAGGCATTGCAATGTTTTACGAGAGAGCCTGTATGGTGTGGCCTACTAATAATTCATCTTCTACTACTTCAACTACTGTGCCCTCCTGCCCTCTGATCCACCCTCACTGGCCTCCTTCAAGTTCCCTGAACACACCAAACCAATTCTTCCTCAAGGCATCTGCTCTTAATGTTGGTTCTGCCTAGATGGTTCTTTCTCCAGACATATGTCTTATTCCTCCTTTCCTTCAGGTCTTGTATAGAACATAAACTTGCCAGCACATCCTTTTCTCTCAACCATATATAAAATAATAGCTTTCCACCTCATTCTGCACTATTTTCTCTATCTTGCTTTATTTTTTAATCACTACCTGAAATACTATATATCTTCATATCTATATCTATATATCTACATACACACACATGCATATATATATACATACATAGGAATTGAGTACCCCCAAAAAGGTATAAATGGAAAGAGAGCAGAGATTTGGGGTTAAGTTAGTTTTGTTTGCTGTTTTCTTTCCAGTGCTTAGGATAGTGGCTAATGCCTGGTGGATTCTCAACAAATAGTGTTTAGTGATGGAGTGACTTTGAGTCTGGCGTGGAGAATGTAGTTTAGGGGCATGAAAGCACAAGAAGTGGGTTAGAAAGCTATTGTGGTGATGCAGGCGATCGATGATGGCAGCTTGGACTAGTGTGGCAGCAGGGAAGATGGGCTAACTGGCCAGGTTTGCAATGTCTATTTAAAATAGAGCCAATAGCATTTGCTGGTAGATTAAATTCAGAATTAGAAAGAAGAAAAGTAATATCAGATGATTCCCAGATTTATGATTACAGTAAGTGTGTGGATGGTGATGCCATAAGTTGAGATGGGTAATAACAGAGGAAAAAGAGGTTGTTATGCCTTGGGAACATTACATGTCCTGTTTTGGGTATTTTAGATGTCTATTGAACATCAACATGGAAATGTCAAGTACGTAATTTGATATCTAAGTCTGAGCTTAAGGGAATGCTAAGGGCTGGAGATACCATCAGGCAAAATCCACATAGCTGGGTTTTAAAGGAGCTAAATGAGATTTTCCAAGGAACGAGTATATCTAGAGAAAGAAGACAAAGAATGGGCCTTGGGACAGTTCAGTATTTCTTGATAGGGTGGTGGAGAAGGAAGTGTCAAAAGAGACAAAGAAAAAATGATCAATGAGGTAGGAGGTTATTTCACAAAAGCCAAGAGAAAAAATAATTGTCTTAAGCAGAAGATATAACTATGTGAAAAAGAGAGAGAATTAATTTCTCTATTTTCACAAGTTGAAGGTAGATGCAAGTTCATCAGTAGACTTAGTAGTGGGAATATTAGAAAATGATTGCCTGATAACTTCTGTTTTCCCAAGGAAATATGAAGTGAGATCAACTAAGAGCTGGGAGTAAATAGATGCTATTGGGGGACATGAAGAAGATATTTTTCTTATTGCAAGAAATGAGAAAGAAAAATTTACTACCAAAATATGAAATGTAATACCCCTTCTGCTTCTAGAATTCAGTACACTTAGGTCATTTTCCAAGGAATTCCACAAGCACTAAATCATATAAAAGATTAACAGAAGAAAGGCGACACTTGCAGGTGAGTAGGGAAAGCTTTATGATAGAGTGAGGATTTGTAGGTTAATAAATACATAACCCTGGAGGATTCATTTTATCTCTCTAAGCCTCAGTTTGCATATATATAAAATGTAAGGAACTATAAATACTAGTGAAATATAATAAAAGTAAGGTTTCAGTGTATGTAATCAATACTTGTCAAAGATCTTCTGAATAAATCATTGTCAACAGATAAAATTAAATATTTCTGTATAGAAGACAGAAGACTCAAAATTTGCTTGTTATTTAGAAATCTGGAAAGCAATTTTAACAGATACAGTCCAGCAATTCAAAGTCTTTAATGAGTAAGAACAGCAAGAAAAGGCATATCATTATCACCCTAATACATTTTCATTAAGCATATACACAATGTACTAAGCTCTCTGTAAATAAAAAGTTATGAGAAATGGAAACATTACAAGCAATTTTACATCTATAGAAATGGTGTGATAACTATAACATTGCTTCAAAATTCTTTTGTTATAGCAAAAGCAAACATTCCACATATCTTTGTTACAAATATGACATCCAATATTTTGACTTAAAAATGAAAAGTCCTATCAACAAAGTATTTTGTCTTCATGACATGAACAAATCCATCAGAGTGATTCTTTGATGGATTGACCAGTTGGTTGTCAACGTGAAAACAGAGCTTTGCCTGGACCATAAAATAATTTGCCACATCAATTAACTCAGTAAAAACAAAATGAAACAAACTAGTAAAAATTTCCAAATGGGTGGGTGGAACTCCCCACTTTTCAATCTGTTGCTTTGGAACCACAGCCCTTTGATTAGGAAATGCTTTATAGAAGAAGACAGGTTTTATTTTTCTAGTTAAAATTTCTCTGATGCACTAAACAAAGCAAAGAAGTTGCAGAACATTTAAGGAAGACTGAAAAGTTGTAAAGACTAAAAAAGGAGTTGAAGGAAACCATCATCTTTTGCTGTAAAGTTTACCTAGATGGGGCTCAGTGGGAACAGAGGAAGAAGGCGAAGAGTGTAAGAGTAAACTGAATATGGAAAGAATTCTAGAAATGAGATTCTGAGGTTTACTGTATAGGATTGACAGGGATCACAACAGAGTTCTGAGGGGAGAGAAGTGGTCAGATTTTTTCAATAATGTTTGAGTCTACTAGACAGCAGTGGATAAAATAAGCCCAATTTGTACTTAGAAGTTGTCTTATCATCTTTTTCCTTAGTTTGTTATCTAAAAAGTGCTACTTCTAAAGTTAGCAAACTATTGCTGATTTTTTTTAACACCATTGTTGAAAACTTTACAAAATAAAGAAGTTTGGTTCAAATGGATTTAGTGTAGTTTAAAATCCAATTATTTAGATGGCAAAATAAAAGTAGAGACTAGGGCAAGGAGTGTAAGAAAAACAGAACCTGAACTGGCAATCAGTAATTCTAGAAAAACTCATGAGAAGAGTTTTTCTCTCTCATGAGAAGAGACTGAACAGGAGAGATTAAAAGAAATTAGATCTCCCTGTGAAAAGGTCTTTCTATTTTAGCTAATAAAAATAGTCTTTAAAAAACGACTTTATTTAAAACTTGAGCTTCCAGGAGTGAGCAGCTTGCTTTACATCATTTTACATTCATTAACTTTATAAAATCTGCGGAGAGTCATGCCAAAGTAACAATTAGTTTACACTCCACTAAACAGAAGGTGGCTGAGCTGATGAAATCTTTGTCACTGCACTAAAGTTCATTGTGGTTGTTTTGTTTTTCCCTAATAAAACAATTTTTTTATGGAAAAAAATCATAAAAAGTAGAAATTTGTTATTTATCTTAAATCTACAGACTTGGCATGTTGATGAAGGGAACTAAATTTGTCTCCCTATTAAAACTAACAGTAAGTAGTCATTTTACAGTCTTGGGGAGTTAGGATTTTTCTCTAACCTACTGAATGAATCTACCCAGGAGAATTGCAAATGCAAGCCAATTTCAGTTTATTTGTTTTGCCTCAGACAGGTCTCCACTAATTCTTCTATAGTAACGAAGCACTATTTATTTTATACTAGACACCAGTTTTTGACAATCTTTGAGATTTATAAGAAATGCTCAGGCAACTGTATCATCATGTGGAATCTACTTTCAAAACTACATATGTGAAAACAAGCTGTGATTCCTTCATCAGGAAATCCCTCAATTTAAAACAAAGTAAGACCCGGAGCTTCCACGTCTGTTTAATCTTAATTCACCGAGACATGTCTTAGAGCTAAAGTATTGAGCACCAGCCTGATTAGCAATATGGCTTGAGGATGGGAGCTCATGGAAGAGATCAACCATCAGTTTCAGTTTGGAATCAATGACTAGCATCTAACTGAGATGGCTTAAAGGTAGACTTTGTGATATGAAAAAAGCATATAAATTTTAAAGCAAAAATGATTTTTACTGAGCGCTAGTTCAATAGATGATAACACTTCCATTAGAAGAAAGCATATGAGCAGAAAGTTATACCTTGTGTTCCCACACTTGGTTCTATTTTTTACTTCCAAAAGCTCTTTGCAACCTGCTATCATATTAGTCTACTCACAGAATAGTTTTCATGTTACGTTCTTTTCTCCCAAAACTTACAATAGCTTCATCTTGCTTCCATATTGAATAAATTCTACTGCTTTATCACTGATTTTGATAATCCAGCTCCAACATCTGAGATAGTGAATTCAAACTCATACTCACTGACCACAACTCTATCCCATCTACCTCTCTCGCTTAGTTAATCTCACAACTACTGTTCTTCCATATTTTAAAGACATCTAGATGCTTTATTGTTTCCCTAGAGATGAATCCTCTTCTGGTCTTCACTTTTTTAACTTCCATGGATTATTAATTTAAGCACATTCTTGACTTGCTCCTTTGTATTTTTATTCTGTTTGTCTTTTGCAGGATCCACCTGAAAAACTCAAATCTGGATCTACTCATTTCTCTGGGTTCCTGGCACTTATAATAGTGTGGATATTACTGTGGGTGGGGCTTATTCAATACTCATTTGCACATCTCTTTTCCCTTTTCTGCCTCTGATATAGAAACTGAAAAGTTAATGCTCCTTTTCTTAGATTGTCCCATATCTACAAATTTCATATGACATAACTCTGGCCAGTTAGACATAACAGAAAGCTTCTGCAAAAGCTTTAGCTTTTCTGATTTAAAAAAAAAAAAAGTCCATACCTCCCTTTCTTCTTCTTCGTTTAAATGCACATGTGATGCCTGGAGTTGCAGCAGCCATCTTTTAACCATGAGGAAATGGCCAAGGAAATGGCCAAGACATCACTTCTGACTTCACAGGGATGTTGAACCTACTTCTACAACCACCACAAACAGAATTCTTAGTATATGAGCAAGAATAAACTACTATTTTTTTAAGCCACAGTAATTTAGGTTTTTGTTACCTTAAGAAGAAAGCACCTAACTGATGTTTCCGGGCTGTTGAACTATATAGTTTAAAAAAAAAAAAAAAGGATGTCTACTCAGATTATTACAATAGAATTATGGAGTCTATGCTCACATGGGTGTTGGGTATTGTCTAGCAATCCTAACCCTTCCTTTCTCATGTCAGTGTACTTTCCGGGTCTCCAGGCTATTTTCAGCCTTCTCCATTCTATGAACCCTGTAAGTAAATAATTTTCCTTCTTGACTTTCAGAGAAAATAGAAGCTGTCAGTCTTTTATCCACAGCAGTCTGTTTTCTGCTCCCTCCATTTCTGTCCTTATCATTTCACCAACTATGTTTCTTGGTCCTTGTTTTACTTGACCTACCAACACAATTGGAACCAGTTAGGTCCTCCTTTTGCATACACTCTCCTGTCTCTTCTGCCTTTAATCCCTGAATTCTTTTCTGGAATATTCTCTACTGTCCCCTCATCCTCTGTTTACCTCTTTTAATGTTGGTATTTGTTTAAGAAAAACTTTCAAATCATGTTTTTCCTCTGTTCTTCCACTAGTACACAACACAACAATCAACACAGAAGACCTCTATGACCAAATGTGTGTGGAGGTCTCCCTGCCTACCAAGTCAGCAATCAATTCTGCAGCAGATACCAGGTGGGTGTCCTCCAATTCAATTCCAACACTATCTACCTGTAGTCTGGGCCTCCAGAACTTCTGACAAACCAGCTTCAAATTAGGGTTCCCACAACCCCCTCTTTGGGTACAATTAATTTGCTAGAGTAGCTCACAAGACTCAGGGAAATACCTGCCTACATTTACCGGTTTATTATAAAGAATATTACAAAGGATACAGATGAAGAGATGCATAGGGCGAGGTACAGGTTGAAGGGAACATGGAGCTTCCATGCCCTCCCTGGGCACGCCACCCTCCAGGAACCTCCATGTGTTCAACAATCAGGAAGCTCTCTGAGTCCTGTCCTCCTGGTTTTTTATGGAGGCTTCATTATTTAGGCATGATTGATTAAGCCATTGGCCATTGGCGATCAACTTGAACTTCAGCCCCTCTACCCTCCCTGGAGGTTAGGGGTGGGCCTGAAAGTCCAAACTCACTAATCATGCCTTTGTCTTTCCAGTGATCAGCCCCATCCTAAAGCTATTGGTCAATATTAGCATACAAAAGACTACACTTTGGAGATTCCAAGGATTTTAGGGGTTGTATGTCAGGAAATGGAAATGAAAACCAAATATGTATTTCACAATATCACAGTATTTCTCAGGGTTTTATCATATGCCCTCATATTTTCTTACTCTTCCACATAGATTTATTTTTGCAGCCCTAGCTGACTGCTTACTAGAAAGCCCTGTTTTCAAGTTTCAGAGGCTCTTCAAGTGCAACATGTCCAAACCTGAAATCACAGCTTCTTGCCCCCAAACCTCCTACTGTGCTCATTATCTCAGTGAAAGGCATCAGCATATATTCAGTTACTTATGCCAGAAATTTGGCATCATTTTTTATTCCTTTTGTTCCCCAAATCGGACATGGACTCCGTCATCTA
The DNA here is from genome assembly GCA_023783475.1 of Daubentonia madagascariensis. Classification (NCBI taxonomy): domain Eukaryota; kingdom Metazoa; phylum Chordata; class Mammalia; order Primates; family Daubentoniidae; genus Daubentonia; species Daubentonia madagascariensis. Next base: position 11,610,801 of record JAKFHU010000760.1, read on the forward strand.
GTCTTGTCAATTCTACCACTCAAATTTCTCAAAATTCTGGACTATTCTCTGAATTCATCGACCTTTTTTTTAGAATAAGCCATCATCTTTGCTCTCCTAGATTATAGTGGCAATCTCTTACCTGAGCATCCTGCCCCAAGTCTGCCCCCTTCAACCCATTCTCTATTGTCCATATAAAGTGATCTTCCTGAAATACAGTTTGATATTGTCTCACTCCCCTATTCAAAGGTTAAATGACTCCTAACTGTTATTTCTTAATAGAGCTGGACAATTAAGTGTCATCTGTTCTCTGCTAACCTGTCTGGGGTCATCCCTTGCTCGCCTTTCCTGTTAACACCTGTTGCTCCAATTTTCCTGAACTTCATTTAGGTACTTACCTGTGACATGCTTTCTTTTCCAGCCAGGCCATTATATGTGCAATTTACTTTTATCTGGAACTATCTTCCTTTCCCTGACACCCTCAAACTTACTAATGACTATTGATTCATCAGGATTCCCACCCTACGTCTTCCAGGAATTCTGTGCTGAACACAAATCTGCTTCAGTTGTCCCTCTCTCTGGTTGCCACATTAACTCTATTTCTCTTTGTTTGGAAGGATAAATTCAGCAATTTTAGACCAGAGTATTTCAAATTTCAGAGTTTGGGGACTTTATAAACAATATGAAATGCAAAATATTTTTAAGATACAGGGGGATGTTAGTTTTCTTATTCTGTATTAATGACACATAATAACTGTACATATTTATAGAGTGCATTGTGGTGTTTTGATACATGTATACATTGTGTAAAAATCAAATTGTATATTTAGCATATTCGGCACCTTATACATTTATCATTTCTTTACGATAAGAACATTCAAAATCCTCTCTTCTAGCAATTTTGAAATATACAATACAATATTGTTAACCATAGTAACCCTACTGTGCAATAGAACACCACAAATTATTTTTTCTGTCTAACTGTAACTTTGTACCATTGACCAATGTCTTCCTATCCCCTTCCTCCCCCTACCCCCCCAATTTTCTGGTAACCACCATTCTACTCTCTCCTTTTCTGAGATCAACTTCTTTAGATTCCACATATGAATGAGGTCACGCAGTATTTGTCTTTCTGTGCCTGACTTATTTCACTTAACATAGTGTCCTCCAAATTCATCCATATTGCCACAAATGACAGGATTTCATTCTTCTGTATGGCAGAATGGTATCCAATTGTGTATATATACCCCATTTAGTTTATCCATTCATCTGTTGATGAACACTTAGGTTGATTCCATATCTTGGATATTGTGAATAATGCTGCAATAAACATGAGAGTGCAGGTATCCCTTTGATATACAGATTTCTCTTCCTTTGGATGAATGCTCAGTACTGGGATTGCTGGATCATAGGGTAATTCTATTTTGAATTTTTTGAGGAACCTCCATACTTAATCTCCATAATGGCTATACTAATTTATATTCCCATAAAAAATGTCTGAGTTTCGCTTTCTGTACATCAACATCATTTGTTATATTTTTTTTTCTTTTTGATAATAGCCATTCTAATTGGGGTGAAATAAAATTTCATTGTGGTTTTGATTTGTATTTCTCTAATGATTAGTGATGGTAAGTATTTTTTTCACACATCTAGTGACCAGTTGTATGTCTTCCTTTGAGAAATGTCTATTCAGAGCTTTTGCCCATTTTTTAATAAGATTGTTTATTTTTTTGCTATTGAGTTGTTTAAGTTCTTCATATATTTTTGATTTAACCCCTTGTCAGATGCATAGTTTGCAAATATTTTCTCTCATTCTATAAGTTATCTTTTTACTCTGTTGATTATTTCCTTTGCTGTGCAGAAGCTTTTTAGTTTGATGTAATTCTATTTGTGTAGTTTTGCTTTTGTTGCCTGTGCTTTTGGGGTTTTATCCATAAAATTCTTGTTCAGACCAATGCCATGAAGCATTTTCCCTATATTTTATTCTAGGAGTTTTATCACTTTGGGTCTTACATTAAATCCTTAATCCATTTTGAGTTGATTTTTGCATATGGTGAGTCACAGAGGTTTAGCTTCATTCTTCTGCGTATGGATATCCAGTTTTCCCAGCACCATTGATTGAAGAGACTGACTTTTCTCCATTGTATGTTCCTGGTGCCTTTGTAGAAAATCAGTTGGCTATAAGTACAAAGATTTGTTTCTATGCTTTCTACTCTGTTAAATTGGTCTATGTTTCTACTTTCATGCTAGTACCACACTATTTTGGTTAGTATAAATTTGTAGTATAATTTGAAGTCAAGTAGAGTGATGCCTCCACCTTTGTTCTTTGTGCTCAAGATTGCTTTGGCTATTTGGGATCTTTTGTGGTTCCATACGAATTTTAGGATTTTTTTTTCTATTTCTGTGAAGAATGTCATTGGTATTTTGATAGAGACTGCATTGAATATGTAGATCACTTTGAATATTCTGGGCATTTTAACAGTTGTGAAGAATATCATTGGTATTTTGATAGAGATTGCATTGAATCTGTAGGTCGCTGAATATTCTGGACATTTTAACAGCATTAATTCTTCCCACCATGAGCATAGAATATATTTCCATTTATTTGTGTCTTCTTTAATTTCTTTCAGCAATGATTTATAGTTTTCAGTGTAGAGATCTTTTACCTCCTTGGTTAAATTTATTCCTAAGTATTTTGTTTATTTATTTTTGCAGCAATTGTAAATGAGATTGTTTTCTTGATTTCTTTTTCAGATAGTTTGTTATTGATTTATGGAAACACTACTGATTTTTATATGTTAATTTAGTATCCTACAACTTTATTGAATTCATTTATTCTGAGAGTTATTTAGTGGAGTCTTTAGGGTTTTCTATATATAAGATTATGTAATATGCAAACAGAGACAATTTAACTACTCCTTTCCAATTTAGATGCCTTTTATTTCTTTGTCTTGATGAATTGCTCTAGCTAGGATTCCCAGTACTATGTTGAATAGAAGTGGCAAAAGTGAGAATGTATGTCTTGTTCCAGATCTTAGAGGAAAAGCTTACCTCTTTCAGTATGATGTTAACTGTGGGTTTGTCATATATGGCCTTTATTATGTTTAGGTAAATCCCTTCTATATCTAATTTGCTTTTATCAGTTTTTATCAAGAAGGGGTGTTGAATTTTGTCAAATGCTTTTTCTGCATCTATTGAAATGATCATATGGTTTTTGTCCATCATTCTGTTAATGTGACATGTTACATTTCTTGATTTGTATATGTTGAACTATCCTTGCATCCCTGGTTGAACCCCACTTGATCATGATAAGTGATCTTTTTAATGTGCTGTTGAATTCAGTTTGCTAGTATTTTGCTGAAGGTTTTTGCATCTATGTTCATCAGGTTCATTGGCCTGTAGTTTCCTTTTTGGTTTTGCCCTTGTCTGGTTTTGGTATTCAGGGTAATGCTGGGCTCATAGAATGAGTTTGTAAGTATTTCTTCCTCATCAATTTTTTGGAATAGTTTGAGTAGAATTGGTAAACATTCTTTAAAAGTTTGGTAAAATTCAGCAGTGATGCCATCAGATCCTGGGCTTTTCTTTGATGGGAGACTTTTTATTACCGATTCAATCTTGTTACTCATTATTGGTCTATTCAGATCTTCTATTTCTTCGTGTTAGATTTAAGATGATATGCATGATTATCTGATATTAGAAAAGCTATTTTTAGAAAATATAACTACTTTACACCAAATCTACAATTTTGTAATAATTTCATAAGCAAATAATAAAAATTTTCTTTGGCTGCATTTTATTATTTTAAAATGATAATTGTTTTGACAGTAATTTTTAGTTGCCATATAGTAAGATTTATTACCCCATTTAGATATCAAACATGATGTAGAAGACCCAGTATTAGAAATAAAGCACTGAGAAAGCAAGAAAGAAAGGGAAATATCTGTACAAAATTAAAAGGTAATATATCTGTTGTCTACTACTATGCCCAGCCTCCTTGCCTACCCACATCCTCAGGCCTAAATCACTGAAAGCAAAATTCTATCTGTCTACAAGCCCGGTCCTTTATCTCTTGTATTTTCTTGGTTTCTGAGCTTGGGAAGAAAGGATGCTAGGAAATGAGAGGTAAGATACCATTTATCAAAAATACCAGTCTCAGTCACTTTCAAAATGAGAAATTTCCAACCTAGTGCAAGTAGAGTAAAATGATATAACATCATTTAAACCAGGAGGTTTGAAGCCTTAGAGGCTAAGCTTTAATGTATTCAGCTGCATTCCATTATCTCCTGCTTGAGGCTCAGCCCTATAGACTCCTCCATTATATTCTTCATTAAAAGCTATCACTAAGACCTTGAAAAGGAGTACTCTTGCTATGCTTTTAAATGAATACATTAAATATGTTCAATGACCCAAGGAAAGTGTTCAAGAATGTCTGCAACAGAATGAAATGAATCTTTCACTTACATAGCACTAACAACACTCCATAGTGTTTGAACCTTTCAGTAGATGTTGATTCATTGTTTATGGATTTATAATACCAAACAAGCCAATAAGCACTTATTGACTAGTGTGTGTTCAGCACTGTTTGGCATGGTAAACTATATAAGAGAAACCCACAATAGAGCACCTGCCTTTGGGGAAAGATATGAGACTCACATGACACTCCTGGAGAATGAACCCAGGCCAATATTTAATTGATAAATGGCTCAAGGTTACACATGTTTAAAGGGCTTCTCTGAAAGTTCAGAGAAGGAAGAGGTCATTCTGAGTGTAAGTATAGAATGAGAAAATTTTAGGGCTTAGAGATAATCTAATTTGACTTCCTGATTTTACAGAAAAGTAAAATGAGGCCCAAGACATAAGAGGAAGAGGAAAAAAGAAAAGAAATAGTATTTTTCCACAATCATATTCTCTGTATGCATTATTTCACTTAATCCTGGCACCAAGTCTGTGAATTTGATGTTACTATCCCTGTTTTCATGGGAAGTCCATGAGGCTGACAGATTAATTTTTTGGTATGTGAGATCCCAAAATTCAGGAATTTAGACCTATGATTATCTGATTCTAAATCCTCTTTTCCATAGCATGAAACATTCTATTGGCATATATTGTGCAAGGTACATTCACGTATTTTATTGTAACTAATTTTAAAATACAAAAATACTTGTCCTCCATAATTTAAAAGTTCCCACTGCCCTTGTGGAACTATATACAATCAGAAAGAGCTAAAACACATTAATTAGCTACACACACTATGACAGTAAGCACTTTTTGTTATTACCCCTGTTCTAGTTGCTTTACATATAATCTTTCATTTAATTAGTCATCACAACAATGCTGTGAAATAATAAGTATTCTGATAACAATTTACACTTACTATGTGCCTGGCTCTGTTCTGAAACCTTTACCTATGTTCACTTATTTAATTCTCATTTCAACCCTTTGAGGTAGGTATTGTTAGCACCATTATTGTGCAGAAATTAAAACATGAAGCAATTAAGTAACTTTGCCCAGGGCTACATAGAATTCAAACTGGGAAAATCTGTCACTTGAGCCCACATAGGGAACCACTGCATTCTGCTGTCACTCATTGATTAAGAAGGTAATGAAAGATTTACAGAGTGAAAGACTAAGGAGTTTGGTTGCTCGAATAAGCAATGACTAAAAAGGGTTCTCTGGTTGGCAAAGGGGCTGAGATGCTAGACAGAAGTGACAGCAAATGGAAAGCAGGGATAACATATGCCTACCTTTGATTAGAAAGCCACCTAAAATAAACCACAACTATGGCCCCAATTTGCTTCTTATATCAGGCTGAATTGGTCATGAGAACTGAGGCCACCAACATCCATTTGGTTTAACTGTCAAGACTGAGGACTTATGTCACCTGCATCAACATAACTTTACCATGTGTTCTAGGAAATAGTACAAAAATAGCTTCACTGTTTGCTTCAGAAAATTCTTGAAGGTCAGTTTATTTGAACTGAACATAGTCCAATATATTTGAACCATAGATCTATAAATGGCCCCTTTCTCACAAAATTTGCTCATCTGAGCTAAAAGCTTCCTACCAAACAATTGTTTACTTATCAAGACACACTTCAAGATCTTCACCTCATTATGTCCACCAATTCTAAACACTTATATGATGAATTTGCCCTGTCTTAATCAGATCCGTGCATTGAAAGTCCCTCCTTAAGCTACCTGATCTTCAATCTCCAAATCCTATGGTTCCTCATCTCTGATCTCCCCCTTTGAGACGCATACTAGACTCTGTATAGTGATGCTCTCCCTTACTGAAGGTTAATAGGCATAACTTTGCCTTACCATGGTTTATTCTGGCGGTCTTTTTGGAGATCAAGCAGTTGACATTCATAAACAGAAGAACTATAACCACCTGGCCACCTATACCTTACACACAGCAGACCCCTGTGCAGGCAGGACATATCCAGATTAGGCATACTAAATGGAGGGCCTCAAAATGGTCAGTGGCACCCTCCAGATGATATTTCTTTCTACTGTTAGTATGTGTGTGAGCACGTGTGTGTCTGCCTTACCCCAGGCCAAACGGGATAGGAGGGAAGAGTGTTTTGAAGAATTGTGAGAGAGAACTTTGCCTGGAATTCTGGCTTCCTCTTCCAGAAACTTTGAAACTTAATACTACAACCTTTGAATCAATAGCAACTATGTCTTCTCCAGAAATTCATGAACCCCAGAAACATTTTATTGTAGACATGCTTCTTGTCTAACTTCATGTGGTGAGAAAGGATAAAAAAGAGAAAATTTTTATCTAAACATGTGGCAGGCTCACAGAATTCTCCCCCTGGGGCGGGGGGTGGGGGGCATGGGTGGGAGGAGGATGGGCTGTACTCTGAATTAGATGTGGATCAGGGACCAGAGAAAATATTTGTCATATGTCAAATACTATTTGTCATATTGTTATCTACTTCTCCACAATAGTTGGAGATAGGGAATCTTATGTTATAGATTTCCAGGACAGCATGTAATTTTTCTCAGGGGAGATGTGTACCAGGGGGAAAATGTTATTTAGAATTTATTACTGCTTTCTATGAAATATGGAGTTCTTGATTGTTAAGAACAGGAGTATTTGTACATATATTTGGCCTAGCTGGGAATTCTTAAATTGTTCTGTATAACAGAGGGACAAAAACTTTACATAGTGAAGAAGAAAAGGGATGTTCTAAGAGCATAGGAATTTGCAAAAAGGAAGGGTGGAGAGAGTACATAATTGGAAACTTGACTGAGAAAATTTTAAGAACTGTATCAAAAGGCAATTAATAAATTTGTGAGCTTTGAAATAAGGAATGAAAACCTTTTATGGTCCGCATTGAAGTCATCCTTAAAAAAAAAGGCTGCATTGTTGGTCTATGGTTTTGACATGAGTAGACTCTGGACAATGTGGAAAAGGCCTAAGGCTGTGTACTGACAGGTTAAGTGCTGTAAGTGCCAGCCCGCAGAGACAATCCCATGCTTCTTTGCACACATTGTTCTTCTGTATTTTAGTTGCAGAAAGTGAGCTAGTAACTTTCTAAAGGTCACAAATCTTAAAAGCCAGAGTAAATTTCTTAGGGAAGTTTTCATAAAAATGTTATATTTCCCTTCCTCACTACAAGAACAGTGGCTAATATAGACTTATTCCTTTTCTAATTCTGGAAGTTGAAGATTGTTGGGCTCATGATAATGATGAAATGTCTTTGTAACAATTACCACACACTGAAGCTTTCTGCCCTCTTGAAGGAAATGCTTTTTAAGTTTTTCAAAAGCAAATTCAAGATCATTGCTCTCACTTACAGTGTTTATTATTATCTTATTTTCTTCTTGAATTTACATTTTACACAATCATGGGAAGCTTTATTGGGAAGAAATTGCCAATAAATCTTACATATAGTGATGTTCCAAAGAAGCAATTAAATTGGATTTCATAATAACAAAAACTGAATTTGCATCTATATTTCTTTCATTATATACCAATTAATTGCTATTGTATTTTGCTATTTATTTGACTACTTGAAAGCTCTCAATAATTGATTTATACATAAAATTAACAGCTTTCACTCTCACCATTATTATGGATATTGCTCTTACAATAATAGTTATGTATACTTCACTTGACTGACAAAATCCCAATATGCAAAACACATTCTAAGTTGCGTCCATCTAGAACGTGTACCTAAATTTGAAAGTGACTAGTCAGACATTAACAATAAATCTTCCTGACACACCTTGTTCTTATTCCTGAGATTCAATTTGATAGCAACTTATAGGATCTTACAATCATTCATCATGCAGAATATGTTCAGGTAAGTTAAAAAAAAAAAAAAAAAAGACAAACAGACATTCAGCTTGTCAGTTTCAAATGCCAAGCCAAAGCCAAGAGCAGCTTTTCACCAATTAACAAGGCCAAGGCAAATTTTGGTATAGGTCAAATTATTGTACTAGTATTCTGTCTTTACTTTGCAGAGTTCATGTATCTATTTAGGAGACAGAAAAATAGAAAATGTGGGAGTGCAACAAAAAGTTTTATAAAGTTGAAATTGAAATACAATTAACTGCACATATTGAAGTGCACAATTTGCAACATTTTGACATATGTATATGCCCATGAAACCATCACCAAAATCAAGAAGAATATCTCTATCAATTCCAAAAGCTTCCTTATGTCTCTTAATATTATAATTCCTACCTACTGCCCCACACCACACCTTCCACAATCTTCCCTGGTCCCAAATAACTACTGTATCCAGTTTGGGGACATTACAATAAAGTTGCTGTCACCTTCATGTAAAATTCCTTGTAGGAACATATGTTTTCATTTCCATTGAGTAAATACTTGGGAGTGGAATGATTGGAACATATAATAATTGTATCTATCATTGTCAAACTGTTTTGCAAATGTTTTGTATCATTTTACATTCTCACCAGCAGTATATAAGAATATCAATTGCTATTTGAAGAACTCAGTTCCTTGCAGCTATAGTAATGTCAGATTGATTCACTCTGACAAACTGACTTTGATTTGTGGTATCTAGACCAATTACATTTAATGTGATTATTAATATGGCTAGATTTAAATCTATCATCTTGATATTTGTTTACTATATTTATGTATGTTCTTTATTCCTTTTTCCCATTTTTCCTGCCTTCTTTTGGATTAACTAAATACTTTTTAAGATGTCATTTTATCTCCTTAGGTTACTTTAGGGGTGGTGCAGGGTATATGATATACATTAACTTGTAACTTATAGAGATAGTAATCCACTTCACATTCAGTATAATCTTAAACTAGTATTTTTCTCTCCCAACTTTTATGCTATTTTTGTCACACATTTTAACTTTACATATTTTAGAAAATCTACAATACATTATTATTTTTGTTTAGATATCCAATTATATTTTAAAGGGATTTGAGTAATGAGAAAAAAAGCTTATATATTTACCCATGTAATTATCATCTCTGGTATTCTTCACTCCTTTGTACAGATCCATATTTTCATGTAGTGTCATTTTCTTTTTTGTTTGACTTTCAAAATTTCTTATAATGTGGGTTTTCTGGTAACTAATTCTTTCAGCTTTTGCATGTCTGAAAAAATCTTCATTTCACCTTAATACTTTAAAGATATTGCTCCACTGTCCTCTTGGTTTCTGTGTGAAATATGTTGTCAATCTTATTTTTGATTCTCTGTCTTTTTTTTTTGCTGCTTTAAAATTTTTTCTTTATCACTGTTTTGAACAATTTGATTATGATCTTCCTTAGTTCATTTTCTTTTGTTTTTCTTTTATATTAATATTTTCATATATATGAGTTTATAGTTATCAAGTTTGGAAATTTTTCAGCCATTAATTCTTTTTTGTTTTTTTATTGAGACAGAGTCTCACTCTACTGCCCAGGCTGGAGTGCAGTGGTGTCATCATAGCTCACTGCAGCCTCAAACTCCTGGGCTCAAATGATCCTCCTGCCTCAGCCTCCCGAGTAATTGGGATTACAGCATGCACCCCCATGTCTGCTAATTTTTTAAAAAAATTTTGTAGATACGGGGTCTTGCTGTTGCCCAGGCTGGTCCCAAACTCCTGGCCTGAAGTAATTCTCCTGCCTCAGCCTCCCAAAGTGCTAGGATTACAGGTGTGAGTACAACAACTGACCAATTAATTCTTTAAATAGTCTTCTGCTCCACTCTTTTCTCACTCCAATCACGTGTATATTAGCCCACTTGAAATTGTCCCACAGGTTACTGAGGCTGTGTGCATTTTCAAAAATTCTCTTATTCTGTTTGTTTTGTTCTAAATAGTTTCTAGACAGTTGCTATATCTTCAAGTTTACTGATCTTTGTATCTAAAAAATTTAATCTATGCTTAACTCTATCCAGTGTAATTTTTCATCTCAGATGTAGTTTTTTGAATGTGTTCCATTTCTCTCTACTTAATTTTCTCTTTTTTAACATATGGAATGTAAGTGTAATAACTATTTTTAATATTCTTGTGCCGCTAATTGTAACATCTATGTCAGTTCTGGACCATTTGGATTGATTGATTCTTCTTCTCATCATGTTTCAGATATTCCTACTTTTTTACATGTCTGATAATTTTTGATTGGGTGCCAGGGATTGTTATTTTCTCCTTTTGGTGACTGCATATTTTTATAATTGTATACATATATTTGTTCTTTGTTGGGAGACATAATTATGTTACTTGAAAACAATTCAATCCTTTTATGTTTTCAGTTTTTTTTTTTTAAGTGGGACCAGGGCTGTGCTTAGTCCACAGCTCCATTTTTGCACTCTACTTAATACCCCGTGAATCTTGAGGGTTTTCTGTATGGTTAGTGGAACAGACACTATTCCCGCCCTTTAATTCTTTTTAACGACTTTGTCCTCAGCCTTGGGAAGTTTGCTCACATGCACACATTCTCCGATCAATACTCTGCTGAATAGTTAAGGGAGACCCTCCAAACGTTTCCAGAGTCCTTTCTCATCTCTGTTCTCTTCTGTCTAGTACTTTGTCTTGGAAACTCTACCTGCCTTGGTTTTCATGGACTCTTGGCTCTACCTCCTCAACTCAGGAACTCCACAGCATTTTGTCTGGGTTTCTCCTTCTTGTACTGCAACTGGAAACTAAATCACAACAGTAAACTGAGTTCATTGCAGAGATTGCCTTGTTTGTTCTCTGCCTTTCAGAGATGACTGTCCTTTGTCCAATGTCCAGTGTCAAAAAAAGCATGTTTTATACATTTTGTTTATTTATTTGTTGTTTTACACAGGAGGACAAATTCAGTCTTTGTTAGTCCATATTGGTCAAAAGTAGAGCTCCCCACATTTATTAGTATTATTATTCTTAATAACATTAGTATACTAATAAGAGGAAGCCATGCAAGATGTTCCATCATCAGCCTGTTTCCTCCAATAGAAAAAGGAGTACCTCATGTCTACTTTAGTTTTCATTTATAGATTGTGCATCTGGAAAACATGACAAGTGACATTTTTTTATTAATCTTATGTTCCTGTGACATACATGTTCTACATATTCTAATCCCTAGGAAACCTCTGAGAAGAATAATTGGCAGGGTACAATTTTGTTATATGGAGGTACAACTATCTGTTTATCCATTCAGCTATTAAATATTTATTGAAGGACATCTTGGATGCTTCCAAGTTTTGGTAATTATGAATAAAGCTGCTGTAAAAATTGTGTGCAGGCTTTTGTTTGAACATACATTTTTTAATTCTTTTGGGTAAATACTAAGGAGCACAATTGCTGGATCATATGGTAAGGCTGTATTAGTTTTGTAATGAACTGAAAACTGTCTTCCAAAGTGGCTGGACCATTTTGGAATGACCACCATCAATGAATGAGTGTTTCTATTTCTCCAGATCCTCACCAGCAAGCATTCGGTGTTGTCAATATTTTGTATTGTAGACATTCTAATAGGTACATCATTTTTACTTTAAGAAACTGGAATTTTAATATAGGCGATCTAGCACTGGAGTCTTGTTTTTAACACCTGTGTGCTACTACTCCAGGTTAAGATCAAAACCCTGTCTTGTGGACTGAATCTCATGCTCTCCTACCTAATAAAGGGCTTTGCTCCATTCTGCAACAACATTTCCTCTCTTTTCATTGGATCATTCCCTTCAGCAGATAAGCACCCTTTAATCCCTTTTAGCTTAAAAAAAAAAAAAAATTCTTAGGCTCACTCTTCTTTCCCTAATCAGTGCTCTCCTTCATTGCAAAACTTTTCAAAAGATTTCTCTTTACTTGCTATCTATATTTCTTCATTCTAATTCTTTTGATATTGTGCTTTATTTCTCAGTGTTTTTCTAATTTTTAATGTGATCAATAATGTCCATTTAACTCTCAGTATCAGTTGACATAATAGATTCCTCATTTATTCTTAAAACATTTTTTCCACTTGGTTTCTAAAATATTATACTTTTTAAAATTTACCTCCTTACTACATTGGTCCATTTAAGTGTTTGAGTGTCCTGATCTGAGTTCTTGACTCATTCTTCATTTAAATACTCTAGATGATAACATTCATTTCCATGGCTTAATACACTGCTTATTATTTGATGATTCACAAATTTATTATTCTAACCTTTCCATATCCCCTCAGATCAGAGACATATCAAACTGAACACCTGACATATCTACTTGGATAGGAATCTAATACTTACAAAGTCTGAAATTGAATTCTCTTTTTCTCCCCTGCCAAAACTTGCATGTCTCATAGTGGTCCTAAATTCAATAAATGGACCACCATCCACCTGATGGTTTCGCCAAAACATAAAAATCATCTTTTATTCCTCTTTTGCTCACATTCAAAATCCAAGTTAAAATAAATTCTATTAGCTTAGCTTTCAAAATGTACCTTAAATCCAACAACTTCTCACCACCTCTACTACTACTACCCTCAGATCCTCCATGTTCCACAATTTCGGGCAACAACATTCACTTGGGATACAATGAGAATGTTGCCCTAGAGTTGTCCAATTCAATGGCATTGATGGATCATGCTACCTTCATCTCTTGCATTGATATTGCAACAGCCTCATTGTAGTGCCTTTGCTTCTTGAGGAAGGCAAATCATAGAGTAAGAACAATTATACTACCTTAAATCACAAATTCTGCACCCCTTTCATCATTAAGGTTAGTTCTCATTTGTGATCATTGTTTCCTGAAGTGCAACTCTACTCCTGGGAGATATTACTCAATAAAGTGTTTCATGGCCAAATAAGTTTGAACATGATGCAGTAGTATAACCCTCCTCATGAAGATTCATAAAGGAGTTTAGCATATTATAGTCTGAAAAGGCCTGCAGAAAAGCAACATTTAACTTTAAGTAATTTTTTCCTAATCTTATGCATAACAGAACATTTTCCCTCACCATATTGTGTAAAGAGGAATGTTTGTACCTTCCTTCTCACCTGCTCTTTTAAGAACCACCTTTGTTTTCCTGAGAGAGGAACTCACTGTAGTGAGTACATTTACTCTGCTTTTCATCAGCACATTTGTTTCTTCCCATGCATGTTAGAGTCTCAGATACATAAAATCTGGTTTAGATTAGTAGTGTGGTTATTTTGCCTCAAAACTGGGAAATAGTCTCCATGCTGGCTTTTTTACCTCCTGACTAATGACTCGGTAAGAAGGACAATGGGCCCTTCTCTACGTCCTGTTACCATCCGTTAAGCCTACCTGAGCAAAACCTTCCAAAGTGGTGGTTGTGAAGAGAGAGAGACAGTATTTCTCTGCTTCTCAATTCCAGTTTCTTCATGGACCCCATGACATGTAAATCTAGTTAAACTAGCACGGTGGGCTCATGTGTCCTGAAGAATGAGAAAGGAGTAAGAATCCCTTTTTTTTTTTTTTTTTTTTTGAGACAGAGTCTTGCTCTGTCACCCTGGCTAGAGTGCAATGGTGTCATCATAGCTCACTGCAACCTCCAACTCCTGGGCTCAACCTAGCCTCCTGCCTCAGCCTCCCGAGTAGCTGGGACTACAGGAGAGCCCCACAATGCCCAGCTAATTTTTTTTTTTTTTCTACTTTTAGTACAGACAGGATCTCACTCTTGCTCAGGCTGATCTTGAACTCCTGAACTCAAGCAATCCTCCCGCCTCAGCCTCCCAGAGTGCTGGGATTACTGGTGTGAGCCACCGTGCCTAGCCAGAATCCTCATTTAGATTTAAGTTGAAATCATATCCTCTAGCACATTTGACCCCAAACCTTGAACGTTGAGATTGTTTCATGCTGCTAGAGATTAATCTCTAAATTTCATTAAGCTCAAAATTTCTATCACTTCTATGAATGTGTCTTCTATGAGTTAGACCCAATGAGATGTGAATCTTAGGGTCCTTGACTTCCAAAATATTCCATGGGCTAAGCTTAGGAAACACTTGTTATTAGGAAACTCTGATGTCAGACAATACACCTTAGTTTAAATTTAATTGTTTGTTACTTTTCCCTGAGATGTTAACATTTAAACTCTCTCTCTATTCAAGGAATGAAATGATTTGTTCCTGATTTAAAGTTCTAAAGAACTCTTACCTAAAATTCTTAGGACCAGAAACATTTTGGATTTTAACTTTTTTCAGATTTTGGAATATTGGCATATACATAATGAGATATCTTGTGGATGGGACCCAGGTTTAAACATGAAATTCAGTTATCTTCCATATATACCTTATACACATAGCCTGAAAATTATTTTATATAATATTTGTAATAATTTTGCGCATGATACAAAGTTTGTGTGCATTGAAAGTAAAGGTGTCACTATCTTAGCCATTCACATGGACAATCTGTGGTGGTTTGGCATCACCATTATTCCTGAGTCTGAATTTATACACTACCAATAAGCAATCATTTTTTTACACTAATTCACACATAAGTGATTAATAGTATAAAAATATGACATATCATTAATACAATAAAAATAATGTGTTCAGGGTAATTAAGCAGCACAGTAGCATCACCAGAATACCTGCATCAACTATTAAACAACAGCAAGAAACAATAGCAGGCTTTCAGTCTCCACCTATGATGCTGTGTTAAAAGGCCACTGTAGCCTGGGTGTGGTGGCTCACACCTGTAATCGCAGCACTTTGGGAGGCTGGGAGGTGGAAAGAATGCTTGAGGCCAGGAGTTTGAGACCAGTCTGGGTAACATAGTGAGACTCTGTCTCCACAAAAAAATAAAAATATTAACCAGGCATGGTGGCACATGCTGTAGTCCCAGCTACTACAGAGGCTGAGGTGCAAGGATCTCTTGAGCCCAGGAGGATCATGCTACAGCCTTCCAGCGTGGGCAATGGTGTTGAGACCCTGTCTCTAAAAAAAAAAAACCAAAACCCACATTCTGTACATTATGTTTTATTTTTTTAGGTGAGAAGAAATATCTTGAAGGACTCTCCAGGAAGTGAGTCCTCTAAGCTCTAAAGATGAGAGGGCATTCTGCTGGATGGCTTTTTAAAATGTCATCTCCAAAGTCATCTGCTTTACTAATAATGGTTTCTGTCTTAGAAATCTCTCTTTGCTAAACAGACATGATTTTTTGTTCTGTTACGAATGCACAGTGCACTAGTACTTCAATAAGCTTATCACACATTTTCACCCTGTTGTCTGTAGGCACTTGTTCTGCAGTGTTAATAACGTCATCTTCATTGCCACTATTATTATGATCCCTTCGACTCAGAACCTTTTTGGCTATTTCACCATTGGTCAATGAATGAACTAGAGCCTCATTATTTATGTGAAATAATTCTTTAATATTAATTACTTCCAGCTTCCTGACACACTCTAAAGGTATATTTTTTGCATATGTAAAGAAGTCAGATATCATTTTTTTCTCACTTGGCATATGGAATCCTTCAAAGTCACCATTTAGTTCATCATCATCACTAAACACAGTCACAGTGCATAGCCAGGCATGCACAACTGTGTCTTTAGTCACTGTGTTCCAAGTGTTGGCAACAGCATATACAGCATCTTTCATGCTAAACCATTTTTGGAAATATTCCACACTGATTCCTCTGTTCACTGCTGCTGGCATGCTTTTCAAGAAAGTGTTTTTATATCTACTCTTCATTGATCTAAGGATACCCTGGTTACATGGATGAATTAATGAAGTCACATTTGGGGGAAAGTACATGGCATAAATATTATTTTTGATGAGAATTTCAACTGGAGGATGAACAGAACAGTTGCCAAGGAAAAACAAAATCTCACAGTCGTCATCCAGCCCAGCTTCCCTGTAGTGAGCACTAGCTGCCAGTACAAAATATTTGTAAAACCAATTAGAAAAGATGTCACTGGTGATTCATGTCTTTTTTTAGAATAATAATGAACTGGTAATAACTCCTTGAATATCGAGGACACAGCTTTTGCCTATCACAGCAAGTTTACATTTATGCGTGCCTGCTGCATTAGCACATCCCAGCATAGTTATTCTGTCCTTGGCACCCTTTATTCCTGTAGGGGCTGTCTCATCACCTGTAGTCAATGTTTTTATTGGGCAATAATACCAAAACAGAGATGTTTAATTTTCATTATAGACTTGTTCTGGCATCAGATTTTCATCAGCAAACTCATCAACAAATTTCTCCATTGCTTCATTATCAGTAGATGCTTTGTTCACCATGACTCTTTAAAAATTTGATGCTATGTCTTTTCTTAAATTTTTGCAACAAGCCTGTTGAATATTCACAATTCCCTTCAATTTTCAGTTTATCTTGATAGATCTTTGCTTACTTCACGATCAGCAAACCATTAAGTGGTACATGTTCACTGCAACACTGATAGATTCACTCTTTCAATGCACAATTTAGATCTTCATTTTTAGCTTTATGCAGTGTTTTTCTATTTTTAATTAACTTCTCTTCATCCTGTTCAGCATAGAACTTCAGCAGTTTATCTTTCTGTTTCTTCAGGTCATACATGGTGGTCATTCCAACACCATACTCTTCTGTAAGACATTTCACACTAACACCACTGTACAGTTTCTCTAACAGCTGGACTTTCTGTGCTATAGATAATCATAAATGTTTCCTCTTTTTCTTATCACTTTTACCCACAGGGTTATCTGTAGACGTTTCTGACATTTTCAACAGTATCTTTACACCACAGAGCAGAGAATAAACAACAACAAGAAACATATTGAGTAATGCATATAGGTCTTGGTCCTATGTGGGGCCTCTTGGGGGACCTGCCGTTGGCTTGTCCAGCCTGCACATGTGCCATTTTATTACCTTTTGTGGGTGTGCTTGCATGGGGGAATATGGGCATGCTCAGAAAAGATATATAAGGTCTCTTCTCCCTTGGGACACTGAATAAACTGTGTATTGTGTGCCTGCGTTTTGACTGCAACCTGTCACATGAGGACAGGTGTGGAATTTTCCACTTGTGGCATCATGTCAGCACTCAAAAAAGTTATAGGTTTTGGAGCTTTTTGAATTAGGGATGTGCAATCTATATTATTTCTCCATAAGAGCTTGTGGGATGTTTACCTGACATAGGTTGAGTGGGGAAAGGTTAGTGAGACCTTGCAAATAGCTGCTTTTTTTTCTTTTCTTTCTTCTCCTACCCACCAAATGCTACATTAAAGCAAAGTATACTTGTCTCCTGATTGTTCCTCTACCCACTCTTCCTATCTTTACCTAAGTTAAAGCCTTCTCTTTTGAGTCAATGATACCAAAACAACCAAACCAAAACCCCTTTTTTTAATAGTTTTTTTTAAGCATCAAAAATTCAACTGGGCTGGGCATGGCGGCTCATGCCTGTAATCCTAGCACTCTGGGAGGCTGAAGCAGGAAGACTGTTTGAGGCCAGAATTTTGATACTAACTCAAACAAGAGTGAGACAACATCTCTACAAAAAATAGAAAAATTAGCCGGGCATAGTGGCAGGAGGATTGCTTGAGCCCAGGAGTGGGAGGTTGCAGTGAGCTATGATGACCCCACTGCACTCTAGTCCAGGGGACAGACCGAGTCCCTGCCTCAAAAAAAAAAAAAAATTCAACCAATAAGAGTTGAAAGAACACTAGTTACCATTCAATTAAACAAGAGTAGAGCAGCTTGATACTGAATTTTAGGTATAATAATGATTATATCATCGAGAGGAATATAAAAATCATCCTTCTGATTGATAAAATCGTTGAGATAAAGTCATCATTCTGGTGATTTTATCATTGATAATCCTGTATTGCCTACATTTTAATGAAAGAGCACTCAAGTAAAGGAACATTAAAACAGGGGTTTCACTTGAATATTTTAGATACTCTTTTGTACCGTAGTTTAAGCACATCAGCCGTAAGATTACTGCTCAAGCATTACTTGAACTGGTGAATTAGGCTTCCCTGAGAAGCTCATTCCCACTCAGTTCAAACCCATAGCTGTGTCACTCCACTACTTGTAATGCCCGGTGGGATCTTTAAAGTTTCTGTTGATTATGGAGTCTTCACTTTAAGTAATTTGCCTGAGCGAGTTATCTATTGCCTGAAGGCCAAAGGCCTTGATAGCACTGGACCCTGAAAAAAGAATTGTTTTCTTTCTTTCCGTTTTTTTTGTTTTTTTGGACTTATAAATGTGACATCTTCAATGATTTTTTAATAATCAAATGCCCATTGCAGCTATACTCCTATGATTTATCTTATTCTCACTATTTTTATTTCCCTTTAAAAAAGAACTTTTTGGTTTTTTTTCTTTAAATCTTTCTAGCTTAAAAATATTATTTTTGGCTTAAGAATTGGAATCCCCTCATCAAAGGAAGACTTTATTTATCTGACTAATTTTGGTTAGTGTACATAGGAATACGAGGAAGAGACGACAGGAATGTCTTAATGTCTTAATCTAATTAGGACTGAATTTACAAAAAAAAAAAAAGAATGCTCGGAGAATATGTAAGGGGAAAATATAAGCAGGAAATTATAGGGTAATTTCATGAATCTCTTGCATTTTATGTATCTCAAGATAAATAAGTTACTTATTAGTATTATTTTAGCTGTACCAAGCAAAATGCTCATCTTTAAAAAGACATTTCCTAGGAAGAAAGGGAACATTCATTGTTGAATGACTAGCAACATTGTTTTGTAGCTGTTGCTGTTGATAACAATAATGTTTCTGATATAGATTTCATATGCCTTAAACATTATATATTAAAATATCTGTGAATACATGACAGATGATCACTGCAGAGATGACATAGACTGTGTTCTACTCAATGATATACATGTGTGACTTTTGCAGCTCATGTAGATTTATGTCAAATATTAAAGGTGTTGGGCTTTTCACAGTAAAATATAAGGCAAAGATATGCTATGACTACTACGTTTTAATGGAATAATCTTGAATGGAAATTTACCTAAAATTGTTTTGCATCTTGAGATGCATTTTAGGGGCATTGCATCAGGAAAAACAACAACAAATGAATAAAACAAAACAGAGGTCAGGGGGAAAAAATCCACAATAAAAGAACTTGGAGCTCAGTTGCCAAAGCCAATTAAGGGGATCAGGAGTAGAACTGGGGACAAATCTGTATTAGAATAAAGTTACATGCAAAGAAACTAAATTCAAGTAAGAGTGAAGCAGAAGGCAAAAAGAAGGGAACCAAGTTATTTAGTTTGGTTTGGAGAAGATATAGACTTGTTTGTGTTCCTGCGACAGGTGGCCCTGTGGTGGTCACTGGCCTCACTTCTACTAATCTTAAATACAGATTGTGTAAAACTAGTAGGCTATAATAATTACAGTAAAAAAAAAAAAAAACTAGAGTGAAAGCTATCATTATTAAGTGTTTATGACATGTTATCTCATCAAACCTCACAACACCACCTTGAGGAAGGTACACTCATCTGCATTTTCTAGATGAAGAAACTGATCTTGAACATGGCTACAACTCACCTTGGCTTACCCAGATGGAAAGTAGCAGACTAGAATTCAACATGAGGCTTGCTTAGTTTCAAAACTTTCCCTTATGCTTATACACAGAGCAATGCCAAGAAAAGTAGCCTGTATGCTATTTCTTGATTTGTGTTGAACTTTAAAAATAATGAAGTTAAATTAGAAAAATTTTGAAAACTAACAGACTAATTACTTTTTAAAAATGTGTTTCTGTTTAATTTGCCTTAAACTGATTATAGAAATGTTTACATTCTTCGGATGCTGGACCAACGCAACCCTGTGTACAGTCGTCCCTCAGCATCTTCAGGGGATTCGTTCCCATGGACGCTCAAGTCCCTTACATAAAACAGCTGAGGCCGGGTATGGTGGCTCACTGCTGTAATCCCAGAACTTTGGGAGGCCAAGGCAGGAAGATCACTTGAGCCCAGGAGTTCAAGAACAGCCTGAGCAAAATAGTGAGAACCCGTCACTACAAAAAATAGAAAAATAGCCAGGTATGGTGGTATGCTCCTGTAGTCCTAGCTACTCAGGAGGCTGACGTAGGAGGGTCGCTTGAGCCCAGGAGTTCAAGGTTGCAGTGTGCTGTGATGATGCCACCGCACTCTAGCCTGGGCAACACAGCAAGATTCTGTACACTCTAAATCATCTCTGGATTACTTATGATACCTGATACAATGTAAATGCTACCTAAATAGTTGTTATGCTGTATTGTGGTTTTATTTGTATTATTTTTATTGTTATGTTGTTATTATTATCATTATTATTATTATTTTTAGTATTTTCAAGCCATCCATGGTTGTTTGCAATCTGAGGATGTAGAAATTGCAGATACTGAGGGCCGAGTATACCTGCATTTGCCGTTTTGACTTTCTTGCAGATGTTTGGCATTATATTCATACAATCAGGGACATGAGTTCTCACCTTTTGTCTTTATTTATAAAACATATAAAAGACCATAAGTGGTTGAAGAAATCTTTTGACATTTTCCAAAGATAAATTTAAGTCCTCAATAATCTTATTTAGTGATGAGTCAGAATGACTAACACACCTAACTTCTTTTTATATAGGTTCCTGTTGTCTCAGGACAAATTTAAGGTATTAATTATAACAACAATTATAAAAGACTGAGAATGATTTTACTGCCAGGTATTTGAAAATTTCTGTGATTTCTCTGTTTATATTTCCTGCATATGAAATATATAAAGTGATTGATAGTGATTTTATTAGTCAGGGTTCTCCAGGAAAACAGAATTAAGGAATTGGCTCATGTGACTGTGAGGGGGGCAAATCTGAAATTTGTAGGGCAGGTGTGAGATAATAAAAAATACACATGTTGGTCTCTGCCCCTAGTGCCTGGCACAGAGCTCCTAAAATCTTTGTAGATAGGCGTGATAGGTGAATCTTTTGTTCTAATGTTTAGTCCATGCCCCAGTTCCTGATACAGAGCTCCTAAATCCCTTGGAATTTCCTGGGTAATAGGAGTGCCATTTGCTCTAATGAGGTGACTCTTGGTGGGGGCTGGTCACCAGAAAGACTAAGCCATGATTAGAAGCTTCAAGTTTTCAGCCCCACCCCCATTCTCTACAGAGGAGAGAAGGGCTGGAAATTGAGTTAATACTAAATCATACCTATGTGATGAAGCCTCCATAAAAACCCTGAATTATGGGGTTTAGAGAGCTTCTTGGTTGGCAAACATATCAGCATGCTGGGAGGGTGGTGCACCCCAACTCCATGGGGATAGAAGCTCTTGCACTCAAGACCCCTCAAGACCTCACCCTATGTATCTCTTCATCTGGCTGTTCATCTGTATCCTTTAATGTAAATAAAGTGTTTCCCAGAGTTCTGTGAGCCAAGAAAATTAATTTATCCCAAGGAGTGAGTAGTGGGAGCATGATTTATTGCCAGTGAGTATAAGTGACAACCTACTACTTGCAATTGGCACCTGAGTCCTTAACCTGGGTGATCTGACACTATCTCCAGGTAGACAGTGCCACAATTGAATTGAATTATAGGACACCCAGCTGGTGTCCCCTGGAGAATTGCTTGGTGTGTGGGGAAATATTGGACACATCTGGTGTGGGAAAAGTTGTATTGAGTGGTGTGTGAGTAGGGGGGGAAAAAGTTTGGACGGCAGGCTAGAAACTCCATCAAGAGTTGATCTTGCAGGTTTCAGGCAGAATTTCTTGTTCCCCAGGAAACCTCAAGTTTTTACTCTTAAAGATTTCAAGTGATTGGATTAGGTCCACCTGAATTATCTGGCGTAATCTTTACTTAAAGTCACTGATGGTAGATGTTAACCACATTGACAAAATACCTTCACAGAAACACCTAGATTAGTGTTTGATTATATAACTGGGTACTAAACCCTAGCTAAGGTGACACATAAAACTAACCATCACAGTGATGCAGCACAATATTTCTCAAAGTTCATGTCAAGACATTCCCACAAGTGCATAAGCTTTTAAGGAATCTGTGAGTCACTAACCAAAGAACTGCTGGGTATTAATGATAACTTTCTTTTTATATAAAATCTCTTTTCAGGTAGACTGATGTCCTCTACTTTGCCCTCTTGCATTGATTTTACTTGCACAAGCATATGACTCCCATTCTCTTATTACACAAGGCCTAATATCCCCATAAATAGCCATGAAGCTTACTCTTTCCACTCTCTGGAGTGAGAAAGATTTTCCTGACATTCTGTAAAGGAAAAATAGGAAAACAGGTCATGACATCATATCTCCATGGTATTGAAACCACCCTTTATAAAATTAATAAAGGGCCACAAGGTGGGAACTGTGGTCCGGCCTGAACTCTGCAAAGGTATAGGCATAGTTTAAAAAATAAACAGCCATTGCATTAGGTAGATAGCAAGGGGCCACCAAGACTCTCCTAGGGATAAAAGTGGGTGCCTTGCCTAGGTGCTGCCTCGAGCAATTGCCCCACCCAGGAAGAAGGAAAAGGGCGGGCACCCTATTTTAGTGCTACCCCACTTAAAGCCTGCCCTGAGAAACTGCCACACCTGGGGGAAGGAGGAACACCCTGCTAATCTGCAAAAGAATGCAGGGAATCCCCCGCCCATGGGGGCTAGGCAGCCCACGCACAATAGGATTTGGAAAGTGACATAGAGTAACCTAAGGCTAATTATCATGTCATTAACTGTCCATCAGAGTGGTTCAGTGGTGACGTCTAAACCACGAGGAGGGTCCAATCCGGACAGTAGAAAACAGGACCCCAGACCCTAATTGGAGTCCTTTTGTTAAGTTCACCATTCTGGGGTGAACGTATCTTGCTCCTACTCTGTAAACCTATATCTTGCTCTTGCCCTGTAAACCTATCTATTTTGTCCTTCCTCAATAAACTTTGTTACACGCTTGCCTTGCTTTTGGTGTGTGTGGTTGTTCTTCACCAAGAACACACCAAGAACTGGTAACAAACAAGATTACCAACCCCAACCCTGACAATTGTTCCCTAGCTTGCCTTCCTGTAACTGTACACTGATTAAGAGCCAGGA
Organism: Daubentonia madagascariensis; assembly: GCA_023783475.1. NCBI lineage: Eukaryota > Metazoa > Chordata > Mammalia > Primates > Daubentoniidae > Daubentonia > Daubentonia madagascariensis. Next base: position 11,634,185 of record JAKFHU010000760.1, read on the forward strand.
ATCCTTGAAGGGTATAAGATTTGTGACTTCTTCAATCACTTTTATAAATAACATTGCCATTGTAAAACCTAAGACTGGTCTTTGAGATATCTTCCAGACTTTGCATTCAGAGGGACCAACTGATGCCAACTGGACCAGTGAGCATACGTGGGAACTGACTCAACAAGTCCTGCAACCCTCTACCCAGGAACTATCTCACCCAAGAAAACAATTTCTGCTTGCCAACCCTATGAGTTCTTCCCCAGCCAATCAGCAAACCCAATTCCCTAGCCATCTGTTGGCCAAATTACCTTTAAAAACCTTAGCCCCAACATTCTCAGGGAGACAGATTTGAGAACTTTCTCCCACCTCCTTGCTTAGTGCCCTGCAATACTAAACTCTTTTTCCACTGCAACTCCTGCTGTCTCAGTGTATTGGCTTCCTTTTGAGCAGGGGGCAATATAACCCAGTTGAATGGTAACAATATAAAATGTCATTTGCCAATTTTTACTATATTGGAACTTGGTAATAGTCCTCTGATATGTAGTTGGATTATTTGTTTCCAAATTAGCTAATGTTGGAGAAAGAGAGGGAAAGAGAGAGACTTTTAACATTAAAATATAGTCTTCAATGAAAATCTCATGTGTGAAATTGTAAGTACATCCTAAGGACCACTCAGACTATAAGGCTAGGCTCGCTAAAGAGAAGCCATTTTGCTTCCAGGATGCTTTAGGATTGTTCTGTCTTAAAAGTTTAGAATTAACCTGCTGCTTGCTTACACAGCTGCTGGGCACAAGATTAGAAAACAACCTTGAGGAAAAACAGGTCAAGAGTCTGGAATAGCCCAACTGGAAGAGGCCAAACGCAGCTTGCTGATGGTAAGATCCACTTACTGTTTGCTGATAACCACAAGCAACTTGCACACACCTTGCTTTTTGCCCCCAACCCCCTTTACCCCTTCCCTTTATAAGTTGCTCAGTAAGCAGGGAAAGAAGAGATGGTCTTTGAGACAATAGTCCACCATTTCTTCAGGCTGCCTGTACTTGAATAAACCATCTTTCCTTCCCCAACACTCACCTCTCGTGTCTGGTTCTCAAGTGGTGGGCAGCTGAATCCGAGTTTGTGGCAGCAAATCGTAATATTCCATTTCTTCTATTGGGAGAGATGACAAACCTCAATGCCCCATTCCTTGACAGTACGAATTTGTCTGTATTGATTTTCTGGTTCTCTTTTCAAAGTGTTAATTGGTCAAACAGGAATAGTACTAATGTTGAGACAGAACAGGGATCTTTCTTGGGGGCGTGCTAGGTCTCCCCAAGGATAGCAATAAAGGAAAATCTTGAGTCCCTGCAGGGAAAGTTCTGGGCACCTAGCTAGTGTTAAAATGTGAATGGGAATAACAATGGTCCTCTAGGTAAGCCAGAGTCATGAGGCGTTTTGGTTCCCTATGGAAACTTAACATATGTCCTTGAATTGTTTTTCAGAAACACCCACCTGATGGAAAATGCAGTTAAGAGGAAACTGAGGAATTAAAGTTTCAAGCAGGCAAAATTGTAAACTGAGGAAACTTTCACTGTTCTTTTTTCTAAATGTCCCCCTGAGGGGCCTGTCACACCCATCTTAACATTCCTTTCTGCTACCCTGAGAATCTCAGAATCCACCTATGCCCTCCCCCCCAACACCCCCCCACACCCCACCTTTAGAATATCATGCCTTTTGGGGCCAGACCAATGATAACCTCCATGTATTGATTTACAATTTTGCCTGCTTGAAATGTACCCCTTCCTTTTAAAACACTGACTTGTAAACCATAGGGGAGTCTGGGTCTTAAGCGTTAGCCGCCCACATTCCTTGCTTGGTGCTCTGCAATAAAGCCTTTTCCTCCCACCACAACTCTAGGCTTCTGTGTTTGACTTGGTCATGCTGGGTGAGCCACCCCCAGTTTGGTTTGGTAACAATGTGATTGCTCTATGCTATAGTTGATTTGGAAATAAAGTGTTCTCAGAAAATAGTGTTTTATTTCCTTCCTGTAGAGTAGTGTCCCCTTGTCCTTGGGGGATATATTCCAAGATCCCTAATGGATGCCTGAAGCCACAGATAGTACTGAGCCCTATACATATACTGTGCATGAGCTTCTTTTTCTTTTTTCACAATTTCACAGAAGATTTGTTATTACTGTATCTCTGAGCAACCTCAGCATACAATTTTTTTTTCTTTCTTTATTAAGTGAAGAACTTAATCTTTTCACTTAAAGGAAGTACTTTACAGCTTCTGTTGGTGTATCTGAATTGCCAGCATCACTTCTCTTGCACTTTGGGGCCACTATTAAGAAACATAGGGGTTACTTGAACACAAGCACTGAGATACCACTAACAGTTGATCTCATAACCAAGGCAACTACTAAGTGACTAAAGGGTGGGTCACTTAGACAGCATGGATCCTCTGGACAAAGGGATGAATCTGGTCCCAGGTGGGACAGAGAGTGGCAGCACAAGATTTCATCATGCTACTCATGTAGCAGAAGGAATGCTTTGGAAAAATGGCAAAAATGTTTTATGTCTCTCTAAAACATCCCCCACTTCTTTTGGAGAACTAAGACCTGCATCCCTGCCTCAGGCCAGTGGTCGGGAGGGGCAGGGGAGTGTCCTTTGTTCTTTGTGCCACAGAAGATGGAATTAATCTGGGCTGAGGTCATGAGATCATCTCAGCCAAAGATAGGATGAATCCACGTAGAGTCACAAGATTATTTTAGCCAAAGATGGGACTATGGGATTAATAAAAACCTTTAAAACCTCTGTACTTCTGCTCAGAAGCGAGCAGGATGTTGGTGCTTTGAGATAGGAGTCTGCCAACCTCCTCATTTGCCAGCAAATTAATAAACTCCTCTTTCCTTCTCCTCAAACCACTTGACCTCCTTTTTCTGATGCAGCCTTGGGGACAAGTGCCAAACTTTTGGTAACACTCAGAACATTGTGCAATTTAAAACTTATGAATTGTTCATTGCTGGAATTTCCATTTAATATTTTTTGACAGAAGTTCACCCAGGTAACTGAAACCATGGAAAGTAAAACCACAGATAAGGGGAGACTACTGTATAATGCTAAGAAATATATTTGGTCTTTGTCCAAGTTCCTAGCACAAAACTCCTAAACCTCTTGGAATTTCCTGAACGATAGGAGTGTCTTCTGTTATTCATAAGGAGCCCCTTTCCACACCCAAGTTTATGCTAATGAGGTGACTTAGGGTGGCCCTAGAGAGCCTCAGGATGGGGCTGGTCACTGAAAGGACCAAGAGATTAGAGGATGGAAATTTTCAGCCCTACCCCTGACTTCTATGTAGAGAGGAGGGGCTGGAGATTGAGCTCTATATAAACAAGCTTTAATGAGCTTCCAAATTAGCAAACACATGCACCTACTGGAGGATGGCACACCCCAGCTCTGTGGAGACAGAAGGTCCTATGCTTGGGGATCCTTCTGGACCTCATCCTGTGTACACCTCTTTACCTGGCTATTTATTTGTATCCTTTGAAATAAACCAGTAAACATAAGGGAAGCATCTTCCTGAGTTCTGTGAGCCATTGTAGCAAATCACCAAACCTTAGAAGGGGATCACTGGAACCATCAATTTACAGCTAGTTGGTCACAAGCACTGGACTCCCAGGATTTGCAACTGGCACCTGAAGTGGGGGGCAGTCCTGTAGGATGGAGCCCTTAAGCTGTGAGATTTGTGTTAACCCAAATTAGTGTAAGAATTGAATTGAATTGTTATACACCCAGTTGGTGTCCAGAGAATCAGAGAATTGGTTATTGGTATTGGAAAATACCTTGGACTTGCCAAGTTTCTCTTTGTACATTTTTAACCTGTTACTTATGCTAATGGGAAAAGCAGTAGCTACATTAATGAAAGCAACATTGCTAACAACTATCACTGGTTCATTGTGTGTCTTCAGACAACCAGTTTGGACTTAGTGAACAGCCTTTAGAGCCTCATAAGAATAAGGCAATAGCGAAGACACACTTGGAAAACCATAAATCTTTAAAGTAGAATGATGAATATGTCCTATTGTCAAGTCTAATTGATGAAGGAGAGTAACGTGCCTTTAAGGTTATTCATTCTAGTATCATGTTAAGTGGTTCACTCACTGACCTTGGTTTAGACACTTTATGAATATGTGCCCCTTATCCTATTCTCTTTATCCATTTTTATAATCAGACAGTTGAAATACTGAAGCTTTCTTTCTAAATAATTTCCTCCATTGTCTAAATTTTTACAGCTGTTTTTTTGTTGTTGTTCTTGGTTTTGTTTATTTTTTTGTTTTTTTTTTTTTTTTTTTTTGGAGTTATTTCTAGCATTTCAGGATCCTAGGGGTCTTTTAGTATATGTTGGTCACAACTTACTGCATGTGCTCAGAGTGCTCAGTGAGGTAAGACAATTAGAAACTGTCTGTGGCATGGCCATTACAAAAATTATAATATTGTGTTGTAATCATTCCTAAGCTAATGATTACAATTTGTTTATTACATCTTATAGATCTGAACTAAAATTATTCTTTATTTTAATGATGTCATCACACTTTTATTGGGGAGATAAAGAGGGAAATGAATCATCTAACATGAATATAATTTTGCAGAAGACATTTGTGAAACAACTGGAAAAATGTATTTGTTAAAAACCTACTTTGGGCCAAGCACTATTAATTAATATTCATTGCTTTCTTACTCTGCATATTAAACCTCACAGTTGCTATTACAGGTTCATAATCCCTTATATGAAATCTCTGAGTTAAATATGTCTCAGAATTTGGAAAGCTTCAGGTTTTAGGGTCTGGGGTATCTCCCTGCGATAAACAACATTAATATTTCCTCAGTGAAATACATGAATATCTACACAGAATGGAATAGGTAAAGGCCATAAGTAGCCTCATATCAGTCCTAGTCAGATTTGCAAATTCAGGTCAGGTCAGGTTTTTCTGCCGAGTAAGAAAAAAATTATTTCCTCTGGTTTGGAGGTTTCAAAATTGTGAATAAGGGATAATGTGCCTGTATAAACCCAGTTTTTTGAAGAGGAACCTGGTGTCTAGAGTGGTTAATACAATTTAAGAACACAGAATTTAAACCTAGACTTGTCTTGATCCAGAGATTGTTGCTGCTGTTGTTGAATGTAAGTTAAAAATTGTGGGCATGTATTTTTTAAGAGTAATTGGAGAATTACTTTCTCCAAGGGACACCAAAAGTAAAAGCTTTAAAAGATTATCCATTATTGAATCAATATTTTTAATACTTTTGAACAATTTTCCAGTGTGATCACCAATCACAAAATCGGGGGAAGGTTATTTTTCCATGTTTTAGAAGTTAATATATATTCAATAAAAGGAATACTTATATGTTTTCCTCACTTATCTAACTTCAAATTAACTCAACTGGCTGTCAAGAGCTTGTTTTGACTTGGAAAGTTTGATGCTAGATTAGATTTGAAGGACCTGTAAAGCAATTATTTTCACCACTATCCATGTGGGCTGTTAATGAATTATGGTTTATGTTCATATCTACTCACATCCTACAAAGACCCCACTTTTTAAAGACTGTGGAAGTAGATAGGCTATTAGCAGGTATCAACTGGATACTGTTGACATGATGACAATGCAGTTTTGTCTGGGCAAAAAATGCTGGCAAAAGTACTGCAAATACTCTGGGATACTATCTGGCCAGAACTTTGACTAGGGTTTTTAGAAAAACATGATGTTATCCTGAATACCAGATGCTGCGTGCTAAAACTTTTGGAGCAAGTAATCCTTTATTGGGAAGGCCAAATACAGTCCTCATGTGTTGCAATAAGCCAGAATTTTCTACACTTACCACTCTACCCTTAGGTGAACTTCCCATGATTATACCACAAACAAAGAAGCAGAGTAATTCTAGTGGAATGCTTTAAACTGGAAGTAAATCACAATATTGTTACTATGTTCAATGAAAGCTTAGGTGCAATTCATGTCATAAGTTTTAAGAACTGGGTTCTTAAAAATAACGAAAATTTTTACTTCTACGCTGCTGTCCTCAGTGAGGAGTCATAAAAGCATCCATTATCACAAGATTTTACACTATAGTCAAATTGGTTAAAGATTTGGCAAGCAAATTTCTATTGTACCTACAAATTTGATATAGTAACTATTTATAGCTGAATAATTGCAAAAACAATTTTTAACAGACCATAACTAGGTCTTCACTAACAAATTTTGGTCATTCAAGAAATAAACCTCTTAGGAATGTAACGTTGTGACCAATATTCAGAAAGATAGAGTCATTATGCATTTTAAAGGATGTCAAATACATCATGCCTATTTTGCACTTTTTCGATAGAAAGCTACAATTGAAAATATGATAAAGTAATGTTAAACTAAATTTTATCTAAGTGAGAGAATTGCTAAATCGAAAAGAAAAGCAAATCACTCCATAATTTAGATTCTACTTTTGATCTCTTTTGGAATCATTTTTAATATGCTTATCGTACTGGCCTAAAAATATAAACACTATGGCATATTTAGCACGAAAAATTCCACAATAGGTTTGAAATGAACTTAAAGGTGGTTTCTCCCGAGGACTGTCTCCCAGACCTGCAGAAGGCCATCCTCACATGGCCTTTTCTCTAAGTGTGCAGCCCTCATGTGTCTTCCCCTTCTTCTAAGGACACCTGTTATGCTGGATTAGGGGCCCACCTTTATGACCTCATATTCTACACTTACTACTGCTGTTACAAGGACATCACAGCAAATAGTCACGTGTAAACCCAGGGACAGCAAGACCTAGATATGCTATTGTAAATAATATTCTACTTGCTCTTTATTTAACATCCCACTCCCAATCATTTACACGTAATTTATGTCTTTGTAGGCCCTACTCAAAATAGGGTCACACTGGGGGTTAAGGCTTCAACATATGAATGTGGTGGGGAGACACAATTCACATAACAAGAGCTTATACAAATGCAGTGGCAATGGAAATACGAAGGAGTAAAATTTGAAAGACTTTTTTGAGATAGAATCAATAGCATTATTTGGTCAACTGAATGCAAGAAGTGGAAAGAATAAGAAAGGAGTTTTAAAGCCTTCACCGGCATTTGGTACATGCCAAACACTTTGCTATGTGCTGGACATACGCAGGTAGACGTGAAAGACACAGCCCCTACATTTAGAACAGAGGCTACTTTGAAATAGTTCAAGGAAATACTGTATTCTAGAATGACCTACATTACTTAACTTTGTACCTGCGTCTCAAAAACATACAAAGATTTACCTTTCAAAGAATGTAGGTGTTGGGATTTGTTATAGTTGATTTTGAATCATGAATTTGCAATTCAACAGCAAGACCTTGGAGCAGTGAATATTTCCAAACCTCGGTTTCTTCATCTGCAACACATAATTAATAACATCCACCTTACATACGGCTGATATCAGAATAAAATGAGTTGACGTATATAAGGTGCAGAGTATAGAGCCAGGTCCATTCAATAAATATTGTTAGTAAAAAAAAAAAAAAAAAGTAGCTCCCGCTCAGTAAAAATCTTGTTTTGTTTTTGTTTTTGTTTTTGTTTTTTCTGATGGGAGAGGGAAGACAGAGAAGGGGTGAGGGTGTGACAGATGGTACTTGCAACTATAAGAAAGGTAAAACAACCCAAAGTAATGGTTGTTTTCTTCATAGTTATGATTAGGTTAAGTCCTTCTCCCAGCTTTATTTGTGGCCCAGAGATCTCAATCATGATTTAGTACAGTGGTTGGTTCCCAACATTTTTTGCTATGAAAATCCCTTTTTTAACATTGAAGAAGAATCCAGATGCTATGGTAGTAGTAATTTTATTTTTTATAGTCATTGTTTAAGAAATGAATAATGATAAAAATTTACTCCAAATCCAATGAAATTTAAAAATAAATTTGTATTTTACCACATTGAAAAATACTCATAGAGATACCATTGAGATATTTATTCAGTATATGTGTGTGTGTGTAGATATTAATCTCTTTAAAATAAATCTATACAACCCTAAAGGTCCATGGCCCATAAATTTGGACCCACTTGCCGTTTGTGGATCACAAATGTAAAAATTAGATTTCTGCCATTAACCTAGTAAACTTTATCAAGTAATTTATTTAACCTCTTAGAGCTTACATTGCAATATCATTCATATTACCTGCTGTACTTTTATGATTAAGTAATTGTGAAGTGCAAATGGGATAAGTTATAAAAAGTTTTCACAGTACAAGGCCTGGTTCTCTTTTGATACCATATTAGGAGCAATATGGAAAGAGGAAGTGCTATGAAAGTGTGAAATTGTAGTGGTAGTAGAGGTAGCAGTTGTAGTGGTGGTAGTAGTAGTAGTAGTAGCAGCAGCAGCAATATCCCCTAGGGAAATGACCAAGTTATTTTTCTATACCTCAGTTCTTTGTAGGACCTACAATCTTGCACATCATATATGATATCTCCAAAATTCATATATTCTTCAGCTATCAAATGGAAAAAATTCTTTTTTTTTTTTTTTTTTTTCTGACAGGGTCTCACTCTGTTGCTCAGGCTAGAGTGCAGTGGCATCATCACAGCTCACTGCAACCTCAAACTCCTGGGCTCAAGTGATCCTCTTGCATCAGCCTCCCAAGTAGCTGGGACTACAGGTGGACACCAATGTGCCCAGCTAATTTTTCTATTTTTAGTAGAGTTGGGGTCTCACTCTTGCTCAGGGTGGTCTTGAACTCCTGAGCTCAAGTGATCCTCCCGCCTTGGCCTCTCAGAGTGCTAGGATTACAGGCGTGAGCCACTGTGCCTGGCCAGAAAAAATTCTTAAATTAGTAAAACTTTTCTATCATGCCTCACTTTTTACTAAAGGAAATCACCTAATAATGTTGGTTGAATGACTTTCAAAATACACTTTCTTACCTTCCCATAGGAAAAAAAACCCACAAATGTTTCCTGAAGGAAGATTATATGATTAATGAAAGGGCATTGATGATACTGCTCTGATTCAGTTACGGCTAATAACAGAAAGGAATGGACAATGGAGACAAATTTAGAGCATTGCTTAGAATGAATAGGGGATATATGTGAAATGGAAGTTCCACTTGCATTTACAAATAAGTTAATGACCAATACGTAGTTCACATCCTTTCAATGTCGTAGTCATGTGTTGCAGATGAAAAAACTGAGGTTCAGAAATGTTCACTGCTCCAAGGTCACAAAGCTGATGAATTGCAAATTCATGTTTCAAAATCATAAAATCCATGGACGCTCAAGTCCCTTATATAAAAGGATGTAGTATTTGTATATAACCTATGCACATCCTTCCATATACTTTTAACCATCTCTAGATTACTTATAATACCTAATATAATGTAATGCTATGTAAATAGTTGTCATTCTGTATTGCTTAGGGAATAAACATGTCCTTTCTCTATATTCAAAAGACTATAGAGAAGAGAGATTCAAGAGATCTAGAATTTGATGAGAAGTCATAGAGAAACAAATAAACCTTGCCATTTGTCTACTGTAATGCACTTTACCGTGAGTGAATGAGTGAAATAATTTATATTTCAGATAAAATTATCTTCCAAAGACAAAAATCAATGTGTAGGAACTTTTCAATAATAAAGGCTATGATTCAAAAGTTAGTGGCTTTTCAAATTGAAGGATCTAAAGCAACTACAGAAGCTATTTGAAGCTGTCTACAGGAAGAGCCATTAGATTAAAAGGCTATAAACTATTAGACACCTTATAACAGAAGAGAAAGAGGAAGAGACTGCCTGGCTGATCCCAAGGAAAGATAACAAGACCAGAAAAAGATTCCCAGCAGGAGAGTAAAATTGGTGTAGGGAGTGGGGAGAGGCAGTCCTAAAACTGCAAGAGGAGACAGGGGAGAAGGATGGATATATGCAAAACTCTCTGTGTCTTTACTCGCACTTTTCAAAGCTCCAGTTGATAAATCCAAGCAAATTTTATATCTAATTTGCCTTCTTTTGAGCTTAATATTATGGGTTGGCTTACAACACATTACCAAATGTTATCTTTTCAATCAATCTGGAGAACCGTATTTTCTAAAGATTTGCTCAGTATTTTCCTCAGAGACACATTTCCAGACAGCCTGTTTCTCATTAGCTGGAATAAACAGGAGTGTGTTTATAGCACAGCGCCAGACTTAAAAGAATATCCTTTCTTAGGGAAGCTGGTCAGGGAATTAGCAGTGCTGTAACTTAAAGGAGTGAACTGCAGTGTCCAGCTGTGATAGAAGACAGAGTATGGGTTCATTAATATTGACTTTAAAAAGCATACTATATAACTCTTTGTGACACAAAGATGGAGTTTTGTTTTGAACACAATTTTAACCACATGAAACTCTAACATATGAAAATCGATTTGTGCCAAACAGACATATTATGTAGTGATTATAAAATGTTTAACTTCTGTTCAGAAAATATTGACTACCTATTGGGCAATATAGAGAATACAAATATGTGTAAGACATTCTTAAATAGCTCACATTCTAGTGACTAATACAGCTTATGGCAAAAATACAACCCAAAGAAATCACTTTTTAATATTATACGTTTACAAAAAAATTTCAGTTAAGTCAATTACAAATGTATAGGGATTTATTAGTGGAGGTCAGTAACATTATCAAAGAAAGTAATAGAGAATACAGTTGCCCCCCAGTACCCACAGAGAATTAGTGCCAAGGCCTCCTGAGGACACTAAAATCTGTGGATGCTCAAGCCTCTTATATAAAATGGCCTAGTATTTGCATATAACCTATGCACATCCTCCCATTTACTTTAAATCATCTCTAGATTACTTATAATGCCTAATACAGTGTAATGCTATGTAAATAATTGTCATAATGTATTGTTTAGGGAATAATGACAAAATCTGTACATATTCAGTACAGACACAACCATCCTTTTTTTAAAATATTTTCAACATGCAGTTGGTTGAATCCACAGATATGGAACCCATAGAGATGGAGGGATGACTATATTTGTAAATATCCTGATAAAAGATAATATTTGAACGTATTTTTAGCATTGTAAAATAAATCCCAAATGTCTTGGCTAGCAATATTGATAATCAAAAGCAAGAAAAAATCCACTCACACTTATGCAATCACATTGCATTATTTGACCTACTTCCCTTTCATGGAGGTAATTTCACTGGCAATAGTGGGCCCAGCCGACCAAGAACATAAGGTGCAGTAAGAATGAGAAGTTCAGACAAAACATAATATAGATAATTTACAAGTAAATAATTGAGAGTGTGGTATTTAATAAAGAGCTGGTAGAATATAATTTATAATAGCATATATAGCTCTTGCTCTCTCTGGACTTATATAGAATATTTCCTATAATATTCCCATAACAGTAGTTTTAAGTATATTATATTAGAAATAAGGATGCAATGCAGTTCCTTTAAATAAAAAAATACAGAGAATTTTTCAAACAATATATTTTTATTACTGACATGTTTAATATTGAGGAAAAATCTTGCCCCCAGGTATTTGCAGCAATAGTCTGATATCCCTCTGCTTCAGGTATTAAAAGATAATATTGAACTAGTTCCAAAAGAGAATATTTAATCTAACAATATTGTTTATTTCAAAAGAGTCGATTAATTGCTTGAGACTTCATGCTATTCCTACATATTCACATAACACTTGACATTATTATTCTTATTACTACATTATAAATTAGATTTTAAATCAAACAGCTATTTCGGTCTTCATGAAAGGAGTTTTAAAGGAATTTACATTTGCATTATTATTTTCTTTGTTGGAATCAGTAACAAAAAGTAAGTCCAAGTTCAAATGTTTGTAAATTACAATCTGTTTCTTGTGGGTTAAAACAAAACAAAACAAATACAAAACCTGCTTATGGCTGTTTGCTGTAAATAGAAGTTTTAACATTACATATATAGTGACTGAAATATTCTCATTACGATGATCATTACTTTTTCTAAATATTGAGAAAAATATATTATGAATCTACACTATTAATTGAAATCCACTCCAAATAGTGACTGTTGTGGCCCAAGATAGAAAAAAAAATCATTCTACAGAGTATTTTGGCATGTGAGAAAGTGCAAAGAGAGTAAAGAAATAAAGGTAAGAAAGAAAAGACCAACGGAGTAATTCATTCCATTAGAATGGAGCTAAAACACAGTCATCTCAGTACACGAACTGTGATGCTCTGGAAGCCTCCCAGTATAGACTACTCAGAGTATTGCGGTGAACACTGTGGGACAGTACCTACTGGCTAAACCTAAAGTTGCCATCTATTTGGAATGTAGCTTTTGCGTATAGCCACTAGAGGATGACAAGGTCTCACCAACGTAACAAAGAGGAAAAAGGTGTTTTGGAGAAGGCACAGGCACACTCATTTTGTGAGTCTTGTCAAGTAGAGTGCTTTGATCAGAAAATGGGAAAAAAAAAAATCTTTCACCAGAAGAAAGAAACTTTGAGGAAGTTGTAGTACATAAACATCTAGTCTGGCAACCTTCACAAAGAACAGCTTAATTGGATCCAAACTTAGTAGTTTATTTTCCCTGTACTTAACCAACAATGAGGTCATTATTTTACAGTGATTTATTCAAAATTATTCAAATTTAGTTCATCTTCACAATATACCTTAAACTGATTCAAAGGAAAACACGAAACTTGAGATTCAGCAGATTGATATGTGAAAAAGCACTTTGCTTCCCAAAAGCTACTATTAGGTAGATGTAAAATATTGAGGAAAGGAGATGGTGGGAGCTTTGGACGGAGAAGGCAGATGGAATACCTAAAGCAAAGGTCTTTCTTCCAAGCAGAATCTTTTTTTTTTTTTTTTAATTTATTTTTTAAATTTCAGAATATCATGGGGTTACAACACTTTGGCCATACACATTGCCCCTGTTCTGCCCGTGTCAGAGCCACAATCATGGTCATCCCCCAAACTGTGCTCCCTGCATCCATTCAGTGAGACTTTTTCCCAACCCTTCCACCCCCCTCCCGCCCACCCGCCCTCAGATGAATATTATTGCCCTGTGTGATGTAAGTGTTCATCAGTTAGTACCAGTTTGATGGTGAGTACCAGTGGTGCTTGTTTTTCCATTCCTGTGACACTTTGCTTCGAAGAATGGGTTCTAGCTCCAACCAGGATAATACCAGATGTGTTAATTCACTATTGTTCCTTATTGCTGAGTAATATTCCATGGTATACATATACCACATTTTATTGATCCACTCGTGTATTGATGGGCACCTGGGTTGTTTCCACATCTTTGCAATTGTGAATTGTGCTGCTATGAACATTCGTGAGCAGATGTCTTTATTATAAAATGTCTTTTTTTCCTTTGGATAAATACCCAGTAGTGGGATTGTTGGGTCAAATGGTAATTCTACTTTTAATTCTTTGAGGTATCTCCATATTCTTTTCCATAGAGGTTGTACTAATTTGCAGTCCCAACAGCAGTGTATGAGTGTTCCTATCTGTCCACATCCCCGCCAACATTTGTTGTTTGGGGATTTTTTGATATGAGCCAATCTCACTGGAGTTAAGTGATATCTCATTGTGGTTTTGATTTGCATTTCCCTGATGATTAGAGAAGTTGAGCAATTTTTTATATGTTTCCTGGCCATTATTCTGTCTTCTTTGGAAAAGTTTCTGTTCATGTCCTTTGCCCATTTTTTAATAGGGTTGTTTGATTTTTTCTTGTTGATTTTCCTAAGTTCTGTATAGATTCTGGTTATCAGCCCTTTATCAGAGGTGTAGCATGCCAATATTTTCTCCATTCTGTAGGTTGTCTGTTCACTCTAGTGTTAGTTTCCTTGGCTGTGCAGAAGCTTTTCAATTTGATCAGGTCCCATGTATTTATTTTTGTTGCTGCTGTGATTGCTTTGGGGGTCTTCTTCATAAATTCTTTGCCTAGGCCAATGTCCATAAGAGTTTTTCCAACGTTTTCTTCGAGAATTCTTATGGTTTCATGTCTTAGGTTTAGATCTGTTATCCATTGTGAGTTGATTTTTGTGAGAGGTGAGAGGTGTGGGTCCAGTTTCAGTCTTCTACATATGGCCGTCCAGTTTTCCCAGCACCATTTGTTGAATAGGGAATCTTTTCCCCAGTGTACATTTTTCTGGAATTTGTCAAAGATCAGGTGACTGTATGAGGTTGGTTTTATATTTGGGTTCTCAGTCCTGTTCCATTGGGCTATGTGTCTGTTCTTGTGCCAATACCATGCAGTTTTGGTTACTATAGCCTTGTAGTATAGTTTGAAGTCTGGTAGATAGATGCCTTCCAATTTGTTCTTTTTGCTTAAGATTGCTTTGGCTAGACGGGGTCTTCTCTAGTTCCACACGAAGAGTAGAATTATTTTTTCTAGATCGGCAAAAAATTATGTTGGTATTTTGATAGGGATTGCATTGATTCTGTAAATTAATTTAGGTAGCAAAGCCATTTTTACTATGTTGACTCTGCCTATCCAAGAGCATGGTAGGGCTTTCCATCTATTTACATCCTCTGCAATTTCTTTTCTCAGTGTTTCATAATTCTCTCTATATAGGTCTTTGACCTCCTTAGTTAGATATGTTCCTAAATATTTAATTTTCTTTGGTGCTATTGTGAAAGGTATTGCATCTTTAATTTGTTTCTCAGCTTGATTGTTATTAGCATATATGAAGGCTATGGATTTGTGTGTATTAATTTTGTATCCTGAGACTTTGCTGAATTCATTTATCAATTCCAAGCAGAATCTTTTTTAAAGAATCGAGACAAAATTCACACAACTAAAATTCACCATTTTAACCATTTTACTGGTACTATTTCAGCTGTTTATAGTATATTCAAAATGTACTCCTATCTAATTCCAGATAATTCCCTTCACCCCAAAAAGAAACCAAATACCCACCAAGAAGTCATTCCTCAATCTCCCATCCCCTCAGCCCGAGAACTACTTTCTGCCTTTGGTTTGCCCATCTCTGGATTTGCCCATCTCTGGACTTGCCTATTCTAGATATTTCATATAAACTAAGTAATATGTGACCTTTTGTGTCTTGTTTCTTTCACGTAGCACAAGTAAAAGTTTCCAAGGTTCATCCACGCAGTACCATGTATCAGTACTTCATTCCTTCTTACACCTAAATAATGCCCCATTGCATATATATGACATATGTTTTTTATCCACTCATCATCACTTGATGAACATTTGGGTTGTCCCACCTGACGGCTACTGTGAATAGTGCTGCTACGAACATTTAGATACAATTATCTGTTTGAATATCTGTTTTTAATTCTCTTGGATATATTATACACATAGGAGTGAAATTGCAGATTATATGGTAACTCTATGTTTGACTTTTTAAAGAATTACAAAACTGTTTCCCATAGTGGTTGCATCATTTTACCCCCCAGCAATATATGAGGGTTTCAATTTTTCCACATGCTCACCACCACTTACTATTTTCTGTTTTTTCATTACAGCCATCCCATTGGGTGTAAAGTGGTAACTCATAGTTTTGATTTGCATTTCTCTAGGAACTAATGACACTGAGCATTTTTTCATGTGCTTATCAGCCATTTTGTAGAACTTCTGAAGAGACATTTTCAGTTCAAGTCCTTTGCTCATTTTAAAAATTTAACTGTTTGTCTATTTGTTGTTGATTTGTAAAAGTTCTTTTCATATTCTGGATGCTAGACCCTTAGGAGATATATGACTTGCGAATATTTTCTCCCATTCTAAAGGCAGCCATTTCACTTTCTCAATAATGTACTTTGATGAAAAGTTTTTAATTTTGATGAAGTCTAATTTATTTATTTTCCTTCTGTTGCATGTGCTTTTGATGTTATATTTATGAAATCATTGACTAATCCAAGGTCACAAGAATACACTTATGTTTCCTTCTAATAATTTTATGGTTTTAAGTCTTACATTTAGGTCTCTCATAGATTTTGGGTTAATTTTTGTATATGGTATGAGGTAGGGATCCAAATTAATTCTTTGGTACATCTGTGTGTGTTTGTGTATATGTATATATATATATAGAGAGAGAGTATATATTGTTGGAGCATTTTAAAAATTGTGATGTTTTGATATATGTATACAATGCAGCATGATTAAATCAAGCTAATGAACATATCCATCACTTCACATACCTATCATTTTTTATGGTGAGACATTTGAAATTTACTCTCTTTGTTATTTGAAATATATAATACATTATTATTGACTATAGTCACCCTACTGTGCAGATCTCAAAACCTATTTTATTTGTCTATGTAAAACTTTGTACCCTTTGATCAACAACTCCCTATTCTCTCCACCCCCACCTGACCCCCAGCCTCTGGTAACTATCATTCTACTCTCTACTTCCATGAGTTCAATTTTATTAGATTCCACATATAAGCAAGATCATGTGGTATGTGTCTTTCTATACCTGGCTTATTTTACTTAGTATAATGTCCTCTAGATTCATCCATACTGTTGCAAATGACGGGTTCCCCCTGCCCCTTTTTAAGGTTGAATACTACTCTCCTGCGTATATTTACCATTCTTTATAACCCATTCATCCATCAATGGATGTTTAGGTTGTTTCCATATCTTGGCTGTTGTGAATAATGCTGCAATGAACATGGAGTGCTGATATCCCTTTGACATGTTGATTTCAGTTACTTTGAATATACTCCCAGAAGTGGTATCACTGGGTCATACAGTAGTTCTGTTTTTAGTGTTTTGAGAAACCTCCACACTGTTTTCCATAATGGCTATGCTAATTTACATTTTCAACAACAATGTGTGAGAGCTCCCTTTTCTCCATATTCTCTCTGACATTTGTTACCTTTCATCCTCTTGATAAAAGCCACTTTCAACAGGTGTGAAGTGGTATCTCATTATGGTTGTAATTTGCATTTCCCTAATGTTTAGTGATGCTGAGCATGGTTTCATGTGCCTATTGGCCATTTGTGTGTCTTCTTTTCAGAAATATCTGTTCAGGTCCTTTGTCGATTTTTTAATTGGGTTATATGTTTTCTGGCAATTGGGTTCTTTGGGTTCCTTACATATTTTGAATATTAACCCCTTATCAGATGTATGGTTTGCAAGTATTTTCTCCCATTCTGTGGGTTATCTCTTCACTTTGTTAATTGTTTCCTTTGATATGGAGAAACTTTTAGTTTGATGTGATCCCATTTGTCTAATTTTGCTTTTGTCCCTTGTGCTTTCATGGTCATACCTAAAAATAACACATTGCCTGGAACAATGTAGTGGGCCTTTTTCCCTATGTTTTATTCTAGAAGTTTTACAGTTTCAGGTCTTATTATTTAAGTCTTTAATCCATTTTGAGTTGAGCTAGTAGAAGTCCTCACCAGAGCAACTAGGCAAGAGAAAGAAATAAAAGGTATCCTAAAAGGAAAGGAAAAAGTGAAATTGTCTCTACTTGTTGACATGATCTCATATATAAAATATCTTAAAGACTCTACCAAAAAAACTGTTAGAACTAATAAACAAATTCAGTGGTTGCAGGATACAAAATCAAATACAAAAAGTAATAGCATTTCTAAATACTAACAATGAGCTATCTGAAAAGAAAATTAAGACAACAATCCCATTTACAATAGCAACAACAACAAAATACTTTGGTGAAAATTTAACCTAGGTTGTAAAAGACCTGTGTGCTGAAAACTATAAAACACTGATGAAAGAAATCAAAGAAAGCACAAATAAATGAAAAGGTATGCCATGTTCATGGATTGGAAGAATTAATAATGTGAAAATGTCCATTCTACCCAATGTGATTTACAGATTAAATGCAATCCCTATCAAAATTTCAATGTTATTTTCACAAAAATGGAAAAAAATCATTAAATTCATATGAATCACAAAAGACCTCAAATAGCCAAAACAGTCTTGAGGAAAAAGAAGAAAGTTGGAGGCATCACACTCCCTGTTACCTTTACAAGTGTTCATTATTTCTTCATGTGCATTTGAGTTACTAGATAGCATTCTTTCACTTTGGCCTACAGGAGTCCCTTTAGCACTTGTGTAGGGCAGGTTTACTAGCAATGAACTCTGTCATGTTGCTCTGTTTATCTGAAAAAGGTTTAATTTGTCCTTTATTTTTGAAGGATAATTTTACCAGATACAGAATTCTTGTTGACAGGTTTTTTTTTTTCTTTCAGCACTTTGGGTGTTATTTCACTGTCTTCTGGCCTCCATGGCTTTTGATGAAAACTCAGAAGTTATCCTCTTGTTGAGAATCCCTTCCTTGTAGATGATAGGATTCTGTTTTCAAGATTCTCTCTTTGCCTTTGGTTTTTGATAGTTTGCCTATAATGTGTCTTAGTTGTTGACCATTACTTCTTCAAATATTCAATCCACCCCCTTTCTTACTGTCTTCTCCTTTTGGGAATTCTGCTATGACTATGCTGATATGCTTGATGGTCCCCAACAGGCCTTTTAGGCTTGGTTCACTTTTTGTTCTTTGTTTATTTTTGTCACTCAATCTGAACAATCTCAACTGACCTATATGCTAAGCCCACTGATTCTTTCTTTTGCCTGTTCAAATCTGCTGTTGGGCCCTTCCAGAGAATTTTTCATTTTAATTATTGTATTTTTCAATTCTAGAATTTCTATTGGTTCTTTTTCATACTTTCTATCTCTCTCTTCATTGATATTCTCCATTTGGAGACACATCATTCTCATGGTCTCCTTTAGTTCTTTAGCCATGCATTCCTTTATCTCTTTGAACAAATTTAAAATAAGTTATTTAAAATCTATCTATAATAAGTTTACTATCTGAGCTTCCTCAGGCAGTCTCTACTGATTGCTTTTTTCCCCATGTATGGACCACATTTTCTTTTTTCTTCATATACCTCATAATTTTTGGTTAAAAACTGGACACTTCAAATACAATCATGCATTGCTTAATGATGGGAATACATTCTGAGAAATACATCATTAAGCAATTTGGTCATTGTGCAAACATCACAGAATATACTTACACAAACCTAGATGGTGTAGCCTAGTACACACCTAGGCTATGGAATTGCCTATTGCTCCTAGGCTACAAACTTTTATAGCATGTTACTGTACTGAATACTGTAGGCAACTGTAATACAATGTAAGTATTTGTGTATCTAAACATATACAAATATATAAAAGGTACAGTAAAAATACAGAATAAAAGATTTTAAAAATGATACACCTGCATAGGGCACTCAGCATGAATGGAGCTTGCTAGACTAGAAGTTGCTCTGGGTGAGTCAGTGAGTGAGTGGTGAGTGACTGTGAAGGCCTAGGGCATTACTTTACACTACTGTAGGCTTTATAAACATGGTACACTTAGGTTACACTGAATTTATTTTAAGAATTCTTTTTTTAATAATAAATTAAACAGCTTTACCTGTAACTTTTTTACTTGATAAACTTTAAAATTTTTTTTAACTTTTTGACTCTTTGTAACGTAGTAACATTTAGCTTAAAACACAAATGCTTTGTACAGCTGTACAAAAATATTTTCTTTATATCCTTATCCTACAAGATTTTTTCTACTTTTAAATTTTTTAACATTTTTAAATTTTTAAACCGGTTTGTTAAAATCTAACACACAAACATTCACATTAGCCTAGGTCTACACAGGGTCAGAATCATCAATATCACTGTCTTCCACCTCCACATCTTGTCCCACTGGAAGGTCTTCAGAATAAGTAACACACATGGAACTGTCACTTCCTATAAGTGCCTATATATGCCTTCTTCTGCAATACCTCTTAAAGGACCTGTCTGAGGGTGTTTTTAACTTTTTAAAAAAGTTAATTTTTTTAATAAGTAAAAGGAATGCAATCTAAAATAATGATAAAAAGTATAGTATAGTAAATGCATAAACCAGTAACATAGTTGTATATTATCATTATCAACTATTATGTACTGTACCTAATTGTATGTACAGGAATATGTCAGATCATTAAAAATGCTTATTCCCTAAAGCACCTCATTTCCCAGCCTTTCTTCCTAAGCTCTTTGGTTAGTTTACTTTTTTGCCTCTAACTTTCATCTACTGACCCAGGTGGCAATAACTAATGCATTTGCCTGTAATTGCTTTTGACAAACATTCCAAGGAGACACCATACCAGTCAAAACAAACAATCAAAATTCTTTGCAAACAACAACCCTGATTCCAAGAACAGAGACACAGACCAATAGAACAGGACTGAGAACCCAGATATAAAACCATACTCATACTGTCATCTGAGCTTTGACAAAGTAGACAGAAATATACACTGGGGAAAATAATCCCTATTCAATAAATGGTGCTGGGAAAATTGGATAGCCACATGTAGAAGACTGAAACTAGATTCACACCTCTCACCTCTCACAAAAATCAACTCACAATGGATAACAGACTTAAACTTAAGACGTGAAACCATAAGAATTCTAGAAGAAAACGTTGGAAAAACTCTTGTAGACATTGGCCTAGGCAAAGAATTTATGAAGAAGACCCCCAAAGCAATCACAGCAGCAACAAAAAGAAATAAATGGGACCTGATCAAATTACAAAGCTTCTGCACAGGCAAGAAAACTATTACTAGAGTGAACAGACAACCTACAGAATTGGAGAAAATATTTGCATGCTACACATCTGATAAAGGGCTGATAACCAGAATCTACACAGAACTTAGGAAAATCAACAAGAAAAACATCAAACAACCCCATTAAAAAGTGGGCAAAGGACATGAACAGAAACTTTTCAAAAGAAGACAGAATAATGGCCAGGAAACATATAAAAAATTGCTCAATTTCTGTAATCATCAGGGAAATGCAAATCAAAACCACAATGAGATATCACTTAACTCCAGTGAGATTGACTTATATCAAAAAGTTCCAAAACAACAAATGTTGGCAGGGATGTGGACAGATAGGAATACTCATACACTGCTGTTGGGACTGCAAATTAGTACAACCTCTATGGAAAGTAATATGGAGATACCTCAAAGAACTAAAAGTAGAACTACCATTTGATCCAGCAATCCCACTACTGGGTATTTACCCAAAGGAAAAAAAGACATTCTATAATAAAGACATCTGCACTTGAATATTTATAGCAGCACAATTCACAATTACAAAGATGTGGAAACAACCCAAGTGCCCATCAATACACAAGTGGATTAATAAAATGTGGTATATGTATACCATGGAGTATTACTCAGCAATAAAAAACAACTGTGAATTAACACATCTGGTATTATTCTGAATGGAGCTGGAGCCTATTCTTCTAAGTGAAGTATCACAAGAATGGAAAAACAAGCACCACTGGTACTCACCATCAAATTGGTACTAACTGATCAATACTATGTGCACACATGGAAATAATATTCACCAGGGGTCAGGAAGGTGGGAGGGGGGTGGAGGGGATGGGAAAACTCCCACCGAATGGGTGTGGGGCACACAGTTTGGGGGATGTTCACGATTGTAGCTCTGACTTGGGCAGTGCATAGGCAATATATGTAACCAAAGTGTTTGTACCCCCATAATATTCTGAAATTTAAAAAAAAATTCTTTGCAAATGAGATCTATTCTGCCCCCTCTGGAACTGGCATCTGTATCAGTGGACTGTTATCTTCAAGGCCATTGCCAGGGCAGAGAGTAGGGAGCAGGACTAGGGTAAGTTTAAATACCATAAAGCTCACTGTTATTACTGAGATTCAGTGTTTTTTTCTTGATTAAGTATACCAAGGTTGCTGCAAGTTACTGTTAGACTCCAGAGTACCAAAAATGTGGATTCCGATAGTTTTTGCCAAGTGTTTTTGTTGCTTTTATAGAGGGATGGACTTTTGAATGTCTTACTGCACCATTTTCCCTGACATCCTCTAAGCAGAATCTTTACCCATATGTGAACTAATCAAGAGTTTGTGTGAACTAGTTAAGGATTTTTTTCCCTTTTTTTTGGGAGGGGTAACATTCTATTTTTTTGTTTCGTTTTGTTTTTCAGTCAGGAAAGGATGTTGAATTAATTTTATAGACCACTTTATGGAAATATTTATGTACAGGATAATTCACTTCTTTTCTCTAAAATCAGTCACTAACATATTCTGAAAATTGTAAAAAGTACATAGAGTAAAATAAATAATTCTAGCATGAATTTATGTAAAATATTCTATAGACCTTGTCTGAAAAAGATGCCAAAGATAACACTGGACCCAGATTCTTGACTGCAGTGGTTCACTGTTGACAACCTTTTGTGGATAGAAAATAGATAGACTGTGTTGGTATAAACATACAAAAGTGATTGTCAAGCTGATTTTATAATTTCAATAATTCAGTTCTTGTTTTTCCGTTATCTTATTATACACTAAGCTTAAAAAATATTAGTAAGGAAGATGTTAAAACTACTATCAGTCCCAGTAGTATAAATATTCTTTTTTTGTGTTAAGCTCTGCATTGTGATACTGCCCTAAGTGGTTCTCTGCCTTTTTGTCTTTGATTCACATCTTTGGATATATGCATTTTGGGCAAAGGTTTAAAAACATGTTGGAAAAGAATGTGAAAAAATTTAAGACACTAAATTCAAAATAACAAGCTACCAAGCTACTAAGTTTCACAGTGGCTAAAAGCAAGAATCATATTCTACAGCTAGACTATTTGCCATGTGGAAGAACTTGGGAAAGTTATGTATCTGTTAAAAGCACAATGTAAAGCACACTGATGGTAAAACAGCAATAGTGGAAAAATACGCTCTTTGCATCATAGGGTTACTTACTATCCAAGTCTTAGATTACCTCTACACCTTTTCTATGTGAGAAAATAAACACATGTATTTAAGCCACTATTTTTGTTGTTGTTACTGTTACTGGTTTTGTTTTTGTTTTCTGATATATGTAAATCTGATCCTAATACAGGGATAATAACAGTACTTTTCTCATAGGGTTATTGTGATGATTTAACTGAGACACATGTGGAGCCCTTAGAATGGCACCTCCTGTGTAGTACTTTTCTGAAAGTGCCAGCCATTCTAATATCTAGTTCTCTCTTATTTTCAGAGTCTAGGAGGAAGGAAGCAAGTCAGACCTCACTACTAAGAAACCTAGAGAAGAATGGAGAAGTCAGAAAGGGAGGGTTATAGGCAATTATAAACAAAAGTAAGATGAGAAAAGACCATCAAATTATTGAACCCCTTTTTCCAGGAACTCAGAAACTTTTAATTGAATAGGACTATGCGATAAAGAATTTGTCTGGTCTTCATCCCCAGTTCCTGGGAGATAGCCTTTAAATCATTGGGATTTCCCGAGTGATAGGAGTGTGTCTGTTATTCACAGTGGGTCCCTCAGATCATACCTGACAGTTCATGCTAACAGGGTGACTAATGGTGGCTCTCTGGAAAGTTTATTATGAGATGAATTAGGATGGGATTACCAGAAGGACTAACCATGTAATTAGCAAATTGGGGCTTGGAGCTGTGTGATGTCAACCTAATCTCTGGGGAGGAGGAGAGGGCTGAAGATTAAGTAGCATGGCCAATGATTGAGTCAATTAGCTTATGTAATGAGGTCCCAATGAAATCTATGGACACTGAGGCTCGAGGGAACTTCCCTGCTTGCCAATACTCTTAAACATTGCCACACATCAAAGTGACCACAGGAGATAATGCCGTCTAGGACTCCACAGAGAGAGGACAACGGAAGATTCATGTTTGGTCCCTCTCAGACCTCACCCTGTAAGTCTGTTCTTTTGGATGGTTCTCATTTCCTTTTGTTATAATAAAACTGTAATCATAAGTACATAAGTTTCCTAAGTTTGGTGAGTAATTCTAGTGAATCAAATGTGGAGGGGTAGTGGGAATCCCCAAATTTGCAGCCAGCTGGTCAGAAGGGAGGGTGGCCTGGGGAATCCAAAACTTGCAGCTGGCATCTGAAGTGTGGGCAGTCGTGTGGAAGAGTATATCCTTAACCTGTGAAGTTTGGCTCAACTCCAGGTAGTTGGTGTCAGAAGTCACTGCAAGGACATAAGAAACAGAATTGTTTCTCTCCTCATTCCTTCCATGACATCAGCCTTGGGAGGCAGGGGTTTTTTCTGGGCTTGAATCCTTTCTGCGTCCAACCCAAACTGCCTAGTTGTTCCCACACCACGTTTATCTTCTCATCTATTGGGCATAATAGGGTGACACTGAAGAAGAGAATTGTAATAAATATCAAGAATTTTGAATTTTAAAACTAAAGGAGAAACATAGCAGTATCTTAGTTTAACTCAGGATTATATTACTTGTATGTCAGATAAAAAGAACAAACTCCTTATTTTAAAGAACAAACATCTAAAATAGCAATGTGAGCACTCTGATGAAAGGGCTTCACTTCAGAATAAAAATTGTGTCCATTTTGAAAACAGTTTTGTTTTTGGGCAACATAATTCATAACACTCAATTTAAGAGTAAAACCCTAGTCACTTTTAAACCAAATTTTGATTTAGGACTATATTACTGGAGAATAGAATTCTTATAAACAACTGAGCACTTGTTTGTGGAGTTTAGCTCTGACTTGCTAAGTCAGCCAAGTTATTTTCATGGATAATGACTTTAATTATATTTTTTACTTCTATGTATCCATTTTTCTCCCATAGAACATTCCTATGAGAGCTTTCTGTGACCCTCAGAAAATCAAATTACTTGTACAGGAACTTTGCAAACATTTATCAAACTGATTGCCAAAATTACTTGCCAGCGAGTTTTCCAGCATATAAGCATTTACATGGTTCTATTCCAGATATACCTCTAATCACACTCCTACTTTATTCCCAAGTATTCTCAAATGTCATTAACACAAAATTCACTGCTCTGACAAAGTTCTGGCAAAAGTAACACAGTAACTTATTGACAAGTTCCCTAGAGTTGAGGTGTCATTAGTGACGGGAAGCAGGCAGGGACCATGTCCCTAATCCCAGGAACTTGGGGATTCTTCTCAAATTTTACCTCATACCATGGATCCTTGCCAGGAAAACCTGGTGGTGAGGATGGTGTCTGATTCACAGGCAGGACAGGGAGTGAGGAGTTAGGTTGTGAAGTCTGAGCTGCTGGAGTCAGGCCCAACTGGTTTCAGGGATCCCGCACAGCAGAGACTTCAGAGCTGTGATGGGGTTCTACCTGCTCTGTGATCTCAGGCACGGAGGACTGGCTGGTCAGTGGTAGCCATTCAGGTACAGTCCTTGAGACTACCTTATGAACTACTTACATTCGTCCCCTTCCTTGCTTCCAGATGGTGCCACTTTGCATCTTATCCTGATTGTAAATTTCTCACTGATCAACTCATGTGCCTCAAATTGCTGACCCATCACTATCTACCCCACACCAGAGCTTTGGGTCAACCCACTCTAAACGCTGTCTGATCACAACCACACATCACCTCAGCCAGAATTAGGGCTAAAATAGAATCAGTAAAATTCAAATGTACTACTTGGGTGATTTCTAGACATCTTGAGGTTGAATTTTTAATTTTAATTTTAATTTTTTAATTTAGAGACAGGGTCTTGCCCAGTCGCCCAGGCTTGAATGCAGTGGTGTGGTCATAGCTCACTGCAGCCTCAAACTCCTGGGCTCAAGCGATCCTCCTGCCGCAGCCTCCTGAATAGTTATATTTTTATTTTTATCTAACACTTACAAAGCTCTTACTATATGCCAGGCACTATATGAAGTACCTTACAAATAATAATTCATAACAGCCCAAGATGTAGTTTTATAATTATCATTCCTAATTTAAAGATGAGACCACTGGAGCACAAAAAAGTTAAATAACTTTTCTAATGCCCACCAGCTGCAAAGAGGTGGAGTTGAAACTCAAACCCAAGCAAACGAACCCCAGACATTGGAATTGCTTTGCTCTGCTATGTAATCATCCTGGACTTTGTTGGATTGGGCTTTCTCAATGCAAGGCAATGTGCTCTATTAGTTATTTTAGTAGTAATAACTCACCTTATATATCTTTTGAAAATTTTCAGAACACTATTACAAACATCATTATACCAAGTAAAACAATGTTTTATTTGCTATACCTTGATTAAATATTTCTACATTAAAAATTTATAAAGACACATTAGCATGCACATGATCACTGATCAACAGTTTTTGGTGTCTGAGTTTCCATATTTGGAGGAATAAATAAATATATATTTTTTCTTGTGAGATTCATTTGGTATGAAATCACAGAACTTTAAATTAGTTCTTAAACTACATTTTTCTTATATTTAATATTACATGTACATTCCTATATGTATGTTCCAGAGAAGCATAATCTATGTAAAAAAGTATCACAATTTCTCCAACTCATCTTACTTTTTTGGTCTCTAAAATTTCTCATTCACTCTATTATAAGACTATCAAAACTTAGGCTGAAAACTTTACTCTAATCTTGCCTTATAAAACCTTTTCTCGGATTCCTCAGCCTCAAATTATATCCTATACGTCCTTCTATAACATCATGTTCTGTCCATTTATTTTTGTTTCAAAGAATTTCAAAACACAACTCTGAAATTTGTCCTTTAAATTTTACGTTTTTGTTGTTGTTGACTCTTTCACTATATTGCAACTTCTCTGAATATGTGACTTTTGGTAGAGTTTTCAGTTCCTCAAATTAACTTGTATTTTATTCGTAGTAGATGTATTTATTCAATGATGTGAGAGGAAAGAATTTACCTTTAGGGCCAACCTTGCATCAGGTACCGCAAGGCACTGGGTATATGCCAATTGATTAACAAAAAGTCCCTGCTCTCACGCAGCTTATGTTTTAGTGGGAAAAAGACTGACAATAAATAAACTCATCATCAAAATTGAATATGAAACTAGGCAGTGGCAGGTGGTGTTGCCACGAAGCTGTCCAGGCCTGGTGTAGCCTTTGTGGCCTGGGAAGGCCTCCAGGAGAACCAGCAAGGTGGAACACGTGCAGGACAACGTAGAGAGTGTGCCACACCCAGCCCAAGGCAGGCCTGAGCCCTGTGCCGGGGAGGAACAGCAGGGAAGAGGGAGGTAACAGGCTGGAGCACCGTCACCAATGGAGAGTGGTAGGTAGGCGAGGAGTTTGGAAGGTACTGAGTTCGATCATGGAGGGCTTTGGAGGTCATGGGAAGCATTTAAGACATTTTTCCAAGTGTGATGGAAACCAACTGATGTATTTTAAAGTCTGTGCCAATCTCATTTTCATTTTTAAGAAGCATCTTGGCTGTAGTGTGAAGAAATCTCATAGGTGGTCATTTAAACTGGCCTCAAGGCTTGGTATTTTCCCCCAACCTCTACTTTCTAAAGACAGGAAATAAATAACACCCCTAAATTCACAGAATCGGTCAGAGGTAGAGCTCTGATTCAAGTTCAGGTATGTTTAATCCAAAGCCTATGATCTTTTATAAAACAGGTCTCAATACTCTTTCAAATTAATTGCTTGTTTCACTTTATCATTCAACTTTAAGGTAAAGATGGCATTTATCTTTTATAATAGCATTGAACATGCTCTTTATCCATATTTTGTAGAGAGACACAATTTCGAGGACAAAATGCTCTTTCACCTGGCTGTGGCACATCCCTGGAGCTGGTAAGTCAGGGGTCATTAATCTAGGATCTGAAAACCCATCAGTGAGTAGTGAGATGGCCATCCAACTAATCCGATATGCAAAAATAAGTCAAATCTAAGTTTTCATGGAACAATACTAACGTCAATAAATGTTAAGAAAAGACTGTCTCCTATTTTTATTTTTGATACATCTTTTCATATTCCCATTCATCATGGATGTCTTCTGATAGTTCCTGTAGGATAAAACAGCAGTGAATTTGGCACTAAAATGGCGTGCCTTATGAGTGTTAATGCCACCTGGAGGAAGGGCATTCAGCTTTGCAGTATTCAGCTTACCTGAACTTCTGAATACAATTACTGTGACACTGATGATATTCGGGACTATTGTGTTTGTATTACTAAAGAGTCACTTTAAAATATGCTATTCTCTTTAAGAGACTCTCAAGCATAATGGGAAGAAAAGATGCCTGAGAAAAATATCTAGAAAACAAGATTAGGTTTCTTTGGTAAATAGAATTGAGCTGAGATAATTCAGGGTGGACAGTTTTAGAGAATTCCACTTTTTCTTTGCCTTTACTAACTCTAGGAGCAAAGGCAACCAGGATTTCTGCTTTTTCCTTGTCTTATCCACTGTTTTGCTACTCTTGTAAGTGACCTAACATGAACATAACTGACAGATCCAACACTTCTAATGCAACTTGATCATGGCTTAGCAGAAAATGACCTAGATTCTATCCTAGAACTATTAGATAAAATGCATCCTTATGATTAACTGCAGGTGACATTTTATCCACTTCCTTTGTGTACAGAAATATGAAAAGTAAAACATAATAGTCATTTAAAAGGCAGGTACATCACATTCACGTGTTTGGCTTTTTTAATTATCACATAGTGTGGGCAGTGATGGCAGGTACATGGTGTTTCCAAACAGGAATAATAAAGGGCCAATATTAAAACTACATCTACTTTAGCAATCCGGTGGTTTACTCTTAAAAACAAGGCATAGTTGATGCTTTTGTTTAAAATTCATTTTCTTTAAGACCCTCATATCTTATTTTAGAATATTCATTTTAAAATCAATAAGAAAAATCAATGTCAAACTTAATACCCAATCTTTTTGAACGGAAAAGTCATGCCTATTTATGGACTATGTAGTATACATTACAAGTATAAACTGGTTTCCAAGCACAGAATGTAAAATTTTTAATCAATAGCATGTAAAAGAAAACTGGTAAATTAGTGTTCTGAATTTTCTTTCTTTTTTTTTTTTTTTAAGACAGAGTCTTGCTCTGTCGCCCTGGGTAGAGTGCAGTGGTGTCATCATAGCTCACTGCAACCTCAAACTCCTGGGCTCAAGGGATCCTCCTCCTTCAGCCTCCTGAGTAGCTAGGCCTACAGGTGCACACCATGACATCCAGCTAATTTTTTAATTTTTCTATTTTTTTTTTTTTAGTAGAGACGGGGTCTCACTCTTGCTCAGGCAGATCTCAAACTCCTGACCTCAAGCAATCTTCCCACCTCATCCTCCCAGAGTGCTAGGACTACAGGTGTGAGCCACCACTCCCGGACTTAGTTTTCTGAATTTTCTGTGTCATTTTCTAATCATAAATAAATTTGTTCTTAAACTTGATATAGATTTTATTATTAATTATATTTCAAATTCAAATTCAATGATTGAAGTTGGTATAATTGTCGAGGTAATTGAGTTATTCTATTCTGGTTTATAATTTTCTTTTCTTTGGTAACATATAAGCTGTCCTTAGCATAATCAACCAATAAAAATGAGCCACCTTAATGATACCTCATTTACGAAAAAAGCATAGCTTATTTCCTATTTAACTTTGGCAAACCAATGATAATCCCATTTATTTTTAATAATTAATGTGTCACACATCTGGTATCCCTTATGAGGTTATCAAATCAATTCAAACATTGTTGCCCGACTAGAGGTCATATGCGATTTCAGAAGGACCATTCTGCCCAAGGCTGACACTCCATGAGATGCTGTGGATTGAGCAGTTGCCAACGGACCTCCAAGAATGACCAGTAAGAGGTCACAAATATGTACCACACAAGACACGGAAGCACACAGGGTTCTTAGAAACTATCGTGCCACCAACTTGATGACAGGCATGACTGGTTCCATAGGAACTACTGGAGCAAGAGCATCACTGCATGTAAGACTTGCAGTGGTCCTTGCCTACCCTGCAGAAGATACTGGTAACTATGCTGTCCACAGCCTTGAAGTACACCCTAGTAGAAGAACGGTTAGCGTGGCCTTCCCTACCCTTCAAAATGTCTCATGCTATGTAACATACTTCATCAAGATTGATTGAGTTTGACTTACAAAGATTTCTGCTTCAGGTATTAAGCCCCGATGCACTCTTCCCAAGTGAGTTGGTAAGTTTGGATACAGAGAGATTTCTGGCTTCAGGAATATTGACTCCACGATTGGCCCTTTCCCCCAATGATCAAGGCTCTGGCATTGTGCCTAGTTGCTAGTTTCAATGAAGAATGGATCTGACCTTTTTCCGCGTTCTGCTCTTTGTATTCCCAGCCAGAATCTTCAGTTTCTGTTTCACAGCAGCTCCAAAAGTTGTTTCTTTGGGCTGATGATTACAGTTATAAGAATAACAACAACTTTTAAATAAAGTGACTTTATTTTAAAAATTTTAAATGAAATATCAGGTGGATACCAAATATTTCTTTCAGAAAGTCTATTCCTGTGCTTTTTCTACCTCACTTTTGTCAAGAACAGTTCAGAAGAAAAGAATTTCTTCCCTGAATAATTCTACATTTATACTCTTTCGTTTTTCTTAAATTAACTGAAACTGTTAGGGAAAACCAATGAACTCTAGTTAGAAAATTTGCATGAATTTCCAATATAAATGCAAACCTTTAAAATATGGAAATACCTATACTTTTAGCCCAATCTTTGTAATCTTATATAGAATTTGGTTTCTTTAAATTTTATCTGTTTGAGGACATATATTTAGACTCTTTTTTATTTGAAAATATTTCTTATTTGGATATTTCCCCTTTTTTTGGAAATAATTCTGCAAATTTAAAGCATTCTAAATCAAATATTGTCCACTTTTCACAATTGTTGAGGCCATTTTGATAGTCCAGTGAGCAAAAACAAAATCAATCCACTCAGGTAAAAAACAGTTTAAAAGATTGTGCTGACAGATATAATCACACTAAATTTTTAAAAATCTATGACTTTTTTTCCCTATGTGAATTTATAATAGAAGTTTCTCAAAATATTTTGAAAGAATAAGCAAAACTTGAAATAATCTCCGAGTATGAGGAAATAAAATAATTTCAATGTTTACTACAAAAAAATTGAGAAATTTTTTCCAAAAGTTCATCATTACAGAAATATGGTTCACAACCCTTGTCAGAGGAGCAGCTGACCTCATGAGGGTGGGGCCAGGACTGCACTTCAATGATCCAGAATGCACTGTCCGCATTAGTTCCCAGCAGTCGATTTAGGAGAAAGTCCTATTTTCCTTTTAAGCCACAGAAGTATGAAAGACCTAAAAATACACATTATTTTCAGGAAAAATAGGTCCAAGCAGTCTTCACTCATCCTTCTGAGTATAGCTCCCTTCACTGATTCCAGGGTCCCTGACTTTCCCCTCTTTTTAAAGCATCAATGGGATGTTTTCAAATGGTCATAGACATTTTCTGGTACAGTCTGTCTGAAAAATGGAACAAGAGGGTATTCTGACAAGTTTAGTCTCTGGTGAGGCTCCCTGTTACATCTGTTTTCTTTTGTATATTAAGAATCACTGCTAATTTTATTTTCACAATTTGTTCTGCTGTAAAATAATGCACGTGAATGCCTCTGACGTAAGCAGTGAAAAGATGAAACGTCTTAAGTATGAGGATAAGATGATCGGCTTTATAATTTACTGAGAGTATGTTAACTCCAGCAATGGCAAGTGGTTTGCAACTTGGACTCAGGACAACCAATACTGATGCTATTTGTAATAGTCTAAAGGTCAGGGCCCGAACTAAGATACTAACTGTGAACAGAGAGAACAGGGGGGAAATTCAAGAGAGATTTCTAAAGTAGAAGTACCAGAATTTGGTGATTGATTAGATATGTGGGGCAAAGGTATAAAGTATGAGAGGATAACTCCCAATTTTCTATTCGCTGAGCTCGATAGCAAAGACATTGAACAAGGGAGAAAATGCGAGAAGAGCAGGGAGAAGAAAACAACAACTGAAGAAACCAAGTTAAGAGACACGAAATATGCAAGCTAAAGCAATAGGACAGGACTGGAAATACTAGTACCCGAGCTAGCAGGGTACAGGTTATTTAAAGCCATGGAGCCTGATGAAATCACCCTGCAAGGGTCTTCAGAGGCATGCGCCAGTGTCGAAGCTTAAAACCAAGCTGAGCTATTCCTAGCATGCAGATACGTCGGAGAACCTTTGAAGTAAAATAGTGTGGGACAGGTCTATTATGGGTCTCCTGGGAAGAGGGAGCAAAGAGAACACTGCAAAACTTCCAACCTAAGGGAATACCACATTAGTAGAGGCAATTTTTAGTTCTGCATAACTTCTGTTCCTTAGACCATCCTCAGACCTGGCTCCGTGAACTCGTGCCATCTGTGCTTAGTAAATAATGTGACTAGGAAGAAGAGAGGATCCAAAGGGAGAGGACAGAGGGTTGGAAGGGCTGTGTCCTCAATGTGGCCCAAGATTGCAAGGAGGAGGGACTGGCCATGTTGAAAGTATGGGAGGCTGTGGTCTGAGAGAGTCTTATCAAAAGTGTAAGCCTTCAGAGGCACAGTGGGTTCATTTGAATGCAAAGTCCATGGTGCAGTCCTAAGAGAGAATGAATGACTCTGAGGAGAGATGAAATGCGTTTGATCTGAAGAGATCGAGGAACTGAAAATCAGAGTGTGAGCTGCTAATCCATGTAAACATTGAATTGAATTGAAACATTGGGGATAAGCTTCGTTCCACTTCTTCCCAAATCTGGGTATGGATTGGTGTGGGGTTATAAAATTGGGTAGTGGAACTATAACTGACACTATTCCACTGACCCCTGTTGCCGCCCCTTACCACCTGAAATAAGTTCCCACTTAGATTCCTTCTTACCTGGAAAGAGGATGTCAAGTTGGATAATAGATCATGTTATAGGTAATTTTACATATTAACTTGAGACAAAAATAAAAAGGCTAAGATTTTAAATAATATATGTCACTAAATGTACAGCCCCCAATATAATCTGATGTAACAGAATTGATGTATCAGTGGTTTAGGTCATAAGCTGATTTTTAAGCTGCTACCTCCAATACATCTAGTCTTTTAAAACAACTCCAGTGATCATTGGTCATTGCTCATATACAGAGGATACAACAGTGCTCCCTTTTTAATCACACAACCTTTTTTTTTTTTAACATGTCTTTTCTCATATTAAAGACAAAAGTATGGTTTCTAAAAATAATAATTTCATGGAGTATTTTCTTTGAAGCACTCACCTTTTTCTTTGTGGTGACAATCTTTACAGATAAATACTGATAAAATAAAGCACACTGAAAATCTAAAGTGATATACAGCACAGGTTTAAGAGCAGGCCAAGGAGAACAAGAAGCTAAAGAAAAAACAATGGTAGTGCAGCAACATGAAGCTAAGGAAAAGCCTCTTCAACAATACATAATTCATTTCATCATTGCTAGAGGTAAGCCAGATATTTGGCAATGAGCTTCACAGCAGACAGAGAAAAAGGGAAAACACAGTCTGATGAAATATTCACAGTGACCATAAGGTAAGAATAAAACAGTTACTTTGGCAAACTGTGTCTTTTCCTTATAATGAGCCTAAAGAAAAATTCCTGCTGTGGTTCTTCAAAAAGAACATACTATGTGATACTGTTTATTCAGTCCAAGAGGGAATTTAGTTTTTTTTTTAATTGTAATGGAATATTTACTGGCATAAAAACAGACACATAGACCAATGGAACAGAATAGAGAGCCCAGAAGTAAACCACACATATATGGTCAACTAATCTTTGACAAGAGCGCCAAGAATACACAATGGAGGGGAAAGTATATTCTGGAAGTGGTATTGGGAAAACTGGATATCCACATGCAAAAGAATGAAATCAGATCCTCGTCTTGTACCATATACAAAATTTAACCCAAAATGAATTAAAGACTTAAATGTAAGCTCTGAAAATGTAAAAGTCCTAAAAGAAAACAGAAGAAAAGCTCTGTGACATAGGTCTGGTGTGGGCAATGATTTTTGGGATGACACCAAAAGCACAAGCAACAAAAGCAAAAATAAACAGGTAGGACTACTTGTTTCAAGCTAAAAGTTTCTGCACAGCAAAGGAAACAATCAACAAAATAAAAAGGCAACCTATGGAATGGGAGAAAATATTTGTAAACCATGCATATGATAAGAGATTAATATCCAAAATGTATAAGGAACTGACACAATTCAATAGGGAAAAAAAACCCCCAATAATCCCATTAAAAAATGACTTGAATAGACATTTTTCCAAAGACATACAAATTGCCAATGGGTATATGAAAAGGTGCTCAATATCACTAATTATCAGAGAATTTCAGATTCAAACTACAACAAGATATCACCTCATACCTATTAGAATGACTATTATCAAAAAGACAAAGATAAGTGTTGGAGCGGAATGTGGAGATAAGGGAACCCTTGTATACTGTTGGTGGGAATATAAGTTAGTACAGCCATTATGGAAAAGAGTATGGAGATTCCTAAAAAAAAATTAAAAACAGAAGTACTACATGACCCAGCCATCCCAACTCTGGGTATATAGCCAAAAGAAATGGAAATTGGTATGTCAAAGAGATAGTTGCACTCCCATGTTCATTGCAGCACTATTCACAACAGCCAAGATATGGAATCAACCTAAGTGTCCATCCATGGATGAAAAGAATGACAAAAATGCAATACACACACACACACAATGGAATATTATGCAGCCATAAAAGGGAGGAAATCCTGCCATTTGTGACAACATGGATGAATCTGGAGTACATTATGCTTAGTGAAATAAGCCAGACACAGAGGGACACAGAAGGACAAATACTGTATGATCTAACTTACATGTAGAATCTAAAAAAGTCAAACTCATAGAAACAGAGAGTAGAACACTGATTGCCAGGACTGGGGCCTGGGGTAAATGGGGAGATGTTAATCAAAGGCTACAAACTTTCAGTTATAAGATGAACAAGTTCTGGGGATCTAAGGTACAGCAAGAGCGGTGATGAATGTGTTAATTAATTTGATTGTGATAATCATTCCACAATATATATGTATATCAGATTAAAAAAAAAAGAACATGCTATGTTATCTTCTTCAGTCCAGGAGGAAATTTAGTTTAAAAAAATCCGTAATAAAGTTTCTGTATCTATACTGACCACACACATACACATATATAGTCCTTTTAATACTTTTCTTATCATTACCCTGGCCTCACAAGTAATTCTCTGACTGTCCAAATTTCGCTATTACATATTAAAGTTGGGTCAGTCTTATCAAACCTTTTCCCATTAAAAGTTAACTTTTTGATTCCAATTTTTCAGCACCCTGACCTCTCTAGTAACTAATCTGATTAACTGATATTTTCTGGAAGGAACAAATGATAATGGGTTAATATGTTACCTTTCCTAAGAAATGTATGTAATTTCATGGCCTTCTGGTCATATGCCACGCCAGAGATTTTTAACTTTTTTTTTTATTTAGCTGAAGCTGGTTTTTTGTTTGTTTGTTTGTTTTTTAAAATAATGTAAGGGAATCTCTAATATATTAAATGGACACAGAGGGAGCTGCCCAGGTTGAAGCTTTGGGGACCTGGAGTCCAGCCCTCTTAGCTTTGCCTTTTACTGTCCACAGTGTCGCTGAGGATGCTTCCCTGCACCCTGACATTCTGCAGAGCATAGTTTCCACACCTCTGCCTTAAATGAAAGGGATGCTGAACTCCTGTATAGTGGGGACATTTGAGACTTTATCAACCCCTCAATTTGCTTCACCTAGAGAGCTTCCTACTCTGCCTTTGACTAGAAACATCCCTAACTCCCATGTTGTATTAGTGTCCCAGAAATATAAAATAAACATGACCATCAGGTGCTACCATGTTGGTTAGGATATATAAGGATTACTGAGGTGAGATAGGATAGCTGCTGTATAACAGAGGCAGGGAACTCAATGTCAGACTCAAATGATTTTCCAGACTAGGGCAGTGTTTGACAAACCGTTAACATGGTATGGATCACTTGGGGAATCTGGTTAAAATGCAGATTTAGATAGTGGGTCTGGGTTGAAGTATCAGATCCCAAGTTTGTAACAAATTTCTAGATGATGCTTAGGCTGTTTGTTGGCCATTGAGTATGGAAGCTGTAGGGCACCTCCAAATACTGCCTTATGTGGTGGTAAAAAGCTCATTGACGATTACTGCAACTCCATACAGACAGAACCAGAAAGTGCTCAGAATTTGCAGGAATGAAAGGTTTAGGTTAAATCATCTGGTAATGAATCCTGACCAGCTGGGGTGCTACCCAAGGACCATAACCTCACAATGTGTTGCAGAAATAATGATCCATTAATTTTTTCTGGTTTTTTAATTTACCAACTTATTTTTGAATTCTATCTCTTACTCCTGCTATTTTATTTGAGGTGGGTCATTGGTAGTTACATTACAATTTCGTCCTTAGTTATAAGGTCAAGTAAGGATTATGGCTGGAGTATAAGACGAACAATTAGAAATCAAAACCCATAAAACATAAACCCTGAAATTTTGCAAACTAGTATTATAGATTCAATTTGACATCATCTTTAATAGAATTATACAATGGGCAGCAATCATTATGAATTGTGAGGAACAGGAAAGTAAGTATAATCTAATTCACATTTATAATAGAATGAAGCACTCAGAGGCCTTGAGGGATAATGATTAATTGAATAATTCTTGGCATAACCATTCATAATGGTTATATTTCTGTACTGTATACTAGTCTATGTAAACAGAAAAATGTAATAAAAGCAATTTACTTCAGAACTTTCCCAAGGGTCAGATTAGCTTTATGAAATATTCACTGAAGCACAGGTGGATATGTATATGATATGCAGATGCCCTATTCTGGAATATTTTAACATAATAATTTTGGATAGTTAATCCTTACATTATTAATTTTTTTGTTGTTATTGTTGAGGTTTTCGCCTCAAATCACTAGCTACAAAAAAAAGCTTTCTGAAACAAATCAAAGAAAAATATCTAGACCCACAGAAGAAATTTAGGGGAAAAGGGCCTTCAATGTTTCGTGGTATTAATTTTCTCATGATCCAAATATTGATGGTATTTAAAAAAAATGTCTGAGATAGTCACTGTTTATATGTTCTCTTACCTTTTAATTATAGAAAATATCATATGCATTCAAAGTAAACAGAATAATATAATGATTACCCATCTGACATTACTCAACTTCAATATTTATAAACATTCTGCTATTCTTGTATCTATACTTTGATTGACTTCCCACCTCCCAATAGTAACGTTAATGGCAATTACCTTATGGGTAAAAATAATGACAATTACTATTATTATAAGTCTATTTTAGGTATATGTTACATATATTGAAGTGAACTGAAATCTCAGCTATAAAATTTTGACAAATGTACACAGCTATGTAACCCAAACCCATTATGATATAGAACATTTCTATCCTCCCACAAAATGTTTTCCTTTCCCTTTCCAATTACACGCCTCCTAAGACCAATGTTCTGATTTTTCCCCTTAAATTAGTTTTGCTGTTCTAGAATTTCAATAAATAGAATCATAAATACAACATTCCAAAACTTACGAATGCAGCAAAACAAATGCTAAGGGGGAAATTTATAGGTATAAATGCTTACATCAAAAAACATGAAAAATCTCAAAACAACAACCTGAATTTATAACTTAAAGAACTAGAAAAAGAACAATGATAAATTCTACCAGACACTTAAAGAACTAATACCAATCCTTCTAAAACTTTTTCAAAAAATTGAGGAGGAGGGAACATTTTCTAATTCATTCTATTAGGCCAGCATCACCTAATACAAAAGCCAGACAAAGATACTACAATATCTTTATGAACAGTGATGCAAATATCCTCAACAAAATACTAGTAAACCAAATTTTGCAGCACGTTAAAAGGATTATACAACATGATCAAGTGATATTTATTCTTGGAATTCACCACATTAACGAATGAAGGGGGAAAAAAATGTATAATCTCAATTGATGCAGAAAAAGCATTGAACAAAATTAGGCACCCTTTCATGATAAAAAACACTGAACAAACTAGAAATAGAAGAAAACTAATAACATACTAAAAGCCATTGTAGGAAAAACCCACAGAAAACATCATACTTAATTGTGAAAGACTGATAGCTTTTCCTCTAAGATTAGAAACAAAGCAAAGATGCCCGTTCTCACTACTTCTATTCAACATAGTATCAGAAATTCTCAGAGCTATTAGACAAGAAAAAGAAATGAAAGGCGTTCAAATTGTAAAGAAAGGAGTAAAATTATCTCAGTTCACAGATGATATGATCTTATATGTAAAAAACCCTAAAGATTCCACAAAAAACCTTAGAAATAATAAATGAATTCAGTAAAGTAGTAGGATACAAGGTTAGTTAACTCATTGTTAGTTATCCACTAACAATGAACAATTTGAAAAGGAAATTATGAAAATAATTTCATTTACAATAGCATCAAAAAGGATAAAACACTTAGGAATTATCTTAATCAAGGCAGTGAAAGACTTGTACAATAAAGACTATAAAGCATTGCTGAAAGATTAAAGACAACAAAAATAAATGTAAACATATCCCATATTCAGGGATTGGGAGACTTAATATTGAGGTGTCAATACATTCCATTTTCCTGACATAGTGGTTCTTAATCATGGGTGCACATAAACATTGAGGGAGTTTAAAAAAAAATACTGATATCCAAGTCCCAACCCAGACATTCTAATGTAATTGGTCTGGGTTTCACCTTGGCTATTGGGATTTTTAAAGCAGTGGTTCTTAACCTTTGGTGTACATTAGAATCACTTGGAAGCCTTGTTAAGACAGATTGCTAGGCCCCATGCTCAGGTTCTGATATAGCAGGATTACAGCAGAGCCTGAGAATTTGTATTTCTAACATGTTCTCAGGTGATGCTGCTGCTGCTGCTCTGGGGACTACACTTTGAAAACCACTGTCCTAGAAGACTTGAAAGTCCCAATGGACAATTAAAAAATTAAATGATGACACAGGTGCCAAAATATTAGAAATAAAGACTGCTTTGATTGATATGAGAATAGAAACAGTCTTAAATTCGATTGACAAAAGTTTAATTGATATTATATCATAAGGACATTTAAAAAAGGACATAAGGACAAAAAAAAATGGCCCAATGAAGATACAGAAGGATTGGCTACATAATGATAAATTCAAGAAACCATAATAAATAAAAAGTTGAATATAAGCTATCTATGTGATTAAGAGAGGGTTCAGTAAACTATCTTTGAAAGAATGATACCCAGTGCTGTTATCTTCTACAGAGGGCAATTCAAGGTGAACTTTATTTTGAGATGCTGCATGAATGATTTAAACAATTGTAAAAACAAATCTTTTCAAGCACGGTGGTTAAATAAAGCTTACCAGGATTACTTTTGAGGCAGGATATTTAAATACTTTAATACTAGAATGATTTGAATATAGACTTTCCCAGAATTTGTGCCTAAAATATCTGTATTTTTCCTCTATACTTTTGCCCACTGCTTGCTCTTTTGTGATATATAAATGAATTTATATAGAAGCTCAGATTATATAGGTGAAAGGAGAAGGCACAAGCTAAAAACATTAATTCAAAATTATAAAATTCACAGCATATTTTAAAGCCAATTGCTATGATTTGAATGTGCCCCCCCAAAAAGCATGTGTTGAAAACTTAATGCTCAGTGCAACAATGTTGGAAAGTGGGGCCTAATAAGAGGTGAATATGTCATGAAGTCTCTGCCCTCATGAATGGATTAATGTTCTCATTGCAGGAGTAGGTTAGTGAGAGTGGCTTTATTTTAAAAGGAAGTTTGGCCCCCTCTTGCTTTCTTGTTCTCACCCTCTCTTGCCCTTCTGCCTTCTGCCATGGGATAACGAAGCATGAAGACCCCAGCCAGATGCCAGCACCATGCTCTTGGACTTCCCAGGCTCTAGAACCATGATCCAAATAAATTTCCCAGTATGTGGTATTCTGTTACAGCAACATAAAACAGACTAAGACATCAACCAATTACTTTAAAGGAACTTTGTTTACCAGTGTGACTTTTGTTCAAACTAGTTCATAGACATCCAGAATTATTAGTGCCTTCTTAGAGACATTCATCATTTTAAAACACCGTAACATTCTATTAATTTCTCTCAAAATAAATGTTCTTTTTACTAAACAATAGATTACTATGGAGAAAATATAAGATAAACTGTAATTATTCATGTGTGCTGTCAACTCTAAATGACCTATTCAACACAAATAGCTAGTGATGTTATCATTAGTGTTTTATGGCATTCTTTCAGAAAAGCGGCATTTCCTGTTATTTCTTTTGCAGCTTATCTGCATCCTAAAACATAATAACTATGGATGAAATCATTCTAATTTTAAAACAACTATATACTTATATGTGTGCCATTTTGTTATAATGAAATTCCTGTAAAAACCTTATTGTTTTCTTTAAAACTAAAGCCTCAAAAATGACCTGGTAAAAAACAGATGGTTAAATGTATTCTGCCATGAACTTAAGATTTTATTTAAACACAAACAACTATTTAATTGACTAAAAATACTGATCCTTGATAAAGTAATTCACTCAAGCATGTTTGACATTTATTTCACATACTTTTTATTCCTTCCTCCTTAGTCATTCTTCATCGTATTTTCCTAAGCTTATTTTCTTAATATTAATTGATTTTAATTTATATTTTATTTTACAACACACTGTGTGTTATAAACTGCCATAAATTCTCTGGGGAAAAAAGTGAGAAAAATAGATAATAGAGGGATGGATGGATGGATGTCTGTCCAGAAGGATGGTCATACATACAGACAGATAAGAGAAAATGACTTACACAAGAAGGAAGGAGGGTAGAGGAAGGAAAATGGAGGGTAGGAAAGAAGGAAGGCAGAGAGAAGGGGAGGGAGGGAGGAAGAGAAAAAAGAAAACAGAACAGAATGAAGGAATTCCTATCAATGTTTTTGGGTAATAAAATCTTTGGATTGGATTCCAGAAATGCGACTAAAAAAAATTACTGACTTGTGTTTGTCATATGCCTTAGTTTGTTGCTGCCCCATCCAAAAAACCCCCAGACAAAACAAAACAGTAAAAAAGACTTGGACAAGGACCAAAAGCAGTGCTGTCCTCTCTCATGTATCCTACTGCTACTCCAATTTCAACAGATCCCAAACCTATCTTCCCTACTTCCCTATTTTTTCATCTGGTTCTTCTGTCTTCACAGTGTTCTATAAAATGTGGTGAAGAGAAAAGACAAATTTTGGAGATATACGATGAATTTTGAAGAAACAGTGTAAACTCAGGCAAATTGATATTTCTTACTCTGTTTCCTCATCATAGAAAAGGAGACAGTCATCTCTTGCTCCCATCCCCCATTGGATTGACAGGATAAACTAACGTGATATTTGTGAAAACTCTATTTCCCTATTTTTCACACAGTAGGTCTTCAATAAATAAAAGTACCCTCACTTACTCTTATCCTCACCAGCAAATCACTGTTAAGTTCACACTCACATTATCAACCTAGTTTAGTGCCATGTCATCTCTCTAGGCTGTGGGGGGAAAATTTATCCTGTTTCTCTACCTTCAGTCCCATTTCCTCTATCTCCTACTGCTACTCTAGCCCAAATAATGATAAAAATTCATTCTCCAAGAACACTTTTCTCATCATGTCACTTCACTGTTTAAAACCTATCAGTGCGTGGTCATTACAGTCAGGTAATATCAAACTTACATTCAATCTCAAGTGTCTTTTAAGTTTCAGCTAACTCTAATTTGGCTTCCTTTTCCCCCAAATTCTGCAATTTCATCTTGCATTCCTTCCATATGCATCTCCACATTTCTACACAAATCTACCATGTTTAGTTCTGTTCTTGTCCCTTCTCATACTGCCTCCAGTCCAACATGTTGGACTCCAGAACATGTAGAATGCTTTCTTCTCATCCTCTTGTGTTTCCAATTTCCTATGGGTCCTTCCAGGCCCAGCTTTTACTTCCTCCGTGATGATTTCCTTCTCAATTCCCTCCAATCTCAATTGCTTCCTGCAAACGTACTACAGTTTGTATTATGCTATTGCTAATTCAAGCCTTATATTTATATAAAATAAGTGTTTTACATGTCAGAAATTTTACACATATTACTATTGTCTCAGAAAAAAGGTGTTTTTTAATAAATATGAAAGCAATATGTACTAATTATAAAAACCTACATATATTGTGAAATGCACAAAGAACAATGCAAAAAGTAAGTCATCCTTCACTCTGCTACCAAGAGGTGAACTGTCCAAATCTGGTTGTATTTTCTTACAACCAGTTTTCTTTCTTTGCTTGTATAGTTAACAATTAGAATAATATTTATATATGCATATTTTGAGTGTGTTCCTATTTTATTTCTCATTTTATCCTACATATCTATCCATGAAATTCCATATTCTTTGAAAACATAATTTTAATGCATGCATAATATTTATTTATTTATTTTTACTTTTTTATTTCAGAATATTATGGGGGTACAAACGTTTTGATTACAGGAACTACTTTTGTACAGTTTGAGTCAAAGTTATAAGTGTGTCCATCACCCAGATAGTGTACATTGTACCTTTAGGTATTAATTTACCTATCCCCTCCTCCCCGCTCCCACTTGCTTGATTTCTGTTGAATTTTACTACCATATGTACACATGAGTATTGATCACTTAGTTCCAATTTAATAGTGAGTACATGTGGTGTTTGTTTTTCCATTCTCGCGATACTTCACTTAGGAGGACGGTCTCCAGTTCCACCCAGGTTGTTACAAAAGGTATTAGTTCACCATTTTTTTTATGGCTGAGTAATACTCCATTGTATATATATAACACATTTTATTAATCCACTCATGTATTGATGGACACTTAGATTGTTTCCACATCTTTGTGATTGTGAATTGTGCTACTATAAACATTCGAGTGCAAGTGTCTTTTTTATAAAATGTCCTTTTTTCCTTTGGGTAAATACCCACTAGTGGGATTGCTGGATCAAATGGTAGTTCTACTTTTAGTACTTTGAGGTATCTCCATGTTACTTTCCATAGAGGTTGAACTAGTTTGCAGTCCCACCAACAGTGTGTAAGTGTTCCTTTCTCTCCAACTCCATGCCAGCATCTGTTGTTTCGGGACTTTTTGATAAAAGCCATTCTCACTGGAGTTAGGTTACACCTCGTTGTGGTTTTGATTTGCATTTCCCTGATGATTAGAGATGTTGAGCATTTTTTCATATGTTTACTGGCCACTAGCCTATCTTCTTTTGAAAAGTTTCTGTTCATGTCTTTTGCCCACTTTTCAATGGGGTTGTTTGATGTTTTCTTGCTGATTTCTTTGAATTCTTTGTAGCTTCTGGTTATTAGCCCTTTATCAAATGTATAGCATGCAAATATTTTCTCCCATTCTGTAGGTTGTCTATTTGTGCTATTGACTATTTCCTTGGCTGTGCAGAAGCTTTTTAATTTAATCAGGTCCCATTTATTTCACAGTATTTAATTAAAGATGAATAAATTAACATTTGACCTCAGTTCCCACTCCAGTTACCCCTTAACTCTCTCTTCCCTTTCATATTCATATT
This sequence comes from Daubentonia madagascariensis, assembly GCA_023783475.1. NCBI lineage: Eukaryota > Metazoa > Chordata > Mammalia > Primates > Daubentoniidae > Daubentonia > Daubentonia madagascariensis. Next base: position 11,677,609 of record JAKFHU010000760.1, read on the forward strand.
TTCCAATAGCATTTTCTATACTCATTGTCTTTATTTCCTCATTTTCCCTTTTCTTTTCAACCTACTGAAATATGACTTATGCTTCCAACATTACAACAAAATATTTTAATCAGGTCAGCAGAGAAATTGGTGTTTGTCAGAGCTCATCTTACTTACTTTCTTGGCAGGATTTCACACTGCCAGTGGCTAACTTAATGTACTCTCTTTTCTTGACCTCTGTGACTAACCAGTCTCTTAGCTTTCCTTCTAACTCCTAGTCTACTCCTCATGCTCCTTGGTGGGCTCATCCTTCTCTTTTTGACTTTTTTGACAGTGCTTGTCAAGGTTTGGTCTCAGGCTGTTCCATTCTCACTTTATTCATTCTCTGAAAGTACTCATGTTCACTCCGTGGCTCTAGTTGGCACGCACTGATGACTCTCAAATTTGTATCTTCAGCCTCTCTTCTGGGCCCTAGTCTTGTACATCAGCTCAGTATTCAACATTTCCATGTGGATGAATCACAGGTAGCTGCAACCCCACCTATCTAATGTGGAACTTGCAATCTTCCTGCATAACTTGATCCTATTCAGCTGCACCATCATCAACCCAATGGGGAAAGCCATAAATCTGAGATTTAGCCCTACAACTTTCCTCTTGTTCATTCCCATGCCCAATAAAACACACAATTCTGTAAACTTTAACTCTATTGACTCTATCTACCTATTTCCATGCCTACTGCCAGTAGCCAAGTTAAACTTACGGTCCTCTCTTGACTGACTTATCACAATTGCGTCCTGACCCTCATTTGCTCATAAACTCTTCCAGTCCATTTTTATTACTGTAGTCAGTGTCTTAGTTTAAAAGTAGAAGTCTGATGATGCCACTCTCCATCTTAGGACCTGCCATTGACTTATCATTACTTTTCCCTAAAATTCATATACTTAACAAGCTCTACAAGGTATTATGGATCTGGCTGAGAAATAAGTCATAAGCCATCAGTTGGAAAATTAATAAAACCATGCAGTTCAAGCAAACTGCAGGCGTAATACCTCCAGTGATAAGAGGGATTTTAAAACACCAAAATGGCCGAAGAGAGTTAGCTCTAAACATCTGCCAGCTCAGAGAATACTGAAGGTAGAGCATTAGGCCAGTAAAAATCAAGAAATAATTTTCCTCCTTCTATCTCTTTAGCCCCTCTACTTTTTTCCTTTCCCTTCTTTTATGGAGACTTCAAAGCATCAGAAACTGCAGCTAGCAAGGAGGTAGAAGAGTAGTCAACTAAAGCAACTATAACTACACCCTTCCTGCTGTTGGTAGCGAGGCTGCAATAAAACCAATAAAGCCACACACGCATGAACTCAGATTAAAAGGACCCAAGGTGTGCCAAAGAGGTTACAAATAAATTATAGACAAATAATGGTAAAATTCAATAACATCAAAAACAAAAGGAACATTCTAAAATTTTCCAACAAGAAATGGCAGATCATTAACAAGGAAAATCATCATGTTAAGATTCTTAAAGAGGCAATATAAGGCAGTACTTAACCTCCTCAATTTAGGCTCTGTCAAGCATTAGCTCTAGAACATTAAACAAGATATTTAACTTCTCCATAGCTCAATCTCCTTCTTTATATAATATAGATCCTACTAATTTCTACATCATAAGATGTTGGTGAGTACTAAATATATTAGAATATGTAAAACTCATGAAAATATGGCCAGTCATATATTAGACACTATATGGCTATAAACTATTATTATGCTCAAAATTCTTGGTACAATATTTGATGGAGGAATACAGTGGAATAACATTTTCAAAGTGCTTAAGAAAAGAAAGTCAATATTAGTCTTTTTGATATCTATTTGAATAATCATTTAAGTAGGAATTAAAAAAGAAAAAATATAATAAATATAAAGAATAAAGATTAATATATCAGACATGATAAAACACAAAATAATATTAGCAATTATTATTCATGCTTTATTCAAAATTTATTGATAGACTATTAAATGCCAAATAGAATTTTAAGTTCTTTACACATATTAACTAATTTAGTATTTACATAAATCCCATGTGGCAAAAAGAGGTTCACCAAAGGTCACCCAGGGTAGATCTGATAGGCAATCAAAAGAGTTACCTCCATAGTAACCTTTCTTTGTAAGATTTGTAAATGTGAGGCAGGTCTTACATACAAACCATCTGTTTCTTGTTCCCTTCTGAGGCTTTGCTTCATGAAAGTTTGTTTACAGATGTTATCTCTGAGAAAGGGTCCTTGAGTGTGGTTTCAATGGAGGCAGAGAAACCTTTCCTTTTAGGAGTTTTTGACTTTGGTTACCTGTCCTGTTGTGTTCTCTTCCATATAAAAATTAAATTAGTGGTTGAAATTTGGATGAAACCAAATATTTCATAACAAATCATCAGCACTCGCTGGTTGGCACTCATAAGAAAATGTGTGCAAAACATAGAGCTTGATGTTTGTTTTGGCCAAATCATGCATACGTTTCTTCCAATATTTGAGTCATATCAAGGAATGACTAAAGATACAAAAAGTAACATTCACGTTAGAAACTTTGAATTTTCACTTGTTAAGAAACAACAACCATTGGTTAACTACCCAGAACCTTAATTCTACAATGATGAAAGAAAATATAGAAAGAGAAAATGGAAAAAAAGAAAAAAAGAAAGAAAAAAAGAACATGCAGATTCAATGTGGCAAGGTGGCCCAGCCATTTAGATCTAGTTTTGTAGGTCTGGAGTGGAAGCTGTCCCTGTCTTGTAGTTGCCATCTTGAAACAAAGCTTCGTGGTGGAAGCTGTATCTACCCAAGGGCTGTCTGCTTCTGAAGAATTCTGAAGAATCCCTCATTTTAAATGTTCTAGTGGAATGTCAGTCCTGTTGTCAGTGGTCAAACCTTGTGTCTTTTTAGCTGGATAACATGAATCCAGGTATCTATACCCTTGAGGTTAACTGTTGCTCTAACCAAAATTACCTGCTATTTCTTCCCAATGTGGTTCCTAGAAATTTTTTCTATTCTGTCTTCTATTCTGTCTTTTCTATTCTGTCTCCAGATGACAAAGTCTTTGTTTTTTAAGTCGTATAGAGGCTGTTTGGAAGAATATGAAGGAACTGCAACTCATACCTGTTAGCGACAAGAAAGACTATATTGTATGAGTTCCTTATAGTGCTTTGCCATGTCTGCCCAGAGTAAGGCAGAGCCCCAAATTAGGGGAGAGATATCCCAACTTCAAAGGGAGGCCTGCAACAGTAACTTTTTTTTTCTTTTTACTGTCAGAACCATTCCTTTTTAGTGAACAAAAGTTTTGTTCCACTTTAGAAATTGGCAAACATTAACCAGGATATTCAAAATCCATACTAAGGGGGTGACTGTACGAAACCTATTTGTAAGGGTTCAAAGGTACCCTGACACTGGGTTCTTGTTCATGCCCCACCTTTACAGTTTTCACCAGAATTATGCTGGTGCAGACAAGACATGCAACCAGGCACATTCTTAGCAATCTAAATAATATGTCTACACCAATGTTGACAAAGTACAGTGATGAATTTGTTCTCTTTGGAGTGGATAATTTCATGTAAAACATATGTAAGATTCCAACTGATATTCTCTGGTGACAGCAAGCAGCCATTCTGAAAATGACAGATTATCTTCATGTGATTCTTTTTTCCTGTCAATAACTCTTTTCATACTTCAAAACAGGTGTGGTGTCCCAAAGAATATTCTTCTATAAGAATCTGAAGATGACACATACAGAGTGAAACAAGGGAAGGGTTTATAGATTTTTAGAGATAGCCACCACTTGAGTGGTTTAACTCTGAGGAAGAGGTTGTGTGACAGTGGCAAGGCTTTGGGTTGATGTTACAGTGTCAGTATCAGACGTTCACAAGGCCAACTCTCTCAATAGAGATTATCCTTGGGAGTTTAGGGGCAAATGGGAAATTGAGTGCTTGATACTGACTTGGAGCAGCTTCATCGATTTCCCACTTCCTTTTTTCCCCTTTAGTTTCACTCAGCGAGGGTTTGAAGGTCTGGCAACAGAAGCATTTTCCATTCCAGCTTTTGCTTGTATATTAAATTCCCCTATTTTGACTTAAGGTCATTCAGAGAAAGTGAGGCAAGAGCTTGGGTTATATCTGCTCCAGGATCTACACCTGAATGTGCTCTAAAGGTGTGAAAGAGCCTCCCCCTAAAGTCTACAATGCAGTCATCTCTTAGTTTATTTGTTTGTTTGTTTTGGTACATGAACTCCAAAAATTTTGTCTAATATTTATAGCTTTTCTAAATTCTTCTGGTTATACTATGGAATTCGAAGTCTCTTAAGTCATACTCAAGGTATTCACATGGCCTTTTCCTACCCATTTTATTGTATGTGAGGTTCCTAGTAACATAAATCAGTTGCTAGAGATCTGGGAACCCTGAATTATATGTTCCTAGAACTATTGTAAATTGCTCTGTAAATTCATGCCTACCCTGCATAGTCTTTGAAAATGACCCTCAGCTCAGACCACGATCAAGGCTTAAAATCTGCCATAATGAGCTTATTCTGATTCAGTTAACTTTAAGAACCAGTTGAGCTTTCTGGCTGGCCAGAGAAAAGGGAAGCTAGTCTGAGAAAGTGTTAGGGCAGGGGCAAATGGTGGGCCCCAGTGTGGGAGAGAAGGAATAGTAAGATAACCTATGCTTTTAGGTTCAAGTTATGATTTGGGCAGATCCAAAAATGAGATAGTCTTTCACATTTTTCATTTGTCTCTTCCACGGAATATTGACTAAGCACTTGTGGAATGTGACTTTTTATTGTACGCTTTCTTGTACCAATCATTGAATGTTTGGAATTTCACTCCCTTTCCATTTTAAGGCACCTCGTGAATACTTTTGCTCTTATGAAAGGTTTCCCAAATGGCCACTGGAATTCTAAATTACTGTTGGTAAAATTAGGCCATTGAGAAAGAGAGAACATGTACTGGTTACAGTGTATACACGTAGGAGGCAGGAATCGGGCTTGGAGGAGACATGAACTTGGGTTTAGTCTGAAACAAATACGTGACAGCCTGGCAATGGTGGGTCAGATAAGTAGACTGTGCTACCTTATGTCCTGGCCTCCCCAACCTAATGGCTAGGCAATCTCCAATGGAAAACCTGATAAATCTGCAGTTCTTGGAAGAAGAAAAGTTTGGCAAGAGATCTCTTTCAAAATCGGTGTCTTATAAGCAAAACACGACAAGACTTCGGAAAGTTTTATGAGCTTCTGATGAAGTTTGTCCAGGGGATGCCAGCCTGAGGAGACACCTCTGAGCATCTAGCCCCCAGGCCTGGCTCAATGAACTGACTTAACATGGCCTGTGCTTATCCTCTTTCTTATGAACTTTTATCAACTCCCAAGGAGAAATTATGAAGAGAACAGTGACAAAAAGTAATGTTAGTAATAAGGCAGATTTCTACTGTGGGTAAATGTTTTCAAATCTGATCAAATAATCAAAGGATTCCTGAAAAAAAATCTTAGGGGACAAAATACACTTAGCATTTGGTAGCTTGATGAAAAGAAATTGGAACTGAAATCTAATGTGAGACTTACCCCATCACTGTAGTCAGAGAGACTCCCAAGTGAGGAAGGTCAAGCAGCCTCAGTGGTTTGCACTGTTTCTGAATTGAGGGTCTTTGGCCTGAGAAGCAAAGGAGGAGGCCCTCAGCGGGATTTCCAGGCTGTTGAACTCTCCAAAATATCAGCAGAAAACCTTTAAATAAACAAAAGTTGTATTTAGTGGAACTTAATGAAGTAAAGGAGAACACCACTTTGACAGAGTCTTTGCAGGGTGGCAGGGTGAGTAACAGGTAGAACAATTGTAGGGCTTTGGGGTCTGGACTCAAGTAGTTTAAGGTGGGTCTTTCAAAGTGGTGAACTGAGTAGGATTGGGCAAAGTCCATGATATAGTAGTTTAGAATTGGTTGGTGCAGGTGAGTGAGGATCTGGATCAGTAAACTGTTATTGATAAGTAGGCTGTTTGCCAGAGTGAGAATATTATTGTCTTCAATATATTCATTTGCCTGCATTTCCTGAGGTAAATAGTGAAATTAATTACTGGTTTGCAATCTTATCTTTCCCAGGCTAAAGTTTCCCAGAAGAAACAACTAAGTCATGATGACATAAGTGACCTATAGTTTTATCTAATAAAACCATCATGTTCATAGATGGTCTCAATTCTCAAAGCCTATGGTTTTAATATCAGAAAAAGGAGAACTTAAAATAAAAATATCAGGTTATAAAACTAGACATTATACACTAGTAAAAGGAAAATTAGATCAAAATGATATAGCATCAAATTATGTTAAAAATAATGGAAAGAACAACAGTCAGAAACAGAAAAAAAAAGTTAATCATTAGTGGAGATTTTAATAAGTCGCTCCCAAACAAGATTTGAATATTACAATTAATATGTTCAAAATTAATACTAACCAAAAAGAGAACACACACAGAATCAGTTGCAATGATCACCCATGTCCATGGCCACAAAGAAAGCCTCAATGCATTTCTAAAATCAACATCATTTATAGTAAAACTAAATATAATAAAATTAGAAATTGATGACAAAAATTACATATCTATAAACTAAAAAAATAGGATTAAATAACTTTTCAGTTAAAGAAAAAATCAGAAGTTAATTAACATATATTTACAACTGCTTGCCAAAGAAAGCACTACAAGTCAAAACTTAAAATTTAGACCAAAATGTGTACTTTGAAATATGTTCATCAGAAACTAGAAGAAAAAAAAAAACTAATCTGAGCATTTGACTAAAAAAGTTTGAAATGGAGCAACAGCAAAACTAAGCAAGCAAGGAGGAACGAAATAACAACTCAGAAATGAATAAAGTAAAGAAGATGACCAGAATGGATACTGGAGAATGCACAGTGGATATATTATCATTATTTGCCTTCAAACACCATCTTCAAAGAAAACTAAAACCCAATATGTAAAACAGGGAAGAGGCGTTATTCTGGCCACTGCCCTTCTACCTGTCTTTCCTCAGTTTCCACTGACTGAGGAATACTTTCTGAAAAGCCACTGTTTTAGAAGCCCTGTTGTAAAATACGTCTTGCATGAAGCTAGTGATGGACTCACAAACCAGTGACAAGGACTTTCTTAACCTTTAAAATCTGCTGGTGGTACAAAAGTATTTTCTAGGGGGAAAGAAAGGGAAAAAAGTTCTCAGCAACTCTCCCTTTTTACCTTTAAGATATTCTTAAACAATTACTGCAGGATTCTTTTCAGAGACCATTAATTTTTTTTTCACGCAAGTATACTTTTTGCTAGCATTTTCTTTACTCAAAATATTAATAATAATAATAGTAGGAAGATAATATTTTTGAGAGAAAAAAGTTTGTATGTGTTTACCACAGTTTTCAAATAATACAGTAGTTAATATCATGCATTTTTGATACATTTTGAGTTTGTTGATTTTCCAGTCTTCACACAATGCTAGGCCCCTGGGTGGTGGAAATGACTGTGGTTCTCAATTTTGGTTGCCTATGAGGATCCTGATGTCCAAGTTTTACCCCAGACCAGTTAAACCAGAATCTCTGAAGGTGTACTCAAGCATCTGTGTTTTTGAAATCTCCTTTTGTGATTCCAAGTGCGAACAAAGTTGAGAATCACTGTAACAGGCAATGGTTGAAAAGAAACTCCAGCTTCTACTTAAATCTTACCCCAGTCTGTTCTTAGCAATTCTCTTTGCACAGCTCTATCAGTGTCTACAGACAAATATGGCACATTGATCAAACACTCATACAGCAGGAAGACAGCAAGAGGAGTGATACACTGTGTCAAGATCCCAAAACGTCTCAACAAGCTGCACAACGACTGAGTCTGACAGAATAGAATTTCATAAAGACAAATAATAAAGCTCAAATCTTGGGCACAGTCAACTAACTCCACAAGTGCAGGGCAATGCAGACGTGACTAAGCAGCAGTACTCATGAAAAATTCTTGAGGAATTTGGTTGATTTTAAGTGTAGTGTGAGTCAACACTGTGATTTGGCTACCAGAAAATAAACTCCATCCCAAACTGGGTCAACAAAAGCATACTGTCTGGACAAGGAAGACCCTTTTCTGAACGCTTATTAGAGCACCAAGTACTGAACCATGTTCTGAGCAGTATACTTTATGAACATGGAAAACTTACATTATGGTTAAGGAGGGAAATTGGAGATGTCATATGGGGAAACAAAAAGGGATATTTAGCTGGGAGGAAAGTTAGTGTAGGGGGAACGTGACTGATATTCTCAAAATATTTGAGAAACTTTCATATGGAAGTGAGATTAGATTTATTGTGTAAAACTTCAGAAGTCAAAAGCAATGGATAGATGGAAGGAAATGCTTTTCAACAGTGTTTATCATCAATAAAGGGAATGGACAGCCACAGAGTTGAGGGTTCCTTGTCTCTGGAGGTAAATGACGGGTGAGGAGTTCAAATCTCCTAGACCTGAACCAGATAAGACAGTCACTTCACTATATAAGACTTTATAAGCCTACAAGATCATTGTATTTAAAAGTAGTTTGGGAGTAAAAGGGAGACTTTTCGTGTCCTGCACACTGTTGAAACCCCTTGCCGCGGTCCTCTACCTTCTGCCCACTGTGCCCCAAGGAGGTAGCCAGCCAGTGCCACCAGCACCACGACTGAGACTCTGAGTGCTTTCCCAAAAGGGAACCGCAGTCACTTTTGTTCAGATGTCACTTCCTTTCTGCAATACGTTTAACACTCATCTCTCTTTATCACCCCCGTTTTGGTACAAACCCGACTTCTTGCAGAAACTGACCCTGTGCCTCTTTACTCTCTATGAAGATTCTGGACCTTCTCCCCATCTGCCCGAAGTTTAGGATTCCACAGGGATCATCAGCATCCATCCCAATAGCCCGCATTCTCAGAACTGTAGTTTCTGCTTCACCTTGCAACTTTAAGTCCCAGACAAGGGAAAGCGGGGACCCTTCCAAGGTCCCGTCGCGGTCTCCGCCATAGTGATGACGTTCTCTTGGAACTTTCACAACTCCCGGGCTGTTTCCAAACTTTGAGCTGGGTGCTGAGGGCAAGGCGTGCTGGGCATAGGACTGGAGCCCGGGAGCTGCCAAGGACAAAGGGTCGGCTGCGTCCTCCCCACCGTACCTACTTTCTCCCCGCTCCATCTCTGCCAGGCGTGGCAACGCCGCCGCTAAAGCGGGTGCGCACACCGCCAGCCCCAGCCTGAACTCGCACCCCCGGGCGGGGAGGGCGCGGGGAGGGCGCGCAGGGAAGGGGGCCGCGGGAGGTGGCGCCGCTGGGGAGGCGGCGAGGGAAGTGGGGAGCCGCAGGGAGAGCTTCCGAGGGAAGGTGCGAGGGGAGGGCAGCCGGGCTCGGCTCGCTCCCTCCCTCGGCCGCTTTCTCTCACATAAGCGCAGGCAGAGGGCGCGTCAGTCATGCCCTGCCCCTGCGCCCGCCGCCGCCGCCGCCGCTCAGCCCCGCGCGCTCTGGAGGCTCCAGCGCCGCGGAGCTCCCGGGCCCCGCCGCCACCCGGCCGCCCCGCCGCCCTCCTCCCGCCCGCGGCTCCGCCGCCGCCGCCGCCCCGCCGCAGCCGCCGCTGCCCGGCCTGTTTCACTTCGGGGAAGGGGGGGAGGAGGGGGACGAGGGCTCTGGTGGGTTCAGAGGGGCTGACCGTCGCGGGGGGTTTTTGGCTTTCCCCCCCTCTTTCCAAAACGCCAAAACAACGCGGACCGAGGAGCCGTCCTCCGTCGGCCTCGCTTCACCTCGCCGGCTCCGAATGAGGGGAGCTCGGATGTCCGGTTTCCTGTGAGCCTTTACCTGACACCCGTTGCCTTTCCCCGGCACTTGCAAAGTTGGGAACGCGGAGCCCGGGACGCGCTCCCGCCGCCTCCGGCTCGCCCAGCGGGGGGTCACCGGGAGGAGCCCGGGGCAAAGGGACAAGGAGGGGACAGCAGCCTCGCAGGGGCGCCCGCGCCCCTACCCCTGCCCCCGCCAGCGGACCGGCCTCCCCGCTCCCGGTCCTTCCACCATGCACTTGCTGGGCTTCTTCTCTCTGGCGTGTTCCCTGCTCGCCGCTGCGCTGCTCCCGGGTCGGCGCGAGGCGCCCGCCGCCGCCGCCTTCGAGTCCGGACTCGGCTTCTCCGACGCGGAGCCCGACGCGGGCGAGGCCAAGGTGGGTGCGCGGGTCGCGCCGTCCCGGGGTCGGGCGGCGGGCGGCTGGCTGCGGGCTGCGGGGGTGGGGGCGTGCGGGCTGCGGTGTTTGGGTTTGCAGAGGACTCGGGGACCCGTGCACAGGAAAGTATGTGCTTGTTCAACCTTGTGTACGTTGGATCCAAAGTGACTGAGCTCAGTGCACGTTTCCTTGGAGAAAAGTTTTCTTCTTTTAAAATAGAAAGTTGTTACTAGATAGGAAAGCAAGTGAAGGGGCCCCGAGAGGTCCTAATGATACAGATGGTGTAATCTGTTCCAGAGTGGTCTGCGCTGCTGCAACGAGGGGTCTTGAACCCTGCCCAGCTAGCCTGGCTCAGGAGAGCCTGAGTCCGTTCTGGTCGGGAAATGCTCTTCTCTCTCCCTACCTGATGAGTGGGACTCCAAACAGCTCCTGAGGCAGGGATGACCAGTCAACCGAGGCTTAATTTCCTGGAGTGTTCATAGTTTAAGGAACACCAGGCGTTGTGCGTGATTTTAGAAAGAGTGTAAGGGAATTTAGTTTTAAGGCTTCAGTTCACTTGAAGTTGGTCAAACTTGAGATGGAACAGGAGATTAGAGTCATTTCTATCATAATCAAGCAAGGCAAGGCTTTTCTTCTAACTTTATAAACTCTGCATTTCTAAAAATCTCGTCATGAGATACAGAAAACTAAGGGTTTTTTCTTTTTTTCTTGTTTGGGGATTTATTTTTTGTTCTGTTTTGCTTTTAAATAAAGAGGTGTTTAATCCTTTGTCTAAAAATGTTGCTAAGATACTTTTGAGGCATTCTGATTTTCAAAAAGGAATTATAGTGTTTGTGCATGGTTCTTATTATATCTTCTAAAAGAGTATATATTTACCTAAAAAGTTCATACCTGACATAACGATGTAGTGTAGGCTTAAGAGTTCTTGAACTCCTGAAGAAGTTATATTCGACCTCCTGTGATCTCAGTTCAAACACTTGAAGTACCCCTTGTTGGAACTAGACTGTAGTGGTTTATTTCAACTGACTGCAAGTGAAGTACCAGTGAGGTGCTACCTAAACTTGCAGTTGACTTTGTTAACATATACTCAAGGTGTAGAAATTAAATTGCCTTCCCACTTATATTTTGAAATACACTTTAAGATTGAGAAGATTAATTTTTAAAAATCAAACTACCTTTGTATTTAAATTTTAGGGAAAAATTTGTAATTCAATATAGAGGTTAAAGAAAAACTTTTTGAGAAAAAACAATATACATCAAGTTGCAGAACAGAGTGCATTATGTGAACTGCAAAATAATTTTCAGTGCAGATATTTACATTGCTATAACTATAGTGATGTGAATATCTTTCTGTCCTTAAAATATGGCAAAAATGTAGCACTGGACCCAATGACACTTCCTGTAATTTGAGTCCTTGAATTTTGTGATACCTGTTCACTTTCTGTTTCTGCCTCTTCAAAGTAGTAAAAGTGTGACTTGGTAAGGCAACACCTCTCTATTGCCTGTGGTAACTTACTTTGGCTTACAGTAAGAAACTGTGAAGTAGGAAGTAAAATGACAAGCATTTCCTGATAAGCGAATTGCCTGTATGAGAGTCATTCAGGCTCAGTCCTGAATGTATGTGCCCTTGCGTGCAGTTCTGTGTGTGTTATGTATAGATGTGGGATTGGAGGATCAAAAAGTTAATTTATTTTTAATTTTCAAAATTGCCTACATTGGTGATGTAATCAGATTTTCCCTATGCCATGAAAATTTCTATGCATTTTTGTTTGCAGATGTTGCTTTTCTATCTTAGTTGTTTAACTATCTTTTATACTCTGTATGGTGAATATGAGTTGATACTCTGTATGGGTTACGGGTTCTTTCCCCACTTGATGAAACATCATTTTAAGTCTCTTGAGTTCCATAGACCACAAGGCAGTGTATTATTGCTGCACTAAAGTGTTACCCAGGTGAATAGAGCCTTCACAAGGCATGTGTCATTAACGCTTTCAGTGAAACTGCTATGTCCTTGTAATGAAGCTTGCCATGCAACTGTCAAGAGACTGATCCAAAGACTCCATGTCTCTCCCTAGTGGCCTATGCAAGCACCTCATTTAGATTTAAGCACTAGAGAAGAACTGGGGAGGAACCAATTACTCATTTTCCATGAACTACATAATCCCCAAGAAGATATTTCAGAAGGTAAATAGAAGATACTAAATATACATAATCCCAATAGATGCAAATTTTTGGCAATTTACACTTGATAAGGGTTTTTTTTTAATTTTTTAAAAAATACAGAAGATATCACAAGCTATGAACCAAGGTTAGTCATCCAATCCTTTACCCCACACCCAAAGCCATACAAAAGATTGGAGGTGAAATCACATATGGAATCAAGATCTTCTCATTCCTCGACTTGGATTTGTATCTATTAGGTTCCTATTTCTAATGATCTGTGGCTGTATGACTTACCGAAAAGTCCTATAATAAAATGTTTCTCTGAAGGATGTTAGCACAAACAAGTCAATGTAAGGCAGGCAAAAGTAAAATTAACTGGACATGATGGGGAAAACAGAGGATGGCAAGTCTACAGCTGTTATGTTTACAGTTTTCTTTAGAGTATATGAGCGAGCATATCTGTCAACCTCCTCTCTTATAAGAGACTTCTGACGTTATTCTGAGTGATGCTGGCCATATATGGCTTTAGATGTAAAGCTCAATTCATCTCTCATTTTGGTTTCCACTCCTTTGTATTCTTTCTTCTGAACTGTAAATACCTGACTGGTAGCCACTGTTCAGGAGGCAGTTATCAAAATTGCTTTACAGGAAGCAGCTAGTTACTAATCTCAGTGGCATATTTTTAAGACCAGTGGATCTCTATTCCTGTCCTTTTAACTTGAGCTGAGAAGGGTAGAGGGTGGTGGATTTGGGAGATTTCTTTCTGGACTTCAGTTCTGGGCTATTGAGAGGGAAGTCCTGGCCAACCTGGAATGCTGTTTCTCAGCTCTTACTTGGGCTTTTGGGGACAGAGGAGCTGGTATGAGAGTAATGAGGGTTTCCTGTACATCCTCTTCCCCCCACCCAGCACCTCCACCCCCCGCCCCACTGTTCTTGCCTTTGGCAGGTCTAGGGAGAGCATAAGGGTTTAAGTAATAATTATCAGCCATGTCCAGAGCACCTGTATGTGCCATGCACTTTACTAAGAGTGTTACAAGTTAATTTTACTTTGTTTTTCACTACACCTCCATGAGATGGATGGATATTATTCTTTTTGTTAAGGATGATGAACCTAAGATTCAGGTGACTTAACCGGTAACAATAGGGCCTTTTCCCCCTTTTTTCTTTTTTAAACACTTTTGTAGCATATACAGAGGGTCTCTGACTCACAACGGTTTGATTTAGGATTTTTTGACTTCACAGTGGTGCAAAAGCAACACAAATTCAGTAGAAACCATACTTCAAATTTGGAATTTTGATCTTTTCCTGGGTCCTGGGCTAGCAATATGCGGTAAGATACTTCTCTCCATGCTGGACAGTGACAGTGAGCCTCAACCAGTCAGCCATGCACTCAACAGAGTAAACAATCACTACTCCACAGCTGCAGTCCCCAACCCCCAGGACCCCCTTCTGTCCATGGAAAAATTGTCTTCCATGAAACTTAGGAAGGGGGGGCGCACAGCAGGAGGTGAGCGCTTGTGAGCCCACCCCCACTGAAGCTTCATCTGTATTTACAGCCCCTCCGCATCTCTCTCCCATCACCGCTTAAGCTTCGTCTACCCCTCTCCCTGCTCCCCTGTCCATGGAAAAATCGTCTTCCGTGAAACTGGTCCCTGGTGTCAAAAAGGTTGGGGACCGCTGTTCTACAGTATATTAAATGCATTTTCGACTTAACGATATTTTCAATTTACAATGGGTTTATCAGGATGCAGCCCCATCCTAAGTCGAGGAGCATATGTATTTTAGAGAAGTGTGGTAATGGGTTTGGGCCTTTGGGGTTTGTGCAAGACCCAAGATCCATACTCCTTTCAATCCCTCTGCTGTTCTCCTCCAGCCCCTTGTAGCAGTGTGCGAGAAGGCAGAGAGAAGCACTGTATCTGAGTTTGCAGTTGTGGCTACCTTGTTGCATTTATTTAGGTCCTAATTCCTCACAGTGGGACAAACTGAAATAAACGTGGACTTTCTTCCAGACTTTACCACATGGTGTCCCTTTGACTAAAAGTAAATCATAAATGACCCAATCCATGGTAGTATTATTAGAACAACTGCCTAGCTAGGGGCTTAACAAAAATTCCTGTCAGTTTTTCTAAGTTGGGCTAATGTAACTTCAGTGACAGACTGTGATTTTACCTATGCCAAACGACCTTTCACAAATAAGTGGATTTGGAAAGAACAAGCTTTATTTGGCAGAAGCATTATACCTCCTTCTACTTCTGAGCATATTTTGTTTCACCTTTCACCAGTTGCATTATTCCTGGTAGATATGCATTCTATAAATACTATATGGGCCCACCTTTTACAGACACATATTTGTAAGTTCAGATTTGTATAAATTGTGAATTAAGGTATCACTGATTTTTTTTATGTTAGAAAGAACAGGTGTAACAGAGAACATTAAACACGGAGGATGCTAATGAGTGTGATTTAAAATGAAATTTTAAAATTTATTGTAAATATTTTAGATTTGTCTGTGTAATTGTTTCTTCTGAAATTTACCCCTTTAAATTGTTCAGGTGATTCCTATCCTCAATTGATTTTTTTTTCCAGAGTTTCTGTTTACCCACTAGAGAACAGAGATTGTTTTTATTTAATTTATTTTGTTGGGCATCCAACATAGAATCAATCACATACGTACCTTAAAATACCTTTGTGCTGATGGATTCTTACTGTTTCCTTGAACTAATAGTGCCCTAGTGGCTTTCAAGCTTTAGAAAGGATTCACAATCCTTTTTTGCAGTTTTGAAATCTAAAAGCTCATTTTCGTGAATTATTTGGTGCTATAACCCTAATCTGAAATGACATAAAGCTATTTATTGTCACTATTTATTCTCTAAGTTTGAATATTTCTAAACTTCATTGAAGAGATAGTAATGTATTTATTCATGAGATGCTGCCATACATCCTGCTTATTGGTGGGGGCCGGGGTTGGTGTGAATATTAAAATGGAAACACACTGGATTTCCTGAAAAAGTCTGCCATCTGGGACTCATGCAGTCCCAAGAGCTTAAGGTAAAGGATGGGATGGTAGCACTGTTCTTTTCAAAAGGCCTTCCTCAATTGCTTTATTGCCTTGGAGGCTCCCTGGAAGAGGCAGGGAAAGGAAATTGAGGAACTCAAGAAGGCGGCCATGTGGATACTCCTAAATCCACTTTACCAACTACCACCAGGTTTATGTACTGTTCAATCTAAGTTCTCATATATAAATTTACTTCGATTCAGGGATGTTTTAATCAATTCTCACTAGTAGCAGCTTCAGTTCTGAGCAGGAAATTACAGTTCAGTGAGTGATGCAAAAAATGTAGAGTGAGCGATTCTTGTCTATAACAAGGTTAAAATCATTTTTGAGAAACAAGAAATTTACTCATTAAAAATACCAGAAATTAATTAAACTATATATCCAGGCAATATAAGAGATTTTGCAAGAGAGTTTACTGTCCATTGCTGGGTAGGCTTCTAGGGGTTGCGTGGACAGGCCTGGGAAAGGTGGAACCATAAGAGATGGAATGTGAAAAATGAGAAGATGCTAATTTCAGAAGTGGGGGAGGGAGGAACGTTTTGGATGTTGAGGCGTGGCAGCAAAGTATAGAGGTAGTAACGGTCAGGGGTGTTTGGGGACCTGAGAGCAGACTCCCTTGGCTCAAGAGTTAAAAGCTTGAGGGAGATAGTGGGAAATATGGTGGAAAGTACGAGAATCCAAAAAGCAAATCTGAGTTTGGGTTGACAGCAATAGGAGCCACTAAAGATTCTTGACGGATGTGCTGCAAGTGGCATTTTAAGGAACTTAATCTGGCATTGTTGCACAGAAGTGTTTATAGAAGCTACTAGAAGCTAGTCGAAGCTTCTCAGAAGCCATTTCCAAAGGCAGGGTTTCTTGCGGTGTTTGTCAGTGACTGTGCCCTTCTCATTCTGGTGGCCGCCCCTATATGGTATTTGAACTCCTCTGTATGCTCCTAAATACTGATGTTGATAGTGGTGATTACTTTTGACTTATGTAAGCACTCATCACGGTGCTATCTGTATACATTTATAAAATTATAGAAACAGACATGTTTGCTCTTGTAGTTTGCATTCCAAACAGAGCAAGCAGTGTAAACAGAGGTCATGCTTAGATACACACACACGCACACTCACCTCTTAATAGTTCTTCAAACTGCTAACCATGACTTATGTATTCTTTTTTGCCTGGCTGAGAATTCTTAGACAATCCATTGAAATAGAACACAAAAAAACCCAGAAGTGTATGAGATTACATTTTCCATGGTTTATATGTACACTTATTTGTAGGTCAGCTGGCAAATTAAAAAGAAAGATAGCCCTAACGTGTCCTAGAAATTCCTTCTTTTTAAAATCTGCTTAAAGGTAGTCCTGCTAACAGTAACACTAGCAAGGGAGATGAGGAATAAACTATCAAATAAATAGTATAACTACTTTGGAGCTGCTGTTATAAAAAATTTTTTTAAATGTGGAAAAATTTATTCAAACTCAAAAGACATTAGAAAATGGACATACTGAAAGAGGAAATGTTCAGGTTGGCCACTTTGTGCAAATAGCAATACTTACGAGTTTAAAAGGCAGACTTCTCAATGAGTTCAGTTTCAACACTGTCCTTATTTGGACAGGTGGGGAAGAGATGAATATTTGGGGGTAGATCAGCAAGATGTGATTCGTGACTTCTGTAGTGTAAAGGTTTTTATTAGACATTTATTTTGTAATTTAATTTACCTAAAACTTGGTATCCAAATTACCATTTTCTCTTTCTTTTATGTAGTAGTAAAGTACGCAGTCATAAGTAGTAAAGACTAGAATCAAAGCTAGGTCTTTTGCTGACTGCAGAAACTATGCACTCTGCTTTACACTGCCTGTGGTAGTGCCTAGAACTCCATGTCAATATTTCTGCTTATTTCGTTCACGGAGCTGTCATTTACATCAGTGACATAACTGTTTAGATAGAGATGCAGTGCAGTGGATAAGAACACAGACTTTGGACCATGCCTTTCTGCATTCACATCCTGGCTATGTGAATTCATGTCCTGCCTGTGGCACACCTACCTGTGTGACCTTGGACAAGTTACTTAACTTCTCTGTGCTTCTTTATATATAAAGTGAAGACAATAATTAATGCTTGATTCCTAAGGTTGTTTTGAGGATTAAAGAGCACACACACACGCATATATGGCAAGAAGATGTAATATTGATGTTTAATTTTGAGACTGTTGGGAGGAAATCCAGGGTGTTTAATCACTCAGTGTACAGAAGCTACATATTGTACTTCTGCCTGTGATATATTTCCATCCCTCCTGGGTGCCTGTGTTTGTGTCTGTCCTTGAGGTTGACAACCCTGGCCATGCCATAGACCACCAAACCGAGAAATCTTGGGTGATGCTCATCCCCTAAAGTGCTTCATTCATACTTAGGTCATTTGGATGAAAAGTACTTTGGTACACACAAGATTATTATAATGTCATATAATTTCATATGAACTCATCTTGAACACTTTCAAGTTTAAATGTTTATTAATGAAACATGCTGATGTGTAAACATTTCGAGTCTTTATATTATTGTCACAAAAGAAATATAAGTATGCATTCTAAATTTACCATGAACTCATCACATATTTAAAATATCAAAAATATACTTTCACTGAAGAAAATATAAAGAAAATTTAATGATAGAATGTTATATGCAAGAGTTAAACTTGTATGAATTTGTTTAGAAAAATTTGATTGCACTACTCCTTTGGGGCCCTCTTGCTGAGTGGCAGCCAGCAAAGTATGTGCCGTCTGTACCATCATTGAGATGAGTCATGGAATAGATACCTTCCTTCTCTGAGAGTAAGTCTGATGTACTTGAGTACTCTAATTCAGTCAAAATAGTTGGTTTTGTTTGGTGGTTCCATTTGCCAGTTTGCCAGTCAATGCTATGAATTGTGTGGTGGCCTTGTGATAAACACTTTGCAGTCCTGGGGGGTGTTGGAGGCACCTGAGCAGACAGGAAGAGGGAATTAAAAATTAGTGCTGTATATGCTTCCTAGCTCTTAAAGAGCTGATGACATATTTTTTATCAATAACGTCTTGGAAGTGCTCACTTCCTTAGTATTCCAGTACAGTTGTTAGTTGGAGTATTTTAGGAACTTTTGACCAGATACCATATTTCTAAGTAGAGAATTTTTTTCTGACTGAATCTAGAACAAAGATCTAAACATTAAATAGACACTTGAGCAATACGTAAGTGAATAAAAATTAGATAATACTGTATTATCCATACACATCTATATGCAGATACTGGTATGATTTTTTTTGTTAAAGTGATTTTAGTATTTTTATTTCAGGATTAGAATCGCATGTAATTATATAAAATGAAGTTTTGTATTTAAGTGCCATTATGTTTCCCCAGTTATAGTATTCAAATTCAAATTTTAATGTAATTTTCTTCACAGTAATTTTTCATATCATACTAGTTTCTTTTTCTAACACAAGTTCTGTGTGTCTTTTTTGTCAAAAATAGAATTAAAATAACATTGCTTATTTAATATTCTTTTATATGTAGTGGAAATACTCATGAAATTAATATTTTTGATTCCAGATTGCTAAAATACTGGAAAAGGATGAAAGATTTATGGAAAAAAATACCAGACTTTGACATTGTGGTTATTTGGGAAGGGTCATGCATATGTGGGTGTGTGCCACTTTGAGACAGGCAACACTTTCTCCCCCCTGATAATTGGCTGGGAGTATGGGAAGCTGACCACTTATCTGCCTCCTCAGCCAAGGAGTGTGCAAAGGCTTAATGCCTTTTTCTGAAATGGCAAACATAACTACCTCACTTAAACAGATGTGTTTGTAATGACCTTATAACCTTTCACCGAGAAAATAGTTCACTTTCTCTTTTGTTTATAATTAAATCGGTCCCCCATGTCTCCCTCCCCAAAGAAAGAGTGGATAAATGTGGCAAATTAAATCAGACTGGAATTTTAAAGAAAATGGTCGATTCTTTTAACTGGAGTGACCACACAGCTGCCATGAATCCTTTGATTGAATTCCTATAATCTGTAAAAGGGATTCTTGTTTCCGCTCTAAGTTCCTTGGAAGTAGCCAGTTAATATCAAATACCAGATGTGAGGCTGTTTTAAACCACTATGGTTTAATTTACTACAATATCATTGCCTACATGGAATACTTTTAATTCTTTCTTTTTGTTTGTGTCTGTTGTGTGTATTTAGTTACTTTATCCTTTTTAAAGTCCTCTTCCAAGTTTATGTTTTGAAAAATAGAACACTTATTTGGATTCATGTTTGCTTATGGGTCATGACATTCATGATTTCCCTAAAAAACAAACTAATCCTTTTGTCTCAGAGCCATATTTTCCTTTTGAGATGATAGGGATTCATTGTTTGTTCTCGTTTGAGTCCTACATCTTTCTTTTAATTTTGGTGTCTGTTCATGCCAAATTAGAATTTTATCAAGGCCAAAATTATTCATGAGTCACGACCATCGCACTTAAAATTGGGTAATTTGAAGCTACTTCAGATATACAGATTAAGCAAATAATGATGTCATAAATGTTAATGCAAGAATTTTTTCCCTTTTTAACATTAGTAGCAGTGAGGACTACTCTTTTGGAGCCCAATTCTGTTTTACTTTAGAAAAACACACCTTTGTGTCACGTCCACATGAGCACAGCATAGTTATTACATTACTGTAATATAGCACACAGTGACACATAACTTAGTGAATTAAAAATAAAAATATTTAAAATGCATTTTACTTTTTTGTTCCAGGCTTGACAGTTCAACAACTTCTACAGTCTTAAACTGGGGACAATGTTAGTGGTTAGTGTAACTGCCTTGGGTCACACTAAGAGGACACCCACAGAGGACCCTCAAACTTCCTCTAGCAGAAAACACCCGAAATTCAAATTTTGCCCTTGTGTGTTTGTGGTTTTTTTTTTTTAATTAAATGTGTCCTTGATACTGATTTTTACTTTACTACACCCCTGTAAAATGTCTGCCAGGTGGTGGGAAGGAGGCGGCCACATATGCCTGATTTAAATTTAATGTAACTATGTAAGTATAATTTCATTTTCCATTCAAAAATTGAAATGATACCTTATAAATTAAGATATTAATTGCTAAAACTAAATCTGTGATGTTGAGATCAACTATATGCTATACTATGTGCACTGTGTGTTGCACATGGATTTTAATACGTGTTACTATGCGTTTCATCCCAACTTAATGGCACACAAATCTCTGAAGCTGCATGATTTTACCAGTAGTACGTTGGAATCCTTTTTTCTATACACATTTAAGTTCATTCCTCTCCAGAACAGTTTCCGGTTTTCTAAGCCTATAGTATGTTCATTTTTATTAATTTAAATCCATAGGAAGCCTTTTTCCCCCCCCATATGGGTGCTTTGCTTTCCCACCCATTAGCCAGTCCCTTCCTATGTGCAGTAGGAAAAATGTACAGTAATTCCAAGGTTATGATCTCCCTTGATGGTTAAAAAGATTCCTAATTTAGAGATTAATGTTGTATCCCAAGATATCCCACTTGATGATATGCCCTGAGTGCTGATAGATATGGTAACACTCCTTTTTATACCAAAATTTTGGATACGTGTTATGCAAATCTTTTGTATAACTTTTAGGGTGTCCCTAAAGTCTCCATACATAGGGAAAATGGGAAATTGTAGCTAAATGTACATTTATTCACAAAGTATTCATTACAAAAGACTACAAAGGAAAAATTTTGTAAAATTTTATAAAATTGTTTAGCTACAATTTCCCATTTTCCCTATGTATGGTGACTTTTGGGACACCCTATAAATTACATATTTTTTTCTTTCTTTTTATACCACCTTTTACTCTTGTGTTATTTTGCAATTCAGTATTTTTAAGCACACTTCAAACCATTTTTACTAATTACAAAGTAACTAAGTCCAACACTGCCAGGAATTATTCATTGTTTTTACCACCTCGTATTCCAATATATAAATGTCATCCTACAGAAAACACTAACATTTATATTGAGACAGATTTTCTTAGAGTAAATTTAAATTTGAACTTAAATTCTTTTGGAAAATTAAGTTACACAGGCTCTGTTGTCTTTTCATTCCCAATTATATATCTTCCTACTATTTTGATTCATAGATGATGCTTTTATATTATAGTGGCTTTAATTTTAAAATAATATTAGCTGGTTTTATGGCTAAAAACCTTAGTACATATACTGTATCCATAAATACAGCATTATACACCAGAGTATGTGGTATGTGCATTTAATGTGAAAAACCAGGAATTTTTCCTGCACTGTGATGTTTGATTTTTTTGTTTGTTTGTTTGTTTTTGGTGGTTGGGAGGGAGGCAGTCAGTTGCCAAAGTAGCATGCATAAATTTATTTTGTCAAACTGCTTTATTTTATTGCTACAACCTGAAATCACTATTTTTTAGGGGATATATGTAGAGTTTATGAGGACAGAAAGAGATATTCTCAGGAAATTGAGATGGTTTAGTCCCTGTGTGTAAACCACAATGTTTGAACTAGAGCAAATGTTTTGCAGCAGGGGTTTGAAGCATGGTTATAATACATGTGGGCCAGGTTTAGTTATCAAAACTTGACTTCTATTCAGTGAAACTGTTAATTAAGAGGTAAGTAGAATTTACAATAGTCCTTATTAAGTCTTTAGTTGTTTGACAAAATAACTTGCTCTGAGGGCTAGATGATTTAGCCAGAATTATTTAATTAGGTTATTCCTACTTGATTTAACATTTGATTATAAGATACATAGTAGTGCTAAATAATTTGGGATTTCTGGCCTCTGGTTGTTGGAGAATTTTTTTTTCTTTTATTTAGGGCATCTTAAGTAACAATTTCCCTTCCAATAGTTCTTTACTAGAAGAGAGTGCTATTTACTTACTTGCTTTTTTCCTAAATATGTATTTTCTTTCCTTTTGGAATTGTCCTTCTTTCTTCCCATTATAATTGTGAGCAAGTATCAATAGAAAATCTTTGTAACTTCTAGCATACTTTGGTCATCAAATCTTGCCAGCAAATATGTCTACTATGAAAAAACTACATTTGCCACAACTAGCCCATCAGCATGTGAAGTCCCATTGTCCTCTGATCTAGTTGTGTTTTTCCTATTAATGTTTTATTCTGATTCGAGTTCAATATTTTGGTGATTATAATTGGAGGAAAACTAAAAACCTATTTCATTTTTAGCTATAAACAGAAAAGATATAAAGTTGCTAGATTTGAGGAATTATTTTAGAATTTTATTGTACCTTTAAATCAAATAAGCTGAAGAACCAGATATTTAGTCACATTCTGACTATAAAATAGATACTTTGCATATACTAAGAATAGCTTGTATATCTCTATCTGTCACTTTATAATATTTAATTATTTAGCTAGTTATTGCCTATGAGCCAGTGTTTAAGTATAAAATAAAATTTGAGGAAAACAATTCTATAAGATTCCAAGATGTAAAGTGTTTTAGATAGTTCAAAGTTTCATATATATAATAGTGACTCATTTTTTATGGTACATAAATAACAAGAATTTAGACTCAAGCAAAAAATAACAACTAGTTACATGGCTGTTACAAAGACCATGCAGTGGATTTTAAAAATTCAATGAAGTTAAAACATCCCCTGTCCAGTTATGCTGAATAATAAGTATCAAAGTGTGAGATACTAGAAAACTAACTGTATTGTCCATAATTTAAACATTAATTAAAGATAAATAATCTAATAACTATAAATATTAATACTATTATGAAACTTTTGTTTCATCAAATTCATTTTGATAGATACAAAAACCCAAAACCAAACAAAATAAAACACATCTAAAACGTGTATGAATATTAGTAAGTTTCTATTTTGCCATAATTCTTGGGCCATCGCATCATATTTTACTTAATAAAAGACAGTTCTTGAATTAGGGTTTGGTCCACTGTGAGTCGGGATCGGGAAGACATGATTCCGGTTTCCCCCATCTCTTTGGCTTCAGTTCTCCTGTAAGGGTGGTCTGTAGGCGTCCTTGGCAACACGTGTGAAATGTCAGAGGCACACATGTACTGCTTTTACACTCATGGACTTGATCATGTGTTGTGTATTTTGCCTTGGCTCTGCTGGCTCCTTTTAATTTTTTAGTGTAATTCAAAGTGTTAATTGGAAATTTTACATGTAGTTGGGACCAAACTGTGTTTGAACCCAGTTTAAAAAAAAACACCTCATTTTCTAGCTTCCTTTGCTGCTAGTGTTGCCCTAGGATAGTTCTTACCAATAAAATATAAGTGAAAATCTAGTAGGGATTTATGGGAAAACTTTTCCTTTTCTGCTAAGGCACTGCCTTTCTTCTTGTTGCCTTATTTTTATTTCTGAAAATCAGAAAATGATTTATAATTTTAAAAGCTTACCTTTTCTTATCAAAAGGACACTTTTAGCCTTTACTGAGGACTTTATAAGACATTAATAAGACTTTTATAATTAATAACATAAGCCCTTGACTATGGAGTGACTTTCTAAATTTGTACTATCATGTCCTTAATCTGTTGAAACTTAGAGTTACATTAATTTATATTTTTATAATCCAACAATTTTTGCTTGGCTGATGGATTCTTTTAAAATGTTATGTTTATATTTTATACATACTTTAATAAGCCTTATTCAGTGGGCACATTTCAAATAAATAAAATTCCTGTCTATTGGGAAGGCTATACCTTTTGTCCCTTCTAGCTGTTAAAAGTGTTAATAGCCTGGGAATGACCCCTGACCATCTATAATTGTTTGGAAAATGGTAACTAGAGAGAACAGAGAAAGAGACTTCTCATGGGATTTAGAGAGAGAAAGTTGGATGAGAAATCTCAGAACTGATAGGAAAAAAAGTACAAACAAGAAAATATTTTCACATGCTTAATTGAGATTAATGAATAAACACCTGGACTATTCAAAAATCATGTTTGATTCTAGGCTTTTGCAAGCCTGAATTTGTCATTATAGTCATCAAGATAGGAAATTACAAAAGAATGTTAATTTAAATTTAAAACAGCTGGAAATACAATACATGGCATATAAGCTTATCTTCTCATCTGTCAACAACTGCTTGCAGATGTCACAGGAACTGTTTTAACTGCAATTATAAAACTCTATGGAATGTTCAGAGGTGATTCAAAAAATGTAATTGGCTGACGTGCAGAGTACCCATTCTTAAGAAGTGCTCTGTCCAACACTATTTTAAATATACACAAGAAACTCTTTCACACTGATTAAAAGTTTCAAGTTAATGTTTTGGGGAAAAAATTCAACATTAAGTAATAAATAAGAGAAATACAATCTTGATTTAAATTATTTTTTCTAATAATAGTCTATTTATGAAGACAACACATTTTCTTTCATTTAGATTTATTTTTTCCTCAGATGTAAAATTTTGGAGGTGGAGCCCATAGGCCAAGCTGCAGTACATCTGAAATAACTAAAGATTTTATACTTGACAAGCTTTCTCTCTGCTGGTTACTTGCTTCCCCTCAGAGCTGTGGATTTATTATTCTCCACTCCAGAGTAAATGTTTAAATGTCACTTCTGCTACTTGTTTTCCATCTGGCGGATGGTTAGAATACGTCTGAGTCAGCAATATTTGCAGCATACTCTGTTCAAGGTGCTTTGACCCTATCAGTTATTCAGATCTGATCAGTTGGGCTGCAGCTTGTCCTAGTCTGAGGCTGGACCAATTTATTTCTAGGGTATTCTTACCTGACAATCCAGAGGATACAAATCAAGACCTGTCAAATGCAGGAAGCAACATGAAAGCATATGTTCTAATGTATTCCTTCAAGACATGATCTGGACCGTGAGGTGTATTTTTATTTGTTAAGTTTTAGTAGGGAAATCATTTTAATTTCTAGGATTGGTCATATTTTTCCATTTCTTGATTCTTTGATATTTAAATTTCCAGTTTCATGTTCTCCTGTTTTACATGTTGACCCCATTTTATATGTAATTGTTTACCACAAAAATAAGCCATTCAACAAACTCCACACGTATATACTGTAATTGGCTTAACTAAATAAAGTTGTTGAGTGACAAGCAGAAGAGATTCTTTCATTTGGCTCTGTGGCTTCTGAAGTTATTAAATACATTACATATTCCTTTCTATTCTATTTAAAAACTAACATTTACAATGTTAATTTTCACAGTGTTTTCTGAGTAATTCAAATATCAATTAGAATTTTTATTTAGGATGTAGTTTAATTCTATTAAAGTCATATGCTGCATTATATATTAAGTAGTCCTACAACATACATTATTTTAGAATGGCAAGTAATGACATGTCATAAATCAACTGTATAATATGTGTTATTGATTCTGTTACTTTATTTTTCCTAGCAGTGTGCTGGGAACCAGCAAATTTCACAAGCAGAGAATACTAACTTGTCACTTATTCAATATTCTAAAGAAATGAGGTTGTCTTCAGAAGTGAATGTTCTAGATTCTTGAAGATTAGCATTTTAAGTATAATAACTCGTTTTTATTGTGTTCATTAATGTATATTAAACATAACCTCATCCTAATGACTCAGCTATAATTAAAACAAGAATTATTGCTACTTCCTATTGGTCTCAGTGCTATCATTTTTTACCCACTCTATTATTTGGCTTCACAAATTTTTAAAAAATTGCCTTTCTTCTTCTTTCTTTGGTTTCCTTTCCCTGAGGGTTCTCCTATACTTCTGTTCTTTGATACTAGGATGATTTTTTTTTTAATATAGTCATACTCAAACCATAAAAGAATTTATTTCTGTCTCTGGTGATCTTACCAACTATTTTGAGAGTATCAGTTAAAACGGGATTTGGCTGTAGGTAACGAAAATCTAACTGCAGTGGCTTAAGCAAATTAGAGTTTATTTTTATCCAATAACCAAAAGACATCAATGGGCAGTTAAGGGATGGTGGAACACAGAGCTCCATTATGTCATCAATGTCCCAGACTACAGTGTTTTTCTCACTTGGTCATCTTTAGAGTGTGGCCTTCTTTCTCCTGCTTTTTCCCTCATGGTTGCAACAAGGCTGATTCCTCTACAGCGTTATGTCTGATTTCAAGGAAGGAAGAATAAGGAGAGGGGAGGCTGTTGCCTTAACACACTTAAACCAAAGCAAAAGCTTTCTCAGAAATCCCCAGTAGATTTGCACTTATATCTTACCGGGCAGAACTGTCTTTTGACCATCTCTAGCTGTAAGAGAAACTGAGAAATAAAGTATATGCATCATCAAACAATACTGAAATTCTCTTTGCAAAGAAGAAAAGGAAAATGGACTTTGGGTAAGTGTCTTAGTCTGTTTTATGCCACTCTAAATTGCAGATTGGGTGATTTAAAATGAATAGAAATGTAGTTGGCTCACGATTCTGGAGGATGGGAAGTCCAGGATCAAAGGGCTGCATCTGATGAGGGGCTTCTTGTTTCATCATCCCACGGAGAAGGCATCCTATGACGAGTGAGTGTTGAACAGAGCAAGAGCTGGCGGAACTCACTTTTATAACAAACCTACTCTCAAGATAAGGAATCCACTCCCAATAACAACATTAATCAATTCTTGGAGGCAGAGCCCTCATGACCTAATCACCTCTTAACGCTGTTGCATCGGGGATTAAGTTAGCAATGCATGAACTTCGGGGGACACATTCATACCATTGCAGTAGGCGAGTAGCAGTGTTTGTAACATTGTGTCACTGTGATTTCTAGACTTTTTTCCCCATGGTTGCCTGCAATCTTGGTGCATTCTTTGTATACTCATCTAAAAGACAGGTGTTATTGAAGTATTGATTTTTAAGTATGATGAATGTTACCATGTAAGACCTTTTGACTGTCCAAAAGATATTTAAAGTCCAGTTTAGAGAGAGAGCTCTTACATGAAAAACTTATAAAGCATGAGAATTTAAACTTGCTAATGTTACTGTGTCAAAGTGTGTAACAGAAAAGGGAAAATCTTGGGAAGGCTGCTGCTCTTGAAAGCATTCAAGTAGTGTATTATAGATTTTTGTGTAAGATAAATTAATGCCAAATTAAGTACATAATAACATTTAAAAAACTTTTTCTTTAACATTATTAGTGTTTTCCTTTTACTCTACATTTTTTGTGAGATTCAAAACAGAAAATTTTCAAATTTTGTTTGACTTCTTTTTGATGGTTTCCTCTCCATTGCTTAATGCATGCACCGTAAGAAGGCTTTCTTCAGCCACCATACTCATTCTTTCTTCTCAGTTAAGCTGTGCCTTTTCTGAAACAAGTTTGGTATTGATGGAGATTTCCATTCTTCCTTTTCTTCACACACGTGTCTGTATGAAAAGTAGGGAGCAGCTATTGTCAGATCACAGGCTACTCTGATAACAGAATACCGTAATCCTGACTTTATTGTGTTGATTTATATATCACACACTGTGTGATCATGACAAAAATCTAAGCATAAAAGGGGATGGATGATTAAAATTTCTTCACACTACCCATAAAACACCTGATACAGATGCAGTGGGTCATCCTCACAGAGGAAAAACAATGGTTCTTCCTCCCAGGTGGAGTGTCCAAAGCATTGGTACCAGATACAAGAATCTGAGCATGTGTGCTACAGGATGTCTGCCTGTCCCTCTTTATGTGTCTTATATATTTACTCACTGAGAAAGAAAAAATGGGAAACATAAGCTTGCAAAAATGTATTTAGTATATTTCTGATATTAATGGAAACCTTGGATACATTTCTCTGTTATTTCTTTATTACCGCTTATATTTTACAATATTGACTTTATTATTCAAATTCATAATCATATATACGAGGGCTATCCAGAAAGTATCCAGCCATTGTTAATATAATGGGAACATATTACATGGCTGTATACTTTCTGGACAGCCCTAGTATGTTAAATTTGTTTTTGGTAAGTAGACCATATATCAAACTTGACAGGAATTTGAAACGGAAAGGCATTTAAAAGAGGACAGAAAACAGCTTTTATAAGGGTATTTGAAATTTGAATATTTTTCCTTCTTTAATTTCCATAGGTTATCATCTGATACAGTAGGATTTGCCCAGTTTATATTATTTAAAATTTTCCCCTGCAACTGTATTATTTGTTCTTCATGTTTTGAATTATTCTTAATGTGCCTTATTTGTGGGTAATTGTCACATAGGCTGATGTTTCTGAAGGGGTCCACATTAGAATTTAATTATTTTATGTCAAGCCTCGATTCCTGTTTTTGTAAAATTTTAAGTAAATGTCCTTGAGAGAAGTAAATTCTGCATGTTTATGAGTTATTTGCACCTTCAATTGGACAAAAGATAAGAGTAGGATGTATTAAGGCAGAGGGATAGAAGGAATGGATCTTCTCATGTGTACCTCAGAGGTCAAGTCAAATTGTCCACTCTGTGGATGGTAGAGGGGTGGCGGAGAAGTTACTCATCCTATGGAAAAACAGGAAGAGTATATAGCTGTCTGCCAGCTGCAGTGGAATTCTCATAGCTTTTATTGAACACTGTATTCTAATCTCCTTAAACCACCTCGGGAGAGTGTCTGTTGCTAAAATAGGAGCTCAATTATTTTTTCAGAGGCAGTGATCCAGAGGACACTATAATAGAAACAGATAATTTCAAAGTTGCAAATATATCAGAGACTGTTTTTATTCTCTGTCTGGAAAGTCTGCATTGAGGCTTTATTCCATTCTGCTTTCTGAGGGAAATACCCTATTCAGGTCGCTGGAAATAACATGTCAGGTTTTAAAAGAGATTTCATAAGTAGCCAAATAAACCTGCTAAATATATTTAGAAAAATCATTCTAGTGACTAATATCTTAAACTTTTTCCACAATAACAATGTTGGTTATATTAGGATTTACCCTTTTGCATTGGAAATGACTTGTCAAGCTTGAAAAGAGACTTTATGAGTATCCAAATATACTGGCTAAATGTGTTTTGAAAAGAAATTTAATTCTATAAAATTTTTGGCTGGGCACGGTGGCTCACGCCTGTAATCCTAGCGCTCTGGGAGGCCAAGGCAGGAGGATCGCTCAAGGTCAGGAGTTCGAGGCCAGCCTAAACAGGAGCGAGACCCCATCTCTACTAAAAATAGAAAAAATTAGCCAGGCATGGTGTTGCAGGCCTGTAGTCCCAACTGCTCAGAAGGCTGAGGCAGGAGGATTGCTTAAGCCCAGGAGTTTGAGGTCACTGTGAGCGAGGGTTGACGCCACAGCACTCTAACCTGGGCAACAGAGCAAGAGAGTCTGTCTCAATAAATAATTAATTAATTAATTAAAAAAAACCCCACAGCCTATTAATTTTAAGCAATAATACTGATGAAGTCATTAGGTAGCTGTGGAAAGAAGTTAACCTGGTTTTTGCTAGTGTAACTTTTCTAAATATTTTCAGTTCAATGAGAAAAGAGGGATAAGATCCAGCTACAATTGGAAATTTGAATGTTTAATCTAGTTTAATTTCATTTTTCAGAATTACTGTTTTTGAGATCATATATAACTATCAGATATTTTGTAAGTGGTCTGTAGAGTTTTTTCTAATAAACAGAGATCTCTTCCCAGGCCTTGTAGGAATATGTATTATTGGGTTATTTTTTTTAAGCATAGGTTACTAGGAAATAATATTTTTGGGGAGTGCAGGGACCCAGATTTGTTTCCCATATATTCAGGTATACCTTCTTTAATCATTCTATTTTACGTTATTATTAGAGAACGTAGAGTAGGTAAAACAGCATGGACTTTGGAGTCAGACCTTGATTTGAATTTAGCACCACATCTTAGGAGCTGCATGACCTTAACCCCTCTGAGCCAGATTTCCTGAGTCAGGTTGTGAACTTGGAGAAATAGTGTATACATTACAACATTGTAAGATAGCTCATTTAAAGCAACGTCTCATGTTAACTATTGATTACGCATTAATTCCCTCTCCAGGGCCTATCAAAATTGCTAACTCCATCAGTGTGAGTCATACTCTTGCCTTCACAGTCCTTATTTGAGGTTTTGTGACCAAAGGCCCATAGGTGGAATAAAGTTAATCTAAATATCCATTTATTAATGTAATGTCTGCTAGCTTAATACATATTTATTAAATATAAATAACAAATTGCTCTTCTCAAGATACTAGTGACCTCTGTGTTGCTAAAGCCAGTATACAATCCTCAGAACGCCTCCATTCTGTGTTCTTTTCTGTGATGGTCAGTCTGGTGAGACCACAAGAGGACAGCCAGCAGAGGCACAAGAAAATAAAGCTTATTATACTCACAGGTCCTAGAGAGGGGATTACCACATCCACACAGGGTTACCATGTATCTTAGTTTGTGAAAGCTACTATAACAAAATAACTTAGACTTGGTAATTTATAAAGAACAGAAATTTAGTGCTGACAGTTTTGGAGCTGGGAAGTCCAAGATCAGGGCAGTAGTAAATTTGGCCTCTGGTGAGGATGTGTTCATAGATGGCACCTTGTTGCTCTGTAGTCACGTGGTGGAAGGAGGGGAGGGGCAAACAGGCTTTAGCAAGCCTTTTTATAAGGGCACTAATCCTATTCACTAGGGCTCTGCCCTCGTGACCTCGTCACCTGCCAAAGACCCCACCTCTTAATACCAAAACATTGGGGATGAGTTTTAACGTAAGAATTTTGGAGGGACACAAACATTCACACCACAGCATGGAGGAAATGCCAGGTTTTGGTCAGATGGCAGAAGACAGGAGTGAAGAGAGAGCTGAGGCCACAGCCTTTATTGGGGTTCCTGCAGGAAAAGCAAGACAGGGTAGGGTAAACAGTTTAGGTTAACTAGTTTGGATAACTTGTTTTTTTTAAATTTCAAAATATTAAATTAAGGGGGTATGAGTGTTTTCGTTACATGGATACCTTGTGTAATGCTTAGTTCAGGGCTTTTGGTGTGCCCGTCACCAGGATAGTGTTCATTGTACCCAACAGGTTTTTATCCCACACCTCCCCTCCCACCCTTCCCCTTTCTTGGTTTCTTATGTCCTTTATGTCACTTTGTGCCTCTGTGTATATCCATTGTTTAATTCCCACTTATTAGTGAGAAAACATGGTGTTTGGTTTTCCATTCCTGAGATACTTCACTTGGGATAATGGTCTCCAGTTCCTTCCGTGTTGCTGCAAATGACATTATTTCATTCATTTTTATGGGTGTGTAGTACTCCATGGTGGGGGGGGTGTGTGTGTATGTGTGTGTGTATGTATATATATATACACACACACATACACACATATACACACACACATACACATATATACATACAAATATGTACACACATATATAGTTGCTTGGTACCTGACCCTGGGAAATTAAGGCAGAGGAATATTGCCTCCTGGGGTGTATGGGCCAGGCAGAGGAGGTATGGCTTTGGATCGGTTAGATTGCACATCAAAGCATGCTCCCTGCTGAGCCCTTTGCTGTTTCTAAGAATTGGCTAGTCCCTGGGGGACAATCTCTCCCCAGTCATGGAGTTTTTTTAAGGTGCCAAAATAATCATAATAAACAGAAGATTAAAAAACATATAATACATCCTCTTACTTGACACAGGAACATTTGCAACAGTTGTTCATTCTTTTTCAACTCTGTCTTCACTGTCTTATTTGACCTCAGTGGTTACTCTTTCTCATTCTCCATTGCTGGCTACTCTTCTTCTCCTTGAACTTTTAATATTGGAGTGTTCAATTCTCTGTCCTCTCTTCCTTTTGATCTCCACTGACTCTTTTAGTGATTTAACCTAGTCCCATAGTTCTAAATATCCCAGAATCTATATCTCTTATCCAGATCTCTCTTCTTAACTTTAAAATATAACGAGCTCCCTTTTCAGTTCCCTGTTTGACATTTCTGTGCAGATGTGGCTAATAGATACTTCAAATTTAACATATTCAAAATTGAAATTCTTATCTCCCACCCTTCATCAAGTTTACTCTACCCTTAGCCTTCCCTAACTCAGTCAATGGCAGCAAATTGCTTTAAGTTGGTCAAGTCAAAATCCATGGTGTCACCCTTATTTCTTTTCTCCCCTCCATCCAAACTTGCCAGGGAGTCCAGTCCTCTTGGCTAAGTCTTCAAAATGCATGCCGTATCTACCACTTCTCACCATGTCTACTGCTGCCTCTCTGATTGAGCTACCATAGTCTCTCACCTGATCAAGCAGTGTACTGTTCATTGGTCTCACTGATTCTATTCTTAACCTCCCTAGAGAGCATTCTCAACAAAGCAGAGAGAATAATACTTTTAAAATGTAAGTCACTTTATGTCCCTCTCCTATGATATATAGGGGCCTAGAATAGCTGCCTTTTTCACAAAAAGTATTAATAAAAGCCAAAGTCTCTGTAAAGTAACAGAAGTCAGGGTCCTGGCAGTGTTTTAATTGAAAAGAGTTTAATGACTGTTCCATTTTGTAGAGGTGTGGGCAGTATTAAGGAAATAGAAAAGAATGTGAATCCTCCAGGGACTTGCAACAGTGGGAAGTTCTAACCACCCTAGTCGTGCTGGGGTGGAAATTGCTGGACACTATGCAACATTGGCCACCAACAGGAGCTGTAGCGGTAGAATACACACACGTCCCTAACTATGGTGAGGCACCATAACTGTGGTGAGGCAGGGAGAGAGGGAGCAGAATAAGTATCCCAACCCATTTTTCCTTCATATCCTTGCCCAACCCTTGGCATGGTCAGTCTTTTTTATTTTAGCTATTCTGGTGGTGATGTAATGGTATCTCATTGTGGTTTTATTTTGCCTTGCCATGGAGACTAATGAAGTTGGACACTTTTTTATAAGCTTATTGCCCATTTGGATATCCTCCTTTGTAAAATGCCTGTTCAAGTATTTTGTTCATTTTTCTTTTCAGTTGTATATCATTTTTCAAAAATTGATTTTTAGAATTCCTTTACATGATTCGGATGCCAGATTTTTGTAAGCTATATGCATTGCAGATATCTTCGTCCATCTCTTATTGGCCTTCTCCTTCTTTTCTTTTTAATAGCCAGAGTTTCTTAATTTTAATGTAGGGTGATTTTTCTTGCTTTTCCTCTATGATTAATGCTTTGTCTATCTTGTTCAATAAATCTTTATCTACCCAGTGTCATAAAAATAGTCTCCTAGAAGATTTATTATTTTAATTTTTACATTTATATTTACAAACCTGGAATTGATATTTGTGTAATTTGTGTATGGTACAGGGTGGGGGGTCAAGGTTAATTTTTTTTCATTTGGATATCTAGTTAACTCAGCATCTTTCCCCACTACTCTGCAGTGTTACCCTTGTCATAAATGATGTCTCTGTTCAGTTTCTTTTTGGACTCTGTTTTATTATTGTACTCTTTCTTACATCAGTATCACAGTGTCCTAACTTCTGTAGTTTTGTAGTAAGTCTTAACGTATGGCACAAATATCTCCAGTTTGTTGTTCTTCTTTAACAGTGCTTTGACTATATATGCTAGCATTGCACTGAATCTAAAAATTGATTTGGGGAAAATTGATGTATTAGCAATAATGACCTTTCTATTTAGGCCTTTTAAAATTCTCTCATATAAAATTTTTAGATTTTTTCCTTTTGTGTAGTGGCCTCTTCTTTATTGGTCCCTAGGTATGTGACATTATCAAAGGTATTACAAAAGATAATTATTTTTGCATTTCATTGTCTAATTTTTTTTCTGGGTATAGTATTCTAGGTTGTCCTTTATTTTCCTTCCTCATTTTAAATATTTTTTCCCACTATCTTGTGATTTTTATTGTTTCCACTGTCAATCTTATTATTGCTCCTTTGAACAAGAAATGTTTTTTCACTGTTGGCTTTTAAAATTTTCTGGTTTTGGATTTCAGTGGCACTATTATGTTGTATTGTTTTACATGTAGCTTTCTTTGTATTTAATCTGCTTGATGTTCATAGCGATTTTTGAATATATAGCTTGATGCCTTTTGTTATTTTGGAAAATTATAGACCATTATTTCTTCAAACATTCCTTTTATCCTATAGTCTCTGTCCTCCAGTTGAATATATGTTAAACCTTTTCACTGTCTCCTCCAATTTCACATCATCTATGTCTATTATGCTTTTTTTCTGGTTTCCTCTGGATGTTTTCTACTGACCTGTCTTCTAGTTCACTAATCCTCTCTCTAACTCTCATACTATTAATTCAATCTGTTGAGATCTATTTTCAATCATTATATTTTACAGTTTTCAAATTTCTATTTTTAAAAATAAATTCCATTTATCTGATCAAATTCTTCATCTTGCCTTCTGCTTTCTTAAAAATACTAGGTATAGCTTTGCAATATCTATTTCAATATCTGTCTTATCTGCAGTTTCACTTCTAGTGTCTATTTTTTCTAGTTTTTAAAATAAGTCTTATTTATGAATGTGGCTGAAAGTTTTTGATTGAATGTCTAATGTTGTATATGAAAAATTATAACAGTCTGAATTTTTTATTCTCCAGATGTTCAATATATCCTCAGGTAATAAACTAAAAGGGGGACACATCACCCTGATTCCGTCAGAGTATGGCATGGCTGAAGGCTTAGGCATATCTGCAATCTTTGTATGGTCTGGTTCATCCACATTCTTTGAGAGTTGTTATTCTGGGGACCCATTTCAGAGCCTGTGGGTTTATGAGATTCTTTTTCCTTGGGGGGTTATGAACTCCATCTTGGTATCATCAGCATTATGCGACTGTTGAAACATTCTTGTGCTTTTCAGATTATTGCTTGGCTTCTTTGCTTCTTACCCTGGATAGTTTGAAAACTTACCCAATGCCTCAAGAGGAAAATCTTAAGTATCAGGGAGGGTTGTTTCTCTTACCTTACTTACCTTCTCTCCATGATCTGAACCCTCAAGTCTGACTGCTCTTAAAGTCCCAAACTTTAATGTTTTGTCTCTTTAGCCCTATGAAAATGCTGGAAGTCTCAGTTCTTTTTTTGCCTCTTTGTTGTTCTCTGCCTGGATTCTCAGCCTCTTACCTATCCAAGGACTATCATATTGCCCAAGGTAAAAAGTAGGTCTCATAATATCAGCTCACCCCTCTCACTTTTTCTGCCCAAGATCTTGGCAACTGAATCTTTCTCTGCCTCTGCAGTTACGTCTTCGAATAGGTGTTTGTAGTCTTTGATTTCATGTTATATTTTCTAGTTGTTCTCAGTAGGCACATTGTTTTGACACAAGCTATGCCATCATGGTCAAAAGTAAAAGTCACTAAATAAGCCATCTTAGTAGTTATTGTGAGGTTAGTGTGTCTTAGTGACTAAGGGAAACAAAAATTTTGTTATGCGTCTTTGGTTAAAATTCTTCTTATTGTGTTTGAGATACTTTCCCATTGAAGCTCAGTTTTATCACTCATAATCAGAAAATCAGACCTTTTTCACAGGACTCTTGTGAGGGTTAATGGGAAATTTGGACATAAAGAATTTATTACAATAACAATCACAAAGTAAATTTAATAAATGTGCCTCAAATGATACAGAAACCTCATGAAAACTGTAAGTTTGAACATGTAATTCTGAAAGTAGAAATAATAATTTACTCCCAATAGATTAATATTAACTGACTCATTTGAAGATGTTTCTATTAAATATTGATTACATGTGAAAGAATATTTATAACATGTATTTAAGATTTATAAAAATAAAACAATGCCAGTGTACCACCACTCAGGAATAGAATAGAAATAGAATATTACCAGTTCCTCTGATGTGTGTGTGTGTATATATATGTATTCTTTATAAATATTTCATTGAATTTTACTTACTTTTGAACTTCATATAATTGGAATGATGTTATACGCATTCCTTTGCAACTTTATTCACTTAACCATCAAGTCTCTGTGATTCATCTATGTTGATATTTGTAGCTGTAGTTCCTTCATATTCCCTCATTTTCTGTGTAGTGAGATTACATTGTAAAAATATCCCCCAAATATGCATTTCCTATGAATGGAAATGGTGTGCTTTCTTTTTACTTTGGGCCCTTTTCATTGGAACTGTATCTGAGAATGAGTTGAAGATGAATTTT
The DNA here is from genome assembly GCA_023783475.1 of Daubentonia madagascariensis. Classification (NCBI taxonomy): domain Eukaryota; kingdom Metazoa; phylum Chordata; class Mammalia; order Primates; family Daubentoniidae; genus Daubentonia; species Daubentonia madagascariensis. The sequence goes on from JAKFHU010000760.1 coordinate 11,714,015, forward strand.
TCCAGAGAAAATTTGTGTTTGCTTGTGCTAGGCACCTGTGCACACTATAAATATAGATCATTTTCAAAGGTATTTTTGGCTTAAGGCTGCCTCAGCCACATAGGTGGTATAATTTCAGGCCACAAGCAAGGATGAGAGCTTTCCTGTGATCATGTCCGAAAGAGTAGATTTCGTCCTTCCTTTCACCCAGAATACATATTGAGACAGGCAAATTTCCTTGTGGTCTCCTTCTGTGGATATGAGTTATTTTTCTAGTTTTCCCTTATATTGGGAGAATCGCGTAGACTTTGGGAGTTCTAACCTCATTCAGGGGTCTTTAAGACTCCCCACTTGAGAAGAATTCTGGGCTCTGTCTCCTGTGAGACTATAAACTGTAAATCCTAGTTCACCAGCCAAAGACCTGGGTAAATACAACTCAAGTGCTTGATTAGTCTTTGAATTGCCTCTTTCACTTCATTTTTGGACTCCTAGGAATCTTTATCTTCTTATTAGATTTTTAGTATATGTGTAGACAAGCACACACCTGCACACATATAGAAATACATATAAGTGTGTATGCATATAGAGAGATAGATGCACTTTTTCAGAAAGAGTCTCTTCTACCAATCTGTTATAAATGTCTTAGTTTATTTTATGTTGCCATAACAGAATACTTAAAACTAGGTAGATTATAAAGGACAGAAATCTATTTCTTACAGTTCTGGAGTCTGGGAAGTCCAAGATCCAGGTGCCAGTAGGTTTGGTGTCTGGTGAGGGCCCAGTCTCCACTTCCAAGATGGCACCTTGAACATTGCATCCTCCAGAGGGAAGGGATGCTGTTCCTCTCATGGCACAAGAGCAAAGAGCAGAAGCGAACTCACTCCTGAAAGCCCTTTTGTTATTTTTTATTTGTATTTGTATAGATTTAGGGGGTACAAGTGCAGCTTTATAACATGGATATAGTGGGTAGTGGTAAAGTCTAGGCTTTTAGTGTAACCATCACCTGAATAGTGTACATTGTACCCATTAAGTAATTTTTCATCCCTTACCCCTCCTACCTTCTCATCTTTCTGATTCTCTAATGTCTATCATTCCACTCTCTATATTCATGTGTACTCATTATTTAGCTCCCACTTATAAGTGAGAACATGTAGTATTTGATTTTCTGTTTCTGAGTTATTTCACTTAAGATAATAAGTGGCCTCCAATTCCATCCATGTGGCTGTAAAAGACATGATTTCATTCTTTTTTTATGGCTGAGTAGTATTCCATTGTGTGTGCGTGTGTGTGTGTGTGTGTGTGTGTACACCACCTTTTCTTTATCCAGAATGTCGATGGATACTTACTTTGATTCTGTATCTTTGCGATTGTGAATTTTGCTGTGAAACATACTAGTGCAGGTGTCTTTTTGGTATAATGATTTATTTTCCTTTGGATATATACCCAGTAGTGGGATGGCTGGATCAAATGGTAGTTCTATTTTTAGTTCTTTGAGGAATCTCCATACTGTTTTCCATAGAAGTTGTACTAATTTACATTCCCACCAATAGTGGATGAGCATATTCCCTTTTCTCTCCATCTTCACCAATATCTGTTATTTTTTGACTTTTTAATCATAGCCATTCTGACTGGTGTAAGATATTTCATTGTGGTTTTAATTTGCATTTCTCTGATAATTAGTGATGCTGAGCATTTTTTATATGCTTTTTGGCCATTTGTTGTCTTTTTTTGAAAAATCTCTGTTCAAGTCCTTTGCCCACTTTTTAATAGGGTTATTTGTTTTTTGTTGTTGTTGAGTTGTTCGAGTTTTTTGTAATTTCTGAATATTAGTCCTTTGTCAGATGCATAGTTTGCAAATATTTTCTCCCACTCTATAGTTTGCCTGTTCACTCTGTTCATTATTTGTTTTATTTCATTTTATTTTTTGCTGTGCAAAAGCTTTTTAGTCTACCTAAGTGCCATTTGTCTATTTTTGTTTTGTTGCATTTGCTTTTGACATCTTAGTCATGAATTCTTTGCCTAGTTTGCCATATGCAGAAGAATGAAACTGGACCTTTATTTCTCATCATATACAAAAATTAAGTCAAGATGGATTAAAGACTTAAATGTAAGACCTGAAACTATTTCTAGAAGAAAAACTATGAAAGGCGTTTTTTAAGAAGGCATTAAGCCCTCATGGCCTAATCACCTCTAAAAGGCACCACCTCCCAATACTATTACATTGGCAATTAGATTTCAACATGATCTTTGGAGTGGGGGGAAATATTCAAACCATAGCAAGAAATAACTAATTCATTTTTATAGGAAATTTTGGGATTATCCCTACGACCTGGTGACTTTAAGGAGTCATGTTCTGAGTCTGCATCTCACATCAGCTGCAGTGGTGCCAGTGGTGCCAGTGGTGCAGCCACAAGCCTCTTCAGTCATAGGTACAGGGTAAAATGAAGATTTTCACCTCTTCCCTGAGTTTATCTGGCACAGAGGCATGGGAAGTTGCTTGGTTATGGGGAGTAAATTTATTCTGTTAATAAAAAAAACTATAAGAGGTCAGAGATAGCTGAGCTTACTCTCTGTCACTTCTTACCTTTCTCTGTCTCTGCCAAATTTTCTTCCCAGGCTGATGGCTTCTTCTGACTCTGACTGAACTCTGGTATTCTCCACTGTATTTTCTTGCTATTGATCTAACAAAACCAAGTGACAATAAAAAAAAAAAACTAGTGTATGATTACTGATCCTACACTATTCAATTTATACTCCATGCCTTCCTTTCCCCTCTGATTCCCTCCGTTTGCCTGTAAGCACTCCACTTTCCATTATTTTTGTGTCCCATAAGATGTAATTAACATCGTGCTACGTATATATTTATTTTTCTAGAGTTATATAGGCATGTATTTGTATAACATAGGGAAGCTGGCTGACAATTAGAGACAGAGAATTCACACCCACACACCCACATATTAATTTATTGTTGTCCTTGATGCAATATTTAACATTATAGATTTCTATAATCTTAATAAAAATGTGACACAGTTTTACTCGTTTTTTTTTTTAGGGAGCACTTATAAAAACCACATATTGGCTCCCTAGAAAACTTGTGTATGAATATAGTCACTAAACAGTTTCTATATCATCTGTTTCAATGTTCACAATATTTATGATCCTAGGTTAAAGATGTTTACAGTAGAATGTTCACTGAAAACTCAGATAAATTTTCACTGATACTTACATTAGAATGTCATCTCAATGTACTTGAGAGAAAAAGGTATAATAAGAGGTAAATATATTTATCAATTATATAATTTAATTTTCTCTCAATTTTAGAATGATTCCACATAGGATCAGCAATCATATACCATTTAGTTTTTTTTTTTTTTTAATTTTTGCTTGCTATTGTTAGATCAATAGCAAGAAAATACAGAAACTTTTTCACTTCTAGGAACAAATGACTTCAAATTCATGGGATCCTTGACCCTTGCTCACTGGGCCAGACTTGCAGTATGCCAAACTTTTTTATACTAACTTTGAATGATTTTACCATGTGTAAAACTACTGTTGCTGGTACCATGAGTGAATAACGATAAACTTAGAATACATCCTAACAAACTGATGCCATTTGAAGCTGCCTCAATATGGTGTTTGTTCAGTTCCTTAAAAAAAATTTCTTTGTTTTGGAATCAGCAGATTATTAATGAATGGAGCATTTCTGGGGAATAAATAGGACTTTTGCAAAACTGCATGCATGAGAAGAAATTGGCCAGTGAAAGGACTAATTCTTTCATTCCATGTTTCACAGAGCAACTTTAGGTTGTATGAAAAATGTTGTTGGATAAGAAAAGGAAACAGAAAAAGTTTGTGTAGTGGAATTCTGTTACATTACTTTATTACCAGCTACTTTGGGGAAACTTCACTTAATAAAAATATGTAGACAGTAGAGCCTAAAAACATTTGAAGACATTTTAGGTAGGCCTTAATTGAGTCACATTAAATCTAGCAGCCACTAAAAGATGGCTTTGCCTGGAGAAAATACTCTTTGGGGGCAGCTATTAAGAAAAGCCTATTGCTTAGGGTCCTAGTTGAAACATATACATAAAATTCAATTTAAAATAGGCCATATTTTGAATTATTTTTCTAATTATAGAGAAAATTTAAGATCTTTGTAGGTAATTTTTAAAAAGCAGAAATATATTAAAATTTGTGTCTGTAACAACACCATCAAAGCTTACCATTCTTTGCTCTGTATTTTCCCAAGTTATATTCAGATAAAATAAGATCATGTTTAAAATATTTGTCTTAGTCTGTTTGCATTGCTATAAAGGAATGCCTGAGGCTCAGTAATTTATAAAGAAATGAGGTTTATTTGGCTTATGGTTCTGCAGGCTGTACAAGAAGCATGGCACTTCCACTCATGATGGAAGGTGAAGGGGAGCAGGCATCACATGGTGAGAGGAAGGAAGAGGGAGAGAGAGAGAAAGAAGGGAGGTGCCAGGCTCTTTTTAATAGTCAGTTCTCTAAGGAGCTAATAGAGCGAGAATTCACTCACTACTGCAAGGGTGACATCAAGCCATTCATGAGGGATCTTGCCCCATGACCCAAACACCTCCAACATTGGGGATCAAATTTCCACATGAGATTTGGAGGGGACAAATATACAAACTATATCAATATTATTTTATACACTTCTTTTAATATGTAATATATAGAATCCTATTTTTCATATCCTGAACCATTCCTCAAGAATATGATTTTAATGACTACGTTACATCATTTCTACTTATTTGTTTTGTGTCCTCCTTATTGTTAATTATTTTCATTTTTTTCTGTGTAGCAAATACTTATTTCTTTACACATTTTCTCTGATAATTTGGAATGTATGTCTTCTTCAATGATATTCATGTTTACTTTCAAGTTTTAAAAAATATTTTAATGTATTTTATTCTAAAAATCCCAATAACTAAATTTATCTCACTGGTAAATGCGAAATAAAACATTTGCTGCATCTTTCCTCTCCAAAAAGCATGTCTAGTTCTACTGATGTATTTGGAGATTGAAGGCTTAGGTTATTTTATTTAATTATTTATTTATTTACTTATTATTTTTTATTGAAAAATGAAAATGTGGATATATTTATGGTGTACAATGTGATGTTTTGATTTATGCATACATTGTGAAATGATTAAATCAAACCTATTAACAAATCCATCACCTCCCATACTTATTTTTTGTGGTGAGAACATTTAAAATCTACTCTCTTAGTTATTATTTATTATAGCTAGCATGCCATACGTTAGATCTTAGAAACTATTCTTCCTGTCTATCTGAAACTTTGTATCCTTTAACCAACATCTCCCCTTTTCCACCCTCTTAGCCCCTAGTCCCTGGTAACCACCATTCCTCACTCTGCTTCTATCAGTTCAATTTTTTTAGATTCCACACGTAAATGTGACCATATGGTATTTGTCTTTCTGTGCCTGGCTTTTTACACTAAGCATAATGGCATCCAGGTTTATTCATCTTTTTGCAAATGGCAGGATTTCTTTCTTGTTTAAGGTTGAATAATACTCTTTTGTCTGTCTATCTATCTATCCATCCATCCATCTATCTATCTATTTTCCTTATCCATTCATCTGTTGATGGCCACTTGGGTTTATTACATATCTTGTTTATTATGAACAGTGCTACAGTAAATGTGGGAGTGCATATATCTCTTCAACATACTGATTTCATTTCTTTTGGGTATATATACTCAGTAGTGGGATTACTGGATCATATGGTATTTCTATTTTTAATTTTTTGAGGAACCTCCATACTGTTTTCTGTAACGGCTGTACTAATTTACATTCCCACCTAGAGGGTACAAGAGTTCCTTTTTCTCTACATCCTTTCCCTAACTTATTATCTTTTGTCTTTTTGATAAAAGCCGGTTTTTTTAGGTGTCAGGTGATATCATTGCAGTTTTAATTTGCATTTCCCTGATGATTAGTGATGTCAAGCACCTTCTCATATACTTGGTCTTTTGAATATCTTCTCTCTGGAAATGTCTATTCTGGTCTTTTGGTGTATTTTTAATTGGGCTATTTGTTTTTTTGCTATTGAGTTGTTTGAATTTCTTATATCTATTGGATATTAACCCCTTATCAGATATATGGTTTGCAGATATTTTCTTCCATCTTGTATGTTGTCTCTTTACAAGATTGTTTCCTTTGCTGTACAAAGCTTTTTAGTTTGATATAATCCTGTTCATCTATTTTTGGTTTTGTTGCCTGTGCTTTTAGGGTCATATCCAAAAATTCTTTGCCAAGATCAATGTCAAGAAGACTTTTCCATGTGTTTTCTTCTAGTAGTTTTACAGTTTCAGGTATAAGATTTAAGGCTTAGATGATTTTTATTAAATTATTACATTTATTAAATGTAATTATTTAAAAATTACATTTTAAATCTTCTTCATGAAGAATAAAATAAGGTTTTACAACCACATTGTACATGTATGTTACATATGCATGTACATGTAATTTTCATGTACCTGCATTTACCAGTCAACCACATTGTACATGTTTTTAGAACATAATGACATATATTTGGACTGAATTCTCTGTGCAATGATTTCTGAGCTCACTATCAATTATTTTATAATATAACTTCTTTATTTTGATTCATTCTGGAGTCAGCTCAGTGATGTCTTTGGAACAACTGTTTAAAAAAGTGTAAGAACGTATGGATTATATTTATGAATACTTACATGTTATGGAAATGAAATCTGAAGATACAATTCTATCTGTGTAATTATCCTATTTCCAGGGTCTTTCAGGATGGTTTTTGTTGATTTTGTTGTTGTTGTTGTTATATACTGTGGAAAGCTCTTCTTATCCTTGGAGTTTAAGTATTTAATCAGGATATGTCTACATATTATTCAGCTTTCATACAATTTGACTGGTACTCAGACTGGCACTAAGTAAACATTCTATCTTAAATGCTTTAATGAACTTTGATTTATCATTAATATTATTGTCATCACTAGTATTAGTTCTGTAAATAATGCTTTTTCTCTAGCCCTTGTAATTTTCTGTGGAATTCCTATCATATATATTGATTCTCCTGGGGTTGTTTTTAATATTAATATTCTAATTTTTTCTTATTAATTTTTATAATGTTACCCCTTTCCTCTGAATTCTGAAAGAATTTACTAGACTTACCTTTTACTTCACTGATTTTTTTCCACCATGCAATTTCTTAAATAGTATCTTTTTAGCAATTTTGAATTAAATTGTCTGATACTTACCTCAATTTTACCTTTCCTCATTTATGGACTTTTTTTTTGCCCTTTTTGGGTAGATACATTATGGAAGTTTGAAAAAATCTCCTGTGGTTTGCAGTAATTTTATTAAAAATCATTTATTCTAAGTTTCATAGTGAGTATTTGAAACCTATGTATTCGTTCACAGCTGGTAATTTTTCTCTGATTCTCATCCTTATAAATGAATGAAAATTACCCCATCGTAGAAGTTGAGGTGAATTTTGTTAGGGGATATGTGTGCTTGTGTTAGAATCTTTTAGTTTCAAAATATAGCTAAGAAAGTTTTGAATTCTTCCATTTTTCTGTCCCTTTTATTATGCAGTTGTAACTCCCTCTCCTATATTTACATTCAAAGAGAATCTTGGAGGAATGGAGTTAGAAATATGTACTCAAGTCACCATTTATATATGTGTAAGATTGTAAAGCAAACACAAACATAGCAAAAGACCCGCCAGATATTGATATGTGTGAATTGTTTCAATATGCATCACTTATTTTTATATAACATTCAAAATATCCTAATAGATTTTTCCACAAGTGCCTTTTTTCCCCTACTTTTCCAAATGCATTTGTTCAATCTCAAAAATGCCAAGTCTAAGAAATATTTCCAAAGGGAAACTTATTAAATTTAATTTCTAAATATAAATTTAACAAAATTTATCCTGACAATTCTAAATTTCAGTAAACAGTATAGTTTTTGAGTTTTTCCTTTGGGAAGATGTTATTTTAGCTTATTGTGTATTTATGACTTTTTACAGTTTAATTGTGACATTTTACTGGTTTTCTCTTTTAGGAAGGTGTATAATTTTTATGACAGTTCATTTCTAAAACTGTCATAAAATTGTTTTAGCCTTTCAGAAAGTCTCAATGGGAAACTCTTTTAGGGTATTTAAAATATAATTTGGTAACAATGGACTTTCAGATGAGTGATCTTGCCTCTGTTATTCACTGAGCTTGGATGGCAGTGAGATGGACTTACAATGTAGCGTAGAGCTGAGCAAATGCCACTGGAGGCTAAGTACATGAAAGACACCAGCATTTTGTTCTAGGAATGGCCATGTGATGGTGAGAGTGCAGGAAAGGGTTAGAACCTGAGCATATAGGGAGAAAAAAAGCACTGGCAGTTTGAATGTAAATAAAGTCTGGTATTTTAATACAATATAGGGCAAGAGATTGACATCATGGAAAGGTCTCAGACTTTGCAACAAGACAGACACTACAGTCACTAATAACTAGGGCTGGAAGAGGAACCTATTTTTCTGCAGACAGGTTACCCAGAGCAAGAAAATCAGCAAGTCCAGGATAGTGTCGATTGGGAAGCTACTTATTGATGTACCTTATATCCTCCTTGGCATGGATCAAGATTGATAACCACATTTAATTCAGTTTTAGTCAGTAAGAAGGAGATTTTCCAGCATCAGTTGCCAAGACAAAAAAATGTGCATGCCTTAGCTCTAGGAAGTGTCTGGTGTGATTGATGCTTAGTACTTGTTCATCTAAATATGAATTTACTACTGGGAAATAAATTACATCTGGATATTCATTTGGTAGGTCAGTGAGGTAACTATAAATGTGAAAAACCTCATAATAATTAGGAATAAACCTTATTAAGAAAAACTGAGGCAATTAAGCTTATTGGTCCTCCAAAAATGAGCTTTCAAATATATAATGGTATATTATTTGTTTCTGATAACCAAACTTTCCTTCCTTCTACTGATAACTTATTTGTGAATATGTTTTATTTCTCACACTAATGGAACTATGTCTAAATCACTTACTTCTCTCCTAAGGGTTAAGAAAACAAAGAGTTTTTACACATAATCTGGTAATAAGCAAATGTATGTTATTGAACAAATGAGTGAGTGATTTACAAAAGCAAATGCCAAGAAGTAGAATACTGAATTTCAAATTCATGAAATACGAGATTTCAGATTAAGAAAATGTCCAATGAAATTATACTTTACCTTTATGGAGATTAAGGAAAAGGCAATATATTATATAATAAAATAATATTCCCAGAAAACATATTAAATCTATAATTTTCCTGAATATAAATTTTCCTAAAAGACATCAAATCTTTAATTAGGTTAATTATAATTTCAGGTAGATTAAAGAGGACTATTGCTCTTTAAACATAGGAATAATTATATGATAGAAATGTTAATAAACAACATGAATTTTTTTTTTCTGATGCCCTTTCAAGTTTTTTAGCCCTGGTAATGCATATGTAGAATTACATTAGAATTTGATTATCTATAATTGCACCAATATTATTGTGTTAGCAGTATGAGTCTTGCTTTTTATTATTTTTTAAATAGTTGCTAACAGATCAAATTATCCATTATAGTTGAATGTCCTGTGCATGGAGTGCCATGACTTAGATTAGAAATGGTGTGTAATGTTCTCATATTGATATTCTACACTTTTATCACAGATCTAGAGATCTTTATCTCTAACTCTTGTGCAGCCTTTACTGCTTATTCCATTCAATTGGTATTGAATATATATTTCCTTGAAGACAGGTACCTTTTGTGTGTCCTCTTATAGCCCTTAACATTCGCCGTCTAGTTATATAGATCCAGATTGTGAATGGTGTTCAGAAAAAAATGTCTTAATAAGGAATAATTGTTCTATCCATATACTTATTTCCACTACCTATTAACATACTCTGTCCATTTATTCCTCATCTTAGCAGTCTGCGTTTAAATCTCTTGTCTATCCACCAAGCCTTGTCATCTAGCTACCATTTACTGACTGCTTAGTATGTTACAGACATTGAGCAAAGTGCTTTGTGTGTCATATAATGAATCTAGGAAACATCTTGATTTTTCATTTTACCTCGTTGCCTAAACCCTCCAGCAATCTATCTGCAAGTCAAAGCTTCTCTTCTAAAAATATATCCCAAATCCACCTGTTTCACTGCATTTCAACTGTTACTCTTCTAGACTAAACCATCAAGATCCTTTGTTCCAACGATTGCAATAGAACCTAATTGTCCTATCTTTTTCTCTCTTTTACATCTGATCTACCCATGGAAGGCAGGATGTGTTTCTCATTGTAAATGAGATAATATCATTTCTAGATCTCAACCTACCAATGACTTCTTTCCATCACATTTAGACTAAAATCCAAAATCCCTACCATGGACGTTAAGAACTGCCATGGTCTGGCCCCTGAGTTCCTCTGTGACTTCATCCCTGCCACACTATGCCACACTGACTCTTTTCGAGAGACTACAGCTCTTTCTTTTTGTCCACCATGTAAAAATATTCTTTTCATGGAGCTGGGACGTTCTTCCCTAGATCAGCACAGCTGGTCCTTTTTCTGTTGAGGTCCCAGTTTCAATATCAATTCCTAGAGGACCTCCCTTTCTTATCCATTCTAGAGTAGCCACCCGGATTCTGTCACAACCCTCACTGTATCGTCATCACCATTTCATTTTCTTTTTTATTTATTGTTATATTTCTTAATCGATTCTTTCTCTGTAGTAGAAACTCCAGAGGCTTTGAAGTGTTTTTCTCACAGCTGAATGTCCAGAACCTAGAATAATTTCTGACATTCAAGAAATGTTTATAATCATTTAGTATATTTTATTAAATAAGAAAATTTTATCTTATGTAATCTCAGATTATCAATATAAATTTAGTATTGTTATTATCATTCAATAGATTTTAAAAAACCAAGGCTTAGAGAGGTAAGCCCAGGGTTATCTGATGAGTTCAATGGCAGGGTTAGAATTTGAACCCAGGTCTGCCAGACATTAGAGCTTTACCTATAGTCTTTAATCTCTATACCACATTATGTCCCAGTGTGCCGAATTATTCTATTAAGTTATTATGTCAAATTATATATCTACAAAATAATCTCTGGCATAGGACTGTAGTGTTTACATAATAAATTATGCATTAATTAACTAGATACATCCTACATCTGTTTAGTTGAATCATCAACGTAAAAATATCAGAGTAGTCATACAGTAATATAATAATACCTTCATCTTAGAGATATGAACTTATGGGTTCGGTGTTCACAGTTATATGAATATGGCTACGAGTGTATCAGTGGGATTATGGATGCATTATAATTTAGTATTTATGTAGCATGTCAATAGATGATGAGAATTATCTGTAAATATTTCTGACTGTCTTAATTTGGGTTTCCCTAGAAGCAGACTTTGAGACAGAGATTTGAGGCAAGGAGCTTATTTGGAAGGTGATCCCAGGGTACACTGGCAGGGAAATGATAAAATGAGACAGGATGGGAGGGGACCCAATAAGTGGTACATTATCAAGCAAGCTACGTGTGAGTTTAATTCTACTGGGGATCTCTGTGAGACAGTATAGAACAGGCAATTCAGGGTTATCCCAACTAAGGAGCAAAGGTGCTGGGGTATTTATATTTATACACAAACTCTTGTTAATCTTTGGCTGAAGGCTGCTCTGAGGAGCATGATTCTTGCCGTAAGTGTTCTGGCAGTAAGAGCAAAAACCCAGGCAATAAAATGCAGATGCTGACAGATGGAAGTTGGGCTGGTATTTACTGAAATAGTGAGTACACGGGCATATAGGCAGGCTATTAACAGGGTCTTCTAAACTACCCATATATGTATGGTAATTTTTATGTGTTTCTGAATGTACACATATATATGCATTGGGACCAACATATGAAAAATAGCTAAATGAAAACTGTAAAGTATAGGAATTACTTAAATGTGATAGTAGAGAGAGAATATACAGACAATACTCTAAGTAAATTAGTTTCTATCTGAATGTATATATTGTTGTAGACCCTGTGACAGTCTGTGTTTTAGGAATTGTAGGTATTTTTAAGAAAGTTATATTTTTATATAATATTAATACACAAGAAACCTCTTGAAGACTTACCAGTAGATACCCTAGGAAACTTCTCTATATTTTCCTGTGTTTATTCATCCCCATCCCACACTGGTTTAAATACATGGTTTTTTTGATAACTTAAACCCACCTGTGGTAAGCAGAATAATGGTCCCCAAAGATGTTCCTGTCCTACCCCCTGGAACCTGTGAACATGTAACCTTACATGGCAAAAAGAGCTTTGCAGATGTGGTTACGTTAAGGATCTTGAGAAGGGAAAATTGTGATTCTGGATTATCCAGGTGGGCCCAATGTAATCACAAGGGGTTTTATACTGAAAGAGAGAGGTTAAATTCAGGGTGATGTGGTGTGAAAAAGACTCATCTGGTCATTGCTGGCTTTCAAGACGGAAGGAGACCACAAGTCTAGGAATGTGACTTAGAAGCTGGAAAAGGCACAAGAAAGGATTCTTCTCTACAGTCTCTGTAAAGGTCCTGCCAGACACCTTGACCTTAGCCCAGCCAGTGCCTTGATTTTAGCCCTGTGAGAACCATTTTGGACTTTTCACCTCTAGAACTATAATAGAATATGTTTGTGGTGTTCTAAGCAACTAAGTTTGTGGTAATTTATTCCAGCAGCAATAGGAAACTAATATGCTGCTACCTATTCAAACACATATATAAGGTCACCTCAAGTGAAAAAGTGTCAAGACCTATATTTTAAAAATCATAGCAATATTTCAACTGTCTGTTTATGTCTATGTGGTGATAAATGCTGTGTTTTAACCATTGGAAAGAATTTGAAATTTGAGAAAGCAAAACTGGGTTGGAATTCTGCCTAATCACACTCTATTTGGTCTCAAAAATAACTTTTCATTTCTCTTAGCTTTAAATTTACCATCTAGAATGTGGTGACCATAATAATATTCTTGCTTTACTCAGGAATTTGTTATAAGTATCAATTTGGACAATCCAGGTGACAATACATTCTTGACTACAAAGTAGTACGTGTAATCATTTGGCTTTGTTAGCAAATGGTAGTGTCAAAGAGATAATCTCAGAAATCAAATATTCAAAAGATAGAAATTAAGCCACATGATTCTAGTCAATTTACAGATTTCTGAGTATTTCTGAATCAAACTAAGTATAATATGTACCATAAATAAGTCATAACTCTGTGTTAAAAGATTGACTATTTACCGAGAGTGAGAAATGATATTGTTATTTTTCTATCATGCATTTTTAAATTGCATTTTTCTATGCCTTAATTAGAAATATTTTTAAACAGTTCATTTATGTGGGAATAGAAGCACTTCAGTGGACTATTAGATATTAAACTTCTCTGCATCATCCACTTTGGAGGACTTATAAAACTTCTAATTCTAGCTTTCCTAAAACTGGTAAAATAGTATTCTGTATCTTCCTGTTCCTTTTGTGTCTGTCCTAATATTTGCAAAGCCTCTTTGAGGGCACAGAAAAGAACAAACTGCCTCTGATGAAAGGGTCATCCCAGCTGCCAGTGACCAACAGAGCTGCCCGCTGAGCTGCTTTGTAGCACTGCTTCAGGCGCCATGGACTCATGGGTGAGGAATCCACACAGCTAATGAGTTCCATAAGGTTTAGCTGCTGTCTTCTCTCTTCTTAAGCCTTGTGTATAAAGCACTGGTGCTCAAGTTTTTTTATCCTGCAGACTCTACATCATTCTTTGACACCTTCTGCCATTTCCTGGCCCTCCCCAAAATAAACCCAGGAAAAAAATAATAAACAATTTTCTGTTTGATTTTTAGACAGCACTACCATCAAACAGCCCATAAGTGCCAAGGTGGCAATCTGTCACTTAGTATTTCAGCAGGCTCAGGCTGGAGGTAGCCAAGAGTCAGGGAAAGCTGAGATATGTGAAAATTTCTCCTTCTTACGGATTTAAGTGAATTGCTGTTGATGCCAACTAGCTGTTTTGGACCTATTTCTGTGCATTTAGTTCCTGCCCTCCATCAATAAATCGCAATTTCATCATTTAAAATTGAACATACTATATGCTGCGTACTGTATAGTTTTGGTCCTTATAATAACATCAGAACATAAGTATTGTTGTCCTTTTACAAATGAGGATACTGAGACTTCTAAAAGTTACAAATCTTGCCAGTAAGTGGCATAACTGGTGGACTTGGAAGTCTAGGAACTTTTGCTATAGGGCCTCCTTTTTTATTAGCCGAGTTACAATTCTTCTGTGGGAAAGTCTTGTCTCTCAGTTATATGTGAGACGCACCCTTTCTCGTTATATAAAATGTGCACACATGCATCTTATATGGGAAACTTGTATTGGAGGATGTCCTCATCTTTACTGACTGAAGAATCACAAGACATTTCTCCATTTTAATAGTGAATGGAACAGGAAAGATTGTCCTCACATTTCATTTCTTTATATCTAAATGACATTATACTTCTCTAGAACACTGAAGAGTGGAGAAGAAGATATTTGTTGGCAATATCCTTAATACCTTTAAAGCCAGAGGGCCTTGTCTCTATTACACTGAGATTCCGGAAAGTCAGGAGGCCACTAGGAGTGGCCAGTAGGAGCTGTAAAAGCCACACCACCACTAGAGGAGGACTGACTCTTCAGGCTCTATTTTCCGCACAAATTGTGCCCTCTGTTTCCTATCATCTTACAGGAGTCTGGGCAATCTGTTTCCACTTGTTTAGTGCTTTAAAATTTCAAAAAACTTCATCAACTGTGTGAAGGCCTTCAATTTAGTATTGAGGATATTGAAATAATCAACCTAGAAAAGATATAGCTCAAAAATTTTAACACAATTCAATGGAAATTTTTGAGAACTAACATTATTGTACTTTAGTAATAATTTTATATTGAACTTTATAAAATGTAAGTTAGATAGGGCTTATCTTGTCAGTTATATTTAGTAGAAGCAAAAAGACATAACACGGAATCCATTAAATTATTTCTTTTTCTTTTGTGACGTATTCTAAATATACAGAAGAGGACAGAGACCTAAAAACCTCATGCACCCATGATTGGGCTCTATCAAATCCTTACATTTTGACTTACGGTTCCAGATATTGTTCTTAAGAAAAAAAATAGCACAGGTAAATTGAAGACCCCTGTATAAACCTTCATAAGTCTCATTGCCTTTCTTCTGCCAAGTTTGCCAATATTCTGAATTTGGTGTGTATATTTCTGACATGTTTTTGTACTTTTACCACACGTGGGCATATCCTTGATCTATCTATACAACTTTTTGTAAATTATGTCATACTGGACGTGCATTTTTCAACGTGTTATTTCCTTTTTGTGATTAACGTTTTATTTTAAAAATTGAACCCTGGTGATGCCTGTAGGCCTTAGTCCACATATAGAAATCTATTGCATATACCATGACTAACAGTTCTCTGGTAGATGGAGATTAATGTTGCTTCAGACATTTTGCTACAGCAATTAATGTTGCAGGGGACATTTTGATGTTTCCATATGAAACTTAGAATGTTTTTCTTTTTTTTTTTTTTTTTTAGGAATTCTTTAATCATTCTGAATGCTAATCCTGTGTCAATTATGAGGTTGAAATGCCTTCAATTTCAGTCATTTAAATTTTCTAAAAAAGTCATTAATTTTATCTGAGTTTTCAAATTTATTTGTATGTAAATACTCAACATTCCCTTGTGATTTTTGCTATCCACTCTGTCAATAGTTTTCCCCACTTCAATCCTAAAAGTCTTCATGATTTTTCTCTTTCATTCTTGATTATGCTCATTAGAAGACTGTTTATGCTTTAGTCTCTTCAAAGAACATTATTTGGTTTTCTGACCCTCCCTATTTCTGTGTTCTGTATTCCTTATTTTATGCTGCTGTCACGATAATATCCTGCCTTTCAGATTGTTTGAGTACATTCTCATTGTTTTTCTAACTCTTGAAGTGAACTAAACTTAACGTTATTATTTTTAGTCTTAAACAGCTTTTAATGTATTTTATGCATTTGTTTTAACTTCTCCCCACAAGTCCGAAAAAGTGGCACTTTCATTGTAAAGTTCTGGTTTTCTTTTCTTTTCTTTTCTTTTTTATTACTCTTGGGTTTTCCCCTATAACCCATGGATTATTTAAGTCTTCAAACATATATAGATTTTTTGCAGTATCTTTTAATTAATGAGTTTTACTTTAGTTGCATCATGGTCAAAACACTTGTTCTGTAAGAGATATTAATTCTTTGAAATTGTTTGAGATCTTTTGGGACCCAGTAGGTGATCGATTGTTATAAATTGTTCCTGTGTATCTGAAAAGGATGTCATTTTTGACTCGCAGTCAGGAGTCTATATATATCTATGAGAACATAAACTTGTTAAAATTATGTTGAATCTTCTCTATCATTACTAGACTCGTGCGTCTCACTAAGGTTTTAGACGTCTAATTCCTTTAGACGTGAGGCAATGATGTCTGGTTTATAATTGAAATGGCTTTGTAGTAGACTCTATTTATTACTATAGTGTGATCCCTTTGATGCATTATGTCTTAAATTTTTTTCTTACTGGCATTAATATTGCTACTTAAACTTTCTTTTTATAGTTAGTAGCCATGTAGAGTATCTTTTTTAATCTCTTTATTTCAAACTCTCAAAAAAATGTAATTTTGTTTGAGGTGTGATTCTTATAATCACCATAGAGTTTTTTCAAATCAAATCTGATCCTCTCTGTCTTTAATGTTTGTTTCATCAATCCATGTTATCATAATTAGTGATATATTGGAACATAATGAAGGCTCTTATTTATTTAAACAACCTCCTTGCACTTCGTTTCAGAGGTCAGACTAATAATTAATCTTTCTGCATGTACCTAGTGTCATCATGATTCCTGTAAGGATTAATCTTAAAATGTTCAATATTTAGTTTACATTTTCATTTTTCTCAAAACTTTTAAAATTTAATTTTAGAAATTAAAAATTTCTAGTTCTTTCAAATTTCCCATTAATTCCAGATTGTTTACTATTTTCTTTTAATATTGCATTTTACCATACATTTTTATAAATGTTTACACTATAATGTTCAATAATTCAATGTAATGTTAAAAGTGATTTTTTGTTTTTTAAAGATGAAATTTTTGGTAAGAAAAGAAATATATTACGTAAAGGAATACATGGTGGGTTAGTTAAGTAGGGGTTCTAGAGTTTATTTTTGTTTCTGCTACTCCTGATCTATGTTATAAGGAAAAATCACTGAACAAACTGAGCCAAATTCTAAGCCAGAAAACGAGAGGGAGTGACATCTTATCTCAATATCAGTTTTCAAATTTAATGACTCTAAATTGGATTTTCGGTATCTATTTGACTGCTAAGATTTTTTTATGTGGTTAAAAATTTTATATTTTAAAAAGATTTTCGGATACATATATGTACCTCACATTCAAGATAAGAAATTAAGTGATATGAGCTTTGCTGTTACAATAAATACATA
This sequence comes from Daubentonia madagascariensis, assembly GCA_023783475.1. Classification (NCBI taxonomy): domain Eukaryota; kingdom Metazoa; phylum Chordata; class Mammalia; order Primates; family Daubentoniidae; genus Daubentonia; species Daubentonia madagascariensis. The sequence continues at coordinate 11,731,569 of JAKFHU010000760.1, forward strand.
CATTAATAGATGATAGATAAAATAAAGTATTTTTATTTTGAGAGCCTAAATGTAGGTAATGAAGGTCATTTTATGGGTAAATAATTAAGTGGAGAATAAAGTGGCTAAAAAGTCCACAAAATTTGACTTTTTTAAAAAAACAAAGAATATTTATTAAATACCTTGGCATCAAAGCAACACATTATTAAAGCATTTATATTTAATATGAATAAACAATCTCTCAAATTTGATTTTTTCCAGCACTATAACTTCCCTTTTCTTACAGTTGGGTTATTCCCGTTATTCTTTTCTTTGTGTTTATCTTCCATGTTTTTTAAGCTTTTTAATTGCCAGTGGAGAAAGAGGAGCAGAGTATTTTTAAGGTTTCCATTAATATCCATTTGCCTGTTTTCCTCTTTGTTGTCAGACCTAACTGACTCAACGTCTTCAAATCTTCCCTGTTTGAGACCACGTCAGCTTCTAATTTTTCATCTAACTTCCGTCCACTCTCAGTCTTCGTTAACATGATCCAAGTTGAGACTGAGAGCATTACATTAATTCTCCGTGTTATAAAGTTTTTCTTTCAAGAAAAATAAGAATTTTCATCTTATTATATGATGGGTTTACCCAATTATTTAGATGAATTTCTATTTTGTATGGTTTTTTGATCAGAGCCTGTTTTTCCAACATGACTTCTCCACTCTTGTGTTTTTAAACATTTTAACTCACATTCGTTTGTCATAATTCTTCAAGTAATTTTTAAAAGAATTTTTAAAAATATATGAGTGCAGCTTTAAATTTCTGGGTAGACTATATCAAGAAAATATTTAGTTATGTTCAGAAACTTCTGTTTAAAGTTCATATCACTTAACTCTGCTAAAGAGTTTTAGCAAAGGTTTATAATTAAAGTATGTGAATGATGCTCACAGAGCGTTTCTGTTTGCTATCGGATCTAGGGCTTTATTCTGGACAGTTGTTTTCCTGGAAGACTCAGTTTTAAATGAGTGCAGTTTTATACCTATCATATTCTCGTATGTATATGAGTGCCAGATCAAGCAATTTCCTCCCTTTATCTTCTTTCTTTCCTTCCTTTCTATACTTATGCTGTGTACTTAGTACCTCAAATATCCATACACTGTACTAATTACTTTTTTATGTTTAATTCACAAACCACCTAATGATATGAATATTATTGTTCTCATTTCATATTTGAAGAAACTGAGGCTTAAATAAGGTTAAGTAACAGCTGCAAGTATAGTAAATTTCATACCATATGACCCTGCAGAACTCAAATTTGGATTGAGGTCTTTGTTTATTCTAGAACAATGCTCTATGTCATTCTATGTTGGTTTGCCTTGTTATTTACTACGTAAAGTAATTATTCTTTACTTCAACAGTTGTCTATGAGTTGTTTCTAAAACAAAGAAAAATCTTCTCTTATTTTAAAATAAATTTTATGTATGTCATCACATAATAATGAAGCCTATGTGGGGTCCACACAAAACAAATGCACTGCAATCTTGGTATAGTCTAAAATTTCCAGGAGTTTTGATATATGCATTAAATGTCTCAATACATATTTTAAAAGCTGGTGCCAATCCCAAAGGAATTATATTAATATTTTCTAATTAAATTTTTATATATTTGTTATATACATTTTAAATAATATTTTTAAAACTATTAGGCTAAACTCCAAGTATATGTAAGCAAAGTAATTATTGTTTGGCTTAAGTCAGCATCTTCCTCCCTTCTGACCCTCATTCCATCCTCCCTCCTTATACGCTGGTTAATGAAGCAAAACTTGATTGTTATTTACATGGTGTACCTAACGAGTCCAAGCTTTGCTTCTGACCCAGAGTTTGCGATCACATTCCTGATACATTTTGAATGAAGACTGATCGTGATATTTCTTTTTAAAAAAAGGATTCATTTTTATCTAATTTATTTCTGACTTTATTTTTACTTGTTATTATTTATTCAAAATAAGATTGGCATCCTCATTTATGTATAAATAATTCAAATCCGTTTATAGTAATACATAGCACTGGTAAAGAAGAACATACTTAGTTCATAACTTCACTCTGCATCTATCTTGATTAGTGTTTAAGCGCATTTCATTTCCCTGTACTTCTATTTTCAAAGCTTATATAACCACACTGTTAAATTTTATGCATGATGTAACAGGATACAATCCCATGATCTATTTTCATGATGTCAAAGCTTTGAATTATGTAAATTGGAGAAATGAATCAGAGGCACACCACTTATTTGGTATGCATTGTCATGCAGCATAATGCATACTCAAGTGACACTGTTTAATCTCCCTATCTGCATATTCTTAGAGTGCATATCTCTGTGGTATGAAGGCACTCAAGCAATAAGTAAATATCTGCATCTGGTTAATAAATTTAGCAAATAAGAGTTTTATCAACATCTGGCATCTGCCTTCCTTTAGTGGCTTTATGTGAATAACTGATGCATGGTGACCTTTGATAATTGTTGTGGTGGCTTGGAATTTCAATAGGGGTTTAATATTGTTTGTGTGCTATTGTGAATTTTAATATTGCAACCAACTTCCTCTTGGTTGTTTTACTCATACCAGAAATCACAGGGTTGATCAGTTAAAGGCTATTTAGCTTACAGTTTTATCATATATACCCTAACTTGCACAACTTTCCAAAATATAAGCACCAAGAGAGAAAGCACATCAATTAAACATAAGAATTATGAGGGAGAGGGGGAGATTTTCAAAAGTATATTATTCAGCAAGTAATAGAAACTGACTCTTATAAACTATTAACTACATTAAAAGGGATTTTTTTTTCCTTTAAAAAATTGACACTATTATAGTGCAGAGGATCAAGTAAAAACTGCATAGCCAAGGCTCTAGAAGGTTTCTGGCTGCTCTTAGACACCCACAGTAAACTTCACATCTCTCTTGACATATTGGTATTCAGGTTGTTCAGTTCCAAAGACTTTACAGCTCTGTGTTTTTCATTACAAGTTTGGAATTCCCATAAGGGTGAACATTATCACCTAGCAAAGGTTAATTTTCTCTACCACTAGACCAGTAACGTATAGACAGAGAGCAGAAAGGTAGCACAGACTTAGCCAGGGTGGAAGTAAGGTATTTTTATGAGCCAAAGAGATACCTTGCTTATCTTGTTTATAAAAATGGTGGAAACAACTGGTTACTAATAAATAGAAAGTGACCTATGGTATTATCTTCTGATACTAATATTTTCTCCACCATCCCTGACCAGGTATCTTCCTCACTATCCCTCATAAATTACCTGGCTTCTGTTTGATGTTGCCCTCACTCCCGTACATTACATTATTGGAAAGCCCTAGTCTTAGAAAACTATTTCTTACAATGAACCAAAATTTGCCTTTGTACACTGGTTCTGGCTGTGTATCCTACATAATAGACAAGTCTTCCACATACTGACACAATAATTATTTGCAAAAAGATATCAGACCTTCCTTTAGGTTTTTATTTCCCATGATACACATCTCTAGTGCTGTTAACAACGCTTTATACAGCCTGACTTTTAGTATTCTTACTGTCACTGTTATCCTCATCTGAGTCATTCCCTTCTGTCTTAAAATGTGGCAAATACAATCGAACACAATACTCCATCTGTGATCTGCCCTGGACAGATGCAAGCAGGCCTCAATACAGCTCTCGCAGGACATCACATTTTTGGCTTGTGGTAAACTTGTCCATACCTAAAATACTCAGACTTTTTCCCATGAATTGTTGATAGGCCAAGATGTTTGCTTCGTTATTTGGGGCCATCATCTAATATGATAGTTCCAAGAACTAGATCTGGCCATTTCTTTAGGCAGGCAATGGAGAAGAAAGATAAACCCACAGTTCCTGACAGGTTCAGGCAGAACACACTGTACAGGGAATGCTGTTGAATGAATGGTCCAAGATCCAAATCATGTGGAATGCCTGCTTGTCAAATGATGAAGAACTAATAAATCAGACTCTACAGGAGATGGACCTATAGTTTATATCTTTTAACAACAACAACAACAAAAAATATATATATAAGTATGTATTTTAACAAAAGTTTTAGAATCACTGATATTGTGAGAGTGGCAGCAGTGGATGTTCAGGCAAGTAAAATTATTAATAGCAACTAGGTGACTCATAAAGGAATTTATAAAGCTTCCTGAGGGATTCAAGAATAAAGTGACTTTAGGAAATCCTTAAGGTTAAGTGGCTGTTGTTGGTTCAAGACTCTCTGTCCTTAAAACCTTGGTCAGAGTTACTAGCACTGTGACAGTCTCTGTTATGGGCCAGTAGAAAGTTGGTTGTCTGGAGAAGGATTCAGACAGAAAAGGTAAGGGTGGCACCCAGTTATCACGACTGCGCTACAACCAGGCATTATAAAATTATAAAATTTAGGGCTTTCTAGACTTAGTATAGAAATAGTGTATGGCATAAATAGCACAGGCTCTGTAATATAGTGTAAAAAGCATAGGGATATGGATTTGAATCTTCTTTGCTATTTATTGGCTGCAAAAACTTTTTATGTTATTTAACCTGTCTCTAAGCCTCAGTTTCCTCATCTGTAAAATAAAGTAATATTATCTACCTTGAAGTATTGTGGTAGGAAAAATAATAGTGTATTTTTGAAAAACTAGCATAGACTACGGTTATTAGCAATAAAAATACTGATAATTATTATTATTATAATAAACTTATGTTTATTGATATCCTCTTCCTCATCAATGACTTTATTGTCATTTTATGAGTATTACCAAAACACTGGAATGGAGATGCTGAAATCTCTTCTGCTAAACATCATTTTTGATCCTAAGGGCCTAAAGGAAGAAGCCTTGTCTTACTGAAATTTGCACTTTTAGGCCTATTACACTGCGTCACTTGGACCTTATGTTGTAGAGGGAATGGAGAGTTACTTTTTTATTCAGAGAAGAGCCTTGATATTTCTTAAGGATATGTTATCCCTGGACACTTTAGGCTTCTTGAAAAAATAGGGTATTTCTTTCTTCTTAAATTGTGTTCCTGCTGTCCTCAATTCTCTAGATTTTCTTAGCATTCTCTATATTCTAGCTCAAAACTTAACAATAAATTAAGTCTGTGTATAAAGTGGAGGCTGGTATTCTACAATTTAGTTCACTAAAATAAATATATAGCCAGTGACTTCATGGCCAAACACAGTCAATGGATTCGCAGGAATGAGTATCCAGAATTTATCACCATCAAACATTTTCAATGTAAAGTGACTTTTTGTTCTTAGGATGGGATTTCTACTACATTTGAATTTTATTAATGCTGTAAGCCTGAAAAGTTTTGAGTAGGAAATGAATTTGAGAATGGACAAATATTTTAAATTTTTAAAAGTTTTTTAAATATGGTAGCTTTTAAAATCTTTTTAAATACAGTAACAAAGGTTTCTTGGCATTGTGCCATGTTTCCCTTTCTGAATGGTGACCAGAATTTTTGGAAATCAAAATTTTGATAAGTTTATGTGCACTTAAGTACAGGGTAAAGATTTGGGGTCATAGGTCAGAAATGGTATTTGTTCCACATTTACATTGCTGAAGTATTATGAAGAATTTAGAAAGGTAATATTTATTTAGCTTACAGAATATGTGTTTTAAAATCACTGAATACCATATATTATTAAATTCCTGTACATGTTTGTCACTTACATGAGTAAGACAGTACAAATATAAAATAACATGCCATTGCAATTGGAGAGATTTATGCCAAGTATTCACAACCTTGGAGCATCAGATATATATATTGATATCTATCCACAATATTATAATAATATGTATTATATAATTTATATATCATTTTGTGTACCATTATAATATATATTGTTTTATACAGGTTATATTACTATTTATACTTTTCATATATTATTTATATATTATACATGATTTATATATAATGACTACATCTTGTCTCTTGTCTATTGTCATTACAAGGCTTTTAATCATTTAGCTTTGGTTTTTGATTGTATAATTTTATTGGACATCATTTCCATTTTTATTAATAATCAGGGCATATCCAATAGCTACATAAACACTGTATTACAGATTTTCTTGTCCCAAATATTTTCAGCATTTGCATCTTATTGATATGAAAATAGTTTGAAAACAAGCTCCTACTATCTACTCTGTCCTCAATCCTTTGAATGCAAATGGCCTTCCCAGGAACACCGAGAAGTTGGGAGTGTTCCAGGAGAATTGCCACCAGTGCTCAATGTGGGTGTTCACCTCTCAACTTTCTCTCTTAATCTGTTCTTGCGTTTCTTACTTACTTGGGTTGCCAGTCCTTTGTTGAGTATGTCTGGCCTTCACTATCTGTTTCTTCTTCTTCCTTTGAGCAAGCACCCATATGGGCTCCCTTCTGTTGTTAACTGACCTCAGTTGCTTATCACTGTAATATTTCCTTAATATCAGCATCACTAGTGTCTCCAATTAGGAGACATTTTCCACCTGCCGTCCCCAGCACCTGGCCCAGTTCTTACCACATAATTAATATGTTGGAATAAATTTAATGTTTGGACTTTCACTTCATTATAGGCAAGACTTACACCACCAATCATGGAGGGATTTGAACAGAACTGATTAAGATTAGAGTTGAGTTTTGGAATTTTACAACTTGCAAATTAGTGCTAACAACGTGCATGAAGATAGTGATGTGCCATTATGAAACACATTGAGCATTTTAATCTTTAGAACAATCCTAAAGGTAATTATTATGAAACACATTTAAACCTAATAAAGCTGAGATTCAGAATGATTATTAGTAATTATTTGAAGGTAAATAAAAAAGAAAGCAAAGGAAGTAGGGTTTGAACCAAGATTTATGTGATCCCAAACTTATGATCTTCCTTTTAAGTCATGCACTTAAGTATATGAAGAAGGAGATGGAGGGAAAAAAAAAAGAAGGAATACTTAATTAAATAAGAAAATTAATTTAATACTGTATCATTTGTAGCTCTTCTTCCTAATTCTGGTTACATGCCAAGAAACCACACAAGGTGGATCTCTCTAGTTCCCTTCTTCTTTCCTTTATGTGGATCTTGGTTACTGTTCAGAATTTTTTTTTCCTAATGAACAGTACAATCAGTAACAGTTGCGCCAAACATTTCAATTTACGATATACATCAAATGGGTTTTCAAGTAAAGGTTACATTTTATCTTTTTTTATTATCCACAGTATAATGTGTTTTAGTATGTACGGGACACTGTGTACTCTATTCGTTTTAAAATTAAGATCTAGAGGTCTGAGGCATCACATGCACAGCATAATTCAGTAGCTATTTGGCAGTTTCCCAATTGCTATGATACTAAAGATAACCATACCAGATAAATCAAGCCCCTAAGTGGACTCTCTGGCCTGGATTTTTCAGGTTTTAATGTGCGTATGGAGTGTTTCAATACAATTTTCATCATTGTGGATAGACCAGCTCACATAGCCCTGGGCACTAAAGTGATTTACATAAATTAAGTCATTATTCCAGCAATTAAATCACCTGGAATTAGCACCAAGCATTTTTTTTTCTGTTCTGTACATTAATAATGTTTCTGTGCTGCAATGTTAGGATTTAAGTCTAACAAATACAACCTTTCCTGTGCTATATACCTTTCCAATACACTGTAAGATGATTTTATAGATAGAAAATCTGTCAAAATGGAGCCTTTGTTTTAAAAATAAGTACCTGGACTCTTCCATGTGGTAAAAAAGAAACAATTCACAAGAGATCTTAGACAATGAATAATTACATTGATAAAAATAATTGATAAATTAAGAATGTAAAGCTCATTATCCTTTAACTTTCTCTTTATGGTTTATCTTTCAAACCCAGAGTTCTTATTGACTTTCTTAAGTAATGGATAATAACTTTATACAACAAACATTTGTTAAGCATTTGCTATTTACTCATTCCTTGATTATTGAGTTATTTATTTTAACCACTAAGTGTAATTGAGGTTCTATTATATGTAAAGAACTCTTTAAGATGCAATGAAAAAAAAGTACCTGAACTTGGGACAAACGTTAGTTTTAAATTAATAGAGTACACAGTGTCCCATACGTACAACACCACATTATGCTGTGGATAATAAAAAAAGATAAAGTGTAACCTTTACTTGAAAACCCATTTAATGTTATTGTAAATTGAAATGTTTGGTGCAACTGTTACTGATTGTACTGTTCATTAGGAAAAAAAAAATCTTAACTACAACCAATTTCGAATTTTGTCTTTGCTTAAGACATTTTTGGGATATTTACTTTTAAAACTGTCTCCATGACCTGTGGCAGTTTTTTCTTCTGAATAATCTAAATGATGCTAAATATAAAAACAATTAAAGTAATTTGGAGGTAAGTCTAATAAATAATGTGAGTATTCCTAGAATTACTAGGGAAGGTTAGTTTTGATCAAAGTGTTTATATAACTATAAAATAATGAGATAATTTTTTCTTTTGTGTTCTGAAAACAGTTTCAAACCTGTGGTTTTGGCATGTTCCCAGCCCCTCTTCATGACCTCTGGGGACAAAATCCCCAAACAACTAAGCAGAGAAATACACAGGCTCACTTACATTTCCTGCTCTGAATTAAGTAGGCCCGAGGCTGATTTCTTTCAGGACCAACCTGCCCATCATCAAGCTATAAACCAATGTGGAAACTACAAGGCACCACTTAATTTAAATGTGGTATTTACCAAAGCTCCTGTGTCTGAATTATTTCATAAGGTGATGCACAAAGTGACTTTAACCTCTTGAAAGTTTGATTTCAGCTAGATACTGTGGCACTTTGGCCTAGTGCACACTTTGTGAAAAATCTCTCCTTGGTTTCTTATCCACCACAAGTTACCAAAATTACTAAACATAACCTCCTAATGGCCTAACATTTAGACTTGCAAGAGTCAACCCTTTACTTATCTGATTTTATTTTATTTGTTAAACGAATTCAAAGCCTTTCTCTCATGATTTTAAGCTACCATTTATTCCCACCTTTTGCCTGGATCTAGCATCTTATTCTTTCAAGTGGACATTTTGTTCAATTTGTTCAAATTATTATCATCATAACCAATAAACCTTTATTCAGAAACTGAAAAAGTGTTGCACAGTATCTCTAAGTTTTGCAAAACATATTCTGCTCATCTTCTGCTTTCTATAGCTTAAAGAGGTATATAAATATATTTTTAAGCAAATTTGGTAATTATATATAATGAGAATTGAAAATATGGATGATTTTTAAGTAATCACTATGGAATAAAACATGATGAAAATAAATTATGAAGAATTGTTGTTCTGAAACAACAAAAGATAGTAGTAATGGTGTATGTCTACTAATATTTTATTTCCTTTTTCTTTCTTTCCTGTTTTATAATGTGTAAAGAATAATGAAACCAAGGAAGGCTTTAATGAGAAAAAATGCAAAGTTATCCTACAAAAGTTATGTAACTAGACTCTCCTTATGATTATTCTGTTCAGAACACAAATTCATACTGCTATTTGAGGGCTTTTTTATCGAGTGAAGGGTTTTTTCCCAAATATTTTTGATTTTGAACATTACATAAACTACATGAACACTAAAAGATACAAATTACTTTTTAGAAACATCAAAATAAATCCAGAATTAATCTATATTTTATTGATCTGAAAAACTTCTCAAGTTTAACATTTCTGTGTTAAATGTATAATTATAGAATATTTTAAAGAATATTTTCAAACTTCTTTTATAATAATTCCTTCCTTCAGTTAACTAATTTTTATGATAGCTTACATTTCTTTTTCCATGTTGGTTTACATTTGACTTTAGGATGTTTATTAGTTAATGCAACAAAGTGGGTGGTCTTTTAATTAATATTACCACTCAGGTTTGTAAATAGTGCATGTTTTATATAACCATTTAAAATTTATACACTGATATGTTAGATATTTTGTTTAAGAATACTTAAAGACAATTGTTACCATTTTTTGAACTAGAAGGATCATTATTTTAAAAGCCATTCTTAAAAATAAAATGAGTTATGCTTCACTGTGTAGCTCATTGATAAATATTTAGTCTACAGTTTTCTTCTATCTCAATTTGTTTAGCTAAGAATTGTTTTTAATTTGGTGAATAGTACATTATTTAGGACTATGAAAAACATTGAAGCAATTATGAAATATCTAACAATTTTACAAAATAAAAAACATTTAAAAATCACTATAAGAAATGATCTCATTGAAATGAATATTTCTATCCCAGATAGTCTTTCATTCCTTATATGTGTATAAATTTAAACTTTAAAATATGTGATTTTCTTAGTGCCTCAGAGAAAATAGCTTAACATTTATGAAGTATTTATTATGTATACTAAGCATTACACTGAATTCTGTAAACACATCATCTCTTTTGATCATCACAAAAATATTATGAGGCAAGCGTGTTTGTTTTATCCTTTTTAGAGTAGAACTAATTGAGGCACAGAGACATGAAATAATATACTCAAGTTCCATAGCTGATAAGTGGAAGAGTTGAACAAAACTCTCAGGCCAGGTCTAAACACTACTCTCTTAATTATTATATTTGGATGCATAGACTAATAGTTATTCAAAACTGTAAATCAAGAGAAAACACTACAAAATCTAACTATAGGATATTTATATAAAATATCATCACTTCTTTATGCAAGCTTGCTTGAAAATGTGGGTGAACTTTGACAAATAGTGAAATTCAAAACTGTCATTGTCCGAAAAGCATGCAGCCTTTCATTTTTGTATTAGTGACTTAGGTGCAAATTATTTTAAATATTATCCTCCTTATTCAAAAAATAGTTTTCATGCCCAGAGCCTAGAAACAAGATTTTCTGCTTTCAGAAATTAAGGCATGAGCTTCCATGGAGGAGGTGATGCTCCAAGGTGGAGATGGTATCTTTTCTCTAGCAGGAAAAAATGCACATAAATCCATTTTTGAATGAACAGGTACATCTATCTCAAAGCAAATTAGTTTCCAAAGCCTTTGTTATTTTAGACATTGTAGAAGGCTATTTTATGTAAATGTGTCAATTTACATAAAACACATTTCAAAAGTTTATGGGAAAGAATTTTGTATAATTCACTGAAACAATTTCATAGTCCTTTCAAATGATGATTTTGAAAATGACCCAAATGGCAGGCACCTCTTTGAAGAAATAGGCATGGTGCTGCTTGACCCAGTGTTTCCTCACACTTTCAGGTCAGTGTTAAATTCTCAAGGTGGCTGGGCATGCGAGGTGGCTCACGCCTGTAATCCTAGCACCCTGGGAAGCAGAGGTGGGAGAATCGCTTGAGGCCAGGAGTTCAAGACCATCCTGAGCAAGAGCAAGACCCTCTCTCTACAAAAAATAGAAAAAATTAGCTGGGCATGGTGTCGTGCGCCTGTAGTCCCAACTACTTAGGAGGCTGAAGCAGGAGGATCACTGGAGCCCAGGAGTTTGAAGTTGCAGTGAGCTTGATGATGCCACTGCACTCCACCTGAGGTGACAGAGTGAGACTCTGTCTCCAAAAAAAAAAAAAAAAAATAGTTCTCAAGAGTTCAAGATTCAACTTTTCACTGTTCTGTCCAAAGTGCTCCCGTTCAGAAGCTTGCTTGCATTTGTAACCTCTTACATTTTGTGTTTCAACATTTCCTGCTCCATTGAATTCTTCCTACACACCAAAATAGGCAAAAATAGGAATTTAAAATTTCCTCTAAGAGCCTCTGTCCAAAACATCTAGTGCTGAAACAACAAAAGGTAGTAGTAATGGCACATATCTACTAATATTTTGTTTCTTTTTTCTTTCTTTCCTATTTTATAACGTGTAAGGAATAAAACTGGTTCAAAGACCTATGAGTCGGAATTTTATCTTTTTACATCCAAAAAGTAGAACAAATTTGTACTGTTCTAAACAATTATTTTATACTGTCAAAATTTAAATTGTTCAAATAAAAACACACAACCACTAACCTTACCCTGATGAAGTAAAGCAGTCTCATATTTTAGCTTAAAAGTGCAGGTAAAAGTGATAGATAAAAGTGCTGGATGAAGGAAAATGATGTTTTAAAAATACCTGAAGTCATATAATTAAGAGAAGACAAATTTTCATTTATACCTGAAAGACTGGTTTTGAGAAACTATAATAGAACTTGGGAAGTTAATAGTTGTATTTGGATTACTTTATAGTCAGTGAGTGATGTAGAAAAGAACTCCAAGAGAAGATAGAACAGTGTACCACAAAAAACAGCAAAATTCCAAACAGCAAAATTCCATGACAGAGAAGTCTGCTGGAAATCGACACTTTCTTTTAAAGCAAGCACTGGCCTCTTCAACAGCTATTGATGGCATCTTCAGCAAAATCAGAAATACTTGCTTTGCCAGTCCTGTAAATTATAAAGAAAATATTGCCTGAATGTTTTCAAATTACATTTATTTATTTAAGACAGCGTCTTGCTCTGTCTGCCTGGCTAGAGTTCAGCGCTGTCATCATAGCTGACTGCAACCTCAAATTCCTGAGCTCAAGCAATCCTCCTGCCTCAGCCTCCTGAGTAGCTGGGACTACAGACAGGTGCCACCATGCCCAACTAATTTTTTCTATTTTTTGTAGAGACGGGGTCTTGCTCTTGCTCAGGCTGGTCTTGAACTCCTGGCCTCAAGTGATCCTCCTACCTTGGCCTCCCAGAGTGCTAGGATTACAGGCATTAGCTGTTTATTAAATTTCTACTTTCATACAAAGTCATAAAGTTATCATTATGTTTAATTTTTTTCATTTATTATTATAAAACCACATGTCTAGAAGTTGGGTGAACATTACTCCACATACATTTTATAAATGAAACTCTAAGCTTTGGATATGAGTATATAAAATATAGTGAATGTGTGTATATGCATCTATGAACACACATACTATATTTATTCTAAACATTTTATTTTCAAATACTTTTATACTCTTTTAGGTTTCTCCCACTTAACTTTTGCTATTTTTAGCAGTTTCTTAAAGTCTACAAATTCCTTTCACTCAATTTTCCCAAAAGCCATTAGTCAATAATGCCTTCACATTTTGTACTGGTTGTCCATAAAAGTGGTTATTTTTAGTTTCAAAATATAAGCATTATTTGTTTTAGAAATTCTTGTCTACGTTTCTTAGTCTAATATGGGTTTTCTAATATTAAAATGTATTCGTGTCTTTTGTTTACTGAACACTTGTAGTGAACCAGACTCAGTGCTAAATCCTTGTTTTTTTATAACTCATTTATTTATTACAATAACTGCTATATGTACTTTTAGTTATAAACTATTTGCCAAAATTACAAATAATAATATAGTGGACCACCATGTAGATTCCACCTAAACTTGACATATTTGTGCAACTTTCTTATTTGATCTTTTATTTATTGCACTTTGCATGTATGTATAAAAACACAAAATAATAGAACAACTTTTAACATAGGTATTAAAATCACTGTCTTATTAATGGGGAAACTGAAACCCACAGAATTTTAGTCACTTATCCAAAGTTATTTGACTAATAGCTAGAAGCAAAGGTTGAATTTGATCCCAGATTACCACTTTTCTTAAGTCCTTCAACATAATACAATATTGCTGTCAACTCAGAAGTCAACTGCAATTGCCCCATGTTAAAAGAGCATATAATCAAGAGCTGAGACAGAAATTTTAAAATATTGCTTAAATAGCTGATGAAAACTTCAAGCTGAAATTAATATGTAAATGTGGCCTCCAACAGTGGGTACTATTTTGATGGATGAGAAAAGGAAAGAAGTAGTTTAATGAGAAACAGAGATTGCAGAAGTGAGTTACACTTGTAGACAATGAGAATCATTTGACCGGTACAAATTTATGGTGGAGAATAGAGGAGAAAAGTTGTTTTAAAAAGTAGAATCTGAATTATGGAGAATAGTAAAACATTTCCACTGTAGTGCAACCATATATGCTAAAACATTGGGTTGTACATTTCAATTTTGTTGAAAATTCAATAATATTTTTTATCAAATGGTATGTGAGCATAGTTAAAGGTAAAATAGTATCACTGGGCTGGCTACTAATGAAAAAACTGTCCCTTGCCTGTCAAGTTGTGTGCTCCAGAGACAATGTTTTTCAAGTCTTTTAATGGTTGCTGTTGTCAGTTACCTCCATGCTTCTAAATATTACATTTTTGGTACTCTTTGTTGAAGTTTCACATGTATATTTTACCTATGGCCTTTATTATAGAAGATAAAGATCTGGCCTTTTATCCCTGCTTTTATTGCCCCACCATACTCCTCTTCCTTCCCCCCCCCCCGCCATGTACACATTTCTCATCCATCCAGCATCTTAAAGGAGGTACAATGTATCTGAATTTGGGGGTAAACATATTTTTTGTTTATTTTATTGCAACACTGTTATTTATTTTTAGTAACCTTTTTTCCTTGTACAAGTTTTTAGGATGTTTTTGAATTAATAATTACTTTATTTTTGTTTGCTTGTCCCTACCACAAATTCTCCTCAGAGTTTCCAAAATAATTGTAAAACTCCCTTGAAAATTGGTGACAAAACATAATAGTTAATCTAAAAATTCCATTTTTTTTCCCTTTTTTCTTTCCTGGAAACCTCTATCTTTCTGCCATAAGTGACTCAAAGGTGAAACTACATTTTATTTGAGCAGTTTTATAGTTTTAACTCTATATTTTTTAATTTTTTATTTAACATTTAGGTATATGATTTTTTGTGTTAATTTATGAGTATGGTGAGAAGTAAGGGTGTAAATGTCTTAGAGTATTTTTGATTGTTTTGTTTTTGTTTTTGCATGTGATTGACAAAACGTCCTAACACCGGAAGGAAGGAAGACTATCCTTTTCTCATTAACTTGCCTTGGTGTCTTTATCAAAAATCTTTTAACCATAAATATAGGTGGTCTTTGTTTTTTTTGGGGGGGGGTTTGGGGGTTTTTTTTTGTTTGTTTGTTTGTTTCTAGATTCTTTATTCTGATCTATCAGTCTATTTTTAAGCCAGTGTCACACTATCTTAATTACTGTAGCTTTAGAGAAAGTTTGACTCCTGCTGGGATTTTGATAGGGATTGCATTTAATTTATAGATCAATTTAAGGGAAATTGTCAACTTACTATTGAGTGTTTTGATCTGTGCACATGGTAGGTCTCTCCATTTATTTAGATCTTTAATTTCTCTTGGCAATGTTTTATACTTTTCACTGTACAGGTTTTATACTTATTTTGTTAATTTTACTACCAAGTCATTTATTCTTTTGGTCACTGTTGTGAATGAAATTGTTTTCTTGATTTCATTTTGTGATTCTTCATTGCTAATATGTAAGAACACAATTGATTTTTGTGTATTGGTTTTGTATTCTCCAACCTTGCTAAACTCATTTATTAATTCTAGTAGAATATTTTTTATAAATTCCTTAAGATTTTACACATGCAGGATCATATAGTCCATGAATAAAGACAGTTTTACTTCTTTCCAATCCGGATGCCATTAATTAATTAATTTGCATTAGTGTAGTAGCTATAGCCTGCGTGTTGGATTAAAGTAGTGTAAGTGGACTTCTTTGCCTTGTTCCATATCACAGGGGGAAAGCGTTCAGTCTTCCATCAAGAATCATTTTAGCTGCACTTTTTTTCATAGATGTCCTTTATTAGATTGAGGAACTTCCATTCTATTTCTGCTTTACTGAGACTTTTTATGAGGATCAAATGTTGGATTTCGTTAAATACTTTTGTGTGTTTTATGGACATTTTCATGTGGTATTTTTCTTTATTCTATTAATATGGCTTATTATATAAATTAATTTTCAGATGTTAGACCAGCTTCATATTTCTGGGATGAATCCCACTTTTTCATAGTCTATAATCCTTTTTAATGTGTTGCTGGAATCATTTTGCTAAGAAATTTTTTGCCTGTATGTTTCTAAGAAACATATGCCTCTAAGAAATTTTTTTTGTGCTCATGTTTTTCTTTGACTTTGGTATCAGGTAATATTGGCCTCATCAAATAAATGGGATGTATTTTTTTTCCTACCGTAATTTTGGAAAGTGTGTGTGTAGGGTTGGTATTATTTCTACCTTAAATATTTGTTAGAGCTCACCAGTCAAGTCCATTTGGGCCTGGGATTTTCTATTTACACAGATTTTACTTACTAATTCAATTAATTTATATGGTAGGTCTGCTAGGATATAAGGTGAATGGATAGAGATCTCCCCCACCGGGGGAAACATTTCTGTAAGCAACTATACAACTTTCCCCTGTGGCCACAAAGACTCTCCAGAGAAAAACCATCCTATTGATTTGGGATGTGTGTGTGGTGGTGGGAGGGTGGGTGGGGCTGGTGGTGAGGGACTGTAAACCTGGCTACCAGCCGTCATGGAACCAAGTAAGACCAGGGGCTGGAAGATTTGCTATTATCCATGTAGACTTCCTCTTAAAATCCTTTTTTTTTTTTAAAGTAAAACTTGTCCCTGATCTTTGCTGTACCTAGGGACCCTGAGTTTGAAGCCTCTTTGTTTCAGTTTCTCTACAGAATGAGCCTTGAGGATCAAGCTAGGATTTGGGAGATGTAGTTGTTTGACTGGATGGGGGTGGTAGATGGGGGGTCTGAAGGCCAAACTGGTCTTTAAGTCAACTCCAATCTCCCCAGGTTTTGTCTGTCTCTTTACCTCCATTTTGCATACTACCTGGTGAGTAAATATGTCTGTGAATCTGGAGCAAGAAAATGACTTTTTCTTATAGTCATTCTTATCTGCAGGGACATGGTATTCAGCTTTCTCTCCTCTGGTTGCTTCTATTGATTTGTCGTCTTCAAAAAATACATCAATATAATTTATCTGCTATTATTTCCTCTCCTGTTCTTTTTATCATCTCTGTGGTTATAGTGCATTACTCTTGTTTTAGTAGAGCTGTGGAAGGAAGCAAAGCTATATAGCTGCTTTCAATCAGCCAAGCTTAACTAAAAGTTGAAAGATTAATTTTCCGTTTACGATTGACTTGGTCTTAGCTCTTATGCCAGTAAATATTATTAATAAACTGAGAAAATGTGTGTAGAAACATTAGTTGTCACTGAAAAAGTAAAACTAACTAGATGGAAATATTTTACATTACTTCATTATGTATTTGTCATGACCCATGACTACTATTGTTCATTGACCGATATAAGAATCAACACATTAAAAAAAAAGTTTTATCAGTGATGTTTTACCATCACAAAGTGAGGGATATACAGATTAAATATTTAATACTTACTGATGCTGAATACGTGGTCCTTACCCACAAACAGATTTCGTGACTGTTGGTTTTGCTTTTATATTTGGTACCTTTTTGCATTAGTTCTTCTAGTAACCACCTCTATCCTTCTGTATCCTTCTATATTTTTCACCTTTATTTTCTAATGTGGCAGGACTTTCATTCTGATGAAATGGGGACAGTTGTAAACTACTATTACTTTCTCTTTTTCTTTTTCTTTTTCCTTTTTTTGCTAAAAAGAGCTTGAGGCCAAACAGGGTAAGCGACAGTCCAGTAAGGCTCTGTATACTGGAGACACAGAGGCACTGCAAGGAAGGCGATTCTTCTGGGTCCTGGACTTTAGGTTCCAGAGTTTGAGGAAAAGAGAACAAGTCAATGGCAGCCTGTGATGAATCTGATAACCTTTATATAGTATGGAGAAAAAAGGAGCTACACGTGTAATATTTCTGATGCAGTATATCTCTGTCTTTCCTGCTGATGCCCTAAACTACTGATTTTCAGATTGCATTTCTGAAACCATCCATTTTAATCATTTTACATTACGGAGAGGAAGAAAAATGCAATTAAGTGTTTGGAAAATTTCCACTTAAAATACAAAATGAATGGGGGTCTGCAGTAATACCATTTTCATGAATTAATATTTACAGGACTAAAATATTGTTTTGTTACTTTTTATAAAGTCTCTTTGAATCAGGCTTTCTTTGTGCCTGTTACCTGACTGTCTTCCTTCTTTCCTTCCTTCCCACCTTCTTTCCTTCCTTCCTTCCATTCTTTCCTTATCTTTCTTTTTTTTTCTTTCTTTTTTGCACTCTATTTTGATAAGATAGGATTTTAAAACTTTTTCAAATAGCCAACTATTCATATTTGATTTTAATTGAGTGTGAAAATAACATAGAGAAAAACATTCAGATTAAAGGGATGTGAATTTCCTATGTTTCCTATCCTACCACACTGACTTAACCTATTTGAAGAGTTTGAATATTAATATGATGAAATAATTAGTTAAAACGCAACTGTTTCACTGCTTTTTTCAATGTCTCTCTAAAAAGAAAATTGTGTTTATTTTCTTATTTCACGATTCAGACTAAACAGGGAACAACTTCTAAAGTAAAACCTTAGATACTTTATGAAAACAAATACATCATTATAAATAATCACTTTTTGGGAAACTTTAATAAGATTTGAGTTAAATTACCTACAAATGTTTTTTAATGTTTTACTTCGGCTTTAGAAAAGCATTATTTATAAAACTATTCTGTGACATGAAAAATCAAAGAAAATTGCTTATACCTATCTTGTTCTGTCATTTTTTCCTTCGCTGAATACCATATGCCATGTACGCTACAGGGAGAGTTTATAGTAGGCAACCACACAACATGTAGGGGAGTAAATAAGAGAAAGTAAACTGAGGACTGACTAAGCTAGAGTTTACAGTATCTGAAATGATGTGAAGGAAACAAATAAGGAGCTAAAACAGATTATGTGGAAATGGGATATTTAGTTACAGTGGATAGAAAGCTACAGTGATTATTTGGCATTTAAGTTGAAACCTTAATGAAGAGAAAGCACCAGCCATGTGTAGTGCCACGGCAGTGTAATTCTAGGAAAGAAAACAGATTTTGCTAAGCTTTTAAGCTTGAAATAAGCTTCAAAGTTTTGGAGACACCAAAGTTCTACAAGTGAGGGTTGGAAGGGGATGAGGTGAGATTGGAGAGGATTGGGGAATTAACGGGAGCCAGATCCTTCAGGGCTTGGAGTTGGCCATTGGATTTTATTTGAAGTATAACAGGAAGCCACGGAGGCAGATTAAATGGGCGTCATTTAATCGTTTATCACGTATTCCTCTGAGTTTTGTGGGAGAGTCCGTTGGAGCGCTCAGGAGAGCAACTAGAAGACTCAATGAAGGTAGCACGGTGGGCCAGGCAGGAGGCGACGGCAGCAGGCACTGGGAGGTTGCAGTGGATGTGGAGGGAAGTGGCTGTGTTTTAGAGGTGAGACCATTGGGACTTGCCGATAGATTATATTTAGGAATAAGGGAAAGAGAGGTATTAAGTGTAGTTCCTGGACTCTTGTGTTAGAAACTGGTTAGTAATGTTTAATTAGAAGGGAAAACTGGGGAGGAAATGAATTTGGAGAGTAAATTAATAAATTCCATTTTAGATATGTTAAGAATGAGATATTGAGAAAGCTAATGGCAGATACCTTTGAGGAAAAGTTTGGGCTGGGTGCATACATTTGAGTCCTCAGACACAGATCATTCTGAGGGGATTGGGACTGGGTGAGGATCCTCAGAAAGAAGTGTAAGAAGAAAGAAAGGGAAACTCTTTCTGAACTCTGAGAACCCAAAACTTTGGGATGGTGTCTAGGAGAAGTCAGTGCAGATTACTGGTAATAACAGCCACAGAGGGAGGGGATAGCAGAAGAGCGTGGTCTCAGGGAGACAGAGAGCACGTGGTTTTAAGAGCATCATGGCAGGTGGTCCACAGGACAGAGGTGAGATGTGTTAGGACAAAGGAGAGCTCACATGGAGGTTGCTGGGACCTGGGTCCGATAGAGTCATGGGGCAAGAAACAAGTTAGAGTGTTGACAAGTGACTGGGAAGTGGAGAATGGTGCAGATAAAAATGTAAGCTCTGAAGGAGAGCAGAAAAATAGCAGGGGCTCAGTAAGGTTGTACATCTAAGGAGGGTTTTCCTTCTGCTTGTTGGTATGTTTCTGTTTGTATGCTTGTATTTATATTTTAAATGTGGGAGAGCAGCCGGTTTGTATGCTAATGGACACTATAATTGAGAGAGAGAGAGAGAGGGCGGACGACAGAGAGAATGCTGAAGACAGGGCAGGACCACAAGGAGTAAAGTGTTGCTACGGCAAGAACGGAAGGAATCCAAGCACCTGTGAAGTTAGTGGCTTTGGAGGGGATGAGGAGCAGCGTTGTGTTAATATGTCCTGCAAGGAGGGAGAAAGACTGGGAGATCGCATGTGAAGAAATGAGTTGCTGTTTAACACCGTCTATTTTCTTTATGAAGTATGAGGCAAGTTCACCCACTAAAAGCAGGAATGGGGGATCAAAGCAAGTAGAGATGGTTTAGCATTGGCATGGGAATAAACTGACGTGGAATAAATGAACTGACAGTGAGCAATGTTAAAGAAAAAATAATTCTGACACTTGCTAAAACGGTCAGGAAGACTTTATTCGGCACTATGGCAATAGGTGTCAGGAGTTAGCAATAGGGGAGAGAGGTTGGGCTCAACTTAAATACAACAAGAACAACCGTGGATTTATAGCCAAGGAGCAGGCTGCGGGGGGGGGGGGGTTGGTGGATGGAGAATGACTAAGAGGAGTCATCAAGGGTAGGGGAATTCTCGTTAAACCTACTTAGGATTCTTGCTGAAGGCAGGCCAGGACGATCAGGTACCTGGGGGATGGTGGGGGATGTGGAATTTGATCAGATATCCAGGGTGAGCAGATAGCAAGGGTGGGAGGGTTCTCTCTGAACTGACTTAGCAGGATTCTTGCTAAAACTGGACTCTGCAGGGATAAACATGGAAGCCCAAGGGTGATACCTAGTGGAAAAGGGCTCAGAGACACCTGTCTAAAGTTTGGTCAAGGAGAGAGAGTCTGTCACCTTGAAACTAGTTAAAACAGAGATTTCTAAATCATTTCATACATACACTTCAAAAATAAAAAATATTTTCAGAAGACATAAAAATAATTTGAAAATAATGGCATGTCATTTATATGGAAATGGATTTCTTTGGTGTCTGCACTCCTGCCTCCCGTTTGTATTAATATATAAGTGTGCTCTGTGGGTTTCATAGGATAGTATTGGGAAAAGTGAGGGCTCCAGAGTGAGTGTCTTCAGAGAGTCCTCCATGAACAGCACAGCTGGAAAGATTGCCACTTCCTCAAAACTGCCAAAGAACTTGTCTGATTTCCCTTCTGCGACCTACTACTGTCTATCTTGTAGCTTACACATGTCTCATCTCCCTCTTGAAAGGAAATATTCATTTCTGATTTATTCCCATACCTCTCTCAATACCTGGAAAAGTTCTTCACCTTAATATCCACTAAATATTAATCGTATTAATGAATAAATATGATTTGGCTTGCTTTTCCACTGGTGATGATGAGTTTACTGTAAGCCAGTGATGTTCTTCTTAATTCACTTTTTCTGTCTCTCTCTGTTTCTCTTGCTTTTTCTCTCTCTTGTCAACTAGATCTCTTGATATCTTGGGAATATATCCCATGTACATGGACCTTAGTATAAGTACCAGAGCTTGTAAATTTATGTCAAGTCCCATTATTTGCTTCATTTGTATGTGATTATGGTCAACAGAAGGAAAATTGCTTTTTTTCAGGGACTCTTATAAAGTGAATGAAATCAATTTCTTCAGGGATTTTTTTGGGGGGGAGAGGAATAAGTAAAGAACGTAAGTTCTATTTATCTTAAAATGAAATCCAATTTGGTAAATACACTTGCCATACAGAAATACACCTGGCAAATATTGGTAAATATGTAATACTGAATTTTACCATCATTAAATTAACAGTGAAATTGAGCTGGCTAATGCTTCAGTCATATTTTAGGGTTAGAAAGCTAATTGCAGTCAGAAATAGAAGAGAATCAAATGTTTGCATTTTGTCTGTATCAGTTAAATGGATAATTCCCTCTAGTGAAACTTTAAACATGAATTCTACTTATTGATACACAGCATGATAGAATGTAAATATTTAACTCCAAATCTCACCTTCAGAGGTCAGATTTTAAACTTGGATTAAAATTTGGTCTAATACTACACTTTCCATAAACTGAAATCTTAGCCATAGGTTATGAAGACTGATTGAATGTTTCATTAATGTGATATGAATGCTATTAATATTTTCTTCTCATTCAATATGAACTTTTATTCATCCACATATTTCTCAACACAAGTAGGTAAGAAGTATCTGTGTAAAAAGTTGAATTGAGTCTTCAACACAGTGCTCATTTGTCTAAATTATCATTTGTTAGAACCAGGACAGTTGCAGCAAAATAAATGTTACCCCAAGCCATTAGCATATTTTTTAAAATTTCATCCCCTTAATAAGGAATATTCTTTCCTTAACTCTTACCAGTAATATTATTTACAATGATTTACCTGCTGAAAATATCATAAAAGGTAAATTGCATAGAAGAAATCATTTTTAATTTGGAGGTCTGAATAACATAAAATTGAGAAACATATTGTGTCATGATATTTTCATAAAACAACCTTGACACTAGACAATGGGTTGAGCAAAGTTGTTCCTAAAGTAAGCAGTTAGGGATATAGGGGTACCTAGCTTGATAAGGGAATGTCTGTGCTTTCCTCAAAGTAAGTGGTTTCCCCAAAGCTGACTAAATGATACTGATCTCAGAAAAACTTTCCAAATCCATTAAGATGAGTTATATGTCCATTAAGGTGGTAATCCTTAGTCATTTTTCCAGCTTGCTTATTTACTAAACGTATATCCTCAGCATACGCCAACCACTCACTACCGTACAACATACACACACTCACACACCCCTTCCAGAACCACAGTACAGTCAGGATTCAAAATCAGTACCATAAAATAGAAGTAGGTGAGTAAATGAATTTATAAAGAAAGGCATACATGGAATTTATGCTTTTGCTACTTTGAAATAAATTCTTAAATGGGTTTTAATTATAGAGAGAAATTTAACAGCTCAAAGGTTAGTAAATATGCAAAATGGAATTTTTGTGTTTTCAGACACAGTACTTCTGGTTAAATAATTCAACTTTGTTTTACCCAACATTGTTTCATAGCAACAAATTCCCCTCACTGCCACTTTAGTAACTAATCTGGAATCCCTAGACACAGAAGCATATAAGCAAGCAACAAGAAATTCATCTGGAATTAATTGCAATATACAAAACAGGTATGCTTTGAAATTTGCAAATTCTTTGGAAAGAACAAATTCGAGGAGCTGATAGTTAATATTCCTAGCTCTCAAAATAAATATGTATGATTTCTAGCTCATAAACTACATGAAAGGAGAGACCTTGTTTACAAATAGCATGCCTAGAACATTCTTTGGCACATAGCAGTCATTCAATAAAAGTCATAAAATCATAATATTTTTCCTACTTTTCTATTTATTTAAAGTATGTTATTAGATTTAAGGCTGGGTGCAGTGGTTCAAACGTCTGTAATCCTAGCACTTTGGGAGGCCAAGGCAGGAGGATCGCTTGAGGCCAGGAGTTAGAGACCAGCCTGAGCAAGAGTGAGACCCTGCAAAAAATAGAAAAATTAGTGGGTGTGATGGCTCATGCCTGTAGTCCCAGCTACTTGGGAGGCTGAGGAAGGAGGATCGCTTGAATCCAGGAGTTTGAGGTTACAGTGGGCTGTGATGATGCCACTGCACTCTAGCCATGTCTCAAAAAAAATTTTTTTTATTAGATTCAGATTACTGCCTAGTGTACCTGCCTCCTTTACAAATATTGTATTTATACACACAGTAGCTTTGCAAAGTATATTTATTATCTACATTTTATAAATGGGGAACTGTAGACTTGGGGGTATTATTATTATCATTATTTACACTTACAAAGAAAAAAAAACTTACTAGGACTTCCAGAATGTATATGGGCTTTATTTGTTAGTGGGATACCAGGAGAGACGTTTGAGGAATGAAGTTCAAATCAGAGGGGTGCTTTAAGAACAGTGGTCAGCTGGTGCAGGAAGGGTGCATTGGGAGGCAGAAGAGCAGAAGCAAGGAAAACAATTAGGTGTTGCCCGTAATTTCCTATGACAAGGTAATTAAAGCATGAACTTCAGTAATAGCAGCAGCAGCCCTGAAGAGGAAAGCATGGGTGGGCTTCCTATTTCATTCATCATTGTCGTTTACTTTAGTTCTTGTGACATCTTTTACTTGGATCTTGCCTCCTCTTAAAGGTGCTCTCAGCAAACCCTTAAATACTCCTGACCCAACTCTTGCTTTTTGGCCAAAATGCATGTGTTTAGCATGGGTTGTTATTTGCTGCTGTTGTTTTAAGAAAAAGGTATGTTCGTGCCTTTGAGTCCGCTGGACTGTGGGATGCTTAAGAATGTCTCAACTTTGGATGCAGCTGATTCTTTGCCAATATTCAAGGAATGGTGGAAGCTGTTGAATTTTTGTATTGGCCCAGCACCTTGCATAAGAGTGGGCATTTAATAATTACTAAAAATCACTAAAAAAATCACAAGCTCCAATTCCAGTTTCTGAAACTTTCGATTCTGTCTCCTATTCCCTGGAGAAGTCAGGGTATGTTTTCCTGATATATCTCCTTTCTGATAATCTTTTTCTTTCTCTACTGTCTCTCCTCACACAGCCTATTCTCACAGGCTTAATGGATCCTGATTACCCAGGCCTCCAGATCCCAACATGATGTCCTTTTAGGAAAGTTATAAGGAGTCCTGTGACTTCTCCTTGGAACTACCTTGCCTTTGAACACATCGCCCCTGTTTGAGAAATGGCTCAAACGTTTGGCATAATTTTGGTCTTTCATATGAATTCTTGCAGCAGGTAGAAACAGGTATTCCTAGCTCCCCTGTATAAAGGGACATAATTAAATAAAAAGAATAGAAGGCAAATAAATAAAATGTTTCTTTGTAAATGGAAACATCAGAGGAAGAAAAAAATTGTCTCAAAAATGTGTTGGCTTAATAAATTCAGCTCAAGCATAACAAAAAAAAAAAAGAAAAAAAGAAAAAAATACAAATTATCTTGAGAAGAACTTAAAGCAAAACCTACCGTAATCAAGCACTGGGCTATTTACCTGCCTTATTTCACAGTAGCTCACTTAATCATTAACAGCAGTCCTTATATTTCAGATGAGGAAATGAGCCTAAAAGATCACACACATAGTACATGGAGAAGCTAAGATTCCAACACAGGTAAATTTGTGTCCAAAACACATGCTTTCAGTATTATGTTATACCATACATGTATAGTTTCCCAAAACCCGTTCTCTCCTAGAGAACTCAGAATTCAGCCAGACATTGTGTTAGAAATGTTCCTTTGAGTATGCATTGTGTCATTTTAAGTAATGTGTACATATGACTGAGGAAATTGAGATTTCACAAAGAATATAGGTGTTAAGTGAATGAAAATTAAAATTAAAGTATGCTTGGAGAATTGAACCTGTTATATAGTTTAATAAATACCCCTTCATATAATTATTGCCCACGTGTTTACTGCTATTACCACTACTACTGCTATTACTACTGATAGGTATCTTCGAGTGCCAGTATATACAAGGCGCTAGTCTGTGCATATGAGAAATACTACTTAACGGCATCAGGTACCTCAAGTTCTTTTCAAAAGCCATAATTGAAATTAGTCATAGCAGTAGAAGGAAACGAAATTGCAATAAGTTTTGTATATCAATGATATTATTAAAATTCAGGCCATCACAAGTATAAACCAAATAATATGCTTAATATCAAGGTTAATTATAAAGCTGTTGTAGTATGGTACCAGCATAAGGATAGACAAAAAGACCGATGAAACAAATGCAAAAGTCCAGAAAAAGATCCACTATACACGGTCACATGATTCACAGCAAAGGACCAATTCAGTACTGTGGCAAATAGATGGGCTTTTCAAGAAATGGTGCTGGATCAGTTAGCTATGAGAAAAAATAGAATCTTGACCTCTACCTCACACTGTACTCAAAAATCAGTTCTAACTTTATTGTAGGTCCAAATGTGAAAAGTATTGTAAAGCTTCTAGAAGATAATATAGGATATTTAAAAAAAATTTTTTATGACATTGGGGTAAATAAAGATTTTTAAAAGAATACACCAAAAGCACTAACCACAAAGAAAACTTCAGACATCACTAGTTAGGACCTTTTGTTTATCAAAAAACAACATTGAGAGAGTGAAAATACAAGTTATACAGTAGAAGATGTTTGCAATACACGTACACATATTTAACAAAGAACTCATACCCAGAATACATTAAGAACTCTTACAAATCAATAACAAATAGGACAGCCAACAAAAATGAATAAAATGATTCTAATTGGCAATCTTGAAAGAGGGTACCCCGATGTCCAAATAACATATGAAAGAGTGCTCGGTATCATCAGTCATACAGGAACTACACATTAAAACCACAGTGAGATTTTTTCACATACCCATCAGAACAACTAAAAATTTAAAACCAACACTACCAGTTGTTGGCAAAGATATGGAACAAGGGGACTCACATACAGCCGTCAGGAGTGTGAACTGGTATAATTACTTTAGAAAATGGTTTGGTTATATCTCTAAAGCTAAGTATATGCATACTTATGAACCATCAATTCCATTTCTAGTTGTACCCCCCTCAAATGCATACTATATTCATCAAAAGACATGTAGCGCATAGACTAGATAAATAAACTGCAGTAGTTCATACAGTGGAAAATCAGATGGCAGTGAAACCAACTGCTTCACACAATAAGGATGAATCTCACAAACGTAAGGTTGAAAAGAAGAACCTATTACTACAGATTATATATTGTAGGATTCCACTTCTGTAAATTCAAAAAACTGAAAACTACTTATGTTGGTAGAAATCAGAACAATGCTTGGTTACGTTTGATGGAGAGTTAGAAGAACAAAGACAACTTCTGGGATGTGGTCGGTGTTCTGTGTCTGGGTATGATTACAGGAGTTTGTTCAATTTGTAAAAAGTCATCGAACTGTCTACTTAACGATTTGTTCACTTTTCTGTGTGAATATTATTCATTACTTAGAAGGGTTTTTTAAAAAATAGCATTATTAATATTAATATTACTTCCAGTACTAAACAGCATTGACATAAATTGGTCTTTAAAATATCAAAGAAGAAAATAAATTTTACTAAAAAGAAATATTTTAATAACCCATTAAATTTTTGTATTTCAAAAGAATTTTCTGAATAAACATTTTTGAAAAAGATATAAAACTTGTTTTTGGAATTATGAGCAATAAAAGGAAAATAATTCTGAAACAATTTTTATTTACTTATTGAAGAATACTATGTCTAAGTTGTGACATTCTCTTCTCATTATGAAACAAAGGGACACTGTTGAGAAAGGCCCATGTATGATAAAAAGAAAAATAGTTATGTTACCCCAGCCAATAAATAAATCTCCCTAAGAATGTTACGTTTACTAAGTCCAGCTGCTAGTGATATTTTAGATTCATTCATTCAGTCATTCTGATGTCTCAAAGGGGTTTTACAGGGTGAAATTCAAGCAAATTTTCAACCTTCTAGTGTGTTCTTAAGAGGGTAATAAATAATCTATACAGCTAAATTATTGTATCTGACAAAACCCACTGTTACTCAACTGCAGGGTTTCCCAACAGCAGCACTATTCACACATTAGCCTGGATAATTCTTTTTTTTTGTAGGGGACTGTCCTGTGCATTGTAGAATGTTTGGCAGCATTCCTGCCCTGTCTTCACTACTGTCACAGTTCACAGTTCTGAAAACAGAAAATGTCTTCAGACATTGCCAAATGTCCCAGGTAGGGGGAGCGATCAACCCTGGTTGAGAACCACTGGAATATTTGAATAATAAATTTTAGTTCCTTGGCATTGTCTTTAGTATTCTGTAAATAATTGCATTTGTTATTTTTGGCTTCACCTACTTGGTGCTATTTTTGTAATCATATCTGGAAAAAGGTTAGAGTTAATATTTTGGGGATCATTTTGCCATTGTACAAGAAAGTGCAATCAGTGAGGATTCCATTCCGGAACAAAAAAAGTCAAGCAAGTAGTTTTCAGTATCCAGTGCAAAAATCAGTGTGTATAGAGTATATTGTTTTCCATTGTGTTGATTATGCAGAGATGACTGATTAATTGCCTACTTTGGCATTAAATTAGAAAGTAAATGAATATTTAAAGTTTTCTAAAAGCCTACGTTACTTTCAACATAAGGGAGGGGAATGAAGGAATGAAGGCCAAAATGCATGCGTTTAGCATGGGTTGTTATTTGCTGCTGTCATTTTAAGAAAAAGGTATGTTTGTGCCTTTGATGAAGTAAATATTTTTGATTAAGTAAATTTTGATGAAGTAAATATTTTTTTGTTTAATTCATATGTGTGACAAACTTAGAAAAATGACTTGAAAAAAAGAATATTTTATGCTGTTAATAATAGACATAAAAAGAGTCCATTCTTTATTATGGTATTATTTTCAACATTTACAATAGAACATATCAGGCAGAAATTAAATTAAAAATTAAAACTTAAAACTTCCAATATTAAACTAAAATTTAATTTCCTGCTTCCAGGGTCACCTATCTGTGGTACACCAGGCTGGTATAGACATGGATGATGGGTGGCCTGAAGGGGGAAGAATCCTGATTCTGACACCTTCACTGAGACATTAGATAAAATGATTTGCTAAGGTTATGTAAAACAGTTACTAATTTCTATTCCATAGTAGGATACCATTTGAATTTCCATATTTATTTATAATTCTCTACCATGGATGTTTTCAAAAGTGAATTTTTAAAACTATGTATTAGATGATTTCTCAAATCCAAAACCTTCTACATTCTGCCACTTAGCCCAATTTTTGCTTAAAAGAAATTATTTTTAAATAATTAGAATATATTTTTTAAATTTACAAATTTGCCTAGCATATATAGCTGAGGAGATGGAAGAACCTATAAGTTCATCTGTTATACAACTGCCATTATTAAGTAGGAAGGAATGAATATTCAAGTTTCTTTTCTATTTTAGCGTAAGAATAACTTCAGCAACCACTTATTCTAATAATTGGATCTGACCCTTTGAAAAACAGGGAAGGAAGGAAGGAAGGAGAAAGAAAGAGAAAGAACCAAAACGCAATGGTAGTATAGAGTTACTGACTTTGCTAACTACCTTATGATAGATTGATGCCTATTGATAATTTGGTTTCTTAGGATAAAGAGATGATGTATGTTATGAATAATATGAAAAATATTTCCTTTTAAACCTTGTACTAAATTTCTTATATTATTTAACTGATAATTTGACAAAGTAGTTCTCCCTGTGCTTAATCTTATAAAATTGTCCATGACAATGTACATGTTTTTCAAATATAAAATATTACTTGTGCCAGACTTTTAAACATAGTGTATAAACAGTTTAAGAAAAATATAAACATTTCTTATTTTTCAGTTTGAACATTATGTTACTTTTCTTCCCTCTTCCCCAAAATACAGCTATATTGGACTAGTAACCAGATTTGCTTATCACCCTTTTTGGCTACTTCATGAAAATATAATACAGATTGAGTATCCATAATCCAAAATACTCCAAAATATGAAACTTTTTGAGCACCACCAACATGACATTCAAAGGAAATGCTCATTGGAGCATTTTGGATTTTGGATTTTTGGATTAGGGATGCTCAAGTGGTATAATACAAATATTCTAAAATCCAGAAAAATCCAACATCTAAGCATTTGGGATAAGAGATACTCAAACTATAGTGTGATCAAACCTTTCTTTGATGGACTCTTGACCATTACTTCAACTCTGATTATTATTATATGAAAGGGGAAACGCTTTTAAAAGGAGAAAGGAAACTTTCCATAATTCAAGTGTATGCATTTTCCCATGATTTTCAACTTCATAAAATTATTAAATGTGTCAAATTTAAATATAACATAGGAATTAATTTAAGATAGTTGTTTGAAGGGACTGTTGGCAGGCTTTATAGATTTTTGAAAGCTAAGACCAGGACCATTACTGACATTAATCCTAGATGTCTGCTGTGGCTTCCCAGTTACTACTGACTCTCTGGGCTATTACAGTTAGGACAACCTGCATACACGTATGCTTTCTCCTTAACAGGCATCTGAACAACGCCTAATCAAGGCAGAGCAGCAAGAGGAAAACTAGTTTTTTAAAAAATTCTGTGTGTAACATATACAGTTATCAATTCCACTGTAAGTGCTAACTTCATGTTATGACTCTTCATAACTACAGAGAATTTTAGAGTGCAGGTGAAACCCCAAAGCTCTTCTCATCAGGTAACTTCTAGAAACAGAGATCTGGTATCAACCTTCTCCTGTTAAAGTGAGAATAGAATGCCTTTTAGGTATATGAATTGTCAAGGAAGGAAATTATTCCTGATTCTCTGTAGCTGCCTGCTGTTGACATTGCACACTCAGCTTTGGATTTTATAGCATCTCAAAATCCTCCATTGAATGTCATATAGGTTGCTGTTTGCTAATGCATAAATACTGAAAGTTACATGAAGAGTAATTATTAGTACCTTCTAATTGATCCGTCCAAGTTGGAGTGCAAAATTTGATTTATTTTTAGATTGGTGAGGCTTTTATTACAGTTAAATATCTGTTAGTAGGGTGCTTCCTATTTTAAACCACAAGTCCCTTGGGAAAATAAAAGGAATATATTAATATTCAAGCAAATGACCTCAATGTTCTAGAAAACATTGGTGAACCTAAAGGCTCAAAAAAGCATTAAGAAGGAACTTGACTTTCATATGCATAGCACTTCCACTTGAAAGAGTTTGATATGTCCCTGGTTCAGAACTCATTCTAGGTTACTGGGACCTGTTCAAATTCTTCAGAAGTAGAATGTGAATGTGCAATGGTTAGGTGGTAGTATCTGTCTTTAAGATTTCAGTCTTCTGAACAGTCATATCACTTTCATTGAGATATTCACTGAACAGCCCTATCACTTGGCTGGCAGAGGTCAATTCCTGGGCTACCAGTCATTTACAGTGAAAGTGCAGAAGACGGGTCTAAAGAAATACTGCACCAGAATTTAGACAGTACTGAGTTACAGTTCATAATTGTGTAAAAATTTCAATTTATCTGAAAAACAATCTCTGTACTGTACTTTTGTTCCCTAAAGATGTTATAATGACAAATAATTCCACCTCTGGCTACAAGAGTTGTATTATACTTCTATATCAAATGAGGAAGAAATTATTATTCCCATTTTCCAGAGTAAAATGAAGTCCAAAGAAATGAAGTCTAATGTTACTCAATCAAATATGGTCTGTAGCCAAGATGGAAATTTGGGTCTTTTGATACTAAGGCTTCTTTTTATGCCACACAAGCATAATTACGGTCTAGTGGGGAAAAGTAAATTAATTGTCCCGTCTTCAAGCCATTTGTATTCCATTTGTCTGTGGTAGCTTCTGCTTTTGCAAATTGTTGTTATAAATTAAATAATGTATCAAAGACATGCTCTGTGCAGAAATAAGAGCAGTGAAATGAATGTAAGGGTGGAATGAGAGCTAATAACACGGCCTGCCAATGTGCTTAGAGATGACTACTTTGAAGATTTTGTTCTGATTATAAAAAGTCATATATGTTCATTATTTAACATTTAAAATATAGAAATGTATAAAGAAGGGCGTAATCACCTTAATCCTACAATTTGGGGAAGGTAACCATTTTTTATTTTTGCTGCATATCTTTTACTCTTAACACTATATGCAAATATATGCAATCTGTCTATAAATTTTGTTTTGTGAAAAGATTATGCTATATACATGATCCTTGTGTGTGTATGTGTAGTATATAAATTCTGTACTCTACTTTTTCATGGAATATATTATGAATCTCTTTTCATGTCTAAATTATACCTCTGTATCATTATTTCATAGTGTCATTACATTCCTCTCTGTGTGCCAATTTCTGTTTTTACTAAAATTTGTAAGTGATTTCATCAATCCTTTATTATTGTCTGTATAAGTTTCTTTTTATATTCACTATTATGTAGACAGCCTTACAATGAAATTTTACATATATCTAAAAGAATTATATCAGTTTTGCTGGATAGGAAGTTTAATTCCAAAGTGAATTTACTGTCTAAATGGAGCATGTATTAAAGGCCTTTCAACTTGCAATACCACATTTTCCTTGAATAGCTGTAAAAATGTATACTCCCACCAGGATTGAAGGGAATTATAGTTTCCTTCACTTTTGCCATCATGCAATATATATTATTTATATTTGTTCTTTGTTAATATTCGGTTCAAGTTCTTTGCCCATTTTTTCTACTGAAACACCAGTTTATTTTTTTCATTAACATGGTCATGCCATGTTTTAAGAATATTAGTTCTTTTCCATCTGTTATATATATTGCAAATAATTTTTCTACTTTATTGTTTTTATTTTGTTTATCATGTTTTCTATCATACAAATATTTTACATTTTATTTTTACATTCACTTCTAGAAAGGTCTTTTTCAGTCTAAGAATATAAATACAACTTTAATCTTCTACTAGTATGTTTTTAAAAATTTTTTTGTATTACATTTTCTCTATTGTGAATTTCATGCTTATGTTTTTCACCTATTTATCTAGTGGGGAACAATGCTTTCTCTTAGATATAAATAGTTATAATTATTTTCCATTTCTAAATTTTAAAGGACAAAAGTAATTTGTTTGCCTTAAAACTTCAAGTAATACTTACTTGAAAGTCCCTGTGACCAACATCATTTTTCCTAACAGTTAGGTGTATATTTTTCATTGTATTGTATAATGATGTACTGCAGCTCCTCTTCGTAGAGTGAACACCAAGGCCTGTTCTGGAATTGATGTGATCAGTCTAGGTCACAAACTGACTTAATCCCAGCTGAAGGGTAGGGGAGAGAGTTCCAGGGACCCTCCAATCACACACAGTACTCTGTTGCTCCTTTTATGCAGAGGCAAGCAAAAGTCCATCTATGACATTTTACTGCAGGTAGCAGTGGTCACAAATATACCCATGCACTGTTTTTTTTAACTTTATTGAGGTATGATTGACAAATAAAAATTGTACCTATTTAAAGTGTACAACATGGTGTTTTCATTGTGAAATGATTACCACAATCAAGCTAATTTTTGTATCCATCACTTCACATAGTGTAATCACTTTTACTTTTATAAACCTTATCTCCAGTAGTAATCTTTTTAGATTCTGAAACATTTTTGCTTTTTGGATTTTGTGTCATATGTGAGATTTTCCTTAGGAAAAATGTTTTCATAAACATTTAATTGGGAAACCATGAGAGGATATTTTGTAACTTTCATTTAAACTAAGATCTTCTCTTCACCCACACCCTCCTATTCAGTAGAATTCTATTAATATTTTGTATAGCTGTATGGTATATAAAGAATCATCCCATATATTCCAGAAGGTAATGGATTAATATCAACATTTTTATAGCATAGACCTAAAGAGATTAAGTGATATACTTAAATCACACTGTAAATGGAGGAGACAGGAGAATCCCAACACTCATTGCCAATTCCATCATCTCAGCATCTCATAGCCTCATTTTTTGGAGGTTCTATAATAATGTAAGGAAATGACATTAGATTATGTTTCTCAATATGTAGTACAAAAATCACCTACATCAGAATAACTTGGATTATTAAAAATAGACATGAGAAAGACTTTCAGTTAAATAATATTTCAATTATAAGGCAAATATGTTAATTTTGTACTTCAACAATTAGGAAGGGGAAATTGTAACTTGTTAAAATATAGATTCTTGGTTCATCCAAGAATCCATGAGGAGGTAGGGGTCAGTTACCTGCATTTTTACCAGTTCTTCAATTGAGAACCAATGTCCAAAGTACTTATTTATACATTTAAATTTAAAAGCTGGGATAGTCGTGACAATGTAAAATAAACAATTGATGTTGTATTTCACTTTTCAGATAGTTAAAGCTAAAAAAGTTCCATTTTTTCTAACCACATTCCAGACCATCCCTCTTTGGCAAACCCCGGACCATTAGAGAGAATTCACAGTAGGTCTAACTTAGTATGTCCCCATATCACTCCAGAATTGAACATGATCCCTCCTTTGAAACATACCTCCTGAGGATACCCTCGTCGAGGATCAAGGATAACCCCTCAAGAGAGCTTGATCCTATGTTGGCACTGGTTGAAATCACACCTTCCATGTGTTACAGAACTTCAGGGAACAGGGATTCATTCAGCCCTCCTAGATGCCTTTTGATTTCAGGAGACTCTTTTCAGTTATTGATTATTTGAATCTGTTCTGTACAATTAGAAACATGTCAAATTTTATAAAATCTGTATGGTGATGGTAGTGAACAAGATATTTGCATCTCTGGACATGCTGCCTCTGTCAGTTTTGCCTGTGTGAAAGGGGTCACTTGCATGCAATGCTAATGCTGCACAGTGCAGATATAATAAAGATTTTATTATTTAGAGAGAATTTGTAAGCCACCACGTAGCAGCATGCACACAATCCCTTGAACTCTCATTCCACAGCTTAGGTTAGGCGTGGATATCTGCATGCACCATAGCCACGGCTCAGGTAGATAATGTGTTTATAGGGCCAATGGCCGGGGACCATCTGTGTGGTTGTATAACAATAGAAGCTCTCTGGTCGGGGAAGTGGCCTTATTAGAAAAGGAGAGCCTCTGTAGCCCAGTGGTTGGTATCAGCCTATTTTTCTGTTTAGCTGAGGCAGCTTTCTGCTAAGCTAGCAAAAGAGGGAAGGAAATGAGTCTCCCGAGCCATCCAGGTTTGTCTCTTGCTAAGCACAGGTTACTGTTCTCTTTACCTGATTGTAAGCAATTTGGGAGAGACAACGTTGTATGGGTCTTTGCAACTTCTATAGTGCTCTGCCTGTGGTTGAATGCTTAATACATACTTGTTGAGTGAATAAATAAAATAATAGGCTTAAAGAAAAAGTACAATTTAGGAAAAAACATTTTTTCTTAGATATGTTAACTACTTGTATATAATTTGGAATGTTCTACTTGACTGGGTACATTTATATATACAGTTAACCATTGATAAGCAGATTTAGTGTTCTCTGAACTATTTCCTTTCTATGAAAGCAGCATAAATCTTGATGATCAAATTATTTTGAAACATTGGGAGATTCTGCCAAAATATAAACATTATGGTGACACTATTGTTGAAATCCCATGCTTCGTGTGATTATTTATCCTAAAATAGCTTCCATGAAAGTAAGATTCCTACTTTCAAGCATCCTGCTTAATTATATTTTACTGATGCTGATAACTAAAAATGAAACAAAGCATTTAGAGTATATTTCAATGTAATTTTATTTATTTAGGAAGGTAATACGAACTTGAGTAAATTTGTAAACCTACAAATTCACCAATTATGTAAAAGAACTACAAATAAAACAAATAAGGTACTTTAACATTATTTTTAAATTATATCACAACATTTTTGTCTAAATATATATTTTTGTTTTGATTCATATAAATTAAAATATGAATATATAGTTTTATCAAGAAAAGT
Source organism: Daubentonia madagascariensis (assembly GCA_023783475.1). NCBI lineage: Eukaryota > Metazoa > Chordata > Mammalia > Primates > Daubentoniidae > Daubentonia > Daubentonia madagascariensis. The sequence goes on from JAKFHU010000760.1 coordinate 11,767,064, forward strand.
TATTTTACTAGGGAATATAGCATATATAAAACATTTAACTTAAAGCTTTTTTAGTGCATTTGTTTCTAAATCCCTTAATCTGGTGAATAATTGATCTTACATTTTTCTTTGACAGGCTTATGCAAGTAAAGATCTGGAGGAACAATTGCGGTCCGTGTCCAGTGTAGATGAACTCATGACTGTACTGTACCCAGAATATTGGAAAATGTACAAGTGTCAGTTAAGGAAAGGAGGTTGGCAACATAATAAAGAACAGCCCAACCCCAACTCAAGGACGGAAGAGACGATAAAATTTGCTGCGGCACATTATAATGCAGAGATCTTGAAAAGTAAGTATGGGAAAGAAAATGAATAATAAGACTCATGTATTGAGCCAGTGAAAGCCACCAGCCTGTTTCTTTGATTTCAGTGTTTGTACCACCGAACATACATTTAGGGCTGAAAGTAAAGAAAATAGAAAATAAAAAAACTACTTCAAAATACATTTTATGATTTCACTTTATTAAGTTGATTTCTGGAAATACAGAGATAGATAAGTCCATGCATATTAACACACATTTTTTTTTAATTGAAGTGATATCCCATTATAAAATTTTAGGAACATGTAGATATATTTTACACACTATATCAGTTTAATCATTTAGATATTCTGTATCTTACAAAATAACTACACATAAATTTTCTTTCTGATTTGGAATTAGAAATGCTGTATTTCTCTCAACATACCCAAATCACCTTTTCAAATACCATGTGTTGCCTTGCAGCTTCACAGATAACTGGCTCAGAGCTGGACTATTGTAAAGCTGATGAGATATCTAGTGTAAAGCTTCACAAAAAATTATGATGTTGCATAAAATGTCATTGTGTAAATTGATGAGATAATTTTAAAAAGTAACTCTCTTCAGTAAGCAATTAACCACTATAGAGGTTTGATATTGCAAAGTATTTTGAGAACAAAAGCAAACAAAAAATGACTTAATGGTTGAATAACCAAATAGTTTATGTCTTTCTTCTCCAGAAATTTTATTTTAGGGGAAATATGGGAGAAATAAACTAGAACACTTAGGAAGTACATCATTTGTAATGCAGTATTTAAAGAGTCAACAATGTTATAGGTAAGCCACTAACTCATTGGAAACAGAATTCCTAGAGAGAGCTGACAGGGATGGGAAAATTTGACTTCCCTGAAGAAAGTTAGTTCAGGATATAAGTCCCAGTTGGTGGAAAATAGCCTTGCATTTCACATAACTACTACCACAACATTACCCAAAGTTCCAAATAGCCTGCCTAAAAATGATTTTTGACTTGCATCTAAAACCATAGCTATCTTCTCACATACATCTCAGTTTAAAAAGAAAAATAAAATCATGTTTACATTTGCTTTGGGAAGACAATAATAGTATATACATAGCTAATGAGCATGACTCTATCTCTGCACATCTTGTAAACATCCATATATTAAATTCCCATTTTCTTACGTAAGGAAAACCAAACATAAGTGCTATGGGATATTGGGTGCAATTTTAAGAAAGCATAATCCTAATTTCACTTGTTACATGGCTATCGAAATTAAGTTTTTTAGAAAATATCCTCAGCTGCTCTGTTAAATATTAAATCATATTCCCATTCACAGGTCAATTTAGGATTCTGTCCACTGTTTCTTTAGTTATGTATTATGCTGAAACTTTAAAATCTGAAATCAAATGTGAGTGACTTGCAGCTGCTGTGGGCTTCTTTTCCCCTTGGTGGTTTCTGTATAACTTATGGACTTCCCTATGACTCGACAGGTATTGATAATGAGTGGAGAAAGACTCAATGCATGCCACGGGAGGTGTGTATAGATGTGGGGAAGGAGTTTGGAGCAGCAACAAACACCTTCTTTAAACCTCCATGTGTATCCGTCTACAGATGTGGGGGCTGCTGCAACAGTGAGGGGCTACAGTGCATGAACACCAGCACAAGTTACCTCAGCAAGACGGTAGGTATTTCACATTTCAGCTACAACTGAGGGCCCTCCCAATTAGAACCTTTAACTGTGGGAATGATGTGCTTAAACTTCTGGTTGCATCAGAGTAACTTAGCTCAAGTCAGAGTTTCTTATATTTTCCTGGGGGAATGAAGTGTTTCAGTATTTTGTTTCTTTGGTAATACAGTATCACGAAAAAAATGATGCTTTGTGAACTCTGTTCATAAAGTGGAAAATCAAAACCTAATGAAGAAAATAATAAATATACATACATATGTATACATGTATGTATGTGTGTGTTGATCTTTAGGAATAAGCATTTTCATTTGGCAATGAAATACTTTTAAATGGTTAAATTTTCCAATGATAGAGATATTTCACAAATATATTCAAATATATTCACAAATATATTTCACAAATATATTCACAATATATTATATAATTACATGTATGTGGTCTATGAAACAGCTGTGTAGTATTGAAATAAGCCATCACCCTGAACAAAATTAGTGTTCCTTTAGAAAGCAAAGGCAATAATTTTGACACTAAATTTTGAATATTTTGAATAACCTGTTAAGTTCATTACATTAGATCTCAAGCTTCTAATAAATAACCAGACAACTTCTCTTAAAGTTTAGTTTGGATCAGAGATTATCAGAGCAGACTTGCTTTGTGGGTCTTACCTGGAAAAGGAGGCCAGCTTAGGACATGCTTATGTGCTGTTGATAACCATGGGAGTGTTGTTTGAAATTGTGTGTGCCCCTGACCTCTGCCCAGAAATGTTTAGAGAAGTCCAGTGCTGTGGGCTGGGTTGATGCAGACCTCACCCTGAAAGAAAAAACTGTGGTTGCCCTAAAGGCTTTCCCAGGCTACTTTGAGATTTGGGCCAGTAGCATAGGTAATCTGGCTAAATTCAGAACTGTCCTCTGACCTTGAGAATAAAAAATGAAATTGTTTGAAAAATGCAATGTTAGATTTGATTTGTACAATGTGATATGACAGCAAATTAACATTTTAATTTTTTACAAACTTTGGCTGATCTACATGGTTCCCTATAATAACACATACTCTTATTTTAATATAATATCAATGGAAATGAAAGGTTACTGCCTCGATTCCTTGAATTACATTTTCCCATCTAGTTGAAAACTTCTATAATTTGTACTGTAATGATCATTTGGCCCCTGAATTTGGAGACATTGTCTTATCATACAGTCCAAATTAATTGCCTTGTATTTTTTTATCTTGTTTACACACTTGATGAAGGAACAAGCCATTTCAGATACTAAGATTTGCAAGAGGAAACAAAATAAATTATAAAGCTGAATTTTCTATTCAGCTTGCTTCTGCCTCAACTCTAAAGATTAAAAAAAAATTAAAAGGTGATGCTTTAAGGCCTTATGTCATTCCTATTAGTATCATATTTAGTTAAGCCTAGCCACAAGTAGTTTATCTTCTGATTATTTCCTAAAAGTACAGCAAAATAATGAAGGGTTCATTATAACATGTTAGCAAAGGAAGCAGTATGACCCTAAATATATTCATGCAGTTTGAGACTTTATCAGTACCATGTGTGGTTGTGGGAATGTGATTATATTTCAGTGCCTGACAAAATTCTAGTATTTTAATGGACTAACATGTAATTGTAGTGTTAGGGCATGCGAAAACCTTATCCTTAGTTCATTCCTCCCCCCACTGAATCTTTATAGAACAACAATCAAAAATTTGTTAACTAAGAAGTTATAATATTATATAGTATAGTATTCTGAATAAAAAAATACTAATTTAACAGATTTTACTGGGTATCATATATTTATCTTATCATAACCCTGAAGTAAAACAGGATTCTTTAAAAACCTCTAATGAGTTAGAACTAAACAATTTTTAAAAACAAATAGAAATACTTATGCCAGTCAGATATTTTCCAAAAGGTAACATTCATTTTAAAAAGATACTAATATTAAAAAATGTTGCTTTTATATTCAAGCCAGACCCCTTGAAAGGAATTTTGTCCTGCTGACTCTCTTGAAAAAATATCTTTTTTTTTAAGATAGAGAAAATAATTATGGTTGATTTAGAAATTAAAATATAATTTTTTGGAAACTTTAACAGTGTATATTTCAAAATAATCCAGTTAAGGTATATGATGTGTTCTAGATTATATTGTTCATTATTATGGTGTGTGATTTAAATCAAACATCAATTTGGTTGCTCTTCAAAAGGTTGACATATACCAATTGCATTTTTCAAAGTCTAAAGGGCTATATTTCTTTTAAAAATGGAGTGATATGCAATAGACTAAAAGATAATTTTGAAGAATTATTTCATTAAATAGGACAAAATGTATCTAGCAAAAGTTCATTATCATTTCAAAAATGCCTTATTGAATTTAGTTGTTAGATGAAATTTTATTTTCAAAGTGCTCATATTATAAATATGTAGAGTTGAATAATAAGTGTTGGGATTTTCTTGTTTGTGCATTTCTTGAAATTCCCTTTTTTTTTCAATAGTTAATCTATTTTTTTGGTGAAAATCAGTTGCTAATTGACTGTATTTTAAAGCTACTTTTCATTGCTAATTTCTTCCACAAATTCTTCTATTATGTCTTGTTGTGTTAATATAGAGAAAATGTTTTTAAATGAGCCTATTTTTCAAATGTTTTCTTTTTGGGATCTTTTAAAAAGTAAAATATTCCAAAATATATCTCTTTTGGGTACTGATGCCCAAATGTTTTGTGTAATAGTTCTTCAAAGAAGCTCTTTTTCTCTGCACCACCAAACTCACTCCCCAAAAGAATAGATTTGGAGGGTACAGTGTTTTTTTGTTACATGGCTGAATTGCATCTCTTAGCTTCCACATGCGGTGTCCGGTGTTTTGTTCCTCCCCAACTATCTTGAATCTCGGTATCCACCACCATCAAGTAGTCAAAGTACCTTCGATGCTCTTCCCAACTAATGAAATAACATCCTCTCTGCTCTCCCTAATTCCAACTTCCCTCTTCCTAATCTATTTTTTAAATTGCCCCCAAGCATGATATTTTAAAAAACACAGATCTGATGTTGTTAGTCTCCAGCATAAAGGCCTTCCAATGATTTCCCACTGCTTTTAAAATAAAACTAAAATCTTTTTTTAAAAATTCTTTTTGTTGATATATTATAGTTGTATATATCTTGGGGGTAGGTGTGATATTTTGATAACTGTATACCATGTATAATGATCAAATCAGGGTAATTGGGATATCCACAACCTCCAGCATTTACTTTTTCTTTGTCTTGGGAACATTACAATTTTTCTTTTCTAGCTATTTTGAAATATACAATAAATTGTTGTTAACTATAATTTTCCTACTGTGACATCAAATACTAGAACTTATTCCTTCTATCTAACTGTGGTGTTATACTGCTTAGCCAGCTTCTCTTCATCCCTGCTTCCCCTTCCCTTCCCAGCTTCTGATAACCATCCTTCTTCTCTCTACCTCTATGAGATCTACTTTTTCAGCTTCCATATATGAGTGAGAACATGCAATATTTGTAAAACCGAAAGCTTTATCACAGCCTCCAATATCTGGCCTATACCCTCTTCCCAGGGTCATCTAACATGAGTATCCCTTGACCTTGTGCTTCCAGTGCTTTAGGCTTCCTTCAATTCCTGTGAACCACTCTATTCTCTCTGCCCCAGGGCCTTTGCACACACCTGTAAGTTAACTTGGTCTTCTAGTTTCCTCCTTCCTGAGGTGCCATTTCTTCAGACCTCAACTCGGGTGTCAAATGGCTCAAGAAAGTCTTCAGGTGGGATTTTTCTGACATCCTTACATTAGATCCAATATTTCTTTTAAATGCTTTATACTTTCCCATACTTTTTTCCCCCGTAGTACTTACTACAGCTTATAAGCACATAGTTTATAATCATATAGTCACTATTACTTGATTAATGTCTATCTCCTCCATAAAGGCAAAAACAGGTCTGTTCCATTCACTAATTATCCCAGTACCTACCAAAGAATTAGCACACAAATCCCTTTTAGAACCTCATAAAAACTGTGGATCCTCTTACCAGAGCAAATGAAAATATAGACACATGCACAGCATTTTCCCCCAGTTGGCTCCCTGGGGGAGTTGGTTCCCTGACCCCCTAGCCTTTATCTGTTGAGCCTGGTTTTAAAACTGTTGCCTTGAAGATTAATAATAACATAATAGTTGATTAATTCACCTGTGTAATTTTTAAATGATGGATCCTTTTGCCAGACAAAAGTTTATGCTATAAATTTAGCTCAATCTTTTAAAAATTTCTGTTTCTTTTACAAATAAGGGAGAAACTTTTTCTTTATTATCCCATTCATTAGTTAATATGAGCAAAAGCCAACATCTTATTCTTGTTACTATTGGTTTGCCAAATAAATGTGTACTTTATGTATGGACCGAATAAAGAATAGGAGTACCTTAGGTAAAATCTGAACTTGGAAAACAGAAAGTCAGTACGTTGATAGTAAGCAAAATACATAAATTTAGTCTTCAGTTAACCATTAGTGTTTTTTCTGTGACCACTGCATATTTATTTACTGCATTGGTCTAAATAGGTGTATCATAGTCACCTAATTGGTATCAAAGTGAAAGTATTTAATCAAGGCTAGGTCTGTATGCACAGTAGCACGCAAACCCTCTGTCAACATGGAGGCTTAAGAGGGTTTTAGGCTTTAGAAATTGTAAAGCTTCAGGGTTAAGAAGAGCAGTTAGTGCTAAATTTAAGGTGCATGTAGGTGAAATAATTTGGCCTCCTATCCTCAGTACTTAGACATCAAATATGATACTTATTTAATAAGAAAATTAAGTCTACTTTAGATTATATGGAGTCATTTCTCACTGTATTTCATCCTTTCACCTCTAGCCTTTGCAGAATTTAGGATTACTTTTGTAATAGATTTATGATATTGCTATTAGTTTCATCAGCTTCATCCCAATCGTCTGCTTATTTGAAAAATCAGAGTTTACCTATAACATTTTTAAAGTCTGTCTGGTCTTTTGTTATTGATTTATGTTGATTTTCACTTTTGTTTTAATCCTTTTTGATAGCTTTGATACTTGCCATAATCACAATACATATAAATTCTGATCTGTAAAGCAGTAAGTTTTTAAAATTTATATATCATTAGTTTTTATTTTGCCATTTCAGTTTTTTAAAGATTTGCAGATTTGGGGAATTCAAAAACAGTAGTTAATTGAAAATGTGGTATTTTACTCCTGAGAGTTCTGTCCCAAGATACTCTCTTTTCTAACTCTGCACACTCTCTTTATGTTTCCTCATCTACTTCTCTGTTCTTCATGATGATAATGCCTAAATCTCTATCTCCAGCTCAGGCTTGTCTCCTGATTTCCATACTACCTACTCAGCCTTGTGACCTGGCTTTCCCTCAGATAGGTCAAGTTCAGTCTGTCTGATACTGGAGTTACAACCTATCCCCCATCCCTGCCCAAATAAACAAGCAAGCAGATGAATCCTATTCTCTTTCCAGTAGTCTCTGTCTTAGGAAATGACACTGACATTCAACAAGTTGGTCATGCTAAGTTATTCTTCCTTTCACTAAAAGCCCAACCAATAATTCCTGTTAATTCTATCATCCAAAAATCTCTAGGACTCACCCAGTTTCTCCATTCTGCTGATCCCATCCTGATCTGAGCCACATTTTTCCCTTGCCAGACCATTACACCTGGACCAACGTAATAACCAGTCTCCTACCTCCATTCTTACTTTCTTCCAATCTGTTTGCCACATTTTAGCAGTGATTTTTTTTTCTAAATGCTAAATAAGATACTGGTAAAAACTCCTTAATAGTGTTGCATTGTTGGGACTGAGCTAGCATCAACTAATGTATTGATAAGCTAGTCTTTTCTAATTGGGTTGCTCAGGCCAGCATCTGTTTGGATTGATGGGTGCAAATGCTCTAAGTTGTTAAATGTTTTGAATGGCACCCTACTTTGAGAAAATATCCCCTAACATGATTTCCTGGGCCCTCCATGTTCTGGATGCTACATAAATCTCCAGCCTCAATTGTCACTACTCTCCTCCTCAAAAACTACTTTCCACCAATATCCAAAGTCTTTTAGTTCTGAGGTTATATCAGTGTCTGTCTCCTCCAGCATTACAATGCTGTACTCTGTGTTTGAAACATCTCCTTACACACAATCCCCAGATCTCCATTTATCAAGTTCATTTCTCCTCATCCTCAGGCCTAGACATAAATGTCACTTCTATGATGACATCCTTCTGTTTGCTCTCATAGCATCCTTTGCTGTCCATATTTTAGCATCATTACCTTGTCTGTCAGACTGTTTTATTCTCTAGGCTGTAAACTCCATGGACACAAAGACTGTGTTTGCTTTTTACATGGGGCATAACACAGTAGTTGGCACATGGTAAACTACTGAAACTGAACTGAATAGAATCACTACTTAAATAGCAGGAAACAAATTTATGGTCAAAGGTAGAGTTTTGAATATTTTGTAAGGACTCTGAATGGTATTTAGGTGAAGATACCAGAAGAAGGTTGGGCATAAAATTCTAGAGAACTGTTGGTCTTTAGATACAGATTTGAGAGGAAGCATCATATCGATAAATGTTATCTGAAGCCCTGGTATGTTGTTAATACTTAGAGAATTCATGTATTAGAAGAGGAGAGCAAAAGCCAATGCCAAAGGAAAGCTAGCATTCATCATTAACTGTCCCCTCCATTTCTTCCTTTGATTTTGTAATATCATGCCCTTCTCCTACCCAAAGAATCCATTCATATTTCTGTTTATGGTAAAAGGGATAATTTAAACTTAAATTCAAATAAGCAAGTGCATATTTTGCACCTATTATGTGCTGCTTCACAGGATGCTTTATAGTGGGTATACAATGGTGTATACATCCTACCCTAATGGAGCTTACAATTTAGCAAGGAAAATCAACATTAACCAAGTAATTAAAAGTAGTTTAAGTGTGAAAAAGAAGTACAAAGGTTTATGGAAATGCATAAAGGAGGTTTACAAAACAAGGGAGGGCACGGCATAAAATTCCTGAAGGCAGCAAGGCACTGTTCCCTCAGTTGTGTTTACATTTTTACTAATATCGCAATTTTTAAAAGCTTGTACTTAAGTAACACCTTTGCGTGAGTTTATTCAATTTATTATATTATCAATGTAGTATAAATGGGAGTGTGTGATAATTTCTTTCAAATATAAAAGGAAGTTTCTTATTGCTATATATTCTGAAGGCAAAAAAAAAAAAAAAAGAGTTTTTGTTTTGTTAAAAAAGTTCCAGACAGTTTTTAGCAAAGTCATCAATTGGATTCATATAAATTGTAAGGACAATGTACCTTAAGTAACATTAAACCCAAGTTTTTACAGATATTTCATAGAAATGTTTTTTATGGGGCTCAATGAAGGGCAGGTTATCAGAATGTATGAGGGAGCCAGGCATCAGTTCAAAAGTAAAACCACATGCACTGAGCATTCCAAAGTGAAGTAATCAATAACAATGGCTTCAAAGTCCTCCACAACTAATATCTAAGTGACTTTGAAAAGTTAAGCAGACTAAGTGTCTTTTTGACCTTTTTCTTAAACATATGCTTTAAGTATATTTTCTTATGAGAAGTCGTATATAACCAAAAGAGAGAGTAAAAAGAGATATTACCAAAAAGGAGAGAGTAAATTTTATAGAAGGTAATTTATTTGGTGATGAAAGGAGAAGCAGAACAAAGTCACCTTCTGCTTTCGAGACACGCATTTGGATTAACAAGTTGTTTAAATGTTAGTATTTACCTTATATAATTTACTGAAGATAGAAGTGAATAAAGAAAAACTACTCAATCCATGGGGCCTCCTTGAAAACCCTGGGAGTAGAACTCAAGAAAGTGCAGGTTCTTTGCTCTGTTCGTTAGTACTAGACTAAAGAAGCCAGCTCAGCCTGGGAGCTAGGTCTCCGTGAGCTAATTCTGATATACAGAAACAGCATTATTTAAAATTCTATATTGCCATCTTAAAAAGAAACAGTGATTTCTTTTTATATTATTTTATAAAGAAATAGTATGAATATATATATTAGCAAAGGCATTCCAGATTACATTTGATTTAAATTGAATGTTTCATAAAATTTTACAACAAAAAACTATTTAAACCTAAGTAAAATATGCAGCTATATAATGAAACTTAGAGATATTATTTTGCACTGCAGTCAGAAATATTTCTTCCATTAATTAAACATAATGCTGTGGCAATCTGGAAGATTGATTTATTACATTCATCTGTATTCGGCAAGTGGAATGTGATTTGTATTGTATCTTTAGCAAATTAATATTTGGCAAGCACAGTGGTTGGAAATCAGGTTTTATCCTGATGTGGAAAAAGAACTCTACACCAATACGAGTTATCAGAAGTTTCTTTAAGAATAACATTTGCCTTAAGAACATAATTAGTGCATCTGTGGAAAATACCACTTTTTTCCAACTCAGGTTACTGATGATATCACAAACTTTATTCAGTACTTCTAAGACTCAGTGAATTGGGGTTTCTATTTTAATTTGTAGTACTGTGTTTACATTTTATGCATAACAATATGTTAAAATTAATTCAGTACCAGATGTGAATCTGTTAGGCTATCTGCTATTCCATATTCTTCCTAGACCCAATTTAAGTTCCATAGGCCCTTGATAGCTGGCCGTATGGTTAGAATACTAAGTGGAAATGCTAACAGTTAAGGTCTCAATTTTCACCTTTTCCCATTTTTAGGGATTATTTCTTTAAATGTGTAGTTTTTAAACACAATTTTACAATTATTAATCATATTCTCCAAGGGCTACATATTGTTTCTATACTTAATTAATGGACTCAAGTTTAGAATACTTAAATTTAAATTAAATATGGTAGTGAGATAGTATGATCTAAAAAGAAACTGGTTATATTTTGACATAAAGATGTTTTAAAGGAAGGCATTTTTGTGTCATATTTGTCTCCACACAAACATTTCTTTAGAATTTAGTACCAAATTATAATACAGGACTTCTCAGTAAGAAAGTTCTACACCTTTTTCTTGAATAGTCTGCAAGATAAGTACAAATAGGTATTGTTGCTTTACAACCATTGCTATGCTGATGTAAACAACCTATTGTTTCAGAATATGGCTTTATTTGAAGTCCATTCTTGTTAGTGAGAATTGACGATTAAATATTCTGATTAAAGAATGTCAGTAGACAACACCTGGGAACCTCTCAGTTGGAAATATTTGCCATTTCCTCTTGTTTTTTACAGTTTTATAAAATACTCAGATTCTTTTTTCAATTTCCAGCCTTGTTTAAATGCCTTTTTTATATGAGTCCTTTTGATCTTCTCAAAAAGCAGCAACTGATAAGATATGCCTATATAAAATTATATAACTCTGTCTGTATAATGAATTTTGTTATTACAACTTGGAACCTACATTATACACAAGTTAATTTTATCTGTTATTTAAGAACAATTCACTTTTTTGCATAAAACTATTTTAGGAAAATTATCATTTTCAAAATATCAAATTACAATTGATTATATTATCAATTAAATAGATCATCAATTAGTATTTACTAAATAAATATATATACACAGAATTATTAGCTAATGTTGAACATAATACATAAATTTTGTACTCTATGAACTTAAATCTAGAATAGAAAATACTATTGTGCACATATTAAAAGCACAAGATAATCTGACAATAGTATAATGATTAATATTTTATTAAAATATTAAAGAACCAACTTATTATTTCAAACACTGGTATGTTTGGATAGATCTTTAATTTTTTGATAGGAAATTATAGTTATTGTGTCAGTTCAGATCTTTAATGGCAAGAACAGATTTCCCAAGGGAGTTAAACTGCAGGTTCTTGTTCACTAACAATATTTATGGTAAACTATTTGGTATTTTAAAAATTCTAACATAATATCAAAAATATATATGAATATGTTTTTTCTCATTCACTGCCATTGTGAGTTTTGTTAACTGTCAGTTGCATAGGGGCAAGAGTCATTACAGATGACTGTTACCCTGAAATTCGAGCAAGGAGTTTGGTATCGTGTAGGTACTCAAAAAGCAGTTACTGAAAACTAAACAAGGAAAGATTTTAAACAGAAATTTAAAATTTGGAATTCCTTTAACAAAGATTCAGCCCATTCTTGGCCAATGATGATGATGATGATAAAAAGGACAAAGAAGAGGAGGAAGAGGAGGAGGAGGAGGAGGAAGAGGAAGCAACATTACTATGAAATCACCACCATTATTATCCCTATTTTACAGATAATGAAATGGAGGCTGAGGGAAGTTAGATAATTTTTCCAAGTCACAGAAGTGGTAAATTACAGATCCAGGACTCTAATTAATGTCTGTCTGTTTCTTAAGACTAAGATCTTGGTTATTCTTCTATCTCTAGTAGAGTAGGGAAGCTGCCAGTTATTTGAAAACTATATGTATTTATTTTGGGAGGGGGACATGTGAGTTTATAATGCACTTCTAATTATTAACATTATTTTCAGTTCAAAAAAGTTTACATTTTCTAATGACATTTTCTAAGCTATCTTAGTAGGAAAAAAGGCCAATGGATATTCTTAGTAACATAGGGGTTAAATATAACTATACAAAATTCACAAATTGGTCTGTAAACAAGAAAATGGAATTTACCATATTTATTAAAAAGGCAGTAGATACTTTAATCATTTTAAATAGGAAAAAAATAAGTCAATATAGACACATAAGACTAATGCAGAAAGAAATTGAAAAATTAAAGAGGCACCTGCAGTATATGACAAGAGCTAGCATAGGTGCAGTTGTCTTAATGCACACACATATGGCACACTCTAAGATGTTCCTAATTTTTCTTCAGTTCATAGATAAATAAAACTGAATTATCAAGAATCTTTCTACTTTTAATGTTGGTCAAAGGCATCTTTCTCTGGATTCTTAAATTTTTTCTGTACTGATAGTGTCAAATAGAAAGTTAAGGAAACTGCCTTAAAACTCAGGTCAAAATTTGGAGGTGGGGGATGTATTTTGAGAGAAGAAAAGGTTTTTTTACTTTAATTTTTTAGCCTATTTATTCCTTTTGGTCAAATTCACTGAATTCAGCCTGCCAATTGCTACTTAGATACAAATAAAGAAGTGAGACTTAGTAATTAAAATTTTGTTTTACTTTATTTAACTAGTTAAACTACAAGTAAACTTTTCTCCCAAACTGTACTGTCATTTTAATGCTTATAGAAGTCTTCAACTTACGGGAAAAAGCAATTCTCTAAACAGGGGTTTGGCTTTAGTGCCTCTTTACCTGTCTATCCTTTCAGTCAGCGTATTCGCCAACACAAGTCTCTTCCAACCTTTGAAAACACAGAGCCACGTGTAATTTTCCTGGAAGATGCTTTCTTCACCTGCATTTAGCTGTTTTCCATCTCACCAGAACATTCTTCAAAGCCACCATCCCTGAATACACACTTGGTATCTGTAAGCAGATCGTGATTGCGGACAATGCCCACCCAGGAGTGGGTGATTTCTGTCCACCATCACTGATACTGCTCACTGTGATCCGTCTCCCTTTTGGAAAGCGGGCTGGGGTGGAATCAGGAATGGCAGCCATCACTGGGGGGTAGAGGTGGGAAAACATCAGCTCTCCTACAATAGCTGCTAGTTTTCTCAAATAGTGCCTTACTTTCACTATCACGCTCTGCCCTGCCTCATGTCACTTGAGATAATGCCAAATTACAATAATTACAAGCATTCTATAAGCAAAAATGTTCCTGATAGCCCGAGCCACCTGAGCCCTGGAGGGAAACTCCAGTCACCTGGGGCACCTCTTCTTGTCCCTCCATTGCCACCGCTGCTCCTCTCCTACAGCCCTTGGAGCCACTCCTGGTACCAGTTGTCTCCACTCAATTCTTATCGTATTTGATTTCTCAAAAACATTTGGCCCTGTGACCACACACACCTTTCAGAAGCTTTTCTCTCTTTCTTTGGCATCCCTTGGCTTAGCCGCACCCCTCCTGGTCCCTCCATCATCATCTTATACTTCTTCCCAGACATATTTGTTAGTTCATTTGCCTCTTCTCAACCCTTAAATGTTCCTATTCCCGGATGTCTATAATTAAGACATTTTATCTTTTCATTCAGAATGATCTCACCAAGTAATCACATCAATGTCCAAGACCTCAATTACAACTGAAATGTTCATGTTTTAAATGGCTCTCCTAAGCTCTAACACGTATATGTAACTGCCTACTAGACATAAATTCTTGGGCTTTTGTTTGCTGACCTGTACACCTTCCTACCATTCACAACATTGCAGACTTTAAATAAGCAAGTTGTAAATTATATAAATATAAAAATTGAAAGGGCTAGCCGCAGTGAATCATGCCTGCAATTCCAGCACTTTGGGAGGCTGAGGCAGAAGGATCACTTGAGACCGGGAGTTCAAGACCAGCCTGGGCAACATAGTGAGACCTTGTCTCTACAAAAAGTAAAAAAAATTACCAGACGTGGTGGTGCACACCTGTAGTCCTAGCTACTCAGGAGGCTGAGGTGGGAGGATCGTTTGAGCCCAGGAATTTGAAGTTACTGTGATCATGCCACTGCACTACAGCCTGGGTAACAGAGCAAGACCCTGTCTCTAAAAATAAAATAAAATAAAATAAATTAAAAATAATTTATAAATTGCTTATTTTTTAAACTACCATATGTGTTTTCTATAGTGCTGGTTCTTAACGTAGGGTTAAATATCCTAAGAAAAAGAAAAATTGTAGCTTATGTAGACACCGCAGAAGTATCTGTTTTAAAATAGTTATACATAGTGCAAAAGATTTCTGCCATTGCAACTTCTCACCTAACAAAAGATTTCATCCAAACTGGATAAACAAATGTCTTTTAAGGGAAGAAACTGATCAAAATCTTAATAGTAGCCTATGTTGAGGTTATATATTGAGGTTATCTAAGTAGAATAGACAGTATTCTAGAAAATACCTACAATCTTGAGAATCTGTGCAAATCATAAAAACTCATCTGTATACAAACAATATATATCACATAGATGTACATTAGCTTATATAATCTTTATAATAATCCTATGAATGCCGGGTGCAGTGGCTCACCCCTGTAATCCACTCTGGGAGGCTGAAGCAAGAGGATTGCTTGAGCTCAGGAGTTCAAAACCAGGCTGAGCAAAAGCAAGACTCCGTCTCTACTAAAAATAGAAAAATTAGCCGGGCGTTGTGGTGCGCACCTGTGGTCCCAGCTACTCCAGAGGCTGAGGTAAGAGGATCACTTGAGCCCAGGAGTTGGAGGTTGCAGTGAGCTATGATGACGCCACTGCACTCTACCCAGGGCAACAGAGCAAGACTCTGTCACAAAAATAATAATAATAATAATAGTAATAATAATAATCCTATGAAGTAATGAGAAAAAATGTTATCCCCAGTTTACTGATTTTTTAAAATACAGTTTGGAGAAGTTAAATGACTTTTCCAAATTCATATGACTTGTAAGTAAGGGAGCTAATTAAAGTACCCTGTCTGAGTATGATAACCCTTTGCCCATTTCTCCTAGAACGTATTGTCCTCATGCTAAGAAATTAGCCGAATTCATATATGAATATGTAATGAATATATTTTGAATGAAGGAAATGTACATTTTATAATTTAGATATTTCTGTATTTCATTGTTCAAAATTCATTTAAAAAGTCTCCCTGTTGGTGTGGACAAAATTAGCAACTAATTTCATCCTCTAAATATTTGCAGTGATCTTCAACTGATGGCATGAAATTACAGCAAGGGGCCAAGTCCCAGGGCTCTGGAGTATGCTGTCTTTTTTAGCACTGCTCAGATTGCTAAAAAGATATCTAATAATACATGGCTCACCTATAGTTAAATTACTACAAATTGATCTCACCAAGCAGTTAGTGGGCAGGATTTCACATTTGCCATTTTTTACTACTAATAATTTAGAGTTTAAGAACCTTAGGAATTTAAATCCACTTAGTTTTACCGAATCAATAATATATTTGTATATTTAATTTACAACATTGTTTTTGGAGAAGGAAGAGGACAAGTAAAGTTCTCCATAAATAAGGCATTCAGAACGAGACTTTAGTTAAACTAAATTTTTACTCTAATCCAGAATCGTGTAAAATGTCCTACCTTATTTTAAGCTCATTATTTTTATAATGCCTTCATCAAGATAGCAGAAGCACAGCTTTATCTATTAAATAATGAATGTGTTTATTTTTATTTTAAACATAATAAATTCAAAAGAGATCTGAGAAATGTAAAATTATATTGAGGTAAAAATTTAATTTGAGTGAAAATTAATTTTATATCTATGTAACTTATGTCTATATATGCAGTTTACCTAAAATAGGACTTAACCAAGCATTTCTGTGTTGTGTGGCCAATAGATTTGCTCTTAAATCACAAAGATGTTTATATCTGTGCCACTTTTTAAATCCCTGGAATATTTTAAACATTGATATCAGATAATCTAGGACTCTGAAACAGTTCCTTTTTCTGGAACACATTGGTCTGTCATATGTCTGTTCTGAAATCATTAGTAGGTTATCATAATTCTAATATGCTTCCTAACTAGTGACATGAGATAAGCATATGGACTATTTATTATTCTGATAAATGATACCGATAAGGAACAAAATAGTTTTTACATTATAATCATAAAAAACAGTTGTGTCCTGCATATGCTATGCAGCACTACCTAATCATAAAAAACTAATCTCACTCTTTTAGGGACTCCAACATTTACCATAAAAGTGCTTTACAGCATCTATATAATTTTTTCTTCTTTTTGTCCCTTCTTTGTAGTTGTTTGAAATTACAGTGCCTCTCTCTCAAGGCCCCAAACCAGTAACAGTCAGTTTTGCCAATCACACTTCCTGCCGATGCATGTCTAAACTGGATGTTTACAGACAAGTTCATTCAATTATTAGACGTTCCCTGCCAGCAACACTACCACAGTGAGTATGAATTAAATCTATTTTTTTCTGCATCCTCTACTAATATAAAATTATTTTCAAGTAAACACAAGGTTATTAAAGGAAGTTTTGTGAAATTTGCTATAAAATACTTTGCATCAAATACAAAACAAAGACAAAAATTTTTATAGTGTATCATGAAAATAAAATTAAACTGAAACAGGGAAACCCATTTTATAGGCAAAGTAGTTCAAAATGTAAAAGAAGTACTTCTGTGGAATGACACACATCCCACTAATGTTCATACGATATCAGTCAGGTAGCCTAATTGATTTAACATGTATGAAATCAGGTGTGCTAATTCATAATTGATGTTAAAGCTCAAAACATTTAAGCCTTGATAAGATTTTAGTCCAAAACAAAAAGTAAATATAAATAACTAATTTTATATCTATTAGCATTCAGTTGCCTTCAGTCTCAAATATGAATATATAGAGAGAGATATATATCTCCATATTTCTTATTTCAGCAAATATTGAATATTGAAATAGTGCTTAATTACTTGACAGAATTTTCTCTTAATATTATTTCAAATTAATATTCAAACTATCATTTGTTATTCAAGTTTCCTTCCCATCCCATTTTTCAAATGGCAGCATATACTTCATTTGATCATATAGAAGAACCTAGGTAGAGCATCATGTCCTAACCTTGGGAATAGTTTACAGGGAATCAATATGCTTTGCCATCTGAGACCTAGGAACTTTCTGCCCCAAAATAGGAACGCCAATCTTTGTTCTTTAGGATGTCCAGTGCATATGGATACAACTTACATTATTTCAACATTTGCAACAAAAGTATAAATAAATTAATGGACATTTATTACAAAAGGTGTAAAGAAAACCTCACATTCTGGGAGACTCAACAATAAATGTAATATGCTATTAAATAATAGCTGTCTTCCCCACTGACTCTCTTTGTACTACTCTACTAGGTGTGGCAGATAGGAGGCCTTGTCTGTCCAGGGATGCTTGAGTAAAAACTTGAAGACAGCCTAATTTGAATGATAGAGATCTGTCCCCCTTGAATTGAGAAAGAAAAGATCTTACAGACATCCGTGAATAAATTCATGCTGATACACTTAGAGACCACTGCCACCTAACTAAAGAGGATGTCCTAAGTGCGATTTCATTCCTGCAGTGCTGAGAGTTCTGTTCACCTTTCTCAGCCCTGCTGCCCTTGGCAATTCATCCATTCTGAGAGCTTCAGCCATTATCTCTGGGCTCATGGTTTACAAAATTACATTGGAAGATGTGACTGTATTCTTGACTTGTAATGTTTTATCTAAACCTATGTTAGAGTGCTACATTTGTAATTCTATTAGATATAAGTACGAAGCCAAAAATTTATTAAACCTCTTTATTTCTACATTTTTCATAAGTGTTTTCTCACATACTTTGAGACCTTGAAATCACACAGTTGTCCTTAATTACTTCTTCTTACATCCCGTCCAAACACGACTGATTATTTTGGGGGAAGAGGAGATATCTGTTCCAACCAAAACTTCTATTTTATTTCCATCACTGCCATCTTCATCCACTTCATTCTGTATGTGTGCCTAATACAATGCAGTTATGTTAATACTGATTTTAAAGCATCAGATCTTTCCCCCACTTTTGTATAATGTCACAAGTAAGCTTTCAAAGGTATCATTTCATTTATCTGACCAGAATCAGTCAGTGACTTTTCAACTGCTCAAAGAATTGAGCAGAGATTTCTCACCATCCTATTCTGGTATCAGCCTTCCTTTCTCGTTTTGTCTCCCATTATTCACCAAGTCTGTGTTTCACAAAGTCTGATTCCCTGAACACCAAGCTCATTTCCTGCTCTGTATCTTGTTTCTATTCTTGCCTTGGCTTGAAATAAGTTTCCTTTCTTTTCTGCCTTTCCAAAGCCCTATCCATTTCTCAGAGTTCAGATAAAGGTCTTTCTCCTGCATTTGTCTCGTCCAAATACCGCAGCCACCTTTGCTTCTTGAATACCCATAGCAATTACTGGATTTACTTCGTCCATGCATAGCTTTATCGGGGTCTGTAAATGTTTCCTGTGAAACTGGATTGTGAGAGCGTTTCAGGTAGGTTTATGTCTTCCATAATATCCAGCTAATAACACTCCAGAGTAATTGAGCTCCTACTGTGCTCTCATCCCTTTGCATACATTGTCTCATTTAACCCTCACAAAAATCATCTATGAGGTCAGCACTAGTATTCACCTTATTTTAAAGATGAAGCAGGTAATCACACTCCAAAGCCGAGGGATAAACAATATACTTAAATGCCTGTTAAGTAAAATAACTTATTTGTCTGGATGTATTTCATAACATTTGACATGTTTTACTCATACTTTTGTCATTATGTATTCATATAACTACTATCCTATACGCTGGTTGAGGTTGAGAAGCAGAAAGTTGTAGCAAAAAAGAGCCTGGTCCTTAGAGTAAACCAGATCTGAATTTGAATTCACGTCAGCCACTAATTAGCTTTTTATGATTGGTAGGTATTTTATGTCTCTGAACTTCATTTTGCTTATATATAAACTGTAAAGATGCAAAGAGGATTGAATGAAATACTGAATGCTTATGCAGTGCTTAGCCGAGTGCCAGGCATCCAAGAGGTGGTCATTAGGGCAGATTTATTATTATCGTTAAGATCTGTGTCTGATTCATCTCCTTGTCCCTGTGTTTTCCAGTGGGTTTTTTTTAACCACTATCTACAAGAAGAAATACATTTTATATTCCAAACCTGTATGTGTGTCACATATGTATATATACACACAGTCTATTATATATATATACTGAGTATATATACTATATAATTTTAAATTAGATAACTATATAACTTTACATGTGGTTAGTCATATATAAGTATAAAACAAAAACAAGTATCATTTGAAAATATTTTCCCCTATTATAGTGCTGCTCAACCTTTTTCATTATCGCACCCCTGTGGATCCTTTTATAAATATGTTTTTCCAAATCGCTTCCCCCATGAAATTTTAATACCAGAAATATACTGTATATCTCTTTATACTATATATACATCTGTGCTTTATACATTAAAAGGAAGTATGAAGTTTACTTTTTTATTCAATGTAGGGTTAAAATGACCAAATAAAATTTTTAAGTTAAAACTTAAATCACAAATTTTCAATCTATTAACAGCTAACATAACTTTATACCCATATTTGTTGAGAAACTTTAAAGGTAATTTATTTACTTATATAAATTGTAATATATTAAGTTACATACACAAAGTAGCAATTGATATGAATATGTGATAATATAAATATAATTTTTAAATATTCAAAATTATTATTTTTCCAGAAAAAATAATTTAAAAAATAATAATTTCTTTAAAAACTTTTAGGAAACTTAATTTTTAACTTCACACACAGGTACCTCTCGCTATATTACTTTGAGATCATGCATTCAGTCAAGAGAAAGTCCTCCAAATACAACCATCTATTCACCATAATTTTGTAGCTTTTATCTTGCATATGCGTGGGGTATGTGTGGAGGGCCAAAACCCATTGTGATATCAAGATTTCAACCCCCCACCTCATACCTAGTTTTTACCCCTGTAGGACGATATTACTGCCATTATGAATGCATACCTTATTACATGTGAAGCACTGAAATATTTTTTTCTATTTCTCTTTTTGAAAATGTTAGTCACAACCTGTTGTGAATTATGACCCACAATTTAATTTATAAAAACTACTATAGTGATAATGTGTATATGATGAATATGTGTAATTAATAGCTATGTTATAAAATTCTAACCTTTGATAAGGGTTAAGAAGAACAGCCACCAAAATGGCTAAAATAAAAAGACTGACAAAAGTAAGTGCTGGAGAGAATGTGGTGCAACTGGAACTCTCATATATCCCTGATGGGAATGTAAAAATGGTTCAACCATTTTGCACAAAAGCTTGGCAGATTCTTACGAATTTAACACATACACTTGCAACATGACCCATAACTTCCCTTCCTAAGTATTACCCAAGCAATATAAAAACATATTTCCACATAATAACTTGTACACAAACATTCTTTATTAGCCAATAACTGGAAACAACCCAACTGTCCATGAAAGATGAGAGGATAAACAAATTGTAGTTCATCCATGCTAAGCAACACAAAAAGAATAAATTGTTGATACATACGACATGAATGGACCTCAGGAACATTCAGCTAAGGGAAATAAACTACACTAAAAAGAATACATACCATATGATTTGATTTACATGAAACCCTAAAAAAGGAAAATATGATCTAGGGTGAGAGAAAGCAATTCAGTAGTTGTGTGAGGATTTGGATAGTGGGAATTGACCAGGAAGGGGCAGAGGGAATATTTAGAGGTGATGGAAATGTTCTATATTTTGATCATAATGGTAGTTATATGGTTGCATCAATTTATGAAAAGTCAATGAATTTAAACATTTTAATTTAAATAGGAACATTTTATTGTATACAAATTATTCCTCAATAAAACTGATTTTGAAAAGCCAAGAGAAAAAGAGCCCTTTAATTAACTATAATTTTGAAATGAGTTTTGGTTTAAAAAGGTAGATTTCTTAAAATCTTTATGGTGACACTTTAAGCCAAATCTTCAAGATTCTTGTAACTCATTGGCGAAAGAGGGTTTCCCACACTCCTTTGCACAGAGTGAAATTTCATTCAGAGACAGCAGAGTCATAGTTCTGCTCCATCCTTTGCTCTCACCAGCCATTTTCAGGAGGAAGACAAGACATGCCTTTTCAAATGTGTGGCATCACACTTACATTATTGTGAAATTAGATAAGTAACAGACCATTTATTTTGCATTATTTATGGAGAAGTAAAATTCAGTAATTAAAGGACCCTTTTGTAAAATGTGTCATCCATAAACTATTTGTTGAGTCACTAAAATAGACAAAGAATGTTTTCACATACTGTGAGAGGACAAAGATGCACTTGGCTGTCTCTGACCTCAGAGCACTCATAGTCAAGGTGGGAGGACACATGTTACATTTATATTATTATTATTATTGTTTTATTTTACTAAATATTACTAAGCACTCAACATCTGCCACACATAATCTCATGTTCATACTAATCCTGCTAGATGCCTGCATTCATAATACACATCATACAGCACAGGGTCTAAGAGTGTAGACACCATAGATGGCTTCCTGTTTGGAAAATACATTTTCTATTCACTCTTTGAGTTTTGGTAAGTTCTGTAAACTTTTTTGTGACTCATCTTTCTCATCTATAAAATGATCTAAAGGTAAGAATGTCATATATAATATAATACAGCATAATATTTATAACCTAATCCTCACAATCTGTTCAGTAACATTATACTATATCATGTATTAATCTAATATTGTATAAAAGTGTAATGTAAGAATAATAACCTCACTCATAGGGATGTTGTGATGTTTATAATGAGCAATCCATGTTAAATATTAGCACAGTGCCTGACACACAGTAAGCATTCAATAAATTATGGCTGCTAATGTTACTAACATTTTACAAATGAGAAAATTGAGTCTTAGAAACGTTAATTAACATGTACAATGCTAAAGAGCTAAAAAACTGCCAGAAAAAGATAAAAATTCAAGTAATTTTATCTCTGGCACCCATGCTTTTCCCCCAATATCTTATAGCATTTCTAGTATTCATAGAAAAATTTTCTAGTCTCAATGTCAGAGTGTATCATAAATTCCAGAAGTAGTAGCGATTATCTCTAGCAGAAGCAGTTGTTAGATATCAATATTCATACTGATGTTCTCACAGATTATTCTTTTTCTTTCCAATTATCTCCTTTCATATTTTTCTTTAAATTGAACTCCATATGTTCCATGGCCCCTTTAGTAGAGGCTTTCTTTTTATGGATGGAGCCATTTGTGATTCAGCAGGGATACCCTAGATTTTTCTACTTGGTAGAATTAATGTTTATTTAGTCATTCATCAGATATTTACATCGAGTCTTCTGTCTGTAACACTGTACTAGGAAATGTGAGGTATTTCAAAATGAATAATATAATTCCTTAACTAAAGGAACTCATGTACCAGAGTACAAATAAACATAAATATTTCTAATATAATAAGTGTATAAAACACTATGTTGTGCTTCATTCAGTCATTCAGTAAATGGCATTTGTGTGCCCAGTAGGTACTAATAATGTGCTAGGCTGTAGAGGTGGAAATACCAAAAGATAGAATTGCTACTCTAGAAGAAATCTCGTATTTGAGTCCAGCATGTAAACGTACAACTGAAATCAGGATGATGCATGACCATAGCAGAATGAGACAGAGAGGACACACATAGTGCATAGAGGTCAGCAGAATCACATATGCCATGCCAGGGATGGGCTTTTCCTTTTCTTTTTTAGACAGAGTCTCGCTCTGCTGCCTGGGCTAGAGTGCAGCGGCGTCATCATAGCTCACTGTAACCTCAAACTCCTGGGCCGAAGTGGTCCTTCTGCCTCAGCCTCCCAAAGTGCTAGGATTACAGGTATGAGCCACCGCACCTGGCCGTGGGCTGAGAACCACTAAAATGTATACGTAGGTGTGTGGTATCTGCACTTTTGTATTATAGAATGAACGGCTTGGTGGCAAGGTAGTTAGTATGTGTATTAGAGGAAGCAAAACAGGAGGTAGGAAAACTTGGGAGGAAGCCTTTGAAATAATCCCAGAGAGACATAATAAGAATGGAGCCCAAGGCAGCGGAAATGGGGATGGAAGAAAAGAGGTGGAAGTGGCATTTGAAATCCAGGAAAACATACGCTGTGGGCACTGCGTGTGGGGGATGGTAAAGAGGGAGAAGTTGAGGATGAAACTGTGTGGATGTGATTCCAAAAGACAGGAGATACCTGCTCACAAGAAGAACCGGTTTGAAAAGAAGAATTGAGTCTTTACATGTGTCGTTTGCGTGCTTGCAATATTTGTAAGAAATCAGAGCGGTAGTTAGAACAGCTGGAAGAGACGAACACAACCAAGGAAAATATAGGAAGTGAGAAGAGGAGCCGCACATGCAACCATGGGGAAATCAACATTTAAGAAACGGGTGGAGGAACAGTAAAATCTGTGCAGGAAATGGAGAAAGAGCAGTTAGAACAATTAGGATAAAAACTGGAAAGAAAAATATTACTAAGCCAATGGAGAAAGGAGTTCAAGGAAGGAGGAAGTGGTGAGAGGTGTCAAATATTAGAAAAGTTCAAGAATGACTAGGACTGACTCCATTAGCTGTAGAGATGAAAAGGAGACAATATGCTTATTCATTAATAATTTATTATGTACTAGGAACAGAGAAGGGAGAACGTTTTGAGAAAGAGGGAGAGAAAGCAGGAGTGTGAATGAAATTCCCATTTACACATGAGAACCGGAATCACAGGCAGCAGGTAAATTTTCCCAACATCCACAGCTAAAGAAGTAACAAAGCAGAGGTTCAAACTAAATTTGTTTGGATATAATCCATTCCTTGTGGGGTGTGGTCATTACTGCATTTTTTTAATTAAGATAATTTTACATATTTGTGAGGTACATGTGATATTTTGATACATGCATACAATGGGTAGTGATCAAATTGGGGTATTTCACATACTCATCACTTCAAACATTTATCATTTCTTTATGTTGGGAACATTTTAAGTCTTCTAGCTATTTTAAAATATACAATAAATTATTATCAAGTATTGTCACCCTACTGTGCTGTCGAACACTAGAACTTTATTTCTTCTATCTAACTGGGCTTTTTTACCCATTAACCAACATCTTTTCACTGCCCCCATCCTTCCCAGCTGCTAGTATCTATCATTTTACTCTCAACCTCCGTAAGATTGATTTTGTAGCACCCACGTGTGAGCGAGAACATATGATATTTGTCTTTCTATATCTGGCTTATTTCACTTAACGTTATGACCTCCACTTCCCTCCATGTTGCTGCAAATGACAGGATTTCATTCTTTTTATAGTATATATATGGTATATATAAGATAATATAATATATATGCCATATATATTTTTTCTTTATTTTAACTTCTTTAAATTAAAAGAAATCAAACATATAGTAAAGGACACACACAAAAACAGCATACCCCTCTGCCCCAATTTCAAATTTAACGACTTATATGGTCATATTCACTGAAGACACAACCCAAAGCCGCCATTCTAACCTCCATCCCCAGAGGTAACCACTGCTCTGAAATCGTATCCTTCCCATTCTTGCTTTTCTCTTTTTATGGCATCTGGATATATTAACATACACAAGAGAGTCTATAGTATAGCTTCGAGTATCTTCAATTTTATGTTAAAGTGCTGACATTACTTTTTTCTCTTGACATTGTGTTTTAGAGATGTAATCATATTGTTATCTGTAGACCTGGTTTGTTCTTTTAATAGCTATGTAGTATTCTATCAAATAAATAAACAAACAAAAAGGTTTTACGGTTTTTTTCTATGACAGTATTCTGTAAGGAAGTCAATACACTATAGATGAGGAAGAGACAACAAAGTAGGGAGAGCGAGAGGTCACGTAGACAAGTTCCTCGAAGTTCGTAGTGGTAAATTTATTGTCTAGTTAATTGGTTAGCATGGGCAGTGTCCCTCAAGATATAAGGAAATGGCACATTCTGAGGACAATTAATAGACCAGAATTGAGTTTTAATCTATGAAAACAATAGGATATTAGATAAAAAAGACAATGCTAAGGCTACACTTCTGCAGCTTTGAGCCCTAGCCTGGGGAGTTTTACCTTTTCTGTTGAGGTATTGGGGCAGCATAGGGAGTTTTTTGGGTAGAGGAATGACAAGACATCAGCATAGCCAGGGTATCTTGAATTGTTTTTAATGGATTATAAAAATAGAAGGTATGTTTTATTTCAACGTGATAGAAGCTACACCCATCTTTGGGAGATAGTCATATTGTGGTAAGAAAGAGAAAAAGAAAGGCTGGAGAAAGGTGAGAAAAATGAATAAATTTAGCCTGAGGGATAATTTGTGTTTTTATTCATTTACTGTTTTTTATTTCTTTTATAAAAATGTCAACATTGTTTACTAAAACATATTTGCTTATAAGAAGTTGCACTCACTGGGGTGAATTCATTACAGAGTGAATTTACACAATGGAGGGAACCTTTGACTTGGAACCTGAGTGCCCAGTGTCTTTGGATGTTCATCTTCAACAGATTCTCAGTGCAAATGCTAAGAAGCTTGAATATCCATGAGTTTTTCTTTTTTCCATTTCAATTTCCCATTATTTCCCTTTGAACTCGAAGATCATACATTGTTGCTTTACCAAAAATAGAAATAAGCAAAATAGCATGATAAAGTTAATTTAATAAGCTCTATCAGAGCAGAAATGTAGAGACAGCATTGCTGCCAGTTAAATTGGAGCATAGTCTTACACCAGATGATCAGAAATTACTTTTTTTTTTCAGCATTTTGAAACATACATCTTTATTCTACCCTGAAAATATCCTTTTTGCAAGTTCTATATCCGCGTGTCCCTGGGCAGTTGAAATCTTAATTCACATGTTTGTTCATCCCCTTTTCTACAGTTTATTATCTAAACATTGTCTAACACCTCAAATGAGTACCTGTTGATATGAATCAATTTACCAGCGGAACTCAGGCAAGAGATTCCAAACCCTAAAGCATTACTTTATTCTAAAGAGAAGCTAACTGTGCAACATACAGTGTGCCTGCCATTGGACTGTCTGGTTTCTGCCTTCCAAAAGATGGTAATTGAAATCATAACATTCCTGTGGCTTGCTGATTCACTGCAAGAAATAACAGCAAAATGTATACGGCTGAGAAGATTCTGTTAGGACATCCTCTGCACTGAGATTGTGTCTGTGATTTGCTCAGAGAAAGGGGGCTATTAGATCAAAGCTTTTTGTAAAGTTTGATGTTACATTCAACCAAAATACGTTGACAATTATTTTTAATAAATATCATATTATTAGACCAAATCTACCAGTTATTTTCTAAAGCTTAATAGACTTTTTCTTTTTTTTTAGCAGTTTTAGGTTTAGCAA
The DNA here is from genome assembly GCA_023783475.1 of Daubentonia madagascariensis. NCBI lineage: Eukaryota > Metazoa > Chordata > Mammalia > Primates > Daubentoniidae > Daubentonia > Daubentonia madagascariensis. The sequence continues at coordinate 11,794,080 of JAKFHU010000760.1, forward strand.
AAAATTGAACAGACAGTAAAGAGGGTTTTCATATAACCTCTTCTCCTCCCCTCACTGGTTTCCTCTATATCATAACATCTTGCATTAGTGTGGTACATTTGTTATAGCAGATGAGCCGATATTGACACACGGTTATTAACTAAAATCCACGGCTTACATTATAGTTTCCTCATCTTGTTGTATACTCTGTGGATTTTGACAAATGTATAAATAACATGTATCTACCATTATAGTATTATACAGAATAGTTTTACTACCCTAAAAATCCCCTATTAATTTCTCCCTTTCTTGTACTCCTGACATCAACCAGCCATTTTGATGTCACATCAACTCTAACGCTCTCAACACATTTTTTTGTCATCATTGTTTTTTAGTTTTAGTTTTAGTTTTTGTTTTTCTGTTAATGAAGTGGCAAGGTAATGACATAAGCAGATATTGTTGAAGGACATTTTTACTGAATTCCTGGTTACTTATCTTTATCAGTTCTCTGTTCTAATTCCATTAGTTTGGATTAAATTTAGAAATAAAAACTGACAAGCTGATAAATACAGTAACCACTAGGTTTCCATTGTTTCAACCTACTAATACTTCTCTCAAATTTTTATATCCAAGCAAATATAAAATATAATAAACAAAAAAAGCACGGGCTTCCATACTTCTCCTATGCTCCCTGTGATCCTACACCTCAGTTCCAGTGGCCACCCAACTCAACTAAGTCCTGTTACTTAGCCAATTTGTGACCACATAGTGTGACTTATGTTTTATATCCACATCTCAGACAGTGGGAAAGCTTATGTATATGGCAGGCTACTGCTTCAAAACAGTCATTTATACTCATACAAAAAGGAGAAGATTAGATATATAAAGCCACTTTTTTATTAACGCAACTAATTTATTAGCCTTTCAAATATTTTTGGGAAAACTTGTTAAAGCCATGGAATTTTCATTAATTAGTCCTACTTGCCATTTGTTTCTTTTATATCCTGACAAACCTAAACTCCATCCACTGTTCTTGCCAGCAGACTAGTGGAAGATAAGCAAACAGTGACATAAACAGACATAAGCACAAATAATGTGAAATCAATAAATATCAATATAAAGGAAGATAAGTATATGCATTTGATTTACATATATTTCTGTTCAGTTGTTTTTATTTTTAACAATTTTTTTTGAGGCAGAGTCTCGCTCTGTTGCACAAGCTAGAGCGCAGTGGCATCAGCCTACCTCACTGCAACTCAAATTCCTGGGCTCAAGCAATCACCCTCCCGAGCAGCTGGGACTACAGGCTTGTGCCACCACACCCGGCTAATTTTTTCTACTTTTGGTAGAGATGGGGTCACACTCTTGCTCAGGCTGGTCTCGAACTCCTGAGCTCAAGCAATCCTCCTGCCTCAGCCTCCCAGAGTGCTAGGATTACAGGCGTGAGCCACTGTGCCCAGCCGTTAAACAATTTATATAGATCCTAAAATGAGTGTATTTCTGATTTATGTCTGTAGTACTGAAGAAGTTACTAAATAACATTGAATATAAAGGCTATATTACTTTTACTTAACCACTTTCCATTCACTATTAACTACTGTTGAAAAAATATAAGCAAATCAACATCTGTGTAGATAGTCAAATGTATTCAAGAGCTGTGCATAATGAACTCAAGATGAACACAGCAATTCAAAGACATTTAGAACAAAACTGTTAAGGCATTTTACTCAGGGCTAGGTAGCTCTGGAACTGAAAGAATGTAGTTGCCCTTCCAGCTACTATTCAGACAGCAATCTTGAGCAAGGAGATCTGGATCTATATTCTTCCATAATATAATTATAGGTTTGAAGTTCAGATAACATCAACAGTTGCCATTTAGGAAATAAAAACCCTATTTTGATACTTATCAAAATTATTAATGTAGTCAGGGTTCCCCTTATTTGTTTTCTTAATGGGATAAAGAGCATCTTATTGGATAGCCCACTGAATGATATAAAGATGCTCTGAAGGAGTGTAAGAGAGCTCATGGTACCTGCTTTCAAACATGGGTTTCACTAATATTAATGGATCACACTCCATATTTAACAAGACTTAAGGTAGGATAGATATTTGAGGAACACAACCATGGAGTGTAGGTACCACACAGCAAAATTTTAATCTGTTGCGTTGTTGTGAAAATACCTTATTAAAAGAGCTTCCAATAAGAGTACTTGATTAATAGCACAGTTCATATCCATAGAAATAATTTGCTTTTTTAAAGTCATTAAGTGCTACAGGTTGAATTCGTATTAATGTTATCACTCATTTTTAATGATCTATGAAATATTTTAAAGAGGGATTTAGGAAAGTAAATCAATAAGTAATTTAACATAAATCAAGGTGCAGTTAAATTTTCTTTCAATTAGAAATGTATTACAAAGTTCCTGCCATTTACAATATGGATGACTCTGGAGGACATTATGCTAAGTGAAATAAGCCAGACACAGAAAGAAAAATATTGCATGATCTCACTTATGTATGGAATCTAAAGTAGAACTAATAGAAACAGAGAATAGAGGGTCTAGAGGATGGGGGAAATAGGGAGATGTTAATCAAAGAATAAAACTTATAGTTATAAAATGAATAAACTCTGGACACTTAATGTACAGCATGGTTATTATAGTTAATAATAATATATTGTATATTAAAATTTGCTAAAAGAGTGGATCTTGAGTGTTCTCACCACACACACAAAAATAGTAACTATGTGAGGTGATAGGTCTGTTAACTAGCTTGATTGTGGCAATCATTTCACAGTGTCATACATACACCAAAACATCACTTTGTACACCTTAAGCATATACAATTTTTATTTGTCAATTATACTTCGTTAAAGCTGGAAAATATGTTAATGTGATTAATAAAAAAGAAATATAGTCCCGCCAGGGTGGCTTACACCTATAATCCCAGCACTGTGGGAGGCCGAGGCAGGAAGATCCCTTGAGGCCAGGAGTTCAAGACCAGCCTGGACAACATAGTGATATCCCGTCTGTACAAAAAAATATTTAAGAAATTAGCTGGGCATGTTGGAGCACTCCTGTAGTCCCAGCTACCTGGGAGGCTAAAGCAGGAGTATCGCTTAAGCCCAGGAATTCGAGGTTACAGTGAGCTATGATCTTGCCACTGCACTCTATCTAGCCTGGATGACAGAGCAAGACCCTGTCAAAAAAAAAAAAAAAGGAAGAAAGATATTACAAAGATTATAGCTCTTTGAAAATAACATTTCAGCTCAGTTCTAACTAATGCCAAACAAAGGGTGGTAGCATGTTTTAGTTAAGCGTGGATTTGGGGAGTCAAGGAATCTCCCAGTATATAAAAACCCCAGTGCCAAAACATGGAGAATATGAAAGAGTCATAAAAAGAGCATGTACAAAATAGCCCGCTACAGTGTTTAAAGTATCAGAGCTAATAAATATTACCCAGCATTTAGAATATAATCTAACAGAATATATTTGGAGCACATTTATTTTTCAAAATTTCAAAGGAGGGATAAATAGCAAAGTAAGATTGTCTTTATCATTAAATTAATTGTTCTCTACATTGGGAAACACATATACCCTTATATTTCTGTCCTTTGATTTTAACCAGCAAAAAGCAATAGCTACCAAACCAAAGTTGAGTGAAGTTTTGAAATAATTAGTGAAATATTTATTGTAAAACATCTTTATCCTTCATAAAAGTTGCAGACAGGATTGTGGTTGTGTTTGGGGAGGGCGGAAATAGGAAAGTTAATTTGTTTACATGATTCTCAACATATATGTACTTTACAAATAATTACACAACCCTCTCTTTGCTTTGCAGACAAAATGTGTCTTTGAATCAGAATGTGTTATAACTGGAGTATACAAAACAAATTATTTATAAAAATTTTTAAGATGTATACGCAAGTTAATATTCAGAACTGAAAGAGAAATTTCGGTAGGAAGAAAATGTTTTGGAAATTAAAATATATAGGAGATAAAACATTCTGTTCACTATGTGCTAAGCCTTCAATCCACCACTAAAGCATTTCCTTTCATTGTAAAATAACAATATTTTGGAAATTTTGTCTCCTTTTTTTTCACATGAGAAACTTTAAATGCTGAGAACTTGCTACTCACTTTTGGAGCAGGGAGCTTCATTTCACAATTATGAAAATGCATTCTATCCAAATATATGTTTCTTTAATTCAGTAGTATCTAGCAGGATTTCAAATTTCAACATTCAAATATTAATGAGTAATAGTTTCTTATTTTTGGCAAAGCTTCTAGAGTCATATTTTTCTAGAAATTTAAATTATGTTTTAAGACTGTTAGAAACTAAAATATGTAGTTCGCTTTTAGAAAACCATCATTAGTCAGTAATATAAAGTTTATGTTGCCAAAAATGTTTCAGGTGTAGTATAATTGAAAATATTGTTCTGAGGTCTATATTTTTATTCACTGTGAACATGGAAAAGCAAAAGAGCTAGTATAACCAGATTATGTGAAATCATTATTTAATTCTATTAAACTAGACATCTTGTTCTTTTGTATAACGTTTCCAGAAATAGATTCCTACATTTGTTTCTACCCACAAAGTTCATGCTTTGGAATTTATATTTTTGAAGTTGTTGAAATATTAATGAGAAAACTCTATTTTTTTTCATGACTACATGAGAGAGAGGAATTTTTTTTTGTTTTCATGCTTTTTTAGGACAGACAATTTTGTATACATATTTAAAGTTTAAGCACAGACATATGAACACACACTCCTGCAGTAGAAGATCTCATCATTCACCAATATCACTTAGGCTAGCGAATAAGACCATGCTTGACACTTTTTGCCATTTAAATAGGTTAGATTTATGTTTTGTCTATTTTTTAGACTATAATTAAAAACAGATATATTTGACATTGCAACCAAATTACACACATACACATGCATCACACATATGGGAGAGAGAAGGTTATGTGAGGGGTTGTGTTTGCTTATGCATGTGTGTGCATGTGTGTATAATTGAAACAAAATTACAGAAAACAATCTTTACCACATGCACTCTAGTAGTTTGTATTTTATTATATGCCATTCTAGTATATTAAAAAAAATGCATTTCCCAACCCATGTCATTGATTTCATGATCCACCTTGCAACCACCAACTGGAAAAACATTGGCATAGGTAATGGCAGTATAAATCACATGTTGGCAAAATGAAAGATGTATTTTTACTGCCACCACCACGGTACTGTGCCCATCTGATGCCAACATGGCAGAGTGTTACTTAAACCACGTATAGGTCAACATTGAGGCAACGTGGCCAAAATGGTTTTACCATCATTTATAGAAGAAGGATGTGAGTTTCATGCAGTCAGGGCTAATTGAATTACTACTATAACTAAACAAAAGTCTCATCATATTTGATGGAAGGATATTAATGTTTTGGTAGGATATAAATTTAAAAACAGTAATATTATTTTGGAAAATTGATAAACACTATCTAAGTTTTATCTGGAACAATGTATGTTCATGATTAACCAAGAAAATAATGGAAAAAAATGTGTAATGAGTAGATACTTGTCCTGGAGGTTACCTAGAATTATTAGGAAGTTTCAATGTTCTCTAGGAAATATTATTAAGTGAAAAAACAAGGTTTAAAACAGTATAAGGGATTTTGTTTTCTATGTAACAAAATGAGAAAAAAATATGTACATACATACCATGTTTTTGTTGTTGTTCAAAAAGAAATACTGGAGACATTAACCAAAAAACTATGAAAAGGAACAGTATGCTGGGGATATGGACCAGAACGAACTTCTCTGAATATATATTTTCTCATAGTCTTAACTCTGATAATTATATAAATGTTTTACATTTTCAAAAACTAAAATTGAAAACAAAAAGGCATATAATATATGCAGGGTAAAACAAATAAATGTTTATATTAATATTGTTTGAAGCCAACATTTTAATGGAATTTAATAGTATGAAGTCAAAGGAGTACATTTAAAATCTCAGTAATCTTAAACTGGGTTTAGAAATAACAGTATGAACTCTTTTTTTCTCTGGAAATACATACAGGAATCTCCCTTGCTTAATATCAATAGTCTATTTTCAAAAACATACATTGTAAGCATTTTTTTATTTTAAATGGGAAAAAATATAATGAATTATAGCTAAACCCCAGACATAGCTGATTTCCTCCAAAATAACTTATACACAATAATGCCTGTAGAAAAGTAACAGACTATCTTGATAGCATCTAAAATGCTTAAACATTGTTTTCTGATCATCCAGCAATTATTACTAACACACAGTTACATGTACACTAATACAGTAACATGGACTGTGTACAATGCTGTACGAGAAATTGTTAGTTTATGATATGGTGTAGTAAATAACACACAGCAATCAAAAAGTTGTTTAAAAATCAAAATTAAAATAAATTCAAGAAAAGACCCCAAAATAGACTGTTTTTCACCAACCTAAAGGAGACATGACTCTCGAAGAAAGTCAAGAAGGGAGAAGGGGTTAAGGTGAAAGCAGTCACTGCCATTTGTAGGCAATGGCAGAAAGTGATGGTGTACACGCAAGACGGGGGCAGTTTTAGACAAACTGTCATATTGCGAGGAACAAATGGAGAGTCTCTGCATCTCGGAGCTCCTGTAGAGACTGCTGGACAGGAAAGCTTTGTTAAATCTTCAGAGGTGGTGTTCAAGCTGAAGGAAGAAATGGCTGAAAAATGTAGATATGGTTATTTTTTGGTTGAAAAATCCCTTCACGTGATGCTATAAGAGATATCAGGCTATTAGTAAAAGAAAGGTGTATCATCACCTTGAATATGACTCTGAAACTTTCTTAGCAGATTTGAAGCACATGTCCTGTGTATTTACATTCAGTGCCCTTTTTTAAGACGTCTACACATGATTTTTTTATTCTACCAATTTGTAATGTAACTCGACACTCCTCCACCACGTAATGGTGTTTACAATATTGTATTGAGCTTGAAAGATGTAAAGAAATATTTCCACTGATGTCTAACATCAGTTGAAAAATGTAGTGTGAGAGATTTATAAATACTCCTCTACTGGGTAAACACTAACTAGGGAAACATTCTGTGGGATATACCTGCGTTTTTTAGCTGTGCCCCCTGAAAAGATCTAGAAGTAATGTAATCGGATGGCACTGAACACTCCTAATCCCAAATGATAGACTCTAAATGCCGTTTTCCAACAAAGAGAATTAGGGCTCCTTGAAGGAATGGCTAATTCCAGGTGTTGAGAAGAAAATGAGCAAGATGAGCTTGTGGCATCTGTTCATCCCGGAGAGGGCTCATGGCACATAGCACCCACATGGAGGGTCCCAGTTAGGGTTAGACAACAGTGGGCAATTAGAGCATCGAGGGAGTAATTGCTATACTGATTAAAGCCTATATGTTCATAATTTTCACTAAAACAAGATGAGAGGGAAGAAAGGGAGGGAAACAGTGAAACAAGGAAGGACTCATGGAGGGAAGGAAGGAGAAGAATGGCTAAAAAAAAAAACCAACAAAATAAAACATTGACTCTGATACCGTTTTGGTGAGTGCAAAGTGGAAATTATGCATTAATGGAGCCTTTACAGCTATGGGAATCTATGCTTCAGAAATAAGTCAGTAAAGGTACATGTATATAGATGTTTCCTGCAGTATTATTTTAAAAAGCCAAAAATTGGAAGCAACTTAAATAGTTACCCTAAGAGATTAATAAAATAAATAAAGTTACATCCACTTTTATGAAATATTACACAGCCACCAAAAATAACAGAGCAGAACTTTATGCAATGACATATAAAGATGTTCATAATATATTGTTTAGTGGAAAAAGGAATATAAAAGATATTAGCCCACTTTTTTCCACAAACTAAAACATTGTGATTATACAAGTAAATGTATTTGCCTTAAAAAGATGAACGTCACATAAAACCATACACTAACAGTGGTCACCTCTGGGATTGGAATTTGACTGCAGGTGTGGCTGGAGTTAGTTTGAGAGGGAACTTTTACATTTCATTTTATATGTTCTTATATTTTTTAAAGCTTTTTTACAAGCATGTATTGATTTGTAATACACATGTGGGGAAAGAGATGATCCCTTCTATGTACCAGTTATATTATACTTTAGTTTAACCCCTTCTATCTCTTCCAAAGGTGTCAGGCAGCCAACAAGACTTGCCCCACAAATTACATGTGGAACAATCACATCTGCAGATGCCTGGCTCAGCAAGATTTTATTTTTTCCTCGAGTGCTGGAGATGGTAAGCAGAATGGTGTTCTAAAGACTAAATGCCAAGGGTCTATATTTTGACTAACACATATGTTAATATTAAAACCACATGTACAATATTCAGAAATATTATTTCTTTGAAATAAGTGACTAAAAAAGAGGACATTTTCTACTTCATATTGGCGTTATTTTGAACTTTTTTGTAAAAGAACATGCTCAATGTTTGTATACCACCCTTTAATGGAAAACGTAAAAGGGAATATGCTTTTAAATGCTTTTAATTGTCTCATGCCACATCCAGACCCAGGTAAGGTATAGTAAAGATGCCCTGACTGTGTTTATCCAGACTCGACAGACGGATTCTACGACATCTGTGGGCCAAACAAGGAGCTGGATGAAGAGACCTGTCAGTGTGTCTGCAAAGGAGGGCTTCGTCCTTCCAGCTGTGGACCCCACAAAGAACTAGACAGAAACTCATGCCAGTGTGTCTGTAAAAACAAACTTTTCCCCAATTCATGCGGTGCCAACAGGGAATTTGATGAAAACACATGCCAGTGTGTATGTAAAAGAATCTGCCCAAGAAATCAACCCCTAAATCCTGGAAAATGTGCCTGCGAATGTACAGAAAATCCACGGAAATGCTTCTTAAAAGGAAAGAAGTTCCAACATCAAACATGCAGGTAAGAGATCTTCATAAATAGTATTCATTTCTCTTACTGGAAATATATTCTCAACCAAAAGCAGTTTTCTTAACTAAAATAGCAGTTGCCTGTTAGAATGAGGCCAACAAGTGCTGGAAGACAAATTCTGATATTTTTTAACCAATGCCAAACTTGCATGAGACTGGGTTTGCTCCCAATAAAGCAAGACAGCTTTGGTCCTTGGGGACCCAGACCAGATCCAAGCTCAAAATACATTCTGAATCCTTGCCCCAGAGGTTAAGGTAGTGGTGTTCACTGGGAGTTAGGGGACCTGTGGAACATCTTCAGAATACATCCAGGCAATGCACAGCTTCTCCCACCAAAAATCACACATTCAGATGTAATTTAGGACAACTGTTCTAAGTGCAGACAATTTTTATGCAAAACTTACAAACAAAGGATAGGATAGATGTAATTCTACTGTAGAATTCTAGAATTATATCTAGAAATGAAAATGTTTAAGCTAAGTCTTTAATAGAATTATAGAAATAAATTAATATGCTGCTAAAGGTTACCAAGACATTTCTTAAACCATGGTTTTGCTCTCTTCTTCACCAAAAAAAAAAAAAATGACGTTATTTGACTTAAGCACGTTCAGTGTTAATCCATGAACCTCTTCCTCTTTAATGTTGGAGAATAAGGTGATCTATTTAAGCCAGATTTGTGCTTTTGACATTTTCTCCCACATTCCTTCAACATTGCTCCCTGTCATGCCTTCTCTCTTCCATAACTTTAAAATTTTCAACTCTATTTTTCTTCCCCCTTAGTTTATAAGTTTCCAAATATCTTCTATCTTATTAGCATCTTACTGTGATGCTGAAAATACTTTAGCAACCAAGCTCTGTCCTCTTCAAAGTTGCTCAGAAACTAGGCATTTGGCATTTGCTTTCACCTCTCTTTTGTCTCCCAATAATTACTCTGGTTTGTGCCCTAGAATACTATGTTAAAGCTCTGTTTAAGGTATCAGTGGCCTCATAGCTGCCAAATCCAATGCATAATTTTGTCTTTAGGTAACCTGTCCTTCCTGTGGCCTTTTTTCTTAAGCTCACCTCTTCTGTGTCTGACATGACATTGTTTTTCCTAGTTGTCTACTTAATTTTCAGACCATTTGTTTTTAATCACTTTCACTGAATTCTCTTCTTCCATCCACTCTTTAAATGTGGGTAGATAATGTCCTTTTCAACAGAGAAAGCTTAGATTTCATTTATTTACAATTTAGTATCTTCATTAATGTTCATCATTATTTTTTCCACAGTAAATAAAGAGTCCATCTTTTTGATTCTCAAGAGTTTTTTGCTCTCATTTTAATTTATATTTCTGATGATCCTTCTACACTAACATATTAGCTACTGTGTAAAGAAACTTCCATGAATCTAGGTATATCATTGATTATATTTTTTCTTCCCTTATTGTTGCAGAGTACCTTACAGAAATCCTTTTATTTTGAGTGATCACTATATTCCAATTTTACTTACTTATTCCTACTCTAATTACCAAAAGGATATTTCAAAAATGCACTACTATATTCTGAAAAATTCAGATACTGGATCTTATTAAACCTTATTAAACTGTTTTCTATATTGAATCCTTCTTGAATGAGTCTAGTGGATATTGAAAAATCTGAAATTTTTGTGTCTACATACAGACTAACCAGCCATCATATTTTTCTACAGAATTCTTATATGAACTTAGTCGAAAAGATTGCTATCATTGTATTTCTCCTAACAGTACACATTCTTTTATAAAGACTTTTAATTTACTATAACTCTTCCTATATTCATTTTTATAAGTGTATAATTCCAAGTTTTGTGGTACAAATTAGAGCAAATGGAAAAATTTAATACTTTGAAAATATATATACACTCCTTCTCTCTTAATATTTATTCCAAAGTGTGGTGAGCAGATGACTACTTTGGTCAATTGCCTTAATTAGCAGCTTTCATAGCTCTTTAAGAATTATATCCCTTTTTAGTAAAGGAATGGCAGTGGTTTTATAACTATGAATTTGTATTCAAGAAGTTTTAAAAAAATTAACTAGGTATGCTTTCTTTTCTACAGCAAAAGAAACGAAATTCAAAAACTAAATGTGTAGGTTTTTTGTAGGATACTTTTGATTTCCACTCCAGGTCATCTTGCATTTTTCCCTGTACACCTATTCCCACATGTCAGGCATATTCCTCCTCCACAGTTTTCCAAAGAGCTCCAATTCACTGGAGCAACAGGGCTGCCAACAGATTGACTGATTGGTAATTTGTCCTTTCACCACTGCTAGAAATTGGAAGTCTAGCGTGGGAGAAGAGGGACTCCCACTGGGGAGTATTGTCCCTCTCACTCCCTTGCCTCAGACCTCGTCTGTTTCACCTGGAGCCCAGGTAGAGAAGGAAGAGTCAGCCACCATCATGCAGCCAGATGTCCAGTAGAGACACAAGAGTGAGGGTGGAGCTGTTCACTAAACAGCACAGTTCTGCCAAGGGAGCTGGGTTTAATTGCCTGGAAGTCTGGGTCCCATACAAGTCCCAAACTCTTGTGGATTCTGCCATGCTTATGGGATCACAGTAAATCAGCAGACTTTAAATATTCACTTTTGAAATTTCTGGTTTATGTTACTTTCATCCACAAAGCAGAGAGCACTTCAAAAGAAATAATGCTTGCTATATACCATCCTTCCATTTGTTATATCAGCAAGCCAGACTTTTATTTTTTTTTAGGATTTTTCCATTCCTCTTAACTGTTGTAATTCTAAGCACAAACTTTAAACTTTTATAAGCCTACGAACAATTTTATGACAAAATTAGAAATTTTATTCTAGTTTGATGTTTAGAAAAACACAAAAGTACCTTGGTAGCATAATGAATTCATTGCCTTGATCTTTAACAAAAGTGTGTTCCTCTTTGTTTTTTTAGTTGTTACAGACGACCATGCACAAATCAAACGAAGTCTTGTGATCTGGGACTTTCATTTAGTGAAGAAGTGTGTCGCTGTGTCCCTTCATATTGGAAAAGACCACATATGAACTAGATTGTACTATTTTCCAGTTCATCATTTTTCTATCATGGAAAACTATGTTGCCACATTAGAACTGTCTATGAACAGAGAGACCCTTGTGGGACCATGGTAACAAAGACAAAAGTCTGTATTTCCTGAACCATATGGACAACGTTACAGAAATGGACTGGAGCTCATCTGCAAAAGGCCTCTTTTAAAGACTGGTTTTCTGCCAATGACCAAACAGCAGAGGTTTTTCTCTTGTGATTTTTTTTTAAATAATGACTATATAATTTATTTCCACTAAAAATATTGTTTCTGCATTCATTTTTTATAGCAATAACAATTGATAAAGCTCACTGTGATCAATATTTTTATATCATGCAAAATATGTTTAAAATAAAATGAAAATTGTATTATAAGCTGATAAGTTCAGTCCATTACCACCTTATATAATAAGCAAAAACTGAACTCATAAAAACATTGACCTCCCTCTGCCCTTTTTGTTTTTCTCTAACCAGATGTCAGATTTTGATGGCTGTGAAAAAGTGTGATCCTATAAAAGAAAGTTTCAGAACAATATGCTATCACATTTTGTTTAAATTCATCTCTTAATATCAGTATTTTAATGATCATAAATATTTTAGCACATGATACTTTTGAATTTATAACCAAATGAATCAATACAGAATATCTTATAAGATAGTCTCTTTTTAGCACATCCACGTGATTGAAAGTTATTCAGTGCACTGGGAGAACCTTTAATTTGATAGAAAATCCTTCAGTATGTATGAAAATAGCTTTAAAATATTTTATCAAACAGAATCTTTTCCAAATATTTAACTTCTTCTGATCAGCTAAAATACTTCTTGCAAGCTGAAGTGTTCCTACCTAATATATTTAAAATAAACTAGAAATGATATTTAAATGCTCACATATGTTAAAAAGGAAATATTTCAGCTGCACAACTGAAGGGCTTGCTTCATTTTTAAAAGGGCATCACATTAAAAAAACTTTTATCTGGGAACAAATATTTTGCCTGCATAAATATAACCAAATAAGTGGTTGTTTCTTGACAATTAATTATATACTAGTGTGACATAGCTATTTTATAAAGTAAAGATGACTCAAGCCTTCTAAGCAGACAACATACACATACTACATTCTATGTACTGGCTAAGGTCTGCATAGTTTGCAAACTTGAGAACAGAAACAAAAAAAGAAAAGCAAATTTGACAACAGCTAGATTTCTTAAAATTTCTTCAAAAGAACAAATATAGGAGTGATTATAGAAAGAAAATTAGAATCAAAATAACTTCTTTTCATGTGATGGAGAGGGCACAATCCATAGTGCATAAAATGGTCATCATCTTTGAAATTCAGCTAAGGTTCAATTCAGTCACTTTTCATACTTTTCATCTCATTTGAGCCAAAAATGAAAGCAAACAAACTTACTTATATAATCTGTTACTGTTGCTCTGGTCAGTCACTTTTAGATTTGATACTTTTAAAATATATATAATCTTTTTAGCAAAAATAGAAAAAAAATCTATTGTAAGTTTCAGGAAGCACAAGAGGCCCTAGAAAAAATATTAGAACCTGATACAATTACTTACATGTTATCAGATTAAAAAACAATCTAAACTCTGTGTTAACCATTAGTTTCTCATAATATGTGGGTAAACCAAAACAAGAAAAAAGAAATCACTAGACCAAAAAGTAAAGCCTGAAGCATACCATTTAAATTTGTCCCTGGAGATGTAATAATCTTGACCAAAAGCAAGAGTAGCATGAACAAAGATATTATAATACATTGCCAGCGACACTTACAAACAATTTTATGTGGATCATAAAAATACCACTTCAGCACATCTCATCTTCAATGAGATGTTGTGTAGCCAGTTAAGAAGATGGACTAGAGATAAAGCTAAACAATTATTTAGAATATTAGCAAATGGGATTCAGCAAAAAAGCTAAAAAAAAAAATACAGTGAGAATGTTTATAAACTGTGAAAGAATCCCGAGATACTGATCTAGTCAATCTAAAGGATGAAGCTGAGAAAATACGGTAAGCTCACAGCAGTTAATATCTCCAAACAGTTAATATATCCAAATCTTGGGAAGTTTATAAACAGAATTTTATGTCCAGAAACATAATAGTTTATCCTCAGTTTAATAGACACAAGGAAAAAATGTTTTGTTAAGCAGTTGTGTAAGATTTAGCTTCCAGAATTTTTAGGGGGGTGGGGGGAGGAGGTTTTGACATTTAGTAACTTCTTGAGAGAAAGAGATTCCATTATTAGAATTTCTAAAAATAACCTTTGTCTTCTATATCCACACCACTCAAAACAGAAGTTGGAGTGGTGAGTGTAAGACCCAATTCACAGGCACACTCAGAATGCACTTTAAGGGAAGGAGAAAGGGTTGTGAACTTACCTCTGTGCACTCTAGGCTTGCTCCCGGGATACCCTGCTTAGGAAGGAGGAATTTTACTCAATGGGCGAGAGAGGAGAAGCAGACACAACAGGTGAGAGAGTTCACATTACAGCGATTGTTTCAGAGTACTGCCGAATCTTACAAAACTCCTCATATGCGTCAGTTCCCATGTTCATCTGCCTAGGAAGTGCTGGGGCTAAGAGTGTACAAAGGTCTCTGGGCCCACTCTTGTCTATATTATTATGCTATCCTCAAGATCTGAGCTTTCATTATCAGATTTTTCAAAGGATAAAATTACAAGTGAGAATGGCATAAAAATAGTATTTCATTCTGCTACGGCATGTATGTGTCTGGTTGTTAGATAGTAGATGAATTCTAGAAAGTTCTGAATAAATCCATTATTGTATCCTAAAAGTGCATATTATGCACCCAAACAACAACTTAAGGAATTTGGTGATACATAAAAAGTAATAAAGTAATTACTTATGAAATTATTATTAGTTTATTTATTCATGTGTTTGAATTTTTGATATATATTGGATATTTTTTAAGCAGGAAATAACTGTGTTCTTAACTTATGGAAATGTAAAGCAGTTTCATATGATCTTTTCATTCCATAGCTAACAATTCATTGCGTAAAGAAGCAGACTATAATAGATGTGGATTGGAAATCATAAACCAGGTTTTTAATCTTGACTTTTCTGCTAACTGTGTCCCTGAGTAAATCACCAAAGCCCCCTGAGTCCCAGGGTGTTAATCTGTGAAGGAGGGAGTTGGATTAAAATTGTGTATGAAGTCCTGGCTCTTAAATTAGACAAAGTTTATATTAAAATATATACAAAAGGAAATCAAAACCAGAACATTTCAAGAACTTCGGGGATGCACCATTCTTGAGATTAGTGACCTCATTAAGAAGAAATATTTATCTTTTAAAACTTTTTCATGTGAGAAATTATAAATGAGAACTCAGCCTTATACTGTACTTGTAATTCTACTTTTTAAATCCTAACAAATTTAGATACCTCAAAGCATCATTCTTCCTGATTTCTTCATAATCAAAGTGATCACACGTAAAGACACTGAAAAATTTCTTTCCAAATACCTTGAAAAAAAAACCATGCAACTTTCATAAGATAGCAAAAACTAGAGCTTCCTGTGCACTCCTTCCAAAACTCAATCAGATGCACAAATATTGTATTTAATCCAAGCAAGGTCCTTTGAAGCAGAAATTGACTTCTGATGTTGTTACCATCTGGCATTCTGATGATAGCATTTGATTAGCAATTGTTCCCACATCACCAGGATCTGCCATCTGCGTATTAGTAAGTACAGGGGTCAAAATGCTCAGAGGCTGCCTATCGACTCACCCACCAGGGTTGATTATATAGCAGACTTGATGAGACATGACTGTCTACAAAGACAGCGATAACTCTTTTGATTTGATAGAAATGACTGTGAGACACTATTAAAAACGTCTTTAAAATCCACTAAGTAATGAGTGGCTGGATAAGAAAGAATTCTAAATTGTATCAAACAGAAATACTTAATTTTACAAATAAAGTCTATAAATACTTTTAAAAGGAGAAAAAAATTTCCAGGAGTATTTAACACACACTAGCTTATAGGACTTTATAACAATACTTTTAGCGTGGTGGTAAAGTCATGTGGATTTTTTTTCATTCCAAGGCAGCTATACATCTTCGTGGTATTTTTAAAAATTAATTTTCCTTTTATTCAAATGTATATATTTAGGTTCAGTAAAATTTCTTTATTGGGAATATTATTACACCTATAAAAAATGTAACTATGTTCATTCAACTTAAAAAGAACCCCTTTTCTTTGGTGGGAGTGACACATCTTTAAATGCTTGCCGTCGAGATCGCACAGAGCTCTTCCTGACATGGAACAAATGGATCCTCTCCATTCTTCACACTTGATAGTTTCTTTCTGTACAGTGTTTTTCAAGGCACTGCTTTTTTCCCTCTATTGCCTAGTTATCTTAAGCAATAATTTTTAACCCCTGATTATTTCTTTCTTTACTCCCATGCTCTGATGTTTCCACTCCACAATATTTTTTGGCAACCAATGCTCAATGATATGGGGTCACAGGAAGGAGAAAGGGTACTAGGAATCAGATAGGATTTTGGTATCTAAGATCAAACATTTCCAGCTTCCTTCCTCTGATTCTATCCTAGGCTTTGGACTTCCATTTTAAGAGCATTTTTTTTCTAACTTCAGAATATTATGGGGGTACAACACTTTGGCTATATATATTGCCCATGCACGGCCCATGTCAGAGCTACAATCGTGAACATCCCCCAAACTGTGCTCCCCGCATCCATTTAGTGAGAATTTTCCCATCCCCTCCACCCTCCTCCCTCCCGCCCGCCCCCTGATGAATATTATTGCCATGTGTGACATAAAAGAAAAGTTTCTGTTCATGTCCTTTGCCCATTTTTTACTGGGGTTGTTTGATTTTTTCTTGTTGATTTTCCTAAGTTCTGTATAGATTCTGGTTATCAGCCTTAAGAGTATTTCTTAATGTTGATGATAGTTTTGAAATTCATGTGCCACAGAGCACACAGTAAATAAAAGGTCATAGATTAGCACTTGGAATTACTGATTGGGGGCGGGGGAAGGAAAGGAGAAAGCAGGAAGGAAGAACAGAAAAAAATGAGAAACAGTGAGAAAGGAAAATAAGAGAGAAAAAGTGGGAACAACTAGAATTTTAAGAAAAAATGAATATGTCTCATTTGGGGCAGGGATAAGGAAGGTCTGGGAACTTCTGGAAATATGTAGAGAAATTTCTGCAATTTGTGTATAAGAATGGCAAAGGCAAAATTATATTATCTATTCAGCAGTTTTTGAATTGTATTATGGTATTTACTAAGTAAATAAGATAAATACCATGATGGTTTTATGAAAATTTCAAAGGTAAAAGTCTGAAATAAAGCACTGAAAGATATTTGGCATGAAGTAAGTTCAGTCTTGTGCACATGGACACTGTGGATGCCACGTCACTCACGAGCATTCGTATAATGGGGTATTGCCTTTGCGAAGGCATGTGGAAACATGAAGGATTTCCTCAGCTCTAGATTTAAAACAGATGTTTTTACATGAAATTTCAGATCACATGAGAATTTCATTGTGATTTTTTTTTCTAACAAGACATATGACTGGTTTGCCCTTTGTGTGAGAAATTTACAAGCTTCATTGTCCCTGTCACATCTGGGTGGGCAGTCATGATTTATAATCCATTTACAGCGCACGTAGGAAAGAGAACTCTTACTTCTCCCACATCATGTGGACACTTACATGCCCTGTGCTTCAGGGAATCTGGAGCTTCAATCAGCTGGAGAGAGATTGGAGGTTGCAGAGTTCCCTTAAACAATCCAATCCCTTCTCTGCACCTGAGATAATTTCAGGAATTTAGGTTAGACCTAGAAAGAGTCTTTGGTAATTGTAGAGGTTCACCTCTTATTTTTACAAATAAAGTCATCTATAGCCCTAAACTGTTAAAGGTTTGTCTTAGAACCACACAGGTGGTGGAGTGTCTTAGAACTCACATGAAAACAAGTGGCAAATGATCTTTGATCTAATATTCTTTTCATTTCTACAATGACATTTAATGTGTGTTTCACAAAGTCGTAGGCTGGGTACAGATCTCTACTCCTGATTCAAGCAGAGTAGCCCTTCTTTGATCTGTTCTATGTCAAGATATTGGGGGAAAAGATTTTACTTTTCCTTTTTTAAAAAAAAAATTCTTTGCTAATTCTCTCTTTCAAATTATTCCTCTAAAATATGGTGTTTACCTGATTGAATTACTTTAACAGCCTCTTGTTCTCTACCAAAGGTATCATCTCCCCCAAGTGTAGCCATGGCTGCAATTGTGCCAAATTTCCACAGCATCAGAGCCCCTCCCCTTGGCCAGGGAACCAACAGGTTGCTGACAACAAGCAAGGCCACTATGCTGTCATCAAGAGAGGGAAAGAGCACCTCTCCCCCATGCAAAATTTCGTAGCCATACTGCCTGGAACAGAGAATTTATGGGAAAACGTTTGTAGATTTTAAGTCACATTTTTAAAAAATTACACTTATTTTATAGCCTTTGACCAAAGCACAAACATAATTCAATATGAGCTGGGCTGGAGCATCCTCTGAGTGACTGGATTCATAATCATCCCCACCTCTTCAGCCACGAGGCATTATTCTTGAGCCAAATTCATGTGCCTTAGGGAGAGTTGTTTTCCCAAGATTTTGAATCTGCATACAAAGAGATGCTCCCCTCATCCAGGTATGCCTAGGTTTGTCAACAGACTAGTATGGACTCAGCTTATTTTTGAACACACTTTGCCCCTGTATCAGTCTGGTCTAGTTGCCATAACATAGTACTACCGGCTGATGAGTTAAACAGCAGAAATTTTTTTTCTTACAGTTCTGGATGCTGACAGTGCAAGATCATGGTGCCATCAGGGTTAGTTTCTGGTAAGGCCTCTCTCTTCCCGGCTTGTCAACAGCTACCTTTTTACTATGTCCTCACATGGATTTTCCTGTGTACTTGTGGGGACAGAGAGAGTTCTCTGTTATCTCTTCCTTCGTACAATTCACCAATCCTGTTGGATTACGGCCCCACCTTTACGACTCATTTAACTGTAATTGCCTCCCTAAAGGTCCTATCTCAAAATTCATCGGGGATTAGAGCTTCAACATATGGATTTGGGGAGGGGGTGGACATAATTCATTCCTTAGAAGCCTCTCTTTATGTGCAAATTTTAATTGGCAAGAAAGAGTCACATATGAATAAAACATTCTGAAACCAAAGAAAGTATTCCAAGGCAGATAGAGTATCTCTGAACAGTGTTGAGTGCTGGAATAAGAAAAAAGTAAACAAGAATTTTACTATTTGGGGATCTGCAGAGAAAATAATTAACTCAAGATCATTCAAGTTATACCAAAAATTCCACCTGAGAGAGCTTGTTGAAAACAGCCCTACTGAGCTGGGAATAAAAATGATAAAATATCTGCATGTATAAACTGGATTTTGCTCTCAAGTTAGACTTAAAATTATCTATGTATATAGTTTGTACATCAAGATGCCTCCCATTGTAATGAGCTTATATTAAACTCTAAACTCTACAGCCCAATGCTTTCATACGTTACCAATATAGTTATTAAACTGGTGGAAGAAACTCTGGAGATAATTGTGGCAATCTATAAATGATTTTCCAAGCAAAAGATACAAGCTAATAACCTCATCCAGTATTGAGATTCTACCAGGTGATGAAGAACCAAAGCCACAGTTGTTGACTTCCAAGGGAAATTCCCTCATTTCCTTGGTTGCTGGTTACAAAATTGGCAAATAACTTAAAGTTTAGGACAGTGCCATAATAAGCCCTCAATAAGTAATTTCTGTAATCTTTGGTAGTTTCAAATATCAAATTCTCTTTCTAACCAGAAATATAGCATCCAGAAATTCAGCCTCATTTACAAATTACAACAGAAAATTCTAAGAGGGAGGAAACTTGAGAAAATGTTAGTATTCAACCAGGTATCAAATTTTAGAATCTGAATTTATCACCACTTATGATTATATAAGACAATGTTGTAATGCATTTCAGAATCAATCATATTTTTTGTCAAATTAGGTCATAAAACTTTGTGCTTTAAATATATCAATCCCAACTTTTGCCCTTTAGTATGAAAACACACGTGTGCGCATGCACACACACACACACACACAGACTGGAGCCTAGCTGTGAAAGATCAAGATAAATATTCCAAGAATGAGGGGCAGTTTTGACTTAAGAAAACATGTTTTTAGAAAAAGAAAAAGGAAACAAATGTGAAAAAAATTAAAAAGCATCTGAATATTAATGACATTAAGTTGAAAATAAACTTTGTATCCTACTTTCTACTTGATTAAGAATTTCTCATATCATCTTGGTAGGAATTTTCTTAATTTTTAATAAAAATCACTTTTCTCATAAACCTTAGAAATCCAGTTTAAATCAGAACTTTCAAACATTAACTATGAGGGAATTGTTACTGCATTTTTTAAAGACAACATGATCTGGAAAATGTCACTGAGCAATGCGTAATGTTCCTTTGCTTCAAACTGAACAAAGAGGCAATACTGTGACCTTAATATATAACTTGCTTATAAGGTTATATGTAACTATTAAACAGCTGTTGGAAAAAAAATACTATAGCTCAGAAAAAGCTATGTTGGGAGTTCTCATTCATCTCAAGCATATTTGAATTTAATTTTTTATTCTTCCCATCCTCAAAGGAAAATAAATATATAGAGATCTACCGAAATTCAGTGTAACTTTTCTAAGAGATGAACAACAGAAGACTCAGCCAATGTAGTTCAAAGCATAGTTTGTTGAAAAGGGTTAAAGGCTAACGTATAGAATTGTGAGAGCTTGGAGGACAGGACATAATAATTTAAAAGCAAAACTGTAAAAATCTATAGACCAAAGAGTGTGTGCATAGAAAATATCAAAATACTAATAGCTTAAAAGTAAAACAAGACCCTACTATGTTAATAAAAAATAATAGACTATCTTCCATGTATTGCAAATCCCAAGAAACCCTAAATACTATCTACAGGATTCAACTTTCAAATGATACTTTTATTTTATATTAACCATATAATACTCCTCTATAATGACTCATTCTGCACATATTTGGGAAATGGTCTTAGAATAAGGCACTTTAGAATTTTTATTAGACAGTCACAAAAACCTTGCAGACTATATTTCAAAGTTTGAAAGTGATTAGGTGTCCACAATTTTAAGCAATCTTACCATTTTGGAAAAACATCTTCATTTAGTGTTAGTAGTACTTTAAACTATGTTTAAATAATTCCAAATCAGTTAGACATATGTCATTTTGTCAACATGAAACGCAAAAAAGAATAGATTGACCCAAATCAGCTAATCTAAAGGAAGTTCATTTGGGGTTGGAGGAAGAGCCCAGTTTGAATCTTGACTCTCCTCAGTAACTGCAGGACCACATAATCTCTCTAAACCTCAATTCCTTAATCTGCATTGAGATCAGTGTTGTTGTAATGATTCAATGCAACAATGTATACCAAGACCATACAGAAGATTTTGCAAGTAAACAATGCTCAGTAAATATTTATTCAATACCCCATTCATTGTGCATGTATGTGTTAATATTGCAATTAATATTTTGGAATTGGACATCATAAATTGATAACCCATTTCATTGTTCTCTATATTTGTTTATGCCTTTGGAGAAAGAGATTTAATTAATCAAATTCTGTAAGATCTTTCCTTTTATAATCAGTCTGTACTTGCTTTTGGTAGGTACAGATGGGTAGGGAGAAGGAGGGAGGAAAAGAGAAAAATCACAAATCCTACACTTTAAGGAACAAATCTTATTTTACAGGATAAAAGAGATAAGATAAAAAAGAACATGAAATAATTCATTTAAAAATATCTATTCTAACCTGTTAGTTATTTTATGTACTGTCTCTTTTAAAAGTATTTTTGGAAAAAATTCATATTTTTAGTAGGACATTCAGAAATGTATATATACGTTAACATCGTGCATATTTTATGACTATTTTAATGAACATACAAAACTGGGATCCTGTGACTTATACAGACTTGTTCCACGCATTTAGCACTTAATTTTTTCTGTGCACATTTTTCTTTGACACTGTTTCAATTTTGAATGACCACATAATATACAGCTGAACAAAAATTTCTTTCAGGATTCTATTACATTTGAATATTTATTTAATTAGCTTATAATGTTCACACTCAGTATTACAATTATCTGCATTTACTTATGCAATTTTGTCCACAGCTCTATTTCTTTAGGCTAGTTCCCATTTGTACAACCTAAGAGTCAAATGTATTAATCTTTTAGGAATCTTCATATGTAGTTCCAATATTGCCCTCCAGAAAGAAATATGGTGGCCTTTTGTACCCTCATTACCAGTTTAAGAAACCTTTAAATTTCATTGCAACTTTAACTAGTATTATCTTCAAAAAAATTTCAGCTAATTTGTGGGTGAAAAGGTATTTTAAATTGTTTTAATTTGTAATTCTTTTGATCACTCGTGAGGTAGAATATACCTTCAAGCACTGACAAATTATTTCTCTCTGACAAACCTATTCAAGGCCTTTGTCAGTTTTGATTGGGTTGCTTTGCTTATCAAATTATATCAGCCTTTTAAAACATTAATACTATTTAATCTTTCATTTTCGACTTGTTCACATTTTTTTCTTTGTTTTTTATTGGCCTGATACTGTAGTTTATGTTGTTTCTATACACAAAACATTAAGATTTTATGTGGTAAAACCAGTTTTTAAAATTTGCAGTTTTTTGTTTCACTTAGCCCTCTTCCCCTTTTAAAGGAAATGCTGTTGTTTTCTACACACCAAAGGCAGTAGTCAAAAGATATTTTAGGATTGTGTAGGTGACGGAGAAAATGGTGTCATTAATCACAGAGGAACATCTACAGGGCACCTGAAGACTGAACTCAGGGATATGAACTCAACCTGTGTTCTCTGCATCCTCAGTGTGCAGAAATGTTCTACGTCAGTGGTTCCCAACCTTTTTGGCACCAGGGACTGGTTTCATGGAAAACAATTTCTCCACAGACCGGTGAGGGGGTTGGGGGGAGAATGGTTTTGGGATGATTCAAGTGCATTACATTTATTGTGCAGTCAAACCTCTCTGCTAATGATAATCTGTATTTGCAGCTGCTCCCCAGTGCTAGCATCACCACCTCAGCTCCACCTCAGATCATCAGGCATTAGATTCTCATAAAGAGTGTGCAACCTAGATCGCTCACATGTGCAGTTTACAGCAGGGTTCTCCTATGAGAATCTAATGCTGCAGCTGATCTGACAGAAGGCGGGGCTTATGAGGTGATGCAAGTGATGGGGAGTGGCTGCAAGTACAGAGGAAGCTTCCCTGGCTTGCCTGCCACTCACCTCCTGCTGTGCAGCCAGATTCCTAACAGGGCACAGACCCATACTGGTCCCTGGTCAGGGGGTTGGGGACTGTAGCTCTATGTGACAAGGCTTTCATTTCCTATTTTGCTTCAATGGTTCTACAAGAATGGCATTTCATTTACCTAGCAGGCACATTCAGATTCTCCTTTGAATTCCAACACCAATGATATTTCACTGAACGTTCTTTGTTCCTGAATTAGGAAATTCCTGGAGTAGTAGAATATTTAGAATAAGGAAGTTAAAGTATCCAGAGGAGACTGACAAATTGTAAGTATGCCAGAGAATTTATCATATAAAATATCACTTATTTCATCTTAGAAAAAAACCTTGTTATGAAACAACTAAACATTTCCTCAATGGTAGTCTTACAAAATTTTACTTTTTAAACCAACAGGAATTTATTTTAGTGTACCATTTGATCTAAGTTTTGCCCAAATCATTTAGTCAATTAATCAATTTCCCTACCAATATTTTTGAGTAATTATTTCTTCCTATGCAGGGGGTGGGGGTGTGTGTGTGGTATGCTCTTGTTCCATGTATCTTGCATTACGTATTATATTCTCATGTATTGTTGATTCCTTCCTAGGCCACCTATTCTTATTAATTCATCTTTTTTTATTCTTTCATCAGGACTGTGATATTTTAGCCTTAACTATTTTTAATTTCCGGTGAGTATAGCAAATATCCCTCATTTCTCTTCTTTTGCCTAATTTTCTTAGGTCCTGAAAGCCGCAGGGACTTCATCTCTCAAGACACACTATCAATCACCTCCACAACTTCCCGGCCTGGTATTTCTTGGAAATTTTAATCTGCACATGATGTATAAAGGTGGAGGAAAGGGAGAGTATTAGTCTAGTCATCTCAAAATTAACGCCAATACAGAAGTAGAGAGCTGCCTAATTTCCCCTGGTGATCGAGTCTCAAGACGCCAACTGTCAACTACAGGAGAATTATACTGCGACTTTCTGTTTTATTCAAGTCTGTCTGACTGCTTTATTTCAGAAGGCAAAGGAGTGGATCTATCACCAGCTTTTTTCTAAATCTGACTGTTTCAACCCTATAGATTCTCCAGATGCTACCTATCAACTCCCTAGCAGTCAGTTATTAGTGGTCTTCATAAGAATTTTATTACAAAGTTGAGGGAAGTGAGTGAGGGACTTTGGGCCATCCGGGGGCACTTTATCCCCAATTCTTCATGCCTGTTAAGATCGTAATATTTACATAATACAATTTGTCTTGTCAACATGCTGAGAATAAACACGCCTCGATTTGGAAATGACTTTTACAACTTACTCTCTATACAGGAGGGGCCCTCAAAGATGGTTACAGAATTGACGCCAGCACTTGTTATTCACCAGCTAGGTAACTTTTAAGGACTCCAGGTGAAAATGTTTCCTACTGAGAAAAATATAAAGTTATTTCCTTCCCTTCTAATGGCATTTTGAGCTATTGATCTTCAGGTAAAAATGTAAAATCTGTTAAAGTAAAAAATAACATACAGTGGGGGAAGGGTTAGGAAGGAAGAGAATGGCCCTCCCTGAATGAAAGTGGTAACAGAATCTCAACTGAGTTTCTGTGTCCAACAGCATGTGCCCCTTGGCATTAATGTTAGCAATAGGTATGAAATGTATGAGGTGCTTAATATTCATTGTCCAAAATTAAAGACATTAAAATATGTGTTTTTGGACTCTGCTATTTGTGTAGTATAGACTGAAATCTATTGAAATAGAAGGTTCTCACTGTAAGTAATCAGAACTCATTGTTGGCAGTTTTAAAAGTTAAAATGAGGATCATTAAGCATAATAAAATCATGCTTTAATATTTATTTAATATAAATAAAAATATAATTTTACTTTATATGCTCATGTACACTGATTCACTAGGTTTTTGTTGTAGGAACAAAACCTTGTGTTTGGAGTTGGGTATTGGTTTTCTCCCAGATACAATACCTACAATACTTTGTTTGTTAAGTTTTTATTTCATTAAAGTAGACTGAGAAATAAAAGTCACTTGCAAAGCAATCTGAAAAAAATTAAAAATGTTCTGTTATGTTTGCTCCAAACATTGACAGTTGGCTTTCCCAGAGCTAACTGGACAGCTTTTTAAAATTGACTCTCCTTTCCAAGGCATTCAGTCAGTTTTCTTAGAGTTCATGATAATTTTTCCATATATTATGGTTCTTTTCAATGGACCCGCTGAGTATGAAGAGAACATTGAATAAGTATGCAGTCATTTGTTTCACCTAATAACTTAAAATGCTGATAACCAAGTTTGGGTCATATAATTCCATAGATTTGAAAAAAAGCAATTTTTTTTTTGGTAACTAAAACAGACATGTGTTATTCAAAGGTTTCAAACTGTGGGCTATGATGTTTCAAAAAGTCACTCTTTTGCTTTTCAAGAGTATATAATTACTCTTGTATGTAAAAGCAAACAAAAACATCAAGGCAAATGTTTGCAAATAGAGAACAAGAAACTAATAGTGTAAGCTTGAACATGCTAGTGGTCTTTCTGTATTTTCTCATTTTATTAATATATCCTTCCAATGACTTTGTGGTACCCAGGGATACTCAAGATTAACGTGTTCATCTTCACTGAAACTTTTAATTCTTCAGTCTTTTTTTCATTTCCTGCACCCACACTGTCCCATCTTAACCCCTGAGTGGCAGTTCTAGAAAACTGCCAAATAATATGTCTGGTTAAAAGCTTATGCTACTCGGCATAGAAAATAATAAAGCAACAGGAATGTAACCCCTGATCTCTTTGAACCAGGAAATGGCTTTTCAGGCCACAATGCCATTGACATTTTCCAAACAGAAGTCAAATGAGTTGCAGGCAACAGAGTAAATGTAAACATCATACTTGGCAGCCTTCTGTGTATTTTTTTCTTCACATAAAGTTACGAACACTGGTAATATTTGAAAGGAAGGACCATTGCAGAAATAATCTCAAATTTTATTTTTCTCTCTTGCCCTGTTGCCTTCCTCTTTTCACATTTTAACCTTCTAAGAACACTTCAGACCCATCCACTCCCTCAGAGTATGCCCACTTGCTATGAAGCCATTTATTTGTATGGAGAAGTCTTAAGCTATCCAGCTTAATTTTGGGTACAATTTCCAATAAATCTCTAACCAGTATTTTATATTTTGTGTCCCTTAGACAGACTAAAATAGTCAAAGGTTAATTTATCCATTCAATTTAAAGGTATTTAATGCAGTCCACTAACTTTTTTCTTTATCATCGAGGAAATCTGATTATTTTTCTGCCCACAAGTTATTGCAAATGAGATGGAATTTCAGTACTTGAGACAGCACCTTTCCCATCCTGAGTCCCGTCAAGCCCTGCAAAGGCATTGCCAGGTGGGCCGTCCTCGTTTTTCCTGCCTGACTTCGTCCTTTGCTATGTGCAGCCTGTTGACCTAATCTGTCTTTGGAAACAAAATAACTTTAAATCCCCATGGCCTCATGAGCTTCTACACCATGTGCAGTTCTATTTTTTTAAACAAGACATTTCCATGTAATTGCATATTCTCTGAAATGTTTTCTCCATAGCCAAGTAAACTCAACAAGTTAACTTTTGAGATAATATCTAAAAAGAAAATCTTAGCTGCCTCAGACTTAAGGAATGGGTTTCATTTAAATGTTTCCTGTTTCAATACCTTGCCTGATAGAACTATTATGTGTAACACAAAGTCTGACTCAATTAGAAACTAAATTGTCACAGTTGAATTTTACTCTAGCTATAGAAAAAGCTAGAACAAATTTGAACTACTGGAGAAAGATGGTTGATACCATTCTTATCTGGAATGTTCCAGTGTCTCACATTGATTATAGTACCTTTGTCATTGGACTGATGAATTAATTTAAGGCACTGTTCAAAAGCCAAATGATTGACAAAATGAAGAAATTTGTTACTTTTTAAAAAATCTAAATAAATAAATAAATAAATAATAAAAAATCATTTAGAGCACTAAATAAATTGCAATATTGGTCATAAATAATAGTCTATCTCTATATCGGAAATATTACACCCAAAGCCATCTACCAAGTTGAAGAACATGACTGCAGAATACTTAGAAAGCTTAGGATCAGAACATTCCCAAAATGCATACAATTTGAACAGAAGCATCTAGCACCAATTAGTGCACATGGTCAGCATGCAATGTTAATTTGTCTGATTTCAACTACTTGCTTAACTGTGAAGAATACATTTTTGACCTTTAAAGTGATATTCTTTTAAGTCAAACTGGAATGGAAATATTTTACACAATATCCCCTTTATTCTATTCAGTGTTTTAAATTTTCTGGTATTAATATCTCCACTCTTTTAATTTAGTTTGCAATTGTCTCTTTATTTTCCAACTTTCTTGACACATTTGTTTTAAGCTTGTTTCTTGAAAACAGCATATAGGGTTTTTGCCTTCTAATGTAAGAGTTTTATTTGTTCATATTTGGTTTTAAGTCCTGTATAATTGATTTTATTTTCTACCTAATTTTGTTATTTATTTTATATTGTTATTTCCTCTTTCTTTATTTTTGTTGATATGATTAACAAAATCCATTTCAAATGTCCACTCCATTTATTGCTAACTGCATTTTCTATCCTCTTCATACAGATATTCTACTATTACATGAAGTCAAGATAAAAATCATTTTCTTTCATGAGACCTGCAACCTCCTGCCCACCTCAATTAGATGACAGCTTTATATTATAATACATTTATTTCTATCCTCTCTTAGCATTTTCTTTGCCTTCTCCCATGGTAGCAGTGGACTTCCTCCGGTTCATCTCGCATTTCTTACCCCTGTGTTTGCTAAGATAGGTGAAGTTCTCCTTTATTTTCCATATTTCCCTTCCCAGCTCCCTTGCACTCAGGTGAGGCCGTGTAACAGGTTTTGACCAACGAAATGCAGGCCAGGAACCATGTGGGTCATTTCTGGGCTGATGCAGTGAAAAGCCTTCATGCAGTCTACAACCTTGCTTTCTCTCTTTGAAAAATCACGGAGCAGTGCTTGTCTTTAGATGGTAGAGCCACAAAATTTAAGCAGCTTGAACTTTCAGAGGCCTCGTGCAGGTCAGCCGTCTGCTTGCCCAAGGGAAAGAGGATTAGTATGAGCAAGCGAGAAGTAACTTTTTGCTGTAGAAAGCCACAGAAATTTGAGGGCTGTTTTTCACCAAAATATAGCATATTCTATTCTTCTCTTTCAAAAGTACTTTTCACCTTTTTTATTATATATTCTCACAAATATGCATGCGACAATGCGTACATCTATTTCCTTTTTGCCTTTACCTTCCCCTCTCTTGAGCTCTGTGTAATAGTTTATTTGGTGATTATCTAATGTCTTTTCTCAATTATTTTTCTCACAGTGCAAAATGAATGATATACATTCTAAACTCTTGTTTCTATTTTTTTTAAGGTATACGCTATCTTGGCTTGATCTATAATTCTTGAGTTGCAGTAATTTTTTTCTCATTAGTTTGTAGATACTATTCCACTGTCTTGTGGCCTACATTCTTGCAGAGATAAATCTCATGCCAGTTTGATATTTTCCCCTTAGGAGTAACAGGTGAGTTTAACCTTGAAGCTTATTCGGTTTTCACTTGATATTTAGCATTCAAGACTTTTATGCAGAATATGAGTGCAATTTCTGATTGACCCAGCCTGGAATTGAGTGTGTACCCTTTGAAATTTTGAGCTCAGGTTTTTCTTCAACTGTAGAGATCTTCCTTCTATATATAATATTTGTGGCAGGCAGCCTCTAAGTTGGCTCACAGTGGTCTCCACCTCCTGGTATTCGTGCACTGTGGAGTCCCTGCGAACATCGTCCCAAAGTTGGTCTGTTGCATACAGCAGAAGTGATGGTATGTCACTTCTGAGATTAGGTTATAAGACTTTGCCTTCTGTCTTGAGCACTGATGCTCACCCACTTTCACTCTTTCTCTTTGGTCACTTGCTCTGGGGAAAGCCATTCTGTGCACTGATCTATGGAGAACCCCATATGGTAAGAAACTGAAGCCTCCTACCAGCAGCCGCATGAGTTCAGCGATTACAGCCTCAGCCTCAGTTTGACTGCAATCTCACAAGAGACCCTGAGCTAGAAGCACCCTGTTAACCCTCTCTGTAATTCCTGACCCATGGAAAACTGAGATGATGAAAGTATAGTATTTTAAGCCACATAGTTTTGAGATAATTTGTTATATAGCAATAGATATTTAATATCATATTGTTTGTATATTTATTGTCTTTTTGCCATTTGTTTAACTTTTTTCTTCTAGAATTTCTATTTGTCACCTGTTTGGCTTCTTAAATACAGTAATTCCCTCATGATTTTCAACTCCTTAATATTTTTGTTCTGGACAATGAAATCATTTTACACTTGATTTTCCTGTCCAATAATTCAAGTTTCAAAAGTGATCAATGGTTCCTGCAATTTATCTACTGAATTGTTTAATTGGAATATCATGTTTTTCATTTTAATTCCTGTGGCTCATTATTGGGAGGTAAAAAGTTGCCTGTTCCTGCAGAAACAGCTGGAGGAATTCGACTTTTCCTAGACTCAAGACAAGATTCACCCTGGGCATCCAGCTCCTTCTTTGGCTTTTGTGAGCCACATCAGTAATGCGAGACTGGTGCAGGCCTTCCTACAGATCTCCACAGAGCTCAGGACGCCAGGCCATTCTCAACACCCTGCTTTTCAGTCTTTGTCCCCAAATTAAGGTGCTACTGTTCAGTCTCTTGGGTAGCAACAGGTAAGACTCCCCTCACCACCTCTCTCTGTCAAAACCCTCAAAGAACAAAAGCCTGCACATCCTCTATTTCATGTAAAGTACATTGCTTTTTAGCCAAATAGAGGCAAAAAGCTTGGAGTTAGAAATATGCGGAAAAGAAGTGACTTTAGGTTTTCATTTGCACAGGCAAATTTAAGAGAAAAAATATATTTGACTGCTGAACCTTCGTGTTTGGAAATAGAAAGTCATAACATATGCAAAATATTGCTCAATAAAAGGAACTAGTGTATTGTTATCATACAGTCACTACATAGAGAATAACAGGCACTTTCCTGCTAAAAGTAACGCTGAGTTAAGGAGACTAGAATCAGAATTTTGTTGTCTTTTCAAAGCCTAATATTATTGGGATAAATAAATTCTTGCATTTTCAACGATATGGAATCATAATCCAAGGAACTTTTCATCTTAATAAGGTTCTTTTAAGCTATTTTTTAAAATTAAGGCTGCTATAAATTAGGCATGACACTAAGTACTTTACACAAATTTTCTTTAATTTTTCAAAATCCTAACATTTTAGTTATGTGTTCTCATTTAAAGATTTGAAGAATGAGAAGCTAGTGGTTAAAAGCATGTGTTCTAAAGACAAAATGACTGATTATTTTTCCTTTCTGAGTCCTAGTTTTTTCACAGTTACTATAGATGGAGATACCACTCATGCCTCCCTCTAGGACTTTGGTAAAAATTCAAAGTGGGGTCCAAGGAAATCTGAGTTGCCCAGGTTGATAAGAAAAATGTTGGTGGAGTGCACAAAGTATTTTAAAGCCCTCCTAATCATAAATTTTGAAGCAAAGAATAGACATGAATCAATTTTTAGTAGTGAGGAGAGCATTTTGGGGAGCAGTTAGGGTTAGGGTTAAGGTTAGTGTTTCGTATCAAGGCAGCAAATCCAATCCCCTTTGGAACACTCTTTTTCAAAAGCTTAAGAGATATAAGAGGGAGTTTCTAATACCTCAGAAATAGTGACTACGGTGCTACATCCATATACATATTTTAGCTGATGTAAAAGTACCCTAAAATCAGATGATGAAGCAGTATTTTGCTCAAAAGGCCCCTTTTTCTTCTAATCACTTAAAATCCAGCTCAAGAATCTGCCAAATCCTGAATAATTATGTAAGAGATCTAATCTTTCTCCCATGTCATTATAAATCACAGAGAACAATGTTCAGTTCTAGCCCCACAGAGTTTTTGACTGCTAAGTACACAGAGAGCATTTCAAGGGTCACATACCACCAAATAAAATTATGGCTAGAACAGTGCTTATACATGTCAATAAAGGAAAAGAAACCAGGATATCTGCAGAGAGATATCTTACAAGTCAAAAACACACACAGGTGATTGCCTGGGAAGTTGCCCACCGCTAAAGCCACCCCAGCCATCCTGTCATCTTCCACTGGACAATAATAATGATAATAATAATAATAATGTTTCAAGGTCACCTCTGGCCACAAATTTCTCAATTATTTCACTTTGAGAGTGGCAGCCATACCTTTACAAGGGTGACAAGGTGACTAGTTGGTGTTGTTGGGAAAATTGGAAGACTTCCAAGTAGCACACTGCTCACATATTAAAGTCAGTGGCCAAGGAGAGTTGAGGAAGGGGGAATTATTCCTCCACAAAAGAACATAGATGACATCAATATGTCATTTTGAAGGTGCTGGAGTCTAAGTAAATCCATGCTGCTACAGGTCAAAAGTCATGAGAAAACCCAAAATTATTCATCTCAGTCTTGACAGTCCAAAACTACACCCAGAAAAGTTTGAGACCAATTTCTTACAAAAGAAAAAATTTAATGTAAGTATTTAGAGAGCAAGTCCTTGCACTTGGAAATTCTGGCCCTTGCCACTTCTAGTATTTCCCACCCTGTACTTCCTTCTTCAATTCAGCTTCTATGATAATATTCCAGTATCATAATGTTTACTTTTTATTTTCAAAATGGTTGTAAATTTCCTTAAAATGCTTCTAGTTTGAGCCTGTGACAAGAGAATGCCTTCAAATTTGCAATGAAAAACAATAAACCAAGTAAATAATTATCATCTATTTATGATTAAATACCCTCTTCTCTCTACTGTAAACCCTCAACATAGTTTCCATAGGCACACACTGGGAAACAACTATATGGTACACTATTCAACCCCTCTTTAAATATCATTATTCAAAAATATAAAGCTGAGATAATCCTACTAACTAATCAATGTCCTATAAAAAAACCTGAATCTGAGGAACAAATGATAGAGGGAAATTTCTTTCAGGCATCTTGAGGAGTTATTTAAGCCTTCCGAAGAGCTCAACTTCTGGAGAATTATTAAGGCAGAAAAAGAAGAATGTGATTCAGGTATTATAAATATGTTTCTTTTTCCTCAGTGGCTTTTAAATTTGTGTCAAGTAATCATTTTATGAACTCTCAGCCCTCAAATATTCATGACAGTACAAGTTTTTCCTTGGCCATTTATTTCATAAGGTCAGTGATTCAAGGTGTTCATGTTTTGTGGGGAGGGCGGGGTTTGGTATCTGTGTGTCTATTCTCATTTAGTAGGAAAGATGAGTTGAAAATGCAGTTAATATAAACTATTTATTGAGTACTTGCTACTTATTATATTGTTTTCTGTGCTTTACACATAGATATTAACTTGGTCTCCTTTACACCATGTGAGATAGGTAACGTTATCTCCATTTTAGAAATGAGCAAACAGAGACACAGAAGGTTTAAACAAATTTCTTTAAGCTATAGAGCCAATAAATGATATTGCTAGGGATTGAACCTAGAGCACCTGGCTTCAGAGTTCACTCTTTTAACTACCTGGCTGTACTTGAGTCTAAAAACATTTACAATGTATTCTTTTGGACTCCTTAAATTCAGAATCAAGTTGCTAATCCAGAAGCTGTTTGCACATTATGTTGGTTTCTAGATTTCCTACACAAATGGAGGTGAGAACTTGTTCCTTGTGAATGCTGAATCTGCTTGGTTCCCTTGTCCTTTATGCTAAAGAGAGAAGATATACTTTAAGATAAAGGTTTACAAACAGGGGGGAAAAAACCACCTAAACTCAGCACACGTCATAAACACAAATAAAAAATGAAAACGAGGGTTGTGGAGAGTTGCATAGTTGCATTTTTCAAAGATGACCACAATAATCTCTCTTCTCTCGTGTACCACAGTAGGAACGTGTGCCCTGCAGGTGCCCCACCAGAAGTCCCACCAGAGTCTGGATAGGCTGTGACTGGTTGAACTAATAAAGCCCAGTGTGGTGATGGGGCTCTCCAAACACTCTCTCGGGATAATCCCCTTCATAGCTCAGCTTCCATGTTGAGAGAAGCCACATGCGGCTGTCCTGGTCAACATTCCCTGCTGAGCTCAGCCTTCAACACATCCCAGCCCAGGTGCCAGACATATGGGTGGAGAAGCCTCCAGGTTGAGTCCAAATCCCTGTCATTCAAATCAGGCCCAGCAGAGGTCCCAGATATCATGGAGCAGAGACAAGACATTTTGCTGTATCCTGTCTGAATTCCTGAACTACAGAATCTTTGAGAAAAATAGAATTATTATTATTTATTTCTTTTATTTTTTGGAACAAAGTCTGAGGTGCTTTGACTATACAGTAATAGTAAATGAAATAGAATTGGGTACCTAGAAATGAAGTACTGCCAAAACAAAACCTAAAACAGGTGGGATTTTTTTTTTAAGATTATGTGTCAGGTAGATGTCCAGAAGACCCTGTAGTAGGCTAAATAATTGCCCCTCAAAAGATGTGCACATCATCATCCCTGGAACCTGTGAATGTTATCTCATTTAAGATTCTTTGCAAATATGATCCAAGTAAGTATCTAGTGATGGGGAGATTATCCTGGATTATCCAGATGTGCTTTAGATGCTATCACAAATGTCTTTATAAGAGAAAAGCAGAGCAGATTTGGCACGCACAGAGAAGAGAAGGCAATGTCATAACAGAGGCAGAGACTAGAGCGATGCTGCCGTCAGAAGTTAGAAGAGGCAAAGAACAAATTCTCCGCTAGGATTTTCAGAGGGAGCACGACCCTGTCAACACCTTGACTTTGCCCAGTGAAACTGATTTTGGACTTGTCTTCCAGAACAGTGAGAGAATAAATTTCTGTTGTTTTCAACTACCCAGCTTGTCATAATTTGTTATAGCAGCTGCAAGGGTGAGGGAAACATGCCCTTTCCCCCAAAAGTTTGCTGAAAGCTCAACTCACAATTAAGGCAGATTAATAAGAGAAAGGTTTATTTACCATGCACATGGGGAGAATCACAGAGTGATTACCCAATATCCCAAGGAAGTTCAGATATTTTTATACACAACTTTTAGAGGGGAGGGGGGAAAATGAAGAGTATAAGTAATTCTGTTTAGGGGTGATGAATGGTTGCTAGGAAGGATGAATAGATGGGGTAAACAGATTGACTTGTAAAATAATCCGAGAGATAGGTATTATGTTTCAAATGATTTGGGCCAGGTCTGGTTGCATTCTTGGTCTTCTTTCCTGCAATATACTGAGATAACAGGGAGAGAAAGGGAAGTCAAT
Source organism: Daubentonia madagascariensis (assembly GCA_023783475.1). NCBI lineage: Eukaryota > Metazoa > Chordata > Mammalia > Primates > Daubentoniidae > Daubentonia > Daubentonia madagascariensis. The sequence goes on from JAKFHU010000760.1 coordinate 11,828,761, forward strand.
TAATTCCCCCTTTGATCTTTTGATCAGGTCAGTCTGGTTTATGGAGATAGAGGGAAAGCCCCCTCCAATGCTTTGTTGATCTCCAGGGGCCTACAATTCAAAATATTCTTTATACCAAGGAGTCATGTTTTGGGGTGAAATTTCCTGAGCTCCTTCACAGCCAAAGGAAAATAATATAGCCCTCTAAGAGATAGTCCGTGAAGGTCTGAAAGAGACTGAGTGGATTGTTCCTGGAAGCCAGAGGCAGGAAACTTGTATATGTAGTGGTAGAAAGCCTGTCAACACCGTTACCCACAGCAATATACTCAATAAGAAATATACTAATGAATTCAACAAGCTAGGTGAAAAGGTTTCTGGAAGGGGAACTGAAGGTGCACATGGCTACTTCTAGTTGGCTATAACAGAATGTGAGAGCAGAGAGAGATTAATTAAAAAACAAACTATTTATTTTCTAGAACAACTTTAGAGGTGTCAACGGAAAAGAACCCAAACTCTGTAAAATAATTTAAAGAGGTTTATTCTGAGCCAAATATGTGTGGCCAGGGCCAGGAGAACCATGCCCAAGGAGCCTTGAGTAAGTGGTCTCTCCAGGGTGGTTGAGTTACAGTTTGTTTTTATACATTTCAGGGAGACAGGAATAAATCAAAAATCAAAAAGTCATAAATCAATACATGGAAGGTGTACTTTGGTTTGGCCAGAAATGGCAGGACATCTTGAAGTGGGGCATTACAGGCTATGGATGGGTTTAAAGAGTCCTTAGTTTGTAAGAGGTTAAGAAATGAAGCTTTGTCTAAAGTCTTGGAATCACTTTGTGAAGGGAAAATGGAAATTCACTAAGAACCTTTTACCCTGAAACAAGAAGCCATAGCCCTGTTTATGTTAATTGCTCATCTGCTTCTGTAAGACTGCTTGTTGCTTTGTGAAACTGACTAAGGCCTGCAGCTCATGCTCAGGTAAACAGCTCCTCCTTGCAGCAGCTACCTTGTAAATTACAGTAACTTCTGTATGTGTACACTTCCTGGTATAAGTGGCTCTGTACCTCCCCCCTTGCTCTTGAAGTATAAAAGACAAGTCCCCCTGACCGGGGCGGGGGGGGGGGGCTCAGAATTTGGTGGAGGATCCCTCTGAGCCCACCGGCATTAATAAACCTGATCTCTCTGCATCCTCGTGTACCTCTCGGTGTTTCTCTCGGCAACATGACTCCGGTTTTGCTGTTACATTTTAAGATAAGGACTTAAGTGGTCACTTAAATAAATTGATGACCTGCAGGTATGGTTTAATCTTTGTCTTGCATAGATTTAGGACTGTTAATGAGTTACAAGGATATCTCCAAGAAGGGAGGGAGACATGATGAAGCATGTCCTCTCTTCTCATGGTCAGTGACTCAGCTTTAGGGCATTTCTGGAGTTCTCTTGGCCAAGAGGGGGTCCAATCAGTCAGCTGTGGGGCTTAAGATTTTATTTTACTTCACAGAAGACTTAGCAAAGTCTTTCCAGACAGAAAAAGCTTCCCAAATAAGAAAGGGTCATTGGTTCAAATATTAAATACAGAGTGCTAGCAGAAAAACATTGTTTTAGAGTCAAGATGTGACTTAGATGTGACTACAAAACCCTTTATGAAGACCTCAGAAAGACTTATGTTTGTGCCCCATAGATAATATTCAGATAGACAAAAAAAATCTTTCTAAAAATCTTTAGGGCCTGCCTTTGTTAAAAAAAAAAAAAAAAAAATCAGGGCTTCTGAAAGTATTAAGAATGTTATTACACAGAAGTTCCACAAAGGACCTGAAGTAGAAATGGGCTTGTCGCTAAAAGATTTGTAAATATAGATTTTTCTAAATGATTAGATTTATAAATCAATATATAACAAGCCCATAATGTTTTTTAAAGAAATTATATCAGCTGGGACTAAAAGGGACAGAGACAATACCAAATGAAAAGAGGACTTTGAACCCCTGAACTTCTACAGTCAAGATTCAGGATAAAAACAAAAATAAAGAAACAAACAAATGCAAATCTGCTCAGCTGTAGATATGGGCTACTGCTTATAAAAAGGAAGAATGACTTGGGGGTGGGACAAAGGGCCCAGAATGAATCCAAGAGCCACAGAGACATCTCCCATGTTGTAGGTCTAATCCTTAATCAAGGAACTGGTAACATGTTTCCTACTGGATTTCAGAATTGCTATAAAACAGTGATTCCATTTTGGAATAGCAATGTTTATCATATATCTGTTTGACTGTTCCGTGTTTGGTGTTTTAGGGACAGATAACCTCCCTCTTACGTTCACAGGTCAGAGTAAGAGAAATCATAGTTAAGTAACTGCAGTCAAGGTCTCTCATCTACATATCACCCAATTTAGACGACAAGATTTTGGGGCTTGAGCCTGAAATGAAGGTCAAAATGGAATAAGGCTTTTCAGGGTCTTGGGAGAAGATGACTTTATTTTGCATGCATGCGGATGTAAATTGTCATGGCCAAAAGGCAAATTATGGCATACTGTTTTTTCTAAAGATGGCCACCAAATATATCCCATCTACTTTTCTAAAATGTGCCTCGCTACTCTCTCATCAAAAAGTGTAGCCTATGCCCTCTCCTCTTAAATCTGCATTTGCTTCAACCAATAGAGCACAGTGGAAGTGTAACAGAGTAGTTGCCCCTCCTTGCATAGATATGGAAGCATGAAGTTGAGGGTGAGGGATATGTAACAGGGAAGGGCCTGAGAAAAAACGGCAAAAATATTTTCTGTCTCTTTGAATCTTCCCCCACTCATTTTGAGAACTGAAACCTGCACCCCTGCCTCAGGCCAGTGGTTGGGAGGAGCAGAGAGAGGCCTTTTGTTTTTACATCCCAGGCCGGTAGTGCCAACCCCCCAGCTGGGCCCAGGTGGGGCTTTGTCTTTGGCAGAGATGGGAGGATTCGAACAGTTAACCACAATAGCCTAGAACTGAGGGCCCCCATTATGTTCAGGAAATTTGGATTTTGAGACGAGAAGGTCTACCATTTTTCCTCCTTTGCTGGCAAAGTAATAAAACTTCTCTTTCCTTCCCCTCAGACCACTTGTCCTCATACCTCTGATTCAGCCTGGTGGACAAGTACCAAGCTTTCGGTAATAGAAGTGCTGCTATGTGACCTTTTATACCAGGTCATAAAATGCCATACTACTTTTATGGTGTGGGACATTTGAGACACTCTTTCTGTGGATATTGTCTCTTGGTATGTTACCTCACAGAACTTAGCCACTGTGCTGTGAATATCCTAACCCAAAGGGACAGGCTGCGGGTTGGTATTCCAGTCAATAGTCCCAGCTGAGGCCAGCCTTGAAGTCATGCCCACACAGATAAAGAAGCCTCCAGATGATTCCAGCCCTCATATATTTGAATCACCCTCAGCTAAGGCCCCAGACGTTATGGGACAGACATAAACCATCCCTGCTGGGCCCTATGGGAATTCCTGACCCACAGAGTCAGCAAACGCAAACAATTGTTACAGTTTTACAGTGCTAGATATAGGATGGTTTGTTACATAGTACTAGTAACCAAAACAAGGATAGATCAAAGGGTACTAGAGTGGAGGAAGAAGTTACTAAAGAAATGTTGGAGAAGTGAATAGACACTGATACCACAAACGCTGTTTTCCGGCCTAGACCATTTTATTAATAGCAATTAGGCTTTTCACGGGATATGAAGCGCAGAAAGGCATAAAGAGACCAGTTAGTCCTACACGGATCACAAGCAGCTCATCAGTTTAGAGCAAAATCAACTATGTACACAATAGCAGCACGGAGAAAGTGTGCCATCAACACATTTTTGGGTGATTGTTAGATGCTGGAGAAATCGTAAGTAAGTAGTGTGTTTGTAAGTTTGCCTGATTTGCCAAAATATCAGTGATGTTTTAAGCACGGGGGTTGGAGGCAAGCAGGAGGAGGGAGAGTGGAAAGGAATTTTAAATTATCAAAGAAAGGTTCAGCCCAAACCATTTTAATGAAAACAAGACTTTATAGTAACGTTGCCAGATATTCCAGTGGGTTCAAAGCATTTTTAATTCTTAACAGTACACAAGATGCTTTTTCTGCAATAACTTGTTTCCTTCACCAAGACAGATGTATGCATTTTACAGACAGCATTCTACTACCAGGTAGGTCTTTGCATCTCTTATCAAAAACATGGTCCGCTGTTTATACATATAGGAATTATTATGTTTTAGGCCAAACTCTATCCTCTTTTAAAAGAAACAATGTTTAAAAAACTAAATGTTAAAAAAAAATGGCCAGAATCAATTCATTATTCTGATTTAGCACAAGTCAACCTGCTCAAACAAAGGAGAACAAGACTTCCAGGTGAGGATATCTTCTCATACTAAGGAGCAACAACAAATCGATGCAATTATCCAAGTAGGCAACCAAGTTCACGATTAAGAATTGTGACAAGAACAATACTAGTATGTGTAACTAAGTGCTAACAATGTTAATTTGGCCATTAACTCAATGTATTAGTTCTCTATTGCTGCATAACAAATTACAGAAATTTAGCATCTTAAAACAACACCCATTTATTAGCTTACCTTTTTATAGGTCAGAAGTCCAGAAGGTCAACTCTGCTCAAAGTCTCACAAGGCTGGATGGGCGAGGTGGCTCACGCCTATAATCCTAGCACTCTGGGAGGCGGAGGCGGGAGGATCAGTTGAGCTCAGTAGTTCAAGACCAGTCTGAGCAAGAGTGAGACCCCGTCTCTAGTAAAAATAGAAAAATTTAGCCTCTCCTAAAAATAGAAAACTTAGCTGGGCATCGTGGTACGTGCAGGAGGCTGAGGCAGGAGGATCACTTGAGCCCAGGAGTTTGAGGTTCCAGTGAGCTATGATGACGCCACTGCCCTCTACCCCAGGGTAACAGAGCAAGACTCTGTCTCAAAAAAAAAAAAAAAAAAAAGAAGGGATCGTTTTGTTTTTGAAGTCTTTATTCTACTTTCATGATAAAACACCATGGCTCCAAGGAAAAACATTGTTTTTCTAGTGTGGCAGTCAGCGTGTTAGATTCTTTCTGACTTACTCTTCTGAAACCAGCTGGAGAACATTTCAAAAGGCTCGTGTGATTAGGTTGGGCCCATTCAGATACTTTTCCTATTCTAAGGTCAACTATCAGTAATCCCAACATCTGCAAACTACCTTTTGCCTTGTAACGTGACATAATGGGGGGGGGGATGCCAGCAGTAGGTCACAGGGGCATCTTTGAATTCTGCCTGCCACAGTTGTCATCATCAGTGGAACCACATTGTTAAAACTACAAACAAAATCACTAATTTGCTTTCATCTCTCCCTATTTAGATGGGCAATTGCAGCTCTGAGGAACTGAAAGTGGCCTGTCAACCGTATCTAAGTTTTAGAGTCAGAAAGAGAACTTGGAGTTCCACTTCTGCCTCTAACCAAAGCTGTGATCACAGACATATCCACTCAGCACAATGAACCTCAAGTTCTACATTTGGAAATAAAGGAAAAAATAATACACATTCCATAGGGCTTTGTGAGAATTAAATGAGCTAATAAATGTAAAAATGTCTAGTGCTGTCTTTTATACATTGTGGGCACTCAAAAGAAACCCCCAAGCTCTTCCTGCCCTTCTATAAAATTGCAGGTGGGCTGTACTTCAGCCCCATTGCCTCAGGCACTCAGCACATTTTCTTTTGTCAGTATTCTTTTATTAAGCAGCCACTTTGTGTCCACCTTTGCTTTCTGTAATAATCAAATAAAGGCAGAACAATAAACCATCAGTAGGTAAATATTTTAAATTAATTCTGGGTATACTGACAGTTACAAAGTTGGTTATATCAGTAAGTATCAAGGCATATTTACTGGGAGACTTTGATATGGATAAGAGAAAAAAAATCTGGAAAATTTGGTTTCAAATGTAATGCCAATAAGTGCTGGAAAAATCCTGTTAATTTTATTACAAACTTATTTTTCAGGAGAGTAGACACTAATATTAATCATATTTCTCTCTGTTAATTTGTAACGTAAGTTACTAGTATCTATACTTGTCATAGTTCAGAAAATTCCAATGAGGTAGACACATATACCTACCTACTCCCTTTTTGCTGATGAAATTTGAGACCTATTTAAGCAGCTCCTTCAGGATCTTAAGTTAATGGTAGGACCAGGAAGGTTTCAGAATAATCGCTTCCTACTGCAGACCAAGCTCCAGGTCTTACACATACCCCTGGGGCCATAATGCTACCTTCAGTGTTATTCTCACCTCTTCCAAATATATCTACCATCAAACGCGTGGAGACAGCTTGATGAAATCAGGTAAGCACAAACCAGAGTCAAATAGCAAGTTAAACTAGGTCATAGTTTGGTTTGTTAAGAGCTGAGAACTGCTTGCCAATCCAAAGGTCATATCTTATGGTTCAGAAATATCAGGTTCCCGAGTTTATTTATTCCTGTTCTTTAGAGAGCATCCTAGAAAAATCACCCACTTTACAATCAGTTGTTGGTAATAACTAAAGAAAGGACATGAAAAGTCAAAGAGACTTGAAGGAAAACAGATGTTTCTTAGTTTTTTTTCTCTGATGCTGAACAAAAAACCCAGAAAAACATGCCTTGCTTGGGTGCATTTTCTTTATAAAAATAAAAGTGAAAAAATCCTGTGTTTCTCCTATAAACTGAATTCAAAAGCACCCAGTGTCAAAAACTACCACCAAAATAATGATACTAGACCAGACCAGAAAGTTGGCATTGGTATCAATCCATCTGCAACTATTCCAGAAATTTGGAAGCACAGAGCTGGTTTCTGTCATCGGAGTTTGGACAGGACCGGAAAAAAAAAAAAAAAGAAAGAATTTTGAAAATACATTACTGAGGAGAACTCTAAACTTTTATTCCCCAATTGAAGAAAAGTTTTCCAAACTCTTGGAAACTTTTTAACTTTTGGAAATGTAGGAAAAGTCAAATATTAGACTTATGATTTTAAATAAGTAAATGATCAGTTTATAGATTGAAGAGTAACACTTAGTAAGATAAGGTTCAAAACTAGCTGACAAGAGGTAAATGCAAATTGTTTTCCTATTTGGATACTTTCTCCAAATTTTCTTTGATTTTTTTGTTCATTCCTTTGAATTGGCCAATGTATTTCCAGTAAAAGAACTCAAGCCACTCTTCTGTTGGGCTGAGAGCTGTATTTCAATTACCAAATCACTAGTAATCCAAAGTGCCAGTCACAAAAATACTTTGTCAATTAAAAAGTTAATATGGAAGTTTTATTGGTTCTTAAAACTAGCTTATTTGGTGAAGACTTTATATAAGAAAGACCTCATAGGTAGAAACTAACTCTTTTGTAAGTAAGATTATTTCTGTAGGATCTACAGAAAAGCACATAGTTCTTTTGTTCAGGAAGGATACAGTATGACTAGACTTACTTAGTATATAATTTTTCTTCCGTACCCTCAGTAAAGCTGGCTTGACTCTCAGAGCAGTTAGTGAACATCATCAAATATCTTTTAGTCTTATAAGTAACAAACAAGCAACTGTGCATTTATATTGTCAATTCTCCTCTTCCTATTTTTTGGTATATTTCAATTTTTTTTTTATTTTTATTTTTTGAGACAGGGTCTTGCTCTGTTGCCTGGGCTAGAGTGCAGTGGTGTCACCATAGCTCACTGCAACCTCAAACTCCTGGGCTGAAGCGATCCTCCTGCCTCAGCCTCCCAAGTAACTGGGACTACAGGTATGCACCACCACACCTGGCTGATTTTTCTATTTTTGTAGAGACAGGGTCTCGCTGTGTTGCTTGGGCTGGTCTCCTGGCCTCAAGTAATCTTCCTGCCTCAGCCTCCCACAGTGCTAGGATTACAGGCATGAGCCACTGCACCTGGCCCATATTTCAAGTTAAGCACTGTGAATGCAGTAATCTTCCTAAAACACTATTCTGACTATATTACCTACGTAAATAATTACAATGTTGCTTTCTATATCATAAGCAGAATCTTCCCTTTAGCTTTCAAAGAATGCCACAAAAATCTCACCAGGATTTTCCACTACTACCTGGTTTATGGTAAGTCTGGACTGGCCTCTCCACTTTTCCCAAATACCCCTCTCTTTTCCCAACACTATACTTTCCTGGTGCCATTCCCCTTTTGTGATAAACTATCCCATTCTTTCTCAATTAATAGATATCTTATGCCATATTTGCTCAAAAACCATTTTAATTTCAAACTGGACCAGAAAGAGAATATAATTTCATTATAAAAGATTCAGAAAATAAATGAACACAGGAATAAAATTTTAAATTCACTTTGATTCTGTCATCAAGAAATAGTCACTTTAACAATTTGGTGTAATATTTTTGTACTTTTTAATTTGGTACATGCTTTAAAAATGGCATCATACTCTACATAATATCTCATAAGCTCTATTTTCAATAGCTACCACATTATAGACATGCCAATAAATGTCTTTTCACACTTACTTCCTTGATGAGTTCTCTCAAACTATGTACCACTCACCTTCGTGTACCTTGCAGCACCCAACACATAGTGTGAGACGCAATCACATAGAGCAAGGTACAATCTGTATTATTTTGTGGTTTTGCAGCTTTTGCCTATTTACAATTATCAGAATAAAAACAAATCCACTAGTGTTTAATGACTTTTCAGTTAAATTTTATATAACATTTTATTTCATAAAAAAAAGATGAGTTAACTTGTCACATAAATAACCAAATAATGTATTTGATAATATATATTTATATTTTCATATAAAGAAATTCTTTAAAAAATTTTTTAAATAAGTTGAATCATAAAAGACTCTAAAAAGGAAATAAATTGAATCATAAAAGACTTTAAAAAGTAACATTATCTCTCCATAGAGAGAGATAGTGTTCTCTAAAACAAATTTTGATAATGTCTTTAAAATGATCCATATGACAAAAGGGCAGGGGAGACATCAAAGGCATGATTTTGACTACACGGGAAAAAGTACCCACGAGTGTGTCTCAAGCAAACGGTCCCAGATTGAAAAAGGGCATGGGAATCTTTTGGACATGAAGCTGCATCGTAGATTCATGGTCTCTGACTCACAGTCTAAGAAACTGACTCTGATTTTTAAATGAATATATGTAAAGCAGGAACTGGTCAGAGGCATCTAGCGCGTTCTTGTCACAAAGTTCTGAAACAATGATGCACACACACAATTGAATTACTTGAAGGCCTTTTTGCATGATAGAACTGTATGATTTCTAGTTCAACTGGGGAATAAAAATAACTTTTCCATTGCAAGGAAATCACACAGACAGGTGACAAACTAAGTGGTTGTTTGCAAGGATGGTCCCAGGATATACCATAATTGAAACTGGGGACGAATGTGTACGCAGATAGCAGTTATGTTCACCATGAATAACGAACATAATTTTTCTTTCCTTTTCTTTACTCTTCTACTTTCACTTACCAGTTCCCTCAGTCAAACTGCTTTCTCACTCTCTGACTCTAATACTCTTCTATTTCAATCACATAAAAACCATTGTATGGGGGACTGCAGGTAAAGAGTATAGAATCATTCAAGAAATCATAGCTCAAATGTTACAATAGGTCTGTAGATTTCAATTCACACCTTTTGCCTTCTTTGTGTTTCCACATTAACACTGCTAGATAATATAAAATACAAATAATTTAAGAAAAATAGCCACATACATAGCAAAGGTAATAAAATTGTTCCCAATATTATGGTATAGTGATTAATACCATTTAAATACTGAAACTGAGTTAAATGTTTAAATAGTTTTCTCACTTACTATGGCAGCTTTAAAATGGATTTCAGTAGGATGAGGAACATCTATTCTTATATGTAATACATTTTAGCTTTTTTTAAAAAAAATTGTAGGTACAGCACAAGGAAATTGCTATATACATTTTATTCAGAATTCTTTATCTTACATAATTTGGGGTGATTTAGTTCTTTTCTCAACTGAAATCTTTATTCAAAGTTAGCTTTTAGGAAATGTGGCTAGTACATGTATTTTGCTTTTCTGTCTAAGATATTCCAGAAATCCCTCAATGTACTTTTATGTCATCACCAGAAAACCATGCTAATTTTTCCCTTAAATTAGTGTTCCATGAGTTTTATTTCCTTTGAAGATAGTAAAGAAGAACTATATCCCAAAAATTACACAATATGTCACTTTTTAAAGAGGTTTTTTAAAGTCATCAGAGTCTTTGCCAGCAATTAATTTGGACTTGTAAAACATCACAATGATCCACTAAAACCTTATATTTATACAAGTCACTAAACGAAAGGAATTTTAGGTCACTTCTGATGATGACATAGTCACAGAACAAGGACATGACTTAGAATACATTCGGTGAGACTAGGTTTTTCTAAATCTCTTAAAATTATATAAGCTATATAAAATAAATTTATGTATAACAATTATTTTGTATTAGAATTTTATAATGCAACATGTTTGCTTCGGACAACCCACGACACTTGATGAAAATATTCTTTTCTTATTTATTCTGCAAACTTTCACTGAACATCCACTTTGTATCTTAAACTGTGCTGGAAACAGGGCCTCTGAGGATGAAAAAGACACAGCCCCTTCCTTTAAGCAGCTCAAATACACATACAAATATCAGTAAGAGTGAAACAACTACTAAGAAAGTTATATATGCCTTAGAAACACTGAAGAAACACTGCAATGTGTCTGCCTGTTTCCTACCTATGTGAGACAACCATTTCGAGTCTGCACAGCAGGAATGGAATGAAATTTGGAGATTTTTTTTCAAAATCAGTATGGAAATTCACAGGAATAAATTCTGAGTAGTTAACTTATGTCATGCAGAATTTGGACAACAAAATGATATTAGAAAAAAATCCATGAAAAGATTATTAGAATTCTAATTTTTTTAAGTGATAAATGGGCAATCCAGGAAACAACTCAATAAAGATTTTCAGATAAAAGATAACATCTAATATAAAAATGGTGAGCAACAGTTAGATATTTCTTCTGAAATCAGAATACAGGAAGATATGATCAATTTTCAATTTTGAAAAAGTAGATTCATTGATATGTACAATCTCCTATTAATAAGGGCTGTTTACAAAAGAGAAGTGTTGGTTAATTATTGGGTACACATATACAGGTAGACAGAGGAAATAAGACATAGTGTTCAATAGATCAGTAGGGTGACTATAGTTAATGTTAAGCTATTGTATATTTCAAAATAGCTAGAAAAGAATAATTCAAATGTTTCCAGCATAAAGAAAAGATAAACATTTAAGGTGACGGATATCCCAATAACCCTGAATTGATCTTTACACATTATATGAATGTATCAAATTATCACAGGTACCCTGAAAATATGTACATCTATTATGTATCAATAAAAAATAAATATTTTGGAGATGAAAAAAGAAAGGAGAAGGGTTGGAATATCTTCAGGAGAGATTTGTAAAAATAATAGATTTACTTTAAGCAATACAAGGAAGCAAGCCTATTACTTTCAGCTCTTCACGGAATCCACCACTCCTCCTCCCATCTGGGAAAGGCAAGAGAAGCATCTGCCTCGGTACTGACTCCTCTTCTCGGAGATGCTGATACCGCCAGCAAAGACGTACAAATAGCATGTACCCATCACTATGGGAAAATAGCAAATTGCCCCAACACTTAGCAGCACAATCACTTAATCTGCTCGCAGATTCTGTGGGTTGGGAATTCAGGCTGAGCACGGCGCAGCTCCATGGTGTCTTAGCCGCAGCTGGAAGACAGGCAGGCGGGTGGCTAGAATGATAGGAAAGCTCATTCACCCTGTATAGAGCACCCTTGACATGAGTGACTCCATCGTAAAAGACTCCATTTTAAAAGGCATCGTGTCAACAGGGACCAGATGTTCACAGACTACACCCAATCAGACGAGGGCACTGCCTCTTACTATCAGTCCTCACCAGAGGACTCCATGGCCATAAAAAGAGCAGAACTTTTTGGGCCGGGCCAGGTATAGCCATCCCCATAGTGACTGTTCAGCTGTCGCTTGTGATAAGCACTTGGCATCAGCTGCCAAAGGCTCTGCCCAATCAAGGACTCTACCTTGCAAGACGCTGACGATTCCTCTGATGACCGAACTGATGACCGACCAGATCAGTCCAGGGCATTGTTCTTGTCTGCATCGCTCTCCTTGGGCTGGTTCATTAACCCCTTTTCCTATCCCCTTTTTCCTTGATGTTAAATGTTATTAATACTTGGTTTGATGTGGAAATTTTAATCTATAACCTTTATATACTGATTAAATACACTACTATGTATGGTTTGCAGTATTGACTGACTTGTGGAATGGCTTAAGCCTGTGTGGTCTGCTGCTCTGACTACCGGGTGCAAGGGTAGCACTAAGGAGCATTGCCTTCTCAGGGAATCCATGTAGCTGGTGGCTTTTATGATTAAAATAGCAACAGTGAAAGTTTGACATTGTGGAAGGACACAAACATGCATGGACCTGGTTATGTCTGACCTTGTGCCACTCGCAACACACTCATTTGTCTGGGAGGCTGATTCTGGAAAAACTAAAATAGCTAGTTTCTAGCATTGGTGGGGCTCTGTAGTATCTGTCTCTATTTCTCCGTGGCCTTGCCACACGGTCTTTCCAGCATGGTGGCTTCAGAATAGCAGCGCTCTGTATATGCCTATTCCAGGCTTCCAAAGCTGGTGCCCTGAGAGGGAGAGAGCCACATGGAAACCAAACCTTTGTTTCTAACCGAGTCTTGGATTGGAGTCTCCAAGTATCAGCCCTGCAACATTCTCATGATTAGAAGTAAGTCACAAAGGCAGCTCCATGTTCAAAGAGAAGAGATTTAGGTGCCACCTTTTGTGAGAGGGATTGTCTAAGAATTTGCAGACATGTTTTAAAACCACATTAAGAGAGGCAGATAACATTTCCCAGAAGGTCTACTACATAATGTGAATCCAAATCATTAGGCTTTGTACTTATCAGATCAGTTTCATTTTAAAACAGCATTGTTTTTCTCCTTTTCTTAAAATTTCAAAATATTAAAGGGGGTGCAGGTGTTTTTGTTACATGGATACCTCGTGTAATGTTTCAGTGAGGGCGGTTGGTGTGCCTGACCTAGAACAGTGTTTATCGTCCCCAATTCGGTAAGTTTTTATCCCTCCCCCCTTCTTATTTCCTCATGTCATTTATATCACTTTGCAAAACACCGTTGTTATAATTACTAAAAATGTTGAAAAGATGAAGAATGTTCACATATACATTCAAATGTACACATCTTCCTCCTATAACAATTCAAAGTCTTAAAGACCTTGGAGTTATCCCATATCTAGTCTTCTGCTCCTTCTGGGCACGGGGCAGAAGGATCCCTCTTCACCCACCTGTGGTCAGGTGGGGCCGTGTGACTGGTTCCAGCCAACGGCTGTGAGCAGAGCCTGTTGTGCCACTTTTTACCAAAGCACAGAGGGGCCACTGTGTGATTCTTCCCCACTTTCTTCTCCATTGTTGTAACTTGTATTGTGTACCCCAAAAAGATATGTTGAAGACCTAACCCTCAGTACCCCAGAATGTGACCTCGTTGGGAGTAAGGTTGTTGCAGATGTAACTTGGTGTGCTAAGATGAGGTCATACTAGAGTAGGGCGAGCTCTTAATCCAATGTGACTAGTGTCCTTATATGACAAGAAGATGATGTGAAGTCACACGAGGAGGGAGTGCCATATGACACGGAGGCAGAGATCAGAGCTGTGCAGCTGCAAGACAGGGAGTGTCAGGGACCACTGGCGACACTAGAAACTAAGAGAAAGGCATGGAACAGATGTTTCCTTTGGGCCTTGGGAGAACATGACTCTGCTGACCCCTTGATTTCAGACTTCCAGCCTCCAGAACTGTGAGACAGTAAATTTCTGTTGTTTGATGCCACCTAGTTTGTGGTATTTTTTATATCAGTGCTAGCAAACGAATACATCCTTCAACATTAACTGTGGAGAAGGCCTCATGTTGAGACAGAGAGGCCAAAAGAGTCAAGCAGGGTGTTGTTGCCCTGGCTCACAATGGGTTTAGAAATAAACTTTTGTTGTATTAAGCTAACTGAGATTTGGGGGCGATTTGTTACTGCAGCATAAGACCAGCCTATCTCGACTAACAGCAGCACCCACTTACAATTATATTCGTTTCCAGAAATGTGTTTTAATTTGCATTCAACTTGATCTCATTTCGTAGAAGTGAAATTTATGTGTATTTTGCAACCCTGTAGTAACATGAGTGAGGGCACGTGAATATTTAGACATCAAAAATGTGTAAAAATATGTGCTGAGAGTAGCTATGATATATGAGAGTGTGTTTACTTTCAGACATTCCATAAGTGGGGTAAATAGGACAAAGGATGCTGAAGTAGTTTAAATGGATCTGTTTTTAAAAATGCATATATGTTTATTTATAATTACAAATATCAAGTAGGAATAAAACAAGATGAAATACATTCATAACTTAAGTTATACATTATAACGCAAGATTTTTAGACAGTGGATCCTATATAGTTACTTTACCTGTTATATATTTATAAAAAAACAATTTTTACAAAAGAAAGAATCTCTCATTTTATATCCTGGAGTCAAATGTTAAACAAATCTTCTAAAATCTTTTGTTTTAATTGCAGTAAAATACACATTATGTGAAATTATCATCTTAATCATTTTTAAGTGTACATTTTAGTAGTGTTAGGTATATTCACATTGTTGTGCAACCCGTCACCAGAACTTTGTCATCTTGCAAAACTGAAACCCTATATCCATTAAACAATAGTTCCCTATTTCCCTCTCCCTCTAGCTACTGGCAACTGCCATTCTACTTTCTGTCTCTATGAATTTGACTTTTCTAGCTGTGTCATATAAGTGGAATCATACAGCGTATGTCCTTTTACTATTGGCTTATTTCATTTAGCATAATGTTCTCAAGGGTCATTCATGTTATAGCATGTGTCAGAATTTCCTTCCTTTTTGAGGCTGAATACTTCATTGTGTTCATGTATCTATATATTCATCATTTAGTTTTATATACCCATATTACATCTACTATGTAATGTAATATACCCTTACTATTTGTGAACACTTGGGTTGTTTACACTTCTTGGCTATTGTGAATAATGCTGTAATGAACACTGTTGTACAAATTGAGATCGTGCTTTCAATTCCTTTGGATATATAGTTGAAAGCAGAATTACTGGATCATATATGGTAATTCTATTTTTAATCCTTGAGGAACCTCCATACTGTTATCCCTAGTTGCTGCACCATGTTACAGTCTTACTAACAATGCGCAAGGGTTCTAATTTCTCCACATCCTTACCAACAATTGTT
This sequence comes from Daubentonia madagascariensis, assembly GCA_023783475.1. NCBI lineage: Eukaryota > Metazoa > Chordata > Mammalia > Primates > Daubentoniidae > Daubentonia > Daubentonia madagascariensis. Next base: position 11,844,098 of record JAKFHU010000760.1, read on the forward strand.
ATTTTCTATTTTGTTTTGTTTCTTAATAGAAGCCATCCTAATGGGTGTGAGGTGATATCTCATTGTGATTTTAAGTTTTATTTCTCCAATGATTACTGATCCTGGGCATCTTTTCATATGCTTCTTGGCTATTTGTATGTCTTCTTTGGAGAAATGTCTAATCAAGTCTTTTGCCCATTTTTTAATTGGGTTTTTTCTGTTGTTGAGTATGGGAGTTCTTTATATATTTGGGATATTAACTTCTTATCAGATATATGATTTGCAAATATTTTCTCCCATTCGTATGTTATGGACTGAACTGTGTTACCCCAAATTCACACGCTGAAGTCCTAAACTCCAGTACCTCAAAATGTGCATTTGGAGATAAAGCCTTTAAAGAGGTAATTAAGGTAAAATGAGGTCATATGAGTGGACCCTAATCCTATAATGCATGGTATATTTTTGGAAGAGAAAACTAGGACAGACATGCATGCACACAGAGGAAAGATTGTTTGAGAACAGAGTGAGAAGGTGGCTGTATGCAAGCCATGAAGAGAGACCTCAGAAGAAACAAAACCTATTGGCACCATGATCTTGGACGTCTAGCCTCCATAATTGTGAGAAAATAAATTTTTGTTATTTAAGCCATCTGGTCTATTTTATGGCAGGCCTAGTAAATTAATATGCAGTAGGTTGCCTTTCACTCTATTCATTGTGTCTTTTGATACACAGATTACAAAAATAATTTTGCAATAGATACGTGAGGTTAATTTATCATTTATTGTAGCACATTAATTGCAAAGTCTACCACATTAATTCTTTTGATTAATAATTAGGTCTCCATAATCAGAAATACTTTGTTTTGATTCCCAGTTTTGCCATACATATAATCTATGTGATCTTGGACAAATTTCTTAACCAAAGCCTACAGTTCCCCATTTAAAGATGGAAATAATAATAATAATCCTTTCTTCACATAACTTTTGTTTATGTTAAAATAATGTGGGTGTAATTGGCATGAATTTCATCCCATTTATTCAGTAATGCAAAAAATGTAATATTTTCTATTAACAATGTGATTTTTCTATAATGTGATTTTATCTCTCTTTTGCAGCAATATATATCTGATGGAAAAAAAATATTGGTCAGGTATGGAGGAACTCAGTCATCTCAGACCTAAAATTTATCTAAATAGCATCTTAGCGATGAGGAATTTGCATAGCATCTTGGCACTGGGACAGAAGACCTGTTCCTGGATAGTGACATCTGTTCGGTGTTGCCCTCTGTGAGTTACTGCACTTTTTGGTCCTTGGATGGAGTCAGCCAACCACACTAGCATCTGTTGAGAAGCCTGCTGTTCTGGTACTCTCTGGCCACCAGTCAATAAGATCTATATCCTCCTTGACTGGATACTGAAGGGCCTCAGCTCTACTGCTCTATTTTCAGTTGTCCCTAGCCTTTTGGGGGCTCCTGAGAAACACAGATGATTTTCGAGACTCCAGAGAGTCAATCAGTTTTACTAAGCCTTGTCTGCCTCAACAAGTCACACTGCCATCTCTGCACATCTGCTCCTACAACAGGCTGGCACATCAGGGAAACCTCGCACTCTGCTTGTTGGCTTTCCTGAGGAAGCTGAGTACACATCGCTGCTTCAGATTTTTTCAACTAAAGGCTGATCCCACCACAGGTTGCCCTGGAGATGGAGCCAGGACCCTGTAAGGTCTCTATACAGAGAGCCTCACCTGTGCTCTTCTTCCCTTCCCAATTTTTCTTCCTCTTCCCAGCCTGTGGGATTCTAAATATGATCTAACTAGTTGGGGGAAAAAGCCCAGCTCTTACTATATATTCTCTGTTTATTGTTTAGATCTCATTTTGCCTCCTGTTGTTCGGTACATACATATTAAAACTAAAAAAAAAAAAAAAAGCTTTTTCTCAATGACGTGGACTCGGCCTTGAGGTTCAAAAGTCTATTTTAAAACAACAACAAAAAAAATACTCATCAGATGCCGTGTATTACTACTTTAAGGACCCTACCCTGAGGACAGTAAGTGTAAATGTCTTGCTCCACTGCTTCCTGAATCTGGGGAGTGGGTGGGAAAATGATAAAGGAAGCCGGAAATGTTAGAAGTGAAAAACACATCATCTTTATAATTTTATTCTGCCATGCATGTAGAGTACTCAGAACAATGCCAACTATATAATAAGGCCTGATTTATTTTAAATCTGTAGGAGATTAGCAGAGCATATATTGTCATAGTTTACAAGATAGGGAAATTGAAACACAAATGTTTACTTAATCGCTAACAGCCTCAGGCAAGTGGGAAAGGAACAACTAAAACATAGGTTCCCTGATTCTTTTCTGTTTTCTTTCCAGGATATTGTGTGGCCCCAGGCAGGTGGTTAAAAGTAATAGATACTAATTTGTCCTTCAGTTGTGCCGAGGCAGTAGTTCATCTTTGTTTCTTTTAAATAAAAATTCAACAGGCCTGAAATAAAGATATTACTTTTAAGATCTTTTCCAGGTTATAAGCCTTTCCCTAGTACTTTGTCAATTTTAACAAATGGACTTCTCTTCTATATAACACGGACATTCTGTGAATGTATAAGAGCATGAAAGCTTTTGGTATTTAAGTAGGGTATAGATGAGTAACATTTTGGGACTGTCATGTACATATTTTGTACATATTTTTATATAAATCATATGTATAAGAAAATAGGACTTGAAATGGGTCTAGCTTTGGTAAGTGTGTGAAAGTGAGAAAAAGAAAGTATGTGTTAATGAACGACCCCATATAAACTTCCAGGATGAGGAATAAAGTGATAAAAGAAACAGTGTGATATTATTTTTTACTAGACAAAATTATGAGGCCAAATTTTAGCATTTTGTTAGCTCAGTGAAATTTCTTTATACCATTTTTAAAGTGTTCAAGAAAAAATATAATAAGCGTGATGATAAGTAGATTTCATACTGGCCCACACTGATTTTTTTAGAGCACAAGGGAACATTCAATTCAATTTGGGCAAAGTAGATGGCAAAAAATTTCAAGTTCTCACCTTCCCAGAAACCTGGTCAATATACATAATAAACCTATATAATTCATTTTCATAAGGAAGGATAAAAATATCAGTGATGAAAAAAACGGAGAATTAATTTAATAATGACCTTTTGCCAAAAAAAGTCAACCCATTACTTTCCTTTCCATTTTGTTGTCCTAGAATAAGTTCTTATTCTGTTAAAAAAAAAAATTACTTAAGAAACCAAGCATTTTCTTTTATAATTTATTTAATGTAACTAACATTATTAACGCAAGAATTCCATATACATACAAATGTAAAATAATCTTTTCATCTGTGATCACCTTAAAACTGCCCAATAATAAAAAGACTTTCTGAGGTTGGTACATGTCTGTATCCATAAGAAACTCTTGTCTTGACGCATAAGAAAATAATGTATCATAACATGTCAGATGTCTCATAACAGATGGAGATGCCACAAAATTAAATTTTGTACATGGTGAACTAAAAGGAAAGGCTTCGAATAAGCTTTAGAAACATGCTGACAATTCAGGAGGAAATGGGTTTTGTGAAGCCCCAATGGATTTGCCAAACATAGGAACAGCTATATTGTTCTATTCATTTTGTGTGACTTTTATGTAATATTAGTTCTTTTGTGACTCCTAAGATTTTACTTTAATTTGTTTTGGAGATTGTTAAAATATAATTTTAAATTAATTTTTTTTTAATTAGCCAAATTTTGTCCATCTATGAATGCAAAGTTGGGAAGAGACACGTACAATCGGCTCTTTTGCTTTCTTGAGGAGGCATGGCATTGATTAAGTAGTTCATAAAATTGATGGAAGGACTTGAAATCCATGCCCAGAGCTAAGTCTCCAGGACCATGGTGCCCCAGAATGGCCATATGCACAACCTCCATTACTGTCATTAAACTTCAGATACATTGAGTTTGCTCTCAAGTGAACTGCATCCTTTTTTGCTGCCACCCACAAATGTGCCAACGTCACACTTGTGTCATAAACTTGACTTTATGATCAGTGCTATCCCTGGAAGCCAAATGCCTCTATTCCAACCCCACCCTCATTCCTATCAAGAAAACGGATTGTGCGTAAGACTTTTAAGTTATCTTGTTCCTACCTAAAGTCCCTTGAAGGTGTATCTGATGCCCATGATTTAGCTAAAAAGTTTGAGAAGTAAGTTTTCTGTGTTCTCCTTGGGGAGGCAGGATTCATAAGGTGGGAAATTCTCTTCATTAGCAAAACGTAGTACTTAAATGGAGCTAGGCAGCCAGGCAATGTGACCAAGATCAGCTACAATGACTAATTATGGTTTGATTTTTTAATTAATTAATTAATTATTTTTTGGTTTGATTTTTTTAAATAAAGTTTTTGGAGGTAATTGTAGATTTACATGCAATTGTAAGAAATAATGCAAAGAGATCCTATATGCCCTGTACTCAGTTTCTCTTAAAACTATGGTGAAATAACATAACCAGGATGCGGCATTGACACAATGTAGACACAAAATGTTTTCACCACCTCAAGCTCTCTCTTGTCACCCTTTTATAGCCACAGGCACTTCCCTTCCACTCTCCTCCTACTCCATCACGCCCTCCACCCCCACCCAGACCCCTGGCAACCACTAATCTGTTCTCCGTTTCTGTATTTTTTTACATAAAAGAATGTTTTATAAATGAAATCATTTAGTAGGTAACATTTCAGGATTGGCTTTTTTCATTCAGCATAGTTCTCTGGAGATTCGTCCAGGCTTTTGTGTGTATCAATAGTTCATTTCTTTTTATTGTTGAGTAGTATTTCACTGTTTGTTTACCCGTTCATCCGCCCATTGAAGACCATCTCACTTTTTCCAGTTTTGGATGATCACGAATAACACAGAAATGATGAGCTTTGGTGTATCTCACTTTTTCCAGTTTTGGATGATCACGAATAACACAGAAATGATGAGCTTTGGTGTACAGGGTTTTGGTGAGGACATAACATTTGCGTTCCTCTGGAATAAGTGCTCTGGAGTCCAGTTGCTGGGTTGTACATAGTGGTATGTTTTGTTTCTTTTTAAGAAGTTGCCGAATTGTTTTCCAGAGTGGCTGTTCCATTTCACATTTTCACCAGCAATGTATGAGTGATCCAGTTCCTCTGCATCCTTGGCAACATTTGGGGATGACATATAATTTTTTTAAAAATCTAAGCCATTCAGACAGGTGTGTAGTGATATCTCATTGCTGTTTTAACTTGCATTTCCCTAATCACTAATTATGTTGAATATTTTTTCATGTGCTTATTTGCCGTCTGTATTTTGTAGTCAGTCTCTTCGTGTTTTTTGCCCGTTTTTCAAGTAGGAGTGCTTGTTTGTGTTTTTTTTTTCTCTTTTTTCTGTTCTTTTTTTAATTTCTGAAAATATTATGGGGGTACAAAAGTTTTGGTTACATAAATTGCTTTTGTACCATTTCAGTCAAAGTTATAAATGTGCCCATCTCCCACAAGGTGTGCATTGTACCCCTTAGGTGTGAATTTACCCATCCCCTCCTCCCCCCCACCTGCTTGATTTCTGATGAATGTTATTTCCATATGTACATATGAGTGTTGATCGATTAGTTCCAATTTAATGGTGAGCACATGTAGTGCTTGTTTTTCCATTCTTGTGATACTTCACTTAGGAGGATGGTCTCCAGTTCCATGCAGTTTAATTCAAGAGGTAGTTAATAATTTTTTTTATGGCTGAGTAGTACTCCATGGTATACATATACCACATTTTATTAATCCACTTATATATTGATGGGCATTTGGGTTTGTTTTCTTTTTTTAAAAAACTTTTGAGTGTTGAGAGTCCCTTATATATTCTTGGTACAAGACCTTTGTCAGATATGGGATTTGCAAATATTTTCTCTTCTCCAAGTCTGCAGATTCTATTTTAATCCTCCTCACATGGGTTTTCACAGTGCAATTTTAGTGACGTACAATTTATCAAATTTGCCTTTTATGGATTGTGCTTTTGTATCGGGTTTTGGTGAGGACATAACATTTGCGTTCCTCTGGAATAAGTGCTCTGGAGTCCAGTTGCTGGCTTGTACATAGTGCTATGTTTTGTTTCTTTTTAAGAAGATGCTGAATTGTTTTCCAGAGTGGCTGTTCCATTTCACATTCTCACCAGCAATGTATGTGTGATCCAGTTCCTCTGCATTCCTGCGAGCATTTGGTGATGGCATATAATTTTTTCAAAGAAATCTAAGAATTCTTTTTCTAGTCTTAGATCTCAAAGATTTTCTCCTATTTTTCTCAACATTTCATAGTTTTATCTTTTACTTTTAAGTTTTTGATGCATGTTGATTTAATTTTTGCATAGAGTGTGAGGTTTAGGTAGGAATTCATTTTTTTACCAGTGAATGTCCAATTGCTCCAGCACCATTTATTTAAAACTCTATGTTTTCTTCAATGAATTGTTTTTGTACCTTTGTCAGAAATCAGTTGGGCATATTTATTTGGGTCTATTTGTGTGTTCTATAGTCTTTTCCATTGATCTATCTGTCTATCCCTCTGCTGATACCCAATGGTCTTCATTACTGTAATTATATAGCATGTCATGAAATTGGGTAGAGTGTAATAATTCCATCCAATTTATTGCTTGTGTCTTTGGAGATATTTAAAATGTTTTAGCCATTATTTCTTCTAGTACTTTTTCAGTCTCTTGCTCTCTTTCTCCTGTCCATCCAAGACTTTGATGACACAAATGTTAGATCTTTTGTTATAATCCCTCAGATCCTTTAGGCTCTGTGCGTCTCTCCCCAGTCTAGTTTCTGTTTTTCAGGTTGGGTAAGTTCTATTGCCCCATCTTCCAGCTGACTGATTCTTTCTTTTATCTCCTGCATTCTGCTGTTGGGGGACCATATACTGAGCTTTTTATTTCACTTTTTGTATCATTCAGTTCTAAAATTTCCATTTGGCTCTTCTTCATATCTTCTGGTAATTTGCTGATACTTTCTGTTTTGTGGATAAGGGTTTCAATTTTTTTTTCATTTATTTCAAGTGTGTTCATAATTATTCATTGAAACATTTTATGGTATCTGCTTTAAAATCCTTGTCAGAGAAATCTAACATCTCTGCTATCTCAGTGTTGGGGTCTATAGATTGCCATTTTTTATTCAAATTGTAGTTTTTCTGTATCTTGGTATTTTCAATTAAAACCTGAACATTTTGGGTATTACGTTATGAGACTCTGAGTCTTATTTAAACCTTATATTTTAGCTAGTGTCCTTTGACACCTCTTCAGCCAGGGAAATGAGGAGTGCCACCTTGTTACTGAAGAGTAGGGGTAGAATCCAGGTTTCTCACTTGATTTCTGTTGACACCCAAAGGGGAAGGGCTCCTTGGTACTCCTGGGTAGAGGTGAGGTTCTGTCTTCCCTCTGGTTCCCTTCTAATGCCATATCCTGGCTGGGAGGAGTAAAAATTTCTTCTTTATTGCTCTCCATTTGTTCTCCACTGACCCCATGGGGTGGTGTCTCATTGGCTGTGGCCAAATCTTCCACTAGGCCTTCACTGACATCACCCAGCAGGGAAGGGGGAAGGTGCACCATTACTGACAGATGGGGTTGGAAGTCCTGGATCCTCACGAGATCTCCACTGACACTGCCTGGGAGGGGTTGCTCCATGACCACTCGGCAGGGATGATAGTCCCAGCTCCCTAGCCAGTCTTCTCTGATCCCACACTGGTGGGTGGGGTGGGGCATGTCAGTATAGCCCAGTGAGGATGGTGGTCTGGACCCTCCACTCAGCCTTCACCAGCGTGGGTGGTATGTTTTCTATGGTGTTTTGCTGGAGTGGAGGAGTTATTGTCTAAAAGTTTTCTTTCTAGCATGCCTTTTTCTGATCCTTTGGCTAGAGAGAGCACACTTTTGTTGGGGTTTTGTCATCTGCACCTGTTGGCTGGTTTGTGTTGCTGGCTTCTTCATCTCCATGTCTGGGATATATGAGGCTGCGAGAAAACCCTTGGGGACACACTGCTGTGTTATTTCTTGGGTCTTGAGCTTCCAAGACAGTCTTCCTCCTTTCCTCCACTTTTCAGAGTTTATATATAATGGCTATAGCTTTTAATTGTCTCAGAGGGAGAAATAGGAAAAAGTATGTCTATTTCCCAGAAGTGAAGTCCTATGGTATGATTTTTAAATGGTACTGTCTGGAAGATATAAGTGGAAAAATTCACTTTATTAGTGATTCTACAATACACCATTCACCCCAAATCAAAACTACTATTGAAGAACCTCCATGGGAAATTACTTTCAGAAACTTTCATAGGGGAAGTACTGTTAAATAGTATTCTTATGATTAAAGGCACATTAACATATATAATGACCCTAGTGTTTTTCCAATTACCTAAAATGTATTTAACGATCCGAACACTGTTGGCAGACTGCTCCAAAATGATCATTCCCTCTTCTCTTTTTTATGGGAAAGAAGAAAAGCGTATGATATGAAGAATGCCTTTGCGTCATCAGCTTGAACTCAGCAACTTTTCCCACACTTTGTATAGTGTACGATTGTCATTATCATCTTACTGTGTCAATCCAGTGGTCAAGGTGAGTCATCTATAGAACTTCCCTAGGGGAATAAAGATGCTGAACAGTGCACTGAGAGTCCCAAGGAAGGCCAACACTTGCACCATATCACTACTTCTAGTAACTGTATGCATTCCAGATGAGAAAATAATTCTAATCCACGCTATGCTCTCTCAGTTAGGAGGGGCATCTCCTAAAAAAGACAATGGATGTTAACCATCGTACAGGCTCTGGTGTTCAATAGAAGTCTGAATAGGCATAATCTGCTCAAAAGTCATATTTGCACTATATTTACTTAAGGCCAAGATTCTGAATGAAATATAGGTGAAGAGTGAATCATGTGGTTGTTTCTAATTATCTCAATTTTTGACTTTATATAAGCAATGTCTTGAGTTTAACATCAATTTTGGTATGCAATACACTATATGTAAAAATGTAGTGATATATTAAAGAGGAAATCAAGAACGGAACTGGGAAGGGTGATGTTAAAAGAGCTCAAATATGTTCTCAAAATACAACTTAGAATCTAACTTCTGGTGAAGATTGTACAGGTTTTGAAATACATGGTTTCAACAATGAATAGAGTTGTTCTCATGATTTTTGACCATCTGTTAGCAGTCACAAATCTAATTGTGAGAAAAATTCCACTTTTATGATACTTTCATATCATAATAATTGATTCGTGTCTTTTGGGGAGACAGTTGAACATTTCGGAGTCACTAAAAGGGGTAATTTAAGCAAGGTGTAGGATTTCTTCGTTCTAAATACAAAGAGGTAGCAATGACTGTTTTTTATGTCGACATTCTACATATCTAAAGAAACATAAAAGTCCTCAATTTATATACCAACTCATTTAGAAACTGTCCCACCTAATGACTTCAATTAGCTTAATAAATAGCAACACTAAGTTTCTTTTAAGAACTGCTCACTACGAATTCTTTCCCCAAATGTTTTGATTATTTAGAGAATCCTTAATGGCATCAAACATTACTTACTTCCTGTGTGAATCCTTTCCTGATAAATTCAAATAATGTTTACTGCTGTGTACGCTCTGCTGTCATGATTTCTTACATATATTTAGATAAGTGGTTCTCAGCTGGAGGTGATTTTGCTCCGCGAAGAACATTTGGCAGTGTCTGGAGACATTATTGGCTGTCACAATGGAGGGGTGCTACTGGAAACAAGAGTGTAGAGGCCAGAGATGCTGCCAAATATTCTACAACTTGCAGGAAAGCCCCCACCACAGACAGTTATTCAGCAAAAAATGTCAGTAGTAACAAGGTAGAGAAACCCTGGTCTAGATTAAATCACCTGGAGGGCCACACCTGACCCTGGCTTTTCCATTACTGAGGTGTGGCTTTATGGCAAATGCACTTTGCCCAGAGTTACAGCAGCTGGAGTGTCCGCTCGCCTCCCTGACACATCAGCAGAGGCTGGAGGAACCTCGGGAGCTCTGTTTCTCTGGATTTGAAAAGTCATTCCCTGGCTTCCACATCCTTATTGTCAAGAGTGAAGAGGACACCCCAGAACTCCACACCCTCCTGACAAGAGCTTCATTTTTCTTCTGCCCAACAATACAGGCCTCACTATCACTCTGTGCCCTAAAATGATGACAAATATCTTATTATATCCTTTATCATTGCTCTCCCCAAGAATTTGGCGACTCCCTGGTCTTCTGTCTAATCTACATTGCCTTTCTGACCCCTTCCCATTCTCCCACAACACCTAAAACGCTTCTTCATTATACCACTATACCCTTTAGAATTTAAAGCCAGTAATTAGAAAAATTCCCTGTAACTTCAAACTTTTATTCTAACCCAAATATGGCTTTCTCTCAAGAGCATGTCTTTCTCACCAGCCTTCTTAAGAGGCGACTGTTTTCTCACCACGTCCTTGGCACCTCTAGACCAAGAGGGACCTTGCTGTTCAGACCATTCTCCCTCCTACTGTCCTTATGTCCCCCAGCTCCAGAGCACATATCCCCACACCCCAGGTACTTCTTGTACTTGTACTTCGCTCCATATGGCAGTCTCCTAATGAACTCTTAATAAAGATTCTATTTCCTGGAAGATTCTTATTCTTTCCAACCCTAAATTCCAGCCTCAAAAGTTATATAGATTTTGTAATATTCTGTACTCTTTGTTCCTTGATCGTGTTTTCTACAGTAAGTGTTTAGTTCCTACGTAAATGCAGGATGTCCTACTGCACCCTGTCCCGTCCTCTCTCCCATGGCGGTGTTCTGGGCCTTGTCATTACCAGTATCTGCAATCCTGCTGTGATTTAACTGCATGCATCCCACTCTGTGAGATCTCTCCAGAGCATCCCCTCTGATTACAACTATCTTTCAGCTCGGCTGAGAGTTACCATCCATTAACCACCCATCTCCTCATGACATCATGTCTCTCTGATCTAATTTAAATTTCATAGTTCCTTATTATAATCACTGCCTTTACACTCATCATACACTCGTGGCAAACACTCCAATCCTGGTTAAACCCAAGTCTCTACCTACTTGTCATCTGCACACAGTCTCCTAGACAATTATTTTATACCTTCTCCTCCCTCTTAAAAAACCTAATATTTCCTCCCCGATCTTTACTTTCAGCTTCCTATTTCACTGAGAACATGAAAGCAATCAAAAGAGCACTTCTACAAGGTTCCTCCCAATGTCTATGCATTTACCAGCTTCTGTTACACTGAACTTATCTCCTTTTAAGCTGATTCTCTCCTGATCCTAACCATGGCCAACTCCTCATTTGTATTCTAGATTTCATCCAGTCTTACCTACTAGAGCACTGGTCCCCAACCTTTTTGGCACCAGGGACTGGTTTCATGGAAGACAATTTTTCCATGCACCAGGGTGGGTGGGGGGATAGTTTCGGATGATTCAAGTGCATTACATTTATTGTGCAGTCAAACCTCTCTGTTATTGATAATCTGTATTTGCAGCTGCTCCCTCGTGCTAGCATCACTGCCTCAGCTCCACCTCAGATCATCAGGCATTAGATTCTCATAAGGAGTGTGCAACCTAGATCCCGCACGTGTGCAGTTTACAGTAGGGTTTGCACTCCTATAAGAATCTAATGCCACCACTGATCCGACAGGAGGCAGAGCCTATGCAGTGATGTGAGTGATGGGGAGCAGCTGTAAATACAGATGAAGCTTCACTCACTTGCCCGCTGCTCACCTCCTGCTGTGCGGTGCAGTCCCTAACAAACCACAGACCAGTACCAGTCCGTGGCCCAGGGCCACAAAGCTAGAGGACATCAATCCATCAATTCTACCCTCTTCTTCGTGACCTATTTTTCTCTCTCAACTGGATCAATCCCTAATCAGGAAATCATGTGGTTATATATCCCATCTTAAATAAAACAAACATTTTAACACTACATTTTTTTCCATCACCCTTGTTTTTTTTGCTTCCTATTGCTGCAAGACTCCTTTATAAATTGGTTCATAGGTGGCTGCTTCAGATTCCTCTCTTCCATTTCTTTCTTGAATGCTCTCACATCAATTTTGTGACTAATCCAACAAAAATTATATTTATCAACGGTAACCCAAAATTTTTCAAAGGCACCAAAACCCTCATGTCATTAAATTCAATGTTAGTCTGAGTCTTCATTTCACTTGAATTAATACTACTCTGGGCAAACAGGATTATCAAAAGTCCTAATCCAAACAAGCAAACATAAAGAGATGGCTAGATTTCCCTAATTAAAATGGCAGTGGTTTGAGGTCAGGAGTTGAAGACCAGCTTGAGTAAGAGTGAGACCCCGTCTCTACTAAAAATAGAAAAATTGGCCAGGTGTAGTGGCAGTGCCTATAGTCCCAGTCACCCGGGAGGCTGAGGCAGGAGGATCACTTGAGCCCAGGAGTCTGAAGTTGCAGTGAGCTATTAGGACGCCACTGCACTTTTGCCCAGGTGACAGAGCAAGACCTGTCCCAAAAAAATAAAAAATAAAAAATAAATAAAATGGTAGTGTACACTACTAGGGGCTGCTAATGTAAAAATGAAGGGATTGAAGTAGGCCAGGTATAGCAACCTGGAGATTTCATACCTCATCCCAAAGGGGTAATACGTATTTACTTTCAAATGATTATTGCCATGAAGAAATGCAGGAATACAGGGTCCATGTTCTCAGATTTCCTGCCACCAGATTTTTTTAATGTTAAAAAAAATACTTATACATACAATGGAATATTATTCAGCTTTGAAAAGGAAGGAAATTCTGACACATGCTACAACATGCGTGAACCCTGAGAACATTATGCTAACTGAAATAAGACAATTAAAAAAGGACAAATGCTATGTAATTTCACTTATATGAGGTACCTACATTAGTCAAATTTATAGAAATAGAAAGTAAAATGGTGTGGGCAGGGTCAGAAAGAGAAATTTTTGTTTAATGGGTACAGAGTTTCAGTTTTGCAAAATGGAAAAAATTCTAGACAAAGATGGTGGTAGGTGATGGTTGCACAACAATGTGAATGTACTTAATGCCACTGAATTGCACACTTCAGTGGTAAATTGTAAGTTATGTATGTTTTACCACAATTTAAAAAGTACAAATTTTATTTTAAACCCCTAATGTTGGGCCAACACTGTGCAGACCTGCCCCCTACCCCACAATGAAGGGCCTGTGGTTGCCTAAAATATCTTCCACTGAAAGACTTGAAACCATAAATTGCTCTATGCTGAAAAATTATATGTGTGATATAAACAATAACTAGCATATATCAACATCTTTTGACCAACCTCAAAACAAATAACTTTTTAAGGGCATGTTTAAATTACCCACAGGTAAACTCAGTGTGTCTATATTTACTCAAACCAGATGCATGATATAAAAGAGTAAAACATCTTAATAGGAAGTTGAAAGAAAGAAATCAAAAGATAGAATTTGAAAACTTTATGTAGAATTTGTTTTAACATGTAGAATAATGTGGACTTCCCTAAGAGTCATGAACAATTTCTGGATTTCAAAAGAAAGTTTAATTTATTTTGGAAACTACATCCTAATATATTTTATGTAGGAAGAATTTTCTGAAAGCAAAGTGAAAAAATTGAGATTTGTGTGGAGATAAAGTTTGAGGAATAAATAATTGAGACTTCCATAAAAGTAAATTGACATACAAGTGAGTAAAAAGAAGGACAAAGAGCCTTGGGTGAAGGAAATCCAAGTAGATTCTCCTGTCTGGACCTGAGACGATGTCCAGAGAGCAGCCAATGAGCAGGAAGAGTAGGGCAGCCCTTTGCAAATGTGCGTAATTAGGTGTTCACCATCTATTAGCAACAAGTAATGCCAAGGGCAAGGACAATCTCCTGGATAATATAGAGAAAGTGTTGTCGATTCCCAATGACAGGATCATGCTTTTCCTCTCTTTCCTTCATTTTACCTTTCTAGCCAAACTCTACAAATTAGATACTATTTTCTTTATCTTCTAGAACTGCGGTCCCCAACACCCTGGCCCTGGCCTGGTACTGGTCATGGCCTGTTAGGAACCAGGCCACGCATCACCGCCTGGCCTGAGCTCTGCCTTCCCCTACCCCCTCCCCACCCCCCATCCCGTGGAAAAATTGTCTTCCATGAAACAGGTCCCTGGTGCCAAAAAGGTTGGGGATTGCTGTTCTAGAAGGAAAGTGAGATGCAAAATTATATGGAAAATAAGGATGCTTGATCTATGTTCTAATATTTGGTTTTACTAGTCTACTTCTGCCTAATGTAAAACGTAATCCAAATTTTCTGCAATGGCCTATAAAACCCCACATGACTTGCCTTTTGTCTAGGTCTATGGTCTGAGCTCCTGTTAACTCTCCTCCTTGATCACCAGGATCCCTTTTCACTGCTCTTGTTTCTGCTCCTCACTCTCTCCCAGTTCTTCCCTGAGTGGCACTCTCCCCCTTGCCTGGCCACAGATTTTTGGCTGAAGTCTCTTCCTTGTCATTCACGTCTCAGTGTGGATATCCCTTATTCAGCTTTCCACCAAATGTAAATTTGCCACTGTCCTTCATTTTTCTTTTCTTTCACAAAAAAAATCTCATTTGTGTATTTATTTGTTTATTCTATCCTTTTCCCCACAAAAATATAAACTTCTTAGAAATAGGGACTTTGTCTTTTTGATTACAGTAACTGCAGCATCAAGAACGTATAGTAGAATCAGTAATATTTATAGAATGTGCAAACATAATGAATGATAACTAATGTATTACTAAATACTCTGGACCAAGATATGCCTCTTGCCATCCCTTGGACTTAATGCAATTCCCTTTGAAGCCCAGAGATTAAGTAGCCATTCACTTGTACCAACATGGGAGGTTGGTAATATTTTAGATTGTGCCTTTTCATATCCAGTTTAATCATAAATCCCACAGGTTATCTGAGGTCAACTGTGTACTAGACACAAACTTGATAATGATATATCTATATTAATCTTTGATCCTGATTTTTTAGGTCTGTTCTAACTGGGAATATTATCCTTTGTCCTAGGACTTATTGAGATTTGCCTCAAGGGTTAAACTTCATAGGCCACATGATCCCAGAAAATTTAGGTCAGGTTTTCCAGAAAACAAACTTTGACATGAAGATTTCAGTGTGAGAAATTTACTGGAGAATGCTCACAGAACAATACTGGTGAGGGAGTGAAGGAAGCACAGGAATTGGGCAGAGGAGGAAGTTGCTCTGTGATGCAGTCTCAGGAAGGGACGTGGCCAACACTATGGGTAGCTCTGGAGCAAGGATGGTCCTGGAGAATTGTCTCAGATTGAGGCAAGGGTGCTAGGCCTTGGACTCCTGCACTGACCAGTTACTACATGCAGACTTCCCCCAAGGAGGGACTGTGAGCTTAGGCAAAGCAGCTTCCTTCAGCTGAGGACAATTACTGGGGAGAAACTCAATTGTGAGCTATGAACAGCAAACCATCACTCTTGCAGCTGCTGGGGAGCAAGCACCTCAGTGCTACAGCTTCTAGGCATCACGCAACAGTGTCCACTATAGTGTGCTCTGATCTAATCAGATTCATTTGCTTCTTATAAGTTCACTCAGCTTGGAAAAACTCCTTCAGAATTCTGGTTGGTTTTTTCTTGGGGGAAATTAACAAGACTAAGGTTAGCAGTAGAACAAACTTCAGCGCCTGATGCGGCCACTGGTCTTAGGACTGCAACTGATACCCATTATCTCCCTCTTCTACTACTCATTCTGGATTCCCTCACACTTCACTAGCATCCCCACAGGACTAGGTGACATCTCAGGTGGGTTGACCCAGACCTACATTTCTGAGGGATCTCTGCTTCTGAATGCCATGTCTTTTTCAGCTTGTGGCTGAAGCACTTTTCCATTTCCAATAAAAATTGGGCAAAGGAATTAGTACAAAGAGGTGCCCTAGTAGGTAACCTAGGTGCCAAAGACAGTCTTTTCTGCACACATAGTTTAATGGTAGCCTTAACTCCTTCTGACAAAGAGGGTCAATTGCCCTGGCCGGAATGGTGACTCCTCTCTTTGCCTGCTTTTTTCTTGCCACAAGAAGCCCAAAAGTCACCAAGCAATAGTCCTAACTTATATTTAATCCTTGACTTATAATTAAGTCTGTTTTTTTTGCTCTTTGGATGCAAAAGGTGAGAGTCTTTTTATATGGAGTCACAGAGACCCTCTGATTTTCACACTTCTGTTACAATTGGTGATTAATACCCTTTTGCCTTTCATTGTCTGTCTCCAGTCCCTCCATGGTACAATAGTAGCCACCCAGTTCCTTTTCCTTTATAGTCACTACTTGCTTCAACCTCCCAAGCACTTGTGATCTTTTGCCACTTCATGCATCAGTGCTTCCCTTTCTACCCATATCTTTCATACCAAAGGTGAAAGTATTAACAATTGCACTGCTATGCCATGTCGGGGGCTGTTAGTGCTCTACCTGCTGCCTGGAGGGAGTACTCATTGCTTGCAACCAGTGAGTAGGTAATAAAGTACCAAATCTCATTTCACAGTTTGCTGCTTCTAGTGTGCTGATGCTGGCTCACGCCACTTCATGAGAAGCAATTGTACTCATCTCTTCCCAGCTCTGCATTTGTAAGATCAAGTTATTAGCCTGGAGTCTTCCAAGGTGGGAGTATTTAAACCATGGAAATTGCCAAATGCTACAAATCAGGGATTATTATTTTTTTCCCCAGAGAGATAGTTGTTAAACATTTACCAGCACACTACTGGCCTCCTCTTCAATCCACTTCTGGCACCAACTTGTCTCAAGTTGGTGCTACGGTTTGAATGTGTTCCCCAAAAAAGTATGGGGTGGAAACTTAATCCCCAACAGTGTTGAGAGGTGGGAGATTTAAGAGGTGATTAGGTCATGAGGTGATAAGGACCTTGATTAAGGTCCTTATCGCCAGAGTGGGTTTGATTAATGTCCTTATGAGAATGGGTTTGTTATAAAAGTGAGTTTGGCCAACTCTTGTCCTATGAGCTCATTCACTCGCTCTCTCTCCCCCTCTCACCAACACATACACACACACACGCTCTCCTGCCCTTTACCTACTGCCATGGGATGACACTGCAAGGAGGCCTTAGCCCTATGTGGGCCCCTTGACCTTGGACTTCCTAGCCTCTAGAACTGTCAGAAATAATTCTCTGTTCTTTATAAATTATGCAATCTCAAGTATTCTATTATAGCGCCACAAAGTGGACTAAGACAGACTTCTGGGAAACAGACTCTGAGATGGAGGTTTGTCTGTATAAAGTTTATTGGGCTCTTGAGAACACCTGTGAGGGAGTAAAGGAAACAGGATTCAGCAGATGAAGAAGTCAAAACATGATATAGTCTTGCAAAAGGTCTCAGATAATCCCACAAAGAATTTCAGAGTTGGAGGGCTCTACAGAGCACTCCGGGATTAAAACTGGGAAGCTGGTCTTCATGTATATACTTGCATTGATAAGTCAAAGGATGCTGGATGCTATAATCTTGGGTGACCCAGTTTCCTTCAGTTGAGAGCAATTCCTGGAGAGGAACTCAGCTGTGAGCCGTAAGTAGCCAAAAATCATTCCTGTACCACCTGGAGGATTGAGTGCTATGGCCCTAAAAATGGGAAGTGAAGAATTGTGAGCATCCTTCTTTGCCAATAAACACTCACCTATCACTTTTTTTCTTAAGTACATTATTATTTACTAAACAAACCTATTATAAGATTCTCTAAAGAACTTACTTGGGGCTATATATTTATATACATTGATATATATTTTAATATGGAAATGTCTAAGGAATATGTTTTTAAAATGGGTTGTATTAATTTATGGTCCCATCAGCTAAGAGTGCCAATTTCCTTGCACTTTCACCAAGAGTAGATATTATTAATATTTGCAAATATGATAGGTGAAAAATAAACTGGCACCTTTTTTATTACTAATGAAATTGAACATATTGTATATATTTAATGGCTATTGTATTTCTAAAATTGTGACTCGTGTTGTCATGTTATTTCTCCCTTTGTTCACTCTAAATATTTTTCCTTATTGATTTGAAAGAACTTTTAAAAATATAATTAATATTCTCTTTTTTCAGTCATATATTGAAAACATTTTCCCCATTTGCATTACTTTTAATTTGGGCTTTTTTTTTGCTGTAGAGAAGTTGTTTCTATTGCATATGTAATCAAAACTTTCAATATTTTTTCATACAAATTCTCATCTTGTTATGCTTAAAAAGATATCTACTTCTTTTGAGCCACAAGCATAGTGATAAATATATAGGAGATTTTCAACAAATACCTTCAGTTGATTGATATGGAAAAGGACTGCAAGAAAGAAATGCATCCTGAATTACATAAAATTGGGCATAAAATTAAACCATCATGAATAGCAAAGATAATGCGTTGATTAAAAGGAAGTCTGTACAACTTCATCTTTAAAATATCTGATCAAAATCTATAGTCATCATTTGGAAGACATCCTGGCTCACTAATTTTTAAGTCTTAGTTCATTGCAATTAACTAGCATATATTCATTTAAAAACTATATTATAATAAATAGTATACCAAATTGAAATGAATGAATGAATGATATATGTTGAATTAATGATTCTTTAAAGCTGATGTAATATCAAGCACTTCAGAACTTTTTTTTAATTTCGTAATATTACAGGGGTTTTGGGTATGTAAATTGGTTTTGTACAGATTAGATCAAAGTTATAAGTGTGTCTATCACCCAGATAGTGTACATTGTACCCATTAGGTGTGAATTTACCCATCCCCTCCTCCCCCCTCACCTGCTTCATTTCCGATGAATATTATTTCCATGTGTGCACGTGAGTGTTGATCAGTTAGTTCCAATTTAGTAGTGAGTTCGTGGGGTGTTTGTTTTTCCATTCTTGTGACCTCTTAAAAGGATGGTCTCCAGATCCATCCAGGTTGTTACAAGAGGTGTTAGTTCACTGTTGTTTTTTATGGCTGAGTAGTACTCCATGGTATACATATACCACATTTTATTAATCCACTCGTGTATTATGGGCACCTGGGTTGTTTCCACATCTTTGCAATTGTGAATTGTGCTGCTATACACATTCACGTGCAGATGTCTTTATTATAGAATGGCTTTTTTTCCTTTGGGTAAATACCCAGTAGTGGGATTGCTGGATCAAATGGTAGTTCTGCTTTTAGTTCTTTGAGGTATCTGCATATTACTTTCCATAGAGGTTGTACTAGTTTGCAGTCCCACCAGCAGTGTATGAGTGTTCCTATCAGTCCGTGTCCCGCCAACATTTGTTGCTTTGGGGCTTTTTTCTACAGAATTTTCTTTCCATCTTTATATTATTGTCATTTATCTATTTGTCTTATTCCACAAGCAACTCACTGAGGGCAAAAATTAGACCTGATCCACCTGTCTGTATCTACTGAGGTACTTAATTAAGTATCTTCTTGCACATTACTGTTATCACTATAGATATAGCTGGTATGTATTGAATTCTTACAATAAGCGAAGCAGTATTCTAAGAGCTTTCAATTATTAATTCAGATAATCTTTGCAATAACCCTAGGAAGTAGGTGTACTATTATCCATACTTTGTCTTATCATAAGAAGGAGCTGGGGCATGAAAAGTTAAATAATTTGCCATAGCTCACACAGCTGTGATTGAAGAAACAGAAATTCTGACCCAGGCAATCTAACTCCTAAGCTTGCATTCAGAATAAATTATGTATTTAAATTATCCATAGCAATCTCTCATCAAATACACTTAATGGGCGAAGGGCATGCCACTGCCACACTGCAATGAATATCTGTAGAATTTAATATAATTGAACTAGATCTTATTTTCATAATAAAGTTAAAGTTTGACAATATTGGGCTGGAATTTCAGGATATTTTGCTGTTTTAGTTTAATTTATCTGTATTTTCTAAATATTCTAGAATATCCTTGAATAATTTATATAATAGAAAATGAATAAAATAACATTTGATTTGGAATGAAAAAGGAGAAAATATAGCATTGGACAGGAAAGGAATAGGAAGAATTCTCTTTTTTGTAGTCCTTTTTTTTGTTGCTGTCCTTCTCCCTAGAGAAAAGCACGTTGATTTAGACCACTTATGAAAATAAGTCTTTTATAAACTCACATTAATAGTAATAATGCCAGTAATGTTGTCATTTTAGATAGACCCACTAAACCCTCAAGATTATTTACATTTAATTTTTTTGGCTTTTACCTTGATCATTTCTTAATTATACAATTAAATCCCTGAAATTAGGGTGTTAGGAAAGTTTAGTGAGTTACTAGAACTGATGATTTGGGGTTCATTTACAAAATGAGCAATGCATTATTATTGGAACAAATATCAATTTAAGTGACTGTCAAATTATAGTTTCTTATTTTGGGACTGGAAGCAATTGAGTTCTGAGCATCCTACACTTCTGACGAATGTTCTTTTGCATAATCATTCAATCATTTTGAGTGGGCAGCAGTACAGCTTTAGCATCTTTCTTCTTGCTTTTCATATACACTCAAATCTAATTGCGATGCCTAGCACTGAAGAGAAGCAATCATCTTTCAGAAACATCCATTATCTTTGCAAGGCGTATCTGATTAATAGTTTTTGTCCTGTGCCAGGCAGAACTATCTGCACTTTGTCCTCATTTTCTTCAGAAGTAAACAAGTATTTTTGTTCTCTATAGATGATACTACGCAAGCGAAATATTCTAAAAGAACATCTCCACAGATTTTAAGCCTCTTCTACCATTTTCTGTGGAAACTCCATTATTTAGCTTCAGAGAAATTCCAGTGCAGACAATCCCAGCCTCTGTGCTAACACTATAAATGACCTTCCCTGGGTTCTCTATGTGACTGGTGTGCATAAGGGAATGACGCGGTCGTAGCTTTAGTCATTTGGAGCGAGTCTGGAGTATCCCCAGGGAGCTGTCAGAACAATCAGCCCCTCCTTCAGGAAATGAGAGGAAGTGCCAACCCAATGGAAATTTATTTATTACATGCTTGAAGGCTGCTGAAATAACAAAACATCTTTAAAACAGGCAAACCTGTTCTATACAAAGAAACCTGAGAATATTTTCTCATGTTGGGGCAGTGAATGTCATTCGGGCAAGTGCTAAGAAGTATTTTGTTAATAGCACTCCCAAAGAAGGAAGACATTAATGTGGTAACATAAAATAAATTGCACGTCGGTGAAAAACTTTTCTTGACCCAACTCCTTGCAGGAAATCTGCTCAAAGTAGGCCGTGGCGCCAAACAGGTCAACAGCTTCTGCGTCAGAGCGAATGCTTTGTCACAATTATATTGTGCTGGGAAACCCCTACCCTTAGGTTCAAAGAGTTAAAATAAAACCACTCCCCAAATCAGGGGGGATTTCAAGCTTCATTTTTCAAGCCTGCAGGAAATGTAAGGATTGAATGTCTTAATAATTTTTTCTCCCTTTCCAAGGCTATCTCTAGTCCAGAGACATTTTGTGTGCTGGCCCTGGGACAAAGTGCAAGGCCATCCCTTACCGAAACTGTACTCTCAGAGTTAGGTCAAGCCTGAGGATTTGTCTCTTTCTTTTATCTTTCTGAGTTACATTTTGGAGGTTATCTCTGAATTGTAAATCTATCAATCCCTGAAAAGGCAATCCTTTTTTCCCGATGTTCTCTACCTATACTTTTTTCGTATAGTTTGTATTCATGGTCCGCTTTTGAAAGTCCTCCTGTTTTTCAGTTAAAAATAAAATTATTTCCATTTGAAATAAAATCTATTTCCATTTTATAAAATTATACATGAAAAAATAGGAAGAAGGAATCCTGCCTCAAGATTGTAACATAGAGATCCTGAATGAGTTTCCACTCTTACTAGCCTGTCCTACAGATTTCAGACTCAAGACTGCAACTTCAACTCTTGTCTGAGTTTCCAGCCTACCAGCCTGCCCCATGGGTTTCAGACTTGCAAGCCCCCATGATCACCATTAACTCCACACACTGTGCTAAATGCTCCCGCTAAGGATATGAGCAACAGGCCTTGGGTTCTGGAAGCCCCCGCCAAGCACCTCTACTGGTCCAGGCACCCTTAGTTGTCTGTGTTCAGCAACTTGTATAACATGACTCTGTTCCATGGTGCCCTGAGGTCTGGCTGCTGTAGTGCCCGGGAAGAGGACCATTCTTGCGTTGCTGTGCCGTGTCATTCTCTCCGGCTGGGCAACACTGCAGCCTTTCCAGGGCTGCCTGAGCCACCAGTCTTTTGTCTCAGTGGCAAGAAGAATCAGTGTGAGCAGAAGATGCTCCCCAGCACAGGCGTGCCACTGCAGACGCTGTCAGCCTGAGAGCTGAACCCTGCCTGCAGACACCCGGAGGCCTTCTCCTGACTCAGGACAGACACAGATAGGGAGTCCTGGGAGTTGTACCAGGGAGGAGTGGTGCACAGCAGAGTCCCAAGTGAGGGACAAGCAGGCGCTGTGCCCGTGTCTGCTAGAGAAAGACTAGGAGAATGAGATGTGCTTTGAAGAAATTAAAGTGGCAAATTCAGCCAAAAGAAGAGTCACTCGCTCTGCAGAGGCATGCTCCTGAGGATGACTCCATGGATTGGAGACAGGCCCAGGGCCATCTTGAGAGGCATGTGCTGAAAAAGGCAGGGACACCTGAAGGAAGGAGGCTGGGCCATCCAGCCACCCTCAGAGAGTCACCCCTATCCAGGGACACTTGCAATAAAAGTGCACAAACTTACTCCACAGAAAATCCATGAAATTATAAAACCTTGCCAATATCAACTGATTTCCCCTGAGTTCTTATGATTGAAATATAGGTCTTTTAATTAATACCTCTGGTGAGACCCTTCTGTCCTCTGCCCTTGCTGGCTTGTATTGACCAAACACAAAGGAGAATAGGAGCCTTCAGGGGAGGGAGAGCTCTGTGAATGTTTTGGGTAGAATCAGGCTCCCCTGCTGCAGAAGAAAACTCTAAATCAAGAGAATTAGCCTCACCCAGGGCCATGGGCATGAGTTCTCTGCAGCAGCAGGCCCCACCATCATGCCCTGACATGCTGGTATGCAGAGAAGAAGAACGGCAGGGCACTGCTTTGATCCTCACACTCTTCTGTGACAAGCCCCATGCTGGTCTCTGCCTACTATCAGCCCTTTCCACTTTCCCAAATGTACTGTATAGGTAATATCACTTTCTCTATGTGCAGAGAAAATCAGGGAGCACCGTTTTATAGAACCTGGCTGGCTCCTGGCCCCCACCCCCGCACCCCATGCAGCCCAACTGTTGGTCTGTCCCGCTTGCCGGGCGCTTGTTTGAATTAAAGGATGTGCCACAGGATTCTGTGCAATCAGTTGTGGCTCACAGGATACTGGCAATCAGAGGCAGAGCTGTGGTGCCCTTTGGATCCCCGGAGGGCCTCCTGTCTGTCACAAAAATATCTTTCCAGCTGGTCCAGGACCAGCTGTGGGGGGCTTTGCTGGTGTTGTCCTAATGCTTGAGACAAGTCCTAAGTCTCTTTGGGTTTCCCTGGGAGATCCTGGGATGTCCTGCTATGGATGTTTTCATAGTAAACAGCCAATATGCTGTAAGGGGGGAAGAGCTTTCCCTAAGACTTTCTGCCCAGGTTGAAGAATATCACAAAGTTAGTGAAAAGATTGGACTAATTACAGAAGCCTATGAAGCTCTCAAGTTGCCTGTGGTAGAGGCCAGCCCTCTAAAGTTACAAACTCTGTGTTTAGAAACACTTAATAAAAGTCTGAACAGGTCTTCACTTGAGGGCACAATAGACTTCCTCACAAAAGGACAGAAAAATTAGTGACTAAACTTATATTTCATGGGCTGCTGCTGCCGGCTCACCTTCAAGAACAGATAAAGTCACTCAAAGAGGCATCAAAATCCCTCCAATCTCAAGTGACTGGTGCAAAAAAAGATCTCAAAAGCATCTCAGAAGAATGTAGAACAACTTCAGAAGAAAATAATGTGCAGTTTGATTGAAAACACTCATCTTCAGGAAAGTCTAAAACTGCTTGCTTAAGAAACTGCATCGTGAAAGCAAAGCTGAAAGAGCAGGAAAAAGTGCTTGAAAACTCAAACACACAAATAAAAACAGGTTGTGAATGATAAAGAGAGCCGGGTAAGATCTCTGAACGGAACCATGTTGAAGATCATAAATTTGCCTGATCTCTTTAGAGAGGACTACGTGGATGATAGCAACTCGGATTAGAGAAAAACAGTAAATAAGAAAATGGACATCACCCGGGCTGCCGGTCAGAGGTTGGCTAAGAAACTTGTTGATGCTGTTAATGTAGATGTTTCCTTTAAACAGCTTGAAGGAGAAAAACAAGAAATATCCAAGAAATTATTTGGAAAAAATCAAATGAATGGGTAACTTACAGGACAAATAAAAAGTCTCCAAACCGAGCAAGTGTCTTTGCAGTCTGAAAACTCACAGCTTGAAAGTGAGATTCAGAAGTTTCAGCTGAAACTTCAAATACTGCCTAAATCACATCAAAAAACATGTAATGCCACTTCAGAGAACATCAACTGAGGTGAAAAGGTGCTGCTTGGAAATAGAGAATAAGCTTCCCAAAGTGTATGGGAACATGAACTACCGTATCAGAAGTGCAACATCTGCAGGAACACAGTTGGAGACATGGACCAAGAGTTGGAAAGAATTATTTTCCTCTGCCGAAACCAGATTCTCCTCTATGGGAAAGGCTTAAGAAAGTTGGATGGAAGCTCTGTTGACCAAGAGAAAGCTCCGTGAGTTAAGAAAAGAAAATGACCACAACAGATAAATAGTGGCTAAAACAGAGTTTGATTTCTAGCCTTTCCCAAGGGCCCTTTTGGATGTTCCACATGCAGCCCAGAGAGGCCAGAAACACCAGGAGATGCCCTGGATTATTGGGTCCCCAAGGAAGGAAGAGCTTCAAGCTGGGAGGGCTCAGAGATCCAGCCAGGGAAGGTTCGACTCGACTTTTGTATCAGCTGACTCTGAATGTCCGCAATCACAGCAGAACAGTTGCCTGTGTTTTCTCTCTTTTCAAGTAATTTTGATTCTTCTTTTTTTAGTTTAACTTCTGTTATTTAATTGAGGCCATAATTGCTCCTATTGAAGTTTGATAGCATTATAATTTTTAAGATAGTATTTTTCAAATATAGATTTGTTTAATATAATTCTTATGACTCTATTATTTCCACTTCATTGGACCCTCTAGAATTAGATAGTGTAAGTATGGTATTTTGATTTAAATAAAAAGATAAAAAGGCCCCTAATAAGTTATCATTGAAGTTTGACGTGTTATAGGGACACAGAAAGACTGTTTCTGTATGCTAAAAAACATAAAAATAGTATAGATACCTCACACAAAATTTGGTTGTCCCTGCAACGTATCTCATCTACTTCTCCCTTCAAAATACTTTAGTCCTCTGAGCTTCTAATCATCAGCCCTTCAGCTGAATTTTGTTTTGAGGAAAAGAGAGATATTATGAGAATTTTTCTCTGCTGAGAGAAATATGAAACTGAGAAAGAAATAAAAGGTGGGACATTTTCATTTGTGAGGGAAGTTAAACGTGGTGATTGTTTTCAGCTGTGTATTTGTTCCGAACATGCTTATGGACAGAGTCTACTGACCGTCAGATGCTGCTGGCTGCATGGACTCACCATGGGTCCGGCCTCAATCCAGGTGCCCCCAGAGGGATCGGGGGCAGAGGGAGCCCAGGGATGTCAGGAAGCAAACCCTACCTAAACGGAAAAGGCGTGACTTGAGGGGAGGGCAGGAATCAGTCAGGGAGACGTTGAGACAGGCACAGTAAGTGGAAGAAAAAAGGAGACCAAATATCAGAAGTTGAGCAGCCTTGTCCATTAGGATGAGACGAACAATTTACTGTCACTGTGGGGGAGTCACAGGAGTCAAAGGCGCCAGATGATGAAAGATCTTGCCTACTACTCAAAGGCGTTCGGCTCTCTTACACTTTCATAAAATGGTGTGAGCAGGGCATAGTACAGAATTTTACATTAGAGAGAAAATTATGAACACCTTTTTTCTTTCACAACTTTTAAAATTGATATATCATAGTTGTACATATTTATGAGGTACATGTGATATTTTGATACCTGTATACAATGTGTAATGATCAAATTAGGGTAATTGGGATATGTAACTCCAGCATTTATCTTTTCTTTGTCATAAGAATTATCTTAAACAAATCTGTATTTGAAATATACTATCTGAAAAATTGTAATTGGGATACATACCTCCAACATGTATCTTTTCTTTTTGTTGGGAACATTATAATTCTTCTCTTCTAGTTTATTTGAAATGTACAATAAATTATTGTTCACTATAATTTCCCTACTGTACTATGGAATACTAGAATTTATTCCTTCTAGCTAACTGTATGTTTGTGCTATTAACCAACCTCTCTTTATCCTCCCCTGCAAGCAAACACCCTACCCAGCCTCTTGTGTCTTTCATTTTACTCTCTACCTCCATGAGATCCACTTTTTTAGCTCCCACATTATGAGCAAGGACATTTGTCTTTCTGTGCCTGGTTTATTTCATTTAACATAATGACCTCCAGTTCCATCCATGTCGTGCAAATGACAAGACTTCATTCTTTTTTTATTGTTGAATAACAATCTGTTGTGTATATGGACCACCTTTTCTTTATTCATTCATCTGTTGATGGGCACTTAGGTTGATTCCATATCTTGGCTATTGTGAGTAGTGCTGCAATCAACATGGGAGTGCCAGTATTCCTTTGATACACTGATTTCCTTTCTTTTGGAGAAGTACTCAAAGTAGAATTGCTGGTTCATGTGGTAGATCTATTTTCAGTTTTTTGAAGACCCTCCATACTGTTTTCCATACTCTTTAGAATATAAGCCCAGCAACAGAAACTGCAAGCAAATGGAACAGTTAAGAGGTTGCTTCCTGACCTAAGAGATGGAAAGTAATGGATGACTTTGAGAGACTTTTGGAATATATAAGATACACATAGACATAGGGGGAGAGGGAGGGGAAGTGACAGGGTATTGTGAAGGTTTCTTTCCTTCTTTTTTTGTTATATTTTCCAAATAATGATGTCTTTTAACTCTAATAAGGTACACAGATGAATAGACAGGTGGGGCAGGAAAAACAAGTTAAGTTTTTTGGTCCTAGTGCCCAGTGCTCCGGATAAACCTAGAAAGAGACCTTTGTCTAGACTTTGTCTAGTATTCCAAGAAAAGGTTATTGATCAAATGCTGTGTGCATTCTCTCCCTCTCTCTCTCTCTCTCCCCCTACCCTTTATCTTTTTTATTCATATGCATAAAATTTGATTAATCACATTTTTGACCCATTTTCAATAATGATGTATGTAAGGATCTCCCCCCTCCCTCCCTCCCTCCTTCCTTTTCTCCCTTTCTCCCACCCTCTCCCTCTCTCTTCCCTTTGTCTCTTCCTTCCCAATAACGCAATACAAATCCCTACTCTGTGAACCAAAAGCTAAAATGAGACAGTAATCAGTATCTTATTTTGAGGTTTCTCTGGCTGCGTCCTATCACTCTGCCTGCATCCAACCTAAGGTAATCACCATCCCAAACCCCTTACTATTGTTTTTATGTAGCTTTATGATACACATAGATATACGTATAGGTTTCTAAAATGGATATTTTAAAATTCTACCTACTTTTAACTTTTTACTTCAATAATATATAGCTAAGATTTATTCCTAATGTCAACACCATGCAGTGCCTTTTTTTCTGTGTGTATAATTCTCTTTTATGTGGTGTCTATCTTCTCTCCTGTTGGAGAGCACTGGGCTGGCTCTGGGTTTGGGCTTCTGTGGACAGTATTGCACGTCTGATTTCCTCTCCGTAAGATGCGGCTAACGGGTTGGGATTCCTCGTCTTTTTCAGAAGGGGGAGATGACATCAATTCTCTTTACATATTTTCAATCCATGCAGGTTTTTAAACCACTTATTTCAATCCAAGTAATCTGTCTTTCCATGCTGATTATCGATCCTTAATTCACAAATTATCTATGTTTACATAATATGAAAACCACAAGCCATTTGCCTAATTCAAACTACTGGTTAACTTAGTGGAAAATAAATCATTCATACGAGTTATTTGGATTACCCAGTCAAATGAGCGCAAACAGTGCATGCAAAAGTCCCCATAAATCCCTCAGCAATGGTAGGCTCAATTGTTGCTTCTAACTTGTAGATAAGAAGTTGGTAGCTGGATGTACTCCTAACCCTTAAGACTTCCTGCTCTTAATAGAAGCAGACCCTAGTGCACAGCCTAATAGTCAGTCAGGCAAAGCCCAAATCAAAGATGCACAGCTGGTGCAAAAAAGAAAACATGTTGCTCATGTATTTCAAAGCAAAAGCAGTAGCGTTGTCACTGCTATGCTGTGAGGATTTCTTCTCCAACATGCCTCCCCAAAGTCTTCAGCTGTAGATCTGCCTGTAGCTTCCCTGGCCTGGCTGTGTCTGTATCAGATATAAGTGGACAATGCTGGTCAGTGTTATTGCACAAAGGAATTGCACAGAGAGGGAGATGAGGTCTTAAATGCTTTCAACAAGATACCACCTTCTGATCTTGTAGACTTGACTAACATTCCACTGTGGTGAGAATCCAAGAATGTTTCACTAGTGAATCCATTTATGTTTTGGCCTGTTCCCTATAGTGGGAGAAGGGGAGGAAGGGTGTGCTTTAGGGATATGCACAAGCGCTATTGATTCCAGGTGACTTTATTGACCTTATGTTTCTAGAATTTCTGTAGCAACAAACTTTGAATAACAAATTCAAAGGGCTTCTTATTCCTAATCTTTTCGTTTTCCATAATGTCTCTGGAAATTAGGACTTTTTCTCTCTTTCCTGGCAGATTTAATAGCACTCAGTTTATTCTTTCATTCAACAAGTGTTGAGCTATTTAATAGAATTGGGTGCCAGGTACTCTGCTAGATCCCAGAGATACAATGCTGACCAAAAGAGACGATGCACTTGCCCTTAAGGATTGTAGTTGCTCGCACTGTGATAAGTGTTATGAACATTACAAGGAAAAGTGGTGGTCCCTGCTACCGTAGGCAGGAAGAAGACCTGCATTGTTGCTGTATACATGAATAGATGGTTTTGGATACACATTTTTATGTCAAATAAAATCTTTGTTAGATTAATTTCCAACAGCAAACAGAAAAAATAAAAACAGGAAAATTTTAAGCAATTTTAAATGAAATTGTTCTCCCCTCCCTGACATCACAATTGTGCTTCCTCTGCATAGTGCTGATCTTTAAGGCATCCAGTCCAGCTCAGAGTCACGGCACAGGGAGCTCCGGGACACACTGTGTGTGATTACAAGATGGGCAACCTAGTGACTCTTGCCTGCTGTGAGGTCAGTTTGTTTATCCTAGGTTGGGATTCTGCAGGACAAGTGAGTTGATGTAACCAGAGGCAAAGCAGGAAGCCAGAGCTACATTCCATCATTGTCCTCAAAGGTGAGAAGAGAAGAAATGGAATTCATAATGTTTATTTATAGTAAGTATTTGTTATTATTATTAAATAAGCAGCATTTACATACGGCATGCCAGATTCTGTTCTAAGTACATGTAGTAACTCATCTGATTTGCACGACAACACCATGCATGAATATTATTCCTCTTTTACAGGTCAGCAAGCTCAGACACAGAGAGGTTAAGTAACTTGTGTAGGGACAGAGGTAGTAAGTGGCAGATCCAGGACCCATATGTAGAGCATTTTTGCTCTTGAATCTGTGTTCTTAGCTACTGCACTTAACTGCCTCTTGGAGAGTTGATTGTGTGTTTGGTGTTTACACATGCTACCTCTTTAATCCTGATGTCAACTCTGCAATGTAAGCGTTATTACATGAGGAAAATGAGAGAACAAAAGATATACAGTGAGGAAACTGAGGCAAAATGATGAAGCGACATGCCCAAGGTTACAATGCAAACTGATGGAAGAAACAATTTTTTGTGCCAAATCTAACCCCTCAACCAAGTCTCTTTCAAATATTCCTCAGCTACCTCCTGTGTGTGGATTGAATCCAAGTGGGTTCATCCAGCTGCAAAGTTTTCAATCAAAGATGAAATATAATGTCATATTTATAGCATAGTCACGATCACAGGATTTTAGTCAGGTCATATTTTTTATGAGAATTGTATGTATGCCACAAAACTGGATTAATGACTCTTATGCAAAAGTAGTTTTATATTTCTGTCTTCCTTCTGCTTTTATTATTTTTGATGATAAAAATTCATCAGTTGGAATTACTAATGTCAGCCATTTATTTATAGTGTGGGACATTTACATGGTGATTTGATGAATATAAAATATGTCTATCCCATTGCTTAGGATACTAAACAGTGAAAGAACAGGACCTAGCTACAGATTGCTTTTGCTGAGAATCCAAGCCTTAACTAGGTAAAGAGTGAGGAATCACCTGGGAGAGTTTAAAAAGGCTTGTCATTAGCTAAAACCCATTCCACTGTTCTCTATACATCTAGAATTTTCCTTCTATAAATGGAGAGGGAGTAATCTTGTGAACCTGGCTAAGCAATTAGGAATTCTGAGTCCACCCATACATGTCTCTGAGGCTACTTAACCAGGAATAACATACACTCTGGTGCACATTGCCTCAAATAATATGAGGTCCTGGGCCTAAACCAGCTATAGCAAGTTCACCTCCAATTAGCAAAATGAAGCAGATGCCAGTATTTGCTTCAGACAAGCCCCACACATTGAGTAGGACACCTGCAAGCTCTGTTCCTCCTCACCTTTGTTATTGCGCCTACGATTTACATTATGTATAATTTCTCCTAGAATTAACTCGTATTCTGTAGGTTGCTTTAATAATAATTCCAAATATTTCAACCTACTGTTCAAATGTTTATGGATGTACATTCATTTGGTTGTTTTAAAACAGTTCCTAGGGATGATTGTTTACTTTAAAAAATATTTCTCTCAGATAATTATATGTAATTATGATGATGGGCTTGTGTTTGGGCACTGTCTGTGCAATATAATATCCAATGCATTAAAAAAGACATTACAAATAAATAATTCACATTAGCTAAATGGGCAGCTGTGAAGTGTGCTTCTCAGCAGATATTTTTTAATAGACTAGATTCCCATCTGCCCAGCGCAGTTGCCTAGAAGCTGCCTATATGCCTAGAATCAATAAAAGAAAAAAAAAAACAACGTAACTTTTTATAAAACATCTTCCCCCTGTTTTAACTATAGATACACATTCTGCTAGGACAAAACTTTTTCCCAAAGTTTTCTGCTTTCTTGCGCAGAGTAAGGTGTAAGGAAGCCATGGCAAGAGAAAGCAATGCTGATTTTATAAATGTGAGTTTTCACTTAAAAACCTGAGATAGGTTGAAGTTTGCTTGACAAATGTTTCAGGTTATATCCCTGGAGAAGCTCTGATCCTCTACCTGCTGATGACACACATACTTAAACTTTTTACAACCAATCCAGAAATAATGAGCCCACATCCTAAGGATGAGCTCCAGAGTTTGACAGTAGCATAATGAAAAGGCACATTGGAAACATTCTTGAGGGACAGGTTTCTATGGCTGGCAGAACCTACATGCAGTCCATTAATTGCAAAAAGAAAAGATCAAGCAGCATTGTTTACACTGCACAGTTCACTCTTGTGTTTATCTGGGGCAAATCCCCCAAATCCTCTATTTTCTCCTAGTATTTATTGACTGACCAGATAGAAGCCTTTCTACTAAGATTTGCATTTTATTTTCATTTTCAGTCCTGTCATCTTTTTTTAGTGGCTCTATAAAAGATATAAGCACAATGTGCCAAGGAATATAATTCAGCAATTGTAACTCACTGAGGAGTTTACTCAATTTCCTTGTGGCATAATTCTGCAATTCTTTCTCTCTCTTAAGAAACTGATGGAGTTGTACCCGTCAAGAATAGCATGCTGCTATGTTTGGCATTTCCCCAAGTTGTGCTAGCAAGACCTTGAATTTGACTTTGTTATCTTAGCTTGAAATATTTCAACTCTACTATAAAATGGGACCAACCAGCCAAAGGAGTGGGAAGAGGAGTGTGTGTATGTTTTGGAAGAGGAAGATGGAGTCTTATCTTCTGCAATGTTTCACAAACTAAGGTCTTTAACTTAAATGCACAAAGTTCAAGTTCGCATCAGACTTTGCTTCTTAAAATTATGGCTTACTGAGGTGTAGAAAATGCAGACAGCTTGTAGAAACAATATTGGTCTCTTTTTTGCTATCTCATGGGTGTCGTGGTCAGAAATACCATGCTTCCAAACTCTATAATCACACGTATTATTAAAGCATTCCCACACCTCTTCCCAAGTTATTAAAAAAGGTATTTTATTGAAATTAAAGTCAATTCCCTCATTACATGATAAAGGCATTTTTTCAATGTTTTCTCAATTGAATTCTGTATGTAAGAGTTGTATTTATAAGAAACTGCTTATCTCAAATGACCCTTGAAGGAGTTGCCTTCCACCTCTGCATTGCAATAGGTACTTGTTCTCTGAAAGCCACTTAGAGGTTTTTATTACAAGTAAGAATTGTTCCTGTTTGCATCCCAACATCCAACACGTCGCAACTGACAGAACTTCAGCTGAGAACATTTGGGAACTAAGGTACAGCAAACTGGAAATTAACAAAGAGAGGTTTACTCGAAATTCCGTGTGCCAATCAACACTTGATAGCTTAACAGGACTCAACAAATATTTAAAAATAACAATATGAATGAAGCATTAAAATAAGTAGCTCGGGAAATTCTGGAGGAAGTTTGGCACCAGATGAATTAAAATTAAGGGGCATAATCAATGACTAGGTTTAGTACACCAAGGCAACTCCTTGAAAAATATTTTAAATTTAAGTGTTATTTTACTTTCAAATTTATTTTAAAACGTGCTTTTCAAGTGACAAACATATCAGCTTTCTTTGCAGCACATTGAACTTTGATACTAATTGGAATTACAGTTGAGTGATTTTCAGTAGCCATCTGTTTCACCTTACTGAAATGGATTTGGATTCCACACAGCACCTATATTTGGGATTTGTTTTTTGCCAAGTAACTTATGGACATCCTAGATATTCTATAGCATGCACAAATTGCATAATTTGGCAGTAAAATGTGTTGGTGTCTGTGTGTATACCCACACAATAGTCCCTTAAGACATACATTCAAATCAATTCCTGCTATTAGGTTACATTAAAGGGCTGAGGTCTTATGAAGTCAATGTGCTCATTTAAAAAGCAGCATTCACAGTTTATTTCATTTTTCACTCACAAGTTACTATTTCTAGGCTGGGGCTCTAGCATGGACAAGAGTCGGCCTCCAGTTCTTTTGAATCAAGTGAGACTAAAAAATCAGCTTTTCCATCATGTTCCTTCACATCTCATAGAAAACTAAGTACAAAGAAAGGCATCAAGTCCTTAATCATCTTCAAAAGAGCCATGCCAAGGCCAGCCAGAGGACAGTCACCCTTTGCTGATGGCACCAGCTTCCCTAAGCTTCATCTCCACTCAAGGGCAGCAGGGTCCAGATGATGCTTTTTCTGTGCCATCATTCTTAGCACGCGTTGCAAATGCTGGCTGCAGAGGAGGCTAGAAGAGTGGATGCTGCCCTGGGGAGGAGGAGCTTGAGGCTGCCATCAGAGCAAAGGATGTGGCAAGTGGGAGTCCTGAAGTGCCAGACATCAAATTCCCAAACACCTAGAAAGGCAGGGTAATAAGGCAATGAGGTTAAGTAAGCTGAGATCAGTGAGGCCAGCAGGTAATGGGAAAAAAAATACATCACTGAATTCAAGCACAGTTGACTTAACTCAGAAATCAGTGCCTCACTACCCCCAACCCTTTATTGTCTCACCTCATGTTACTTTCTGCCCTTTTCTTCTTCTTTACATAAAGTTTCTAAAAACACCAAATTATTTGAGTTGGCCAAACCAGACTTGATCTCTCTCTGGAAAAACTAGTCATCACTGGAACCAATCAGGACAATGGAAACAGGTATTGGGATGATGCTCGCTTACCATTTTGTGGGCTACCTGGACTGGTTTTCTTGAGAGAGGGTCTCACTCTGTTGCCCAGGCTGGAGTGCAGTGGTGTCATCATAACTCACTGCAACCTCAAACTCGTGGGCTCAAGCGATCCTTTCACCTCAGCCTCCTGAGTAGCTGGGACTACAGTAGTGTGCCACCATGCCTGGCTAATTTTTTTATTTTTTGTAGAGAAGGGGTCTTGCTATGTTGCTCAGGATGGTCTCGAACTTCTGGCCTCAAGTGATCCTCCTGCCTCGGCCTCCCAAAGTTCTAGGATTGCAGGCATGAGCCACTGCACCTGACCCTGGACTGTTTCATTTGTTCTCAAAGCAACCCAGTGAGACAGGTCCCATTACCTTATTTGTCCAATGTTAAAATAGAGGATAAGAAAGATTAAGTAGCTAGCCCAAAGACACACAGCTATTAATTCCCAAGAGTTTGATCCCAAACCTCAGTGTTTCATTTCCTTTTCCATTGTAGAATATTCAGACAGAATGCCCAGGTGAGCTCGATTCCAACTGAATTTCTGTTTGCCTTCACAGGTGGTAAACTGGTAGCCCTCAGATCTATTCAGATCACAAAATCACTTTGTGGGAAGTATTTAGCATTCACAACTATTGGAATTAGTTGCAATAATTAAAACTAGAGAGATAATCACATAAAATATAAATTTCTGAATTCTCTTGAAAAACTCCTATACCCATTCATAGACCATAAATCAAGCCCTTAACAGAAGTCCACAGAGCTGGGGTTAAACTCCATCTAACACCAGCTTGTGAATAGTACCTGGATACAAACCCAACTATTTAGCAAAATGTAGCTACCTAGAAAAAAAAAAAAATACACTACCTAAAGTGTCTGCTATAAACTACGAGAGAGACTAGATCTGATGGTTAAATGAGAGCCCAGCTCTGAAATGGCTTGGGATCTACTTAATCTTCACCTGACAAATACAATCTGAAGTGTTAGGTATTGCTAAGCAGTTGCTGCTGAAGTATGGTCTTTAGAGGCTCTGTGTAATAACATTTATTACTTCTTCTGCCCTGGCAGGAAAATCCACCTGAGAGTCTCAAAGGTCTTTTCTATCTAAGATCTATGGGTCAAAATCTATGCTTCTTACTGAGATAAAATGCCCACTGAGCACTTCTACACTCAGCAAAAGCTTTAAGATATAATTCTCTGGTACCATAAATGTCCAAACGCTAGAACTATCTGATGATTAAAAAGCTTGTGTCTGTGTCAAAGGGAGGTTCATTTCCCATATGTAAACTCTTGGTGGGCAGGAGGGTATCATTTATAATCCTGTATTTAAGTACACAAAACTGAATGGATGTTGTAGGAGTTTCTACTGAACCAAAAATAAAGATGTTTCCTTTAATCTGATGTGTTAAGAGTTATCCGTAAACCCACGCTTCTGACCTCACTCTCCATCTTTTTCTATTGTTTATTTCTGTCTCATATTTTTTTATATCCTGAACCTCTGTCTTTCCTCGAGATTTCTTTCCATTTTATTTCATGAAGTACAT
The DNA here is from genome assembly GCA_023783475.1 of Daubentonia madagascariensis. NCBI lineage: Eukaryota > Metazoa > Chordata > Mammalia > Primates > Daubentoniidae > Daubentonia > Daubentonia madagascariensis. The sequence goes on from JAKFHU010000760.1 coordinate 11,879,666, forward strand.
GGTCCTCCAATAGGACACTATCCCCCAGCATCCCTTGAATTCTTATTTCTCCTCTTGCATTTGGTTACCAGAGGTAGCATGATGTCATGTTTAAGTGCACTGGGTCTGAGGCAAACAGAGATAGGATTATTTACTTTTAGCTGGGTGAATGTGGATACGAATCTTCCATCTACCTAAGATTCCTGAGTCTGTAATATGGAAATAGCACTTAGCTCAGATGTTTCTTATGAAAATGAAATGAGATCACACACACACACACACACACACACACACTCTCTCTCTCTTACCATAGCATCTGAAAACTGGTGCACAACAAATATTCTTTTGGAACTCTAAAGAAGATATTGACTTCTCTGATTCAAGTGGATGTGGAAAATCAAAACTATAAAATAAAAAATTATAAATTTGGTACTTGTCTTACAGCAAAAAAATTCCTATTTTCGATCTCTTCAATTGTACGCAATAATGTGATAACACATACCAAAAAAATTTTTGAAACTCTATTTTTAGTTTTGCATAACACTTTTCTGCTGCTTTTCCCCAAACCTGTAAAATATTTTTAAAGTAAGATTAAAACTGAATCTTACCTTGAAGACTCTTTAAGAATCCAAGTTTAATAAAACATTTCATGGATTAACATATTTAGTTCAATGGATTTTTTTTACCAACTTGGTAACAAAGCCTTCAACTAAACACTCTGTATTTGAGAAAGTATCTGAAAAAGAAAAAAGGAGATAACATTACATGCTCTTCATGCTCTGAGTGAACAATTGAACCAAATGGGAAAGAAATTACTCACAAACAACCCGTTGAGGAATCATAATTTACTGAAGTAGAAAGTAAGGGTGAAGAGGTTAAGTAACTTGCCTGAGGCCATGCAATTAGTAGTCTGTCAAAGTAAGCAGTAGAGGCAGGTTTAGAGTCCAATTCTGTCCTGCTCTATAGTTAATCTTTCCACTCTATCACGTTGTTTCAGAAATTTCCCAGTGGATTTTAAAGGCCCACTTCTTCTATATCACAAAGCTGAAATTCGAAGCAAATGAGCCAAAATACAGTTATTCTTAATTCGTAATACACTACAAGTATTTTCATGAAACTTCATTTTAAAATATTAATACTCTAGGGCAGTAGTTCTCAAATAAGAATAATTTTGCTCCCCCAGGGGATATTTAGTAATGTCTGGAGACATTTTTGATAGTTATAACTGGGGGGGGGGGCCTACTGGCACCTAGTTCGTAGAATCTAGGGATATTATTAAATGTCTACAATGTACAGTATGATGCCCTCCAATAAAAAATTATCCAGCCCAAATGTAAATGGTGTTAAGAATGGAAAACTCTGATCTAAGTGTTTGTGCTTCATGGCAAGGGAGATAATTTGAGCTAACCTTCTCATTGAGGATAAATTTTATAAATTAATGAAATATATATTAATATTTTTAAAAACACTGAAAAGTTAAGAATTATGGGTCCAAAATCTGAAAAAGAAAACCCCAATATTCTTGAGATGTAAGCCTACTAACCAAAACCGTTTGTGCCCTGAGGATGTTTATTCATCAGAAGAAACAGCTATCAAGCTAGAATCTTCTTGTGGTGGCCTTTCAGGAAGAATGGAACAGATCCCAGGGACCACTCAACATGGAGGATCAGTTCATATCCTCCCCCAACTTAAGCTGTGAGCCAAGGACTATACAGCCAGAGTGGCTCTGAACTAGAAATTTGTTGGCCTTTGCGCAGACTTGCAGCCCAAGTGTGACATCTGGACAGTCCAGGGAACCGCAAGCTTTAATTTTTATTAAGATGTTCCCAGACTGGTAGTGCCCCAAGGTGCTTGGCAGAAGCTAATGAAAATTTTCTCTTCAAAATGATACATTTTGGCCTCCAAGTTTCTTAGAAATAATTTTTCAACTACAATGACCATCACACTATCAAAAATAACCTGGCACATCTGTAAACAAATCTCCATGATAAGATGCTCTAAAATTAGCAAGCCAAAAAAACATATCCACAAAAATTCAACATGTTAGTATAACTAGATACAAACTATAAAATACTTGTGCTCACTATGAATAGTGATCATTCCCACAGCTCACCAGTATCTGATAATGTCCTACTCCCAGCAGAGGAGAGGATTTCACTTTCTCATCTTTGAAGTTAGTCATAGCCATGTAGCTTCTTTCTGTCATACCTATTGATACTGCAATTTTGCCTATAGTTGCATACAGAAATGTTGTTACAGGCCCAATTTTACTTCACTCTAAAAATTACTGTGGTGATCTAAAATAATTACGTTTGCATTAATGTGTAACACACTGTTAACCAGGTTATAAAGCAGAATGACTTTATGGATAGGAGAAGCTCTTGTTCCCAGATTGCTAGGGTGCTCAATCCCAGGAGGTCATGCTCTGCCTGAAACCATTCTGTCTTCAGGCACTCAGTTCATCTGCCTCACCCACTCTCCAAACAAACCTGGATGTGTCTGAATTATCAGTGGCTGTAGAGTCTAGGCACCAATTTAATGTGCTATTTTGATATTTATGTTTGTTTCTTATATCCTTCCAGGAACTTGTAACTCCTTGATGGCAGAAACTGCTCCTGGCCCAGGCTATTTATTCTATAATTCTTGGCATGTGCATAGTACATAGTAGGCAATATACATGGGGGTAGGGATTGTGGGTGAGTGTACAAATCCCAAAAGAAGCTATCACATACTGTTCCCAATAGTAATAATCCAATCCTTTAGGTAAATATTTATAAGGTGCCCCTTTATGATCAAAAGCAAAACTATAGTTTTAGGACCTCAAATATTTATGTCTGTAGAGATTAAGGAAAGTGAGCCTCTTATGTAACCCCAGATCATTTTGGGCCTTTGTGGTTTAGCAGAAAGTCTTTGCCACTAAGAACATTATTTAGATGGTGGTGTTCTCTGAAAAATATCCATAACTCAGGCCTGGCTTAGATCTCTATGGAAAAAGGTATTGTATACATACTGAAATGTTCTGTGTTTTATATGACCAGATTTGTTCAGGGACATACCTTGTTTAGCATGAAGAGAGTATAGAATCATTTAGGGCAAGAAAACAAATGTTGTAATACTTGAAATATTGTAACCATGAATGTCCACTTGAGAACTGTTACCTTATTAATGAAACTTTTCTTTTGAAATGTATTTTATTGGGCCTTGTGTATCTGCTCTCTTTAATGTGAACTTTCTCTCATTTAGTGGTGATTTCTTGTGTAATTTAATGTGCTGAATGTATTAATTATATGAGGTTTAATTCATCATGAATCATAGAAGACCATATGCTTGGATAATTAATGCTTAATTAATCACAGCAAATATTAGGGGATTACCCTAGATTGTATGTAAATAATGTCAGTAAATACAGATATTGCTAAATATATGAAATGTTGGACTGCCTTTTTCCTTTCTCAACCAAGGAAATGCCTCACCATTTGTAGAAGAGATATATTTCCTTCAGGGTGTACACTGGAATCAGGCACTGATAAACATCCAACTCCAGGGAAGAACTGCTCCTTGCTGAAGGCAGCCTAAGGGAGTTCCTGTCTCTGAGCTTGCCAGTGACACAGCCGCTGTGCCAACAGGTACATAGTCATTTTACTTGCTCTCTTGTGCCCTCTTTTCCAGGATTGTCTTGAACAATGTAAAAAGCAGTAATGCCCTACTTGGACAATGCACAGTGGAGGTCTGGAGACGGCTGTTAGTTTCTCCTTTTAACTTAAATTCATCTAAAACATTCCTGTATTCGTTTCTTAGGGCTGCTGTAACAAAAGACTACACACTGGGTGGCATAAAACAACCAGAAATTTATTGTCCCACAGTTCTGGAGGCTAGAAGTCTGAAATCAAGGTGTGGGCAAGGCCATGCTCTCTCCAAAGTCTCCAGGAGAGGATCCTTCCTTGCCTTTCCAGCTTCTGGTAGCCCCAGGTGGTCCTTGGCTGTGGCAGCATAACTGCAATCTGTGCCGCCACCTTCATATGAAATTCTCTCCGTGTCTGCTCCACATTTCCCTCTTCTGATAAGGACACCAGTCATATTGAAATAAGGTCCCATCCTGCTCCAGTGTGATCTCATCTAATTACATCTGAAGAGACCCCATTTCCCCCAAAAAGGTCACATTTTGAGGTTTCATGACTTAGAATTTCACTGCATCTTTTGGGGAGACACAATTCAACCCCAATAACAATAACAACTCCCAACTAATAACAAGACAGAATCAGGCTGAATCACCTTTGTTCTTTGAATTTTCTGAACATCAAGGAGTCCCTCTTTGATTTCCTCCTAGAACTGGCTCATGCCTGCAACCAAGGAGGGAGCTACAATGCAGTAGGACACTCATGCAAAGGGAAGAACACTTCTGTCCACTTTCAACTTGGGTGGAAAAAGCTTTGTGCAGAAAGAAGTTACCCCAAAGAAAGACAAGAGAAAGAAACCCCAGAGGTGATGGTGGCTCTAATCTCAAGAGAGCAGAGACAGTTGGCTCCCTGACAGGCTGAGCACTAACATGCAAGCCAAAACAGTCTCCATCCCAGCTCGGGTCATTCTCCTCATGCGCAAACTCGCGTGTAGGCACACCTTCACTGTGTCTCACATCGTCCTGTTCTACACCAGCTAGTGTTTTTTCTAGGTTGCATGCATGGAAGTGGTTCAAAGGTTCAGGGTTGCCTAAGCATAATATTATAGCTCAAGAGGAGAACAAAGAGGAGATAGTGATGCTATTGAGGCTGGTGGGGGATAATCTTCTCCCACAAAAATAGCCAAGCTGATATCAAAGAGATTAGAAGGGAAAATGCCATTCATTGAGGCATAGTTCGTAGGTTCCATCATTTAATCCTCACAATAAGAAAGTTTGCTTTAGAATTATACAGTTTGACTAGTGGGATATCCTTATACCTATTGCAGGCTGTCTTAGGAATTATTTTCTTCTATTTGTGGCCATTCTCGTGACTACTGAAGTATGGTGGAGGGTGTGTGGGGTTGAAGGGATGATTCATTCAATAAACCTGCTCAGTGAAAAAGCACATAGGAAATTGTGGTTTCAGAGAATTGTCAAGACTGACATAAAAACCCTTTGCTACTAGAGCCAGTCACTATACAAGATGTGCAACTGTTTCCCTTTAGTGTTCACACCAATGATTTACACCATTTTATAGCTCTTTTTTATGCCTGTTCTATTGTTTATATTCTCTTCTGTGGTTATTCTTAACTTGCATATCTTTCTTTATCGAAAATGCTATTGCTTTTTCTTTGCTGGAGAATCATTTCAAATCCACCCACTCCTCCGCTTAAGTTTTGGATAAGTTACATGGAAACTTCCTTCTCAGAACCATTTGCAAAGTGTGTTTGTACTACTCAAGTTCTGAAGAGGAAATGTATCTATGTCTTTTTCTAGAACAAAAGAAGAATAACTAGAGAAAAATGAGCAAGTGTGATAAAATGTATTTTAACTTATCATGAATGAAAAATGTTGCAAATACTTTGCAAGAGTACAAAATGAATATGTTACTTTCCAGGTCACATTTAAACAGTTAGTTCATACCTAGAGGATTATCCAAACTATCACCGACCTTGGCAATAAGACAAGAGTAACATTTTTTAACAGGATAAAATGTTCTTGAAAAATATCCCAGAGGAATCAGATGTGGCCTCACTGGTTTCAACACTACTCATATTTATTTGCCTATTTCTCTTCCTCAGCCAAGAAATAGGGTCTTTTAAAATAAAGGTAGGAAAAAAATGTCATCTCTAACTGTAATTCTATATTTTGGATTACTGCTGGTACTTAATAGAGTCATCATGGAAATAATTTTCTGAGGAAGTGCATATATTTTATTTCTCTTGATGTCAAATGATGGCAAAAGACCATAGTAGAGAACAGAGAAAGATACAAAATTATGACCTGGATGTAGGGGTCAGATCCTGGGAGCGATTTATTTTGTTGTTTGTGTGTGTTTGTTTATTTTAATGTCAGTGACCCCACAGACCAGTTCTTGCTCACAAAACAAGATTTTATGAAATGAAATGAAAGAATGAATCAGTCAATTAATAAGCAAATGTATAAAGAAGAATATATAGCAAATAAAAATATATATAATGCTATGGTTTTTCCCTTCTTTGTAGGCTATGTTCTAAGTTTTAGGGGGGGTTGAAATGTAATATTTTAATGAAATTATGGCACTAGAGATGGTAGTAGTATTCTAAAATATTTCTTAGTAGAACAAAACCTTAGAAATTGCATGGTCCTCATGGAATTTTTTTTTTTTAAACTGACAACTTGTTTGTGAAATTCAGAAAATCACACGACCCTCATCAGTGAGCTGACTGACCTGGATCCTTGTTGAAGTAGCCACTTACATTTTTAAAAAGTAATTTATTTTTCTCATGTTTTGCTTGGGTAAAGAATTTTATAGCTAATCACAAAGCAGATTGGGAACTGCTCTGTTACACTGAGGGCCACTCAGTTATTCAGAATGAATAATCACAAAAAAAGGTGCTTATTTGATCAAATAAAGCCACCAGATGACCAAGAGAGGGAAAAAAAAAAAAAAATAGAGAGGTGGAGAGAAGCTGTTTCAGCTGTTTGGATTGTTGAGCTTACCACAGGGTCTAAACAAATTGAGAGAATTTACCCCATTATTGCCATTGTGCATGGGTAAATGGAAAGGAGAACTTATGAAAATAAAGACACATTCTTCAGATTAAATGCATCTTTCATGTGCCCCACAGAATAAGTTCATTCCAAAACTGTATTCAACAACTATTTATTGAGTTCCTATTTTGGGTCAGGCCATGGTGGCACAAGGTACTGGGAGTTGGAAGTGAATAAAACAAAGTCCCTGATTTTACATATTCCAGTGAGTAAGAAAAGCCTAGTGCCTCCCTGTGAAATTTTAGCATATTAAGAACAAATCAAAGATCCTGGAAGATGCCCAAGAGGAAAAAAAAATGTTATTTACCAAAAGAGCAATAATCTCATTGGCTTCCAACTTCTTATCAACACCCCAGAGTACTTGAAAATATTGGAGAAATGCTTTCAAAATTCTGAGGGAAAATGATTTTGAACTGAGGATTCTATGACTAGCTAAAATAGCAACCAAATGATAACCTTGTATTTGGGAATGCAAGGGACAAGATGTTTACCCTTCCTTCCTGCTGCCTTTCCCATTCAATCTAAATGATTTCCTGTGTGGCCCCTGGAAAACATCAGGAAGAGATTCCATAGGTTTTTATTGTTTTCACATATTAAAGAACAATCTCATTTTTAGGCCTTAAAATTTTCAGTCTTGGTATTGTATCAAACCTACAAACTTCTCTCTCCTCCATCCTCCTTCTACCCTGCAACACACACACACACACACACACACACACACACACACTCACACACTTTGGGTCTGACTCAGGTTGGCGTCTGGAACTAGGAAGTAAGAGAGAGAAACAGTGTTTTCCCTCCTCTCTCTCTCTCTTTCTCTCTCTTTTCCTACCACACACCCCTCTCCTTCATTCCACATCCTGCCCCAAACATTTCTATTGGGCAAAGGTGGCCTAGTGGAGGAATATTGCCTGCTAACAATAGATGTTGCTTCCTGAATCCCCACAGATTTTTCTCTGTTCACATTACTTAAGGTAACAATATCTACATCTTAGTTACTAAGAAGAGAATCAGGGAATTCATTTTGTTTGATGAACTTAACTATTGAATAGTTTACCCTCACAACATACAGGAACAACAAATTCGGGTATTAGGCATTACGATTTAAAACTGCCTTCACATCTGCACTCTGTTTTGAACCTCACATCTCTGTGAAGTGGGTAGGACAAATATTCTTGTTCCTACGTCATACAAAAGAAAACTGAGCTTCAGCTGCTGTGACCTGCTCATGGCCACAGGTAAGCAGCAGAGCAGAAATTTAGCTGTACATTTTAGACTGCAATTTGTTCCTTGTATTTCACAAGTTCTCTACCTTTTCACTTCATAGACTCAGAATCACATCAATATTTTCCTTCATTTCAGTGTATTGAGGAATCTCTGAGTGGGTTTACCACTTGCATTCCAATCCAAGAGAAGAGAAAACATTCATCTCTACTGTCTTTCTTCTTTCCTGATTTTAAGCAATGCCTGAAAAATTCATGCAGATGCACTGGAGCATGGCATGTTCATGGAAGTACAAAATGTGCTTTTCATGTCATGTACAGCAATCCCTAGAATGCAATAGTTCTCTCGCCCAAACACCTAGCTACCTGTTTGTGCTTTCTTGTTCAACGTGTATGTGGGTTACTGCATTTATTAAGGTTACAAAGCATAGTTTTAAGAATTTTACATGAGTAACTCATTTAATCTTCACAACACAAAACTGTATGAGGCACTATTAACATTCTCATCTTACAGATAAGCAGACTGAGTACACAGAAGATAAGTAACTTTCCCACAGTCACAAAACGAGTATAGGCAGCACTGGCAGTCTAGTCTCAACTGGTTCCACTTAGTCAGTGCTCAGCTTGTGCCTTGCTAAGACTATGTCTATATATTAAGTTAGACAGCTATGAAAATGATCTCACTGATTTATCTGACTTGCTGATGGATTATTCAGGGACCTTGTGAAACCATAAAATGAGCATTGCTCTTTTGAATTTTCTTACATCTCCAGCCACCTTACATCACTGCCTCCTTTTCCTACTTGCCACTGATGCCAGAAATTCACAGAAACACAGTCTGTGAGTCAAAGGGAATTGGAGATTATTCAGCTGAACATCTTCCCATGGTCGGAATCTTTACTGCACCTTTTCTATAACATCCAGCTGCTGCTGTAGGATTCTGAAAGGACAGAGTGATCTCTCATTGCAGAGACATCATTTCACGGCTAGGCTGTGCTAATTATTGAAAAAAAAGTCCTTATAAAGAGTTGAAATTTTTTTTCTCTGTAACTTCTATGTCTCTTCCTAGTTCTACCCTCTGGATACACAGAAATGACTACTTTTTCAACATAACCATTCAACAAATGAAGCCTAGGATGTCTTGGCTTCCAGACCTGTTTATTTTCCTTTGAAAGGACCCAGTGTGGTCCTCAATGTCTGTGAAGCCCCACCATCACGGTTCTCCAGATGTGATGAGATGTTTTGTGCAAAGTAATGTCAGACTCTTATCTACCTAATTTTAGGTATTGGTCCTCAATTAAGATATATTAAGTAATTCAGTTATTTTGGTGGCCACAATCCTCCAGTGACAAACGTTGATCTCAGAGGGTGGTTTTGAGCATGAAATGATTTAATGACTTCTAAGAAATTAGCTCAGTGTCTAACAAATAACAACTATTCAATAACTAATAATGAATTTTGATATTACCTAAATTTCATAATTTAGAATTTGGCCTATTACTTAATGCTGATCCTTCAACATGTTAATTCTTCCTTAAACTTTGTCATTCTTAAGTTTCATAAGTATGCCTTATGTGGCTTTATCTCAGGTGACAATTAAAACATTGAATGTTTCAGGGCCAATAACACAACACCAAGACCTACTTTCTGGGAGGACTCTCATAGCACCGTGCTTCATTTTTGCAAGCATCACTCATTGGTTATGTGCCCTTCATTTTAAGTTTTTGCATGTCCAATTTTGGCATGTCATCACAGGCACATGGGTTTCATTGGATAACTCAGCCCTATCTTTCTCATAAGGATTATTAATGCTATGTAAAAATTTCATTTTGTAAAGATTGCCACAGTTCCCCGTGACATACTAATGGTCTCGGTAATACTATCTGGATCTACACCTGTATTACTGTCCTAGGGCTGTCACAACAAGTTACCACAAACTTGGTGGCTTAAAACAAAAAAAAAAAAATGTATTTTCTCACAGGTCCAGAGGCCAGGAATCTGAAACCCAGGGGTCAGCAGGGAAGTACTCCCTGAGAAGGCTCGAGCAGAGAATCCTCCCTTGCCTTTGCCAACTTTTGGTGGCTCCAGGTGGTCCTTGGCTTGTGGCTGTATAAATCCAACCTGTACCTCCATCTTCACATGGGCTTCTCTGGGTCTGTGTCTTTTCCTCTTCTGTCTTTTCTAAGTGACACTTGTCACTGGATTTAAGGGATCTGGATAATCCAGGATGATCTCATCTTGAGATCCTTTACTTAATTACATCTGCAAAGAGCCTTTTTTTCGAACAAGTTCACATTCACAGGTTCAGGGGTTGGGACATGCCTCTTCCTTCCAATGAAGGACCTTCATCCTACAAACCTCCCTCCAGTTACCTTACCCGTCTCTCTCAACACCAAACTATCCAACCTCTTTCAGGCAGATCCACAATTCAATTATCCTGCATAGGAGCTAATCTATTTTATTTTAAAGGAAAAAAAAAAGATTCTATAGCATTTTTTGGTAAGACATTCCAATAAATTTGATCAATTATTGCATTATTCATCTATTTACCTTAAGTGCTTCAAGTTTCTATTGAAATTCAGTTGAACAGTCTTCAGTGGTTTGTGTAGGAATTAAAGGATTCTCTTTCTTTGAGTACAAGGATATCTTAGATACAGGTCATTATTAAAATGCCTTATAACACCTCTGTAGAAGGAATGATGAATGCAGTACATTCAGTATTTCCTCATTTTCTTCTCACCTAAAATTGTTATTTTAACCACTTCTGAGCTCTTCACAGGATCTCTGCAAGCCTCTGTCCTTACAAGACAGCATAACCACAGAATCAGGTTTCCTAAGTTTACTCAGCTTGGTCTATGACCTAGGGAAAGTTATATATAATATAATTCTTATCTCATAAATTTTTGTGAGGGCTGAAAAGATAATGTATATAGCATCCTTAGCAAAGTATCTGGCACACTGTAAAAGCTTAGGAAACACTGTTATTTTCATTGTTATTGAAATCAGAAATAGACTTCATAGCACTTGTCCAAGGACAAGTCTAACAGTCTAATTTGATGGTTAAAGGTTATTATATTTTATGCTATTAGCAATGTATGCTCATTTCAGTCTCCTTCCTTCCTTTGCACTTTCCTTCCTTTCCTCCCTCCTTCCTTCCTCCCTTCCTTATTTTCTTCCTGTCTGGCTGCTGAACACCATCGTTGATTCCTGCCTGGCTTACCCAAGTAAGATACCTTGATTCTAATTGCCTTATTGTTTGGTTATAGAGAACTGGGCTATTCCTTCCAGTTTCCCCTGACAGGAAATTTTGGTGAAGCATCCAAAAAATTAACTTTCCTCTCAGAGCCTGAAATAAAGTATCTTTATTCTTTTATATAGCTATCCCACGTGTGGTAGTGTTATTGTATAATATGCTGGAAATACTTTGGTCAGAGTAGTCAAAGCAGCATACCAATAGATTTGTCTAGGCATATGAGATTAATTTTCAAACACTTTTCTGAGACCAGGCTGGTTTTAATAATATTCTCTAGAAGCATCTGGAGCTGAGAAGAACTAACATTTTATTCTGCTTAGCAATTGGCAATCATTTTTATGTATCAAATAAAGTATTATATGTTTTATAAAAATTGGGGAAGTTTCCAGTTATGAACAAGTTTTGGCAACTTGTGGGAGGATGAGCCACGTCCTCCAACCTTGGAGCCCAATTGGAGAGATGTCACAGAAGCAAGAGGGACGCTAATGTAACACCTACCCTAACTCAAAAACATTGAGAAGTACTGGGAGATAAAAGCTAGTGGTTGTGTCCCAGCAAGAAAAATAAACAATATCCTGTCAAAATAGAGAACCGGGAGCAGGTGGCCGCAAATGTAGGGCTCAGTTTGGGGAAGACATTCTAATGGTGCTTTACTCTTCCTCACGTTGTTCTGTGCCTGACATGTCACAAATGACAAGCGGGATAGCGGCAGTGTCCACAGTGCCGTGCAGCGGGGCTGGGTGCTGTCACTCCAGCACCAGGACCAGCAGTGTAAGGGACTGATATACAGTACGCAAGCAGGCTGATCAGCTCCTCAGTATCTTCTAACCAGCTCCCACATTCTGGGCCAGACAACTGCAGCTGACAATAACACCTCTTGGGAAAGAATGGTGGCTGGAGCAGAGGAAACCACAGGTTTCCTGTAAAGCATAACATTACCTGAGATGGGGTGAAGTGGAAAATTTTAAAGCTTGGGTTTCAAGGCCAAGGCTGTCTGCCCTGAGGCATGCCTCCAACCCACCCCCACCCCCAAACTCATGAAGACGGAAACACACTGCAGTGGGTTTGTATTCACTCCTCCTCCAGGACTACAGACAAGAAAGAAAGATAGTAACTTGAACCACCTCTTTGAGAAGAAGAATTCATAGTCCTGAAAAATAAGAAATGTAAATAAGAATAGCAAATATTCTCTGATATGGAAGAGAAAATATTAGAAATATAGAAAAAAGATTTAAGAAAAAAATCAGTGGAAGATATTGAGTATGGAAACGTAACTGCTGAAATAGAATCTGACATATGGGTTGGAAAAGCAGACTACTGTATATGCAGACGACAAACAAATGGGTGAGCTGGAAGATGTGAGCAAAATCTCCTCCAAGAGGCACAGGAAGATGTAAGAGGTGGAAAAAATTGAGACGTAAAAGATATGAGTACAAGTGTTTTTAGCATCCGTCTAAATATAGTTCAAGAAGAGGAAAAAGTCAATTAAAATAAAAAATATTAGAAGACAAAATGATCAAGAATTTCTCTTAATGAAAGTATAGATGGAAGATCTCAGAATGAAATAGCTCATTGAATGTTGTAAAAAAAAAATGGACCTGGTGAAATGTTGGATAGTATTTGTATACCATCTACCAAGAAGTAAGAATCACCTTGACATTAGACTTCTTAAGAGCTGCATGAGAGAAGGCAGTGAGGTAATATGTTCAATGTGCTAAAAAAATGATTTTGAACATAGAATTTTACATCCACCAAACAGTGGCATTTAAATTTCAAAGTGATACAAAGATATTTTCAGACATGAAGCCTACAACATTTTAGCACAAAAAACTGCATTAATATTAATCTTCAATGACAATACACCAACAATAAAAAGAATGGATCCAGGAAGGACCAAAAGATATAAAAAGTAGGAATGGGTAATTAACTGAGTAAAATTCGTTGTCTTCTAAGTAACAATAATGCCTTTCCTACATAGCAAATCCATGAAAATCCAAAACTAAAATATAACAGTGGAAGATGTTAATGAGGACAGAATAAGAGAGGAAAGCACATTAAGTTACTTGTTTTGCTTGGAAAGAAGCCATAGGTATTACAAGATCTAAAAAATACATGAGTCCTAATAAGAGTTACCACCAAAAGAATAAAGATAGAAATTATAAGTTTCAAAACACCAACAAAAACAAAAGTTCATCTAGGAGGTAGGAAAGGTAGAGAAGAAGGGAAAAAATCTTTATTAATAGAAAACACAAAACAATATGGCAGAAAAAATTCTAAGTAAAATAGTTTCAATGAAAGTATAAATTTGTTAATCAGAAGACAAATTCTCAGCTTAGGTTTTCTTAATCAATTTCAAGCCAATATGTGACTTATAAAAGACATATTTTAAATGACCATCCTCTCATTTAAAATGTCTCGTTTCTTTTGATACATAAGAATGATTTCCAAATCACTAAAGAGTACATAAAGTAAAAAGAAGAAGAGATTAAAAAAAAAAACCATGCCAGGTAAATGCAAAAAATGCCCCCTTTAAAAAGCATATAGAATTTTAATATTAAAAACAATCAGTTCAAGTTAAAACACATTAAATAAATTCAAGAGGACAATTATATGTTGGTGAAAAAGAAATCTAAACCAACTAGATATAGCTAATATATGCACATATACATACACTAATTTTAAATCAAATGTATAAAGAAATAATTAGAAAAGTTCATAAAGAAAAATTTAAAAATTGACATTATAGATTTTAAGTATTCTTCCCAAAATTTCTAGATTAAAATATGAAAATAGGTAAAGCTGTGGCAGATCTGAACAACACAATAAATAAGCTTGGACTAATATTAATATATACAGTTTTACATTTAACAATGGTATGATATCCTTTCTTTTGAGCCATAAAAAGCAAATTTATACTAGGTCATAAAGGAAGCCTCTATAAATTCCAAAGAATCAACATTATATAAATTATGATGCAAACCATAATGCTACAAAATTAGAAACTGATAACAAAAGGATAGCTAAAATAGTCTCATATGTTTGCAACGTAAAAAACAGACTAGTAAATTACCTGTGGCTTAAAAAGGCAGTTACAATGTCAATTATAAGAAACAGAGCTGAATAGCTGTGAGAACACCATGTATTAAAATTTATGTGAAAAAATTAAAGCAATTCCTGGAGGCAAATGTAAAGCTTTGAATATGTGTGCGTGTGTGTGCATATGTGTGTGTATGTGTGTACTCATACCAGAAAGCAAAAAATATTGAAAACAAATGAGCCACACTGGCCTTTGAGCTGTTCCTTGTGCATACTTCTGCACTGGGGTTTTAGCTGAAGCTGTTCCCTCTGCCTAGAATGCTCTTTTTCTTCCAGACACCTGATTGTCTAGCTCCCTTTCCTCCTTCAAGTCTTTGTTGAAATCTCACTGCTTCAGTGAGGTTTATCGTGACCACCCCATTTAATTCTTTTTTTTTGTCTTTCTTTTTTTAATTTAAAAATTTTATGAGGGTACAAACGTTTAGGTTACATATATTGCCTTTGCACCACCTGAGTCAGAGCTACAAGCATGCCCATCCCAGACAATGTGCATCGCACCCATTAGGTGTGAATATACCCATCCTCTCTTCCCTGCTCACCTGCCCGACACCTGATGAATGTTACTGCCATATGTGCACATAGGTGTTGATCAATTAGTAACAATTTGATGGCGAGTGCTTGTTTTTCCATTCTTGTGATACTTTACTTAGGAGAATGAGCTCCAGCTCCATCCAGGATAACACAAGAGGTGTTAGTTCACCATTGTTTTTTGTAACTGAGTAGTACTCCATGGCATTCATATACCACATTTTATTAATCCACTCATGTATTGATGGGCATTTGGGTTGTTTCCACATCTTTGCTATTGTGAATTGTACTGCTATAAACATTCGAGTGCAAATGTCTTTATTACAAAGTAGTGACTTTTTTTCCTTTGGGTAGATACCCAGCAGTGGGATTGCTGGATCAAATGGTAGTTCTACTTTTAGTTCTTTGTCGTATCTCTATACTACTTTCTATAGAAGTTGTATTAGTCTGCAGTCCCACCAGCAGTGTGAGTGTTCCCATCTCTCCACATCCACACCAGCATTTGTTGTTTTGGGACTTTTTGATAAAAGCCATTCTCACTGGAGTTAAGTGATATCTAATTGTGGCTTCAATTTGCATTTCCCTGATGATTAGCGATGTTGAGCAATTTTTCATATGTTTGGTGCCCATTACTCTATCTTCTTTTGAAAAGCTTCTGTTCATGTCCTTTGCCTACTTTTTAATGGGGTTATTTGATTTTTTCTTACTGATTTTCCTCAGTTCTATATAGATTCTAGTTATTAATTAGCCCTTTTTCAGATGTATAGCATGCAAATATTTTCTCCCATTCTGTAGGTTGTCTATTTGCTCTAGTGATGGTTTCTTTGGCTGTGCAGAAGCTTTTTAATTTAATCAGATCCCATTTATTTATTTTTGTTGTTGCTGTGGTTGCTTTGGGGGGGCTTCTTTATAAATTCTTTGCCTAGGCCAATGTCTATAAGAGTTTTTCCAATATTTTCTTCTAGAATTCTTGTGGTTTCCTGCCTTAGGTTTAAGTCTGTTACTATCCATTGTGAGTTGGTTTTTGTGAGAGGTGAGAGGTGTAGGTCCTGTTTCAGTCTTCTACATGTGGCTATCCAATTTTCCCAGCACCATTTATTGAATAGGGATTCTTTTCCCCAGTGTATGTTCTTGTTTGCTTTGTCAAAAATCAGATGGCTATATGGGGATGGTTTTATGCCTGGGTTCTCAGTCCTGTTCCATTGGTCTATGTCTCTGTTCTTGTGCCAGTACCATGCTGTTTTGGTTACTATAGCCTTGTAGTATAGCTTGAAGTCTGGTATATTGATGCTTCCCAATTTGTTCTTTTTGCTTAAGGTTACTTTGGCTATATGGGGTCTTCTCTGGTTCCATACAAAGCATAAAATTATTTTTTATAGATCTGAGAAAAAATGATGTTGGTATTTTAATAAGGATTGCATTGAATCTGTAGATCACTTTGGGTAGTATAGACATTTTAACAATATTGATTCTGCCTATCCATGAGCATGGTATGGTTTTCCAACTGTTTGCATCCTCTGCTATTTCCCACCCCATTTAATTCTGTAAACTACCCTCACAGCACTCCTGATTTCCCTGACCATGTTATAGTTTTTCTCTTATCCATAGAAATTATCACTATACATGAAATAAAATTTCTATGAAAATTCCAGTAGAATCTTTGGAAGGAATTTAAGAAACTAATTGTAAAATATATATATATTTATATATGTGTATAAAATATACACATATAAATAACTATATAAAACATACTTATATATAGTATTTACATATAAGTATTATATCTTTTATGTATTTATATTATATATCAGTATTTATATACATAAGAATATAAAAATATATTTTATACATATATCTGAAAAAAGATATAAGAAAACCTAAGAAATTTCAGAATGTAAGAACAAAGTAAAGTCAATGAAGAATACTTATTATGATTTTACTTATGTTTACCTATAAATAGTGACAAGTTACTATTTTCCAGGGAACAGTATCATGAAAACTTCATATTCACTAATATGCTATGGCAAAGCTAGAGATAATGCAGTGTGGGTAAGATCAGTAACTGGCACAGCTGTTCTAGAGGTAAGTTGACAGTTTTAGCCAATTAATAGGTTTATACCCTTTATCAGCTCTCCCTCTCTGGGTTTATACAAGAGACATGGTGAAAGATGTTTGCCATGGTGTTCTTTAAGATACTGAGAGTTAGAGTCAACCTAAGTGCACAATATTAGCAGGAATGTGGCAGACCACTGCTCTTCATCAATGTCTGATTTCTCTTCCTAGGAAAGGAACAAGAATTCACAAGAAGGCTGAAGAACCAAGCTAAGAAACAGAGAGAAACAAATAGAGTCTCTGTAGTTGATTCCAGAGCTGGTTTATATCACAAGATCAGTTTTGTTAAGAAGCTCTCATTGGCCTTTCCACACTGCCCATTTGACCCTACCACCACTGGATTCTTGTTTTTGCTGCAGCCATTAGGCTTATAAGACCTCTTCTGATGCCTTTGATACTTTCCTCAATACCCTAAGCCATTTTTCTCACTCCTTCAAGAGTAAATGACAGCAGGCTCCTTGTCCTCTTTGAGTACCAGGAAAGAGGGAAAGGGAAAGGGGGTGTCTTCCTACTTTGCTTTCTGCAAAGTAAAAGGTGGAAACTGCTTTTCACCAAGTCTCAGAGTTAGGTTTGGGGGTTCCTCAAAACAAGGAGAAAGTACAGGTGCAGGACAGGCTGAACATAACAAATGTCTAATTACCTTTCTTTTTGACAGCTCGTTATCCATATATGTAATTTATCTCGTATTTATACTTCACAAAAATAGTCTTTGCCTATAATACAACTATGTCCTTCACTAAGACACAAACCATATTTACATCCTCTCACAGAGAAACAACTCCAAAATTATGAGTCACTGCACCTGGCTCAGATTCTGTACAACTGAATAATGTCAATTCCTCCTCAAATTCTGTTGCTTTCTTGTTTTGGTAATCTGCCAGTGATAGACTAAATTGTATCCCTATATAATACTGAGGGAATTTAGAAAAAAAATATGTAAAATAAAGTATATAAATAAATATATATCACAGCATGGAAAATAAGCCTTGGGTCCTCATTTGTACAATTGATCATGAATCCATTTTATAACATCCTTTCTCCATCCGCTAACAGTTCAAATTCCTTTTTGCCTAAATCCAAAGCCTCAACTTGTTGGGGTTTCTTTGAGTGGTAGGGTCACCTAAAAATTCTCTCCTGATGGATCTGAGCTATTATTGACCCTGTCTTTATAGAGCTGCATTAGACTTCTATCAACTTTTATTATTGAATTTGGTAACATGATGAGAATTGGCCTACATTCCATGAATAATACAGAAAGTCCCCTAAATTTTGGGATTCTTTTTATAGTGGTGAGAATAAAACACAAAGAAAATTTCCCTTTAGATTGGAGGAGGTATGCTTATGTGCTAAGTCTGATTGGAAAACCATTGCCTTTTAATAGTTTTATCTCCCACTTTGTGATATGCATGGTTTTTACCAAGGCATCTGGAGTGTCTATTATTTTCTGCTTTTTAAGGCCTATCAGCATGATGCCATACATATAGTGGGGCAGAATGTTAACCTTTGAGATAATGAGATAATCAAGGTCCCTGAAGACTAAACACAAAGCCAGAGCTAGAGAACTGGTACGGCCCTGAGTCAAGATGGTGTAATTCTACAGCTGCCCTTGACATAGGGAAATAAAACTATTTCTGGTGTTCTTTGCTTGAAGGGATAGAGAAAAAACACTTATGAGTTTCTAGGAGCTATACTGCTCTTCTATTGAATTCATATCTGATACAGTAGCTACAGTTGAATCCAATATGTTCAGATAAGTTTTTTTTAATACTTACTTTCAAGATGTGGTATTGATTTATCATCACTATTTTGGTTGGGAGGGAGCTTTTTATTGCAGAGGTCAAATAGTGTGTTCCTGTGCACATAGATAGATATAGATAGTTATAGATATTAATGTATATGTTATATATATCTAAATATCTGTATGTAGATATTTGTAGATAAGGACATCTATTCTAAAAATTTACTCAGTTCAGTAGAAATAAGCATAGGGTGGATACTTTGTCCCGTTGGGCCTACAACTTGAACCAAAAGCCATTTATCATTTGATTTTTATAAACTCTCCCTCTGACTAGTAGACTGAAAAGTCATTCTAGGTCCTCACAAATTATTTAAGTTCAAAGTTATTGTCTACTGAACTACGTGGCAGGTCTAATTTCCTCTGTACACTTTGATGGGTAAAGAGATGGGTGTTCCTTTAGAAGTCTTTATATGTTGTTATGATGTAACTACAGGATCACTTCTACAAGGCAGGGATTTCAGTCTGTTTTACATCACAGCACAT
Organism: Daubentonia madagascariensis; assembly: GCA_023783475.1. Lineage (NCBI taxonomy): Eukaryota > Metazoa > Chordata > Mammalia > Primates > Daubentoniidae > Daubentonia > Daubentonia madagascariensis. The sequence goes on from JAKFHU010000760.1 coordinate 11,898,829, forward strand.
ATAGAAACAATATTTCTACGGTCTACCAGAGTAACTGGAGAAGTCGGCAGAGCTGGCTGTGCTTGGCCTGAAAGCTCCAGCTGCCCACATACCATCTATTTTTTTTCAGGCTGAAGGAAACGGTATCTCAGCAATCTGTAACCCCCGCAAGGAACAAGAGTGTGTTGTGGCCACTAATTAGGAAATTCTGCTCTAGAATACCTGATCTCCTCTCCATTCAGCTCGGGGTCTGTAAACGAGCTTAGACATAGAAATCAAGTGTCCAAGTCACATTCATGGTGACTTATGCTGGGCTTCTGCTCACTAGAGGTAGGGCTTTTTAGGTGAACTTAATGGACTGCCCATTTATTTTAGACACAGGAATCCTATGCAAATAAGCCACAATAAAAAATTTTTTTCAACCTGTCTGTTCTGATTAACACACCAGTCTTGGTGTTTATTAGGGCAGCCACATCCACTTTGCTGTTGATGTTTAAGTTCCACTATTTTCTAGGATACCCCAAGATCACACTGTATCAATCTGCTAGGGCTGCTGTAACAAAATACCATATGCTGGGTGGCTTAAATAATAGATACTTATTTCTCACAGTGCTTAAGTCTGGGAAGTCCAACATCAAAGTGCTGGCCAATTAGGTTCTTTGTGAGGGCTCGCTCCCTGGCTCGCAGAGCACCACGTTCTCACTGTGACATACAAGGTAGAGAGGGAGAAAGAGCAAGCTCTCTGGTCTCTTCTTATAAAGGCAATAATCACACCATGAGGACCCCACTCTGAGGACTTCGTTTAAGCCTAATTACCTCCCAAAGGCCCCATTTCCAAAAGCCATTACATTGGAGATTAGGCTTTCAACATATGGATTTGAGGGGGACACAATTCAGTCCACAGCAACTCCCATAACAGTTGAAATTAGGGAACTCATTCAAACTGTGAGGTCTATCAGTCCCCATGCCTTTGAAGAACAGTTGTCATAAAGAACTTTCCAAAGATAGTAACCCTCCCCTTACAAGCATATTTCTCAAGACCTTGATGAAGGAAAAATCTGTATCCTCTTGAGGGGATACATTTAGGGAATAGGTAGGGGTTCATATATACTAAATTCACTTTAACATTTATATCTCCCAAAGTATTTGGATTGTTTCCTTACATTAGCAAGGTAATTCTGGTATCTCAACTTTGTTTACAGTGGACCAACATTGAATCCAGACTTCTGTCAGCCAGTTAAGTAAACAATTGAAATGAGACCCAGTTGCTCAAGCCAGCACTCAAAATCCAGAATCTCTGATGAGTTCACACACATTGATAAATTTGGCCTGATTCTTCCTTGGATAAATATCCTAAGAATCCATAACCACATAAAAGATCCAGATTTTTGTTGATATAAATGAGCAAAGTCCTGCAATTATTTCTTACATAAAACAACTTCCTGGGGCATGTTGAGATCTGGCTTTAGTCCTAAGTCTGGAAACAATGGGGTGCACAAGGAGAATTGGTTTGATATTACAAGGTAATTGAAAGAGGCATGGCATCTATAAGAGAGGGAGAAACAGACTCCTCAAAAGAGAAATAGGAAGTACTCCAGGTGGCAATGGAAATTCAGTTGGGATTGAAGGGTTGGGATACTGATTACTCTAAATCTTACCTTAAGTCCCCCAAACTATCCTTTGGATCCTACTATTCCCCCCCCCTCCCCCCCAAAAATGCTCTGACATTCACTGTAAGAGATGTGGCATGGCTGTGAATTCAACTGACACTGTAATTTGGTGACCGACAGGATCAAAGTGTGTATTTTGATTTTGGTTATATCAGCCTTTTGGTAACATTTGTAAGATTTATTAGCTTGGTCTTAGAAGTTCCCTGGGGTCTGATATGTTTCTTTCAAGAATTTAGGGATTTGAGCAGTCACCTTCCCTCAAGTGTTGGAATTCTTCATGTCCTTTATATTCTTCTTTGACAGTAGCAATAGCTTCCCTGAAAAACTTGCTGGAAACAAGTATCTCATTCCAGGTGATAATATAATTGGTGGTTTTATATCAGCATGCTATGTGCTGCAACATTCCCTACCATGACTAAAATACTTTTGTTCCTCTTCAGCCTCAACTGAGCTCCTCCAAAGACCCCCCCATCCCAACTCCCCACCACCTCCTTCACCGTCACTCTGAGAGGTGTTACTTATAACCCCATTCCCTGGTACTAGTTTCAATATTAGGCAGAGTTCTTGTTACAAGCAAAAGAAAATGACTCTGCCTAATTTAAGCAAAAGTTAATTACTGGCCTGACATCAGATAGCTATGAAAAACTGGAAAATCAACCTTAGAAAATTGACATGAACTCAGAGAAGACACAAAGCCAAGATTATACCACATAAACAGTTTGATCAGAATGATGACCTTGTATACTAGATGGTATATGTCTGATTTTGTGTTCACTCGATGTCTTTACCCCTTTGTTTTGGTCACCGAGGAAAAGGGGGAAATTTACTCTCTCTGCTTCAGTTTCTGTTAAGGATTTGCAGACCCTGCCTCTAAGCAGTATTCACACGAGTCTCCAAATATGTAATGGAATTGAATGGCAAAGAATTACTACACCATTATCTCTTCATTAGGTATCATACTGTACCAAAGTGTCACTGGAGTAAAATTTATTTGCATATAAGTATTCTCAGCTTCTCTACGCCCTTTGTGGGACATTTTTATTTTTATCTTCTCATTTCTTAAAGATTTTGTTGCGATAGGGTAATAGCGGAAGCAGAGAATTGAAAGCCAAGAGGGAAAATTGATCCACTAAAGAAAGAGCTGAAGAACTGATGAGGGAGGAGGGCGAGGAGACAGGGGATCTGAGTAGGCTGATGTCTTTTTCTTTGAGGAGGGATGGAGAGAGAGAAAGAGAAATTGGATATTTGGAAGAGAAAAATGAAGGGAGGCAGCTACCACGATAAGGAATCTTTAGGCTGTCTAGGATACAATTCCTCCCTTTCAAGAGACTGAATAAAGTCAAAGTTATTTATCATATTTTCTGTTCGTTGTTTGTTCTTAGAATTGTAGTTTTGTGTGTTTATGATGAGATACCAATATCCACAGTTTTACTAAGATTAAAATTTAAATAATCTTTCATTTCATTCTTTTGGAGTTGATTTCTACAACTGAAATCTTATTCTTTTTACAGAAAGCATATCTTCTTGTATTCTGTTGACAGTTTCAGACACTCTTCCCACTGAAGTCTTTTTTTCAGAGGCATGCAATTACTCTGGACTTTCAGGATGCTGTTCAATTTCTATTGCAATATAATACTTTTTATTGTCCTATTGTTTTGTTTCACTTTGCTCGATCTCAAACAAAAGGACATCTGTCCACACTACAAAGGTGAAACTTACACTACAACTGCTGTCTGTTTGGTGACACTATGAACTAATAAAGTTCTGGAAAAAGTACAATCTTGCACTTAACTGCTACTCTCAGCCCCCACCCAGTGACCTTTCCTTACACAGACTATACCACTTGAATGCAGTAAACTACAGTTAATCACCATTTTCTTCTGCTGTGTTTTGCCAGTTGCATTTGCCAAATGTTTTCAAAGAGAGGCGCATAGGGATGGGGGAGGGGCAGTGCCCGATGAGGGACAAATCTTTGGAGTTATCTAATTGGCACAGACCCCAGTGTGCAGGCAGTGACAAATCAATGTAAATCATCTTTCTAAACATTTCTCAAGCCAGGAAGTTCACTTTATTTCAAGTTATAAAGCACTACAGGCCTCCAATCATACTGATCAATCTGGCTCTAGTCAATTTATAGTTAATTGAAAAACCTTTAAGATTCTTACACTAGTTTGACTGGGAGTCTTTGTTTCCTATGCTGATATCCCCTGTCCTTGTGGGTTTATGTTTTAAAGAGAAGATCTTTTTACTGTAGAGTTAGTGGAGCTTTTAGAAGGGACCAAATTACACCTGACTGTTCACGAAGCGATCTTTTTTTTTTCATCTCTTTGTTTTACTCTTAATTTCTTTGAAACCAGGAGACCTTTTGATTTGAACTTTTCCTGTACTTTTCCTTTCATGAAGTATATTCATCAGTCTTTGGCTTACGTTTTTCTGTGGCTATCTATCCATCTGAGAATGGTAGTAGAAGCGATTTATACACATGACTAGGTACTTTTTTTTCCACTTATTTTTCGTATTATATATCATGGGGTACAAATGCGATTTTGCTTCGTCAATAAACTGCATTGTGGTGAAGTCAGGTCCCTCAGTGCATCCATCACTGAAACAAGACACATTGTACCCACCAAGTAACCTCCCATCAAGCACCCCCTACCCCCCACCCTTCCAAGTCTCCATTGTCCATCGTTCCACACCGTGCTTCCGTTTGTACACTTTACTTAGCTCCCACTTATAAATGAGAACATGCAGTATTTCTCTTTCTGTATCTGAGTTGTTTCACTTAAGATAATGGCCTCCTTTCCCTGATTCTTGGTTTTGGGTACTATGAATTCTCTATGTCTTTAGAAATTTAGTGAGTCTTTAGAAGACACCGCCTTGGGTCCTCTGAGATAGACATCATGTAAAATGGCCTCACTGATGGCATATTTATGTATCTCCTTTCCCTCAAGTAGAAAGTGAACCCATTGAAGATCAGGATTGTATCTTATTTTTTGTTGTGTTTCCAGCACCTATAATAATACATGGCATATAGAATATGTTCAATAAATTTTTTTAGTGTATACCAAATGTATTTACCAGCGAACTTCTAAACAGAACTTCTCATTCTCCATTGCCCCACCTCCCAGTGGATCATCCCCCTACCAGCTGACTAGTCCTTGCCTGTCGAATGGCATAGCTTGGGGAGAGCACGAAATGCCTTCCTCATGGCCAAATCCAGTACCCTCTTCTCAGTTCTCGCCCGCTTGAGGTTGTCGTGACGACTGAATTTGATGGCCATTCTCTACTCCTTCAGATGACCTTCCTTTGGTTTCTGACACCGCTTTTCCTTGGTTCTTTCATCTCCTCTTCTTTCCCCAACCATATCTCTTTTTCCCAATCTCTTAATTGTAGAGTTTCCCAGGATTTCATGCTTAGTCCTCTTCTCCTTCTGCTCTCCTTTCCTTCTACTCAATCCTCCTACCCGGGAGTTTTCTTCCCAACCCCTCTGCTCCCATCAGGGAGAGATCCCAGTGGATCCTAACAATCTTTCATATCTTGGTCTACAAGCTCTGTCTCTCTCAACTCCAGACTTGTATTTCCCACTTTGTAAAAAACTGTATGCTTCATTGGAATTGCACATTCAATATGTCCAAAACCAAATACATCACTCCCCTTTTCTCCTCACCAATTTTCCAGAGCTCCTCTTCTTTGGCTGTTCTAAAGCCAGTTAATGGCATGTCTGAAGTAGAAACTGAGATTACCCTTATTCCTTCTTCTTTCTCCTTCTACTACCCTCCCCACATTTCGTTGATTTCTAAACTTGGTCAAGTACACTGAATTTTTCTCAGATGTGCCCCTTGTTTTCCATCCCCACTCCCACTGCTGTCATACAAGCCCATATCTTTTCTTTTTCTGTATAATCTATCACTCTCTCAGTCACATCCATTTTATACGTCATCAAAGCCATGACTCTGATCATGATGTATCCTCTCCTATAAGATGAAGTCTAAAACTTTTAGCATAACATCTAAAGCTCTTTGTAACATCTTGCAGCGCATCTCACCAACTGTGCTGCTGCCCCAGCCTGGTGTTCCCTGGCCTCACCCAGCTCGGATCACTCTGTGATCTTTCATGCCCTTTGGGCTTGGCTAGGACTATTCTCTCCGCCCGTGTTGACTTGTCTTTGCCCCTTCCTTCGCTCTGCTAACTGCATGCCCAATCTGAGAGTATTCTACAACCTTGGCCTTGAACTCCCTCATCATTCATGATTTCACCACATCTCACTATCTTTCTTAAAGTTGTTGACTGAGATTTCAACATGAGTCTGAATTTCCAGCATAGCATTGTGACAGTCATCATTCTGTGGCTAACCCTGAAATACTGTGGGTATGTGAGAAAGTAAAAGAAACATTCTCAAGATTTCAACACAGTTGAATTTTTATCACAATACTTGCCACAGCTCTACACCTGAATTTGCTGACTGGGCAGGCTTTCAGCAAATGAGTAGGGAAGAAAACGATTTTTAATAGAAGTCACAAACAGTTCTTTCCTTAGAATTTTTAGTACAACAACTTCTTATGCAAAGTGAAGAATGAACTCTATTAGAACACTGGATTCTAGACTTAGATTTGTCTTGATGTGGGCTTTAGGTTTCTTGTCTAAAGAAAAGATGTTAATAATATCTCTTACTTGCCTCCACATGGAAATTATTGGAGGAAATATTTAGCTTATATATAAAAGATTTTCTTTTATGTAAAAATGTATACTATAATACATTAAATCAAATATTAAGAGAATTATGTTCAATGTCTGCACTTGAAAACTAAAAATCTCAGACACATAGTTTTTCAAAAAACTATTCAAAACTCCCAAACTCCACCTATAATCAATCATAAGGATACCAGTGTCATGAAAGTATTGAAGATTTTTCAGAGGTAATATATACTTTGAATCTGTGATTTCAAAAAGACTTTAAATGAAACTAAATTGGAAAAAATAGTTTTTTAATTTTATGTTAATTTATAAATGTCGTCTTGAATCCTTCCAGAGACATGTTTTAAAACAGAAAGGCAGAGAATGTGGGAGGGGTTGGGGCTATTAATATAGGTGAGAAGATGTGAGAGTAGAGACATAAAAAGGAAACTAAGAGAGTTTACTTTTATCCAAAGAACTTCTGCTGTAGACCTAGTTACTATGTACAGCCAGCGGTTTTACCCACAGTGGCATAAACTCTGGGTGATTAAATGGAAAAGCTTCTGGTGCATTCCAGACCTTAAGAACATCACTACCATATGATAAGTTGAGACCGTCAGTGGGTATTCCCTTTCTCATTCAGAGACTGATTGTGTTCACAATTTTACAAATAAGTTTGTCACTCTGAAACTCAGCTATTGGCTGCATACATACAACACTGGTATCACTAAACTGGATTCTAACAGGATAAAAATTAATTTAGACAAGTGTCCTCTAAGAAAGGGGAAAAAAAACCCCAATCTTTTAAGTGTTTTATCATATTAGAAAATATGCATCATGAATTACATCTTGATTCACTTATGACACTCAGTTTCTCCAGGCTTAGACAATGCATTGATTCTAGTATTTCTTTAATTTTGCTTAAACTCAAAGCTCCAATTTTGAAATTTGTAATCACTAGGTTTCCCAAAGTTTCCCCTTGCCTAAAAAAAGGGTGCATTTAGAATTAAAATGTAGTGCTAATATGATAACTCACAATCCACAAGGAATTTCTAACTTTTACAGTATAACCTAGGATTTAATTTGAATCCTAAGACTACTACAGAGTTAAAATAAGGGTCTCATGGTTGAATATGGTTCACTTCACTCCTGAAGTTATTTTCTTGACAATTATTCTCGAAGCACTAAAGCAATTTTCAAATCAGAGGGCATCAAATTATCAAGTTGGCTAAACTAGTCACTGTTTGCCAGAGATCAGTTGGTAGAGTCTATTCTCAATTTTTTTTTTCTTTTTTACCTTAGTTGTCTTATGTTAAATAAGAAGAGCAAAGAAGGCTCAGGCTGAATAAAATCTTTCCAAAAATGCCACCATGTGAGGAGTATCCAATCTATTCTTAATTTAAATGTTAATAGTAATATTTCCTACCTGGTAAGGACATACTCTATGCAGGTGATCTTTCTACTACCTCATGTATCTGTACATGTTGGCTGGGAAGCAACCAACGTCCCTGTTTAGGGTTTTGTGAGATTTGAATCACTTCCTATTCAACTCATACTTTGATACAATTGGCTTGTAACTGGCATTTCATACGTTCAAGGACCACTATGGCATGTTGTCAATCATAGACAAGTTTTTAAGTAATCAAGTAATTTGTTTCTTTGTCTTTTGGGCACAGATTTAAAAATTATATGGTTCATTTATTTTTCTAAATTTTAAAAATAATTCCAAAGAACTATAGTGCAATATCTATCCATTAAACAATATCAATACATTCTAAGCTTGATAAAATGCAAAGTTAAATTGATATAACTTTGAAGTAAAAACTGTAGAAGCACAGCTAATCCACAGAATCTTCTTTTTTCTTTGTCTTCATACTAGAACAAAGGAAAAAGGCTTCTGTCAACTGAAACCAGTGTATAATTTTTGTAAAGAAACACTTACACAAACCCTTGAAAATTAGTTCATGGTTTATGTTAAATATCTATTTATCCTCCTGTGGGCACAATATCTACATGTTTTTCCTTTATCACAACAACTTATCTCCAAACTTCCATTCCAGGGCCACACAATCTGGGCCCCACATCTCCACAATAACCCAAAGGGTTCACCATCCTCTACCTGCAGTTGCACCATAATACGAAGAATAAGGCACTTTCATGTCTACTGAGCAGCCATTGTCTCCACACATTTTCTCTTTCCATTAGCCATATGTGGTACTCCCTTATCTGGTTATCAGAATGACTAAAGGTACATGCTCTTGAAATGACTGATTCATTTCAGGTGTAGTCAATGGCTATGTAACAGAAAAACTCGATGGTCCATAGGAAGTGAAGGGGGCACTAATGTAACCCATACTAAACAGAGAAATACGAGCCTCAGGTTCTAGCGAGCTCTACTATTAAATAGCTGAACGACCTCTGATAAATAACTTAAATTCTCTGGGCCTCATAATAAAATGAGGAATTTAGCCTAATCAGTAGCTTTTTATCATAGTGGTATTACTCATGGAGCTTTTCAACATATGCATACCCATAAACAAACAGATCAATGGAATAAATGGAGAACACAAAGACCCAAATAACTGCATGAATTTATCTTATGAAAAAAGTAGCATTGTTTAACAGTGGGAAAAAGATGGTATTAAAAAAATTTTATTTAGGCAATTGGTGCCCTCTGAAACAAAAATAAATTGCATCCCTAGCTTACTTCTTGTGCCAAAATAAATTCCCAGAGGTGCCATAAATATAAACATATAAAAAAACAAAACCACAAAATTCTAGAAGAAAACATAACAGAATGATATTATCATATCTGTTTGAGGAAACCCTTTTTAAGTAATTCACAAAACTTTTATGGTTTCACAGAAAGATGTATTGCTGTATTTAATACATTATAATAAAAAATTTCTGAGTAAAATTACAAACTCAGAAGACAAAATAAAGAGAAAACATCTGTAATTCTTATCACATGGGGTTAATTTCTTTAATATATGAAGAGATCTGACAAATTAATCAGTAAAAAATAAGTATCTTATTTTAAGTGGTTAAAGATGAAGATACATTACATAAAAATACTATATAAATGGCTTTTAAAATGTGAAATATACTCAGCCTCAGTTAAATGTTCAGACTTCACCTTTGGAGGTAAAGACTGAAGCTCTATTATATATTTTTTAAAAGAAATTTCATTGATTGACTTTGAGTTGAAAATCACTGAGCTAGATAATTGCCTAAGGTCCAATAATCTCTGAAGTCATCTGTGACCACCTTGTCTTGCCTGTCTGCGCTTCAACCTATTTCACTGTCATCTTCCCTCCCATTTGCAGGGAACACCATGGCATTTGCTGTGCCACGTTCCCCACAATCATCCAACACGGTGGCGACCACGTAAGCAGCCCTCTTCATTTCCTTAACCAAAGTGCCGGGTGTGGCAGGGGGAGAACATACATGCATTGAAATTGGGACCGTTTCAAATTCATGCTTTCCAAATGTGGGGCTTCAATGATATTCTTCAAGACTGTTCTCATTTTGGGGCTTCCCCTCTCACGTTCACTTCAGCTCTATCATCCTTCATCACTTCCACTTCTTAGTCTTCCTACTCACTTGCTGCTTGTTCATTATCAGATGACCTCATCTCCTTAACTCACACAGGAAATGGATAACTCTCTTCCACTCATCTAACCCCAAATGCAAATTCCCCAGCGTCTCTCTGCTCTGTTTCTTTGTCCTCTTGGTGTCAGAGGAAGGTGTATCTCTTCTTTACGAAGGAAGCGCCTGCGTCTGTTTTCCGAATCCCAGAGCCTCCTGGCACTTGGGAGGGTTCTGCATTATTTTTCCCCTCCTCTCTCTCACAGTTTCAATCTCTTCCACTTTCTTCTTCTCTTAACCCAGCGCTTCTCAACCAGGAAAAATTCTGCCTCCCTCTCCCCAGGGGATTTTTGGCAATGGCTGTAGACATTTTTGATTGTCACGACTGGGGTGCTGCCAGATCCAGGGGGCAGAGTCCATGGCGGATCCTGCAAAAACCCTGCAATGCGCGGGGCTCTCCCCACCCCGCGCTCTCACAAGGAAGCAGTACTGGCTGAGAATGTCGCGGCCTCAGCCTCTGCACAGGCGCCGTCCTCCCTCCCCGCCTCCCGTCCTCCCTTCCTTCCTTCTTCCTCCCTCCCTCCCTTCTTCCTCCCTCCCTTTCTCCCTCCCTTCCTTCCTTCCTTCTTCCTTCCTCCTTCCTTCCTTTCTCCCTCCTTCCTTCTTCCTTCTTCCTTCCTTCCTTCTTCCTCCTTCCTTCTTCCTTCTTCCTTCTCTTCTTCTCCTCCTTCCTTCCTTCCTTCTTCCCTTTCCTCCCCTCCTCCCACGTCAACCTATAACTACTTTAAATCTTATACCTTCTCTTTCAGTCTTCTTCTTCTCTCCTTTTTTTTTTCCTTTGTTCAAACTCCTTTCTCATTTACTTTGTCTAACACTTGCACCTCACTCCCTTCTGAATCCTCTGTCATATTTTTGATCCAGCAGCTCCTTATTATAGCTTCTCTTCTTTGCATTTCCTTTCTTACTTATCTACCACTTATTAGCCAGCTTTCATTCCACTATCCTCTACTATACCTAAAAGCTGATGATGTGTAAATATACAACACTGGACAAAATAGTTCTATGGAGGTCAAGGCAAATATAACAAATCACCTGTTAGGGCCTCAACTTACGACTCTACTACATCCCGATAAACCCATCATAAGTTGAAAAATATCTTAAGTCAAAAATGCACCTAAACTACTGGATGTCATAGCTTAGCCTAGCCTACCTTAAACGTGTTCAGAACACTTTACATTAGCCTACCTATAGTTGAGCAAAACCATCTAACACCAAGCCTGTTTTATAATAAAGTGTTGAAGGTCTCATGTAATTTATTGAATCCTGTCCCAAAAGTCAAAAACAACATGGCTGTATGGGTATTTGAAGTACAGTTTCTACTGAATGTTTATGGCTTTCACACCATCGTAAAGTAGAAAAATCATAATTCAAACCGTCCTAAGTCAAGGATCATCTGTACTTCAAATATGTCTTATTCTATCCAAATATGTCACCACTAGTGCCGTGGTTTAGGCCTCATCATGTCTCACTTGGATCATTATAAAACTTACTAATCCATCTCCCTTCTTCTAGTCTCACTACAGTGTTCCAAAGGTTGGCTGTTAAGACCGTGCTTTATCATGGCTCTCCCCTTTCTAAAATCTTTTCGTATCTCTTCATGGCCTGAGCCAGATCCCGAGTTGTTTTATGAAGCACATAAAGCTTTAATAATGTGACACTGGCCAAGCTCTTAAGCCTTATCTCTTTCTCCTTTGCTCCTTCTACTTTATGTCCCAATAATATGGAACTGCTTATACTTTCCCATACTCAACAAATTGCTTTGCATCTCCTTGGCTTTGATATTTTTAATCTTGGTTTGGTGCTGGAATCAACTGGCATGTTCTGTTGTTTATTCTGCTTTCAAGACCCACATAGGTGTCTCTAGAAAACTTTCCTTGGCATTCTTTGAGCATTAATTGCTCCATATCATCTTCATTGCCTTTCTGCTTTGTATTTGCTTTAAATGTTACATTTGTCACATTGCATTGCAATATTAAAATGCATATTTGCTTCTCCTACTTAATTGTGAATTGTCTATGAAGGATCTGTGTCTTAGTGATCAATGACGTAGCACCAGTGCCTGGAAAAACACTTAGGACTGGGTGCTCAGTGAATGTTTGCTGAAGAAAGGAAGGAAACAAAGAGGTAAGGAATAAGGCAGCCACACAACTATTACTAACCAGCTACAAAACACAGTCTAGATAATATTAACTTCAGCGTCCAAAGCATTTATGAAATGTCTCAGTGCCCTTGGCAGTGAACTGAGTACCATACAGAGCAAATTAATTTAACTGGTAAAAGACGTTTTTAAAGTAAATGTAAAACTAATAACTAATCCTTAATATTACTCAGTCTGATGCAATTCTATCATCACAGTAGCACACATTAGCGAATTAACCTTACCACGAGGTTTCCTTTCTTTAGTGTCTCAGCGAATATTTACTTTCCTCAGTTAATTTTGATTCTTTAAAAACAAGAAACAGATTTTTTAACCTGTGTCCCAAGGAACCTGGTCCCATGAGATTTCCTCAACCAGAAAAAAGGGGGTCCTGTGGTCATTCGTGTTTGTACAACATACATGTCATTTCTCTCTACTACAGATGGAGAATATTCCATATTAAAAGCATACTAAAAGCTGTGAGAAAGTTTCATAGGAAGGAAATCCATTTACCTTTGCTAAATCTACTGTTTCACAAACTATTTAATCATGTAACCTTTCTTTGTACCTGTAACATCTCATGACACTACTGGTCTGTAAACAAGCTTTGGGGAACACTGGTCAGAGGGTAGGTAAACAGCATCAAAACTTGACCCCTTTCTCAGGTCACCAGTCCTCCCTCGCTTGCTGGCTCAGGTGGGGACGGAGCAAGGGGTGATAGCTGGACAGATGGAGATTCATTTGCACCACCCTGAATCAGTTCCATATTTATTCAATATAGTTTCACCTAAATTTGTTTAAAGTGGAAATTGTCCCTCACTTAAAAAAATCTGATATCACTTTTCCATAATATATTATAGAACCAAAAATGATATTATTATTTTGATATAAAAATTAAGAGGCAAAGGAAGGTACAATTATAAAAGATCTTTCATCAAAACAATTATCTGAAAATAAAGCAAATGAAACGCTGAAAGATCTTATTTCATAATTAGGCAGTATGACATGAGGCTTTTCTGTTTCATGTGGAATGTGTGCTGTAGCTACAAAGTATCGTAGTGCTAAAAGGAATTTAGAGATCACTTAACTCAATTGCCTAAGTTTGCCAGGGAGGATCTTGAGGCCCAGAGAAAATAAGTGTCTTATCAATTATTACCTGAATACTTAGAAAGGTTGCAAACATAGGGCTTGTGATTTCCATTTCAGTGCTTCTCCTACACTTCATTTCCTGCTAATGAATTTAAGTCTAGGAATAGTGTTCAGGGTTGGAATCAAATAAAATGTACATTGATACTAACCTGTTACATATGCAGTTCCATGTTGCTTGTAAAATGCTGTCATATTCATTGTCACGTTTGACAGTCACATCAGCCTTGTAAGGTGAATTGGGCCATCCTCGCCTCCATTATCACCAAGATTTACAACCTATCCCTAAGTGGAAAGTTCCCTGTCCCTGTGAGACAATGCCTTGCTAAAATGTAGAGAAACCTTGTTATGCTTTCCAGAGATAGGTCCAGGAATAGCCCAGTGACCACTTAAATAGCCCAAAGATGAGGTTGGTATATCTTAGTGGAAACTATGGTTCTGAGAAAACTGTGGCTAACCAGAGGTTATAATCGTCCATTTTTTGCTGTTGCTTACTGCAGATGGAATTCCAAACTCTAAATGGTTAAAAATACACATTTTTCAGGAATCCGAAGTGTTTCATTTAAATCAAGTCCAAAGTAAAAGACAAACAGTCTGCTACATGGGGAGCTCTTCTAAAACCACTCTTCCGAAGACAAAAGAAAACAAGGTTGGTATTGAAGCGGAGCCATTCTCTAAATAGCTCCCATCAGCTGGAACTGGGGCCTCACTAAATGCAAACGATCAGAGCTTCATGGAAGATTAGAAAACACTCTACTTCAGACAGCACTCCCAGATCCACAGAAACCAGGTCACTACTAAGTAAACATTTTGCACCACTTTGTAAACAGATAAAAATATCAAGTCAGTTTGGTGTAAACAGACCAACAGCAGGAGAAACCAGCATCCTTCTTAGATGAGACTCTGCGGACAAGCAGAAACACATTATTAAGCGGTTTAGAATTGCATTCAACTGTCCCCATTTAAGCGATTACATTTTCTGAAATCTGGCCCATTTGTTGAGATGCTAGCGGCAGGATAATGATAAATTCAGGGTGGCCCATAGCAGGCTCCAGTTACTACTCCATAACTTATAGCCCTGCCCACATCACTTCAGAAACCAACAAACTGTTTTTATGCCATAATTTAAACTAGGAGCTAAATAGTGCAGACATGAAAATAACACGTGACTAAGAGCTCATGGGCAGGCTTTGGAGATAACAGAGGGGAAAATGAGTGGAGAAAAAACAAAGCGTGAACATGAATTAATAACCATATATTGGGGTTGGGAGACACGGTTTACAAATTGGCAACGTATTTAATTCTCTCCAACTCTACTATAATATCCTACCCCGCCCATTCCAGCACCCACCCCTTCTTCCTCCCTTCACACTTATCAGAAAGAAGAGGAAAGTGGATGGTGAGCAGAGGAAGGGTTTATACCCTCAAACCTGTCAGATATTGAAAGGGCCAAGTACATGAGATTTACTTTACTTTTAATTGTCTTTGAAGATCTTTTTCATTTACACCATTATGAAATATTTATTGAGTTCCTTTTTTTGCCTGTTTCTCTACAACACATGATGGTAAAATAGACAAAAAATGGCTCCTGATCTCAAAGAACACATTTTATATATTAAAATATATTTTTAAATTGTGGAACATTTAAGAATATATGGCCATTTATAATCCCTTCATCCTATAATGGCAGGTAGTAGAAGGAAGGCAGATATGATACACATTAAAGATAATACAGAACTCCCATTCACCTACCAATATGAGACTCAGGTGGTAAAATTTTGACAGCTTTTAAGAATTGTGGGTTTGACACCTGTCGCATCCTGCTCCAAGTTCCCCTGGCCTCTCTTTCATCCATAGCTGTGGTGATGAGTTCCAAACCGGCTGCCATCAGCCCTGCACAGGTGCAGCTGGCAGCGCCTCATCCCAGGCACTTGCTACTTCTCTCTAGCTTCCTTTCTAGTATCTTTTCTGACCAGGTGGCATGAGAAACCTGCATGAACCATTGGCACAACCCCCAAATGCAGAAAAGCTGACACCCTGTGGGACAACCCTTGAAAAATGGGGAGAGAAATTGCTAGAAAACTGCTCTTCTCTTTCATCTTTCGGGTTGACAGTTCTGAGATGCATTCCAAAAAGGTTCTCATATAGTCCTAGTGCAATCAAGCGTCTGTCATGTGCAGATGCAGGTGGTCAACTCAATAACACATCTTGTTTTGACATTCCCTCCTTCCTGGTTTCACTCCACTGGTCCTGCACTTCCACTCCGTGGGAGCATATTCTACTGATATATAAACTCTCTGCCTACAAGCTCTATCTCAAGTCTGCTCTTGGGGAGACCATAAAACAATGTGAATGGTTTCTCAGTGCCCCAGTTGTTTAATGATGTTCAATGCAACTGGAATTTTTTGTGTTTCCTTCTGTGGTTCCTCCCTTAATCACACAATTTTAGGGGCCTAGCAAACATTTCACCCAAGAATTAATCACTATTATCTTCAAACTTCTTTATTTGACACCTTCAGTATTGACATGGACCTATATCCGAGCATTGAGAGAGGAAGAAAGAAGAAGAAAAATAGAGAAGGCAGAGAGAAAGAAAGGCATCACAGAAGATTTGTTAACTCGCTGACAGAATCTGAGAGTGCATGAGGTTTTTGAGAGACCATTTCCTATGCTTAAGTTTTAGCAACAACTGCTTTATTTGTTTACATTTACCCTTTTGTTGTCTCTTTTCCCAATTTCTAACGCTCTTCCTTCTGGTTAACTGAGTGGTGGGAAATCAGGGAGGATGCAGGGGAAGGCGTTAGAGTCCGGGCCGTGTGAGAGAGGACCCAGATACACGTGGGGGCGCAGTGGGGGCAGGAGATCAAGTTAGAGGTTGGAGGCATGTGCTAGAGATAAAATAAGACTTCATTCTGTGTTTGTTTAGAAAACTCATAAACAGAACATACAATACATATCCTGCAAATTCAATTTTTTACCTGCTATTCATGAAACCTTTAAATATCTACCTTGTTCTCTTAAAAAGCAGATCAATACTTCATCGTGTAAATATCCTACATTTTAGTTGGTCATTTTTCCTACTGAATGAAATTTCAGCCTCTTTGGATACACATCACACTGACAGTAGTTATTTCTGTCTGGGAAAGGGACTAGGATTGGCTTGGTAATCAAAGGAGGATTAACCTGCATCCATAAATTTTAATGCCTTACAGGGGGAACATATCCATGTTTTATTTGAGAAATTTAAAAGCAATAATTTTAGAAAAGCTCTTATGTCTTAGTTTACATAAAAAGGCAGGCCAACAGCCTCCATAGGAAAATGCCATTCCTACTTTTACATGCTCCACAGATCACTTGCTGTGCTTTTGTAACTACCCTCCCTTTTTTGTACCTCCTTCTGTACCCAACATCTGTATCTTGTTTTTGATGTCTATTATAACCTGATCTTATGTGTGTAAAACGTTAACTAGGCAAAACACCATCGCCTCTACCTGAATATTTGCTTACATATCTGTTGTCTCTAGCTCCATGTCTGCCCCTCTGTATTTGGCTTTGCACTTCTGGGGCTGCCAGTCTGCAAACTACATTTCCCACATGCCCTTCCCTGTTGGCTTCCTGTTCGGTTCTGGCGTTTGAAAGCACTATCAAGAGATCAGAATGCAGGAGAAACAGATGTGTCCTGCTTCTGGTTCCCGCAGCGGTGGTGGCCACTGCTGGCAGTTGTTGGTTGTTGCTTTAGGAGAAGAATGAGCTGCCTGTAGGCTCAGCAAGCCCAGGCAGCAGCAGCTGTCTCACCTGGGTGCTCCCGGCTCTACAAGTGACAGAATCTCCAGAAAAAGCCACAGGTGCTGATTCTAGGGATCTGGTTTGGGGACACCTGCAGATTCCTGATGTCTATACTTCTTTTTTGCTCCCTTGGCACCTGCTTCTTTCTCCCTTTCACTCTTCTGGTCCTTGTAAGTCCTTTGTATCCAATTCGCTTATACTTGAAATGCTCAGCATGGTCTTGTTTCCCTCCTGGACGCTGATTGATGCATTACCTTTAGCTCTAACAATGTCCAAGGTCGTTTTTGGTACAGAAGTATTTACCCAAACTACTTAATTTGTCTTTTACTCCCCTTCAAGCCTTGACTTAGACAAAAAGCAACACATTCTCATGTCACTCAGCTCATGCTATAATACCTGAGGTTGATTGGAACTCAGAAAGTGACCATCAGGGCCTCAAAGCAGAGAATCCTATTTTATAAATGTACATGGTGAGCATGTCAGTAAAATGCTAAAACATTAGGATGTCAAACGAAGTGGAGGTCCATCATCCAGATGTTTTATATCCATGGTGTAAAGCACCCAGTGCTTGAAAACACCTAGATGACTGACTAAAAACCTTCCAGGTAGCTTGATATTTTGTGGCCACAGTTTTGGAAGCCACTCAGAGAGTTGCAATGGTCTGTAGCAGTGGTGCTTTTAGCATATGAAAGCAAAGTGCTTAAAATCCAGCATCATCTTCCCATGATGTGGATCTCTGTGGCAATCAGCCCATTATAATGCTTTTAAAAAGGATATTGACAAGTCTTCTGTGGTTTCAGAGACAAGAGGTCAGCAGTGAGGACGGTCAGAATCACATGGCACCAAGGGTATACAAATAAAAAATGCTCAGAATACATGTATTAATACGCCACAGTTAATATTTCTGCACAGTTTGTTTTCTCAGCAGTATTTTGCTATCTAGGGACCAAAAAAATGTGTTTTGCTTTACAAGTGTGACATGATTGATGTTTTACTAGGAAAGACTTTTCATAAAGGAGCAGATGTCTCCTGACAAGAAAGTTATTGGGTACAAGCAAACTACATTATTGCAATAATGTTAAGGTTTAGACTTAAGCAAAAGATAGCAAGGGAATGTGGGGGAGGGCGGCGGGGAAAGAAAGAAAGCAAAAATGAGCAAGACAGTGAGATACAGCTTGTTCTGGACCTACGTCCTTAACCTACCACATTGACTTGTTCTGTGATGTATCATGACAGCATAGAGCTCTCAGAAGGCCAACATATGCAAGCTTTAAAAAGCCAGTCTCTGTAAATACTCATTTGTCAATATCTTAGCAGTAAGCACTTATAGTTTTCCAAAATCGGTTAACTTTAGTATATCAAAATGTCCTTATGCACAAATTAAAGGTGATAGTTCCCTCATTTCATCATGGCAGATTCATAAAATCATGCAATGTGTAGAATATTGAATCACTTGGAATTTTGTTCTAGTGTTAATTTAACTATAATTTTTTGCTGTTATCAATTCATAATAGCAAAAGACAGAAGTCTTATAGAATTAAGAGGACAGGTTTTAGAACTAACATGACTTCTGAGAAAAAAAAAGTAAAGGAGGGATAGAGTCTCCAAAAAAGAAGACTAACTTAAAAACAAACAAACAAAACAAAACCTTAAAGTAGGATCTAAGCTAAGTAAGTCCCATGGTGAATTTATTCATAAACTTGATTGAAGTTCATAACCAATTCCATTTTATTAACTTCCCAAAAACATTATTAAGACCTAATCTATTATGCAATAAATATTTCAGTTGTCCATAATGTTACTGGTTCTGATAGCAAAATAATGATTCTTCATCATATAACGGTAAATTTTGGCTGTAATGCTCTCAATATTTTTCCATATCTACATTGTTTGCATTCTGTATCTACATTATGGTCTATATCCAGGAAAGTTGTCCATCCCTGATATTCCTTTATTCCATGTTGATTGTTACTTGCTGCTGTTCTTTCTTAGTTATTCACCCCATTCAGTTGAGGTTGTATTTTAGGGAAACTTGAATGCATTTTTTTCCTCCATATCCTGCTTATGGCTATTCCACTTCTTCCCATTACATAGCAGAGTTTCAGAGTAGCCTGTTGTCAATCTGTCTTCTGCAGTGTCCTGCCAGGCCAAGAACCATGAGACAAGGATAGTGTCCATGCTACTTGGTTGATCTTGTATTGCAACGCAATACAAATTGATAAATGTTCTTGCCAAACAACCACCAACAACAAAAATTCCCAGCAATGGTTTGATTAGGTTTTTTTCAATCAAAACTATGCAGTCACTTAATAGCTTAGACGTGCTCAGTATTAATAGACGTTCACCTGTCTGGGAAATAGATGCCAATATCTCAAGTACCCAATAAGGCATTTATAATCAATAATGTGTCTTTCTACTTCCTGGTTTATTAGAAAAAGATTTTAACAGACCTTGATGAATTTGGCTTTAGTTTCTCTTGTGACAGTTGATAAGTAAATTTTATTATCTTCTTGGACATGAACTATTAATCAATATGTAACAGATTCTGAAAGTCTTTCAAGGAATTTTGATAATTGTCATAGTATATTAACTCTTAAGCATTTTTTCCCAGAGAGATTTAAATGTGTTATACAATAAAATGTAGATAGATTAAAGAAGAGATAGTGGCTTCTTGAAGATATCCTCTTGTGGATGTGTGGTTGGAAATTTCTTGTGAATGTAAAACAATATACAAACAAACAAACTACACAATTAAGACTTGGAAGGATTGGCAAAATGTGCTGAATTAAGTTCCGTAGTCAAACATTGTTCTTGTAATTCATATGCTATCAAGGCTTACCTTAAGGTATAATGGTAACCCTCACCATAATGAGTAAAAGATTCAGGGAAAAAAACGTAAAAATGTGACAGGAATTCCCCTGAATCATTGCTACCAGAAGGGATGTTAAGTCCTGTAAAAGAAAAAGCATCTTAATACCTTAATACAGTTAGATTTATTCTTTACAAATTCCACTCTGAGCCAGGGGGGAAACTCTTCCCATGAGAAAATGTGGAATATAACCTTCCTCTTTGCTTCAGTGAGACAGGCAGTTCAGAGAGACTTGAGAATGAAGCTCATGGAGGCAGAGGCCTTGGAATATAGCCATTCCCATGAGAACATTCCCGACTTGGCAACCAGCACTCTCCAGAGCACTTTAAATTTGTATAAAATGTTATTCATAAAGATTTAATATTTGAGGCTAACTTGGAGCAATTGCACCAAGAGAGATGGAGAATCTGAAAGTAGTTCTAATAACATTGGGTGCTAGCAGGCTGACATAGCAATTGTTGAACACAGAGAAAAATCAGCAGAACACGCAAAAAGAGGCAACTGGACCTGGGCAGGGTCATTCTCTCAGTCATGATGACAAGGGTCACTATAAGTTCCCACTGAGGAGGAAATGAAAATCGAAACTTGTATCAGAATTATACAGTGTATCCATTTGGTTCTCTTCCTGGAGTGTAGAGATAGATACTTTCAATAAATTTTTTAAATTATTTTTTATAATGTTTGAACCCATTGAATCGGGAACCTAGAAATATCTGCTCAGATAGATTCTGCAAGCCATTGCATGTCCTTTATGTCCTTGAGAGCATCTTTAGTAAATAAGAGAGGTTTTAGTTTAATTTGATCTCTAAAATTAGTATTTGGGTTATTAAAATCAAATTAAAAAATCTAAATTTTCCTAAATCCTTGAAGTTCAACTGATAAATCACTTTATTCTATTCAGTAATCTGGTAACTTCTGGCAAGCATCAAGAGAGACATTTTTAGTAAACTTTAGCTCAATTGCATCTATCAATTTACTGTATTTGATTTTCTTTGAAATACTTCAAATGCCTCTTACAAACAAAATCTAAGTACTTAAGCATCAGATAAAAATCTAATAAATTTGATTTACAAATACAGTGACTCAGAAGTTAATCTAAACTTCTAACATAATTTACTATTTTCTCATACTTTTTAACTTAAAATTATGAGTCTAAATCAGTTTTCAAGTATATTATAAATTGGAATGTAAGTCAAATCTTTTATATTCTCTAAAGTGGCAAATTTATTACAAATATGTAAAATATCCAATATATTAAGATAATTTCCAAACAACAAAAATTATTAATGCTTTGAACTTATTTTATTATCTTTATACTTATATCTGACTGAAGTTAAACTGTATGCTGAATATATTAACTAGGGTATAAATTCAATACTCAGTTGAAATTTACTGGTGCAGGAGAAATTATTGTTTACAATTGGCTTCTAATCTCACTATATTAGCATCCACTCTGGTTGATTCCAATGGTGGTGTAGTAAAACCAGCTCTTCAGAACAAAAAACCCTAATTTGTAGCATCTGCCAATTTCTGTGTTGTAAATACTCAGCCATGGGCTATTTCAAACCACCACAGATTTAATAACTGGATTGTAAAATTTCTGAATATTTAAAAATTGGTTCTCATGAGCCAGTTTGAGCCGACTCCTGCACACTACTGGTTGTTCCCCAATGCTATATCAGTTGTTAAGTATTTTGAATTCTGGGTAGAGACTCCGTTGTAGTAACAAAAGAACTTAAAAACACATTTGCTATATATCCATTCTTGGTGGTAATGTAAAACGCCACGGCCACTCTGGAAAACAGTTTGGCAATTCCTCAAAATGTTAAACATGGAGTTACCATACAACACAGCACTTTCATTTCTAGATACAGACCCAAGAAAAATGAAAACACATGTCCACACAGAAACTTGTATCCTAATATCTGTGGTTCATAATAGCCAACACGTGGAAACAACCCAAATGTCCATCAGCTTATGAATGAATAAACAAAATGTGATCTATTCACACCATGAAATATTTGGCAATAAAAAGGGATGAAGTGCTGATACATGTACAAAGGGGGTGAGCCTCAAAAACATTACGCTGAATGAAAGAAGCCAGTCACAAAAGGCCACATATGATATAATATAATTTATATAAATGCCCGGAACAGGCACATCTATAGAGACAGAAAGTAAGTTAGTGTTTCTGTAGTGCTAGAGGGGGGCTGCTGAAGGATTAGGGGTTAGGGAGTAAATGCCAATGAATGTGAGGTTTCTTTTGGGGGTGATGAAAATGTTCTAAAATTAAATTATGGTATTGGTTGCACAACCCTGTAAATATACTAAAAGCCATTGAATTGTCCAATGAAAACAGGTGGCATGTAAATTATATCTCAATAAAGCTGTTGAAAGTATACATTTGCTTGAACCCGGTATAGTTTTCTTTCCTTCTCACGTAAGAGTTTAGAGATAGGTGAGTAGTACTGTGACCCCTCTACTGCGGGTTGACTAGACTGATTTTTCCATCTCCAAAACGTGGTTTCTACTTTTAAACCCAAGGCAGTTGCTCCCACATAAGTCATTTCTTACCCAGCAGGAAGGGTACCCGGGTAGTATACACCCAAGTTATTTTAATGGAAAGAACAGCAAGGAGCATAATTCACTTTGTCCATGATTTAGTCATATGGTGACAACTATCAGGAGCCAGAGAAATGCAGTCTCTAGATGGACTGCCCTTGTATCCCTCAGCAAGTCCAATTACGAAAAGAAAGAGAAAATGGATATTTGGTTCACCAGATGAATCTGCAATACTGACTAGTTAAATAGTTCTACCTTCTCAAAATAACTTGAGATAATTATCCCAAGAAAATTGGGATTACTTCTCATATAATGAGTTTTCATACTTATCTGCAAGGATTTTTTTGGGGGGGTCAAAAAAATTGAAAGTGCCTACACCAGGGCAATTCTTCCATGATCTTAATGAGTTGAGCCTCTTACGGTAGGTCATTCATGCCTTCTAAATGGGTGCTCTTGAAGACTTTGTCATTGGAGAGGGTAGCAACACACATTACCCTATTTTCAAGTCTAATTTGAATCTGTAATCCTCTCACCTAAGTCACTTTACAACTAGATTGTATTCAACTAATTCACTACTTGATTCTATTCTGAACTCTTTTCATATTCATCCTACTTGGTTGTGCTTCAGTTTTTATTTTGATATGTAAATGGCATTCAATTGTACTTAACATATCTCTAGGTTCTACATTTGGCTCTTGGGTTACAGGTGCTAAGATCACTCAAACAACAGTGATTATCACAATCAAGATCTTAGCCCCCAAGTGTGCAAAACCAGATAAGAAGGATCATTTAGTGAGTACTAGCTTAAAGCTTGTGTTGTCCTCTGTAGACTACAGTCAAGATGGCTTTTGTTTTCAATAAGAATGAAACATGTTAATCAACAAAAATCAAATCAGTCATTGCTATTTAATATGCTCATGTGGTGCCTTCCTATTTTACCTTTGTCGCGAATGGATATGGAAAGAGCACTTTGATAAGTACCTCTAGCTTCTTCAAGTATCATTCTATCTCATTAGTATCTATAGTTATTAACATAAATGGGCAGAATATGTGTTACTTATAATTTCCTTATTCTTTTACTTTAGGAATATATGCAGTTATTAGATAGCCGTTGTATTCTTGATCCACTATTAATAGCGTGTTTGACCCGGTCAGCAGCATAATCTCCCCAGGCCTCCTCAGTCAGATGGAGAAAATAAGAGTGTGACATACGGTGGTAGTGAGTGTTAAGTAAATACAGAAAACATTGAAATTCCCCAAAAATATATGTAATTATTATTTTTAAATGTCGATTTGCATAATCTGAGACAACGGTCTGTCAAATTGCAGGGGGATTCATCTCTGAAGAAAAAATACTCTCAGAGGAAAAAACAGACAAAAACCCTCTCGTCCGTGGTCTTTCCTCGTCTGCATAGTGATCCTTCATTCTTCATATATAAGAAAGAATCAAGTTTGCACTATGTGCGGCAATAGCATCATCTTTATCTCAATTCCTGCCCTTTTGCTGGTGTCCTATATCATGGGATTCACTTTGTCTGTGTTGAGAAGGGGTGTCCTAGTTCTACCCCAGTGATCTTGGCTTAATAAAGGCAGAAGGTGATTGGGACATTTTTCGTATTTCTCCCTCACTTGAAATAACCACTGGACCTAAGCAGGGAACTGAAGACATAGTACTGCAGGGTCACTGTTGGCCAGTACAGAAGGGTCACTGCTGGCCCTTCTGTGTCCAAAGGTGCACCATTCTTGGATGTATTTGGTGCTTTATTAGCAGAGGGCACGTGCTGTATGACTCACCTTGTAAGTAACAGCATTTCTGGGGAGGTAACTTACACATCAGATAGAATATCCTCTTGTGACTTCTATGTTAAAAATAGTCATTGTCCTTCACATATTGCATATGTCAATGTTGACCAAGGCAGCCTCATGAGCAGAACAAATGCTTGGCTTCATGAAAATCTCAGGTCTAGAAATCAATGTGAGAAGGAGAATGACCTTAATACGTGTGAGTGAGAGATTGTCTATCATCTACTGATCCATCTATTTTCCTATCTACCTTCATATATATTCACACATGTAAAACATACTCTTACAGTCACAAACATATAAACGTGTGTATATTTGTATGTTTGTATATATGAGTGTAGGTATGTATTTGATGCCTGGTTATGGGCAAACTTCAGGAGAAACTTTAGAAATTTTTAAAGAAAAGTAATGGTTATATTCTATTTTTCAGGGACTGAAATTCTGGTGTTTTCTTCCTCTGCAGATTTTATACTGTGCTTTCACCTTCAGCCATTGATTCTGTGTAGCTGGTCTGTCCTTTCCTTGATATCCAAAGAGTGAAAACATCAAACTAGTTTCAACTCAAGTAAACTGAATATTTGAACGAGAACTACACATTTCCTTTAATCAGAAATACAATTTCACACAAATCCCTCCGTTTGAAACAAATTCAAAAACTCATCTCCCCCAGAATTGCTTTATCCCCCCAGTGTCAGACCTGTGGCTTAGTAAGCCAAAGAATTTGTCAGATCGGTGTGAATTGGAATCCTGAAAGCTGATGTGCCCGCAATTGTGGGAGACACAGACACTAGGTGGCCAATGTTAGGAAGTTGGTCAGTAATGAACGCAGGGCATCTGAAAAGCTCGAAGATCATGGTGATGAGGTGTAGGAAACATTACCCCAAAATATGGCACCTTGGCATACCAAATATATTAAGCTGAAGGGAATTGAAAAAAACACAGAAACAGGAAGATATCTCTGATCTTTTCTTTCTCGTCCTCTGACTTTCACCCGCCTGAAACCATAAAAAGAATTCTCTGAACTACCTCCCCTGAAAGCAAGTCTTAAGACCCTCATTCCAGAAAGGTCCTGCCTTATACTCAGGAGCCAAGAAGAATCTGAACAAACCGGCCTTGCTAAATTTCCCCCTCTTTATTATCATTACAACATACTCCCTTTTGTCCAATGATACTTCTACGCAATTGTCTGTTCTTTATCAGTCTAAGCATAAAAAGACACAGTTTCCTCTGGGTCTTGGGTCTTCATTTCTGAAGGCTCCCATGTCATGTAAAATTTATATTAAATATTTAAATTTCTCTTGTTAATCTGTCTTTGTTATAGGGGTGTCAGCCATGAACCTTGCGATGGGTGAGGAAAAGATACTACTTTTCCTCCCCTGTAGTGGAAGCAGGGAAAAGGGAAAGCTCGTTACGTGAGCAGGGCAGATCCAGGCAGGCATGCGGTGCAGAAGTGTAGGATTGGGTCCTAATCCCCAGAAAGCCACATTAAAGGAAGTAATATAGAAATTGATCATCAGAACAGGAACTCTGACAGAAAAGAACAAACCATGAACAAGTCACAAAAAATAGGATAAATGATCCTATTTCAACTTCTCAGAAGACCAACCCAAGGCTGTCACAGTAGTGAATTGGAAGTCGGGATTTTGGTTAATCTGTGAAGTCTGGGGGTGGGGGTAGGCCCTGCAATTCTGGCTCTGGTACTTTGAAGATAAGATAGTGAAGTCAAGAAGCAGGTTATTGACAATCGAGGATCTGAATGTCCTTTTTGATTAAGGCAGAAATACAAATATAGTGAAAGTGGTCATTGAATTCACAATCTCAAAAAAAAAAAAAAACCCAGAAAATTATAAATGAAAGATCAAATGCTCTAATCACGTAGGTTATGGCTTTCTTATTTCATAATTTGTAAATATCAGAAGGGAAATGGACAAATGTCTAAAATAATGACTGAACATGCTTATAGACAACAGAATAATGTTGAAATTATAATACTGAGTAAAACCCATATTGTGGCCTATATTTTCCTGATATGCTATATTCTATGTATCTTCCAAAAAGAAAATCATAACTGAAAAAGAAATTAATGTACATGAATGCTAACTGGGTCAGACTCAGTAAGGGAGAACTAGCCCTGAACTTGAAGTTAAGGAGACCTGGGCTATAGGCATGACCGTCTAATAAGGAAAAGAAGAAAACTGGTATGTATAGGGCACTTTTTGCCAGCCCTGAGCAGGATGCTTTGTATATGTTATGCCATTTAATCATCATAAAACCTCTGTGAGTTAACTAAATTACTGCTATTTTATAGCTGAAAAATGTAAGGCTCAGAAAGTTCACATGGCTATTGTGTGTGAATCAATGAACAGATTTCCCAACTATTACAAATCTTTTTTCTTGTTTTGGTGAACATAAAATATTTTCCTCTGAATCTTATTACATAATGATGTGTTTAATATTGTCATTTTAAGATAATTTCTAATACTTTGAGGCTCATCTTGATCAGATACTCACTAAAAGCTGAAATAGTCAAATGTATTTTGTTTTTTATGTTGAAGCTCACATTTGAGTTGGGAATCCTAGGTCCCTTGGAGAATGGTTTGAAAACCATTGTTTTAGATCTTTGAATCAGTATTCTTGGTGTTAGCAGAAAAATAATTGATGGAATGTTTCAAAATGAGATAATATATAAATGTCTCTTAGGCTATACACAAGGAAAGCTATTATTAATATTATTGTAGATAATTTCTTTTCCAGGCAATTAATAACTGTTCTTAAATATTTAACATGCTTATTTTGAACACCTATGCAAATCAGAGTAAACATCTGTATATGTTAGAGTAGGCTGTCATCTGATCTGAGGGTAAAGGTAAAACCAAATCTCAGTTATATAAACAAGTCTTTAAGATGCTGTATTCTGGTCACATTATCAGAAAGAATGGTCTCTTATGTGAACCAACTCATTTTCAAATGGCTCTTTGGCGGTCATAGTTTGTGTGTAGGTCATAGATGGCACACATACAAAAGTGGTGATTTCAGAGAGTTTAGTAAAGGGACAGAGTTAAGGTAAATAACAAGGGACAGTGAAGTATCTGAAGCTACTACCCTTGGCTTGAAGGGGCAAAGGGGCAAAGGATGGAGCTAGACGCCAGATACCTGTGGCCTTAGGGGGAAGAATGCAGTCGTGGCCAACCCATGGCTTAGCTCCGAGGGAGAATGGGAAAATAAATACCTCTACTTTTTTTCTCTTACCCTCATATTTTTTGTGGTGCTTCCCACTGGCCACTCCGACTGGAGGTCAGAGGGCACAAATGGTTGGTGCAATTCACAGACGTCATCTTCTCATGGTTTCGAGCAATATGGGGAAAGTTTGGAGAGCAAACAGTGGTATCCAGAACAAACACAATGTTTGCTTTTCTAATAACAATTCATTTGTTCATTCTTTTATTCCTTGGTTGTATGCACATTTGTGAGCACCAGTTACATTCAAGATGAAGTACTTCCTAGGATGAAAAAGAAGGAAAAAAATGCATAAGAAATTATCCATGTTCTCAAGGGGCTTACAGTACAGTAAGAAAAGTATACGAAAATAATGCAGGGCAGAACATGACAGGCATGAGAGAAGCACAAGGAGGTGTTATGGGAATTAAGAGTAAAGAAAGAATGGTTGAGACAACCAGGAAGGGCTTCATGAAAGGCACAGCATTTGAAATTGGTCTTCTAGGATAGACAACATCTAGACAGAAACAGATGGTGGAGATATCTCAGTTTCAGGAAAAAAATGTGGAAAACAAGGAGGTGGCAAGATGTAAGCTGTGTCAGGGCAGTCTGATTGGAATATAGTGATCCTTTAAAGAAGCCATGGGAGACAAAATGAGAAATAAGTCAGATAGAACCAGAATACCTGTCTTACACACACACATGCACTCGCAGGCACATGTTTATTAAAACAATGCTGTCCTAGTGCAGAATTTCAGCAAGTTGTTTTTGAGTAAAATATAAATGCTGTGAAAGTGAATTATATAACCTGATATTAGTGTATCCTCTAGTGTAAGTATGCACACTGGGCGTTCTTTCCTTTAGTGCAGCTTTATTCGACGCAAGTACTGTTTTCGATGCATGATTGCTGTTAGGATAACAGCACCATCTAGTGTGTTATAGTCTTATGTTAAGTTTAAGTTTAAGTTTCTAATGCTATTAGAATAATCATGAAGGTATAAAAAAATCCATTTTTGTCTTTAAAAATGCAGTTTAATAGATGGAAATGTGTTGCAATTTATGGCATTTTTAAAGATTCTCCCTGAGAGAAAATTGGTCTGTCTCATCAGTAACTGAGATGAGGGAAGTACAAAAAGTGGTTTCTTGTCATTTTCCTACTTTGCCAAATCTGGCAACTACAATGTAAAAAAAATAATAACTAGTTTTCTGTGGAAGACAAATGACAATTTTATTTCTAAGTACACTTTTTAACATGTAAATTAAACAATGTATATCCTTACACATTAAACAGCGATGATCACCAATTATGTGACATAAAACTTAACACAAAACCTATAAGGATTTATTTACTTTAGTAACTAGAATATGAGGACAAAATCTTCAGCTGTATATAATAAACCCACACTGGAAAATAATCAGATCACCCAACAGAAAAACTGACGTGCGGGAGAATCTTAGTCTTATTTGTCCTGCTGTTGCCTGAATTAACAGAAGGCAAAGAGAGTGATGGAAAAGTAGAGTAACTGAGGCACAGACTGAGGAGAGAGCAAAGAAGGGAAAGCAGAGAAGGGCAGTGGCGACTCAGGAAGGAAAGAGTGAAAGCCACATGTTTCATTTATCCATTTCCCTTGAGAATTTTAAATTTCAACATCAGACCTGCAGTCCCCACATATTTTTGGACTCAGCCAATAATTTCCTGACTTATCATCCTTAAAAATATAACACAATAGCCGAAAAGATTATGCCTGTGCAAATGATATTCAACAGGGATGATGCCCTCGCCTCTCCTAAGCATTGCACGCGTTCCCAGACGGCATCTAAAGAGAGAACGCGGCTCGCGCTTGGGTGCCACAGCAATTAAGCCACTCTCCTATTTAACTTTTTGTCTGTTGATACATCTGAAAAGAGCTGATACTAGCTCAAATGAAAGCAAATCCAGCATTTCCTGATCGGAATATTTCATGTGGAGAATATGTAGGTTGAATGTTAACAAAGAGCAAGTATATCGAGGCTGTGTTTGTCATTGCTTTGTATGTCGGTGCTCTCAGAACCACTGCTATGGGCAAGAACTTGCCCTTCAACTAGAGTAAGCTGCCACCCCGTAGGCCCTGGCTTGCCTTGGTGATGGCCTCCAATGGCCACAGCTGGGAGAAAATTTCCACTTTCTTAATCAAATATACTTGAATCACATAGATATGCTTTAAAGTTCACAAAAACTAGTTTTAAACACATTTTCACTCTATAGGATCTGGTTCTCAAGCTTTCGTGGACATACCAACCACCTGGGGAGTTTATTAGACGTGCATAGCCCAGAGCCTCACCCCCACCCTCGCATCCACTCAATCAAAATCAGCCGGTGGTATTTTCAACAAGCACGCTAGGTGATTTTGAGGTAGAGCATTGAAAATATGCTTTTATGAAAGCAATGTGAATCCTCAGGTTTTTTCCTTGACCTACAGAAGATTTTCTCCGTATACTTCTCACTTCTCATAACCATTGTAGTTTGTCCTTTGAACAAGAGGTTGCATATATTGATGGGTTTCTACTGCATAATTTTTAGCAACTGTGATCCTTATAGTTTCTGATACATTCACTAATTATGAGTTCAAAGATTCAAAATCTAGGATCTTCCATTTAAAATTCTGAAGGCATATTTTGTTTTCTAAAAGCTAAATAAAGTTTTAACAAAGATGCAAAACAGTTTATTCAGGGTCCACTATACCCTCCTACAAGAAAAGCTCCTTCATTTTCCTTTTCATTCTCTTCCTTACTAGAAGCCCCTAGTGATTTTGTCTCCGTCCCTTGTCCTCCCCTCTTGCTATATCCCGATCAACAGGACCAACAACTCACCCGATCTCAACATCTTATTTCATTCCTCTGCGTCTCTGTTCCTGTTTCTGCCCCTGGATGTTCCTTTCTCCTCATATTCATCTGCCTAGAAAACTTCATCGCATTTTTCCAGACCCAGATCAAATGTCACGTGTGTTGTGAATCCTTTCCTGAGCCCCACAGAAGAGTGGACCTCCTTCACCCAGTCCCCTCCCCTGTGCTCTCTACGTGTCACAGCGCACGTTAACATGGACGCACACTATGTGCTTACACGTCTCACCACCAACCACGTCGCACGCCCTTTGAGAGAGGACGGTTTCTTATTCACTTCATAGTCCAGGGTCCAGCCCAGAATAGACAGATATTCTGGTGTTTAATCTGTAAGTGTTATTTATTTAATCTATTAGTGTCTATAGATTAAATGTAACTAATTCTAAGCACATGGTCATCTGTAAACCTGGAGTAGATTAAAGTGTTCTACAGTAATAGTTTGAAGAAATATTTTGAATGGCTTGATAGCTTCAATAGTGAAATACCAAAGACCTCATTTGGCCTCAACTTCTTTTGTTTGAGAACAGTTCCTTGTTTCCTAATCTACTCATAAAAAAGGATGTGTATTTGAGGTAAATAAAAATGTATGTGGAATGGTAGCAAATGTAGAGGCAGCAGCTAGAAATGTCGTTAGATTAGTGTAAATACTAGTCTGAGATTCTTTGAGATATTTTCTTTTGTTTTCCTTCTGGCTCGATAACAAATAGGTTGTACAGAGCTGTTGCTATTTGGGAGTAAGAAAAGCTATCAAACTCTATTCTACATTTCCCAGTCAGTTACAGGAACCCCCCCTGCCTCCAGGATTCTTCACCATTTCTTAGAACAAGAAATGATTCTAAAATGAGAGTAATGATCTTTCAAGAGCATGAGTAGATCTCAATGTGACAATCCCAGCAAAGCACCTTCCATATCACAGGTTCTCAAGATGTTTGTGAAATAAGCCTAAAATGCTTATGAAAGTGAAGACATATTTATTATAGATTAGTACAAATAAAATATTCCATATAATTCTATATTGCGAAGTACCATGAAAAGTCTTAGTAGAAAATGTAATCAGTGATAATCACTAGCCATACGATATAAGATAATAAGATACAATATCTGTTTACATTTGCAGGTACAACACAAGATGTTTGGTTTATTAGAGTGATAATAGTTATCAATTGAAATAGAATTAAAAAGCACACATACCTTCCACTTCATCTTTTAACATGGGGATTGCAAATCAGCAGAAAGGAAAAATATAGCTGTTTGCACCTTGTGTTTTGACAAGGATAAAACTATTACCACCTTCTTAATTTCAGAATTGGACTTACTACAGCAAAAATGTATGGACCCCATCATCTAATTATCTCAAGATACACTTGTACCCTATAACTGCAAAAAAAACCACATGCATCTGAAATAAAGATATGTTTCCTATATAATTTTTTTAGTAGTACAGAAAAGTATCCTGTAACCACCATTGAAATTCACAAGTGTCTATGCCGAGCAATCACTGTGGAGCTTAATTTAATCAATACTAATAAACTTAAAGCAAGGAAAAGGTGAAGTTAGTAATTTCATGATGCATAAGGTTAGCAGTTTGACATTTTTATTATTATCCTTCTGTTGTCAATAAAGGGAACTGATTGAGAAAATATTAACATTTAGGATGTGTATGCTATAAATGTAGTTAGGATAAAAGATTTTTAATCTTTTTTCAGTGCTTTCTGATTGTGAGCACATTGGGAAAATGTCCTGTATATGGAAAAAAGAAAGATTTGAAAAGATTAATGCCATGAATATGAAATTCATCAATGATATTTATATTAGAAAATGAGGGTCACAATTCAATAGCTGAAAAACAACTATAGAGCAGTAAGCCCAATGATTAAAAAGATATACATTTGTATCTTTTTACATATGCAGAAGATCATGTTCCTTCCTCTGGTTTCACCACACACCAAAACTCAGTATCCCCATGACTTTTGTTGTTGTTCTGACCAGTGTGCAGGGCCGGCTTAAACAGCGGGCTTACAGGGGTTTGAGGCCCGCGTTCTATCCCGTGGGTAGCCCTCTTTATGGTGGAATAACACGGAAAGACAAAGACAAAGGAAAAGACTATTTCTGAGAAGAAAGGGAGCAAACAATATGAATATTCATACCAAAAAAGTACACCAGAGTCCCTATACCCAAGACTAGTCACACAAATCCTTTTCTCTCACTAATCAAAATTTTGGAGATGAAAACAAGACAAACAGTGATTGTTATGGTCTGCTCTACCAGATTCCACGGAGAGAAAGGCTGGGAAACTCTCTCCATGATTTTTTCACTGGCCTTTTGCTAACGTACACTAGTTGAAGTTCTACTGGTGTGCACTGTTACACAGCATTTGTTTATTCATGCCATCCCAGTGGCCTGTAACTTTCTGATATCAGTGTTATCTGCTGTCAAGCTAAGTGTCCAGGTCAGGATTGAATGAAAATATGTAACACATTTGTCTCCGTGGGCTTGGAACTCAGTGAATGTCCCATTCACATTTCACATGATCTATCTCGACAACCAACCGGATTTCAAGGGTTGTATTATTTTAGTCACTTCAAATAACCTTAAAAACACAGCCTTTGTTTGAAAGTTTCCACAAGCCTTGATATGGAGTTCACGAGTGCTCTGGATTCAAATGGATGTTCACTCAAGGACTACTTCCTGTAGGTTTTTACCATTATTTTCTTTTATTTTATATGAAGGGTGAAGGAGACCAGGAGAAGGAGGAAGATCAAGGGAGAGTAATTCAGGGTAGGCAAATCAGTGATGTTATGTTATTGAGCTCCTGAGCTCTCATTTGATGAGTGAGGGACCTTAGTCAAATCATGATTTATTGCTTCACTATTGTTATTTTATATACCATAGTTATATATATGTTAGCAGTAGAGTATAGAGTTCACAAAGGATTATTTGGTTAGTAATTCGAGCTCTATGGAGAATTATTTGTATCAGATAATATTACAATAATTAATAAAATATTTAGAAGTATTTTTAAGTTTGTTCAATCGTTTTTTACTATAAACAGCCCCTATCACTAATCTCCTCCCACAAATTAGTACCTTTATTAGTTTATTTTTAAATTACAAATATAAATATATGTCAGTAAGTACGAAAAGCAGCAAATCAATCAAATCAGGTTGAAGCAAAATAGCCTCAAACAGCTTTATAATCAAAACTGAATGTGAGCCCACTTTTTGTCCAGAATAAATTATATGCAGGCAGGCACATAATGAGCTCCAAGAATGCATTCCTAAGACAGAGCTAAACTTTGAAACAGACATTTAGTACAAGATAACACTTAAAATGATCAGTGATCTTATGATACTCCAGGGTTAAAAAGAATGTATATCCCTGAAGGAAATTGGTCTTCCTCTTTATATGACAGTAAATTTAGGCTCAGATTCAAAATCTGTCTGCAGCTCCTGATTCCAAAGAGTGTTTGGCAATCCACAAGCTTGACAGTTCCAAGTGCACTGTATTATAATAGTGTATTTCAGCCTAACCCAAACCAAAAATTTCCCATGTAAACTTAAATTTATTTTCTTTGTCCTGATCTCATCTTTAGAGAGCAATTATCATTGAGCAAGAATTAATGTGTCCACTTTGTAAAAGACATTCATATATGATAAAATATAGCCTTCCACAGAAATTAGGCACAACATTTAACATCTCTTTCTGACAGAGAGATATTCTTATCCATATCTTACATGGTACAATCTTGAACCAATTTCCTAATAGGACTTGGATTAAAGGAAAAGCTGATCAAAAGCCAGTAAGCTTGAGGTGTTGGAAACACCAACATATTTAAGATATTGGCCAGTAGTTGATGAGAACAAAGATTCATTCTTTATTTAAAAATAAAGATCTTTCATTTAGTAAACTAGGCTTTTAATTTAGAGGTGAATAGGGACATATTCAAATATGAGAGATATTTATTTGAAGTTTCAAGGTAATTTATTTTCTGAAAATTAACATGAATTAAATTCAATAAAAATGTACTGAGCAATGACTTTCAGTTGGTCACTATGCTGGGGTTAGGAGTATACCAAAATAAGCAAAACAAGGCATCTCTCAAACTTCCTTCATTTAAAGGAAATTGTTTTTTCTTTTTTGTTTTTTAATCCTTTGATCTATGAACTTTTTTTTAGATGCTCAATAGGTTTTCAACAAACATGGAAGTTCAGACCTTTCTTTGATGCCATTCAAAATTTCAAAATAAATCACATTTTATCAGTTCAACACAAATCTATAATACATACTATTTTAGAATTTTGAAGAAAATGTAAATAAACTTTATTGAGGTATAAATTATATGCAGTAAATTTCACACATAACTGTAGTTTGATGACTTTTGACAAATAAACATAACCACTACCTCATTCAAGATACAGAACATTTCTATCATCACCAAAAGTTCTCCTGATATTCCTTTGCAATCATTCTGCTCCATCCCCTGCCCCAGGCAACCACTAATCTGATTTGTCTGCATAGATTAGCTTAGCCTGTTCTAAACTATCATATATAATCGTGCACAGTATAACAACATTTTGGTCAATGAGAGATTGCATAAAGGACAGTGGTTGCATAAAGGACAGTAGTCCCATAAGATTATAATACTGTATTTTTACCATACCTTTTCTATGTTTAGATATACAAATACCATTGTGTTACTATTGCCTACAGTATTGAGTACAGTTACATGCTGTATAGGTTTATAGGCTAGGAGCAATGGGCTATACCATATAGCCTAGGTGTGCAGTAGGCTGTACCATCTAGGTTTGTGTATGTATACTCTATGATGTTCACAGGATGACAAAATCACCTAGTGACATATTTCTCATAATGTATCCCTATCACTAAGGGATGCATGAGTATAAATGGAATCATGGAATGTGTATACTTTTTATTCAGGCTCTTTTGCTCAACATAATGTTTTTGAAAACAACCATTTTGTGTTTTTTCCATTTTATTTCTGAGTAGTATTCCATTATATAGATATACCACAATTTGTTTATCCATTCATCTGTTGGTGGATAATTGAGGCGTTTCCAATTTGAGGCTGCTATGAATAAAGCTGTCATGAATGTCCCTGTATAAGTCCTTTAAAATTATTGTTGTTGTTGGACTTAAGCTTATTACTATTTGTTTTCCCTTATATTTGGGTTCCTTTCAGCCCTTGTTTTAAGTTAATCATATATTTTTAGTGTCTGTTATATTTTCTCTACTGGCTTCTTAGCTACATCTCTTTTTACTGTATTTTTAGCTATTGCTCTAGGGCTAACACTATGCATTGTTTTAATTCTTGCTCTACAATTAACAATATTAATTTTATCAATCTAATTAGAGTCAATATTAGACCTCTTCATACTTCACACATTGAATTTTACTTCCTACTTTATGTTTAGACTGTTCTAAGTTTAAATAGCCATAAGGTTTACTAAGCATTTATGGTAGATGAGATAATGTTCTGGGTCATTTGAAGGTATGTGTTCACTCATAACACATTACTATTCATTCAGATCAAAACATTTTCCATCTAAAAAAGCTTCAATGATGTTCTACTATCTGAAGAATAAAGTACAAACTCCTTGGTATTCATAACCCAAGACTTGCCTCTATTCTACTTATCAAACTTGCTTTTCTTTCTTCTTAGCTTACCTTAAGCTCCAAACAAATTGAGATTCTCATTGTTTCTAGTAGACACCCTTAGTTTTCCAACTTGTTGCTTCCTTTAATCCATGTGCCTTTAATACAGACATTCCTGCTTCTTCACGGTCACTCATAACAGAGGGCACAAACTTCCCCCTTCCTGCTCCATACTTCGCAAATGTAATTATCTTACAACAGCATGATTCCATTCACACACCACTACCCTTTGTTCAGCTGTGTTTATTTTTCACTTTTACGTGTGTTGGAAATCTCTATTTACCCACGAATTTGTCGTTTTCAGTTCTCTTTTGTGCTCTTTGTAGATTTGAGTTTCCAGGTGCTATCATTTTCTTTCGACCTAAAGGACATCTTTTAACATTTCTTGTAGTTCAGTTCTCTGGGTGGTGAATTCTATCTTTTTTTAGGTCTATCTGAAAATGATTTCATTTCACTGTTGTTTTTGAAGAAGATTTTCACTGGGTATGAAATTTTGAGCGACTTTCTTTTTTTCTCTTTAGAACTTCAAATGTGCCATTCCATTGTCTTTTAGCTGACGTTGTTTTTAATGAGAAATCAGCAATCTTTATTATCCTAGTTCCCTTGTACACCATTTTCCTTTTTCTGTGGCTGCTGTCAAGACTTTTTCTTTCTCCATATTTTCAGCCGTCTGACTATAATGTTCTTAGCCATGGTTCTCTGATATTTATCCTGCTTGTGCTTTGCTGAGCTTTTTGTAATTGTAAGTTGGTATTTTTCTCAAATTTGAAAAGTTCTTGACTATTATTTCTTCAAATATATATTTCTTTCACTATGTCATTCTCTTTTATTTCTGAAATTCATCAGATAAAATATTAGAAGTATGTGGAAGAGAAAATACTCCAGAGTAGAAGGATGTAAGAGATAGGCCCTGAACTAGTTACATTTTTTATGAACAAATTAGTAAGGAATGGACATGTTTGTATTAAAGGCACATGGACTAATAAAAGCAACAGGTTGGAAAACTAAGGGTGTCTACAAGAAAAAATGAGAAACTTAATTTATTTGGAGCTTATGGTAAGCTAAGAAGAAATAAAAGAAAGTTTTATAAGTAGGATAGAGGCAAGTCTTGGATTATGAATACCAAGGAGTTTGTACTTTATTCTTCAGATAGTAGGAAATCATTGAAGATTTTTTAGGTGGAAAATGTTTTGATCTGAATGAACATTAATATGCTGGGAGTGAATATATACCTTCAAGTGACCCAGAATATTATCTCGTCTACCATAAATGTTTAGTACACTTTATGGCTATTTAATCTTAGAACAGTCTAAACATAGTGTATTTTGCAGCTATCAGTAATTATTAATTTTTCCTTAAAATATTATAAGTCAAAGGAAATTCCAGCTTATTAAAAACAAAATTAAAAAGCAAAGGTAAAAGCTATAAACAAAATAAGTTTACTCAATTTTAAACTTAACCATTGTTCTAACATGTGAAAAATTTACATAGATTATTATTTGTTTTCTAGAGATCTAATTCAAGAGCTGATGATGTGTGCAAAGTGATCTTCCTTCAGAGGAAAGACACAGTGTTTAAAACAGGAAAGCTGCCCTCCCATCTGGTCTCTGTCTTTAATGAGTGTGTCTCAGTATTTTATATGTAAATTAAGGAGTTGGACTAGATATTTTCTAAGCTCCCTTGCAGCTCTAAAATTCTGTAGTTTTGGAAAAGTACTTGCTAATGTCTTGGCAAAATTTCCAAGTCATTTTCTCTTATTACTGAAAAGTGGTATGGGCTAGAAAGAATCTCTTGCCACCTAACAGTATTCATATTCTCTTTTTAAAATTCACTTGTATTCCAACAAAGTTTTATTGTGCATCTACTATGCATAAAGCACTATATTGGGCACTTGAGAAGTACTGTTGAGTAAGACAGACAAGATCCCCACCTTCAAGAAATTTGTGAGCCCTAGTCTGTATCAGAATGCACGGGAATCACTGGAGTAGCTACATCAAACTTTCTATCACAAACTTCTCCTCTGAAGAGCAGGCCAACCAGAAATGCAAATAAAACAATCTCAGCACTGTAGACTTATTAGCACCTTCGAGCTCTGTTAGAGCACTGCTGCTATGGTGAGTCAGCGCTGTTGCTTTTCCTGAAAACTTGAGAGAAGCAACCATAGTTTTCAAATACACGTTGTTTCCAAGAATGCCTATCTCCATTAGTGGGAAAGAAAAGAAAGTAGAAAGGAAGAATTTTAATGACTAAGCCTCTAATTTGGGGGTTTATAGAGATTCAAGTTTAAAACAGTAGGAAATTTCATAATTACTTGCCTCATTATGAGTCACATTATTCCTCCCTTGTCCCACTGCACCCCACACTCTTCACAAAGGAGCAATAGTGAGCTATTTATGTACCAGAAAAACAATGTTTAAAAACATTTGGAACTATAGATTCCTATATGTAAAATTATTAAAGACAATCAGTTCTTTATGAAGAAAGGCATTATAAAATTTCCAGGTAATTCAAAATAGAAATAAACAGTGAAATCATTTTTTGCCAGTAAAATACAACCAACACTTAAAAATGAGAATACTCAGTTTCAACATGGATGCACCATAAGGGACTCCCTCACATATGCTATAGAGATATAATTTGATACAAAACTTTGGGAAAGCAATTTGATGCTTGTCAAAAGATAGAAATATTCATGTCTTTATCAGTAATTCTGCTGGGAAGATCTAACTTTTTTATTGTGGTAAAAACACATAACATGAGCTGTACCTTCTTATCAAAAATTTTAACTGTACAGTACTGGGTTGTTAAATACAGCACAATGGTGTACAGCAGACCTCTAGAATTTTTTTCATCTTGCATGACTGACTTTATACCCATTGAACAGCGACGTCCTATTTCCAGCTCTCACAACCACCTGGCAAACATCATTCTATTTTCTGCTTTGATGAGTTTGAAGATACCTCATATAAGTGGAATCATGCAGTATGTGTCCTTTTAGGGCTGACATTTCACTTAGAATAATGTCTCCAAGATTCATCCATGCTGTAGCTTATGACAGGATTTCCTTCTCTGTTACGGCTGCATAATATTCATTGTATGTGTGTATCATTTCCTTTGTCCATTCAGCTGCTGATGGGCCTTTAGCTTGTTTCTACCTCTTAGCAACTGTGAATAAAGCTGCAATAAACATGGTAGTGCAATATTCTCTGAAATCCTGATTTCAATTCTTTTTGGATAAATACCTAAAAGTGGGATTGCTGGATCATTTAGTAGTTCTATTTTTATCTTCTGAGAAACCTCCATATTGTTTTTCATACTGGCTGCACCATTTTACATTTCTACCAACAGTGCACAAGCGTTCCAATTTCTCCACATTATCACCAAGACTTTTTATTTTCTGTTTTTTTTTTAATATTGGCCATCCTAACAAGTGTGAGGTGATGTATCACTGCGGATTTGCACTTCCCTGATGATTAGCAATGTTGAGAATCTTTTCATATACTTGGGCATTTGTATGTCATCCTCGGAGAAATATCTATTCAAGTCCTTTGCCATTTCTAATCTGATTATTCATTTTGTTTGCTGTTGAGTTGTATAAGTTCCTTCCATATTTTGGATGTTAACCCCTTACGAGATACATGCTTTACAAAATTTTCTCCTATTCAGTAGGTTCTCTTTTCACTCTATTGGTTGTCTTTTCATTCCTTTGATGAGTAGAAGCTTTTTAGTTTGATATGGTCCCACTCACCTATTTTTACTTTTGTTGCCTGTGCTTTTGATGTCATATCCAAGAAATTATTGTCAATTCTAACGTCATGAAGATTTCCCCCCCATGTTTCCTTCTAGAGGTTTTAAGGTTTCATGTCTTACATTTAAGTCTTTAATCCATTTTGAGTTGATTTTTGTTTACGGTGTAAGTTTAAGATCCAATTTCATTGTTTATTACATGGATATCCTGTTTCCTCAACACTGTTCGTTAAAGAGACTATCCTTTCCCCATTGTATATTCTTGGGACCCTTGTAGAAGATCAGCTGACTGTATATGCTTGGGCTTATTTCTGGGCTCTCTATTGTGTTCCATTGATCTATATGTCTTTCTTTATGCCAGTACCATACTGTTTGATTACTGTAGCTTTGTAATATATTTTGAAATCAGCAAGTTTAAGGTCTTCAGCTTTATTCTTTGTCAGGGTTGTTTTGGCTATCCAGGGTCCTTTGTGGTTGTGCAAATATTTTAGAATTTTTTTTTAAATTTCTGTAAAAATGTCATTGGGATTTTGGTAGGGATTACATTGAATCCTTTAGTTGCTTTGGGTAGTATGGACATGTTAGCAATATTAAGTTTTCCAATCCATGAACACAAGATGTCTATTTATTTGTATCTTCTTTAATTTCTTTAAGACTTTTGCCTCTTTAGTTAAGTATAATTCCTAAATATTTTTTGATGCTATTGTAAATGGAATTATTTTCTAAATTTTCTTTTTGGGTTGTTTGTTGTTAATGTATAGCAATGCAACTGATTTTTGTATGTTGATTTTGTACCCTACAACTTTACTAAATTAATTTTTTAGTGGAAACAATTTTTTTATGGAAACATTAAATTATCTCTGTCATTTGTGAACAGAGATAATTTTACTTCTTCCTTTCCAATTTTTTTCTTCTTTTTCTTGCCTAATGGCTCTAACTATTATTTCTAGTACTATTTCAAATGGAAATGGCAAGCGTGGTCATCTTATTTTAGAGCAAAACCTTTCAGTTTTTCACTATTTCATCATTTCATCATTGATTATGATGTTAGCTGTGGGCTTTTCATGTGTAGCCTTTACTATGTTGAGGTAATTTCCTCCTATTCTTGGTTTGTTGTGTTTTTATCATAAAGGGTGCTGAATTTTGTCAACTATTTTTCTGCATTTGAGATAGTGTTCTGAAGACCATGCCCATGTGTGCTGGAGATGATCATGTGATTTTTATCCTTCATTCTGTTAATGTGATTTATTACATTTATTGACTTTGTGTGTTGAGCTATCCTTGCATCTCAGGGATAAATCCCACTTGGTCATGGTCTATGATCCTTTTAATATGCTCTTGGATTCAGTTTGCTAATATTTTGTTAAGGATTTTTGAATCAAAATTTATCAGAGATATTGGCCTGAAGTCCTTTTCAGGTAATTTTTATACCTCCATTTCTTTATGATCAGTTTCTGGAGATTTTTGTTTGTTTTTTTCTTTGATGTTTTTTCTTTTCTGTTTCTTTGTGTTCCTTGAAACTGTGTTGGGACC
Source organism: Daubentonia madagascariensis (assembly GCA_023783475.1). Taxonomy (NCBI): domain Eukaryota; kingdom Metazoa; phylum Chordata; class Mammalia; order Primates; family Daubentoniidae; genus Daubentonia; species Daubentonia madagascariensis. The sequence continues at coordinate 11,940,152 of JAKFHU010000760.1, forward strand.
CATATATTTGATGCATATGTTGCTGTTGTGGTGGGAGGAGGGACTATGGCAAGAAAGTGCCATGAATTTTCTTACTAGCATTGGTGCAACCAGTTTTGTGCTTGCCTGAGGCACAGGAGACTCTCAGCTGGTTCCTGGAATTTTCACAAAGGCAATTGGTCTGTGTATCATTGTTGAATAAGTGTCTCTATGGGAGGAAGAAGGGTCTAGGGCTTCCTATTCAGTTTTCTTGCTGACATCCTGAGGAGATCTCATTTATGTTAGTCAGCATTATCTCAAGCTAGCAATGGTATTCAAAGTGAAACTAGCTTAAGCTAAGCTAACTTAATAACTTATGAAAATACCTGAAAATTAGTGGCATGGAGTACATTTCAAGCAAGAAAAAGCTTAAATGATGTAGATCATTCAGGCAGATTCCCTCAAACAGAACAAATTACTTACCAGCTTAGCAGCCTGAATGAAAAGCCTGGCCAAAAAATCCTGAAAAAGACTGACTGTTTTGGCCTAGTAATATGCCTTTATCTGAACCAATGGCAGTTTTCAGGAAAATGAGATGGTATTCTGAAGACATGCCCATGTTGCTCAACTGCATGGTTCATATTGATTTCAACAAGGTAATAGAATGAATTTTCCTCAGGAAATGGACTTCAGTTTCTATGAAGTTGTAGGACCTGTAGAAACAATAGGTTTTCTCTGTCTATACTACTCATGAAGAAAAATTTTATGAAACAAAGCTATTTAGGGCATCATTATTTATAATGGCTAGAACCTTAAAATCTCCAATAATAAGGGAATGGTTAATAAGTGGTAACATATTCATATGATGAACTCTTCTGAAATTGTTAAATTTTATATATGCATAGTTTTATTAACATTAAAAATTTGTTATATGTTAAATGACTAAATAAGAATGCAACTCTATAAGATTCTATTTATCTGATCATAACTATACAAAAGGGTGTAAAACACATAGAAATACTATAATACAAAGAGTAGATGTATTTGTATGGTAAAATAAATTTTTCTTCTTTTTTTGTATATTTTTAAAATTTTTTTATTTTTATTAAATTTTACATTTTTATTACAAGTGACATAACATTGATGGTCTTATTACAACTAAATAACATTTGCAACCACTAGTAGTGCTTTCCAGTTTTGCACAATGTGTTCACGTACATTTTACCATCTAATCTAAATTTTTATATAATGAATAAGGATTTTATATTTTGAAAATAATCATGATTTTACTTGAAATAGAAACAAAAAATGTCTTATGTGTACTAGCATTTATATTTGGGGATAGGTCTTGCAATTAGCACACCAGAAGCACAGGAGAAATTATAAGTGTAGTAGCTATTTATGAGCAGAGACTTTAATGGACAAATTGGGCTTTAACCAAGTAAGTGAAGTTTTCATTTATTTTAAGGGACTTGGAACAGTTCAGATACTTGACACTGAGATACCTTTCTTAATTTTCTCTATAAGTCGTGCAGGGAATATTGGCACCTTGCTTAAGAATCTGAGGTGTGTTCACTGTGAAATAACCTACAGTCAAGTTTTAATAAAGCTAGAAAAGGATGCTTTTGTTCATTAATTCAACATGGATCACATTTGGCCTAAAACTTCAATAAAACCAAGAAATAAATGAGACTGTGAAATAAAACCACATGGAAACTAGAAAGGTATCTGTTGATTATGTGGTACTAAATAAAGGAGGGTGTTTTTATAACCATACCTATTTCTAAGAAAAGTTAGAATTGATGATTCTCAGGGTATGAGAGACCTCTAGTAATTTCAGGAAACTCTGTCCCATCTGGATTCTTGCTGTAACTGTTCTTGCTATTTTAATTAAAAAATCTTATGTTGATTTGTTTTTTACTTATTATAACTAGCAATTATATCTCAGATTTAATTTTTAACATTTTAATTACACCACTGTGTACATTTTGCCTCCTACATTTCCTCTCTTCTTTACAGAAGGAATGCCACTGGTAACAGGCCATGGGCTTCCTTGCACAATACCAACGAAGTATTAAAGAGGCAAATAATTATCAAATTAATTATCAGAACATAAACTAATTTGGCAAAGGACTAGAATTCACAATTTTAAAATTCTAACTTAGAATGTTTATTAAGATTACAAATTCATTTCCATGAGTGTTTTCTAATCACCTGCTATGTCCATGCCAGCTGTGATGACTGAGTTCAAAGAATTACACATGGTACCTGCTCTTAAGGAGCTTACAATGTTGTTGCAGAAATGAACATATAAACCACTATAAGAGGTAAAAAATTATGAAGACAATAAGAGAAAAATTTGCTAATCAAGCAGAAAGGAAAGAAATTTTAGCTCATATTTGCAGCATGAATAGCTTAGAGAATTTCAGGCTGAGGAGGGATTTTTTTTTTTTTCCAAAATCATCATGGGTTTATGAAAGTGTCCTCAGGGACAGTGAAGAGTCCAAGAGTCCAGGGCACGCCTGAAGCCTAAGTGTGTGAGGAAGAAAACAAGTTGTAAGCAGATTCTTGAAAGCCCCAGGTGCCAAGCTAGGGACTGAACATTATTTTGTAGACTAAGGGGAGCCACTGGAGTATTAAAGCAGCAGAGTGTGGCATGAATAGATCTGGGGTTTCATATGATAAAGTTTGTGACAATATGAATGATGGATTTAAAGGGTGAGAAACCATAAACAAGGAGACAAGTCAGATGCAGTAATCCACACGGGAAAAGAAAAGGAAATTAACCAAGGCAATGGCAATAAATATAAAAGAAGGGCAGTCAAAAGATAATGCAGGGTTAGAACCCATATAGTCATGACAGCTCAATATGTATGGCCTGATTTCTCTGTGTCCATCACTGTACTAAGGCCTCCACTCACATTTATCTCATTAAATCTTCCTAACAGCCCTGTGAAGTATGTTCTGTTTAGTATGCCTGTTTTATAGATGAGAAAATTGAAGAATAGAGCAGTTAAGTAGCTTGCTGAAGATTACATAGCTAGTAACTGTAGAGCTGGCACTGAACCCGGGTCTACCTGATACTAGAGCATGGCAAATACCTAAGATAAACAGCCTCCAACTTGCCTATATGACCATACTACTTCTGGCCTGAGTGACTTGAAGAATAAGGATCTGATTTCCTTTCTAGGAAAGGAACATGTGAAGGAAAGCAGGTTCTGGTTAAAAAAAAAATTTTGATGTTGAACATATTTACTTTGAATATTGAAAATACACATATAAGTTCAGAAAGAGGATGGAAGTTTCGTTTAGGGCTAAAATATAGCCCACTGAGTTACCATCATGGAGATTGTTGCAGAAATCATGGCAAAAAGTACATTACCAAGGTATGACTAGATGCCAACAGACCTGGGGGCAGATGACTAAGGAATTATTTTGTTCAAGGAATGTACAAAGGATGATGTCCCTGAGAAAGTAAAAGGAAAGGAGCTTTCAGAGGGACACCCCACAGAATGCAGCATTAAGGAAGCCAAGGGAGAAGAGAGTTTTGAAAAAAAGGTTTTGGAAAAAAAAATTTCAAAAAACATAGTTTCAAATATCAAAGAGAGATCACATTGGAGGAGAGCTGAGAAATGTTTGTTGGATTTGGCATTCGGGAAATCATTGCTGACATTTAGGAAAGACGGTGCAGAAAAAGGGAGGTGCTCTGAAACCAGCTCACTGTGGTGTGCACTACGCAGTGCAGGTGAGGAGGAATAGTAGATTTCTCTGACAAAATCGATTCTTTCCTGGCGAATGTGTTTATCTCTTCCCCAAATTCCACAGTGGAAACATTATAGTGTTACAAAGCCACAGCTACACCTTCACAAGAACACTCAACATGCTCCTAGGGTAAAAGATGCTTTGCTCTTTGTCTCTGTTCTAAGCCTAAAGGAGCGTCTCAATCACATAGTTAAAAGGGAAAGCTTTCTTCTCACTCCTGATGTTTTCTTCCTGTGAAGCATATTCAATTAATGTAACTACTCCTAGCTTAATTCTGCCCCTTTACTAAACCAAACACAACCTAAGTGAAGTGACTTATCTAGTTGGTAAGTCTGGGAAAGATAGATTGGGCGTGCTCAGCTCAGCTGCTTTCCATTGATTTCTTTGGGGCCCAGAAAGGTCACAGTCACAATTGCTTTCCCCAGGCACGTCTCCCATCATTACAGGGCCTGAAATTTTGAGGGACAACCTTAAAGACACCGACATTTGGTGTATTTGGCTGGAAACATTGAGAAATGAGATGCAAAGAGCAAAGCTAAGAAGAAAAAGAAATCGAATACACGGAAAGACTTATAATTGGGAGTAAGACATATGGTTTGGCGTTGTCACCATGTTTTGTGGCAGGCTATTTTGAGGTTTGTAACGGCTTATATTGAACCAGCTTTTAAATGTTGTGGCATGGGCCAGCACCTTTAAGACTTAGGGCACACGGTGTTTTAATCTGGGTCTGGTCTGTGAATACAGATTATAGTGTATTTCTCTACAGGAAGGCTAATTTCTATGGAAGTAAGTCTAGAAGGTCCTTGACAAAGATACTTGAGGCAGTGAAAGGCTTCAATATGCACAGGCATCTCAGCGCTTGTTGCTTCTTGACCCTGAAATACACTTGCATATGTTATGTGGACAGCAAAAACCATAACAGATGTTTGTGGCAGCAGAGGTCTTAGTGGTCAAGGGTACCTGAGGCAAGGATTAAGTTATAAAGGGAACTGGAGTTTTTCTGCAAATTTATAGACCTTGATATAGTTGCATTTAAACTACAAGGCCGCCGAGTTTCACATGGGCTATGGAGCTCTTCTGAGATTCTGTCTTTAAATAGTTAGTACCAGGCTTTGGTAGGCAGCTATACATCAACAATTACCTGCACCAAATTATTCTCTCTATTTAGGGCCAAGAAAAGGATTGTGAATTTATGAAGCTTGTTCACAGACTCAATTGAAAACTACTTAAAGAAATACTGAATGTGTTTCAAGGTGCTATAGTTATTGTAGGGGGGCTTTCATTGGTTTCCTTTATTATGAGGGAAACTGACTGAGAAACTTAGGAAATCCACAGGCAGAGGAAAGACAGCATCCTGAAGAACACATGGAAGAGATCTTGGGCCTCACCATAGCCCAAGGGGCACTGACTTTGGAAGCATATACACTAGTTTCATCTTAGGAATACATTGCAAAGGTTTTTCTGGTTGAAATAAACATGGGGACAAGATTAAAAACCATCAATAAAAAGCAGATTTCGTAGGCCTGAGCAATTCTATAACAAGAGGCAGTGGTATTAGCCACTATGGCACAGGATTAAAAATGTCTTCCCACAGGATACATGATAGTTAGATGACCAAACAGGGATCATTGTCTATACAGCACTGAAGTGCCAAGAACACAGAGCTCCAAGAGGAAATGGAAATGAAGAAGCTATACGTAAGCAGATTTTTCTCCCAGAGGTGGCCGGTGAATTGTACTAAACTTCCGCTAAAGATTTCTCTCTTTGAAATTTAAGTTCAAAAATCACAGATTCTACCTAATTTGCAGCAACCAACCAGTGGCATCCTGGTGAAAATAAAAATTAAGATTTTTTTTCATCACCGTTTTTGAAAGCCAGTCCCCAAGATGGACCCAACGATCCTTGCCTCTTGGTATTTAAAACCTGTGCAAGACTCTGCATTGAGGGTGTTACTGGACTTAGTGACTCACTCATAACAAATAGAATATGGCAGAGGCAGCAGTGTATGACTCAGAAGCCAGAGCAGACATGATGGTGTGACATCACTGTCTTTCTTGCTCTCTCTCTCTCTCAGATCACTGCTCGGAGGGAAGCCAATGGCCATGTCATGAGGACAGCCTATCGAGAGCTTATGTGGTGAGAAATTGAGGTCTTTCACCAATGGTGAAAAACCACAGGCTGCTTACCACATGAGTAAGGTTGGGAATGAGTCTTCCAGCTTCTGGATGATTAGAGCTCTGGACGACAGCTGGACAGCAACCTCATGAGAGACCCTGAGCCAGAACCAACCAGAAAAAAGTGCTCCTGGATTCCTGAAACACAGAAAATGTGACATAATACATGTTTGTAGTGTTAAGCTGCTAAGTTTTGGGGTGATTTGGCACACAGTAATAGATACTTAATAATTAATACACATTATTTCACTTATATATAGCTAAGCCTTTTTGCTAATATTAAATAATTGCTTCAGGAATTTTTACCTGGGAAAATTGTCCTAGCATCTGAGGATTTCCCCTTTTTTCAAAAGTTGGTATATGTGGGGGGAGCGTGATTATAATCTTGTGTGTCTCATTAACCCTCTGGATTCTAAAAAGAGAGATACCTCAGACACCTCGTGTTAAAATAATAAAACATATGAGGTCCTGAAGAAATAACACCCATTCTTGTGTATCCCGATAATTAAGAAAACCTCTGATATAGACTGAGCAGAATAAAAAACAGGAATTCCCTTAACTTCTAACTTTTAACTTATATTGTCAAAAACGTAAATTTTAAGCATTAATTCCATTAAACCTTAATGGGCGTAGCCTTTAATTTTTCCTGTGAACTTGACAGTAGAAGAGGGCTTCTGTTGCAATTTTCTGGCATTTTATTATCGTAGTATTTATATATTTTATTATGTTTCATAATAACGTCATTAAATGTCATCGCAGTATCAGTGAGACAGTATATTGCAAAGCATGCTTGGACGTAATTTGGGATGGGAAAGAGAATAGGGAATCAGTTTGAACCTTAAATAGAGAGTAGCCCTGGATTGGAATAGAAGGCTCATTTCAGAGCCTTCTCAGGGCAAAACGTACCTTTCCCGTGAGTGGTTCCCAGAGGAACCACTAAAGGAACAGTGATTTGTCTTTGAGAGGGGGCGAGGGACTGCCTTGTGAACGTGGGAGCAAACCTGTGCTACATGCTGATCTCCCAGAGGCTTAGAAGCCAAGCCCAGTGAGGTACAAGAGAATGTTCTAGGGGAATGCCGAAATTGTCTTTCTCTGAGACAGTTCTATCGCTGTAAACCCTACCCTTTCTCTGCCTCTTTACTCTGTTCTCCGAGGTGGAGTGATTTATCTGATGGACAAATTTCAAAAGAAAGAATTGGGTACCATGGTTCCTTGTGAGAGCTGTTGGCTCCCGGGTATAGGTTTTCACTATTGCTCCTGGGGGCAGGCTGTCCCCCAACACCGGTGACCCATAATGCCATGACTGGATGGGTAAGTTTGACTAATTCTGTGGTTTATTTACCCCATTCATTTGTCTGTTACGATTTAGCCTTTATCAGTTAAAAAACAAAACAAAACAATATTTTGATCTTCCATATACCTTATTCTTCATCTTATTTCTCAATATGTTTAGAACCTGACAAGAAGAAGGGTATTATATCTCCTCAGGGAAACCAACACTTCTATCAAAATTCAAATAACTGAAAGGATTTAGTCTGAACTGTCCAAAGGTAATGATACAAAATTTCCTTTTAATTGTAAGCTTTTATCATGATCAGTTTGATAAGTGATTCAAGTCTTGATAAGATGTCCTCTTAGAATATATAGTTTCCTTGTTTATGTAACAACAAATAACATGAGAAAAGGTATGATTAATAACCATATCCTATCCTGGGCTCAAAAAATGGAGTTTTAGAGCGAGACAGATATGGCTTCTAATCCCAGGTCTGGCAAATCACTTAACCTCATTGAGGACTCTTTCTTCATCTGTTTCTTCATCTTCATCTGTTTAATGAGGAGTAGCAGCTACTCTGGAGGGTTAATGTGTGGATAGCATAATGCGTGCAAAGTCAAGTATGGTGTCTGACATCGGTGGGCCCCCAGTACATGGGACCTGTTATTATTGTATCCTAAAGTCTATTTTGTTTTACCGTATAATAATTCATTAGGTGCAAAATCTCACACTATATTTTACCCAGAGAATTTTTACATCATAAAGGAATTTCCTTAAGATATTTTTATTCCCATGAACAATTTCTCTGTCAAGCTTACAATTAGTGAGTATGTTACTTTAGGCAAGTGTCAGGTCATCTTCTCTCCTACTTTAAATTCATGGTGTGCCATTGTAAGGTAATTCAAACATTTTGTCAGCTTTCACTACTTAATTTGTATGAATTTTGGATTTAGGGGCAAAGTGAGGTCAAGGAATAAAAGTCCCTCTGGATACTGCTGTAACAAATCTTTTAATACTCTTAATATTAGATTTGCTTGCAGAATGTCCATGGTACAATTTAATAAATTCTAGTTTTGTTACCTTAGAAAAAAGTTTCTTATATCAGCCCTTAAGGAATTTTTTTGGATACTCTTTCTTGGTTAAATTACCCCATTAACTGAACTGTTCACTGCTGAGAGACCCAGTTTAGAAAATAGAACTTTAATAACTTCAAGTGTCTAAAATTGGTCTCTCTCCCAGCACTTAGATCTACTGTTGCCAAGCTTTAAAAGAATCCTTACCCCATATCTTGTGCCCAAGGGACTTTTTTAGGCTCAACTTTCCAAACTGGCTCACAGATACTCAGTAAGAAACTTTGCTTGGATTGCTGTGTTTGCGCTGTCATTTTATAGACTTAAATTTTCAGGTAGTTCCTAGCTTCCAGCCTACTCTTCTCACAGATCTCCATTTCCCTTTGTTCTGGGTCCCAAATCCTCAGGCAACGCAAATCACTCCCAAGGCTAGTTATATAGTTAGTTCTCCAGGACCACACTCAATGTGGACACAGAATTGCACATAGAAACGACACAAGCAGTCACTTAACAAAAGAAGGTTGTATTTCTATCAACATAATTTCAATATAATACTATTAAAATGAAAATAGTATTCAAACATAGACTCTATCTTAACGTGTTTGTATGTTCTTTTAATTTCCAAAACTATTATTTTGGAAATTATATTTATTATATTTATATATAAATTATATTTATATATAATATATATATAATAATATATTTTAATATATTTATTATATATATAATATATATATATATATATATAATATATATTATATATAATAAATATATTTATAAATATAAATATATATATTTATATTTATATATAATTATATTTATATATATTATTATATATTATTATAATTCCAAAACATGGAATATAACAATAATTAAATTTACAACTTTAGGAAATGAACATTCCCCTTTTAAAGAAGGAAAATCAACCAAAAGGCTAAACATTAAACAGTACATTTAAAAGAAAACATGTCTTAGTACTGTAATCTTAATCCATTTCTTAAACTCTTTTCACTATAACATATATCAGATTAAATATTTCCCCAGAAAAGCTCACAAAATCTTTTCAAACACTGAGAACAAGTCATTGTCAGAGATTAACTTACTCATTGGTGAGAACTGGGTATGCAGTTATTCCTGATGTTTAAAGGAAGCATTTTTTTACGGAGCTGAGAATACTTTGGTTTAAATTACATTTAATAGCTAGAATAAGATATAGTCATGAACACTAATATTAATATCAAGGATATGCCAATCTTCCAAGTTCTGTTTTTTGTTTGTTTGTTTTTTAGACATGCCTGGTGATGCAAACAATAGGAATAGCAGAGTGTTTATAGAGGGTGCTTAAGAGTGAGGAAGAGTCCTAGGCCCAATCTTATCTTTTTGTGTACTAACCGTGTGACCACAAGCAGACTGCAACTTCTCAGTCTTCTCATTACTAAACGAGAATTAAAAATAATTTCTACCTCATTGAGTTGCTATGAAAATTAAATGAGAAAATGTGTAGCACAACTAGCACAGTAGCTGGACTATAGTAAGTGCTCAGCAAACATTAGCTCTTATCCTCCGAGAAAGGGAATGAATACTTACATAGTGAGTTTCTGATGGAGACACTGAACAAGAAGTTTTGCAAACTAATTTAGTCATGTATTGGCTATATTAAAACAGTTTAATATCCATTGAACACAGTTATTCTACACAGTTATTCTACAAGCTCAAACATGTATATTGAATTCTTCCTGACATTTCGTTTACTCCTACATTCCTAGGGCTACACAGCAGGTTTTTAATCTCAGACAGATTTTCATTCCTCAATCACCTTGAAATATTTGCTGAAACTAGTATTAAAAGAAACGAATGTAGCAGCACTAACATGCTTTAGATCCAGGTTTTTATTCCACATAGGATGGGAAAAATGTTTTTCATCAGGCCGTGTTCAACCTAAGGTAAATTTGGAAGCATATTGATTTATTTTGGAGCTCTCTTAACAGCTTTCTTGATAACAAATTAAATCTGTGTTCAACTTTTAAATTTAATCAGCAGCACTATCAATTTTCCATTAGTACTTTAATTTTTTAAAATTTTTTTACTGTTTTTACTGCAGAAGATTTTAGGTTTCACCGGAAAAAACTATTTTTTTGCTTCCATTTCAACCAACTACTCTTTCTTCCCTGTGGACTAAACATCTCATTTTTAATTTCAGTATTTCACTTACCTTCATATAGGAATCATTTAACTTCATAAAAGAAGTCCTTTGTATGTATTTTCCTTTTAATTGTTAAATATTTAAAACCCATCACTCTGGTCACTGCTTCCAGTAGGTTCATTCACTAGTCTTTTCTCTCAATTCCAAATAAATAAAAATTGCTTTGTGAAGTATTGTCACTGTCGTTTTACTCTTTTACCACTGTAGACATGGATCCTTTCCTCTCAGATTTCCTCCTTATGTTCTTCTTCAGTCTCCCAGTGGAAAATTGTTGGTATCACTTTATATTTCTGCAGTACTTTATTTAAATCTCTGATTATGCTTCTAATACATATTATAATATGTATTAAAGTATAATAATATTATACTTGGTTAGATTCAATTTTACCTGCCCATCAGATTATAATCCTCTTAAGCATATGGGTATTTTTAGAATCATTTTTAAATTTCCCATAGGTCTTCACAAATAGTTCAGACATTATAGGCACTTATTTAATGTTCATTGAATTGTGTAACATCTTTGAAATGAATATCAGTGATCCAGTTGCTTATATTTCTTGGCCACATATTATGTGTCAACCATTCTGCCACATATCAGTGCTGCTCCAACAGTGGAGTTATAGGAGTAAGCAAAACAAGCATAATTATTGACTTTACAGAGGTGAGTGGGCTTCTACTCTATGCCTGACTTTATCTAAAATATTATTGCAATTTTGATAAGTACCTTTAAATAATTAAAAGAAATTATATCAGGGACTATACAGTCCAATTTTGCTTCTGCCAAAAATGTCCTACTCCATCTCCCAGCCTCCTTTGTAGCTAAGATTGGTCATGCGGCACAGTTCTGGACAGGAGATACATGTTGATGGATGCAAGGGAATGTCTGAGAAGAAAAATTTTTTAATAAAAGGGGCAGGTATCAATGACACCATTCCTTTACCTTGTCACCAGTCTTGAACAACGTTGTGATGCTTGGAGCTGTGGCAGATATCTGGTAATAGCAAGGAAAGGAGACAAAACAGCAGGGCAGCTGGCCCTGTTGTCACTGGAGTGCTGAACCGTTGCCCTCGGTTACCCAGCTCCCGACTTCTAGTTATGCTAGAAAACTAAACCCTTATATGTTTATGCTGCTCTTTCTTGAATCTCATCCCCATTTCAAGGAAAAACATTGTTTTCCTCTTTTTTTTAAAAAAGAAAAGAAACAGTGACTCAGAGAAGCTAATGTGCCCGAGGCCATGCATTTTTTATGTGGTAAAGTGGCAACGCTTAATAAGAAATGAAAAGTTTGACTTTTACACAAACCTCTGTTCAAGTATTCTAGGTGGTAAGTTTGGCAACCTGAACACGATGTATACATTTCTACCAGTTGTAACATTTTGTAGGTAATGGACCTCAAGGTCACTCTTCTTACCCAATCTTACCTTTGAATCTTTCATTTGTGATATTATTACATTTCACCTCTTAATAATTTTTTGAATAATGTGACTAAGTAAGGAGTGTTAGAAATGGATTTCTTTCACTTTATGTATTGTTTGTTCTAGTTAAAATAAAGACAGAGTAGAAACCTGACCCACTAATGGAAAATCATAATGCTTGTTCTGGAAACTTCCCTTCAAAATGGCAGAAACCAATGTCTTAAAACAAAGAGTGGACATACCTCCTGTAGATAAGGCCCTGCTGTACAAAATGCTGTGCACTGATTTAGCTACCACCAAAATGGTGGTTTTCTCTCTTGAAAATACTGCCCCAAATTCCAGTCGTCTGAAAAACAATTAACTTGTCAAGTTTAAGGCTTTTCGTTCATAATTTGGACTGCATCCTGCCATTGATATTTATTTTAATCTCCTATTGATTTCTGTGGGAATTCTTCATGTAGAATGAAGGCAGGATATAGCCCTAAAGGAATTTCTGTAAGAAGGTTCTCACTTTCATCTCTTTGTGTTTGATTTTTATTACTTTTAGGTCATGACGTTGTATATCTAAAAATAGCTCTACAGGCTAAAGCTGTGATAAAGTCTTCTAATTTTTGCCTTCAAGCTGGAAGGTCAATGAGAATGCTAAAGTCCCACAGGGAAGACTATATTATAAATGATTTTTAACCCCATGTTTCTGGCCCCTTTTCTTAAAAAAGGAAAGGCATTTGTGCTACCAAAAAATGTCTTCTTTATTTTGTATATCCCCAAATGCCTATCTATCAGGAGATTCATTTAAAAAATGCCCATTCAAATCAGTTTTAAAATATTTTTAAAGCTCTCTATATAATATAATATAGTCATTTAAAATTATAGTTATGTTAACTATGGAAATCTGGATCTTGGAAAATTCTTTGGAATGATGCTAAGTTTTAAAGAGGCACAGTAGGAAATTATGTATACAAATATCTACTGGGGAAGAAAAGTCCTGGCTCTATTATTAGAAACTGTGTATGAACCTCATCACTATATATAATTACCTGCATTAGTCCTAAACATTGTGTGGCAAAAGTGGAACTCAGTCTCTGGGATCTTTTTTATTAATAATAAGGAAGTCAATGTGAGGTGTGTGGTTAGCTGACCGCTTTTGAGCCAAGGTCACATTCTTTTCAGGATGGTCTCAGGCGATGGCTGAACAAGGCAGAGATACAACAGGCTTCATCATTTCTTCCCAATTCAGAACGTCTCTAGCATGTAGACCTTGCCCTGGAGCCCCTCATTGGACAGGCAGAGATTCTGTCAGAGCTGTGTTATGGCCTGACAGCTCCTGCACAATCCTGCTTCCTCCATTTTCTCTTCATAAAAATCTTTTTCAATTTTATCTCTGGCCCAGTATCTGCTTCCCAGAGAATCCAACTGACACCAAGAGTCATCCAAGAAAGCAGGCAATGAAGATGCAGTTTCAGGACTGGATCGCTGACCTCCCATCTGGTAATGAGGACACCATCCCACATGGTATGTGACTCATGAATAGTTCCTGGCACAAGGAAGCAGCCCAATTGCTAAACATTCACTGGTGTCAACTTGGGAGACTATTCTTATGGAAGGAAATGCCCTGACTGGTGCATCTAAAAAGTGCTGGAATCAAAGCATAGAAGGACAGTGGAACTGGCTTGCTGTCATTAAGTTACAGCAATGCCCTTCCTAATAAAACTTAGTGGCATTTAACAAACAATTGAAACCCAAGTGTAAAGACAGAGTGCCTCCATGGTAGCCTAAAAAAGGTCCTTCTCCTCTCTTGGGAGAGCAGAAAAAGCTTCAGACAAAACTTAGAGTGTAGAATTATCTTCTAAATTCTAATTTTCAAAGACAATTGAAGACTCACCTGAAGCAGGTCAGTAATGGCAGGCTCAGGACCCTGGTTTGGAAAGCCTGGTTTGGGACCCTGATACATGAAATGAGGATACGTGGGTAGATGCCCCTTAAGATATTGGTACCCCAGACTTTCTCTTTTTTTTTAACTAGTAAAGTTTATTTTTTAGAGCAGTTTGAGGTTCACAGAAACCTTGAGCAGTAAGTACAACATTCCCATATACCACCTGTCCCCCCCAACAACCTCCTCCCCATCATGGCTCTCCATTAGAGTGGGGGCATATGGGGTGCAGGTAATAAATGGAAGTCTGGGCAAATCCAGCTTACAGTGGGACTGCTGGGTCTGTAGACCCACACGATGGTCTTTTCCAAAGTTCCCAAAAGTTTGATTATGGTTGACTTACTTGAAAGTTCAAGCAACCTCAAAATTGGGTTCTAGGCCTGTATGATAATTGTCCTCACCCAAGTCAAGAGATTGACTAGAAAATATCATACACCAGAAAAGATGTCAGAGATTAATGGTGCTCTTAAAGATCTAAATAGTGTGGTTTTGATTTGCATTTCCCTGATGATTAGAGATGTTGAGCATTTTTTCATACGCTTATTGGCCATTAGTCTATCTTCTTTTGAAAAGCTTCTGTTCATGTCTTTTGCCCACTTTTAAATGGGGTTGTTTGATGTTTTCTTGCTGATTTGTTTGAGTTCTTTGTAGATTCTGGTTATTAGCCCTTTACTGGATGTATAGCATGCGAATATTTTCTCCCATTCTGTAGGTTGTCTATTCACTCTATTGATTGTTTCCTGGACTGTGCAGACGCTTTTTAATTTAATCAGGTCCCATTTATTTATTTGTGTTGTTGCTGTGATTGCCTTTAGGGTCTTCTTCATAAATTCTTTGCCTAGGCCAATATCTAGAAGAGTTTTTCCAATCTTTTCTTCTAGAATTCTTATGGTTTCATGCCTTAGGTTTAAGTCTGTTATCCCTCATGAATTAATTTTTGTTAGTGGTGAGAGATGCAGATCCTGTTTCAGTCTTCTATATGTGGCTATCCAATTTTCCCAGCACTATTTATTGAATAGGGATTCTTTTCCCCAGTGTATGCTTTTGTCTGCTTTGTCAAAGATCAGATGGCAATATGAGGATGGTTTTATATCTGTGTTCTTTGTTCTGATCCATTGGTCTAGGTCTCTGTTCTTTTGTCAATACCATGCTGTTTTGGTATAGCCATGATGAGATCTCACCTAACTCCAGTGAGAATGGCTTTTATCAAAAAGTCCCAAAACAACAGATGCTGGTGTGCATGTGGACAGAAAGGAACACTTACACACTGTTGGTGGGACTGCAAACTAGTACAACCCCCACGGAAAGTAGTATGGAGATTCCTCAAAGAACTAAAAGCAGACCTACCTTTTGATCCAGCAATCCCACTACTGGGTATTTATCCAAAGGAAAAAAAGACATTTTATAAAAAGGGCACTTGCACTCGAATGTTTATAGCAGCACAATTCACAATTGCAAGGATGTGAAACAACCCAAATGCCCATCAATACATGAGTAGATTAATAAAATGTGGTATATGAATGCCATGGAGTACTACTCAGCCACAGAAAAAAATGGTGAACTAATACCTTTTGTAACAACCTGGATGGAACTGGAGACCATCCTTCTAAGTGAAGTATCAAAGAATGGAAGAACAACACCCACATGTACTCACTACTAAAGTGAAACATAGATCAACACCCATGTGAACATATGGTAGTAAAATTTAATGGCAATCAAGCAGGTGGGAGGCAGGAAGAGGGAGTGGGTAAATTCACACCAAACAGGTACAATCCACACTATATGGGTGATGGACACACTTATAATTTTGACTCAAACTGTACAAAAGCAATTCATGTAACCAAAATGTTTGTACCCCCATAATATTCTGAAATTTAAAAAGTAAAAGCAAAAATTACAAGAAAAAATCTAAATAATGGAGGGGTAGGGGCATTTACTGTAGCTCCATTGTATCTGTCAGTGTGGCTCCTGCAGGAAATGACTGGATCCTGGAGATGATTACAGAGGACTCCAAGTAGTAGGCTGATTAGCTGCCATGGTGGAGGTGGTATCATTTCTAGAGCAGATGAATACAGCCTCAGGTACATGGCACTGCACCTAGTGATTTAGCTAATACATACTTTCCTTTCCCAATCCACAAAGATGATCAGAAACCATTGGCCTTCACTTAGAAAGGAAATTAATACTCATTTGCCATTTGCCACAGGACTTTCTTGACTATCTCACTCTATCATGATATAGTCTGAAGAGATCTGGACTGTCTGGGTATTCCACAAAACATCACATTGATCCATTTTATTAATGACATCACGCTAATTTGGCAGGATGGGCAGCAAGGCCTTGTTAAGACACTTGTGCTCCAGAAGACTGGAGGTAAATTCTGCAAAGCTCCAGGGACCTGCCACTTCAGTAAAGGTTGCAGGGCTCCAGTGGTCCGGGAAGTGCTGGGACATTTCCTTCATAGTAAAAGGCAAATTGTTCATCTTGAATTCTCCACCACAAAGAAGAAAGCACAATTCTTGGTAGGTCTCTTAAGGTTCTGGGGGAAACACATTCCATACCTAGGAATATTGCTCTGACCCACCCATGGGGTGAATGAAGCTTAGACCAGAAAGATGTTCTGCAAGTATTGGAATAAACAACTGAAGGCACTCACTGAAGCACCAGTTTAAGAGCAACACACTGTGAGGATGGTATCCCATCTTCTAGGGTGCATTACATACCCTGGATTAGAAAACTTTATATTGTGCTGCAACCCCTAATATGAAGGATACATCAGTTTGGTGCAGTAGAAACAAATGTGATTCATCATCATTCTTAATGATCTATTAGGGGACTTTGTGTTTTCTGTAACTACAACTCTGGGCTCTGCAGGGTTACAGGTCCTATTCCTTAAGGGACAGGTTCTATTCTTCTAAGGAGAACAATAACCCTGGCATAAGCTCTTACTAAGTGCCAGACACTATTATAAGTGCTCTACATGTGCTAATACACTTAATCCCCTAAAAGCATTGTGAAATCTTTATTATCATTAGCCTCTGATTAACATGGAAACCAAAACAGAATGGAAACTTACCCAAGTTCACATATTTACTAAGTATAAAACTCACTATAAATACCAAAATTTATAACATAGTGAGTCAGATAATATTCAGTTGATATTGGATAGCTAAGATCCTATGGTCATGTGAGACCTTTCAGTCAGATGTTCACTGTTTGCTAACGCCAAGTGGCAAGTCAAAAGTTACTTATTTGTAAAAGGCATGATTTTCCTACAAAATCATCAAGGCCTCCTCTGTTTCTCTCGGCACAGGTTTCATTCAGCATTCATAGGATCCATTCATCCAAAAAGGCCAAATCTAAAAGTTGCTGGCATTACAGCCTGCACCAGTTGGAGAACATTCCTTTTCACTGGGTCAAACTGACAGTTGTCTAGGGCATGCTTTATACAAGTCAGTGCAACCACAGGTATGTGATCTCTATTTCTTTCAAAACCAAAAAGGCCATTTTTTTCATTTTAGAGGGGAGATACCTTAGACTATAGTACCCTCATAAGCCTCATAAGGAAGTACAGGTTCCTGCACTTTTGAGGTATTTATTTTCTAGACCATGGCACTGATATATTTTACCAAGGTGACTGGGACTCTGCTATGATTTCTATCTGCATGAGGTCACTAGTGTAGTGGCCCATGTGATGTCCTGAGCATTCATGAAATAGTTACTTGTCCCTGATGAATGACATAGGACACAGAACTGGAGAGTTGATAAAACCCAGTGGCAAGAGAGTGAAGTTGTACTATTGTCTCTGTCACATGACAAACAAACTTCGTATGCTATTTCCTGCTTTTGGGGATAGAGAAAAAAGCATTTGTCAAATCAATGAATGCTTACCAAGGGCTATACTGATTTGTTTCAATGAAGCAACCACATCTTATACAAAATTGCAATATTGGCTGTGAATTTCTACCAGACCTACAAAGAAGAACTGGCACCTGTCCTACTGAGCTGTTCTGCAACATCAAGAAGGAGGGAATCCTCCCTAACTCATTCACTGAAGCTGGTATCAACTTGATACCAAAGCTAGGAAAGGATACAACAAAAAAAGAAAACTACAGAACAATATCCCTTATGAACATAGATCCAAAAATCCTCAACAAAATACTAGCAAAATGAATTCAACAGCACATCAAAAATATAATTCACCATCATCAAGTGGGTTTCATCCCAGGGATGTAAGGATGGTTAAATACATGCAAATCAATAAATGTGATTCACCACATAAACAGAAGTAAAAACAAAGACCATATGATTATCTCCATACATGCAGAAAAAGCATTCAATACAATCCAGCACCCCTTCATGATAAAAGCACTCAAGAAACTAGGCATAGAAGGAACATACTTCAAAATTTTAAAAGCCATATATGACAAACCCACAGTCAACATCATAATGAATGGGGAAAAGTTGCAAGCATTCCCCCTAAGAACTGAAACAAGACAAAGGTGCCCACTGTCACTACTTCTATTCAACATAAGAGTGGAAGTCCTAACCAGAGAAATAAGGCAAGAGAAAGAAATAAAGGGCATCCAAATTGGGAAAGAGGAGGTCAAACTATCCCTGTTTGCTGAAGATATGATCTTCTGTCTAGAAAACCCTAAAGACTCCACAAAAAGACTCCTAGAATTGACAAATAATTCAGCAAAGTCTAAGGTTACAAAATCAATATGCACAAATCAGTAGCATTTGTATATACAAATAACACCAAGCTGAGAGTCAAATCAAGAACTCAATACCGTGTACAATAGCTGCAAAGAAAATAAAATACATAGGAATATACTTAACCAAGGAGGTGAAAGATCTCAATAAGGAGAACTATAAAACACTGATGAAAGAAATCATAGATGACATAAACAAATGGAAAAACATCCCATGCTCATGGATGGGAAGAATCAACATTATTAAAATGTCCATACTGCCCAAAGTGATTTGCAGATTCAACACAATCCCCATCAAAACACCAATGTCACTTTTCACAGATCTAGAAAAAACAATCCTAAACTTCATATGGAACCAAAAAAGAGCCTGAATAGCCAAAGCAATCCTTAGAAAAAGAACAAATCTGGAGGCATCATATTACCTGACTTCAAATTATACTGCAAGACTATAGTAGCCAAAACAGTATGGTGCTGGTATAAAGGCAGACACATAGACCAATGGAACAGAATAGAAAACCTATAAATAAAACCATATAGTTATGACCAACTGATTTTTCAACAAAGCAGACAAAAACATACACTGGGGAAAAGATCCCCTGTTCAATAAATGGTGCTAGAAAATTGGATAGCCACTTGCAGAAGAAGTGATCCCTATCTCTTACCATATACAAAAATTAACTCAAGATGGATTAAAGACTTAAACATAAGACCTGAAAGCATAAAAATTCTAGAATAAAACATAGGAAAAATTCTTCTAGACATCAGCCTAGGCAAAGGATTTATGACTAAGACCCCAATGGCAAATATTGCAACAACAAAAATAAATGAATGGGACTTAATTAAATTAAAAAGTTTATTCACAGTAAGGAAAATAATCAACAGAGTAAACAGACAACCTACAGAATGGGAGAAAATATTCACAAACTATACATCTGCCAAAGGCTAATATCCAGAATCTACAAAGAGCTCAAACAAATCAGCAAGAAAAAACCAAATAACCCCATTGAAAAGTGAGCAAAAGACATGAACAGAGTTTTTCAAAAGAAAATAGACAAATGGCCAAAAAAGAAAGAAAGAAAGAAAAATGTTCAACATCACTAATCATCAGGGAAATGCAAATTAAAACCATAATGAGATACCACCTTACCCCTATTAGAATGGCCATTATTAAAAAATTGAAAAACAATAGATGTTGCTATGGATGCAGTGAACAAGGGATGCTTTTACACTATTGGTGGGAATGTAAATTAGCACAACCTCTATGGAAAGCTGTATGGAGATTCTTCAAAGAACTCAAAGTAGACATACTGTTCCATCCAATAATCCCACTACTGGGTATCTACCCAAAGGCAAAGAAGTCACTGTATCAAAAAGGCACCTGCACCCAAATGTTTAATGCAGCACAATTCACAATTGCAAATATGTGGAATCAACCTAAGTGTCCATCAATTGATGAGTGGACAAAGCAAATGTGGTGCATATACACCAGGGAGTACTACTCTCCATGAAAAGGAATGAAATAATGTCTTTTGCAGCAACTTGGATGGAACTGGACACTGTTATCCTAAGTGAAGCATCTCAGGAATGGAAAAATAAACAGCACATGCTCTCACTAATAAGTGGAAGCTGAATGATGGGTACACATGGTCACAATGTGGTGTAAAGCCCCAGTACCCAGTCTTTTTGGCACCAGGGACCAGTTTCATGGAAGACAATTTTTCCACAGACCGGGGGATTGGGAGGAAGGGATGGTTTTGGGGTGATTCAAGTGCATTGCATTTATTGTGCACTATATTTCTATTACTACATTGTAATATGTAATGACATAATTACGCGACTCAGCATAATGCAGAATCCGTGGGAGCCCTGGGATTGTTTTCCTGCCACTAGAGGGTCCCATCTGGGCTGATGGGGGACCGTGACTGTAAATACAGATGGAGCTTCGCTCGCTCGGCCGCCACTGGCCGCCTGCTGTGCAGCCTGGCTCCTGATAGGCCATGGACCAGCACCGGCCTGCGGCCCAGGGGTTAGGGACTGTGGGTGTAAAGGACATTGGAAACTAAGAAGAGGGGAGGCTGGGAAGGGGATGAAGGATAAAAACTTACTTATCAGGCACAGTGTACACTGCTATGGTGGTGGGCACACTAGAAGCCCTGACCTCAGCAGTATACAGTTTATCCATGTAACAGAAACACCGGTACACCCGTAATATTTTGAAATTAAAAAAAAAAATTGCAATATTGAATCCCCATGTAATTGAACTCCTGCTAATCTATTGTTATTCTCTGTGATCGATCTGTCTTTTTCACTAGCCAAACTGGACAGTTAACTACGGAGCGATGGTAATCTCTAGTCCTTCACCTTTCAAGCCTTTAATGATGTTACAAATTTCTGTGATTTCACCCAGTGTGTGGTAAATTGCTTTTGATTCATTCCTATTGTATGGAGGAAAAACTCCAGAAGCTTCCACTTAGCCATTCCTAACAATGATAATAATAACAAAAACTTGTTTGTTTTTTATTTCTGGCCAGACACTGTTTTGAGTACTTTACAGATAATAACTCACCTAACCTCTTAACAACCCTAACAGATAGATGGTATTATCATTCAACTCTACATGGTTAACGAGCCAACGTGAGTTTCCATCTTTTGATGGAAACATCTACAGTTCATTCATGTTATTTGTGGTAATTATGTTTTATAAATTGGCACCAGCACTAGATTACCAAAGACTGAACAATTGCTCTTCAGGGAAATATGTGTGCGTGTATATTTACATATCTCACATAGATTATAATCCTAAATCCTAAAAACAAGTCATCCTGATAGATTCTATTCTCTTTATTTCACAAAAGCAAAAACAAGGTTCAAAAGTAAGTGACTTGCCTAAGACTGTTCACCAAAAGTTTGCAGAGCTGGGACTCAAACCCTTGTCCACCGGGTTCCAGAGCCGGAGATTCCTGTGTCACTTTATACTGCCCCCTTTTGCCTCCATCCTCTGGTTAACTCTGTATGCATTCAAACAAAAAAGCACAGCATCTCCTTGTTGGACCTCAGCTGAGAATGTGTGTGATGGATGATTCAATTTTTTTTGCTGCTCTGCAAGTCCATGAATGACCATCAAAACACCTCCAGTATTGATATTTCAAGTTACAAATAAATTTTAGTGAGTAGGAAAATTTGCAAATACAAATCTGTGAATAATGAGGATTAGCTGTATTTTAATTTTGCATTCAGTAACAGGGGAAATAATCATGAGCTGGATTTTGGCTGGTCAAAATTCTATTATCATTTGACCCTCATTAATGCCACTCTTGGTAGTCACTGAAGTCAGTGGAATTCTGCACCTCAGGAATAAGCTAAAAGCAAGAATTGGATAAACTATTGTCAAACAAGTAAGGGTAAAGGATCTAATAGCATATATACTAGATCTTCTGAGACAGTATTTGTTGGAGAAACTCATAGAGGCAAAAACAATAGCAAGTGCATAATCATTGCTGATCCTTTGAATTCTAGAACAAGACAGATGGATCTTTCAGGACCCAACATTTGACTCTGAGAGAGTTATCCCAGCCTTTGGTCTTTGAGACTTTATGCTACATGATTAGAGAAGTACCAGCCTCTCCCCTGGCATGATCAAAGGCTGGAGTTCAAGTCTTATAGTAGCATAACAAAGCAGATCCTGGACCTCCAAGTTTTTCCTCTGGTGTGGCCAGGGTCCTGTGATCTAAAACCTATAGTCTGAGTATGATACCTCAGTACTCTACCAGCCTTGACTGCCATAAACATGTGGCTATAGCACTTTCCATAGAGATCTGCAGTAGGCTAGCCTGCAGGGAGTCGGTCTTAGGTACATTACAACTAACCTTTTGACTGTAAAGATCAGGGTATTTCCCTTTCCTTTGCATGGTTATTCTTAGAAATAACCATAGAGCCCGGAGAACATTATTGTGTTGCTATTGCAGTTTCTGTTGTTGTGGTTGTTGTTGTCTTTTTTCCTTTGCCAGCATTCTCTTTCACGCCAAAGGCTCTGGGAGTGAATGAGTTGTTGCCAGTATTATTGTGTCCAAGGCAGACCTTTGATCACCTGATCTGTTCTCTTCCAGATATACAAATCAAGTAGGTCCTTAATGGGCTCACCATCTGTTTTTATCCTAGGAATCCCAAGTTATCTAGCCACCACTGATGGTCTCACAGACCACACCAGACCACTCTGATTACAACACAGCGCCTGACGCCAATTATAGTAATCACATTCATCTTGCTTTCAGTGATTGAGTGTGACCACTTGGCTTCTGTCACCTCAGGAGCTTTCCTATCCATTGAAATCAGGGAGTTATTTCAACTGCAACATCTTCCTCCAGCAGCTCTAGCCCACAAACAGAGGAAAGATCTCTGACATGCTGGCCCTGCTGTCAGCAGGATAGCGATCAAGGCGTTGACAAATGCTCTGTCTTCAGAGCCCTCTCTGGGTCAAAGTGAGGTGGGGAGAATGAGCCACATAGGTTAAATTTACTCTAACACATTTTACCTTCCAATATCTTTGGATTCCTTTACTGATGTTATGCTTAAAAGCTTTTGCCTTCTCAGTTTGATTTAGCAAGAGCCACCTGAGACCATATTTTAGTCACTCAACCAAACAATTATCATTACTTCCAGATGTTGAAGTCACATTGAACCCAGAATTCTGGCAGTCATAGAGATAAATTCAGCCCAATCTAAAATTATGATTTTTTTCCTCTTTGCTCTAGCAAGCACAGAGATATATTTCCCAAATTTTTGCTTATATGAATTAGAAAATTGCTCTAATTCTTTTGTTGGTTAAATCATATTCTACTAGTCTTGACTTTGTAATTTCTCTCCCCCACTCCTGCTCCCAGAGTATGATGAGATCTAATTTAGTTACAGATTTGGATGCAAAACAACGTGACGGGGTTAACTGGCTTCCCATTAAAATGTAATTCCCTCCAACCAGTGAGATTCTGAGTCTTTAAGGAAGGCAGGACGCCCTCTTAGCTAGTGGAAAGAGGTTACTTTAGCTGATATGAAGTTCACTGAGGTTAGATACCTGGGTTACTTTTGGTCGTCTAAGTCATCCTAGATAACCCCATTCCAGTTCTAGAAGTTCCATTATTACCCACCATTGCGCTAACTGCAAAGTTTTCTGCAAAGTTTGTAAAGTTATTTGATGTGGAAATCCACAACCTGCAGAAACATAAAGTACATTTGCTTTTCAGCTATTTTTGTTCTGCAACTGAGAAGATGAGCAATTCATTTAGCAGTCATAGGAAGCTCCTGAGATTTAGCCTACACTTTGAGTCAAGAATTTTTAAAATCTGAGCTCATTGTGTTCTTCCTTTCATCCATTCAGCATCAGTAGAAGCAGCTGTCTGTCCTACGAGGCTGTCGCTTGGCAGTGGCAACTCAGTCCCTTAAAGCCTTGCCTCAGGCGGACACCTCAGGAGGTATTTGATTTAGCTGTTTACCACTGCATGCCAGGGACAGCCCCATTTCTGTACCTTGATACTCTCTGGATTCTACTGCCTTCAACCACAGATGACCAAATAGCCTATTCCAAATACCTTCCAGTTCCCTGGGACTTTTTGACTGCATCCACACCTAATATCAATTTTTAGTGCATTAAAATATTTGTATCTGGAAGAAATAGGAACCCCTACAACACTAGCTCAGGTGATCTCAAATACCAGGAAATCCACAGGGAGTACAGAGTTCAAATCATTTAATCCCCCATAGCAGGGATTTCACCCAGGGCTCAGATTACTTCTGTTTCTTCTCTCTGCCTAACACCTTGCTGGATTTCAAGGCTGTAGGAAGGACACCAGTAGCAATAAACGCAGTTTGAGTGGGAGAAACACAGTGGCTTTCCTTGGCTCTGTGTTATGAGCTAGGAATAACTTGAGCAGAAGCCTCATAGAATTTCTTCATGTCTTTTTTGCCAATGTGAATGAGTTAAAGTCTTTAATGTGCATTTGCAATTGTGAGTTCTGCATAAAAATAATCTTTTTTATTTGAAACAACACTCTAGAGTAGGAATTTCTATCTCTTTTCTCTCTGGATTCTTTGTTTTGTTATCACTGTGATATTTCTAGTGTTCAGTAGGTACTCAATAAATACACGTGGAATGAGGGACAAAGACTATTACTTGAGAAACCGGCCCTTTTAGTAATCAGAAATGCCTAAGGATGGAACATCTTAGCTGATAACTGCTATTCTCTTGATTTTAAAATATAAAATGCTCTTGTTCCCTTGGTGTAATTTTTGCTAGGCTTGTTTTCCTTTGTCTCTTGTGATCTGAGTGGCTTATTGTTGGCCAAGGTTTGGATGTGGATGAAAAGGAAGGAGTAAATAAAGCCTACTTTTAGTCTCGACCCCCTTATTCTGCATAGTCTATACAAGTGAAGTTGCTGTGGCTCTCATGTTTTCAGCAAATGAAAAGTTGATCTTATACAGGAGTCCTATTAAGACAGGGACTCCAAGAATATCCAAATCCCCTGACTCCTGCCTTGGCTGGCCACCCTTCCTTCTCACCAGGCCCTGTATACACAATTGTGGAAGAGTAGAAAATATAGTACTTTCTTATTAGCTGGATTTGGTGCCAAAGTAGAACTCCAGTGAGTTAGGTTGAATTGTGTGGAAGTATATTATTTTTCCCGCACTAGTTAGATCTAAATATTTTTGAATCAAGGAAGCTGTAATACTTGCTCTTTTTCTTCCAAATCTCAAATCGGAGTCTTAGAACTCACCAAAACAATGAAATGCAAAGCCCCACCTGCCCAGTTCAGACACGGAGAGAGAATGTTTCCTTCACATATAAGTCACTACCTCTAGCAAAAAATGACTTCAATTAGTGCCCTGGAATCTGAACAATTAAAAACTTTGCCTTTCTTTCTTAGGAAAAAGATGAGAGTGAAGAAAAGAATAGGGTTTCTTTCTCCCAGGAGCCAGCACAGCTCAGCTAACAAGAGCCAAGTGTTCCACACTGAGGATTTGAGGCCACAGACTTCAAATAATTAACACAATATATATTATTTTTTGGCAGTGTCTCCTCTCCATATCTTTGTGCATCCAGAACAACTGTGGGCAGCTGATGGAGAATTCAGGGGCTCCGGATTCCAGCCATACATCTATTTCCTTTCTTGTTGGACTCAAATCTAATGAGACATAAATTCCCATTAAAATGTGTGTAAAAGCATATGGTCCTTTTTTGGGGGGGACTTAGAATGACATAGCTTAAGATAACACTTGAATGCCATGTAGTTTATCTCCCTGTTTCTGAGAGAACACCCCTCAATTCACATTGAAAGCACTGTTAGGTACAACTTTTTTAGAGTTCTTAAGAAGAAGAGAGCGTCTTGGTTTGGGGTTCTGCCAGCCACAGACCAAGGCAAGTTGCTGATTTGGCAGGTGAACTCAGGAAGGGCCTGGAGAAATGAGACAGAAATGGGAAAGATGTTAAAATAGGGTGTGTTAGTGAGCAGGTCACTTGCTTGGGACCTCTGAGAGACAGAGGTACAGAAAAGCACATACATGTTTTTACCCCAGAGGTGAAGAAGCTGGGTTATTTATTCTCCAACATCTGTCCATCATCACCTAGGGTCTGCTCCAGAGCAAGCAGCTTCTCAGACCCAAGCACTCCAGAGAAAGCCCTTGGGCAGAGGTTCTCAGGAGACCACAGGAGAAAGGCTCCCTGATGTGAACAGGAGCACCAATAGCTCCTGCTGCAACATACTACCCACCTTTTTGCTAAATTATCTTGGATTAACACTCTTTACCAGAAGAACATCTCCCTCAAATCTAACAAGTCCTTTTTGATACCTTTTATAACATTTTTGATATCTTTGTAAGACCATAAAAGTTATATTTTTCAAACTTCATAAATAAAAATAGTAACATTGCTTTATATGCAGTTTAGAATATTATAAAGTCTATCTTCATCCTTTATTGAAACATATTTAAAAATATGTAATATTTTTGTCTTACACCTGTATTATTTTTTATAATTTTTGGTAATATGCCAAATTTCTATCCCCTTTCCTGAAAAAGGAGTATTAGATACTACTTATGGAAAGTTTGCTATGTCCTAGGTATGTTTTATGTGCATCATCCATCCTTTAAATCTGTGGTCCCCAAGCCCCAGGCTGCAGTGAGCGGCGGGTGAGCAAGCGGTGTTTACAGCAGTTCCCCATCGCTCGCATCACTGCCCGACCTCCGCCTCCTCCCTACCCCCTTCAAGTCTGTGGAAAAATTGTCCTCCATGAAACTGGTCCCTGGTGCCAAAAAGTTTGGGGACCACTGCAATGCTCACAGTAATTCTGTCACATAGGTGCTGATATTATGTCTAGTTTACAGATGAGGAAAACAAGGAACTGAGGCACTAATTCACGTGGTCCTGGTCATAAAGCAGGTAAAGCAAAGAACCCGAGACAGGCTGGCTTCAGAGACCATTGTCTTCACTTCTGGGCTATACTGTCAACAGAAGTAAAGCACTACCGATTTTGTACTGTATTCTTTGTATCAGATGTTCCCGCAGGATTCTTTCTTTTTTGCAAGCCCAGCACTGAAATTTGGCCTTTCCATGACTGTGGGCCACAGAGACCTCTCTACCTTTCGGCTGTGACTGTGAACAGTCAGGCCTGTCACTGTGCAGCGTGGTGCACAGCAATTGACCTCCCACTTGGTCCTTTTGATCTGCGTTGTGTTTATATTTGCCAAGGTCTTCAACATCCAATCTCTCTCAGCTGACTTTGTTTTTTTTTTTTTTTAAACATGTTACATATTGGGTCTTTCTGTTGTGTGGAATGAAAAATTAACAAAAAGATTAGAAAGTCTTCTCCCACTATATTAAGTGCTCTTAGAATGCACAGTGCTGATGTCTTTGCCCATTTCATTTAGATGATAAGAGGGGTGGAATATTTATCAAATTGCTATTTAGTTCTTATGGATAAATCCTGGGTTTAGGAGATCCATGGGAAATGCTAAGCATTCTAAATCCCCACACTCAAAAGAAAATAATTGATACAAGAAGCAATAATGTGATGTAAAAAGTTTTTGAACTATTACACATAAAAAACAGGGTGTCACCAATGATATACGTAGAGTTACTCATCAGGAATCAGGTGATCATTATATTTTATAAAGTTTATGAATTTTTTTCTAGATCACATTACTTGCACTATATGAAAAAGCAAAGTGTGATGTTTGAAAAATCAAGTTTAATTTAAAATGTATTATGTATGGTCCTATTCACTAAACTATTTCTGCATTCTGATAATAGCATGTGTAAACATCGCGGGAGGTGCCAGGGGTTTCAAATTTCAAATCTTTTCACAGGATGCCTTTGAAGCATTCTAAAATAATAAATACTATCAGTATGCTTTTGGTTCTGAATGTTTTTGATTTAGTCTCCTTTGTAGACTAAACAAACTTATTAAAACCAATAATTCTTTTACTTTTTACTTTAAAAAAAAATAGGAACATTTCAAAACTTTCTGTGGTTGTAGAAAAGAGCAGCAGTACCATATTTTACCTTTTGTGACCACTTTCTAAGGATAACTAAAATCAAAGTTCCATTTATTATATAGAAGACAATGCATGAAAACAATTGCTGTTTATGTTGGGGAAAAAATAAGTAAAAATTCTTAAAATATGGCAGCAGCTACATTTTCATAATGAACAGTCCAATTTCTAGATTTCATTCAGAAATCTCCCAAGAAACTTTCTGGCACTTCACTCCACTTCCAGCAAACAAGTACGAGAAAGCTTGGTTTCTATACTGAGGTGATTGAGTCTCCAAGTCGCAACCTTCTGGCAGATCCATTTACACACCACGTTTGTTTCTAACACAACCGTCTTCAGCGTATTTCAACTCTTCCAAACTTCTGGCAGTTCTTCAGCTGTTCATCAACTATAATTCATATCATTTATGATACAATAATTGTCCTTTGTTCTATTTCTATAATAGTAAATATTTTCACTATTTTCTATCTTTATTTTGCCACTCACTTGAACAATTTGTAGTACTTAAAATGACAAAACCCTTTAAAAATGTTAATACTAATAATTATTTCTATTAATATATGACTGGCAAAGAAAGTCTGGAAGAAAATTTGGGGCCATAAGGAATAACTCCAAATCCCAAGAAGATGAGCAAGCCAGGAGTATTTATCAGTACAGCTGGAAGGGAACATGAACCTCCACGTAGTGTTTCACAGCCATGAATGAACGTATGGGCTTCAGACAAAGGGGAAACTTGCTGGGGTCATGCTTGTTACAAACCTGTGAAAACTGATAACATGATAGATTTTATAACCCCGACAAGCAAGAAACTTGAGAAGTCAGTAGGAGAAAGTCAAATGGGAACAAGGATCACTCCCTCCCCCACTTTAATCATTCTGTAAATATTCTGGTCTAATTTTTATATGCTGTTTAGTTTCTTTCTATACCCAGAGGACAAGAAGACATTTTGCAATATTAGCTCTTGTTTATAGCAAATATCAAAACCTCAGTAATTGATTTAGGATCTAATGACATATAGAGAAAAGGCTAACTTTTTTCCTGTTGATAATTCTTCTCAATAAAAATAAATTGACTCATCTATCTACCTGTCTGCATTATTTAGCATGTTATTGCCCTGTTATTATTGAGATTCGTTTCCAACCAACCAACAATTGACTTAGTTAGTTTTAGATTTTCTAAACTGGGAGATAACTTTGTTTATTTTTTTCTTTTTGGCTTTATGATTTTGTAAGACATTTGCATAGTTCCAAAGTCACAGTAAAAACCAAAAATGTTCAGAGCCATCCCTGCGTCTTCCTCCCTGTCTTCTTCCTCCCCACATAGGTGAATATTTTTTATTAGCCTTTGGATTAGCTGTCCATTGTTTCTTTCTGACAATATAAGCAAGTGTGCACACCTACACACAAATATGTGTATACACAGACATACACAAATTGATTATATTATAAACACTATTCTAAACACTGCTTTTGTTCACTGAGAAAATGCATCCTGTGATTCCACATAGCAGTACATAAAGATATCCTTTATTCCATTTTACAGATGCATAGTACACCACTGTGTGGATGCATCATAACTTATTCAATCAGTCTCATAGTATGGATATTTGGGTTGTTTCTTGTATTTTGCTATAACAAATAATACTGCAAGGAATACCCTGTGCATACATCTTTTTTTGTTCCTTTTCTGCCATTTCAACTTCTTTTAAAGGATAAACCCCAATTCACATATAACCCATGTGATTTGCAATTTATCCATCAGAATGATCTCCAGAAACCTAGGGAAACATTTTAGGATTTAAGGCAGAGATCTCACATCAAGCCACAGAGGGCCTGTCCCATGTGAGAAAAGTGCAAAAAATGAACCAGTCACAGAAAGGTAACCAAAATTTTGCGTGGTTTTCCTTACTGGATAGTAAACCCTATGAAGGATGTGTCATCGACAGGAGGCTTAACACACCGGAGATCTAATTAGCATTAAACAGTAATTATAATAACACGGATGTTAAAAAGCTGTATTGTATTGTGATCATTTTATTATTCATGTCACATCAACAGTTGGGAAGTCAAACTGTGATCTCTCTGATGTAATGAAAACTAGACTGAGAGAATGTGTTTAGGGAAGGTTCTGGTGATTTTTTCAGACAGATTTTCAGTATGTCCATTTTATCATCATATTTCATCTTTACTCACTACCACATAAAATAGTATTTTCAAATAAAATAACATGAACCCAGATGGTGCTGATGGTTTTGTGTTTAGTGCTTTCTGAGAATAGAACTTTTGATTTAATTTCAGGCCTTATATGTATTGAAGTGATAGAGATTGAAAATTTTAAACTATATCTAGTAACTTAGTTTTAAAAGCTTTAGGAAACCATGTAAGTTGTTCTCTCCATTTCCCTGCGGCCTTTATTTTTAATGGCACATGCTTGTCATTCAAGAGAATATGCTCTTGTTAAAATGGCAATAGACTATGCAAGCTGAAGAGCTGTGAAAAAATGTAGTGATTAAATTCAATTTATACATGAGCCAATCTGCCCCATAATTTCTGTGAGTCAGCACAGTGGGGAAGTTATAAGTGTGGGCTCTGGAACATTAATGGTTAAGGTCACAAGGTGGAGACTCCAATCACAATTTGAGCGACCTTCAGCAAGTTACTTAACATTTTGGCACCTAAGTTTCCTCATCTATAAAATGGAAATAATAGAGCCTACCTCACGTTTGTTATGGCAATTAAGTGAGGTAATATTTAAAGCATTTGTTCTCAGCACATAATAAGCGCTCAATAAATTGTAGCTACTGTGATGTCTAAATTATTATTATGCGTAGGCCCATATAGGAACAGAAATTGGTGGGCTCAACTATGAACTTTATAGTTTCCCAACTTTCAGCATAATATAACACTGGGTTCAGTGGAAACAACAACAGTTCTCAATATTAAGATAGGCATATGGACGTATAAAGACAAAGTCAGAAATTTTCTCAGTAAATAGTATCAGAACACAACAATGCACTTTAAAAAAGAAGAAAAAAAGGTGCTACAGAATCTCCCAAATTCTCCAACACATGAGATGGCCAAAATTATTTTGGGCTACAAAATTATAAAACAGTGGTTTTCAGTAACAGAATTCAAATGAAAGTGCCATAATAAATTAACAAAAAATACTTCAGATTAAATATCCTCTGTTAACATCTTTTCTGCATCTCCCTGCATGCTCCCTTCCAAGAACCTAATTGAAGTTTTTCTATTATATATTTCAGCATCAATGCACTTATGACATTATTCTATTTTTATCGATGCTGTGGTGATACTCTATTTTTATTTCTCATTTTTCTGTTCTGGGTTGAAAGATCTATGAAAATAAGAATATTTATTTTGTTCACCACTATTTTCTTCCTTCCTTTTACCAAGGGCAGTTATTGAATAAATGGCTTGATATGGACCAGTTTAATTTTGGAGAATAAGAATGAAATGCTTGGAGTTGTAAAATAATTAATATTCAAACTTTTTCTCTGACTATAGTTTGATGCTAGAATTAATTTTATTTTGTGACCTGTCTGGATTTGTGATGATAAAATATCAACAGAATAATGGATAACCTAATTGCCTATTCTCTTTGGCAAGGACATACATGCAGAAAATGTAAGTAAGGTTCCTAATAATAAAATGGAGGAATCAGAAAATGCTTATTTTTCAAACATAAAATCTGTTGTCAGATTATTAAGGGAATTCCTCTTGTCAACTATGATTCTCTTAGTGGTATTAAAATACAGAATTTATGCTGAGCTCACAGGGTTGATATACTACATAACCCACAGAGTAAAAGGCAGAATCATAGAAAAGTTAAGTTAAGCTGTAAACATTCATTTGTTGATAAACAGAGTTAGATATCATTCTGTAATATTAACAAATTTGTACACAAAATTCATAGTTTAAAACAGTGTCAAAAAATGTGGCTATTCCTGAAGCATGTCTGCTTTTAATGTAAAACATCAGGCTGAGGAAACAAGACCTACAAAGTATGAATGTACAGGATATTAAACGAGACTTTTCCTGTCTTGGGATTGCAGTGGAAGAGAACATGTGTCAAGTACATACATAGTCTTGCAAAGAGTGCTAGACATATCTGCGGGATTTTCTTAAAAAAAGCAAAAAATTTATATAATCTCTACCCTACCTATAGGGTAGGTACCATCACCTACTTTTAGCCTCTGAAATGGATCTGAAGTGAGGAAGAGAAGAGATTATCTCAACTTCCTTCCAACAGGTTTAAAAAATATCTTGTTGGGACATTATGGTGTAGAAGTTTTGCGCCCTTCCCACATACCTTGTCCTATGCTTCTCTTTGATCTGGCTACCATTTGTATCCCCCATAATAAGTACAATATTTCCCTGAGTTTTGTGAGCTACTCTAACAAATTAATCGAACCCTAGGAGGGGGCCCTGGGAATCCCTGATTTATAGGCAGTTGATCAGAAGCACAGATCACATCCCGGGGCTTGCAGTTGGCATCTGAAGTGCGGGGCAATCTTCTGGGACTGAGTCCTTAACCTGTGGGCTCTTATGCTATCTCCAAGTAGGTAGTATCAAAATGGAATCAAATTATAGGACATCCAGTTGGTGTCCACTGGAAAATTATTTGCTTGGTGTATGGGGAGAAACCTCCACACATATTTTGGTGACCAGAGGTAAAGTATTGTATTGAGTGATGAGTGATGTGTGAAAGTTTGTTTTTTCATTGTATTTGTGTACAATAGCTGTTTTGAAGTCTTTGTCTTCTACTTCCATTATATCGGTCATCTCTGGACTTGTTTCTATTTGATTGATTTTTCTCCTGATTATGGTTCATATTTTCCTTCTTCTTTGCAAGTCTAGAAAATTTGGATGGGATTGTAGACATTATTACTAAAATGATAGTAAGAGTCTGAATTTTTCAGTCTTCCTTTAAAGTGTATTATGTTTTGCAGGCCCATACAAGTACTCTTGAGCAGAAAGCAGAAGAAATTGTTGGGATTATATCATTTGTTCCTCTTTTCTCAGGATCACAAATTACATACTATCTATTGTCCAATATCTAAAAATGGTTTTTCCATATTTTTTCCAGTTTTCTAGTTGTTTATGGTGGGAAGGCAAGTCCTGTAGCAGTCACTCTACCATGGCCCAAAGCAAAAGTCCATAATTGAGTCATGGTCTGGCTAAATAAAACCAATCTAGTAGTCTGGTTTAAAATTATATATATTCTGGAGTTTGAAGGCACTACTTCATGACTATTTTTTGTCTGTGATACCATGAGAATTAAAAGTGCCACTTGTATTTAGTTGTGAGGTTTCATTTAGTCAGCTGTGTGGCAACAGCATCATAACGGTTAAGCATAAACATTTTGAGCCAGAGCACCTGGGTTAAAGGCCGATTTCTGCACTTATTACCTGCACAACCTCATGTAAGTTATTCAATTTCTCTAGGTTCTAGTTTCCCGTCTGTTAACTTGGAATAATCATAGTACATACTTCAAAGGATTATTTTGAGAATTAACAAAGAACAGCATGAAGATGAATGTCTACATGTAACATGCTTAGGAAGGTTAGCAGCTCCACGTCTTAGTTTCCTACCTATAAAATTGTGATAATCGTGTTACCTACATCACAGGGGTGTTTTGAAGGTTAACTTTTACTTCTTAAAATTATTCATATTTCTAAGAACTTTGTGAATCTTTTCAATTTGAAAATTTATTTCTTTCTTCAATTCTGGGAAGAGTTTTTCTCTGTTTTCTTCTTCTTGTATTCCTGATAGTTAGGTATTATAATTTTGGGGCCTGTTTTCAAATCTTATTGAACTTTATCCTACCTTATGTCTCCTTACTTTTCTCAGATTTATGTAATTTCTTTTCTGAAGACTTAGGCTTAATCTTTTAGCTCACTAACTCACTCCTCAGTGGCATCCATCCTGCTTTTCCAACTCTTTAGTGCTTGTGTATAATTTGACTCCTGACTCACACATTTCTAAACTCCAACGTGGAAGGGCAGTGATGCCCAAGGTTCAGATTGGATAATCCACTTCTCAGAAGATTGCATTAGGAAAAAAGGATAATAGAGGACCAGACCGACATACTCTCCTGCTCTCTGCCCATTGTCTTTATGTTACATGTTCTCCTGTACCTGTTCTCTATTATCAAAATAATCTTCTATAGCAAATAACCATCAGCTTTCAGTGGGATACAACAATAAATGTTTACTGTTTACATTTTCCTGGACTTTCTTACTTGTCTTGAAATTAGCTGGCTGTCAGCTGAAGCACCTGAGGTGACTTGGCTCTGTTTTACACGTTTTTCATCTTCAGGGAAGCTAGCTCAGCCATATTCTCATGGCAGCAGCAGGGATACAAGAGAGGATAAGCCCTGTCACCTGAGCACTTTCCATTTCTCTCTGACTATTGTGTCTGCCAATACCCCACTGATCAAAGCAAGTCACAGGGCTGAGTCAGGGGAGAAAGACTCTGCATCACAGCTGGGAATACACTGAAAGGTTATATGGTAGAGGGCATGGATATAGGAGTGGAGAAACAGAACCATTATTGTTATCTACAATAGCCCTGAGAACCATGATTAAATTATCAAATAAAGAAGAGGGCAAATTTTGAATTGACACTTTTCCTAAAATTGAATAAGATCCTGCCAACAAGAAAAACAAAACACAAGTGATAAATTTAATTCATTTATAGAAAAAAATAGAATTAATTTCTTAGACAACTTGATAAAAATATTGAGAAAGATATACCTGTTCCTACTGGATATTGATATGGATGTCTATAGAGGACATGAATTAAGAGCATGGACTATAAGATTAGAATGTGTGGTTTCAAATCCAAGATCAGTCACTTATAGCTTATGTGACATTGAGAATTTAAAGTACTTAATCTTTTAAGCTCAATTTTTTATCTACAAAATGTAGATAATAAGGTAGTTATCACAATGGTGGTAACTGCAATAATGTTTATAACATGTTTACATCCATGTATGTGACATCATTGTAGGCTAGGGCTCAGCAAACTTTTTATGTATATGTAAAGTACCAGATAATAAATATTTCAGACTTTGCCAGCCATATGGTCTCTGTTCCAATTATTTAACCCTGCCATTGAAGTGTGAAAGCAGCCACAGACAATATATAAATGAGTGGGCATGTCTGTGCTCCAATAAACTTTATTTACAAAAAGAAGCAGTGTGCTAAATTTGGCCCATGGGCCATAATTTGCCAACCCATTCTTAACTATTAATATAATTAGTGTATCTATCACTTCCAATTCCATTTTAAATTCCCAGAGTTCAGAAAACATGTTCTTGTTTTCTTTGTGTTTTACTACCTTCTAACCAGTGCTTGGCATGTATTAGGTGCTTACTAAGTGACTTTTTAAAAACGATTACTTATTGAACTCCTAGAACTAAAGCACCACTAAAATGCCTGTTTATATTTTGAGGTCATCTCTGCCTACTTTTGCTTTTCTACTCAAGGAGTCAGAAGGAAATGCTACCTAAGAATTAGAAAAGAATGAGCCTCTTCTAATATAAACAATCCTTCTGCTACTAAGCTATATTTTGTTTTAGGGTTTGGATCATTTATGTTTCCTTTGCACCTTGCAAAAGTGCTTTAACCTATTCACAGGGCCACCAGAGCATTTTTTAATCTTCATTATCTGGCCACATTCTCTACCTAGACAGGACATTACAAGTTTCCTTGTGTGATCATTTTACTTTGAATCTAATGGAAGGGTGGGTTCAGTTTATGGTCCTCTAAGTGTTTGAGCCAGGACAATTTGTGTGACTCTGCTACGTTAATGATGAGAAAAGCAATGTATAATGTTGATGAAGAGGATATCCTGCCCTGCCTGGTCCCCATCCTAGCCTTCCACACCCATCACGCAACTCTGCTTACCTCAATACATGCGCCCCGATGGCATTTATGTTTCTGAGTTTCATCCTTTATCATAGGGCTCTATTAACTTCTTCACCAGGACATTTTAGAGGGCAGAGTAGAAAGTTATCCTCATCATTAACTCTCTTTACAAATCAAATAAAATAATTATAATGCTAAAAAAGTCATTTTGATCCAAATCAAGGGAAAGAGGGAGTCACAAAATACCATATTAATTCCATTGCTATCCTTGCCAATAAAGGAAAGGTTTTTAAACCCATATAAATTTTCTGTGCACGTTCCTTTGGAAAAAAAATAGATGACTACATCACAAACACTAAAGGACTAGTATCTACAAGTGTGTTGTGTGTGTGCTTGTGCATGAGAGAGAGAGAGAGAAGCTACAATATAAACACACTTAAAAACCACTACGTCTTAATTGGGGCAGGGTTGGCACCACTTAACTGATTTGGGCCATGTGGTGAAAATTACTGCTTGCCTTGTTTAAAATCAGAGCTTCCTATGTTGGCTGCGGATGCAGATTCCACCTCGAGAACCAAAAACAATGACCTGATAGCTGAGACATTAGGGATGGGTGTTGATGAAAAGATTTCCTTGTATTATTTTCGTTGGGTTTCCTGCTTGCCTCATCAATGCTTGATGGATTTGGGTGCCAAAAAGTAGAGATTACTTTTATGGAGCATCTTGTGGATTTATTTCCTCTAAAACTTAATGGTGTTTCACCTCAGTCATGTAACAGAGCATGGTCTTTATTGCAATTAGCAACAGATGGGCCGGGATGTGCGTAATCACAAAATGCCCCAGGGAGAGTAGTTTGAGGCAGCTGAGATAAGCTCCTGTTGCTCTATGGTCATTGTCTTCCAAGTTCACACAAGATGCCACCCACCACTGTGTTGATATTCCTGTTATCAGTGTTCCCCAAGAGAAGATAGTAATCTTTGTTCCAGGATGTGAATAGGACTTTTTTTCTATTTTATATGGTAGCCCCTGTCTTCAAGTTCTGTTTTAGCTGTGCTTTGCTCTCTTGGCCTCATCCTAACACCTGTTCAGCTCCAATTGTAATATACTAGCATTTCTCAGCCCCAGCATTTCTGAAATTTTGAGCCAGATAATTCTTTGTTGGGGTTGTAGTGGTTATCCTGTGCATGGTAGGATGTTTAGCAGCATCCTTGGCCTCTACCTTCCAGATGCCAGTGGAACCCCCCACCCCCTAGTTATGACAACCAAAAATGTTGCCAGACATTGCAAATGTTGTGTGGTGGGAGGGAGGGGCACAAAAATCACCCCTGGTTGAGAACTTACTGCTATATATCAAGTTGATTTTTCTACCCATGGTTTCCATAGCCATGTCGATTCTGCCATATTTTATAATTTATCATGCTCTTAAATAAGGGTTTCTTTCCATACATCATTTTACAGATAAGGAAGTGGAGACCCAAGGTGATGAATTCAATTAGCCAAGATGACACAGCTCCCAGATGACAACACCAGAGCTAGACCTTATTTTATCACAATGCGTCTTCTGACCTGCCTCTGTTCCAATTTACTCTGTCACAGGAAGTAGTCAGTAAAAAGGTGTTACATCGGCTTTGTGCTACACAAGAAGCCCATCAGGTCGCTAAGTAATTTGGTTAGCCATTTATTCATGTGTTCAACAAATATTTGAATGGCTTCTTTATACCAGACCCTGTTGTAAGTTCATTAGAGGTAGTAATGAACAAACCAGACTAAGTTCCTGCCATCCTTGAAGACATATAAAATAGGTCAGGTGGCAATCAGTGCTGTAGAGAAATTCAATCTGCAAAGGGAGATGGGGAACCATGAAGAGGCTGTGACTCTTTGGAAGGTGGCCAGGGAAGACCTCTCTCATGAGGTAATATTTGAGTAGAAAAATCCAAAGGCAATCCATTTGGATATGGGGAGAAGAGCATTCCAGGCAGAGGGAACAGCAAGTACAAAGGCCTTGAGCTGGGAGTGTGCTCAGCAAAACCAACAACTAGCCAGGAGACCCTTATGGCTGGAACACAGCCCTCCAGAAAGGGAGCAGTGGGAGATGAGGTCAGAAAGTGGCCAGATGGCAGGTCATGTAGGGCCACAGAGGCAGGCGGGTGATGTTGATTTACTCTGAAGTGGAAAGGCAGATAGTCAGGTTCAAATCCCAGCTCTGCCACTTCTAGTTGTATAACCTTGAGAAGTTACATTAAGCAACTCTCTGTGCTTCAGTTTCTTCATCTGTGACATGAGGACATTTGATAGCACTGCTTGACAGGGTTGTGTGTGGTTTTTGAAAAATTAACGTATATAAAGTATTGAGAATAATTCCTATAAATATTACAAAAAATTATCAGTTATATTATTGACTTAAAATGATCATTCTCACTGCTAAGCAAGGAAGAGATTGGGGGGGTGCAATGGTAGAAACAGGGAAAATAGGAGTTTGTTACAATAATCCAGGATCACGGATCATGATGTTATAAAAAAGATTTGGAGAAATGCCCTGAGTATTCTGGGGACAGATTGAACATAGTACCAATGAAGGTATGGGTGGTTTGGATGTGAAGTTAAGAGAAAAATGAAACATCAAGGATGACACCAAGTTCTTTAACCCAATCAACTAGAAGAACAGAGTTGTCAGTTACCAAGATAGGAAAGACAGGGGAAGTAACTAGTTTGGGATACTGGATTAAAAGGTCAGTTTGAGGCAAATTAAGTATGAATGTTTGACATCCAAATAAGAATGTTGAATAGTCATTTTTGTTTGTAAATCTGGAGGTGAAGAGAGAAAACAGCCAGACATAGAAATTTGGGCGTGGTCAGCACATTAGAAGTTCTTTGAGGCCACGAGACCAGATGTACACACCTTAAAAAATGAATGTGGATAGCGAAGGGGAAGGCCGAGGAAAAAACTTGGGTCCTTCAGTATTTATAAGCTGGAAAGATAAGGAGCAGCCGCAAAGGAGAGGGAGAGGAAGGGGTGAGTAAGGTATGAGATTTGAAAAAGTAAAAGTGCTGCTTTGGGATCCAGTAGAAGAAAGTGTTCCAAGGCCTGCAGACTAAATATACAAATTAGACCAACCCTACCTCTGAGAAAAACTCTAAAAGCTAGACAAAGATAAAAACTATCTTCTTGAATGCATCAGAGAGCTAAAAAGAAAGAAAGAATTATTTAATCTGAGTAGATACTTGGAGTCTCATTGAACTCTTCAATTTTTTTAAAATTACTGAGACATTATCTGGGAAGAGACAAAATCTCCAGATGATGAGCTGAGACTTCTTTTCTACAGGGGATACTTGCTGCTTGTGTAGCAGGTGGCTAAGAGGTTGGGAAGCTGAATAGAAAAGAATTATTGGAAGATTTGCATAACTAATTAGACACACACTGGAGTCCAGAGCTGTCTGAATGAGAACAGGGGTGCAGGTGGGCCCTCTGCGTTTAGTTTGGCACCCCAATGAGCCATTCTAAGCGTTATGATAAACCTCCATAAAGAATTTTCTCAATTTCTAGGACTACTCTCAATTTGTTCCTATAATTTTTAATATCATATTTGGTACCCAATAAAAAATAACCTGGCTCCTGAGAGGATAACATGTTTTTAAAGAGTAGAATTAAATGACAGTAGAAACAGATCCATGGGGCTGTGACACTGAATTTAAAGTAATTATGCTCCTTATGTTCCAGTAAATAAAAGACACGATTGATAAATTGGGCAGATAATGGAAACATACAAAGAAGGTAAAAAGCAGAATTGAAAAAGGACCAATAGTAGCAGAACTAAGAAACCAACAGGTGAGTTTAATAGTGGAATAATCAGAGCTAGAATTAGTGAACTAAAGGACAATTGAGAAGAAACTATCAGAAGGAAACACAAAGACACAAAAAGTTGGAAATATGGAAGAGAAGGTAACAGACATAGAGAATGCAGTGAGAAGAGACGATAATTTCAGTAGGAAAAGAGGGAGAGAATAGGGCAGAAGAAAAATTGAACACAAAATGGCTAAAAATTACAAAACTGATGAAACACATAAAAAAATTAAACAGAATATACATATAGGACAAATTTTTTTAAATGTATGCACTGGAATATTGTACTAACATTTTGAAAAGCAAAAGGATAAAATAATAAAGCATCTACAGAAAAAAGGCAATTTACCTTCAAAGATGCAAGAGTTAAACTGAGAGCTGAATTCTCAGAAGACACAAGGAAAGCCAGAGGAAGAGGTAATGCTGAGATTAAAAGGCTGACAACCTATAATTTTGTGAGTGTGTTAGTGCATTTTTATTCAAGAATGAGGATGAAATAAAGACACATTCAAATAAATAAAAACAGAGAATTTATCACCAGAGAAGGAAGTACACTGAAGAAATACTAAAGTGAGTTGACAAGAAGAAAATTTTCATGGAAGCAAAAAAGGGAATCCAAGAAGGAATGCAGAGCAACTGAAAGAATCGTTATGTGGTAAATAACTGAATATTGATTGTATAACAAAGTAATTATAACTTTATTATGTTGTAGGGTTTTATATCTGTACGATTAAAATACTTTTTAAAAAGTGTACAGTTTAGGAGTTAAATGAAATCAAAGACACCAAGGTCCTGCCTTATACACAAAAGGTTTTTTAGAAAAACAAGTAAAATTTCACTTTGATTAATCAAGAATGCATCTTGTAGTCTCTAAGTGGCTTTAAAAATAATAAAATGCTATACGACTATGAGATTTTACCAGTGAAAATATTTAAAATAAAGCTATTCTCCTCACTTCCCCTATCCTCCACTTTCTAGCCAATTCTCACCCAATCTCTCCACGGTAAAAGTGTTTCCAAAAAGAGTGTAATTTACTGTCCCAAATGAAGCACTTGGTTTGAGTAAAGATCAAGAAACAACCATTGGATTTGATAATTTAGAGGTCGCTGACAAGAGCTATTTTAATGGCATAGTGGGTAATACAATTTTTTTTTTTTTTATATTCCAGGTTCTTTATTTGGTGTTGGCATATTTTTTTTGATCAAACCCTTAAATGTACAATAGATTCAAGATTTTTTTATTATTATTATTTTTTTTTAATTTATTTTTTAAATTTCAGAATATCATGGGGGTACACCACTTTGGCCATACACATTGCCCCTGTTCTGCCCATGTCAGAGCCACAATTGTGGTCATCTCCCAAACTGTGCTCCCCACATCCATTCAGTGAGAGTTTTTCCCATCCCTTCCACCCCCCTCCCGCCCGCCCGCCCTCAGATGAATGTTATTGCCCTGTGTGAGGTAAGTGTTCATCAGTTAGTACCAGTTTGATGGTGAGTACCAGTGGTGCTTGTTTTTCCAATCCTGTGACACTTCGCTTCGAAGAATGGGTTCTAGCTCCAACCAGGATAATACCAGATGTGTTAATTCACTGTTGTTCCTTATTGCTGAGTAATACTCCATGGTATACATATACCACATTTTATTGATCCACTCGTGTATTGATGGGCACCTGGGTTGTTTCCACAACTTTGCAATTGTGAATTGTGCTGCTATGAACATTCGAGAGCAGATGTCTTTATTATAAAATGTCTTTTTTTCTTTTGGATAAATACCCAGTAGTGGGATTGCTGGGTCAAATGGTAATTCTACTTTTAATTCTTTGAGGTATCTCCATATTCTTTTCCATAGAGGTTGTACTAATTTGCAGTCCCACCAGCAGTGTATGAGTGTTCCTATCTGTTCACATCCCCGCCAACATTTGTTATTTGGGGATTTTTTGATATGAGCCAATCTCACTGGAGTTAAGTGATATCTCATTGTGGTTTTGATTTGCATTTCCCTGATGATTAGAGAAGTTGAGCAATTTTTTATATGTTTGCTGGCCATTATTCTGTCTTCTTTGGAAAAGTTTCTGTTCATGTCCTTTGCCCATTTTTTAATAGGGTTGTTTGATTTTTTCTTGTTGATTTTCCTAAGTTCTGTAGAGATTCTGGTTATCAGCCCTTTATCAGAGGTGTAGCATGCCAATATTTTCTCCCATTCTGTAGGTTGTCTGTTCACTCTAGTGATAGTTTCCTTGGCTGTGCAGAAGCTTTTCAATTTGATCAGGTCCCATGTATTTATTTTTGTTGCTGCTGTGATTGCTTTGGGGGTCTTCTTCATAAATTCTTTGCCTAGGCCAATGTCCATAAGAGTTTTTCCAACGTTTTCTTCGAGAATTCTTATGGTTTCATGTCTTAGGTTTAGATCTGTTATCCATTGTGAATTGATTTTTGTGAGAGGTGAGAGGTGTGGGTCCAGTTTCAGTCTTCTACATATGGCCATCCAGTTTTCCCAGCACCATTTGTTGAATAGGGAATCTTTTCCCCAGTGTACGTTTTTCTGGAATTTGTCAAAGATCACGTCACTGTATGACATAGTGGGTAATACAATTTTAATTTGGATGTGTTCAAGAGAGAATGGGAAGAGAGAAAAAGACAGAAAATACAGATCACTTTTGGGGGGAATTTTGCAGCAAAGGGGAACATAACATGGAAATATAGCTAGAGTTGAATGCAAGATCAATGCAGAGTTATTTGTTTATCTATTTATCTATTTATTTATTTTTTACCACGGGGGATAGTATAGGATGCTTACATGTTAACAGAAATGATCTTGCAGAGAGAGAAACTTAATCAAATGGAGAGGGTGGAGGGAAACTTCCAGAGCAATGACTTTGATCATGAGCAAAGCGATGTAATGCAGTGCACAAGGCCAGGCGTCAGCCTTAGACAGAAACAGACAACTCACCTGTCAAGACGGGAGTGAAGGCTGCAGAGGCAAGTAGATTGGTAGAAGTGGGTGGGACCATGGATGTTCTTTTCTGATTGTTTTTATTTTTGCAGTAAAATAGAAGGGAAATGAAGTAGAATTGCTAGCTAGCACTAAAGGATCAGCAATATAAAGTAAGACTAGCCAACAATGTTGCATCTTTTTCTTCAGCAGCCTGAATGCAAGTGTAGCAGAGAGGTGGAGTTAAGCAGGTTTGGAATTGCTTCAGATGGAGGAGAGAGCGGGGAATGGCTGTATCATATAATATAAACTAGGCAAGAGGAAAAGTGAGAACATCAGAGTGGTGAGGGATGATGAAAAGCTGATAGAATCAATAGATTATTGATCCTGATGAAATCAAAGAATCATTAGGTTCTGATATTTGAAGTAGTGACCTGGAAACACATAAGGTGATGCTGGGAGAGTAGAATCCTTGATATGGGACTATAGTGGGGAGGTAGTTAACCACAATGCTAGAGGTAGGGCATGAGAATCAGTAAGTAATCAAGTCAATCAATCAATTAATCAACTAATCTTAAAATCAATCAACTAATATTCATTTATCAGATTTTCAAATCATTTTAAAACTCAAACCTGATCATGCCATTATTAAAAATCCTTTAAAAACTACTCTTCCCAATCCCTGCACCAATTTTCTGGATAAAATTCAACCATGAGAGGATGGCATGAAAATCCTTTCATTATCTGCTTTCTTATTACTTCTCCAGCGTCAGAAATAACTTCTTTAGCCCCACACACTTTGATTATTAACTTGTGTCAAAGTGAATCTCAAATTTTACCTTTTCTGAGACACACACCTGACAACTACACCCCATTAAATTAGGTTTAGACGTAAGATTTGAGTTTAAACACTTACACATAGCATTGCACTTATGTTGCAATTTCACTATTTAATAGCTTCCCACAAATTGGAAGCTCTTTGAAGATATGAGGTTATTAATCTGTAACTCCTCTTCCCCTACTGCCACTACCATATATTTGTGGATGAATTGAATTATTGAATGAATGAGTAAACAAATGTATTAATAAATGTGCATCCTACTTAAGGCAGAAACCAAACTCAGGATTTAGCCTTGAGACTTTAGTTAGAAATAGAGACACAGATTTATCTGGTGAAGAGTTTGTGGGAAAAATCAGCACCACATGTACTCACCATTAAATTGGTACTAATTGGTTAACACTTATGTGCACATATGGAAGTAACATGCATCGGGTGTCGGGCAGGTGGGAGGGGAAGGGGATGGGTATATTCACACCTAATGGGTGCGGGGCCCACTGTCTGGGGGAGGGGCACACTTGTAGCTCTGACTCAGGCGATGCATAGGCAATATATGTAACCAAAGTGTTTGTACCCCCATAATATTCTGAAATTTAAAGATAAATTAAAAAGTATTGCACATACAACTATGTACAGTA
Organism: Daubentonia madagascariensis; assembly: GCA_023783475.1. Lineage (NCBI taxonomy): Eukaryota > Metazoa > Chordata > Mammalia > Primates > Daubentoniidae > Daubentonia > Daubentonia madagascariensis. The sequence continues at coordinate 11,984,331 of JAKFHU010000760.1, forward strand.
TATAATACTTTATAATGAAAATAAACGACTGTTACTGATAAAGAAAAAGAGTTTGTGGGAAAAAAACAATGGTTGTAGGAGGAAAATAACTTAATTCATCCCTTTTCTGAAGAACATAGTGAATAACTTCTTAGTAACCCAAGCCCAGTGAATGCAATCAGAAATTTATGAATTAATTCCAAAAAATGAGATACCTTTCAAGTTAAAGAAGAAACTAGAAGATGGTTTCAGGATGGAGATTCTGTACAAATGCCAGTCACCTCTGATAGCTGTGCCAATAGGTTGATGATTCCATGCTCCTGTTAATTTTTTCCTCAATCTTAAAATGGCTGTGTTATAATCTCAGTTGTTTATATAAACGAGGTAATTAATATTTGGCAAGAAGCTAGAAACAATGACGCTCAATTTTACCTTTATTTAAGTCCTGTTAAACATCTTTGGTTTCTATGTTCAGCTGTTTATTGGTATCTAGGTAGTTATTTAATTAGCTGCTTGTTTAATGAAGTCATTTATTACTGTCAAGATAGCCATAACTACGGGTATAATACAAATAAAGTATGAAAAAGATTAAAATCAATTCATCAGCCAAATATGAGCTCCTATACAATGGAGACATTTAATTGTTTCAAGTCTGGTATTGAGATTAGCCTGATTGACTTTCTGGCTTTGATTCAATAATCTATTATCTCATTTTGAAATAAAATAAGCCTGGTGAGAAATAGTCATTGTATCATGTATTGTGCAGGCACAATCACGGAGAGGTATGTTCATTTACCTACCATAGCACCTGGCAAAACAAATTACTGAAGCAAGATAGAAGGTACTATGGTTTTTACTCATTAAGCTTCATTCTACACTAAATTTCTGTGTTCTAGGTTTTAGGAACTAGACTTCGGGGTTATCTGATCATGTTACTTAGACAGAATGTGGTTTCCTTTACATTACATATCCCAACAAACCATGACGCTTTAAAAAATGCTTACCTATAAATTACAGGGGAAAAAGATTTACTCTTTTGTTTGTTTTTAAAAAAAAATATAGAAAGTAAGAAATATAGATTGAAATATATTAAGATATTACACAGTTTTATAAGTGTTATACAAGGTGCTACCTTATAGATCATGATGCATACATTTAAATAAAGTACACTTTAGCAAATAATTTTAATATTCATGCAAAGTTATTTCTTCTTCTTTGGCTCCCAGTTGCCTAAAAGTTAAAGTGTGACTTCCATCCCATGGCATCTGTGCCTAGATTCCTTCTCAAGCACACTTCTCAACATTTTCACCCCCTCTGGGCGTGGAAAGCACTCCAACCCCCCACACTGTGTTGGGCTCCTTCTACTATGGGACTGGCTTCTACTGTCCCTCCTTAAAATCTAATTTTATTAAGAAGAAAATGTCTTTCCTAAGGGAGAAAAGAGTATGAGTGTCAGCGGAAGTAATTAGGAAATAGAAATACCTGTGGTGAAAGGATTCGAATATACTTAAGTTGGAAACTAAACAGGAAAACTCAAAGGAATTTAATTAGACTTCAGCAAATTTTATTTCATGTGGTTTTATTAATCAGAATTTGGTACCTGGAAAAATAGTGTTGTATAAACCAAATTATATAGCATGACCTAAGGCTGTATGAACTCAAAATGATTTTTTTAATATATAAAACTTCAGTCTATTTATCAACTGGAAACGTAGGTAGACAATTAATGTTCACAATATATATGGTTAAATAAATCAGTTTGCTAAATTAAGTACAAATAACGCCACTCATAGATGATTAGGTTTTCCTGGCAGTAATTTTCAGTTAACTGTTCAACTAAGGTACCAGGAGACCAAATGATTGAGTTGACAGCTTTCAATCTCAGGCCTTAGAAATGAAGAATGTTGCACAAATTCTGTCAGGAAAATGATGTGGAAGACCAATACTTTCACATGACATGTTTTTATCACCATAGGCATGCACAGCTGCTGTAAAAGTGAGGCAGCTCACCATTTTATATTTTTCTAGCCCATTTAAACCATTTTCAAAATTCAAGTAACTGGATTTCATTCAAAATATACAATGTGTAACCAAAAAACTCACTATTTTATTCAGGTATATTGTTGTATGATAACTTAGTAGTTGAGGATAGCCAACCCTATTTTTTCAATGAAAACTATGGAACAAAATAGGAAAGGAAATTGATTTTTTAATTTGACTTTTAAATTTAAGATAATTTCTTTCAGTCCCTGAAACTTTCATTTATACTTACAAGCCGAGAAAGCTGCCCCAAAGTGAGTACTGCAAAGCTTTGCTACAGAAGTACTTCAATCCAACTCAACTAGAATTTATTGAGCAACTACTCTGTGCTGAGCCTGGTGCTGGACACTCTGGGAGAATATATGAAAATTATAAGCATGGTTTCCACTCTCAAGGGTTTATTATCTAATTAGAAAGACAAAACCATATATATGTGTGATTATGTTTTATGCATGTTTATGTGTTTAGCACCATATACGGTGGTATAACAAATTAATGTAATGATGTGTTTGAATGGAAGTTAAATGGATGGGAATGAATTTATACCTGGGGGATATATAGAAATAGTATAGTAGAAAGAAGTGAGTTATGATTATTAAAAATATAAAGCATATGAGATTAGATATCAAAACTAAAACAAAGATAGCCAAGGAAATGGCATGGCAGCTCCAGAAATCAAGAACATGCCACTAAAATAAGTTTGTATATGTCAACAGGTGAGGGTAAAATTATGGGTATAATAAAACCATGTATTACTGATCTTGCGATGAGTAAATCTCAAAAATAGAGAAGATCTTAAATATTTGGAGAAAAGAGATAATTGTAGAAAACAAAACATGGAGGGATGCATTATTTTGACTATCCTGGAACCCATGCTCATAAAACATGCTGAAAAAATGTGGCTTCTCTAAAAGAACCCCTTTGTTTCCACCCGCCAGGTAAGAATATCATATTTCAGCAACCTAGTTTGGAGAGTTGAAATACATTGTTCTATAAATGATATAAATGATTGTTTTTAGAGAAAAAAGTTAAAGAAAACTCAGATATTATACATGTTTGGAGAACAGAAAAGGTACTATGAAAGGGAAAGACATATATGACAAAATGTAGATTTATTAAATTAGAAAATTCAGAGTTTTCAATTTGGACTCACAGCTATAAAAATAATAATGTATACCAAGCACTATTCTAATATCTATATCTGTATGTAGATATATAGAGATATAATATATATGTGATTCTAATACATATTCTATTATATTCTATTTCTATAATATATATAAATTATAGGATTTATGTCAGGAGTAATTTTCAGGATTAAATGAATATATATTTAACCTTAAATATTATTATATTAACATTATATATTAACATATTTAGTTAATCCGTAATACACAGCTTTAAGTGGCAGAGCTGGGGTTGGGATACAGGCAATCTGGCTCCAGAGTATGTGCTTTTAACAAGTATATTCTCTCTCTCTACATAGCAAACTGTCTCTGATAAAATTATTATTCCTACTAGGATACATCACAGAGTCATCCATATTTGTGCTATTCCCTCTACCTGAAATGTGCATCCCACCCACCCCATCACTAGTTAACGTCTACTCATTTTTGTGATCTCAGGTCAAGTTTCACGCCAAGTATTCCCTGAACCCTTAGTCTAATTATTTTTCCTCAGAATGCATATCAGTTCATATTAAGTAAAGTGATCATTTGATTAAAGTCTGTCCCCACCACAAGATTGCATGATCCGTTAGGGCAGCACCTACCACCATAACTTGAACATAGCAGGAAATCAAAAGTATTTGTTGAATAAATTAATGGAAGAATAAATAAATAAAGTAACTAAGAATATTTAAGTTTATCCATTCTTTAAAAGTTTTATAACTTCTCCAGGAAGCCCCCTATGGTTTCCCCAGTTGTAATTGATCTTGTGGTCTCCTCTTTTGTGATTTCATTGTCCTTGTACCTACATTTCCATTGTGATCAGGGTCTGCTTTCTGTTACCTTTGATTCATTCATGTTCACCTCCCTTACTATAATGTAAACCTCTGGAAATCATGAGCAATGGGTGTTATTTGCCTTTCTGTTTTCCACAGTGCCTGCTTAATACATTGAACACCAAAGGTACTGAGGTTTTTTTTACTGAGCTGAATTAGACAAGATGATGGTAGTCTTCATGCCTAATCTACCCCTTTTTGCACCCCCAAATTGGAAGGAACCCTGCCAGAGATCCTAGAAAGGACTGCATGCTTTGTTACAGCTACTCCCAAACAATGAAATTCTGAATGTATTTTGCCGGCACATGCTGTTCTACCATGTCAAATGTCCCATTTAACAGGGAAAATCTCTAAGGAAAAAAACGTTCAAATATGCAGACTAAATACACTGTCTTATATCTTTAAAATACAAACCACATGCTTTTTATGTTCTAACAGACTCTGGACTCCATCAGCAACTTTCAATACCGTGAACTTACACTATCCCCAGTTTTGGAATTCCAAATGCATTGTTGTTCATATACACATCTTGACTCATACTAGGAATTCTGACTGCTTTCCCAAGAGTAATGACTAGGTTTCATGATTAGGCCACACTTTGTCACCTCATCCCTTTGTGGGCCAGAGCATCTGGGAGATAACCACTCAGCTGGGCCTGCAGCCTATGGCTATGGAACAAAAACACCATCTACTGCCCCTATTTGAAAGCAGAGGCCAAACCCACCAACTGGGTCTCATTAGCACCATGTCCTTACCAACTGGGTCAACCCATCCATATGTAATTCATTCTGCTATCCACAGGAAATACCTTATTAGAAAATTAGCTCATTGAAATCTCAAAAAGAGCCTGGAAATTTTTGGCAGACTCTAATTTAAAATTAGAATTTGAAATTATGGAATTAAGATATCAAATGGTATGCCATATGCTGTTAAAAGTAGCATTTTCAAAAGATAACTTCTTTGTCCTTTTTTTATTTTTTATTTTTTTATCTTCTTATTATCTAATTGCACAGTATTGAAAATAAAAGAGACTTGGTCATTGAATGCCTACTGTTGAAAGAGCCAAGGACCAAGAACCAAGTCATTGGTCCACGGCCTGCACCACATCCTTTGCTGTTTCAGAGCCTCCTGGCCTTGGAAGATTGTCCCTCAAGGGCTGTGACTGACACAATTTCATCCCGTTCATTTTAGTGGGACCTGTGATCCTATATTTTTATCTCCATCCCAAGGTCTAATAGATGGAAGTGTACTGAACAAGGGGATAGAGTTAATCTCAAAACACCTCTCCTACTCTCCCTCTTAAAGACAGCTCCCCTTCTCCCAACCTCTGCCCTGAGGTTTCCATGAACTCCCACAAGAGACTCTGCCTTAATTAAAGACTGTAGCTTTGCTTGCTCTTTGTGAAGGGTGGGAGGTATGAATTTCAAATTCTAGGAATAGAATATTTCAATCCTGGTTCCAATCCAAACATAAATAAATGTCTGGATTCATGGTATTTTAAAAAACAGATTTAAATATCCTGCATTATCAACCTTTATCAGCAATGTGACCTTGGATAAATCTGTAAATCATTGTCCCTGATGCACCAAGATGGCCTCATCTATAAAATGAAGATAATAATATATTATTTTCAGAGTTGTTTGTAGAATGGAATGAAATAACATATGAAAAGTACTGTCAAGTACTGTCTTAGTCTGCTTGGTCTGCCATAGACTGAGTGGCATAAACAACATAAATTTATTTTCATGGTTCTGGAGAGTGCGAAGTCCAAGAGCAAGGCACCAGCTCTCTTTCTGGTATGTAAATGTCTACCTTCTTGCTGTGCCCTCACATCACGCAGAGAGAGAGAGAGAGAGAGAGAGACAGAGAGAGCTGGCCAGCTCTCTGGTGTCTCTTCTTACAAGGACACTAATCCTAAGGTATCAGGTCCCCACTGTTGTGACTTCATCTAACCTTGATTACTTTCTTATAAGTCCTAGTTCCAAATACAGCCACATTGGCGTTTAGGGATTCAGCATATGAACTTGGAGAGGGAATAAAATACAGTCCATAGCAAGAGTCTAGCACAGCTCCATAAAGACAGCAAGAATTCAAAATGAGTTCTCCCTTCCCCAAACAATAGACTCCTTACCCTAACCCTTTCTCCATGGTTCTAAGGCAGGAACAGGATATCAAACAGAGACTTTGGACTAAAAGATAACTGAAAACATCTATTTTATAGATTATCAGAAGGATTAAACTCAGTAATGTATTTGAATTTTGCATAAAATTTCACTTAATCTTTAAAAAAAATCCTGCAATAATTCTAATGGGTTTGATATGTGCCTCCAATAATGAATTATGTAAACTAGCATTGGCATGTTAGAAAGGAGAGAGGAATCTTAGATACCACCCAGTCCAATCACTTCATTTTACAGATTAAGGAATCAAGGTCTAGAAAAATTAAATCCAGGTTTCCACAGTTAGCTGTGGAACATGGACTAGAGTTTATGTATGAGAAATTACCAGGCCTATTCCTTTTCACAGCCACGTACTAGAATGTTCTTTAATAGACTCTGAAGGAGGCATACAGTGGATTTGTTCTGATGACAGACAGCAGCACATCACCGCTGTTGGTGAGAATAAGATCTCATGAAATGGGAAATAGAAAAACAGAAAGTCGAAGTGACATGCACAAAGTCAAAAGGTAATTTGTAGCAGAACTAGGACTAGAATCTGTGTCTGTTGTTTTTTCTGTCTTTCTAGGGTACTGAGTTAAAGACACGCTCTAGATATATTTAGAGATGGATATTTGATCTCACCTGAAAATTATAATCAGACTCCTAAAGCTCAGAATGGATAGGCAGTCAGGTAAGCAGCAAGCCTTACACAATGAGGGTTTTAGAAAGGTAATTTCTGCTTGGTGTGACACAGGCTATGCCAACTCCTTGCATTCTAATATTAGAATCTGTAGTCTGATGTCCTGCAGAATAATCCTTCCAATACAGTGCGCAATATATTACTCCATACCTCAGTTTCATCTATAGATGGCAATAAAAGTGCTTCTCCCTGATTTGCACCTCAAACTGTAAGTCCTTCCCGGCAATGTAATAGAATTATAAGATAAAAGAAATTGCATAATGTTATTATAATAAGTGAGAAGTAGCAGTATCTGGAGTATCATCTCTTTCCAACCAAATATAAGAACCTTGTTTTTCAACATTAATAAAATCCTAAAACCCAAACTGAATTGAGTTGCTTTATATTCTGGTCCTGTGAGCACTGATGAAGATTACTGACTATATTATTTGTGATTTATCTCTATTTCATGCCATAAACAGATTTTCTCTAGGAAAAAAAAAAGAATAAGCATGCATAACGGCAATATCCCCCATGTTACAAATGCTTAACTTATGATAAATATTCTACAAGCAATTCCAGAAAATATTGGCTGGAAAACAAATAAAGTAAAAAATTAAATGGGTGCTTTATATTTCCTACTTTGGCAGACAGTGGAAAACATTTTAAACTTTAAAAAAAATACCACATAGATTTCAATATCATAAAGTTAGAGATGAACACTTAAAATTCTCTTAGTTCAGAAATGAAAGTGTATAATAATGTAAAAGGAATGTGACATAAGAATACTCCATGGTACAAACCTCACTATTTAATTATTTTACTTTTGAATTTTTAATTTTTATATTTGAATGCTAATGACCCTGAAAAACATTTTTGCTACTATTTCTGATATAGTTAATACAAAACATGCATTTTAATCTGTCCACTTTAAAAATGTCAAGTTTTAAAATGATTAGTAGCTATTAAGTTGTAGGAATTCCATATATAATTTTGGAAATTAACCCCTTATGAGATATATAGTTTGCAAATATTTTCTCACATTCTGTAGGTTATTTTTCATTCTGTTGATTGTTTCCTTTGCTGTGCAGAAGCTTTTTAGTTTGATGTAGTCCCTCTTGTCTATTTTTGCTTTTGTTGCATTTGCTTTTGGTGTCATATCCAAGAAATCATTGTCAAGATCAACATCAAGAAGCTTTTCTCCTATGTTTTCTCCTATTAGTTTTACAGTTTCAGGTCTTACATTTAAGTCATTAATCCATTTTGAGTTGATTTTCATGTGTGGTATAAGGTAGAGGTGCAGTTTCATTTTGTTTTTGCATGACAAAGAACTTGAACAGACATTTCTCTAAAGAAAACGTACAAAAGGCCAACATATATATGAAAAGATGATCAGTATCACTAATAATCAGGGAAATGAAAATCAAAACTATAGTGAGATATCACCTCACATCTGTTAGGATGGTCATTATTGTAATTTTTAAAAAAAGGATTACAAGTGTTGGCCAGGATCTGAAGAAATTGAGACCCTCGTACACTATTGTTGAAAATGTAAAATAGCACAGCAGCTATAGAAAACAGCATGGAGTTCTTCAAACAATTTAAAATTTAATCCATATGATCATAAGATCTAGCAATTTCACTTCTGAATATATATCCAAAAGAATTGAAGTCAGTATCTCAAAAAGATACCTGCACTCCCATGTTCATTGCAGCATTATTTATAATAGCCAAGATATGGAAACAACCTAAATATCTGTCAATGGTGAATGTATAAAGAAAATGTGGTATATACTTACAATAGAATATTATTCAGCCTGTAAAGAGAAGGAAATCCTACCATTTGCAACAACATGGATGAAGCTGGAGGATATGCTAACTGAAATAAGCCAGTCATAAAAGGATAAATACTGCATGATTCCACTTATATGAGGTGTCCATAATAGTCAAACTCATAGAAGGAGAGAATACCACAGTGGTTGCCAGGGCCTGAGGGATGGGGAAACGGAGAATCGTTCAATGGGTATGAAGTTTCAGTTATACTAGATGAATTAGTTCTAGAAATCTACTCTGCAATATAGTGTCTATAATTAAAATACAGCATTGTTCTCTTCAAAATTGGTTAAAAGGGTAGACCTCATGTTAAGTGTTCTTAACATACACAAAAAGGAGGGAGAAACAAGGAAATGATGACAAGTGTTGAATATGTCTATTAGCTTGATTGTGAGGATGATATCATGACTTTTGCACATGTTCAAACTCATAAAATTGTACACATTAAATATGCCCAGTTCTGCGTATTTCAATTATACCTTAATAAAGAATTTAAAATTAAAAAAATGTATAAAATTATTAGTAGCATCAATTTTCTTCAATAGGATTTATCTTTAAGTTTCGTGTATGTGGACTCTTATCTTTTTAGTAATGTAAACTTTTGCTATTTGTTTAACTATTGCATTGTTAAAATTCTGATTCATAGTTAATTGCTCTCTATCTTGTGATTTGAAATAGACTAAAGGTAAATTCACAAGTATATAGAGTATACTTTTCTACCCATTGTACTGTTTATAATTGTAGTGTCTTCATGGATTTTTAATTAAACTCTTTAATTAATAATAAAAAATTATTTTTAGATTTCAATGTTACTAGATCTCAAATAAATTGGATAAGATTTTCTGATCACCACTCCCAGGAATAAAAAAAGTGTTGCAAATATATCTTCTTTTAAACTTTAGAAGTATTGGACGTATTTGAATAATTTTCTTTTACTTTATATTAGTTGCAGTGTAGGATTGCCATTAGTATGTCCTGGTTTTACACACAAAAGAAATTAAAGTTACATTTTCTAATTTCCATCAACAGTGTACAAGGGTCCTAATTTCTCACAATGGGCTCAAGACTCAAGATTTTCTAGTTCCAGGATTCCACATTAAACTTATGCTGACTTTTATAAAGTGTTTCCATAAATAACTATCTAGAAATAGAAATTAAATGAACATCTGAGCATGTACAAGATAGAAAGATTTTTTTTTTCAGCAGGCATTGGGGAAAAACAAAATTTCACGAGGTACAAACACATCACCTTATTCTCCCCACGTGCGGCATTCCTAACTGTCTTTGTAGAAAGAAACTACCAAAGAGGAAACTACCAAAGAGGCCTCCTTTTTTTTTTTTTTTGCCTCTTTCAGTACGGAAGTTGTAAAAGAATAAAGAGAGAGCAAAGACATTGGTAGGAAATTTTGAAGATAGAAATTTGGTAATTTAGGAAATTGTTTCTCCCTCTTTCTTCTAAGGTTCTAAGAGCCTTTTTAACTCTTCCCATTTTTGGTAATATTCACGAAATAAGGAAACCAAAAAGAAAAAAGAAAAAACGTAAAGAATGAGGAAGAAATAGAACATAATACGTAAATTTATCTATGTCCATTTTCTTTTTTAATCAAGCATAAGTGCAGGGGGTAGTCTGTGTTTTTACAATATTAGCACAACTTTTTGAAAGTGAGTATTTCTATCATGTCATTCATATAATACCCACAAATGGAATGGTTGGGGTTTTTTTTTTTCTTGGTTTTGGGGGCTTTTTTTTGGTATTTTTTGTTTGTTTGTTTTGTCTGTTTTTGTAGAGATGGGGTCTCACTACGCTGTTCAGGCTTGTCTCGAACTCCTGGGCTCAGGTGATCCTCCAACCTCGGCCTCCCAAAGCACTGGGATTACAGGCATGAGCCACAGCACCCGGCGTTGTTATTTTTAGTCTGACTAGACAGTAAGTTTTCTTGTGTTCCCCATATGTTTCTCCATAGGTATACATAATAAGCTGTCACTACTTTGAATCCATTTTGAAAAAATCATGTTACTTAGAGGAAACTGTTAGGTATTATCACGTTGGCAAAAAACTCACCCAATGGCAAAATTGCTTCTCTCATGTCTTAGTTTCTTTAATCTATTACTTCAGTTCATTACAGAGCACATCCTACTTACAAAACTCGCAACATCTGAACAAACTTTTTTTTTGAGTCTTAAGAAAGACAAAAGTAACCAAACTGCTTTCAGTTTTAAAAAGGAAAAAGAAAACAGGGTCAGAAATTCAGATAGTGAAAGTAATTAGTCACAAATTGTACCTCTGTAATGGAGCATAAAGATGAGACTTGAAACAGTCTTTTTAAATAAACACTCAGTAGACAAATTGCTGAGAACTTTTTGAGCTTTGCCGGACACGTTGCTGTTTAAAATAAACCTGCCCTTAACATTGACTCAGATGTCCAAAAAAAAAAAAAAAAAGACAATTCTTCATAACATCAAATCATCCTTATTTTTAAAACAAAATTTGCTATTGTAATTTCTTCTTAAGCAATGGGAGTAGAGATAACACTGACAATCTTTTTCAAAGAAATGAGATTTCCTCTTATTGTGAAGATGAAAACACTCCCTCTTAGTCACAGTAGTGGAGGAAAAAATCAGTCATTTGATTGTTTCTTGGTTTTAGGTGTGCCTTCTAAATTGGACGACATTCACAGACACTCAGGATACAAGACGAGGACTTTCCCTAAGCAGTTCCTAAATACTCAAATAATATAGGTCTCAGAACCTGTGTTTTGTTCTACTTAGTTAAAAGATATATGTTAAAGAATAATAGCCTTTAAAATGGCTCCTGATTGCTCATAACAAAAATCCGCCAATAAAACTAGTTCCAAAGAACCAAACCAAATTTAGTATTGTAAACTAAGTTGACATTATCATTAAAATGGCATTTTGGTTTTGAAATAAGGTATAAGATCTCTTTGCAGTAGAAAGGTACTCACTTTCAGAATACAAATAAGGGCTCCAACGGCAGTGAAGAAATATTTCAATTTTATAGAATAAACGATACAATTATCATTTCCTGAGCATAAAACTCATTTTCATTCTCTGAAAAATCACAGAATATCCTTTAAAGGTGTCTAATTTTAGACATCTGTTCATTTGATGAAGGGTTAAGATGAAATTGGAAGAGATGATTCTGTTTTAAATGTCAAAAAGCTTATGTCACACAGGGCAATAATATTCATCAGGGGGGGCAGGCGGGAGGGGGGTGGAGGGGATGGGAAAACTCTCACTGAATGGATGCGGGGAGCACAGTTTGGGGGATGTTCACGATTGTAGCTCTGACATGGGCAGTGCATGGGCAATATATATAGCCAAAGTGGTGTGCCCCCATAATATTCTGAAATAAAAGAAAAAAAAAAAAAGATCAAAAAGCTAGAAAATCCGAGAAAGTTCAAACCTATATTTTGTTTTCCTAAAATAACAATGATTTTTTGGTCAATTGCCAAAACTGAGCAGTATAGACTTGTTTAAAATATAATAGTACCTATTTACAAACAGCAACATATATTTTTAATGATCAATTTTAAGCAGTAACATTATCTTGGTTATTAAATGATTTATTTTAGAACAATTATACTCTCCACAGTTTCTGAAAGGCAGCCTGGAGTCATTGAAAGAACTTCAATTTATGAGGTAGAAGTTCTAAATTCTGGGCGCAGCTTTCTGGATTATTAGCTGTGCAACTTTGGGCCCATCAGTAACAACTCGGCATCAATCTATTGAGCTTTGTAATGAGTCTAACTACATGTGCCTCACTTGTTCTGAGGAGCAAATGAGATACATATGGAATAATTTTTGAGCTAGGTCTAACCTCACGGGCTCATCCAGGTTCAAAGACTGGCAAAAACTAATAACTTGGATTTGTCTAAGGTTACTTTCCTTTTGATTGGAGCAGGAAACTGACAGACCTAGGTGACAAGAATGAGATCAAGAATGCTCAGTGGTGTGACTGGATCCAGCAGGATCTTAGCAGCCTTCATTGGATGAGGGCTGCACCATGACAGAGAACCGCACAGCTGTGGCCTGGAATCAGAACAATGGCAGAGGTGAAAAGCAGCATATCAACATTTGAATATTTGCCTCAAAACCGTTAAAGGAACCTTTTACTATTCCATTATTAACATATCATTTCAGTGTGTTTTATTTCTCCCAGTACAACCTGGCCCACTCAATATTTCAGTGTCGTAGAGCTGATGACCACCCCAACATTGTATATGATGATGTGACTACACAACACTTACCAGGAAGTCGGAAACAAGAGTTCCAAAAAGGTTGTCAGTTGATTTAACACCATCATTTCCAAGAAAGTGTGTATACCTGGTTAGTAATCTGTGGGATTTTATAACTTAAAATAATTAGCTTTTTTCCCAACACTTTTAGTAGATACCATATATTAATTATATTTTCTCACTTTTTTAATATAATGAAGCAAGGCACTGAAGGAATTCATTCATCCATCTATCCATCCATTCATTTAGAAAACACATAGAGTACCTATTACAGCCTCTGCCTTTGTTAAAGAAAAGCATTTACACTTAAACTTCCTTGAAGAGAAGTTAATCTGGAAGGTACAGTTCTCCCACAATGTCAGGGATAAAAAAAATAAATCAGAATCAGACTAAGAAGAAATGTGCCCTAGTCAATGTCTGGGCCTTGGTTACATAGGAAATAAAAGAGCTGGAAATAGTGCATTAGATATCACCATCACCTTAAATGTCTGAGGTGAGGGAACACCAATCACTGAAATAGTTGGAATGCTGCTTTTTTAAAACACAGGTCTTTTTATATATGAAATATTTAGATTATATAACAGAGTTTTTTAGTCTATCTATATGGTTTTACTCTTACTGTTTTCTCTGTATGAAATTATTTTTTCCCTGTGTATTTATTGGGCATACATATTTTCAATTCTAATTTCATACCCATCTGAGAAAGCATCCCAGGCTAGTCCAGTGCATACCCTAATGCCTTTTGCACAGGATATTTGTTATGTACACTCACACACACACACACACCCACTGATAACTCAACTTGAATATAAAGTCCTTGTGGGTAGGTAGGGATGATACATTGTATTTCTTTGGTATCTCCATATTGGGCCCACCCCTTTTCACAAATGCAGGACATACCATTTATGTGTAGCCTCTGATAATTGTGTTTTCTGAAATTGTGCCATACATAGTCCGAAGAACCATCCATGGCAGCCTGAGCACATGTTAGGAAAGTTGTTCTTAATGAAATGAAAGATCTTACCAAGAAAAGGATACCTTCTGTGCTCTGCTTTTATTTTTCCACATCATTTTTTATTGAGATATAATTCATATACCATAAAACTCATCCTTTTAAAGTACACAATTTAGTGATTTTTAGTATATTCATAAAGTTTTACAATGATCACCACTATCTAATTCTAGAGCATTTTAATGAAAAGAAACCCCATATCCATTAAAGATCACTCCCCGTAATAGGCAGAAGAGTAGTCTCCCAAAGATACCACATTCTCATCTCCAGAACCTGTAAATATGTTACTTTACATGGCAAAGGGGAATTAAAGTAGCATATGAAATGAAGACCTTAAGTGCAGGAGATTGTTCTAGTTTACCTGAGTGTGCCCGATGTAATCACAAGGGGTCCTGAATGTGCAGAGAGAGGCAGAAGAGTTAGTGTCATAGTGATGCAATGTGAAAAAAACTGGATCAGCCCTTGATGACTTAACGAGGAAAAAGGGGACCAGAAACCAAAGGAATGCAGTCTCTAGAAGCTGGAAAAGGGAGGAAAGGAATGCAGGCTTACTGGCATCTTGACTTTAGCGCACTGAGACCCATTTTAGACTTCTGACCTCCAGAAGTGTGAGATAATAAATGTGCCTTGTTTAAAGCCATGAAGTTTATGAAAATTTGTTACAGCAGAAATAGGAAACTATTACACTGTCCATTCTTTTCCTTCCCCCAGACCCTGGCAAACATTCATCTACTTTTGCTCCCTATGGATTTGCCTATTCTGAACATTCCATTTGTTTTTGAATCATGCAATCTATAGCCTTTTGTGTCCGACCTCTTTCAAGTAGGATAATGCTTTCTCTGTCCAAGTGTGTCGTAGCATGTATCAGTACTTCATTTCCTTTAGTGGATGAATAACGTTCCATTGTGTGGATAGACCATATTTTGTTTATACATTTAACTGATGGACATTTAGGTTGTTTTCCACTCTTTGGCTATGATGAATAATGCTTCTACGAACACTTGTGTACATGTTTTTGTGTGGATATATGTTTTCAATTCTCTACGGTATATATCTAGGAGTGAAATTATTGAGTCAAATGTTGGTTCTATGTTTAATTTTTTGAGGAATTGCCAAACTACAGATGCTTCTCAACTTAGGATGGAGTTACATCCAGATAAATCCATTGTAAAGTCAAAAACTTATAAGTCGAACCATCACAGGTTGGGAAGCATCCGTGTTATCCAAAGTGAGGGCTGCACCATTTTACATTTCCACTAGCAATGCATGAAGATCCCAATTTCTCAACGGTCTCACCAACAGTTTTAATTGTCCATCTTTTTGATTATAGACATTCTAGTAAGTGTGAAGTGTTATCTCATAGTAGCTTTGATTTGCTTTTTATTAATGACTAATCATGAGCATGAGCATATTTCCACATACTGTTTGTCCATTTGTATATCTTTTTTGGAAAATTGTCCATTCAAATCATTTGCCCATTTTTAAATTGAGTCATTTGTTTTCTTAATCACTAAGTTGTAAGAGTTCTTTATATATTCTAATGCAAATCCTTAATCAGTTATATGATTTGCAAATATTTTCTCCCAATTCATGGAATATCTTTTCACTTTCTCAATAATGTCATTTGAACTGAAAAAAGTTTAATTTTGATGAAGTTCAGTTTATCTATTTTTGTCTTTTGTTGCTTGTGTTATTGGTGTCATATCTAAGAAACCATTACTAAATCCAAGATAATGAAGATTTACATGTATGCTCTCTTCTGACAGTTTTATAGCTTTAGCTCTTACACTTAGATTTGTTGAGTTGATTCGTGTATATGGTATGAGACAGGGGCCAAATTTCATTCTCTTACATGTAGATATTCTATTGTCCCAGCACCAATTGTTGAATAGACTATTCTTTCCCCATTGAATGATCTTGCCTATTGTTGAAAATCAATTGACCATAGATATATGAGTTTATTTCTGGACTTTCAACTTTATTCTATTGTTATATGTCTAGGCTTACGCCAGTACCATACAGTCTTGATTCACTTTGTTGAGAAAAGTGTGCATTCTGCTGTTGTTAGGTGTAGAGTTCTATAGATGTTTATTAATCTGAACACTCCTCTAAATATGCATTAGGTTTTAATTAAAATTTTCTTAAGAGAAAAAAAGGAAATAACAGTTGTATTGCAACATTTGGAAAAATCTTTAATCTTGTTAATAATCAAATTGAAAATTCAGACAGTTAGATACCTATTCTTGCCTTTTAAATTAACAAGAATTTTTGTTCTAATTTTTAATGAGAATATCCAATCCTGTTAGGGGCACAGCAGAACAGTCCCACTCCCACATTGCTGGTGGAAATAGTTTGGTACAACTCTTTCAAAAACCAGTGTGGCACCCAGTAGTTTTATGTTGGGTACAAAAATATATTAAAGTGTTATTTATAAAAGCAAAAAATAGAAATAATCAAATTATAACCATTTACCATAATGTTCCTGAAGAGTTCACAAAAACATGCAAAGAAGTAGACAATAACATCTAAAAAGAAAACAATGAATGACGGAAACAATGAATTAGAAAATACACATGCAAATAATGCACAATGATTAAGTAGAGTTTGCCCCAGGAATGGAAAGATGCCTCAACATCAGAAATCCTCTCGATATAACTCACTGTATTGAAGATTAAGCACATTACTATGACAGAATATTTCAAAACGCTTAAATATTTCTTCTGGTTAACTTGCCTTGTGACTGAATGTACCTACAGAAAATGGATTGTTTTCTTTTGGGCCTAAACTACATGCTAGCAAGATTCCCTCTCTTTTGGGCCTAAACTACATGCTAGGAAGATCACTGAGCAAATAAAGCACAACCTCTGCTTATGTGCACGCATACTCATTCTTTCTTGCAGAAAGCATTAGCAAATAATAAAGTCATACAATAAATTTGAAGCCTACAGTGCATAAAAAGCATTTGATAAGTCTCTCTAGGCATTTGTAACTTTACAAAAGCTCTTCAACAAATTGCAAATAGAAAAGTGTTTGCTTATATTAATACTTCAGAACTTGCGGTAAATATTGTAAATTGGTTCACTTAGCACCCATTCAAATCCATTCTAGTGGAATTCTTGAGCTGTTAAGGTAAGAAAGCTAAAAACTACATTTTCTATACTTTTAGTACAGCTAGGATTCTGTTTGGGATCCAGCTTCTACCAACAAGACATACTCACATGAGATCTAGAGGTAGAATGATAAAGAGATTGGCTTGTGGTACTGGAGGTTTGGTTCTTCTGAGGAAGCTGAGGCAGATGACAGAGCATTTGGACCCAAAAGACATGGGTGATGAGTGCCAGGCAGCCACAACAAAACCAGTCTACTAGCTCGGTGCTGTGGCATGGTTAGACGTTTCCCATGGCTGATCTAGTCCCAATTATACAGCATCCACGTGCAGGTATCTGACTTTCTTGGAGATAGTATGTTCTACTAAATCCTTTTTTGTTTAAATCAGCTGGAGTAGAATCTATCATCTGCCACAGAGAACTATCAATGATGCAGTAATTAATCAAAAAGTTTAGCAAACATCATAATTAATAAAGGAATATTAGACTTAGCCTATTTTAAAATTAGATGTATACTAAGCAAGATTACAAAACATAGCTCTGAATGGAAAAAGTAAAATGTAAATTTAAAATAGTAAAAATTAGATGAAGACTTATGGTCATTTACGTAGATTAAAATTCATACACACACACATGAACAAATACGATTTCATCATGACATACGTTCAGTAGCACTTATCAAATATGTTGCCAACTCTGGGGGGTGAGGAGAATGTGACTTCACAAGTACCAAAACAAATGGACAGATAGATGAGAGACAGCAGGAGAGAGAGGGTTTCAGTCACCTCGTTAGTGCCACTTCAGATCCTCACAGCCTTACGTGTTTGGGGGTTTTGGTCACTTTGTTCTGCCACAGCCACTGCTGTAGAGTATGACTACATGACACTGAACAGCCTCACACAGGCACAACCTGATGCCCCTCGCGGCGTGTCCGTTATGCACGTCTCTCCCACTCCTGTCAACACAGAGCTACACAAAATCTTGCAAAACCCAAACAAGGGTCTAACACCACAGGGGATAAATCTTTGACCAATGGGAAATGTAAGCCAGCAGGTCAGTTCTTTCTTTTCCTTCCCCACATGCAATGTCCTGAGAAATGATCATTTATATTGCATCTTGGAAGCTGTATTCCACAAGGTCCACTTGTCAGGCTTCCTTGATATTGGCTCTTCCTCCTCCCCTGCCTCATTCCCCTTATCCTCGCTTCTGTTCCCTGAAATTGCACATCCTAATAACATTTTAGTGCAAGTGCCTTTTCCTCAGGCCATGTTTTCTGGGGAAGCTGTCTAAGACAGGCAGACAAGCAAAGGGAAGACTTGTGAGACGATGCTCTTATGTGCATTGCAACGTGACTAACTCAACCCCTCCGAGTGAGGCTCAAGACAGAAGGAAGGGGGGACAGATAGCCATAAAGAATGAAATAGAAAACAGCTAAAAAGCATTGGCAGACCAAAAGGCTTGATCTTTAAAAAGACTAATAGGACAAACAAATCTCTAGCAAGGTGGATAAAGAAAAAATACGAAATATAATGGAATAAATAGTGAGACATATATAACAGATAATTTTTATATTTTAAAAAAGTTATTGTGCATAACTATGCTTCAGTAAATTTGAAAGTTCAGATAAAATGAATGTATTTCTGAAAAGATTTTAAAAATGTCAAGAATCAAAAGAAGAAATAGAAAAGTTTAACTCAAAATTATTACTAAGGAAATTGAACGGAAATAAAAAACTTCAGCTGTTTACATATTCCACAGAAAAGAACGCTAAGTGCAGATGTGAGTTCTAATTAGCTGGGGAGTTCTAACAAACGTTTGAGAACAAATAATCCTGAATTTATAGAAACAAATAATATGAGGAGAAAAAGAGAATTCTCTGTAGCAATCTATAAAGCTAGTACAGCTTTGGTAACCATACAGACAGTATGAATACAAAATAAACATAATATACTTTATCTTATATATATGAAATCAAAATCCTAAATAGATTTTCAATTGTGCAATTTAAATAATATTTTAAATGAAATATATTACTTGAGGGATTATTATGGAAAACAAATATGATTTAGTAGCAGAAAATTTATCAGTGTGATTCACCCCCTAATTGACTAAATGAGAACAACTATGTTACCATCGAAATAGTGAAAAGAAAAGCATGAGACAAAGTTCAACCCATTTATGATAAGAATTCTAACAAAATAGAAACAGACGGGAGCTTTCTTTACTTGCTATAGCCTACTTGCAAAATAAATTACAAAATATCACCACATTTAATGGAAAAAATTTTAAATTCTTTTTCCTTAAGTCAAGATCAAGTCAGAAATACCAGTTATCACAGCTCCTGCTCGATGCATTACTGGGCATCTTAGATAATGACTGAGGACTAGGAAACATAGACAAATGTGGTTTAATTTGGACAGAAAGTGATCAGATTGTCCTATTTCATGTACCATCATTATTAAAGAGGTCTCACAACATTCATGTGAGTTTTTCAACATTTAAACTTTTAGATTTAATTAGCCAGTCTCCTTTTCCTGCTTTCTCAAGCCATATTGGAGCAACTTGAGAGGCCAGCCCTGCTTGCCCAGAGACCTTGATTTCATACCCTCTTAGTGTGCGTGTGGCATTATCATTCTCCATATTTAAACCAAATTTGGGTTGGGGATCCATTCTGAATCTTCAGAGTGGCCACGACAATAAGTGAGGTTGATAAATAAAAGATCATTATAGTAAAACCGATAATGTTCCTTTGCACCAGCAACTGTAGATAACAAGAACAAAACAAATTATAAAATATCTCTGAATTAAAGTTAAAGAAATGCATAAAATTTTTGAAGGAAATATGAAAATTCTTTCAAAAATATAAAAGATCATGGTATCTGATGCATAAGAATCACCTTAAAACTTCTCAAAGCATTAGTTTGCCCAACTCCAGATATTCTGATTCAGTGGGTTTGGGGCTGTGCCCCCATATCTGGATTTTTATCAAGCATTGGTAATGGTGGTGCTGCCTTCAGCAGAGCACTCTGAATAGCGCCGAGCATTTTCTTTAAGCTAGCAGGCGTGGCCCTAACCAGAACTGCAGGTAACAGGCCAGGCCTGCACTGGTGCATTTTTTCTTTTCAAACTCTTCCATCAAGAGTGTGAAAGAAGTTAGTGAGTGCAGGGAGAAAGGCTAGAAGCACTGTGCTAACAGAATTCCTTCTTTGTGAAAGAAAACAACAAAATTTGGAAAGAAGCGTTCTTTAGCACTACGGTCCCCAACTCCCGGGCTGCCACCCAGTAACAGTCCATAGCCTGTTAGGAACTGGGCTGCGCATCACCACCTGAGCTCGCCTCCCCCCTCCCATCCCTGGAAAAATTGTCTTCCACGAAACTGGTCCCTGGTGCCAAAAAGGATGGGGGCCGCTGCTTTAACATGATCCAGCTTTTTGTTCTCTTAATCCTTTTGGCTTCACTATTGTTAAGCTGATAGTCAACCAGAAGCAGGGCTACCTCCCTCATGAGGACAGCTATCCATCAGGACTGTCCTCACCCACCTTCAGCAAGTGGCCTTCCTGACACTACCGCTGATCTTTTGGATATGCTCCAGGAGCGTCTGGTAGAAAGTCCATATCTTGCCTGGAGAGGAGTCTGGAATGGGTCAAAACAGTGTGTCCATTAAATTCACTTCAAACACAATCTGTTGCCAAAGCCAATATTTCAATCCCTCTTCTATGCCCCATCCCAAAATATGTCCAGCTATATTTTCTGATGTAGCCTATCAGAAAGGGTAACCAGTAAGCCCAGTTTAACTGGAACTGGGGGGTTCTGAAATGTGGGACTTTCCATTTCAAACCCAGGACAGCCCCAGGTAAACTGGGACAAGTTGGTCACCTTCTACAATATAACAGAATGACAACAGTAACAGGGATATGCCTTGAATTTGAATATAAACCCACTCCTAATTATCAAATTTGGAGGAAAAAATTTAAGTCAAAAAATAAAATTAGTTTACAAGACATATAGGAAGTACATAGCAAAAAAAAAAAAAGAAGGCAAAAATCATATTTATTTTTTTACTTCATGAGTTCAAGTTTAGGAAAATTAAAATCCAAAATTCATCTCTCCGAACATTTCATTCTGCTCTGTCTCAGCCAGGAGGGTTCTCCGGGAAGCTTTCATTTATTCAGTAAACACAGCCTAGGAAGCCTCTCAGTAGAATGAATGATATTCCTTCAGGACTTCAGAAGTTGTAGTATTAGTTAAGTTCTAAAACCCTGCTGAGGCTCACATGTAAAGAATCCAGAGTTATTGAGACTCACATAATTATCCATAAGATTATCAGAACCATCACCTCACACCCATAAAATTTAGAAAATAAGATAATCCTCAGACTCAAAAACAATTACTCAAAGAAAAATCACATACCTAGAACCCACAACATTTTGTTGATACATATCATAGCAGAATCCCGTATTTATTCTAGGCGAGGACTACAGCCAAGCCCACTCTGTGGGATCTGCATAAAGGAAGGTATATGGAAAAAGTTTCAGTTTTAGTTTTTCCAGGAGGCCAATCATCGTAGCTCAGCTGCCCAGAATCCATGATCTGCGAACTTTAACTTTATTGGGAGGACTCTCCGAGCAAGAGACAAATTTTGGCAGTCTATCTTTACCTTTTCCAGGGTTAAAATCTACATATGCTTACTGCCTTCCCTCTCAGAGGGAATGAAGGCATTGCTGCCATCTTGAAAGTTTAGACATTTGCGGAGGAGGCATTCCAGTCACCTGTTCTTGTTTGAGGTGCCTTTCTTTTCCAACCATTACATTAAAAATTGCTTAATTTCCATTTCCCTCTGAGTCCAATGTTTCTGGCACACCAATGGTATCAGCATCCATACTCTTGTTTGCAATGTTTTTCAGGCCTGTACCACAGTGGCTATTTGCACTGCCTCATACTGTATTCCTTAGGCCTAAGCAAGCTGTCTTAGGGATGATTACTCCCTCACATGTAATTCACCATCTATATTGAATTTGAGAGCAGGCAGCCGGGCCTGCCTCAAGAGCCACCCTATAGCCAGCAAAGCTGTTGCCTTCTTCTTCACAGCCCCCTCCTTGACGTTGCATGCAGAATGGATTTTGTAACAGCTGATCTGGCACTGCTTACCTAAGCCTGGCACTAGTCATGTAAAACTAAAACCTCACCAAGGCTTTGTTCCATGAAGGTGTGGTTTCTGCAGTCCTGTCTCTGTAAAACCTTTCCTGTGGACAAAGCTGTCATAAACTGCAGTCACTTGCCAAGATCAAAATCTCACATGGCTTCAGAATAAAAACCGTGCACCCAGGCCTCTGTACACAAAGAGTCAACCACAGGGCTGCAGATACAAAGCTGCACTGCAGGGAAATGCACTCCAGTACAGAGGCAAGGAAAAACCCTCCAGCCAGCACACAGTCCGGGCCAATGCTGCTGGCTGCTTTAAACCCGGATTTCTTCCCACGTGCTTCTCAAGATCTCCTGCCCCCAGTGCAGGAAATCCTATCAGTGTCCTGAATTGAACATACCCCTAAGCGAGCTGTGAGCTCACCCAGAGTGTCTATCACTGTGAAGCTTACTGCTTAGAGAAGAAGAGCAGAACCCAGAAAGAAAGGATGCAAAAGTATTTAAGTGACCTTAAGTGGGGAAGTATTTCTTTAAAATGCCCAGGCTGTTGCTTGAGGGAAGTGAAAAGAGAATTTAAGGAGGAAAAACCAACAATGACAACGGAACTAAATCTTTTTTTCCCCCAACTTTATCAAGGTATAGTTGACAATTAAAAATTATATATATTCAAGGTGTACAATGTGTTGTTTTGATATTTGTATGCATTGTGAAATGATTACCACAATCAAGCTGATTAACATACCTATTACCTCATATAGTTAGCACCTGTGTGTGCGTGTGTGTGTGCGCACGGTGTGTAGTATGTGAGAACACTTAAGATCTACCCTCTCAGCAAATTTCAGTTATACTATTCAATATTAACTATAATCACATTGTTTTACATTAGATATTCAGAGATTATTTATTTTGCATAACTAGAATTTGTATCCCTTAACTAACATCTCCCCATACCACACACCCCCCCAAGCCCCTGGTAACTACCATTCTACTCTCTGTTTCTGTGAGTTTGACATTTTTAGATTCCACACATAAGTGAGATCATGCAGTATTTGTCTTTCTACGTCTTGGTTATTTCACTCCGTGTAATGTCCTCGAGGTTCATCCATACTGTCTCAAATAGCAAGATTTCCTTCTTTTTTTAAGGCTGAATAATATTCCATAGTGTGTGTGTCACAATTTCCATTGACACACATTTAGGTTGTTTCCATGTCTTGACTATTATGAATAGTGTTGAAATCAACATGAGAATGCAGATATCTCTTCAAGATACTGTTTTCATTTCCTTTGGATATACGTATCCAGAAGTGGGATTGCTGGGTCATATAACAGTACTGTTTTTAGTTCTATTTTGAGGGAATAGTTTTTAGTTTCATATGGTTTTCCATAATGACTACCAATTTACATTCCCACCAACAGCGTATAAGCATTCATTTTTTTCTACATCCTGGACAACACTTAATCTTTTGTCTTCTGACAATAGCCATCCTAACGTGTGAGGTAATATCTCATTGTGGTACTGATTTACATCTTTCTGGTGCTTAGTGAAAGCATCTTTCCATATACCTGTTAGCTATTAGCATGTCTTCTTTTGAGAAATTTCTATTCAGGTCCTTAAACCATTTTTAATTGGATTATTTGGGGTTTTTTACTATGGAGTTGCATGAGTTGCTTGCATATTTTGCATATTAACCCTCTTTCAGATATGTACTGTTTGAAAAAATTTTTACCCATTCCATAGGTTGTCCTTTCATTTTGTTTATTATTTTCTTTGCTGTGCAGAAGCTTTCAGTTTGAATGCAAATCTCACTTATCTATTTTTGCTTTTGCCCTCTGTACCTTTGGTGACATATCCAAAAATATCATTGCCTTGACCAGTGTCAAGACGTTTTTCTATATATATTTTTTCTATAAATTTTATGGTTTCAGGTCTTGCATTTAAATCGTTAATTAATTTTGAGTTGATTTTTTGTATATGGCATATGGTGCATGTACATGGTGTGAGATAAGGGTTTAACTTCATTTCTGCATATGGCTATCCCGTTTTCTCAGCACCGTTAACTGAAGAGACCATCTTTCTCCATTGTGTGTTCTTGGCCCCTTTGTTAAATATCAGTTGACCACAGATGCGTGGATTAATTTCTAGGCTCTCTATTATGTTCCATTTAACTGTGTAACTGTTTTTATGCCAGTATCATATAGTTTTTTATATACTGTAGCTGTGTAATATATTTTGAAATCAAGCAATGTGCTGTTTCCAGCTTTGTTCTTCTTGCTGAAGATTACTTTAGCTATTTGGGGTCTTTTGTCATTCCATATGAATTTCATTATTGTCTTTTCTATTTCTGGAAAAATTCTATTGGGATTTTGATAAGGATTGCATCAAATCTGTAAATCACTTTGGGTAGTATGGACATTTTAATAATGTTAATTCTTCCAATTCATGAACATGAGATATCTTTCCATTTATCTGTGTCTTCTTTAACTTCCTTCATCAATGTTTTGTAATTTTCAGTGTACCTCTTTGGTTTAGGTTCTGTCTAAATATTTTACTCTTTTTGAATGTTGTCCTTTTCAAAAATGAATAATGAATTTATTAATGAATAAAATATTGTGAATAGGCTTGTTTTCTTGATTTCTTTTTGGGTAGTTCATTATTTGTGTGTAGAAATGCAATTGATTTTTTATGTTGATTTTGTATCCTGCAACTTTATGGAATTTGTTTATTAATTCTAATAGGGTTTTTAAATGTGTTTTTAGAGTTTTCTATGTATTTGATCATGTCATCTGTAAATAAAGATAATTTTGCTTCTTTCTTTCTGATTTGAATTCCTTTTATTTCTTTTTCTTATCTAATTGCTCTGCCTAGGACTTCCACTAATATGTTGAAAAGAAATAGTGAGAGTGAGTGTTCTTGCCTTTTACCAGACCTTAAAGGAAAAGCTTTCAGTTGTTCCCCAGTGATTATGATGTGAGCTGCGGGCTTGTAACATATGGCCTTTATTGTATTGAGGTAAGTTCCTTCTATGCCTATTCTATTGCGAATTTTAATCATGAATTGATGTCAAACATGGTCATATGCTTTTTCTGCCTCTATTGAGATAACTCATGATGTTTTTTTCTTGATTATATATTTTGTTAAGGCAATAGTAAGTTTACTTCATTCTTTTTATGGCAGAGTAGTACTCCATGGTATACATAGACCACATTTTCTTTATCCACTCATGAATTGATGGACACTTAGGTTGATTCTGCATCTTTGCAATTGTGAATTGTGCTGTGATAAACATTTAGTACAGGTGTCTTTTTGATAAAATGACTTCCTTTCCTTTGGGTAGATTCCCAGTAGTGAGATTGCTAGATCAAATGGTAAGTCTACACTTGTTTCTTTGAGGAATCTCCATACTGTTTTCCAAAGAGGTTGTACTAGTCTGCAGTCCTACCAACAGTGTATAAGTGTTCCTTTCTCTCTGCATCCATGCCAGCAGCTATTGTTTTTGGACTTTTTAATGAAAGCCATTCTAACTGTGGCAGGTGATATATCATTGTGGTTTTAATTTGCCTTTCCCTGATGATTAGTGACGTTGAGCATTTTTTCATATGTTTATTGGCCATTTGTCTATCTTCTTTTGAAAAGCTTCTGTTCGTGTCTTTTGTCCACTTTTTAATGGGGTTGTTTGATTTTTTTTCTTACTGATTTGCTTGAGTTCTTTGTCAGTTCTGGTTATTAGTCCTTTATCGGATGTATAGCATGTAAATATTTTCTCCCATTCTGTAGGTTGTCTGTGTCTGTCTTATTTGCTCTGTTGATTATTTCCTTGGCTGTGCAGAAGCTTTTTAATTTAATCAAGTCCCTTTTATTAATTTTTTTTGTTGCTGTGATTGCCACTGGGATCTTCTTCATAAATTCTTTGCCCAGGCCCATTTAGAGATCGCTTTTCAGTGTTCCAGGTATACATGAGCTAAAACTAGTGAATGCCCTGAATCAGATGGCTTTGAAACCTGTATGTTTGGTACTTTTTGCCTTTTCAGCCTTTCTACATCTTAGCATGAAGATGGGTTGAAAGGAGATGCAATAAATATTCTAGAAAGGGAGCAATTGATAGAATGGGGGATGGGATTAGGTAAGAAATAGAGCTGAAACAACTGACTGTTAATAAGGAAAAAAATCAAATCCCTACATTACACTATACACAAAATAAATTCCAGAGAGACTAAAGACTTAAATGTGCACAGCAAACTTTAAATATTTTTAAATAAAATATAGGAGAATATTGTTATGATTTCAGGAAAAGATTTATTAGATAAGAGATGACATTCTAAACAAAAAAGCAAGACATAAATTTGAATAATACATTTTTTTAAAATTATCACACATATAGCTGACAAAAGAATGGTAACTAGGATTATGAAGGATCTTAGAATTCAATTTAAAAATACAAATTTTAAAAAGAAGAGAAAACTGCCAAAGGACATACGCAGAGAAGTCATAGAAAGGAGACCCAAATGGATAATAAACATGAAAAGATGCTCAAATTTGGAAAGTGTCAAATACTAGAAAAGGAAGGGTAAAAGGCACTCACAAACAACTAGTGAAGTGTGAATTGGTACAACTATTTCAGGAGGCCAATTTTTAATATTTTAAATTACAATTTAAAAATTTGCATACAGTAAAGTTGAAGACATAGGCCTCCTAGAACCCAGAAACTCACTTCTATTATACACACTAGAGAAATTTATACATAGGTACACAAAGAAACATGTATGAAGATGTTCAAGGCAGCATAATTTTAGTGGATAAAATGGGGAAAAATTAAATGTCCATTAATAGGAGAATGGATAAACACACATGTATTTATACAATGCTGCTTTCTATAGCTATAAAAATTAATGAGCTGATCTTTGAAAATCAACATGGCTAAATCTCTCTAGGATAGTGTTGAGTTAAAAAAAAAGATGTAAATGAAATATACAATGTAATATCTCTTATTTAAATTGTTCAAATCTGCAAACAATAATTCTTATTTATAGATACAAATTATTAATAGTACTAAGATACAAATATGAAAAATATTAACTTTAGAATATTTATTTCTGGTAAGAAAGAGCTGAAAATGTAATTGGAGAGGAGTGCAAGGAAGGATTCATCTAATCAGTGAAGTATTATTTTTAAAAAGATAGATTTAAATAAAATAAGAGATTAATAATTGCTAAATATGGGTAGTAAATATATATATGTTTATAATGTTCTCATTTTCTGTGTATTTTTGAATTCTCATACTAAAAGAGTGGATGTTGAATTTCTAACAATTCTATTGTGCTTTTATCTTAACGGGAAAAAGCAGGATGGTGAGTATACCGTGTGATCTCAACAATGTAAAACAGCAATGGTCAACTGGCAGCCCACGGTCTGATAAAGACCCCAGCCTGTTTTGTTTTGGCCGTGACATAAAGTTGGCCCACACAGTGCTTATAAAAAAATGTGAATGATTTGCCAACATTTAAAAATTGGCAGATAGCACATAAAAGTCCTGATTTCTGGCTTCTCTTACAAAATCAGGAGATCTGGCAGCGTGGGTGCCACAGTGGCATAGGGCAAGGGGGATGGAGCTGCTGGCTCCTTTGAGTGGGTCGAGTGGCATCGAGTGACTGCTTCCAGCACCGCCCACTCAGGAACCGATCAGAATGCCAGTTCTCATTCACTGCCTCACTTACCCCTCTCAGACCGAAGAGAAAAGCTAAATATTTCACCTGGCCTGCTTTGTTCACTCTCGTTACCTCCCTGCTCCTTATAGGCATCTAAGTTTATAACCCCTGATTAAAAAAAAAAAAATCATTGAGAAAGGATTGGAAGACAAATATTTTCCAATGCTGCCTGTGGGTTACTGGGTGGCCAGTTTTCAAAGATTAAAAAGTACTGTGTAAAACTGTGAAAACAGCCAAACTAAAAAGATTCTTCCATATTACTATGTCAGGTCTTAGCCCAGCACTCAACCAGCCTTGAAGGATTATTCCCTGTTCCAGTCTGTGACGGCTTTCAGCTCTTATCACAGAAAAGTTCCCGTATAATTCCCAAGTACATCAAACCATTTAAGATCCAGAGCTGTTTTTACCCCAGGCCATTTCTTCAACAACAAGAAAAAATGCCTTTCATTTCTACATTTTGAGCACATACTCATCTTTCAAAGATCTTGCTTGTAAGTTCAAAACATAAGTCCTCTGTGACGCTTTTCCTGATTTCCTGTGATTATAGAATTTTTCTCTTTGTTCACACACCCAGCAGTTCTTTCTGTCTCTTGCAGTACTTACCACTGGGCGCAAATGTCATCTATTTGTCCATGTCACTACACAGAGGAGAGGACAGATCTCACCCATCTCTTCGTTTTCTACCTTAGAAAGGAAGAATCTAGAAAATATTAGACACTCAAATATATTAAATGAAATATCATGTATTAATCATAATTACAGATGCACTATATTTAGGAAATGTAGGCAACTAAGTTTGATCTGTACTTTCCTTCCTATGATACAGCATAAAAGTCGCTTTTTGGATTAAAGAGTAACATGGATTTGTTTATCACATGAATTCAGCAAATGTAAAAGATGAGATTATAGTGAAGTAAACATGTAAACATTGCTATGCTATAGTTGCTAGACAAGTGAAATTTATTTCATTATATTTCATTTCCAAACTAGCAAGGAGTATTTATTCTAATTTCTTTAAATTCTCATTAGCACTTCGAAATTTATAGAGGTAATTTGGACATACATGGAATGAGAATTAGATTACTCCTAACACACCATATTCAGTGAGTTTTAAGAAAACTCCCCAAGTGAAACATACAGCAATACATACGCCGACATCTATAGTTTTTACCAAATAACTTCGGGTGCAATTTAAAGGATTGATTTGTGTACATTTTCCTGCCATGGGGCAGTTTCTCCTGATTGCCCTTCATGAAAATTAAAAAGTGCTTTTTCATTCACTCCCTAAACTCAAATAACCTGTCATAAGTTATCTCTCTATCCAATGTCAGTGCCTGATGTCTCTACTGACTTCTTTTTAATAGCTGAGTTGTTTCAGTTTTCTCAAGGCGCACTTTACAGAGAATTTATCTGTTTAGCAATGTGAACAATAAGGGATAGAAGAATGGCTAAAAGCTAGTAAAAACTACAATTTTATATTTGACCCCACAGGAATGATGATATTTTTCCCTTCCTGTTCATATCATCAGAAACTTAACAGACATATACTCTACCTTTAAATTTAAATTATTTAAAACATTAGAACTTAATACTAAGCAATTTTTATAACAGTTGCTTGAAATTTGGCAAAATATAAAAATAAGGAAAAATAAATAAATAGAAGCCTATTTAATTCACACTGATTGCCTACCAGTATGAAGACATTTTGGTCACATTTTACAGTTCTCAGGAATTCCTTGTAAAGCAGCCTTACTGCAACATGACAGATGCCTTGCTAAAAGAACATTCTTTCTTGAAAGCGGATTCCAAAATGTTATAAATACAGCAGTCAAGAAGAATGCCATGCATGACCTCAAAGCCAAAGATTATCACTATATGGGCCAAAAGCAGAAAAAATGGCATCAATGTTACATGAACTAGAGTGTGGTCCCTGGCAATCATCCCAGGGTAAAATTCTCTACCATGACCAGAGTCAAAACACAAAGTAACTCAAAATGTGGAGCATTTGTTATTAAAAGAGCGAAAAACACATTTCACCAAATGTGGCAACAGCACTGATGAATGAGTTACACCCAAGCCTCTTATCATCTGAAATACCATGCTGCATACCAATGACAGTGAGGGGGAAAAAGCAGTAATCAGGGATTACCCTTGCAAGGTACTGACTTTTCAATGACGTGTTGGGTACACAGGCATGCTGATTCAAAATTTTGAAACTACTTCTTTTGGTGTCTTATTTTTTTCCCATTTTCATTGAGGTATAGTTGACACACAAAACTTGTATATATCCTAAGTGTACAACGTGAACATTTGATATACACATACATTGTGCAATGATTACCGCAATCAAATTAATTAATACATTCATCACCACCCACAGTTACCTTGTGTGGGGGGGAGGGGAGAGGGGAGGACGCCTAAAATCTGCTCTGTTACCAAATTTCAAGTAAATAATACAGTATGGTATTATCAACTATAGTCACCATGTTGCACATTAATTCCAAGAACTTATTCATCTTAAAACTGAAAGTAAAACTGCTTTTTGAAAGGATAGTAATTCTTAATTGCCCTCTAAAAATAAGATGCTATTAATGAATAACACCACTGATTATCTTAACTTCATAAAAGTTATATGAAATATCATACAGCTGGTATGCTTCTTACATTAGCAGAGTTCTCTTGTCTTCTGTTTACTATACTTGGTCAGAAGCAGGTAGTTAACAAATACATATTCACAAGTACTATGGATCACAAGACATCTAAAAACCAAGAGGACAATGTTCCTA
The DNA here is from genome assembly GCA_023783475.1 of Daubentonia madagascariensis. Taxonomy (NCBI): domain Eukaryota; kingdom Metazoa; phylum Chordata; class Mammalia; order Primates; family Daubentoniidae; genus Daubentonia; species Daubentonia madagascariensis. The sequence goes on from JAKFHU010000760.1 coordinate 12,015,029, forward strand.
GAGTATTCAGAAAAGAGTAATGAGTAACAGCAAAGTTCTGGAAGAAGATTCCCTTCTTAGCTATGCTATCTTAAGAGAGTCATGTGTTGTGGTCTCCTCATTTAAACAATAGCACTAATCTCATAAGGTTATTGAAAAAAATGGTATAATATCAAAATAAACAAATGTCTTGTTGAATTCCTATAAAAAGAATAAAATATTTATCTTTAATATGAAATTCATAAATGTCATTAAATTTTTAAAAATTTAGGACTTAGATTCTTCTTATAAGAAATCTTATCAATATGATAATTTCTAATAAATAATCATGAATTTTCTCAAATACATGAGATATATTAATATATTTTTATATTTATATTATATTTATTTAATATATGACCAGCCAAGGAAATATATGGCTTAGCTGGTCATATATTAAATAAAATCTTATTATAAAATAATTCCATAAACAAACTTTAAAACTATTCCATGCAAAAATATTAGTTTTAATATAGGATATAAAACTATGTCAACATAGTTTATATGATAGAAATTATAGACTCTAAAATTAAGCCTAAAGCTTAGGAATGTCTTCAATGGTTACAGAGAAGATTTGTTAGAAAACAGTTGCAGGAGTCCAGGCAAGAATGATGGTTATTGGCCAAAAGTGACAATGACAGAGAGAGAGAATTAAATATGTGGGGGTATATTTTGGACATAGAAAAGAGAGACTTAATTAATGACAGACTGGATGTCAGGAGTAAGGGGAAGGCTAAACAAAATACAAATCCCTCATTTCCAGATGGGGCAGTAGGTAGACAGACAGTAATGCCGTTTACTGGAGATGGAGAAGACTGGGGTGAAAGGCCAGAGTTCAGTTAGAGATGAGTTAAATCTGAAGTTTGTAAAATGTCTAAAGGGAAGGTCAAGTGGGAGGCAAAAATGCTAATCTGGTGCCCAGAAGGGGGACCTGAGCTAGAGTTGGAGATCAACAGCCTATAGATGTAGTATAAACTGATGGAGTTAATAAACTCTCCTAGGGAAGAAGAAGGAAAGGGTCCGTCAATGAAACCCTGAGTAACTAAAGTTAAATACGAGGCAGAAGAAGAGTTGCTAGGAAAGACAGCTGAGGAGGAGCCAGTGAGGTAAAAAGTATTTCAAAAAGAAAGAAAAGGGTCAAAAATTTTACTGTTGATAAAAAGAGCAACCTGAAAAGAGAGAAGTTAGCTTTAGATTTACCAACATGGATATTATTTTCGCCCTTTATCAATGGCAATTTCAATTGCGTGATGCGGTCAGAAGCAAGATGGAAGAGATTTGAAGAATAACTTGATTGTCAGGGATCTGCACCATATGGAGACAACTCCTTAGCAGTATGAATATAAGAGGGGACAGAGAAAAGAGGCAGTGGTTGGAAGGCAATTTGAGGTCTTGAGAAGTAATTTCTGTTTTGTTTTGTTTTAAGATGAGAAGTACTAAATTTCTTTTGTGTTCTAATATCTTCAAGGACATGTCACTAAAAAAATGACAGTTCTCATGCCTTCTGATGCTGTCTGGAAACCAAAACCATATTACCCGGCTCCTGCATGGCTATTTAGTTCCAAGACTTTAAACTCCATTAGGACAGAAAACTTTATTTTGCCTACCTTTGTATCCCCTCAATTTAGTAAAGTTTTGAGAATTTGGTAAATGCTTAATTAATGAAATCTTGCTTTGACAAGTATTAAGGACGTTGTGCAGTGATATTTATGAAAAGTCAACCATCAACCTACTAAGCTGCCATACCTAATCTCTGTGAACCTTCTAGGATATTAAAGAATTATCTAGAACTCCAAAAAAAAAAACACTGCAGGTAGAGAGAAGCATTTTATCATTGACTATTTTTATTATATTAACTAAATCCATACTTACTTCAGTTTTCCTTAGTTTTTACCTATTATCCTTTTTCCGTTAAATGTTCCCATTCAAGATCCCACATGACATTTATTTGGTATGCCTTCTTAGGCAACTCTTGGCTGTGATGGTCCCTCATGATAGTTTTGAGGAGTACTGGTCGGGTATTTTGTAGAATGCCAATTGGGATTTGTCTGATGTTTTTCTCATGGTGAGATAGGGGTTATGGGTTTGGGGGGAAGACACCAGAGGCAAAGTGCCTTTTTTTAATTATGTCGTATCGAAGATACATAGCATCAACATGACTCATCACTTTTGATGCTGACCAAGATCACCTGACTGAGATAGTGTTTGTCGGATTTGTCCTCCATAAAGTTATTCTTTTTTCCCCATTTTCACACTGTAATCTTTGGAAGGAAGTCGCTATGTTCAGCCCACCCATAAGGAGTAGGGAGTTATACTCCACTTTCTAGAAGGTTGAGTACCTACAAAAATTATTTGGAATTCTTCTGCAAAAGAGATTTGTCTATTCGCTCCCATTTGCTTATTTATTTAATCATTTATTTATAACAGTATGGACTCTTGGATATTTATTTTATACCGTGGGTTATAATCCAATAGTAATTTATTGATTTTGTTGCTCAAATTGTTCCAATTTTGCCATTAGGTCCTTCAGTTGACTCCTGTGTCCCTTTGGCATGCACACATCATTGCGGAGTTTTATTTATTTATTTATTTGTTTTTTTTTGTTTTTTGTTTGTTTATTTATTTATTTATTTATTTATGAGTCTTTCCTTACTTTCTGGTACCCCAAGATGCCCCAGGCTCATTTTACATATTTCCTGCCCCAGTTCTAGAATCAGCCATTTTCCAGGAAGCCCTAGTTTCTTTTACTGGAAAATGGTATTAGAAACCAAGATCTAGAAGTTAGATGTGCTTGTGCTACTGTAATATCATTGTTTCTAGGCCCTGTCAGCTGACAGAGCAAAGAAATCTATGTGTTATAGTAACTCATGTACATATACATGTCTAAGAAATATTTCTATATGTAAATTTCTGTATCTATATTAAGCTAAAAATGAGTTCATGCTGATGACTCCACCTCAAATCCATTACCACGTGTATCACTCTAGCCTCCTCCCCTTGCTCATCTGGAACCTTCCGCTCCAAAAGTGAGACATATGTCTTCCACTACTCGCCATCCGTTCACCTAATTGTTCAATTTCAGTATACATGTATGACAGTCTCCGAATTGTTAACCCTGCCCCATGGGAAACAACTTTATCAACTGAAGTAAAGGGCTTATGTGAAGTGTTTTTGTCTTCAATTTTACGACCCATTTCCAAAGTTACTTAGGTCACTACATTTTCCATACATTTGTAATATAGTTAGGTTAATTTGTCATATTCTGCATTTCATTCTGAGGTTCCCCCAACTATCAAAATGAGTTTTTAAAATTCGTATTCATTAAGGTTCACTCTATGTGCTGTAAAGTTCTATGAATGTTGACAAATGCTTAGTATCATGTGTGCACAATTGAAGTATCACACAGAATTTTTTACCATCTTTCAAAAAAAACCCCTGTTTTTTGTGTATTCCCCCCTCACCCTTCTGGCAACCTCTCAACTTGTTATCATCTCTAGAGTTTTGCCTTTTGCAGAACGTCATATAATTGGACTCATATAGTATGCAGCCTTTTCAGACTGGCTTCTTTCACTTAGCAATATATTAATACATTTAAGACTTACCTATGTCTTTTCATGGCTTGATAGTTCATTTCTTTTTATTGCTGAATAATATTCTATTGTCTGGGATGGAATAATATTCCATTGTCTGGGTGTACCAAAATTTGTTTATCCATTCACCTTTTAAGGGATAGTGTGGCTTCCAGATTTTGACAACTATGAATTAAGGTTCTGTAAACATCTGTATGCAGGTTTTTGTGAGAAGGTACATTTTCACATCAACTGAATAAATACCTAGGGACATGATTTCTGGATATATGGTAAAACTATGTTCACCTTTGTAAGAAACTGCCAAATTGTCTTCCAGAGAGTCAGTCCCACTTTGTATTCCTACCGGTCATGAATGATAGTTACTGCTGCACCACAATCTCACCAGCAATTGGTACTGTCAGTTTTTTGGATTTTAGTCTTACTAATAGATGTATGATGGCATCTCATTGTTGTTTTAATTTGCAATTCTCTAATGAGAAATGATGTTTAACATCTTTTCATATGCTTCCTTTCCATCTATATATTTTCTTTAATAAATTGTCTTCTCAGGTCATTTGCCCATTTTTTAATTGGGTTGTTTGTTTTCTTTTTGTTCAGTTTTAAGAGTTCTTTGTATATTTTGGACACAAGTTCTTTATCAGATCTATGTTTTGCAAATATTTTCTCCCAGTCTCTGGCTTGTCTTTTCATTCTCTTAACAGTTTCTTTAACAGAGAAAATATTTTTTAATTTTTACAAAGTCCAATATATCAATTTTTTCTTTCATGGATCATGCTTTTTGTGTCATATCTAAAAATCAGCACCAGATGCCAGGTCATGTAGAATTTCTGCTATGTCTTCTTACAAAAGTTTTACAGTTTGCATTTTAAATTTAGATTGATGATATATTTGCATGTGTCTAGGTTTCCCATAGAAAGGTCTGTGTCTAGGTTTATTTTTTTCTTGGACATTCCAGCACCATTTGTTGAAATTCTACCATTTCCCCATGAAATTGCCTTTGCCCTTACTGGATTCGCTCCAACTTCTGGTTGGAAAAAAAAAAAAAAAAAAAGAAATTGCCTTTGCCCCTTTGTCAATGACCATCTGATTCTGAAGGGCCATCTGATTCTGTTCCATTGATCAATTGCCTATTCTTCACCAATACCATATTGTGTTGATTACTCTTGCTTTAGCATAACTCTTGAAATTGGGTAGTATGTCTTCCAACTTTATTCTTTTTTTTTCAGTATTATGTAGGCTATTTTAGGTCTTTTGGCTTTCTATATAAAGTTTAGAATCAGTTTATCAATATCTGCACAATAGCTTGCTGGTATTGTGATTAGGATTGCTTTAAATCTCTTCATTAATTTCAGAAGAATTGAGATCTCCCAATCCATGAAAATGGAATATCTTTCCATTTATTTAGATTTTTTTTATTTATTTCATCAGAGTTTTGTAGTTTTCCACATATAGATACCCTATATATTTTGCTAGATTTATATCTCAGTACTTCATTTTGGGGGGTGCTATTGTAAAGTATATTGTTTTCAATTTCAAATTCCAATTGTTTACTGCTGGTATATGGGAAAGCAACTGACTTCTGTATATTAATCTTGTATCCTGTGCCCTTACTATACTTACTTATTAGTTCAAGAAGATTTTTTATTTGTTGATTCTTTGGGATTTTCTACATAGCCAATCATGCCCTCTGTCAATGAAAACAGCCTCAATTCTTCCTTTACAATCTGTGTAAATTAAATTTCATCTTCTTGTCATATTACAGCAGCCAGGACTTCCAGTATAATGTTGAACAGAAGTAGTGAGATAAGACATCCTTGCCTTATTCTGAGTCTTAGCAGAAAGCATCTAGTTTCTCATCATAAGTAGCTATAGATCTTTTGGTAAATGGTCTTTATCAAGTTGATGACATTCCCCTCTATTGCTAGTTTGCTGAGAGATTTTATAATGAGTGGGTGTTGGATTTTTTTCAAATGCTCTTTCTGCTTCAATTGATATAATCATATGCTTTTTCTTCTTTAGCCTATAGCTATAGTGGATTACATAATTGATTTCAAATTTTGAACCAGACTTGCATGGCTGGAATAAATCTCACTTAGTTGTGGTGTATAATTAGTTTTATGCATTCCTGGACTTGATTTGCTATTTTGTTGAGGCTTTTTGCATCTATGTTGACAAGAGATATTTAACTTTAGTTTTCCTTTCTTGTAATGTCTTTATCTGATTTTGGTATTTGGAAAATGCTATTCTCATAGTGTTTCAGGTCAACTATATCCTTATTAATTTTCTGCCTTCTTGATTTATCAATTATTAAAAGAAGGATGTTGAAGTCTCCAACTATAGTATTGGATTTGTCTATTATTCTTTCAGTTTTATCAGTTTTTCTTTATGTATTTTGATATTCATTATTATTAGGTGAATACACTTTAAGGATTGTTATGTCTTCTTGGAAAATTAACCTCTCTGTCATTATTATGCTCCTCTTTAACCCTTGATAATTTCTATTCTTCTGAAGTCTGCTTTGTGTGAAATTAATACAGCCACGTTACCTGTCTTTTGATTAGTGTTAGTATGGTATATCTTTTTGCCTTTTATGTTAACCTATCTGAGTTGTTATATTTAAAGTGGGTTTCCTGTAAAAAATATACAGTTGGGCATTTTTTAAAAATCCACTCCAACAATTTGTGTCTTTTAATTGGTATATTCAGACCATTCATATTAAAATTGTTTATTAAAACAGTTGGCTTAATTTCTACCGTGTTTGTAACTATTTCTTATTCTCTGCATTATTTTCTCTTTTCCTCCTCTTTTTCTGCCTTCTATAATTTTAGTTGAACATTTTATAAGATTATGCTTTACATCATGATTTAAAATGTCAATTATATTTCTTTTGTTAAGTTTTTTAGTGGTTTCCCTACAGTTTCCAACATACATTTTTAAGTACTCTAAGTCAACTCTCAAATAACATTCAGCTGCTTCAACTGTAGTGCCACCCACTTATAAATACTTATAACAGAGTATTTCTAATTTCTCCCTTTTGTCCCTGTTACATTATTTTCATTTATTTGATTTATTCATAATTCACAATCACCTAATACATTGTTACCATGTTTATTTCAGATAAACATTTTTCTTTTAAATCAATTAAGAGTAAAAGAATACAATATTTTATTTTACCTTCATTTATTTCTTCTCTAATTCTCTTCCTTCTTTAATTCTCTTCCTTTCCTTATACAGGTCTGACTTTCTGACTTATATTATTTTCCTTATCCCTGAAGAACTTTCTTTAACATTTCATTCAGAGAAGGTCTTCTGGCAGTCTCTTGGCTTTCGTATGTCTGAGAAAGTGTTTATTCTCCTTCACTTTTGAAGGATAATTTCACTGTATACTGAATTCTAAGTTGGTGAGTTTTATCTTTCAACACTTTAAATATTTCTTTCTACTTTCCTCTTGCATAGTTTCTGACGAGAATTCCACTGGAAATCTTGTTCTTGTTCATATATATAGATAAGTCGATTTTTTCCCTCTCTGGCTTCTCTCTAGATTTTCTTTTTGTCTCTTTGCCATTTGAATATGCTATCCCTAGGTGTTGTTGGGTTTGTTGTTTGTTTGTTTTATCCTGCTCTTTATTCCCTGATCTGTGGTTTGACACTTATCTTTGATTTTGGAAAGTTCTTGGCCATTATTTCAAATACTCTGCTGCTATTTTCATTTTTCTCTTTCCAGTATTCCAATTACACATATATTACAAGTTTTGTGATTATCCCAGAGTTCTGTTCCATTTTGTTGTTGTTATTTTTTCTCTATTTCAGTTTGGAATGTTTCTATTGTTCCATTTTCTATTGATCCCCGTGATTTTTTTCCTCAGATGCATCCAGTCTACTTATAAGCCTATCAAAGGTATTTTTCAATGCTGTTACAGTGAATTTTTTTATTTCTAGAATTTTCTTTTGATTCTGTCTTAGCGTTTCCTTTTCTTCTTACATTATATATCTGTTCTTGATATTGTATGGTTTTTTCCATTAGAGCCTTTCACTTATTAACCATAGTTATGTGATTTTGCTTGCCTTATAATTCCAACACCTGTGTTCTAGCCCAGCCTGGTTCTAATGCTTACTTGATCTCTTCAGACTGTGGTTTGTTTTTGCCTTTTAGCATGCCTTATAATTTGATGTATTGGGTAATAGTAACTGAGGTAAATAGGCCTTTAATGTAAAGATTTATGTTTATCTAGCTAGGAGTTGGGCTTTGTTTAATGTTTGCTGTTGACTTAGGTGCTGGAGGATAAAGCTATTATCCTTGTTTTTGTCTCCACTCATGGATTTGGGATCCCCTAAAAACTTTTCCTCAGGAAGAATCGGTGTCTTCCAACTCTTTTAGCTGTAATTCACTGTCCTTATTCATTATTACATTATGTTGGTACGGTGGGCAGTTGTGTGTGGGAGAAGCATTCTGTAATCTTATGATTAAATCTTTGCCTTTTAGTCTGGCTGTATCTCTGAGCTGTGACCTTCACAAGTGTTTTTCCAGTGTTATACCTTGTTTTCCCACCTTACATGACACAAGAATTCTAGAGGGGACCAGAGTGGGAGGAATGTCCTTCCCACTGGGATAAGGCTCTGGTAAAGTCTTTTCTTCTGCAGAATAGGACTTTGTCATACAGAACACTTTGGGAGTATTTCACAATTACTACTCTTCTTCTCCCCCTGCCAAACTATGATGGGAATATTTTGGATCATCTTTTGAGGGCTCTCCTGAGAGTGTAGCCCCCAGCACTTATTCTCAGGCTGGTCTACTTTCAGCCTCCAGCAATTCATCAGAAGTACCATTTCAGAGTTCCTACCAGCTGATAGGTCTAGCTGCATCTGCTCCGTGTAAATAGATCTCAGCTGTGACTCTGGATTCACCTGTCTCCCTGGTTTTCAGAGCAGCAATTTGCTCTGCAAACCTAGTTCTCTAAGGCATTTATTTTTAGGTTGTTCAAGTTTTTTTTTGTTGTAAGCATGGAAGTGACAACTCCCAAGCTCTTTAAGTATCAGGACTGGAACTGAAAGTCTCCATTGAATATTTAAGATAAAATTTTCAATACCAATTTGCCTATCATCTTCTTAACCTGTGGTCCATGGATCACTTCAAAATGCATGCAAATTTGTTAAGCACATGTATGTGTACTTTTCATAGGTATCTAGAGCTTTTATTAGATGCTCAGAGTGTTCTGTGACTTGAAAAAGCTAAGAACTACGTGATAGAAAATATTTCTTTTTATTTCTGTATGTAAAAATACAGCTCAGGTCCCCAAGATAGGAATAATGAGAAAACATAAAGTACATCTCTTTTCCTTTCACTTGAATATCTTTGATTAATGGATATAAATTCTAAATTAAAACACAATATCTGCCCTACATGTTTAGTTCGTGAAAAATTATCTTGCTTCAATAGTTCACCAGGTAATTTTGACAACACAATTTGCAATTTGGCTTTAAATAAATTCATCCAAACACAAGGAAAACTTTTTTTTTATGATATAGTATTTGAAGAGCAGACTTGTCTAGATGCAGAACTAATGCAAGATTCTAACAAGGCAAAGAACATACTCAGTGATTTTTTAAAAAACTTTTCTAAGAGACAAAGACTTAGCTTCATCTGTTCATATAACAGAGTAAGCTAACAATTAATTCCAGATTCAATGTTGGAGGTCTCTCTCATGCTATATGCTATATAAATACTATTCACAATAAAGCATCAAGATAAAAGATTACTTTTAATTTTGTACTGCTGTGTAAATCATTGTACTTATTTTCAAGGCTGATTAGATGGTATTATAAGCAAAGGTGAAAAAGGAACCTACATGTGAGCATTAAATTAATGTACTTTTTAATGAAAAGAACATTATGGTGGCAATATCAAATCCCCAACTGTTCTCTGTCATCTCTCACAGATAAAAAGGAAAAGAAGTCCCACTGTTTACAGGGAGACGATCCTGTGGGTAGGCCATCACTATTTTGCTTTTGCTCAGTATTTTACATTATCATCAGACTTCCTAACAGTAGTCTCAGAAAGATGAAAGTGGACTCTCACTGAGAATTCCACACAAATGGATTAATTTGCGTCGCCATTTTTGGCATGTTGCCATGGATACAGCCATCTGAAGGCCTCAGTGCAGCTGTGAGCTGATTGACGGTCCATTCACAGTGTAAGTCTTTGCAAAGCCGGTCACATGAAAGGATGCTCATTAGTGGACAAAGGCCTTACATACACATGTCGGTGATGCTTCAAAGGCTGAATATTACCTCTCAGTAAATCTGACCTTCATGTCAATATCACTAATGAAAGTTGAAATTACACTATGAAAAAATAATTCAAAAATGGAGAGTTAACATATTTATTTGATATCTTTATTTTGCTTTCATTCAAATCTAGCCGAAAGATAGTGGAATGAAAACACGAACAGAAAATAGTTTGTGTTATAAATCCTATATTTTTCTTTAACAATATATCAAAGAACAAAAAGTTACTTCTCATTATAAAGTACAGACTGGTATATACTTAGATTAATAAAGGGAATAATTTCTGCCATTTACTATGGAATGGAAAAAAAGAACAAGTTTTAGACAAGTACACTGTGAAGTATCATGTTCACATTTTACATTGTTAGACACCTAAGTGTGCAAAGAGGTAGCTTAATTTGTACTTAAACTCAGCTCATGAGACCCTTGGTTATAAAATGCCTTCCTCTGATGTATTCAAGGTAATTCTGGCAACTCTGGTTGAACACTCCGGGGTGTCTACTCTGTCAATTCAGGATGCCATCCACCTCGCACCTCTGACTCTCTTCTCCCTGGGTGTGATCTGGGTTTCTGAGGGGGCTCACACATGGCCTTGTTATCAAAGGAGAAAAGACTGTCTTCTTCCTGGCCTCTCTGGCCCCTGAAGACCTGTCCCCCTGGCCTTGAGCATAGGCCTGGGTCTTGCTGCCTCTTCTGCTGACAGTGACATCCCCACATAATACCGGTCATTAGCTCCAGTCTCCTCCTCAGCCCCCATGCCAGCCCCGATGTCTGTCTGCTCAGCCACTTCCGTGTGCTTCTAAAGGTGTTCAGAAATGCTTGCCTGCTTTTCCCATGCCACAAGAAGATGCCTGAGGCTCTGTGAGGCTGATCTCAGACTTGACTACATAGACATCCCAGTACCCGAGACATAAAGAAAGAAGGTTTTTAACTAATTGGACACAGAGAAACTTGGTCAAACTTCATGGAATCATGGCTAGCTTTAACTCTTCACGTGGTGTCTCATCTCATGAGTAAACGACATGTGAAGCTGATTTTGACACTTTGATGTTATGTAGCTATAAGTCTCCCTTTACTTCTATCAAAGGGCCAGAAATAACAACTCCTTCTGGACTTTCATCGCTCAAGATTCCCACTGTTTTCCTTGAATCAGAATCAAAAGACATCATTTGGCACATAACCCATGTATAATATAAGCTAAGCCGTCAACCTGACAGCATAAAATGAAACTGAGACCCTACTGTCCCTTCCATTGCTGATAGATGTAGTAGGATTTACTATTCTTCCCTTTCTTTTTTGGTTAAATTGGGCAGATAAACCAAAACAAAATCAACACTTTGGAACTGCTTATTTGGAAAATTTCATGTGAATTAAAATTTTAGCACATAAATGAACCAAAACACTGATGAACTGTGGAATATGGGAATTTGCACACATTTGTATAGGTGCATCCTAAATGGAAATATTCTTTGTTAAAATAGTCTGATTAATCCATGCCAAAGCAGTGGAATTGGGGAAAAATAATGTGAATCACATATGGGAATAAATTGTGTAGGTAAAATGTGAGGCTGGTTGGGATAGTGTCATAAAATAAATCATCACATAGAATATTTACATTTCATGTCTATATCAGATGTCACTATTTGTAAATTATCCAAGTTCATCACTCAATGGTACAGAAAGACACTGGGAAAGGCTGGGAGAGGGTAGAACCAGCTAAGGACTGTAAGCCACGTGACTGGAAGGAAGGACAATTATCAAGGAGAAAATAATTCTTAACAGAAAGAACCTCAAATGGCAAAACGAAGAGTATAAAGTACTTGACTAAAAGAGAGCGATTGCTAGGCAGTTTAGAGAAATATAGAACTTAATTTTTAATTAAGTCTGGTTTATATCTGTTGTAAAGGCCTTTTTCATTTTCAACTTCCCTTTGGGTGATAAAGATAATATCAGATCTATTTCTTTTTTTTTTATATATTTGCATTTGAAATTCAATGGTAGTTAATTCTGAGGTGGTATTTTGATCAGGAAGTAATAGAAGAGCCTTTGTATTCAGTTTTCTGTGAAACCTCAGTCTCAAACCTTTGAAAATGAAAAGTGGCTAAGGAAAGATAAAAATTCTCAGGCCTTAAAAATATTAAATAAAGGAAAGAATGAACAAACAACCATTTGGAAAAAGTTATTTCATTTATAAGAATCATTGCTATTGATGGAGAGATGGTAGACCCAGGGTGTTTCTTGGGTTTGATTTTGCAAATATATGCAATTAGGGAACAGGAACAAATGAGCTAGTTATTGTTAGAAGAGAATTAAGCAGTCTTTCATCTTAGTAAACCCACAGTTGGCAAATCTCTGTGTATATTTTAAAAGTCTGAGTTTATTTTTCTATATAAGAAACATCTTAGGTGTCAAAAGTACTTCAGGAAAAATCACAATTAAAAAACATATCCTCCTGGTGGAAAAGTTACACATTAAAGATAGAAATACATTGATCTAGATTATTGTAACCATGTGGATAAATAGCTACTAATTTTACTTTTGGAATTTTTTTATTGTTTTCACCTTCAGTAAAGCAGGATTTCAGTAATTTTGTTTTCAAATCTATTTTTCCAAATGACAGTTATGAAATCTCTCTCCTTTTTTTTTTTTTTTTACCTTTCATCTCATTTATCAATATAAAACATATTGGTAACGGGTTGCCAAATCAATCTTGACTCTAGTGTCATAAGTTTATTAAGAATGAGTATGGAATAGCGTGGGCAGATGGCAATACACTCAGCAGTTACCAGCAAAGCCTAAAAATTTGCAATAATACAACACAAAGTAAATCAACTAGTACAACTTGACAGTGACCTATCTTATGAAAATCTTTACATTAAAAAACTTAAAAATAGAGATCTTAAAATGCTTCACAGATGTTGAAGTCTTACAGGAGACGGAGCCCAGTGACCACCTCAGACATAGCTATGGTGAAGAATAGAAGAGTAATATAGAATGTGTGATTCTGGCACTAACCTCTTTAGCTGAGGCAGATGTGGGATTGACAATCTCGATTGTTAACTGCAACTGTGTCATTAGTGTGCCTCACTTCCTTTAACTTTAAAAAATTAAGAATAACAAAATCCTCTCAGAAATGCCAAATTTATATTTCAGAGTACAATAATGTATACACAACACATTTAAGTGGAAAATTTGACATGTATTATTTAAACGTAAGTATCTGCAAATAATTTGAACCCTTATCGTAGAGCTTATATTCTATATATAATTCTAGGATGTGCCCACAGTTTACTCTTAATTAAATACTTGGCTTTATAATTTTTGGATTTCACAGTTTATTTTTTCCTGTACCAGTCTTATTTTACTTCTTATTGATATACCAAAAAAAACCTACAAACAAACCAGCAACAACTATATTTAGCCCAGATGTAGGAATAGGAGTTAACTTTTCCTGAGTTGTTACCATGTACTCAGCACTACATGCTTTATATGCTTTATCTCATCTAAGGCTCACAGCACATGTATAAGTAGGCACTGTTAGTATCATTTTACAAATAAGCAAACTGAGGCAATAGGTTAATTTTCCCAATGTCTCAAAGCTAAATAAATGGCAGAGCAAAGACATCAATCCAATTTTGATTATACCTCCTCTTTTAGACAATATTTTTCAATGTGTTAGATCTTTGTTGTATTTTTTATTTTATTAATATAGGTCTATTGCTTTATTGGTAAAGAAGTTTCCATAAATTTGATTTAGGCTAAACTACATTTGATTCATTTAGGCTAAACTAAATATAAAAGTTGTTTTTTAATCCATTAACATCAAAGGGCAGCACGGAGAATTTTTAAAAGAAGTGTCAAGTGTCTAAGAGCTGAAATTTGAAGAAACATACGTACACTTGTGCTGACAGTGAAATGGCAGTGCAAAATCCCTAAGTTCCTGTTCTTCATACTGAGGTAGGGTAGAGTGTAGGATAATTTCATGGTCTTATAGTCACCTCTTGTTCCAATTTCCTGTTCCTTGTGAATTCTGAATCACACTCATACCTTGCCTTCTAGATTAACTTTTCCACAGCATTGACCCAAAGAAGAAACACAGTTTGTTCTCTTATTTCCCCAAGCAATATCAAAACCTACTGTGAGTGATAGAATTTAACTGAAGATTTGAGAGGAACAGAGAGAGGGTTAGTAGCATACAGCTGATATTGTTAAAATGAGAATGATGACGTCTTCTGATTCAAGCAATCTGCATATCCAAATTCTTCTCCATTCAATATTCAGCAGTCCTATGAGTGCCTCAATGAGTCTTCTTTGCTCAAACCAGGCAAGGAGGTTCCTTCTCGGCTTTAAGTTTCTCAGACAAGTTATTTACTGCCTCATGTTGCTCCAATCCTGCATAATTCTTACAACAACCCACACAGAGGTGACTCCATGACGATTTGCCTTAAGAAAACAGATACACAAATCATAAATATAATGTCAGCCAATAGAATGTAGTAAAATATTTTTAATCATAATAACAAAGAAGAATGTATTCCAAGAAGGAAAAGATGCTAATTTTTAAAGAATTAATAATTAAAATTAAAAGGAGAAAATCTAGATCACCTCTACAGATTTATACGAAACAAGCATTTGATAAAATATATTTTCTTACAAAAACTACTAGTAAAAAAAGAATAGAAAAAAATGTTTTGAACATGACAAAAAAAATCAATCTACCTCAAAGCAACAGAACTATTTTTCTCAACAGTGGAATCCTAGAAATGATGCTATTGAAGTCTGAAAAAGACAAGGACCATCACTACCATCAATCTTTCTTTAAATTACTCAGAATATGTCAGCCAATGCTGAAACAGGAAAATAAAGGTCACATAAAGATTTGAAAGGAGATGATAAAGAGTATCATTGTTTGCATATCTGTATTATTTTCTACCAGGAAAACTCAAGAGAATAAATTGAAACACTTTTAGAATTAACTAAAGACACTAGTGGCCAACGAAAAATTACATAGAAGTGAATGGTTTAATGCTAATTTGTAAAATAAATTATTCTAAAAATATAATGGCAAATAGTCTCAATAAAAGTAGTGTCCTAGTCCATTCAGGCTGGTGTAACAAAATACCTTAGACAGTAATTTATGAACAGCAGAAATTTATTTCTCATGGTTCTGGTGCCTGGGAAGTACAAGATCACCCCATTTCTCATAGGTGGCACCTTCTAAGTGTCCTTACATGGCAGAAGGGGTGAACAAGCTCCCTCAAGAATCTTTTATAAGGACACTCATCCCATCTATGAAGGTTCTGCCATCATGGCCTAGTCACTTCCCAAAGCCCCACCTCTTAATACCAACACATCGGGGATTAGATTTCAACATGAATTTTGGAAGGACACAAATATTCAGATCATAGCAATTAGCAAGAAGACACATGAAATACTTAAGTAGAAATGTGTAGGACCTAGATGAAGAAAATTCACTTTATGGAGGGACAAATAAAATGCATTGAGTAAATTAAAAAATCACGTTTATAAAAAGATCATGTTCATACATGAAAATATCAATAGTATGAAAATGTCCCAGTGCTCCTTCCCCCATGACTCTAGAATTATAATGTGATATCAATTAAATATCAACCTGAGGATTTTTTGGTGGACTTTTTGTTTGCTTTCTTTTTTTATGCCAATTAAAATAATTTGATAATTAATGTGGAAAAAATAACAACATGTATTTATGTGAACTATTATACAAGTTGCTGGGAATAAAATAATGAACAGGAAAGATACTCTGATGGAGTTTTTATTTATAGTGTGAGAGGCAAAATGTTGAAAAGTACACAAAAAAATTACAGAATGTAATGCCTAGTAAGGTTTCTCTGAAGACAGGCCAAACCTAATTATATAATAACAGGGCTCTCTGGGAAGTAACCTTTAAGCTATAACAAAGAGCATTTAGAGACAGATGCATACATCTAAAAAGACCGAAAATCTACATGTCATAAGTGATGAAAGGTATTGATAATGTTTTTTTTCTTAGTCTATAGGTATTGTTTAAAATTTCTATAATAAATATATAAATTTCTAAGAAAAAAGACATTAAATTATTTTCTAAAGTAACTTAAAGTTAAAGATCATAGCTAAAACATTTGTGAGTTTTTCTAGAGTATTCTTGATATATTTAAGCCATTGGGCTTAAACATCTGTGTTTTTCTCCAGTGTGTTTCAAATTAAAAAATGTATTTAGTCAGTGAATGAATATAGAGGAAGACAATTGAAAAATATTTTTTCATAGTCTATGATTATTGCTCCTTTGCTCTTTGTTCAGAAGCATATGCAGAGTACTCTAAGTACTGAAATATCTATAATCTTTATTTCAGCATTTATATAATCATAATTGTATTTATATATAAATTTGATGAAAAATGCAGAACATTACTAGTTATCTGATTTTTAGAAAATATTCTATAGAATTTTTTGATGTTGTTCCAAAAATAATCTCTGATTCAGTTTGCCACTAGAAGAAATTAATCAGATTGGTCTCTTATAATTATTGATAGCTTTAATTTTCTATGTATGTTTGCTGAAGGGCATTCCCACTTACTAAGCCACAAAAATGCACAGAAAACCTTTTGACTTCATTTCTCTAAAATTTCATCAAAATATGACCAGTGAAACAAACCTTTCTCAAATTAGAATAGATTGAAAATTAGTATTTATTAATAATATTTTTGTCCAATGTAAGACCATTTATCTATTTTTTCTTTCAAAATATGGAGAGTTAACAGATTACCATACAAGATAAAAAGATATAATTTTAAGAAGGATTTTGATACCTACATGAACTGAACTACTTTAAAGATTTTCACTGAATAATTAAAGTCAGTATAATTACCAGCAGATATTTTTTATAATTTACCTAAGATGAAAAATCCTGTCTGAAAAATACACCTTTTATAAATATTACATTCTAATGCCTTTCAAAAGGTGTAGTTAAATAATCATTTTTAAAGATGGTGAATTACTTATATTTTCATATTAATAACTCTTCAAATATAAGCTCCTGTTAAATAGCCCAAGACTCTTCCAAATAAATTTAATGGGTAAAATCCATGACATAATATAGTTCAAATGAATTTCAGCATTAGAAATGCATGAGCCCATGGAAGTTCTACTTCAAGGACTATTCTTGGGAACAATAACTGGCAAATGCCATGAAACAGTCAGTTAGAAGTTTCCATGAGCAACTAAGATCCAAAGCATTGTGGTCTTGGCTCACAGATACCCCAGCAGAAGGTCCTTTCCAATCCATCATGAGCAGAGTCCACTTTATTTTACATGACACTTGTATACTTCATCAAGGGAAATGTTAATCAACAAGCAATCACTTTTATTTCAACATTTAATGCTTATAAAGGATAAGTCACCAGTAGCTTTTCCAAATGATCTCCAGGACAGGAAAGAAGAAGCCAGAATAAGCAATACAAACCTGCTGCCCCACCAGTGACCTTTATCTTGAGCTAGAGTTACTTCCTGATGTAGATGTTGGAGACAGCTCAGTTTGTACGTGTCTTTAATCCAAACCAGCTCCCTAAAATGAGGTAAAGATGAAGCTTTAGATCCCACAGAACCAAAGGAGGGGTGAGATATGATGTGTGCTACTGCTAACTATGGTTCACTAGCACCTTTGGCAGGGTTTTAGTTTTCTCCTCTTGTATACTGTGGGCTCACCTTCTGAGAGTAAAGTGGAGGGAAAGGGCTATGTGCCATTTGTATCTAAATTCAAATATCTTCAGTTCACATTCGAGTTAAAAAAAAATAAAAGCTGAACAAGGAACAATTATTTCAGGGCACAAAAGAGTTTTGTAATGAGAGACTTATCACCAGCAGTTATCCTTTAAGGTCTGAAACAAGCTGTGTCTCTGAAAGTCTTTGTGCCAAACAGGATAGGAGAAAACAGCTGGCAAAATGAGGTTACGAGCACAGAAGAACTTGCTTGGGTTGTGCTATTAAACATATTGATACCTTAGTATGAATTTATGATATAGAAGCAAGCTGGCCTATCTTGGCCGGTTTTCAAGTAAATAGATCCCCGGATGGTCCTGACCTATAACTTGTACCTCATCTGCCTGAGCTTTTCAGAAAACCAGGAACTCCAACACTAAGCCTTCAACCACGAAGCTTCACACAGGGCATGAACATGACAGTCACTTCATAGGTGTTTGTTCAGTAAATTTGCACCCAAATCTACTCCCATTCTATTTTTTATTTCCTCGTAGATTTCATGGAAAAAAAAATAGGGATAGGAAAAAAATCTCTAGGGGTATTTTCCATTTTAATCATCAAAAATACTAAGATAATGGAGAAAAAAGAAAAAGAAAAATTATAAATATATCTCAATTTCTTTTTATCAGAAAAGGAAAGGCTTATCACAGTTGTTTTATGAAGTGTTAGATTTCATCGAATCTATATTCTGGGAAAAGTCACAATTTCTCTTCCTATCATACATCATAGGAAACTAACTGAAGGATCATGAAGGAAGGAAATGCTTTGCAAATATGGTGACTAAGACTTTGTAAGCCTGCGGGACGGCTTCCATGAAGAAGGTGAATGCTTTTCAGAAAGGATTCCAGGAATCTATTTTCATGCAGGAGGGACAAACAAGATGTGGAGAAGAGTCATAACATAGTACAGAGAGCTTGAGGAAAAATTAGAGAGAATGAGAAGCTCTTTAGTAAATAATACGATAGGAAGCAATAGTAGTGTTTTGGGGAATTTGAGCAATCGATACGGTCTCTTAAAAATACTGAGGAACCCAAATAGACTAATATTTGTTATCCCTTTCTATATGCCAGTTGCTCTGCCAGACATGCCATCCCCACGAGTTATGGATTAATTATGAATACTCCCAGGAGGTGTGGATTTAATTCTCACAACCTCACCATGACATATGAATTTGTACCCCCATTTTACATGGGGGCAGACCCATATTCAGAGTCAGTATCTTGCAGAAAGTCACACTGTTATTCAAGACTAGGCTGACCACAATGAGAGTAATGGCCAATTAAAGAAGCGTGTACCCTGAAGAAAGGAAGACCAAGAAAAGTTTGAAGTAGTGGAAGCAACAGAAGAATGTGAATTAAATTGAGGAGCTTGGCTCCAACTCAAGTCACACTGAGCTACTTTCCTTCTCGGGAAAACACTGTGCTCTCTGGCCTGCAGACTCTTCCTCGGGATTGCTCACCCTGCCTGCAAAACCTGACCTTGCCACTTTCTCCCGTGCGGTTCTTTGTCTAATAACTTGTACTCATGGCTTCCTTTGGAAGGCCTAGGCCAGTGCCCCCCAGGCCAGGTAATGTGGCTCTCCCTGGGGCTCCCCCAGCACCATCTGTGCTTGTCACAGTCACCACACTGCCCACGCCACGGCATCATGTCTCTTAATATGTCCGTTTATCCCTGTGGGTCATCAGCATCCTGAGAGGAAGAATTGTCTTTTTCAACCTTTTAACTGTAGAGCTTCATTCAGTGCCTGGGACATAAGTATAAGTTTTGCACATATTGTGGAAAACACTCTGCGATATTAAAGATAAATAGGAAGAAACGTACTCAAACGACATGATCAAGGTAAAAAAATAAGGCAGACCAGGCTTAGAAAGAAGGGTGAAGATACTTTCCTCCATGGTTCTAGGTAACAGGATGGCTTTGCCTTTCGAAGGAGAACAGAAGGATATGAAGGACCCTGTGGTCAGGCAAGTCATGCCGAGTGAAGGGCGTGGTGACACAGAGAGGTGAAGGAGGTTTTGAAAGCCTGAATCATTGTGCCTCATAGTTCTTGACTCATTTGGAAGAAACTTTCCGTTGCACTTGGGATGAAATTCAAGTTTCTTACCAGGCCCATGTGGTCTAGCCCCTGCCTGTCTCTGCAGCTTCATGTCCTATTTCTCTTCCTCTCGTTCCCTGTGTTCCAAACGCGTGGCCTTCCGGCTATTTCTGGAACACGCCAAGCTCATTCCCAACTCTGGCCTTTACGGGGCTGGGCTCCACGTTAACATTTAGGTTATGACGTCTTCCAGGAGGACTCCAGCAACAACAATGTGTGAAAGGTCCCCTGCCCTAACCCCGAGCATTTTCATGCACCTTCAATGCTTATTGAACCTCTGAAATTATATTATTTGCTTGTTCGTTTGATGATTTACCTGTTTTTTTTTTCATCTCAGCACTGGCATTTTAAGCTCCATGAGAGCAGATGGTTGATCTTTTCACTTTTGAATCCCCAGTCTCTGGCACATAGTACATGCTTAATAAATACTTGTAAATGAATGAATGAATTGATCAACCACCCTGTCATTTTGCTATGTGGCATCATCAGTGGGACTGAATAAGCCTTAAATTAATACCTACTATAATAGTCAACATACATTAGTTTATTATATTCTGGGCACTGTTCTAAGTGCTTCACGTATATTAATACATTTAATCTTCAGGAAAACTTATCATTATCCCAGTTTTGCACATGAAAAACTAAAGCACTGAGAGTTTATGGTGTATAGGATGGCATACAGTATAATAAAGTTACACTATAATGTTAAGATACATAAATGACAGCATTTGGCTTTCTAACTTGTCATCTAGCATATGATTTAGTTCCTAAAATTCATTGCTTCTATTTCTTTTGACCTCCTATCTTAGAGAAAATCCTTACTCTTCCTTTAGGATTTAGTGCCTATCTCACAACCACTGTGTATTTTATCTAAGGTGTCACCTGCAACATTAGATGTGCCAACCTTTTTGCTTTCACAGAGCCTTCTACATAATTGTGTTAAAGATCATACCACATTTAAATTGAAAATGTGTATTTACCTGACTGTCTCTCTAACTAGACAGAACTATTTGGGGACAGGGATGTTATCTTGTTGCTCCACTATCATCAATGCCTGTCCTACCACCAAACACAGAGTAGATTCTCAGAAAGCATTTTTGAAATTAAATGCTACCATTGTTCATAAGCTGAGAAATTTTAAAACTTGTTTGTTCCTCCAAACTTAAGAATTCAAGTTTTCACCAGTTAAGTAAATTTTCTAAATGATTAATCTTGAAATGACTAGAATTTGATCAAATTTTTTTGTTTTTATTATAAAATAATCAAGTTAATTCAGACATATATTTCATATTTTAATCAGGTGGGACACTGGCCTCCTGCAAACTATCTATTGGCCTTAGAAATGTACATAAACTTGACTTTTTCCTTAACCATGTTGCAAAAGCATACCCATGGGGTCTTGAATTCTCTTCACCTATAAGTAGTAGCTCCTTTGGCTACTCTTTCGGGTCACTTTGTAATATATGCTTAGTTCATTCTAGATAAGCAACCCTCTAGCAGTTTAGCATTGGGATTTAGTTAAGCAGATAATCTAAAACACTGGATGTTTTCTTAAGTCTTATCCGAATAATCCAAACCTCTGGAGTTTTCTATATTGGGCTAGAAATCTTAGAAGGAGAGGTGTTCTCAAAATATTTTTGAACATAATTTGTTTCTGGCTTTAGCCAAAAATAACGTAAAAGAGATCTGTGGGCATATTAAGGTCCAACCTTAGATTAAAAAAGAAAGAAAGAACAAGACTTGGAGAAAATAAAAGTCTTTGAAAATTCAAAAAATTACATTCTGCCTTGCAGTTAAAACAACCACAACAACAGTAAAACCACAACAGAAGTGGTAAACACATTGGACATTCATCCTTTATTTTAATAGACGATGGTGTGGTTCCCACCCATTCAGATATGAACAGAGTCCATTCAGTTTTCCCTGCCTCTGGCGAATTCACCTCAACTAAGAGCACTAAGAGATGATGACAAGAGTTCCAAGTAGGGCCGGCCTATAATAAGAAACACAATAACAGGAAATAGGTGGTGGTCACACAAGCATTAAAATGTGCCTTAAGTGTGAACTTGGGGGAAAAAAGTGCAAACAAAGCAATGACTGAGGGCAGGAAGCTGGAGCAGTTCTTAACATGTTGAAAAATCAACATGTTGATTTTTCACTGTCAGGCAACTTTAATTGCATCCATGTTCTAGGAGAGATCCCTCAAAAATGTAACGTACCACCTGCACCTGAATTTAGAATCTAGTTTGCACACCTGAAGATAATTTAACATTTCCAAAAGCATTTTAAATGTGTGATTTATTAATACAGGAGCTATTTTGCTTTTAGGATTCTGCAAAAGAAAAGCACAATCTAATTATCTTCACTACATTTGATAGAATCAAATACTTGTTTGAAGTGGACTAGAATTCCAGGAAGCTTGTGAGACCCACCTCCAGCTACATCATTTAGGAACATAATTCCAGGCAAACTAGAGCATAAATAAAACCACAATGCATAGAACTAGTATGAGAAAAAAAAAAGTACCAATCTAGAGTCAATCCCTTCAGAGTCATTTTGTGAGGTTACAGTATTTATTAACTTGCAGATGCTGCAATGTAAAATCCATATAGAGAAAATCTTTTCCGTTTCCCTTGATTTTTTAAATTACATTGGTATCACCTGCCGTGATCATCTGCCCTATTCACTGGGCTATTTCTGCTCTTTGGGCAGTTCCCTAAATTTAAAGTCTGCCCTCGAAGAACGAATTTCTATCACCACAGAAAATAGACAAGACTCTAAAAGTGATTTTAAAAATGGAGCTCAAAACCACCTGAATTGAACAAAATGCATAATATTCTAAGGCAGGGAGGGAAGAGTAAAATAACTCTAGAAGGTTGCTAGTGGTGGTGTTTTTATTTTAATTTTCCTTAATCCTCCATATTCACATCATGATTGTATGGTTGTGTTTACCTCCCCCATCTCTAAATAACTCCTTTTCTGTAGTTCCTAAAAATGTTTCAAATGAAACCAAATGCATTTACAAAATGTGCATCTGCACAACTAAGAGGCCCATTTGTGAAATATGGTGCTCATTACTGATAGCGGAATTGGTGGGGAATTTGAAACCCATTTAGAAATGTTAGGAATTATCTCAGGAGGAGAAAGAACCTTATTTGGACCGAAGCTGTCTGCACAAATATGAAAAGAAAGACTCGAAGTCTAGGCTGCTATTTGTGCATCTTAATGTGCTCCAGTCACAGCACAGTTGGGTGGAGATGGCTCATTCTCTTCTCACTGAGGGGAACAAGGAAAAGTTAATTGAGAACAGTGCAGAAATGTTCTTCCAGCTGCCTGCCTTTCTTTACTAGGAACAGCAGAGAAGGTTAAAAAATCTATTTATGGTTGAAAGATTGCTTCCCCTTCATGCTGCACATACAGTTATGGGTCCCACAAAACGGGTGGCTGCTATCTTCTCTTTTTGAGTTCTTTTGAATCCTGGGAGAGTTGGAAAAACAAATGAAAGACAGAGAACTGTTACACTGAAGGCAGTGAGGAATTTCAGAGGGATGGTGCTGCGTGGAGCTCCTTTCAAAGTGTTCAGAAACTTTATTTCAGCAAGGTTTGGGGGCTGCTTGAGAGTACAGGCTGCCATCATGCCAAACTCCTGGAAACCAGATATGTTTCTGCGGTAAATCTAATCTGGGCCACACATAGGAACAGGTCAAGCCAGATTATATTAGCAGTCTGTCCAAGCCACACTGTGATGTGAGGCATCCTCTACTTCCTGATTCTAACAGCAGTTTGGGGATTCCCAGATAAAGAAGTGTGTCATTACAATCTTGTGGTGTAGAGGTTTAGGATGACATGACTAATCCATAGCAATCTTTGGACTTTCCCTCTGCTGGTCTTGCAGCACTTCTGGGAAACTTCCCAATGACTGTAGTTGGTAATCCACACAGCTGGCAGTGACTGCTCCCTTCTCTGAACTTCTGGATTCACCGTGCTCCACTGGGGATACACTGGTAAGAAAAATCATGCCAGGAGCCTGCACCAAGGGAATATATAAGGGAAGATGAAAGAAAATAAGGTGAAAACAAGATGTTAAACAAATAACATCCAAATAATTACTTTCATTACAATTGTGATAAAAGCTATGAAGAAGTACAGGGTGCTAGGAAAGCATAGATTATATTAATATATTCTCTACCACTCAATCAACACTTAGCATCTGACACTTGATTGCTTTCTATGGGCAGAATATTGCCCTGTTTCTGGCGGGTCTCCTTAAACGTTCTGGGTAGACCGTAAGCTCCTTATGGGCAGGGACTTGACCTGAGAGAACAGTTGTCGAGCAGAAATCCTTGTCAATAGCCATTCAAAAATACATGATGGTTTATTTTTAATTAACTGAATGATTTGAAAGAACACACTTACGCAGCAAAGGGGAGGGGGGAGTATTTACAGCCAAGCTCACTATAGCTGCTGCCTGCCTTGGGTGGGGTTATTGAGAAAGGGAAACTTTTAAGTCTTTATACCCCTCTCAGCTACTGTCTGAAACATATAGGAAAGGAAAAAGGAAAGACTGAACTTTCAAATCCTTCACTTTCTATACTCTAAAGGGTGGGGTCTATAGTTGCTACCCCATTGTTAAACAAAGATCATTCCAGAGCCTTCAGAGATGCAAAGGTAGCAATGGAACTGAGTAGGAGGTAGAAAGTTGAATTTTTCTGCAAAATAAAGTGAGGAGAATTAAGCCGGGTGAAGGAATGTTGGAGATGTAGAGAAAAGAGACTTGGCACCTCCAACTCTTGGTGCTAAACGTTGGATGTTTAAGTGATGCTTTGAAGGAAAATCAAGGAAAACAGGATGTGCTTAACATCTAGGGAGTTTCCATAGGACAAAAACAACCAGATGGCACAATGATTTTGCATACTCCTAACTTCAGTGGAAGCAGGAACTGAGTCAAGGTTGAATCCACCCTCCTCAAGAGCACCACTGGACCTTCCCCCTTAGTCTGCATTCTGGCCCATCCTTGTTCTCTCAACCAGACCTGACCTCTGACAGTACCATTCACTCAGGATCCTACTTCGTGAT
This sequence comes from Daubentonia madagascariensis, assembly GCA_023783475.1. Taxonomy (NCBI): domain Eukaryota; kingdom Metazoa; phylum Chordata; class Mammalia; order Primates; family Daubentoniidae; genus Daubentonia; species Daubentonia madagascariensis. The sequence goes on from JAKFHU010000760.1 coordinate 12,039,869, forward strand.
GGCTTATCTGATGAACTGGCTAGTTCTAAGGTGGCAGTGACCAATGCGCCTCCTAGATAACCTGTTTTCATTTTAATAGAAACATGTAAGATCTTGTCTCAGAGGAATGACTATAATGCTGTGGTCACTGGCAGTGAGGTATTTGATTATGAAGGCCTTCTCAAATCATACCACACAGGCCAACACCTGCTCCGACTATAAAACACTACCTCTGACTATCTCGTTCACCAAAACTCAGCACTGACTCTCCAGGTTCACACCAAGCACCTTGGCAAAGCCCCAAATGGTATCTTAAATCCCTGAGCCATCTTCCGGCTGCTAGAAATAATGTTTCTCTTCTGTACAGCATAAAGAAAATTCAGTTCAGGAATCACTGTCAGTGAATATTCAAACTACATGCAAATCAGCCAAGTTTATTCTTCACTTTGCTTCTTCTTCAAAAAACATGACAACCACCACAAGAATTTTCCATAATTCTGCCTACAAAGCTCTCCAGAAATAGAGCATCTATTAAGTTGGCTTTCAGAATGTAATATTAGAAAGATCAAGTCTTTTTAAAACCACAAAGAGAATAAAGTTGCAGAGCTTGGTATTGTCAGGGCAGAACTCCAGACTCCCCACAAGGTTCAGCCCTGTAGTAATAGTTGTTCTCCTTTTCCAACTTGGCTCAAAACTACTAAGACCTTTGCTGCACACATAATGTTTATCGTTTTTCTCCCCCACTGTTATTCATGACTGAAACTGCTCTAGAAGGCAGGTGTGGGAAATGAAATATTCTTGAAATATAAGGTAATGATAACCATTAGATTTGAAGCTAAATTTTCTAACCAGGACTTAAATCATTTAAACTTCATATAATTTCAGAGAGCATCTTTTTTCTTAAGAGAAAAAGAAAACACCTGGTACATTATTTTGGTGGATTCAAACAGAAGGAACCAGAGGAAATTATCTTTGACTGGCAGTGAAGATAAGTGGTTATATATTTTAACTGTGGAATGTGACTATTCCTTGTAAACCCTGAATGGCAACTGCCCTTTGCTCCCCCTCCTCTTCTGGAATTCTCTCTCTCTCTCTCTCATACCCAGTTGAGAAATTAGAATATATTTCAGTTCTAGCTTAACTTGCTCAGATATCAAATACAATACAACTTTTCCTTAACGTAGCACCTTTTACTTATTAAATTAAATTGGAACAAATAGTTAAGAATTCCTTGGATGGCTATACAAAATAAAGGTGGCTCGTGGGGCATCAATGTTGTCTCTAGTGAGATAAAAATGAACCTGAACATGGAAAAGAAAAATTGAGACCAAGACAGGCAAAGACCTCATTGAAGTAAGGATGTAATTCACTTGCCTATTACTTTTTAACATGGAGCAACATCTAGAAAGCAAATAAATGCCCATATAATAGGATGATCCTGTACACTGAGAACCTGACCTGACTATGGCAATCCTAGGTACATTTGTGATGGCAACTAATTAACGTAACGTCTCTCTAATAGATATTAGAATGATAAGGGAGATCTCAGCAGTTTTCAAACTGTGCTCTAGTACCACTGCCCGCTTCAGGGCGTAGTCCAAGAAGATGGGTTTCTAGCTCCTTAATCCTGTCTCCTCGGTGTCATCATCTACTTCGGTCTACTTTATATTTCACACATCAGCACCTTGAACGGTGCCTAGTACGTAGTTGGTACTCAATGAACATTTGTGGAATGAAAGAATAAATTAATATTTGTTAAAAGTTGAGATTTTGCTTATGATTACATATTTGAAGGACCACTGTTGAAAGAAAGCAAGGAGGGAAGGAAGGAAGAAAAAGGGAGAGAAATAAAAAGTTCGAATCACCCTGATTGAGTCCAACACCCAGAGGGGTGAAATATCTCACCCAAAGTGTACAAGAAGTTACTGTGTAAACCTAGCCCCCTGCCTCTGGATGTTCAGAGGTTCACAGCATAGCCAACTGTTCTTAATCTTCTCTTCACGTGGTTATAGCTCAGGTAATTCAATGCTATGTCACCTTTGTTCTGCCAAGGAAGCTCCAGATTTGCCTATATCTAAATCATCCTTACCCTGACTCAAGCACTTTGGGATAGAATTACAGTCAGTGATGTGGTAAATTGGGAGACAGAGAAAGTAGCTTAATACAGTTTTCTATCTATGGCTGCTTGAAGACCATAGTCCATAAACCTTTAGCTTCAATGAAACAAGAAGGTCTGAAAAATCACAGTCATGATTTGAGTGCCCTTCTCTTATTTCGGCTTCTTTTATCTCTTGGTTCTCTAAGTTGTGGAAGCGCAGGGCTAAATCCCCTAACTCAGAGCCTGTGGGGGATGTTTTCATTCTAACTCAAAGAGGAAATACCAGAAAGACCATGAGGGAGCTGGTCCCTGAGAGGTTTCTAGCCCGGGTTGCACACCACCCCAGAGACTGAAGTGTGTTGGATAATACTAGGAAGAAAATTAATACTCAATTATGGGCTTTTACCCAAATAAATCCCTTTCAAAATAGTCCATTACTAATGTTCAAATTTCAGTTAAGAACTATCTGTAAACCTCATATCTTTCATTTATCTCTCGTTCTTCTTTAAATACATCTTTGTCTTGATTAGGAATTAGTTCTTATTAAATGATCTTAAAGTGATTACTCTTATACCAATGTAATACCAGTCACTAATTTGCTAAATTGCTAGTTGTATAAATAGTAACCCATATTGAACATGCATTTCCTTTGTCACATCTCAACTTATCACGATGTCAATGCAATGAAATTAGCAAACAATTGACGTTAATGACTTGGAGAATCTGTATTAAAAAGAAAAAGTTGTCATGACTCTTAAAACTAGAAATCAAGTATGCTTTTTTTTGGATGCTAGGAGTTTTAAAGGCACCAGTGTTTCCTTACAAATGTCATTTTTAAAAGAGTTTAGTCATGCAAAAAATACTAGTTTTAAATGGTGCTTCCCAGATTTCTAAATATTCTATGATAAAATAAATTAGCCTAGTCTGCAGTTTAAATTACGTGAAAATAATGTGAAATAAAAATAATAGTAAATATAAATGGGAACCTAAAGGAAGTAAGCTTTTGGTGTTTTAGGACATGGGATAACAAGTTATTGTTCAGGTACACATTTTACCAGTGTTCTCACCAAATTACTCTTGTTCATAGATTGTGTATCTTGGCTAGACAACTTTTGAGAAAAGGAAACTCCACTTTACCTCTGGATCCAATTTTCCAGTATAATGCGTTAGTACAAAGTATACCAATGTTGACCTCACTCAGTGCCAAGAAGTTAAAATTATGCTATTAAAGTTACAGCAGAAACATTTGAAATTGCTTAGCAGAGGATTCACTTGTTTCTTTTTTTTTTTTCTCAGCAGGAATGAGTGCTGCCTTTTGCAAGCTGTTCTCTGAGTTTTTATTAAACATCAACAGAAGTGCAACAATATGAAACAGAACTTCAAACGTAATCACTGCTGTTAGCTAGAATAACAGGAACAACCTAGGAGTTAGACAATAGTTCCTGTGCCAGGTCCTCAAGTAATCTTGATGCAGAACAGACTGCATGAAAATCAGGGCACTTACTTCACTGAACATTCATATACTTCCCCTCTTCAACCCCCTTCTCACACCACACACACGCACAAACACACATGCACATACACTTTGCTTGGTTTCCACAGTATTATGTAAACCGAAGGAATTATAAAACCATCTGCAATGCACAGTTTCTAATATTGATTAACTAAGCATTCATCAAACAGGCCTCCTGCTAAGTGTTGCAGATATAGCAGTGATCAAGGCATAGTCCAACACTCAGAAAACTTAGAGTTTACTATATGTAGATGAAATGAGGCTCTGGGGAGAGGGATGCAGATTTAATAGTGAATGGGTAATTTCAATGAAAAAACCGAGTTATCTAGTTGGGGTTCTAAGAAAAAAGATGGGTACATGATAGCATGTACACGAAGTAGAACATTCCACAGGAATGTAACAGCATAAAAGAAGGTCTAAGGTTAAGAGAGAGCATAGAATTGAAAGTACTTTGATGTGACTCTAGGGAGAATAATGTGTGTGTGTGTGTGTTTGAAACAAGGGAGAAAAACAGGAGGGAAGGATGATGAAAACACTGACGTGGGAATCAGAGAGGCACATCAGTGACAGCCTTGGATGCTATATAGGGAGAGTATGGACTTTGTTTTCAGAACAATGAGGTCATTGAAAGAATTTAAGTAAGAAATAAGGATGGCCACATCTGAGTTTGGAAAGGGAATTCTAGAGGCAGTATAAGGAATGATTTGTCTTGCCTGTGAGGCCTATTAGGAAACAATTAGGAGAGAGATAATGGGTTTGCTAAAGGAAGGTAGCCATAGAGGGATATTTAAAGAAAGGGCTAATTTAAGGTAGAGTGAAGATGCATGTAATTGACAGAATTTCAGATTATCTGGACATAGGTATAATAGAGAAGGAAAATTCAAGGATAACATTTCACTATATTTCCTGGGCTACCATGCAGATAGTATTGCCATTGATCACTTGATCAACCAACTCCCTGCTGCACAAATTTGCTCTTTCTCTTATACTCACTATCTCACTGAATGGCAACCGTCCAGACAATCTGACAACTTCCATTGTAAGCTCTGCTCTTGTCTGCAGCTGATGATCTGGGCGCAACTTTAATTTTGTAGTCAGAATTGTGCAAGATGAGCCAATTCAGATGTCTTGGCGTTGGCTGTTATTTGTGCTGTTAATCATCGATCCTCTTCAACTAGGGCATGAACCAGATGAATTGTTTCCTCGCAAATGGATGGGGATGGTCTGCTACTGCAGGCTTCATTTTCAACATTGCCTTGTCCCTTCTTAAAATGAGTTATCCATTTTTACACTTCTGATTTCTTTGGGGCATTGTATAAACTTCTCATAAAGCATCAATTTCCCCATTCGTCCACACAAGCTTCACTATAATTTTGATGTTTGTTCTTGCTTCAATTTCAGCAGAATTCATGTCGCTCTTATAGGGGTTCTTTTCAAACTGATGTCTTAGCCTTCTTAGGGCCTCAAACTAGATCCTGTTCAGATATGTTATAACAAGTTAGTACGAGTTTATTTCGGTGCAAAAAAATTTTGAAATCCATGCATAATTTTTTTCATAATATGCATTTTTAGGAGCTTTTTGAAGACCCCTCCTATTTAAATAATGTATTCAATTTAAATAGTATATGTATACAGAATGTTTGTTGTGTAACAAAGAGATTCCCCCAGGGAGTATGATAAGGAAGAGACAGGATTTTTATATCTATTAAAAATTCAGTTCAGTTTATAATAACAGGTACGCAGGCACGGTTTGAAATCTCATGTAAAAGTAATCCAGAGGTTAGTTTGCCGGAACTGGCACAGCACTCAAAACAACCTTCCACAGCCCAGGCTCTTTCTGTACCTCCTTTTGCATTCTTAAAGCCATTGGTTTTCACTGGAGCTGCAGCCACATCATCTGTGTTCCAGGCAAGAATAAGGAGAAGGACAAGTCACAAATGAGACGCTTCACATAGCTGAGTCATCTCCTTTCAAGAGCTTCACGGAGTCTAAGGGAGACCTCGCCAACACTTCCGCTCACATCTCACTGGCCATTCCCATCTGCAGTAACCATGCAGGCAGTGGAGCAACACTTTTAAAGTGCTAAACAAGAAGTGCTGCCAGCTCAAAATTCTCAAGTTCGCACAAGTGTTCTTTAGACATTCTCCGATGAAGGAAAACTAAGAGACTCTGTAACAAGCAGACATGCTCTAAAAAAATGGGAAAAGAAAGTTCTTCAGACAGAGGGGAAACGATACCAGAGTGAAACTTGGACCTTCAGGAATTGCCTTAGTCCATTTGACCTGCTATAACAAAATACCATGGACTTGGTGGCTTATAAACAACAGAAATTTATTTCTCATACTTCTGAAGGCTGGAGAGTCCAAGATTAAGGTGCCATCAGATTCTGTGTCTGCTGAGGTCTTGTTTTCTGGTTCAGAGAGGGTGTCTTCTCCCTGCATCCTTACCTGGAGGAAGGGAAAAGGCAGTTCTCTGGGGACTCTTTTTTAAGGGCATAGACCCCATTCATGAGGGCTCCACCCTCATGACCCAATCACTTCTGAAAGTTCCCACCTCCTAACGCCATCACTCTGGGGATTACATTTCAACATGTGAATTTACAGGGGAACACAACATTCAGACCATAGCAAGAATGAAGAAAGACTAGCAGAAATGATATTAATAAATATCTGTATAAATATAATAAGCTATTACACTTTTTAGGTTCTTTAAAATATGTACAATGATTTGATGACTGAAAACAAGAACTGTAATTAATATTGCCTGATGGGGTTTTCAACGTATGCAGATGTAATACATTTGACAACTACAACATGAAGGAAGGAGGGAAAGTAACCTATACGGTGGGAAGATTTCTATACTTCAAGTGCTAAAATATTAATTCTAAATAGATTAGGAAAAGTTAAGTATGTATAACTCCAAAAGCAACCACTAAAAGAATAAAAAAGTTAAAACATAAATTAAAATGTAAGTCCCCAAAAATATTCAGACAAGTTTATATTATATATTGTTTTGTCTTCTGAAATATTTGGTGAAATTCTTTTTATTCCCAAATGTCTGGTCAAATTTGGGTCTTAAGCTGAAGAAACATAGCCTAACCTCTACTTAAACAAGTTCAAAGTAAGTTATGCACACAGCAAGGAAGTTAACAGAGTTCAAGGGGCCAGTCTCTGTAACTAAGGTTTATAACCTCTGTTGCCCACAACCAGATCCGTGTTTCTGCCTGCTTTCATATATGGCTATGGCAAATAAAATATGACTGATGCATTTGGCTTATTTGTTTTTTCATGGCTTAGCTATAACATTCTACATATTTTGGGGAATAATAAATACTAAGCCTATTACTGATGGAATAATCTTAATAAATTTCAGAGAATGTGTTCAGTGAGATTTTCCATCTTCTAGATTGCTTTCTCCATGCCTTTCCTCCTTCCCATGGTCGGCTCAGTTTCATCCTTTGACTGTCAGCTAAAATTTCAAATCCTCAGTGAGTCTCTCCTAACCCTACCCCGATATCATGGCCCTTTGTTGATAAAATTCATCCTTATTGCTAATTGTAATTGTTGTGTTTATTTTTCTATATTTTTTGTTTTAATCTGACCTAATTACTAGAATATATGATTCATAAGAACCAAGTCTGTTTGTTCTCCTTTATATCCTAGAAACATAACATAGAGTGTATCACTTTGTAACACATATAACGGTTGAAAAAAAATTAATCTCATTAGATTTTAACTTGAAAATAAAGATTTTTGCATGGAATTGTTATTATTCCATATTAATCACTCTGCTTTTAACTTTTCATAAATTGATTTGATATTCTTGCTAATAAGGCAGTTTCTTCCTTCTTTATCAAAACAACAAATATATCATTTCTAAGATTTCATTCCAAAAAATCTGCTTGAACTCTAAGATCTTCAATGGCATGAACTGTGTTTTATTTGTCTCTATCTTTTCAAAGTTTGACACAGCATCTGACACATAATAAGTATGCAGTAAATATTTATTAAAAAGAGAAATAAAAAGAAAGCTAAGAGGGAACTTAGTTTTACTTCATTTAACAGGGGTATATTATTAGAGAAAAAGTATTTTGATTTCAGTGGCTTATTGATTGTTAAAAATATTGAAAATAGCATTTAATAAGGACCAACTAAGCTTTTGCTTATAGTGGATTTTCAATCTCCAGCATGAATTTGGAGGGGGAAAGATGTGTCTGTATGCTTAGAGATCATGAAAAAAAAAGTTGACATGGCTCACAATAAAAAGGTACCACATGGAAAATAGTGTTCTGCTTTCTCTCATTTTATTCTGAAATAGGTAACACTTCTTAGTATCTAAATGCCTGTCACATTATTTTCAAGATCATTTTAAACTGTTTTACAATGTTTATCTTCAATCCTTTATCACCTTTTGCCACTAAGGTATTTAAAATCATTTTAGATGCTAAGAGTTAATCTGGCCCTCACATGCTATAATCTACAATGTCTCATATAGCTTGAAAGTGAGATATTATATGAGAATATCAATCTTAAGTATTGTCAGGCCTACTAAATTGGTGCCTCCTTATCTGCACTTTATGTCAAATCATGCTGAATATACTGAACTTAACATATGTAGTGAGAAGGGATTCTAGAAAAACAGCAATTTCCTAACCTAAACCCTTAGAAGACCAAAATAACAGTAACGATCATGAAACAATTAACATATATTTATGGCATAATAAATGACAATATACTGACTTTTATGATATTTTAAATTAAGGACTTCAAAGAAACTTACAAAATCTACAATAATAGCCAGCTTACCAAGCATAGCATTTTAAATTGAAAGTTGCATAGACTCTTCATATTTTAATTAAATCTTGTGGGCCAACAGCTTTATAAATTGTAAACCAAAGTATATTTTATAGTTATCATTTTTAATATTCCTCTGAGTTTTGAAAATAAATTTGTGTGTACATCTTTATGTATCTGCAGCAGAAATTTAGTTTACAGTATACTATAATTTCAAGTGGTATTCTAGAAGCTAATTAATTGAGGGAATGATATATTCTAAATATAATGAATTATATCTCACTACATTTTTTCCTGCGGAAAAATATATGATATATAAATTAACTAATATATTCATGATTGGTTAGTTTTGCCTAAGGATGTATTTTCATTGGCAACTGTATTCATATTGAAGTAGCTTATGGTAGCTTGAATTGAAACAAATAAGTAATATACTTGGTGTGAATTGGGCTGGAACAAGTACATGCTGGTGAAGTGAATGTATGTCTCATTTGGGCCCAACATCAACAGACAGGAGTAAGTCACAAAATGGTAACTCACAAGAGATATGCCACAAAACATTAGAACATCGTTTTACAAACGGCAAAACAGAAGCTTGGCACTTAAACTATTTCCCCAAAGCCACAACTATTGGAAACAAACTGCCAAAGCTCCTTGCCTCTAATTATTATTATTTTTTTACTTAGGGGGAATCCCCAGGTAAGAGGGAGCTCCTTCTGAGGGCCATTAGAGAGGAAAAGGCTGGCAGATTTGATCTAAGGCTTTCTCCTGGGTCACTGCATGTGAACTGAGTATACAAATCCCACAGCTATCTTGTCATAATGCAGACTCCGATCCAGTAGGTCTGGGTGAAGCCTTCGATTCTGCATTTTGGGGAAGCTCCCAAAGAGTGCAGATGCTGCCAGACTGTGAGATACCCTTGGAGGACAAGGTTCCAGGTGAAAGGAGGGGGACATTCTCTTTCCTACTTCACCAATTTCCTTCCAATTCCCAGGCTTCTTTTCAGGACCTCAGAGCAGCAAATCGGTAAAGGCAAAACGTCACAATAGCCTGAACACAGAAAAACTTTTGAAAAGGAGGAATTAGGTTGACTTCAAAGTGATCCCCAAAGGGAGAATGGATGTTTACTTTAAAGAACAAAGCACACTCACGGAGACTAAAATAAAAGGACAGCCAACCTTTTCAGTTAAGTGGTCTGCCTAGCAAGAAATAACCATCAGATCTTCAGAGGAAAAACAAGACTACACCTCAGGTTTAGACTTAATCCCCTTACATTTCCGTGGAGTCTATTTCACAGGAATACAGTATTATGAACAGAGTGCAGGCCTGAACCCCCCATACCCCCTTCCCCAAATGTCTATCGTAATCCTTTCTTAGCATCTGAATTTGTGTTGTCCAATATTTACATTCTCTGCAAAGGGAATTCTTCTATTCTATGATCTGTCAAGATTAAAAATTTACTTAGGCATGGAACATGCCAAGATGATACATAGTTATAAATGAACAAATTCTTCACCACAGCTGTTTCCAAGTAGGAATGAATATCAGGAATATATAATTCACACATTTTCCATTGGATGGCATTTTCAGATTTCTTGCTACTTGAAATACAAAAGTAATATCCATTAGGATCCATTATTCTTTAAATGTGTTCTTAAAATCAATTGTCAAATCCTCGTCAAGCTTAGGATTCAGGTTCCTGGAATCCAAGCAGCTATAGAGTGAAGTTCTAAGGGAAATAATTGAATTTAGGATTAACAAAACGTGTATATTTCCCCAAACAAAATAAAAATCTGATGTTCTATTAACAGTTGTATGCAAATACTTTTATTTAAATAATTGTAGCAAAAGTAAATTGTATACAATGTAAACAGAAATTACAGATTTGAACTGTGCTCATGAATTTTATGAAAGAGAGTTTTTATTGTTGCTCCATTATCTTATCAAGTCTATATTCTTAAGAGTGGAAAAATGATATAAATTTCTCTGGACGTTGGTCTTTTCAATTTACGTGAACGGTATTTGGAATTCAGAAGAATAGCAGGAAATACTAATAGATTTAGCATTTGGTGTGTAGGAAACCAGACACACTTGGTAATCACTCCTATGTACCTTAATGTCTGAGCAAGCATTAAAAGATGTTTACTTTTTCAGTCAAGTAATTAAGAATCTATTACATTAGAGCACTTCAGAAATGGGAAATTGAATCGTTTTCTTTGCAAGTGGTGGGAAAACGCAGATAGTTGACTGCTGTTGATTAAAGAATCCATAATGAATTTTTTTTCCCTTCTTCCAAAAAGTAGTGTTTATCTCAAAGAGATACTGCAGGCAACAAGAGCAAACAATGCCACTCGGTACACTTCAACTTACAAAATGACTCTGATACATTTACAGGCAGCATCTTTAAAAGTCACCCGCAACCTTATAAAAACAATACTGATTCCATTAACTTCAATGTCAAACTTGATAACCACAAATTCAAAAGGACCATTTAAAGTCTATACTTTCTAATATTAGTGTCCAAAAAAATTGAAGGAGACTAAAAATTACCACATTGTCTATTTTAAGATGTTCTGTTCAAGCATAACTATTTATAGAGAAAATGTAAAATGAATATATCATCTCAGTTATCAATTGCTGCACAACAAAGCACCACAAAATTAAGTGGTTTAGAGCAACAATCATTTTATTTGCACAGAATTATGTGGGTCAGTAATTTGGGTTGGCTCAGGTGGTGGTTTTTCTGCTGTTCTTGCCTGGGTTCACTCAAGTAGCTTCTGTGATGTGGCTGCTCAAGTGGGTCTAAGATGGTGTCCTTGCCCTATCTGTGGTTCATGGTGGCTATTTCCTGGGCCTCTCACTCCACATGGTATCTCATCCTCAAGAAAACTATACTGGGCTTCTTTATATGGTGGCCTCAGAGTTCAAAGAGGGCAAGAGCAGAAGTTGCAAGGTCTCTTGAATCCTCAGCTTGGAAGTGACACAACAACCCTTCTGCCACATTCTCTTGATCATAGCAAGTTGCAAGGCCAGCACAGATTCAAAGGGTGGGAAATGGACTTCACCTCTTGACAACAGGAGGGGCAACATCACACTGCAAAGGGGCACACATGCAGAGATGGGGGGAATTATCACATTCATCTTTGCAAACAATCTATCAGTTATATTTTCAAACACACAAATATGTCACATAATAAAGAAACAAATGTTCATGTGTGTATGGTGTGTCTGTGTGTATATATCTCTTGTAAATGATAATTTGAGATGTATGAATTGTATAAAATGGTGGTGGGGGATGCATGTATGATAGAGGATTAGCAAAGCAATATAGGACCACCCCGTATTTTTTTACTTAGACAATGGATCTTTGGTTTGTGTTGGAGAATCCAAGTGAGAATTGAACTCTATTGTACACTCTGTTAGAGCAGCAGGTATTTCATTTTAATAAAGTGATACATATCTTGCTACAAAACCATATTACTCTTTAGTAATACAGACACACTCACATACACAGATACTCACAGCCTTTGAAAGATTGGATGAGGTAAGATGCCAACAGAATGCTTATGGACTAATCCTCCTTCCTATAATAAACCTTCTCCTTTCCCAATGTCCAATTGCTATTAATTTTTATTTTTTCTTCTCATGTATTAAAAGGTGCAGAGTGATGGCCAAATAAGAAGATCAACAAATCCTTTTTCTTTAAAAAGCAACTATAAAGCTGGATAAAACTGACCAAAGTCATACAACCACCAGACAAGCATTTGTGCTTGAAAAACTGCTGAACTTCATTTTTTCCTGGGGCACTCCCATCTCAGACAGTGCAGAGGTCCTGCCAGGAAGGGACAAGCCACAAGAACCAGCAGCTTCTCTGCCGTTAAAGAGGCTCACTCAACGTGGAATGCAGCAGCATGCTGACAGAAGTGACTTCTTGGAGGCGGATGAGCTGGGACAAGCCAACAACTCTTAGACCAAGGTGGTAGTGAAGTTAGGGCCAGCACATTCCTGGCTGCAAAGAGAAAGGCCACAAGCTACTCACTCATTCAGTACCTCATCTTTAAATCCTCACTCCCACACCTGGCTCCAGGCAAGTGCTGACCTGTTTTCTGTCTCAATAAATTTGCCTTTTCTAGATTTGTCATATAAATGGAATCACACAATATGTGTGATTTTCTTTCTTTTATGTGTGGCTCCTTTCACTTAGTATTTATGTAATCTTTTGAGGTTCTTCCTTGTTGTACCATGTACCAGTAGTTTGTTCCTTTCAATCATTGAATGGTGTTTTCATTGTATGGATACACTACATTTTGTTAATCCATTTACCAACTGACTTAAATTTAGAATAGTTTCAGTTTTTTGCTATTACAATTATAATAATGCTTCTATCTGAATTCACATTTAAGTCTTTATATGGACATATGTTTGCATTTTTTTTCTGGTTAAATACAAAGAAGTGGAATACTCGACTCATATAGTAATTCATTTTCAGCAACTGCCAAACCGCCTTTCTCACAGTCCCGCTAGCAATGTGTGAGGATTCCAATTACTTCACATTCTTATCAATACTTGCTATTATCCACCTTTTCCCCCATTCTAGTGGGTGTGTAATAATATCTCATTGTGGTTTCAATTTTCATTTCCCTGAAGACTAATGATGCTGAGCATTTTTTCATGTGTTTACTGGCCACTTATATATGTTGTTTGGTGAATGTCTATCCAAATATTATATTTTGCCCTTCAATTTTTTTGTCTTGTTATTTAGTGGCAATTTTATATATTTTAGATAAAAGTCTTTTATCAGATAAATGATTTGCAAATATTTTCTCCCAGTCTGATATTTGCCTTTCATTTTCTTATCATTGTCTTTTGAAGTGAGAAAGTTTTAAATTTTTATGAAGTCCAATTTATCCAGTTTTTAAAAAGTGAATTGTATTTTTGTATTATGTCTAAGAATTCTTTGCCCAACCAAAGGTAAAGATTTTCACTTGTGTTTTCTTCATGAAATTTTATTGTTTTAGTTCAGTCTTTCATTTAGAGTTAATTTTTGTTTATAGTATGAGATAAGGGCTTAAATTCAGTTTTTTCATTTGTTTTTGCGTGTGGATATATGATTATTTCAGTACCATTTTTGAAAACACTATCTTTTTCCATTGAATTGTTTCTACCACTTTGTAAAAAAAAATCAATTCAGTGTAAATATAAGGGTTTATTTTTAGATTCTCATTTATGCTCAGTTGAGTCAACTGATCTATGTGCCTCGTTTGTGCCAATACCACACCGTCTTGATTACTGTGGCCTTGCAGTAAGTTTTAAATTTTAGTATAACTCTTCCATCTTTTTTTTTCTCTTAAAAAATTGTTTTGGCTATTCTAGTTCCTTTGAGTTTCCATATTACACATTTATTTCATGCTTGATATTTTCCCACAAGCCTACAAGAGACTGTTCATTTTTCTTCAGTTTTTTCTCTCTGTGTTCTTCAGATTAGATCGTTTCTATTGATCTGTCTTCAAGTGTCCTGATTCTTTTATCTACCCTCAAATGTTCATTTGGGTTTCTCTAGTGAAATTTCCACAAATAAATTTGTACACACACGTATATATTCACTTATTGTGTGTTTTCCCCAGCCTTCCTTTCACTTTTTATATCTGTTATCATTATCATTAGTTCATGTTAATCTTATGTGGCAGATCCTTTTCTAACCTGTTTCTTAATCTTCATTTTCCTTGAAGCAAGAACCTTCCCCTTTGTAGTACCTAAAGCTTTCTTTATGACTCTTTTCAAATAAACTTTTGTTTTTGCTTGCATATAAGTAAGGTGTATAATGTGACACCTTGTACATTTCACTTATACATAGTGAAATTGTTACTACAATCAAGTAAATTGACACATCCACCATCTACCACAATTTCTTTATCCATTCATCTGTTGATGGACACTAAGGGTTGTTTCCATATATTTGCTGTTTGTGAATAATGTGGCAATGAACATGGGAGTACTGATATCTCTACGAGGTGCTGATTTCATTTCCTTTGGGTACTTATATTCAGAAGTGGGATTGCTGGGTCATATGGTAATTCTATTTTTCATTTTGGGGGGACCTTCCATACTATTTTCCATAATGGCTATACCATTTTACATTCAATACAGTAAGGTATCAGCATAAAAACAGAGATATAGACCAATGGAACAGAATAGTGAGCCCAGAAATAAACCCAAGTGTATTTGGTCAACTAATTTCCAACAAGGGCGCCACAAAGACACAATAGAGAAAGGATAGTCTCTTCAATAACTGGTGCTGGGAAAAGTGGATATCTACATGCAAATGAATGAAATTGGACCCTTGTCTTACACTGTACACAAAAATCAACTCAAAATAGATTAAAGAACTAAACATAAGACCTAAACCCATAAAATTCCTGGAAGAAATCACAGGGTGAAAGGTCCTTGACAATGGCTTTGACAAGGATTTCTTTTTTGTATATCACTTCAAAAGCTCAGGCAACAAAAGGAAAAATAAACAATTTGGACTACCTCAAACTAAAAAGCTTCTACACAACAAAGGAAATAATCAATAAAATGAAAAGGCAGCCTACAGATTGAGAGAAAATATTTGCAAACCATATACCTGCTAAGTAGCTAATATATAAAATATAAGGAACTCACACAACTCAATAGCAAAAAAACAAATAACCTGATTTAAAAAAAAAAAAGAAAAAGGGGAAAGGACCTGAATAGACTTTTCTCCAAAGAAGACAAAAAATGGCCAACAGGTAAATGAAAATGTGCTCAATAGCACTATTCATCAGGGAAATGCAAATCAAAACCACCATGAGAGACCACCTCACACCAGTTAGGGTGGCTATGACCAGAAAGACAACAGATAAAACCAGAAGATCAGGATCCATTGAGCCCAGGAGTTCAAGGTCAGTGTGGGCAACATAGCAGGACCTCATCTCTAACAACAGCAACAACAACAACAAAAGACAAGGGATAACAAGTGTTGTCAAGAATGTGAAGGAAGGGAAACCTTCATAAACTTAAAAAAAATACATTTGATATCAAAGTTTTAAAAACAAAGATAACTATTCTGTATGGCATTAATTTTGTAGAATTAAATTTATTGTTTTATTTCACACAGCTTTGTCATGAATATATATGACACTTTTCAATTAAAATAAAACTATTCCTTAAGTGCACTTTGGCAGTATTAAATAGAAGTATAATTTAAAAGCAGAAGTTAAAATTATATTAAATATCATCTCAAGACATACACTGGCCCTCTTAGGCTCAATAATTTTAAAATTACCTTTATTTTTTAAGTTCATCTTGGCAAAAATTTTTTGTTAAAAAATTGTCATTTATGTCCTTTCTATTTGATGCCTCAGTTTTAAAAAAAATTTTATTTATGATTTTAATATAGCCCTCATTGTTCAGAAATCAGCTTGTAGCAAGTTGTTTTTATACATATAGCATGATCTCATAAAACCAATGACCTATCTGGTTTTAGCAAATGTGGGCAAATTAGAACAGAAAGTTCTAGTTTTTTCAAGTAAAAGCAATGGAGAACTTTTTAAAGTATCATTTAATTAATTGTTACCGCATTGAAAAAATACTGAATATGAACGATATGTAAAATTGTACATCTTCATAAATTTGTCAATCAAACAAAAGAAATCACTGTTCTTTATACCCTTTTCCCATACAACACAACCTTTAAAATATTGCTATATTAAACAATAGCAAATTACACCACTTCCCATTTTGTCCAGTAATTGTTACCTAACTTCCAAACCAGAAACAAGCGACGCAAGACATTAACTTTGAGTATACTATTGTTCCATTTTATCATCAAAACTAGAGACATTAAGTTATACTTGAAAAATTAGCTCTCATCACAGAAACCCCTGCTAGATCAAGGAAAGCTCTGCAGACACAGCCATTTTCCTCTACACTTTCTGACAGATACTTGAACAGATTTCCACACCTGCCAAATAAGTCAGATATATCTCAGGAAATAAGCTTAAATTTTTCCATTATTAAGGTTTTTAAAGTATAATTCATCAGACTGATGGGGTCACTAAATATTTTGCAATGTCTGTAAATGTATTGTTGCTTAATTATTATTATTTCCACAACTAACAAAAGAACATACAGTATGAAATATTATTCTGAATTTTAAGGTAAAAGCAGTTGGCCATTAGGAAGACTACATTTTCTTTGCAATGAATAAGGAGCTGAGCACTGTTAGAACCTTTTCAAATGATCTAAATTTGGGACTTAATTTCATGTCCTCCTAGACTCTTGGCACATTGATTCTATATTGATTCTAGAAGCCACTCCCTTCAATCTATTGTGTTTCATTGCTGTATGTCTACCATATGCTGGAAGAGCATTATCAGACAATTTTATAATGACTGTAATAAAGACATTCTGATGATATCCAGATTCTCTTATCACTTTGAAATATAGAGGTCATTTAATTTTGAGACACATGAGTCTAAAAGGCTAATTTATCAAATTTTATTTATTTTTTCTTTTCTCTATGTCTGAGTACATAAAATTCTGATATCTCTCTTCTACTTAAATATTTTCTCAATTTTTTATATTGTTCACCAACAATATTTTCTATTTGAAATAAAAAATAGGTAATAGTATTTCCATGCTAAAAAAATGTAATAGCAATATCGTGTAGCACTTCTTTGAAACTCATTTGCCAGTTGCAGAGTTGAGCTATCATTAGGCTGGAAGAAAATATGAAGTGCCGGAACTTCTCCAGTCTGCCTCCTTTAACATTACCTTGCATCTTAACTCTACCTACCCACATCCTTCTGCAGAGGACAACAGAATGAATAAGGCTTTCTAATTGGATGTCTTTTTATTCTTGTGGAGGAAAAAAAAATCAAAACATGTTTTTATACCACTCAGTGACCCTTGCACTCACACACAGGCACTCTAACTTTCATTTTGTATTGTTGGAGTTTGTATTCCCCAAAATCAAACTGATAGGGAGGCACTATGCAGAGAACAGAGAAACATTCTAACCCTTGGGAACCATATCAGGACTGGGTGTGAAGAAAAGCTGACGGACTGTAAGAAAAGCAAGCACAATCAGCAAATGAACAGATAGGCAGCATGTTATGAGACGTGGTTTGAACAGCAGGCAAAATGGACATATGTAACTTTGGGTAAAAACAAATGAATCATAAGAGTTCATTAGACATGTGCTTCTTTGTCTACAGTCATGTTTAAAGAATATCAAATCAATAAAATGGTGGCAGCAGTATTGTTTTTGATAATCTTATGAATATGGAGAAGGAAAATGCAATAGAAAAAAATTCAGGGGACAAAATTTTCAACAAAACTAGGTTACAAAACACCTCCTAAAACCCCAGAATATGAGTGAGTGGGACCAGATTCTAAGGCTATGTGGGATCAGCAGCTATGCAGAGGCAGGAAAAAAGAAAAGAAAGTTCTCCTTTTAGAAGAAAGGAATTCTGATGAGCCTATAAGCCAGAGTTCAGAAATTGCTTTAAAACATTTATCTCTAAAGGAAAGGGACCACCATCTGAGTAGAAATCTCAGCAAGTAGATTATGAGAATAAATGGTAAAAATGGTAGAAATTTTCAGTCTCCAAATTACAGATGACTACAAAAAGGTCACAGAAACAGTGAAGGGCTGCAGCAAGATCAGAGAATGCTGGGTAAGCCCAAGTTCTCAGGAATTAGAAACTCATGAGAAAATCAACCTTTCACTAAAACAGAGCCCATTTTGAGGAAATATTGCTGAAAATTGAATCCAAATTGGGCAGGCAGGAATACTGGTGGTACGGAAGAGAGAATGTTCACATATTAGTGGGGGGGGGGATGTCCAAAGGAAGTTGACCTCAGAAAGCTTTTTTAGAGGTAATTACAAAGACAGACATTATTTTTCATACTTCATAAGATCCATGATGGGAAAACTCCCAAACACTAAAGGTAAAAATGCTATATTGGTCCACTCACACCCATAACACTACAGCCTCCTTTTAAAAATATAGGAAAACCCATCTCATTTAAACATGAGCAATAGAATATATCTGTAACTAACTGCTATTCAAAAAGAGTGTAAGAAAATAATTACTCAAATAACATACCAACAAGGAAGCACATCAGAAAAATATGTAACTTAATATTTAAAAATTGGCTCAAAAGAATTAATAAAATGAATATGAATATGAATAAATAACATGAATCATAAAAGGAAATTCCAAAAATGATGAAATTTGACAAAGGGAGGATATTAACAAATAGCAGAAAAAGATCAGGAAAGGAAAAAAATTAAGAAATAAAAACTAGACTAGAAGAAACACAAAAGCAAAGAAAAATAAGAGTACAGAAAAATAGAGGTTAAAAAGGAGGAACTTTTTTAAAAATTGAAAGTATAAGGAAAAATATAGAAAAGGGTTTGTGGAAAACAGGTAAACACGGAAGAGAGGCTGTGAGAATACAACATAGGAGTAAATGAAAACTCAAGAATAAAAACAAAGCAATGTAATGAATCAAGCAATGGACACTCTATACTGGGGAAATTGACTCAGAATAGTCAAGACCAAGACACAGCCAAGTAAATCAACTGGACTTTAGAGAAAGAGAAAGAATCCCATAGACATCCAAACAAAAAGAGCATATAATTTGTAAAAGAAAGAATCAAATTAGCCTTAGACTGTTTGACATCAACACTTCATGCCAAATGACAATAAAGAAGCATTCTTAAATTCTCAAAGAAAAAAAAAGTGGATCTAGGATTTTATATATAGCTAACTTACCTTCAAATGCAGATGCCAAAGAAAAATAGTTACATACATGCAAGACTTGGGGGTTATTGTTTTATATGGTCTTCCTAATAAATCTGTAGAAAACAAGCCTTAGACAGGCAATAAATAACTACAAAAAATTCATCATAAAGAAAAGTAGCCTTGAATATAAGTAATTGTAGAACATAGATTAGTTGGGGCCATAAGGGCAAAATATCATAAAACCAAACAGGCTTTAACAATGTACATACAATAAAATTAACAAAAATGGAACCAGGGCAGTATACATGGAAAGTGAAAGAAGCTTGGCAATCGCCTTATGAGAATTAGCTGAAAGTAAAACAAAAAAGAGTCATGTATAAATCAGATATTGAGAGTGAAGAAAAGAAGAAGGAATAAGAGGTCACTGGCTATCATACAGTCACCTTATCTTTGACAAATTCCAGAAAAACGTACACTGGGGAAAAGATTCCCTATTCAACAAATGGTGCTGGGAAAACTGGATGGCCATATGTAGAAGACTGAAACTGGACCCACACCTCTCACCTCTCACAAAAATCAACTCACAAGGGATAACAGATCTAAACCTAAGACATGAAACCATAAGAATTCTCGAAGAAAACGTTGGAAAAACTCTCATGGACATTGGCCTAGGCAAAGAATTTATGAAGAAGACCCCCAAAGCAATCACAGCAGCAACAAAAATAAATACATGGGACCTGATCAAATTAAAAAGCTTCTGCACAGCCAAGGAAACTATCACTAGAGTGAACAGACAACCTACAGAATGGGAGAAAATATTTGCATGCTACACCTCTGATAAAGGGCTGATAAGCAGAATCTCTACAGAACTTAGGAAAATCAACAAGAAAAAATCAAACAACCTTATTAAAAAATGGGCAAAGGACATGAACAGAAACTTTTCCAAAGAAGACAGAATAATGGCCAGCAAACATATAAAAAATTGCTCAACTTCTCTAATCATCAGGAAAATGCAAATCAAAACCACAATGAGATACCACTTAACTCCAGTGAGATTGGCTCATATCAAAAAATCCCCAAACAACAAATGTTGGTGGGGATGTGGACAGATAGGAACACTCATACACTGCTGGTGGGACTGCAAATTAGTACAACCTCTATGGAAGGTAATATGCGATACCTCAAAGAATTAAAAGTAGAATTACCATTTGACCCAGCAATCCCACTACTGGGTATTTACCCAAAGGAAAAAAAAGACATTTTATAATAAAGACATCTGCTCACCAATGTTTATAGCAGCACAATTCACAATTGCAAAGATGTGGAAACAACCCAGGTGCCCATCAATACACGAGTGGATTAATAAAATGTGGTATATGTATAGCATGGAGTATTACTCAGCAATAAAAAACAATAGTGCATTAACACATCTGGTATTATCCTGGTTGGAGCTAGAGCCCATTCTTCGAAGCAAAGTGTCACAGGAATGGAAAAACAAGCACCACTGGTATTCACCATCAAATTGGTACTAACTGATCAACACTTACATCACACAGGGCAATAATATTCATCAGGGGGTGGGCAGGCGGGAGGGGGGTGGAGGGGATGGGAAAACTCTCACTGAATGGATGTGGGGAGCACAGTTTGGGGGATGACCACGATTGTAGCTCTGACACGGGCAGTGCATGGGCAATATATATAGCCAAAATGTTGTACCCCCATAATATTCTGAAATAAAAAAAAAGAGGTCCTTGGCTAATATCAATATTGATTTTTTATAGGGAACCAATAAAGAGTCTCTAAAAGAGATGTGACTGAGGGTATTATGTATAGTACAAAGGTACAACCATAGTATAGTTTAAAGGTAACCATTAGGAAAAAAATAGAAACCTTCTTAACTCCAAAATAAATACAAAAAAGAGAAAGTGCAAAGGAAATAAACTTCATGGTGAAAGACTTAATATGTATGTGTATATTTTTATCACTAATATTTGGAAATATAAAACAAAACAGTATAACAGAATGAAGATCACAGATGTAAGTCATATGATCACATATCCAAATCGTATGACCAGTCACATTAAAATCAGCATGGTCCCCATTCGTCTATTAAATGGAAATGAATTTTAGATTAGCTACCGATGCAAATTGCTCTATGCTTTTACAAAACAGACCCTTAAAATAGAGATTAAGAAATGCTAAAAATAAAAGGACAAAGGTATACCGGGTGAAAGCAAATAAAAGACTAAAAAGCATTAAACAAGTGAGGAAGTACATATTTTAATGTTAAAAGCTATATTTCATAATAATGATAGAATCTAAATGTGAGACTAAACCAAGAAAAAAAAATTGGAATTTAGGAACTAGGAGATCGAAGCCAGAAGAGAAAAGAAAAGTATTGCCTGTGTGATGGTGAAATAAAGTCCCGGATAATAAAGATGCAGCAGACCTAAAATATAATCAGGAAAGATGGAGGAAGAAGGAAAAAACAGGAAGCTGATATCTAACCCAATACATATGATTACATTTAGAGGATATGTATAATTTAAAGCATTTGGTGATATATACTTAGAAAAGTTAGCAAATGAAAAAATTAACTCCAGGAGAAAAATATATTTGTGTGTGTGTGTATATATGTATATGTGTGTGTATGTGTGTATATATACATGTGTGTGTATGTGTGCATGTGTGTGCATATATACACACATCGTGTGTGCACACATACACACGAGACTGAAAATGTGATCACAGTACATTAGATGTCTCTGATATAAACCATATTGATAGTCATGATAATGTGAAAATGGAATATTCATTTAACATAAACTGTGCTATAACTAAAATGAGAATACTAGTGGGTAGAAGATGTATGTATGGTAGTGGAGAGGAAAAGCATAAGAGACAACATCATTGTCACAGAAGAAAATCAACATAATGTCCACAACAATTTATAAAAGGAGGCAGCTTAAGCATATTACTTAGAAACAAGAAATACTTAGAAACAAGAAATACTTGAAAAATACAATTTTACAAGTATTTCTTTTGGGTTGACTTGTTCTAGCACTGTTCCAAGCCCTGAAATAGTGAGTAAAAGAGAAGTCCCTTCCCACATAGAATTGACTTTTTTGTGGAGGAAGACAGGCAATAGAAAAATAAAAATTCAATGTATAGTGCGATGGTCAGTTTTATGTGTCAACCTGACTAGGCTATAGTCACTGAATTAAGCATTTAGTCTAGGTGTTACTGGGAAGGTATTTCTTAGATGGATTAAAGTACACATCAGGTGACTAAGTAGGGGATATTGTCCCAGGGAATCTGATTCAATCAGAGGAAAGGTCTTAAGAGCAGAACTGAGGCTTCCCTGAGGAAGAAATACCTGCCCCGTGGACTGCAGTTTGAGCTCCTGCCGAGAGCTCCAGCCCGTCCTCTTTGGTGCCTGTCCTGTGGATTTCAGACTTGCTTCGATGGCCTCCACAATCACGTAAGCCAATTCTTTGGGATAGATGTCAATATATATCTCCTAGTGCTTCTGTTTCTCCATTGAACCATGAGTGATACACATAAGCACACCGGAAACAGACATAAAAACACAGCTGGTTAGGAATGATAAGAAAGCGTGTGATGGGAAGATGCTGCTACCTTTTATTGGGTGGTCAGGAAAGGCTGGCCGGTAGGATGCGGTGGTTGGTTGATTGCAATGTTGATCTCATTCTTCATTCCTCTTTTATCCAGGCCTTTTGCCATGGGACTTTGCATTACTTTTTGCTAAAAAGCAGGCTCTATTTTTCCAACTGTTGAATCTGAACTGGCTTTATAACTTTTTTTGGCCAGTGAGATATTAGCAGATGAGGCTAAAGCAGAAGTTTCAGAAGCTCCTGTCAACATGTCACATGCCTCTGTTCCTTGGCCACAGCCAAAAGAATACACCAGGGCTAGCCTGCTGGAGGATGGAAGGTGGTAGGCACAATCACCCCTGCTGAGGCCGTTCTGGATCAGCCAATAGCCAGATGACCCCCAGACATACGAGTCTGCCCATTCAAGACCAGCAGGAGGTGCCCAGTTGACCCACAAACACATGGGTGAGTCCAAGCATGATCAGCCAAGTCCTGCCCAGATTAGCTGAAATGCCTAAGACAAATAAATATTTATTGTTGGAATGCCACTGATGTTTTGTCATTGCTGACTAGGTGGCATTATTACAGCAATTAGGTAGCTACTTGATATAACATTGCAACAGGGCTGAAGGATGCAAAAGATCAGGGCTGACTGAACAACATGTCAGGCAGCTGAAAGGGCAAGCACAAACGCTCTAACACAGGGGTGTGCTTGGCATGCTTAAGGAGCAGCAAATGGGCTTGTGTGGCAGAAGTACAAAGAGAGAGAAGAGTACCAGGAGACAAAGTAAGGGGAGTGACAGGTAGTCAGAACATGCAAGGCCTCGTGAGCCATGGTAAGGACTGAGTGTGACAAAAAACCAATGGATGGTTTTCAACAAATTAGTATCAGGACCTGATTTCTGTTTTTAACCAGGCATGACCTCCAGAGAGGCAGCTGTAAAGGTAAGGAGGCTGTGATATCCTTTGGTAAACGTTTCAAGGAAGATGAAAAATGATTGCTACTTTGATCAGGTCACAGCAGTAGAGGTGGTAAGAAGTGTTCAGATTCCTTATATATTGTTAGCAGAATGCCAACAGGATTTTTAGATGGGTGGGAAATGAAAGAAAGAGAAAAGTCAAGGATGACTCCAGGGCTCTGGCTTGAGCAACTGGGAGGACGTGGTTGGCATTTCCTGAGTTGAGGAGGAATGTGGGAGGAGCAGGTTTGGGTAAAGATAGCAGAAGTTGCGGTTGAAACATGTTGATTTTGAAATGACATTAGGTTCGCAAGTGGAGATGTTAGGTGGTCAATTATATAGATGTAGAGGCAGAAATACAAAGTTGGGAGTCACTTGTAGGAGCTCCATAGCACAATATTGAAACTCCAGGGGGAATTTCTAGAAAAGTGTAAATTATCCAAATTGAGCCAAGAAAAAATGCAAAACAGATATACAAGTTAACAAAGAAAAGTTTAGAGGATGATTAAAAATCTACCATTGAAAAAGACACAGAGACCAAAGGGTTTCAGAAATCATTTCTAGCTCACTGAGTGTGCTGTGTAATGCCACAAGAAACAGCTTCAAGAATTGAAAGTGATTGTCTCTGGAGAGTAGAAATTAAGGGTGGGCAGGATTGAGACAGGGGATTGCTGTTTTTCTTTTAAAAATGTGTACTCCTGTGTAACTATTTAAATTGCACACGTGTATTATAGTGACTAAGGTTGAGATTTAAACAGTGTGGCTGGGAGGTGCAAAAGTGGACCTTAGCGGGTGCAGACAAATCTTTCCAGATCCTTGGTTATGATGGGGAGCAGAGAAATAGGACAGTGTTGTGTTTAGGGAGTGGGAAGTAGGAGGAATACGATATTTACATAAGTATGTATCTATGTAGATGAAATGGCCAAATAGAGAAAGTCAGATTAATGATGCTGCGAGGAGAAAGAGCTGAAAGAAGATAGTTTTCCAGCAGGGAAGAATGGCTACAACGTAGAATACAAGTAGAAGGACTGATTGTTAGCGTCTTAGTCAGCTCAGGCTGCTATAACAAACTACCACAGACTTGCTGGCTTTATCAATAGCAGAAAGTTATTTCTCACAAGTCAGGAGAGTAGAAATTCAAGATCCAAATACCAGCATGGTCCAGGTCTGGTGAAGGCTCTCTGCCAGGTTGCAGACTATCTTCTTATTGTAATTTCACGCAGTGGAGAGAGAGCTAGCTAGCTCTCTGGTCTCTCCTTTTAAGGGCATTAATCCTATTGACAAAATCCAACCATGGATGTATTCCCTCCCAAAGGCCCCACATCCCAATACGATCACATTAAGATTACAGTGCCAACATATGAATTTTGAGTGGTCACAAACAGTCCATTTATAGAGGGATCTTTGCCTTTCTTTGAAGGGTGAAAAAATAAATAAAATGTATTCTGTTGCAGAGAGTTTTGTGGATCTGGTGGCAGGAAAGGTGAGGGAGCAAAGCAGCAAACAATGTTTTGCAGCAGTGTTGAGGGCTCTTTCGAAGTTCATGTTTATGAATACAAAAGATCTCCACAGAATCACACCCACCCAGGCACTGTATCAACCAGGAGTCGCTGTGGTTGTCGTCAGGGACTCACACAGTCACTACAAAGAGCAGGAAAGTGGGTTTACACATAGGAAAGGAAGTGGGGTGGATGTCCTGGGAGATTTCCTGGGCTATTTTGGAGAGGTCTGAGGGAGGCGTCAACAAATTTTGCAAGTTGAAATTGAGCCAGAGAGAATATTTTATTATTTTACTATTTTACTACTGAAACCTTGTCATATTCCACTGGCTTGGGTGTACTTGAGAAGGGGAAGGAGAGAGTCTATCATCTTATTTGATATTTAACAATGTGAAGAATGTGAAACTATTGATATTATTTTCATTTTATAGTTGCAAAAATGAGTCATCAGAAAGTGAATAGTGAGGCCAGACCTGGAATACAGAGCTTCTACTTTCTACTGAGGAGGCAGAATTTTACCTCTACCTTCTTAGGGTTTTTAGCTGGGCCTAAGAATTTATCTTACATAAGAAAGATTAACAGGAGAAAAGCATACAGATCTATATATTTTATATGACATGAGAGTCTTCATAACGAAATGAAGACCCAAAAGAGTGGCAAAACCCAAATTCTTTTATACTACATTGAACAAAGAGAGACAATTGTGGAAAAGTAACCAAACTATGTGGGTAGGCTAAAGGAAGATAAGAATTATTTTAACGAAGTCTGCTTGTGCAGTACTCTCTTGAATATGACTCCCTATTGAAGAATGTTGCTGTTCTCCTGGAGCAGGAAGAGCATTTTTCACATGGGAGTTTTTAATCTCCTGTTTTCAGGAAGAAAAGGTGAGATTAGAATGCCCTTCTTGCATCTGCTGTTTTTCAAGTGCCTTTAGCTCAAAATAATCCTTCCACCAAAGTGGCATATTTTGGGATGCCATATTCTGTCACCCTTCACTTCCAACTTTTAATTTCATTTTGTTTTATTTTACTGTGACATATTGCCTCAATTTCAGTAGAAAGTTTTTAAAATGGACTGTTATTTTAACTTTGGCTATTCCTTTTGCACATAAATTCTAAATGTGCAAAAGGAATAGCCATCTTTACTAAAAAAGAGACAATCTATGGCACTTCTTTTAGATTCTCCAACCTAAATTAAATGTAATTTGGGAAATTCTGTGTTCCCTATAAGAGATGGAAAGTTATCTTATTCAGCTTCACCCGCTTAGAAGAGAAATACTTTACAAAGAAAAAGCATATATTTTTTAAATCATTAAATTTTTCCAAATCTGAATTCTAAAAAACTTTCTTAACTTAGACAGCTATTCCTCCTGGCTCCACCTTCAGTTAAATTGTGCCAATTTCTATACTAAGGACAATCTATTAAGGTGCTTATCCTTGAAAAAGTTGACATATTCCAGGAGAATGAGCAGCTCATTTTTATCAGTACTTAAATATTTAATTGAATACCCCAAAGACTTGAAGGGTTGTTTCAGGAAATATTCAAACTTGAAACCCAACAGCCCTTGCATGATTTCTTGTACACAGAATGTCATGGAACAGACTGGTTTCCAATGTCACGACATCCATGAAAGAAAGTGATGGGGGAGCACAAGAGTCCTAGACCTTTCCAAATTCCACAGTTCACAATCCTATGGGGGCATTTCAGGGCCTCCCACCCTCTTCCCTATTTTTGGCAGTTGAAGTCTAACCTTAACTCCCATCTCAATAATCCCTTTTGTGGGCACTGGCACACCTAACCCATTGGAAGCTGGGAGGAGGGGGTGCAAAAAAAAAAAACCTGAAACCCAAATTTTGCTTTGAATATTACTCACCAACTGAGAAAGAATTTTCAATACACTCCAAGGATCCTTAAACCAACAAATACTTATCAACTGTGGTAATTGGACACCCAGTCCTATTCATGCTACTGGTGTTACTGCCAGACCAAATGCTGCTGCTCACTGTCTTTCCCTGAAATCTTACTTAACAGCTAAAAAGCATGGTATCTCTTGTAAAGACCTTTTAAAATTCCCTGGGGGAATTTTAAACTGCAGAACCTTCACCAGGGTGAAGAACAAAAGTAGGGTTTCAACTCTTGAAACCCAGAACCAGGTCTTAAACTCTAAAACAGATGAAAAGCTAAATTTTTACATCTTTATTTTTCAGTTTTAAATTTCACTATAATCCAATCATTCAAAATTTCTTGGAAAATCACTTTTGCCTAGTTAAAGAAATTATTTCTAAAACAAAATTTTTTTTAAGGTTTTGTAAGGCCAGTCCTTTAGAACATGTTAACATGCTTCATACTAAAATGATTTCAACTACATCCTCTTCAAGATTACCCATAATCACGTACATTTAAATTGTTATAAAATCCTTATGAACATTTACATATACCAGAAAAGATCTAATGTTATATTTCTATCTAAATAGATTTCTATCCAAATATTCAATCAAGGAAGTTATCTGCCACCTGGTACATAAACTCTCTGCATGTTTGATTTAATCTGGTGGGTTTTTAAATAAAAATTAGGTAGAACTGTCATGTGTATATAAGCTAGTGTTTATTAAACTCTTTTAATTACTAAACCACTAGAAATAATTTCAAAGTATGTGTGTCTTTATTTACTCTTAGATATTATATGTGTCCCTCTGATAAAACTAGAGGAAAGAGACTTTGGGTTTGGAAAAGATTAACTAATCAAAACTAATTGATTGTCTAATATTCTTAGGTACAAAACAAACACTAAATAACATAAAATAATGTAAGAGCCGTTTTGAGAAAAAAACAAGCAGGCAAACAAACTAATGCAGAGCACTGCTAAAGAATACTTAGATTAATTTAATTTTTTGGTGAGGAGGAAGGACAAACTTATCTGACAGCATTATGATCACATGGTGGCCATCATTAAATGAGAGTAGCTGATATATTATACTCTAAATGGGAACTTTAGCCAGATAACCAGATTCCTTGATTGTACTTAATACTTGCACAAATAGCAAAACATTCATTTTTGGACTTCAAGGGTAAAAATAATTTGGGGTTTCAAGAGTTGAAGCCCCTTTGTGTTGCTTTATTAATGTTATCTGACTTGGCCCTTTCAAACAATGACTTGATGTAGTAGGCTCACAAGTATTAGAGCTGGTCCTTTGGGGGCAACTCCTGGCAATTTTTAATTTCTAAATCTTAAAACCATCGAAGATTTTAGGGATGAATTGCTTACCAATTCTCTAAAAATACCAGTTACATTCAATTCTAATAATAGACCATCAGAAAGCAAACATAGTGTTAGTGTTATGTGTTTCCTTATTTCAGCCCATTTTTTAAGATATTTAAGAATGCAGATTTTCATAGACAAAAGCATCTGGATCACCCTAATGTCATAACCTAGGTATTGGAAGTAATTGATCTATGGCAACACTGTATTAAAAAAACCAAATGAGGTCGTTACCATCCCTATAGTGTTAGTAATTTCAATTAACTAAATCAGTTGCATTATTGTCTAATATGGTTCTATGTAATACCATTTACATAGAAACTGTATAAAGGAGTGAATTTTTAAAGTAATTTTAGAATATCAGCCTTAATTTATGAAGCATTAGATTGATTCATTTGTAAAAATTATTACTAAACCAAATATTTTTTAGCAATGTTAGCTCAAATTCTGATATCTCACCCTTTCTTTCCCTTTGAAGTTAAAGAATATTTTTGTGTATTTTCGTATGTTTGTTTTGTATGTTGTTTCTTTGTTTGTTTGTTTGGTTTTTTGCACAGATTGGGCTAGATGCATTGTAGCAGCAGATAAGACTATGGTTACTTTGTGTATGCATATGTGCCTGTATGTGCATGTGTATCTGTGTGTGTCTATGTGTATATATGTACACAGACAGAAATGCAAGGAAGCAAATGGGCAAGAAAGAAATAAAATAGGCCAGGCATGGTGACTCATACCTGTAATCCTAGTACTCTGGGAGGCTGAGGCGAGAGGATCGCTTGAGGTCAGGAGTTCAAGACTAGCCTGAGCAAGAGTGAGGCCCTGTCTCTACTAAAAATAGAAAAATATTAGCTGGGTGTGGTGGTGCATGCCTGTAGTCCAAGCTACTCAGGAGGTTGAGGCAGGAGGATCACTTGAGCCCAGGAGTTTGAGGTTGCTGTGAGCTAGGCTGACGCCACAGCACTCTAGCCCAGGCGACAGAGCAAGACTCTGTCTCCAAAAAAACAAAAAGAAAGAAAGAAAACAAATATTATAAATGAACATTTAGCTTAAAAATATTTAGTTTTAGTTTTCATTCTGATGAAACAATTGCATCTATGTATTCTTTAGTTTTAAATAGATTTAATTGTGACCACTTTATTTCAAAAGATCTGTGCAAGACTTAAAGAACATGTGCTATCCTCTTAATATTTTACAACTTGTTGTTGGCAGGGTAGTGACAAAAAGTGGTCAATAACTATCGAAGTAAAGATTAAGTGATACACTGCAGGGGTCAGCAAACCTTTTCTGTAAAGTGACACATAGTAAATATTTTAGGCTTTTGGGCCGTGTGATCTCTGTCACAACTACTCAACTCTGCCATTGTGGCCCAAAGGACATGGATGATACATAACCAATGAGCATAGCTGTGTTCCAATAAAACTTTACTTAGAGTTTCAAACAACTTTCATATATCATGAAATATTCTTTTGATTTTTTTTCTAAAAATTTAAAAATGTGAGAACTATTCTTAGCTAACAGACCACACCAAAACTAGTTGCAGGCCTGGTGCAGTGCAAAGGACATCAAGTAAAGCAAACCACACCTCCGAGTTTGAGCTCTCTACTTTGCTCAGTGAGGCTTTTGAGCAGTAACCCAGTGAGGTTATCTCCTGGGGCCTTAACTTTCTCATCTATAACATGAGGGAGTTAAAAAGACCCTTTCAATTTTAGCATCTAGTGATTTCAGTGAGATCATCACCCCATAGTTGATATTTTAATAACTATTATTGATAAGATATATAATGGTGTTTTATAATTTGCAAAGTACATTTGTATATTATCCCATTTAACCTTCAACATGAGATGGTATGATTTTGCCAACTTTCTGAATAAGGAAATTGAGGACCTGTGTATTTAAGAAAAATTCCTGAGGTCACACAACTAGCAACAACAAACTCTCACTCTGAACCCAGATGATCAGACTATAGAAAGTTTCCATCACATTTCTAATACTTTGAGAAAATTATCCTTAAAAAATAATTCTTTAAAATATTTAACACTCATGTTCTCAGTATTTTGATCACCTTGGGAACCTAATTGAGAAGCTTTCAACCACAATTACTACATGTGTCTTATCTTTCCCAAGATACAGGCTGTAATTCTGAGAAGAAGCTAATGATGTCTAAGGAAAGGAAGGGAAAATTAACTGGAATAGGTAATAGAACATCTGTGTCTCTTCTACACATCTTGTAAAATTGAGAAACTGGTAGCTGACACTTACATTTCAAGGTAATAAGCATTACATTTAATTTTATACCCTCATAAATGCAATGCCTATTTTCAATTTGCCTACCAACATAATGGACTATATTCTTTATATAAAGATGGTATTATCATGACACAGAAATATCAAGTCTTAAAGAATTTTCTACAGAGTTGACTAAAGAAAATCTTTAGCTGAGAACTTTTCTCCATCCTTGATCATTCCTTTAACCCTGAAAAAGTTACAAACATTCTGTGGGCCTTTGTTTAGCCACTAAATAAAAGAAATTTGTAAAATGTTTTAATGATTTGGGGTGAGGATTTAGAATAAATTGAAGGAAAATAAATCAAGAATATCTTAATTTCCTCATGAAATGAAGAGTGAATCATCTCCCTTTTAAATAATTATGTACATTTATTCAGAAACTATTTTAAGTGACTGTTGTGTGCCAAGTACTTCCCAGGTTTGGGGATACAACAATGAACAAAACACAACTTCTTCCCTTGTGAAGCTCACATTTTGTTGGGGGAGACAGATAAACACATGAATATATGATTTTTCCAGGTGCTAATTAGGGATATAAAGAAAAACAAAGTAGAAAAAGGGGAAAGGGCTGATAGAGGGAGTGCTTGACAGAGAGGTCAGAGAAAAGAGCACATAGAAAGGGCCTGAGGCCCGGTATGCTTAGGAGGTTCAAGGCACAGCAACGAGGCCCAGGTGGCTGGAGCAAAGAGAGCAGAGAGGCCAGGAACAGGAAACAAGGGCAGACAGGGTTCACTCTGCTTGAGGTGGAGAGCCGTGAAGTCTTTTCTTCGGAGGAATGTCATGATCTGACTTAGGTTTTAAAAGGATCATTCTGGTTGTGTGCCAAGAATACACTGTAAGGGGGCAAGATCAGGTGCAAAGCTAATAAGAAACAATTGCAAAAGTCCAAGTAAGCACATGGTGAGTTGGGAAAGGGTCCTAGTAGTAGAAGTAATAAGTGATGGTCAGACTTTTCTAGACATATGTCAAAGGAGGAGCTGACAGAACTTACAGATAGTTCGGTTGTGAGGAGTGAGGGGAGTCTAGAAAAACTCAGAATTTTGTCCTGAGAAACTGGAAGATGAATATGCCTTAATGAAGAGGCATATTGAAGAGGGCAGGTGAATCAGGTTGGTGTGGACGGGGGAGTGCACAAGTCAAGACTTCAATTTGGGGCATGTTAAGTTGGGGAACCTGTTAAATATCCAGATGGATGGCAGTTAGGCACTTGGATGTGTGAGATCCAAATTCAGCAGAGGCTGGAGGTGTAAATTTGGCCTTTGAATGATGAGTCCACCTAGGAAGTAAGGGGTAGCTGGAGAAAAGCTACAGGGGTTAGCTCCTGTGGATTCCACAAGTGCTGGGAAAGTGAGGAGAAGAGATTGAAAAGAGGCAGCCAAGGAGGCAGGAGGAAGCTGAGGGATGTCAGTGTTCTGGAAGCGTTTTAAGAAGGGCATGAACCGTGTCAAATGCTGCTTCTAGGTTGAGTAGGATGAGAACTAAAACACATTGACCACAGGGTGGGTAATGCAAAAGGCTCTGATAACCTTAACACAAGCTGTTCGAGTGCAGTGATAGAGACAAGAACCCCACTGGGATTGGTGCAAGAAAGAAGTGGAGGAAAGGAAATAGAGACCATGAGTGTCACTGACACTCGGGAGGAGATTTGCTGCAAAGACAGCAAAGAATTGGGGTAGTCAGTGTAAGGGACTGTCAAAGGGGGGCTCTTCTAAGATGGGAGCTATTATAACATGGTTGTATAGGAAAAATTGTTATGCAGGAGCAACTTCAAGGGGAGACATTTCAAGAGAGTGATCCTAGAGTAGATGACAGCGGGTGGAGTACAACACACAAGAACAAGGTGTCTTATCCAAGATGTCCAATCATGGTAATAACTGAAAATGGTAATAAGGAAGATAATAAGGTACCAATAGAGATAGGTTGGTAGATGTGGCAAGAACATGTGGAAGATCCCTTCTGATAGCTTCAATTTTCTCAGGGAAGTAGGGAGCAAGATTGTCAGTTGAGACTAATTGGGAAGGAGGTTTGGGAGTTTTGGGGAGACAAATTGTGGAATAATGGCCTAACATAATGGGAGAGCAAAGGAATTAGGGAAATGTAATGTTTTTCCTGACAACATTGAGCCCACTTGAGATTATTGGTCACTAACATATATACATATTTTTAAGTAGTCATGATTGTGTACTTTCCTCCAACCATGGTCAGCTTCCTAGGTACAAGAGTATTCAAAGGGTAAGATTTAAGGAAGGGTTGAGGGTTTTCTGGGAGTGCATATGGGAGTGATAAGAGTCAATGAATTAGAGGTGTCTGTGAGGTCAAAGAGTTGTTGGTGTCTTAGACATTTAGGGGAAATTAATGGGAAAGATACGACGTAGTTTTCATAGAAGGAGAAACTTGAAAATGAGATTAAGAGGGTGACAGGGATGTTGGTAACAACAAATTCTAGGGTATGACCATGACTGAGGGTGACTGAGGGAGGGTTGAAGATCAAGGAACTGAGAATCCAATTCTCTTCAGTGATATACGGGGCAGTACCACAGCTAGCAGAGAGGAGATGTCACCAAAAGCAAGAGGAATCTGTGGACTCTTTTGTCTGTCCTACTAATCATAGGAAGACCTGCAGAGAGTGCTATTATGAGGGGCTCCTTTTCGGTCATATCAGTAGAAGATTTCAGACACTTGGAACCCTGTGGACACATCCTGGCAGCCAGGACAGTGGCAGTAAATCTACAGCAAAAACAGAAAAATACACTGTATCCTAGTTACATGATGATTTTTTACTCTTAAGATAGCCTAAAAGATTATCTACTCTGACTTCTTCAGTGTCCTTTCCCAGGGGCAAACCATGGCATGCAACATGATCACCAAAAACACACAATAATGTCAGAAGAGGGTCAACTTTCCCTTATACTTCCTGGTAGGTTACTTTCCTTGTCCCTTTTAGGAAAATAAATTCAGTCCAGATGCTCTTTCAGTTCTGTAGGCCCTCATTTCCAGAACTCCAAAAGGAGCTAGGGTGAAATGTGAGGGAAATGCAGCAAGTAGACTGCTTAGCAAAGTTATGCTCTATACATTGGCAAATAGGGGTAAGAAGTTTCTCCCATGCAACCTACATCACAGGGTACGTAACCTAATTAAAAGTTAAAACTGAGATCATTTTGAATGTCTTCCATATCTTCCTGTATTTACTTAACATTATACCACAAGTTGTTTTGTTAAGGTAAAATAACTTGCAAATATACAATTTTAATTATTATGGTATGTTATAATTTGGAAATACTACCACAGACATAATCAATTCTCCTGTCATAGAATATTTAAGTTATAATTTTATAATTATAAATGACTTTGATAGAGAAATATATTTATGTAAGTGGGTGTCCATATCTCTCATAATTTGCTTTGGATCAATTCTGGAAAGAAAGTATATTAACCATATATAAGGAGAGAGAGAGAGTCAAATTTGCTTTCCAATCAGATTGTAGCATTAACAACATCTCGTTGGTAATGTATAGGGAATATCTCTTCACTATTTTGATATACCCTTACCAACACCAAATATTAAAGTTAAAAGACAGCTCATGGTTTGAAGAGTATAGAACTTCAATGAAAAAAGAAAAACATATATGTTGAGTGGGAAGTTAGAGGATGTCAATAATTATATATCCATTAGAAAGTAATAAAGTTATGTGAGAAAGCAAAATATTAGAGTTCATTTGGGTAAAGCTTAAAGAAGTGAGAAGCAGATAATAAAGCTGACAAAAATTAATACATAGCAGGGATGGGAAACCTCATCCATTCAAAGTGCTAACAAAAACTCATTAGCTCAAAGTAGAACACCTGTCAAGTTTTGACCTTGCAGATATTTTCACTGATCTGAAGTTAGAAGCGTAGAGGGAGATTGTCACACCAGAATTAATTCCAATCAACAGGGAGGAATACATTGGCAATGGAAAAATTACCATGAGAAAAAAATAAGTAAGTCATATCAGAAAGGGAGAAAGCTTCCTTTGTGTAATTCTTTGAAGCAGACTCTAAATACAAAGGAAAGGATTTGATTCTATGTCTTGGAACTCTCTTAAGAAAGATGGATTAAGAGAGTTTGAAAGCTCTAAAAATGTAATTATCTAGGCAATAACTAATTATTCCAACGAGATAGAAAAATGAAGGGTAAATTAAGAAATAAATGAGTTCCACAGAGTGTTTCCAGTGAATTTAGATGGTAATAGATGTGTACAACAGCAGGAAGAACGAGCACACAGCCAAGGACAGATGTAAGATGCTGGCTTGGATGAATCATGAAGGTGAAATCCTCAAGTCAGCTGAGGGTTTATAGATAATACTAATAAATGCTAAGGAAAAACCAAACATACAAACAAGAAAGGGATGGACCCTGCTTGAGATGGATGTTTGAATGTTAACAGATAATGGAAAGAAATAAAAACACCTCCTAGATTTTTATTTTATTTACCTGTTCTCTCACTTTAATAATAACATTCAGACTTAAAAAGATCAAAAAAATTAATAAAAATAATAAATTTATTCAAGCAATGCATGTTAAAATCATTAGGTTCAGGGGCATTGGGAAACAGGATATTTGCAAAGTGCCAAGTGTCACTACAGATTACTTACTAACTCAAAAGGGGAAAATAAACCTTCATATGGAAGAGACCTAATGGTTACACCTTGACAAAGGGACCGATCATTGTATTGTGGAACATCCTGATATCATGCATCTAATGATATGTTCAATATAAAGTATTCTTGTCAAAAATGTTTAACCTGAATCTAATTAAGCTTCCAGACCTAATTTCCAATTAACAGAAAATACTGGGGTTAGATGCAAGATGGCAGAGTAGGAAGCTCTAGGGGTCATATTCCCCACCAAAGCAACCATTCAGCTGGAAAGAGCAATTGAAATCAATTAATTTGGAACACTAAAACCTAGCTGGACACTTATAACAACCAGGGGAATGCTTGATGAAGGGAGAGACTGCTGACATTTTCTAAGTGAGCTGCATGTGCAAAACAACTGCCACCCACCATTCCTCAGCCCCACTACAACTGTGGGGATAGACGCCCATGTTCCTGGAACAGATGTCTGGCGCCAGGGTGAGCAGTGGGGACCTTGTTTTCTAAAAGTTTTGCGCAATGTGATTTGTTGGTCTGGCAGCGCCCTGAGGCTTACACGCTTGCCTTGGTTTCAGTCCTCTCAGTAGCAGTAGCTTCCATTGAAAAATTTAAAGAGACAGAACCCTTTCTCCCCTTTCTTGGAGGCAGATATTTTAAGGAAACCTTTGTCAGGTCACTGGCTGACTGCAGAGATAGTGGAAGAGAAATTTCAGTGATCACACACAACAAGGAATACACACTTTGCAAAAATAGTTTGGAAAGGTCACAAATGGATTGTCCCACCTCTCAAAAAGCAAGAATCAGCAGTCGCTGAGGGTTGAGAGGAGCATATTCCCAGAGTTACCGTATTATAATACACAGAATGTCAGGTTCTCAACAAAAAACTAAAACATACAGAAAAACAGGAAAGTATAGCCTGTTCACAGGAAAAAGAAATTTGGCAGGAACCACCTCTGATGAAGCCCAGATATTGGAATCACTAGTCAAAGATGTTGAATCAACTGTCTTGAATATGCTGAATGAGCCAAAGGAAACCATTCACAAAGAACTAAAGGGAATCCGGGAGAAACAAAATGAATGAACAAAATGAAAATACCAATAAAGAACTAGAGGTTATATGAAGGAAACAAGTAGAAATTCTGGAGCTGAAAAGGATAATAACTTAAAGGGAAAATTCACTAGAAGGAACCAACAGCAGATTTGAGCAGGCAGATACACAAAATGTGACACATATATATAAATTACAATAAAATATTATTCAACCATAAAATGGAATGGAGTTCTGATACATACTATAACTGCAAGACCCTTGAAAAATTATGCTAAGTAAAATAAGGCAGACACACAAGGATAAATATTGCATGATTCCCCTTATATAGGTATCTAAAATAGACAAATTCATAGAGACAAGAAGTAGAATACAGGTTGAGTAACCCTTATCTGAAATGCTTGGGACTAGAAGTGTTTCAGATTTTGGATATTTCTGGATTTTGGAATATTTGCATATATATAATGAGATATCTTATGGATGGGACTCAAGGCTAAACATGAAATTCATTTATGTTTCATATATACCTTATGGACATAGCCCGAAGGTAACTTTATACAATATTTTTTAATACTTTTAGGCATGAAACAAAGTTTGTGTACATAAGGTCAGGTGTGGAATTTTCCACTTGTGGCTTCACGTCAGCACTCAAAAAGTTTCAGATTTTGGAGCATTTCAGATTTCAGATTTTTGAATTAGGAATACTCAATCTGTAGAGGATGCTAGGGCTGTGAGGAGGGAGAAATGGGAAGTAATTATTTAAGTGGTATAAAGTCTCTTTTTGGAATGATGAAAAAGTTCTGGAAATAGATAGTGGTGGTGATTGACCCACATTGTAAATGTAGTTAATACCACGGAACGGTGTACTTTAAAATGGTTAAAATGGTAAATATTATGTTATGTATATGTTACCACAATAAAAAATAAAAATAATTAAATTTTAAGAATTATGAAATTAATTTGATATTTTTGAAAATGGACTATATATTAGGTCATATGAAAGAATTATAGCTAATGTTCTTAGCTGCTGTAATTATAATTTAATTAGGGAGGAAAGTTATCAAGTGTAAAGAGAGTCGTGAGTTCTCAACTTACTTTCAAGTGGTTCAGGCAAAAATACCGACTTACATATATATACAAACAAACAAACAGATGTAAAGATAAATCAAATATAGCAAAACATTGACAACCATGGAATATAGATAGTGAGTATATCTGAAAGTGTTATAGCAAAAAGTTAGGAAAAAACCTAATTGAAATTCAAAATATTATATAACTTAGATGCTAAAATTGTCAATGCTTCTCATTCAAATGAATCAGACCCTAATATGTTCACAAAAAAACTAGTGGTCTTTGAAGAATCAAAAAAAAATAGCAAAGAAAGAAAAAATGTAGTTGCAATTACCCAAAAGTGAGTGGGTAAGGGAGGAATTAATGTCTACACACTATGTACTAATAATCTTGACATTGATCTTGATGACTTCACAAAATGAGTGATAAAGGGTAAAATAAGCATAATTTAAAGAGGAAGTGATGATAACTAGGACTCAACAAGGTTTCACTAAAAAGAGGTGTGTCAAATCAATCATTTCTGATTTTAACAGATTATGAAGTTAATTAAGGGTATTCTGTAGATATATTATACCTGAGTTTAAGTAGAATATTTGATAAAGATTTATCATTCTAATTTTGTAGACCAGGGGTTAGTAAACTACACCCTGAGAGCCTAATACAGCCTGCCACCTGTTTTCTAAAATAAAATTTTATTAGAACACTACCACCTTCAATCCTTTATGTATTACCTATGACTACTTTTGTGCTTCAACAGTGGAGTTGAATACTTGCAACAGAGACAAAAATATACCATTTGTCCCTTTACAGAAAAAGTTTGCACATCCCTGTCATAGCCAAATAGGGAACTATAGACAAGAATATAGTGTATGATTATGTGTATCAATAATTAATTTGCCATAAAGAACATAGTTTTATGAGATTGATAACAACTTGAATGAAAATATATACAGGCATACCTTGGCGATATTGTGGGTTCAGTTCCAGACCACCACAATAAAGTGAGTATCACAATAAAGCAAGTCACACAAAATTTTGGTTTCCCAGCACATATAAAAGTTATGTTTACACTATACTGTAGTCTATTAAATGTGCAATAGCATTATGTCTGAAAAAAAAACCAATACACATACTTTAATTTAAAAATATTTTCTTGTTAAAAAAAACTAACAATCATCTGAGCCTTCAGTGAGTCATAATATTTTTGCTGGTAGAGGGTCTTACCTTGATGTTGATGGATGATGACTGATTAGGATGGTGGCTGCCAAAGGTTGGGGTGGCAGTGGCAATTTCTTAAAATAAGACAACAATGAAGTTTGCTGCATCAATTGACTCTTCCTTTCATGAAAGATTTCTATGTAACTTGTCATGCTGTTTTTTACTCACAGTAGAAATTCTTTCAAAGTTGGAGCCAATCCTCTCAACTAACTTTATGTAATATTCTAAATATTAGTCAGCTTATCCTTTGAAGCTTTGAAGCCAGGCTTTGGCTTCTCCTGTCTAGCTATGAAATTCTAGATGGCATCTTTCTCCAATAGAGGACTGTTTTGTCTACATTGAAAATATGTTCTTAATGTAGCCACCTTCATCAACTATCTTAACTAGATCTTCTGAGTAACTTGCTGCAGCTTCTACATCAGCACTTACTGTTTCACCTTGCTATTTTATGTTACAGAGATAGCTGCTTTCCTTAAACCTCATGAACTCATCTCTGCTAGCTTCACATTTTTCTTCTGTAATTTCCTTATCTCTCTCAGCATTCATAGAACTGAAGAGAGTGAAGGCCTTGCTCTGGATTAGGCTTTGACTTAAGGGAATATTGTGGCTGGTTTGATCTTCTATCCAGACCACTCAAACTTTCTTTATATCAGAAATTAGGATGTTTCACTTTCTTAGCATTCATGGGTTCACTGGAGTAGCACTTTTCATTTCCTTCAGAAACTCTTTTTCTGCATTCACAACTCAGCTAACTGTTTGGCACAAGAGGCCTAGCTTTTGGCCTGTCTCAGTTTTGGATATGCCCTTCTCACTAAGCTTAATCATTTCTAGCTTTTGATTTAAAGTAAGAGACATGTGACTCTTCCCTTCACTTGAACACTTACAGGCCATTGTAGGGTTATTAATTGGCCTAATTTCAATATTATTGTGTCTTAGGGAATAAGGACACCCTAGGAGAAGGAAAGAGATCAAGATGGGCAGTGCATGGGCAATATATATAACCAAAGTGTTGCCATAATATTCAGAAATAAAAGAAAAAAAAAAAGAAACAGCTGATCAGTGGAGCAGTCAGAACACACACAACGTTTATTGATTAAGTTTGCCATCTTCTATGGGCATGGTTCATGGTGCCCCAAAACAATTACAATAGTAACATCAAATATCACTAATCACAGATCACCATAACAGATATAATAATAAGGAGAAAGTTTGAAACATTGCAAAAATCACCAAAATGTGACACAGATACATGAAGCGAGCACATGCTGTTGGAAAAATGGTGCCAATAGAATTGCCTGCTACAGGGTTGCCACAAACCTTCAATTTGTGAAAAGCACAATATATGCTAAACACAATAAAGCAAAACATAATAAAATGAGATATGCCTATAGTTTATGCTATGGAAATCAGTATTTAATGCTACCGAATCTGACATGTTTCTCAATCATTTTGGAAGATGTATTATAGTAGGAATATTTATTAAAATTGCAGTTATAATGAATCTGGAAGTGACAAAACATAAACTGGTTCAGAAAATATGAAGAGATCAAAAGCTCATTAATAATCAAGAAAATGCAAATTTAAATGTAAGATATTTTACAACCACAGACTGGCAAAATTTAAAAGCCTGAAAATACAAAATACTGGTAAGGTTGTAAAACAATAGAAACTCCTAGGCTGAAGTGAATGTTTAAATTGGTACAAACACTTTGGCAAATAATTTTTCTCTAGCAAAATTAAATATGTACATGCCCGAATCACAGTAATTCCATTCCTTAGAAAACCTTACAAAAATGTGTAACCAAAAGATGTGTCCAAGAACACTCACTGTAACATTATTCATAAGAGTATACAGAGAATAGAAGTCAGTCAAGGATGGACACCCTAATATTTAGAAATCCGATAGAAGTGGAGGTGCCAGCAAAGGAATCTAAGAAGGAGAAGTGCATAAGTTAAAACAAAAACAGGAGTAAAGGTGTCATGGAATCCTAAAGAAGCAAAGAATTTCAAGCAGGAAAGAGAAAATAGTCATGTCAAATGCTCCTGAGAAGGCGGGTGAGATGAAAATGGAGTTAAATCAATAGGATTTTATAAAATAGCAATCACTGGTGAAGTTAATATAAATCATTTCACCAATGTGGTAAGATCAATTGATCAAAGGTGAGATGAGAAAGGAAGGTGGAAAAGTAGAGATAACAAATATAAATAACTCTTTTAAAGGATTCACCTAAAAACATAAACAGAGAGATGGATAAGGACTTTTTTTGGATATTCGAAGGGTTTTTTTATAAGTGATCTTGTAGAATATTAGCACACTAATGGAAATAGCTCATAGACACAAGAAATCAATGCTATAACATAGAAAGGGAATGAACATAGGAGCAAAGTCCACATAAGCCAAGAGGGTCTGGGATGTGGAGCATAAATGGAGAAGTAAATATAAATACCAATGTACCAAGAAGGAAGGCAGAGCATGAAGGAAGAGGCATGTATGTGTTGGTGGATTTAGTAATGGGAAGATGAAGGGTTTTTTAAATTGCATTTATATATTTTTTGCATACCTTAATATTTTATTTTCTTATTATTAATTATAAGTTGATACTATGATCTGAACAGTTAAGACCTAAAGACTCATTCCAATTCACATGAAAAGTCAAAACTTTGTGTTAAAGAATTACTTCTTTAAAAAGGTTCAAGTATTTTACCTCAGGGTATAAACTAAAGATAGTTACCAATTATCTTCATTATTAAGATAACTGTTCAAATTCCACTTGTTTTAAATGCCTCATCTGTCTACCACTCCCATACTACATGACGTAGATAAAAGGTTCTGGGACTGCATTTATTTTTTAAATAAGCATGAAGTTAGGTCATTAGTTGAAAATGGGAAAAGAGGGTAGAAGTGATTGAACGTGAAGGGACAGAAAAGAAGTTGTGAAATAATTGTCTCAGACAGTTTGGAAGTTAATTTAATAAATAAACATAATGGCATTGTTTAGTGCCTATTTGAAATTTTTGTTCACATATTTAAGTTAAGACATAGCCATGCAAATATATAGTTTCCTTCAGCATCCTTTCATTCAACAAATAACTTATCTCCTATGTTCCAGGGACTATTCTAAGTCCTGGAAATATAGCAATGAACAAAACAGACAATAATGCTTGTTCCATGGAGCTTTGATTACAGTAGGAAAAGAGAAACAACAAGCAGAATAAATAAGTAGCCTGTATAGCATGTAAAAAGTGTACAGATGATAAGGAGAAAAATAAGTCAGGGTAGGGGACATAAAGGGTTTCAGGGGTGGAGATCATGTATATAACTATGAGCCGGGTGAGCAGACCAGGCCTCATTTAGAAGGTGTCATCTGAGCAGAAACTTGAAGGTGAGAAAGCCACACAGACGGTGGGGAAGTGCAGTCCTGGAAGAGGGCAGAGCCAGTGCAGAGGACCATGAGGAATAAGTCTGGTGTGTTCAAAGAACCACGTGGTGGTCAGTGTGGCTGAAGCAGAGGAGCGAAAGGGAAGATTAGGAGAAGATGAGTGACTTCAATGCTGGAGCAGCATAGACAAATCTTTAACCAGGTACTTTGGCGACAAGAACAATGGAGAGAGGGACGGATGGAAACAAGTTAAGTACTGAGCTGTGGAATCTAAGCGTGTAAGAAGCAGGGAGATGACATCGTGAGATATAGTAAAACAGTGGTTGGAACAAAGAATTGGAGACCATTGTAGGGTTGAAGACTAGCTAGTTGAGGGTATCAGAATAAATGAATGGGAAGGATAGGAATTGATAGGTAATGAA
Source organism: Daubentonia madagascariensis (assembly GCA_023783475.1). Lineage (NCBI taxonomy): Eukaryota > Metazoa > Chordata > Mammalia > Primates > Daubentoniidae > Daubentonia > Daubentonia madagascariensis. The sequence goes on from JAKFHU010000760.1 coordinate 12,082,415, forward strand.
ATATTTAAAATTGAGAGTCTAGAGGTGCACAGTTGTTGCTGTTGACAATGTCTATGATAGATCTATGGAAATGAGTCACTAAGGTGGCGTGGAGGAAAAAATCATTAGAGTTGAGGTGATCAAGGTACTAGGAAGCTGGGATGAAAAATTTGTATGGATGTTGAGGATACCAAGAATGATGACAGAAGCTGGTGGAAAAAAAAGGATGAGCCAGATACTAAAGTTATGAAAGAGTATAAAGTTATAAAAGATCTATAGTTACTTATAAGATGTATTTAAAGAAAGATTTACAAAATTGTAAAAGACGATGTCAGAGACTTTGGCCATGGATGGAGTAACACGTACCACACTAGCCCTCCTGCCATAAGGAATTTTGATACCAAACCAAATATATGAGGCATCTGTGTTTCAGTCATTGCACAACAGGCATGCAAAACTGTAATTTTTGAGAGAAAGGAAACCCATGAGGTAAGCCCCACAATTACCCCTACTCTTTGCCTGGGGACAATTTCCCAACCATAATGCACAGATTCAAGAGCAAGAAGAGCATGGTTGTCCCACAGAACTGAGAAGACAAAGATCAGTGTTTGGGGCTGCTACACCAGCTAGAGTTTGCACTGGTGAGGAGGGAACTACACAAAGGGGCCCCACAGCAGTCTGCCCAATGGGGTTGGGGGGGAGGCTTCCTTGCCAGTCTTTGGCCAAGGGCTGGCTTGCACACACACAAAGCAAGTATATGCAAGATGTGTGGCTGCTACAGAGTTGAAAGTGGAACAAAGATACCAAAGATTGAGCAGGGCTGAGGATGTTGGAGTTCTGGTCAGACAGAGTGGAGAGACCTTGTTAACACCACAGGTATTCAGCTAAAAAAACCCCCGACAAATCCATGCCTCTCAGGAGTAAGAACCATGTTTGAGAGTAAGACCTACTTTAGGTGTACTGTAACAAAACCTAAAACCATACATTAACAAGATCCACAGGGGAGTCAGAAGCTGGGTAATGCCAAGGTAGTGAGGCTTAAGGCACTTCACACCTCTGCACTTAAAAAGTATAAAATCAAGCCTACATAATTTTAAGGTGATGAGCCAGTAATTGAACTTCCTGATAGAAGAAGAATCAGTACTTCAAAGGTAAATAACAAAACTCAATCCCTACAACATATCATCTAAAGTGTTCAGTATAGTCAAAAATTCCCAGAAATGAAAGGAAACAGTAAAGTATGACTTACAGTCAGGAAAAAATAGCAATCAATAGAAACCAATCCTGCAGTGGTCCAGATGTTGTATTTATCAGACAGACTTCAAAGCAGCTTTTATAAACATGTTGAAAGGCATAAAATAAAATATGGTCTTAATGAATGAACAGGGACTCTCAGAAGAGAGGGAAAACATTTCTTAAAAAAGAAAGAAGAAAAAAAAGCCAACTGGAAATTCTAGAACTGAAACATACAATAACTGAAGTGAAAAATTTTCTGAACAGGCTTAATAGAAAACTGGTGATGACAGAAGATAGGGTCAAGTAAACTTGAAGATGGATAAATAAAAGTTATCTAATTGGAAAAACAGAGGAAAAAAACAATGAGGAAAAATGGACATAGCCTCAGTGATATGGGAGACAATGTCAAACCGTCTAACAACATATGTGTAATTGAAATACCAGACGGAGAGGAGAATAAGAATGGAGAAGTAAAAATATTTAACAAAATAATGATCAAAAATTTCCAAATTTGAACAAAAATGTGACTTACTAATCAGAGAAGTTCAGTAAAACCCAAGTGAGATAAATACAAAGAAAAGCACACCTATGTGCACTACTGTCAAGTGACTATAAGCAAGAGATAGGCCAGGCGTGGTGGCTCATGCCTGTGATCCCAGCACTTTGGGAGGCCAAGGCAGGAGGACCACTTGAGGCCAGGAGTTTGAAACCAGCCTGAGCAACATAGCGAGACCCCCATCACTACAAAAAATTTTAAAAAAATATTAGCCAGGCATGATGACATGTGCCTGTAGTCCCAGCTACTCAGGAGACTGAGGCAGGATGATCACTTGAGCCCAGGAGTTTGAAAGTGTGAGGTTGCAGTGAGCTATGACGATGCCACTGCACTGTAGCCCAGGCAACAGAGTAGGAGCTTGTCCCAAAAAAAAAAAAAAAGCAAAAGATAAAGAGAAATTTCAAAGCACCCAAATGTCCAGAGGAGGGGCACATTGGAAACAGCAGAATAATTTAAATCTTGGCTGACTTCTCATCAGAAACAATGGAGAACAAAAGACAATGGTACAACATCATTACAGTGCTGCAAATTAAAACTGTCAACCCCAAATTCTGGATTAAACAAAAGCACTTTCAAATCCAGGGTGAAATAAAAAAACATTTACAGTTAAGCAAAAGTTGAGAGAAATTTGTTGCCAACCTACCTGTACTACAAGATACGCCAAAAGATGTTTTTCAGGCTGAGGGGAGATGACACCAGATGGAAATTTGGGTCTAGATGCTAAAGAAAGGAGTGAAGATCATAAGAAATGGTAAATTAGTGAATAAATATAAAAGAATATTTTTCCTTCTTAATTTTTTTAAAGGACAAGTCTATTTACAAAAAAAAAAAGGCAGCATCTGGAGGTTGGCAAAAGAGTAGATGCTAAAGATTGATGACATTAATGTCAAGGAATGAGAAAAAATGGCTTACAGTCAGCAACAAGGGAAAAGAAAAATAACTCTATCTGTTTTTCCAATAAAAAGCTTTCTTAGTGGCAGTGGGTGCTTTCATTAACCTTATTGAAAACATTATTATATCATGTGGCACCAAATAAATAAAGTCCCAAATTCAAAACTGACACAGGCTTCATCATCAAATGCAATTCAATAAAACCAGAAACTTATGTAATATTTAAACAACAAAATCTCTACTCTAGATTTTTAAGTGCTATAGGATTAGAAAAAGTAGACATGAAAATAACAGATTTTTTAAGTAAATATGACAGTTAACCTTTGAACAATGCCGGTTTAAACTGCCTGGGTTCACTTATATGTGAGTTTTCTTCTGCCTCTGTCACCCTTGAGACAGCAAGACCAGCCCCTCCTATTCCTCCTCCTCCTCAGCCTGCTCAACATGAAGACGTCAAGGATGAAGACCTTTATGATGATCCACTTCCACTTAATGAATAGTAAATATATTTTCTCTTTCTCCTGATTTTCTTAATACTATTTTCTTTTCTCTAGCTTTATTTTAAGAGTACAATATATAATACTTATAACATACAAAATATGTATTAATCAACTATTTATGTTATCGGTAAGGCTACCTGTAAACAGTAGGCTATTAGTAGTGAAGTTTTGAGGGAATCAAAAGTTGTATTCAGATTTTTTACTCTGTGGAGAGTCAGTGCCCCTAACCCCAATGTTGTTCAAGGGTCAACTGTACACAGTATAGTATGGGAATTGTTTTTTCCTTCAATGTGGAATGAATTTAGCTTAAATACAGTAGCCATGGAGCCATTTTTGAGGGATTTTTCCCCTAAAATTTCCAATTTTTTTTTCATGGTTATTATTTTACTCACTTTTTTTTTGGTCTTTAGTCAATGTTGGTAATTTGCAATTTATCTCTAAAATTATCTGTTGAATCAAGATGTTTAAATGCGTTATATTCAACTTCATGTCACCTTATTTTAAAATTTGTTTTATTTCTGGTTTTCTCCTTTTTGTTTCTTTATTAGATATTTCTTATTTAGTTTTTCAAAAACTTGATTCTTTTTTAAACATCCTTGAGTTGCTTTTTCAGAGAGCTTGATCTTAAACAGACTTATGAATTCTGCTTTGAAAAAATCTTTTCATTTTTTTATTTGTTTTTTCTTTAATATTTTTCTCCTCATACTTTCCTTAGATCTTTTTTCTTTTCTTTCCTTGAAATATTTTACTTGAATGTTTAGTTCACTTATTTTTGTTCTTTCTTACTTACTATCAAAAACATTCATGGCGATAAATTTATTTCCTAACAGAGTTATCGCATTATTTCATCCATTTTCTTATATAGTATTGAAATCTGTACCTGCTGCAGAGATGGATGGATATGTGGAAGGAAAACACAAAAATGTTATCTGTGGATATTTCTATGTAGGTAGGACGAAGGTCTGTTTCAACAGTGTTTTCCTTTCACCGCAGCATGCCAAGAGAATAGCGCTTACTGAAGCACAGGCAACAGGGCTTCTGGGCCCCGCCTGGGCTTCCAGGCTGCACTGGGGCACTGACAGCAGATGGTGCGTGTTGTCACCTCCTGTAAAGGCAGGAGGACCCCCAATATTGCTCTATTCTGTACAGTTCCTCCAAGTTCACCAGGCTAATGTCAAAGCCCACCCACATTCCTCCTTCCTTGTACTTTCTTCCGCTCCCCAATTTAAGGGTTCTTCCTTTTCTCCCCCTCTCAAATTCAGAGGGTTATTTCCAGTCTGGGATGGGAAAAGAAGTTTGGTAAATTTTACTCTTCTGGATTAGAATTCTCCCAAATCTATTATCTCAGTCCCTGAAAGCCAGACTTCTGGAATTTAAAAACCAGTCACTTAATCCTGTGTCTCCGCTTTCTCTGTACTCAGTGTACCCAGTGGGGAGGGGTAAATGGATGAAGAGAATACTGGCAACAAAAAACACGTCAGTTAACATTGCAACAGTCTTGCCTGGCCACACTGCGTTAACTCAGCTCCCTAATTGGACGTCATAGGCTGCGTCTTAGGATATAGCATTTCACAGCTTGTTGAATTCAAGACTTTTTGTTCCATAACAAAGTATTTTAACTGTTCATAGAATTTTACCACTTTGCAATCTGCTTGGCTTTACAAAGGCACTGTATTAGTGTAGTTAGAAGTCTCCCAACTACAAAACTCCGGTTTTTATCAAATTAAGACCCTCTGAATCACAAGATGAAAATAACGTCTTATTCTCATAATCCAGTTCAACAAATTTTTGAGAGGTTTAATCTTTATTGAACAAAGAACAAATCTTACTTTAGAAATTGTGGTTGATTCTTGAACAACACGGGTTTGAACTGCCTGGGTTCACTTATAGGTGAATTTTCTTCTGCCTCTGTCACCCTTGAGACAGCAAGACCAACCCCTCCGCTTCCTCCTCCTCCTCCTCAGCCTGCTCAACGTGAAGATGATAAGGATGTAGACCTTTATGATCATCCACTTCCACTTATAAATAGTAAACATACTTTCTCTTCCTTACATTTTTCTTAATAGCATTTTCTTTTCTCTAGCTTTCTTTATTTTAAGAGTACAATATATAATACATATAACATACAGAATATGTGTTATTCAAGAGTTTATGTTATCAGCAAGGCTTCTGGTTAACAGTAGGCTATTAGTAGTCACATTTTAGGAGAGTCAAAAGTTATATGTAGATTTTCAACTGCACGGGGGGGATTGACTCCCCTAACCCTCACATTGTTCAAGGGTCAACTGTATAATTCTATTGTGTCTAATTTTCCTGATGTGTACTTTACTTAACACTATAATCTAGACACCCACAAACAGCTCTCTGTACCTGGGTCTACCTGGGCTTGGGACTTGCCCTCAAGGTTATGTCATAATTGATCTTGTATGACAAACAACTCCATAAATTAAAGGACAGATGTTGTACTGGAAGAAAATATTTGCAACATATATAGCTCTAATGATGAAATTATAATATGTAGAAAATCCAAAATAAAACAAAAAAGAGCTGGAATTGGAATGCTTCTAACACAAAGAAATGATAAATGCCTGAGGTGATGGATACCCCAATTACCTTGATTTGATTAATCCACATTGAATGCCTGTATCAAAACATCACATGTACCCTATAAAGACACACAACTATTATGTACCCATAATAATTAAAAATGTTAAAAATTTTTAAAAAAGATAAGCATACTCTGAGAGTTGGGTAAATGAAAATTAAACAATGATAAAATACATTATTGTATAAAACAGATGACAAAAACTTTCAGGGATGATAATGTCTAGTATTTACTAGGGTATGGAGAAAGTAGTATTAACATACAATGCTGATAGAAATGTAATTTAGTACAGTCAATTGGAGGGTGATGACAATATCTATTAAAATTTAAAATGAATATCCTCTATTTCCCCTGAAATTCTTATTCTTGATATGTACCAGTATTGAAATATCTCAAAGACTACTAATAGTTTTTTTTTTTTTTTTTTTTTAAAAAAGAGCAAGTTGCAACAGAGGAATAAACGTGTACAGGCACATAAAACAGCAAAGCCATATGCAAAAAGAAAAAAAAGCCATAAATAAGGACAAAAAAGATATACATCTAACTAAAAACCGTTGTTATCTGTGTGAACTATTAAAGACAATTAAGCAGGCCTTTGGATTTATTTTTTTTCCTAATTTTTTTTAACAGGGAAAATGTATTCACAAAAATAAAATTCATAATCCAGAACCCAGAAGAGCTTCCCAAAAAATAGGGATATTTCTTCTTACTTATTTCTCTTTTTAAAGTATCCTGAAACCTGAAGAAAGAACTCCTTGGTGGTGTCTCTCAATGGTACAAATGTTTCCTTCTGAGAAGTGTTTTAAAAACTCCCTGGACAGGGCCCCTTTGATTAAGTTTGTATTTCTCAGGCTGGGCCCAGCCCAGCATCAGTGTTTCCTAAGCTGCCCGGGTCATTTATGCACAGCCTGGGCTGAGGCCATGGTCTCAGAGGAGTTGCCCTCAGCCTGTCTTTCCACCCCTCTTCTTGGCAGCAGGGATCTCCTTACATTTTTCCAGTACACGAAACTTCCTTCCTCCTCAGGGATTTTGATTTTTCTGTTCTCATTTGTCTGGAGTATTCTCTTCCCAGATTCCTTCATGCTCATTCCCTGACTTCACTAAAGGTCTTTAATCAATGTGAACTCACTGGGCAAAACTTGCTTGATCTCCCTATTTAAAATAGCTCCCTCCTTCTTGTCCCAACCGCATATCATGTCATAGCTCTGTATCCTATTACCAAGCTCAATTTTTCTTCTATAGAATATCTTGGTGTTAGAGTGTGTAGATATTTTACTCCCAATTCACCACAAGCAAGATCTACGTGATCATGGCTGTTGTGTCATTCACTATTACATCCTCAGTAGGAATCTGATAAATATTTGTTGAGTGAAAGAATACTGAACAGTAGGATAATAAAATCAGAAGAATTCAGAGGAGGTGTCAAAGACAATGAGAAACCAGAACTGAGTCTCGAAAAAATTTACCAACCGTTTGGTGGGAGACAGAGTGGCTAGGAAAGGGGCAAGATGTAAGGACAGAAATATTTCGGGGAAGAAGAAGACATAACGTACATAGGCAAGGAGACCCCTTGGCGCTTACAACTGCATGTAGACTTGTGGAGCTGACGTTTAGGTGGACAGGCAGAGTTGTGGATGATGAGTCTCTGCAAGTAGGAAAGCCCTAACCCTGAATGGCATTATAGGACACCAATGAGTTGGGTTTTATGCAATAGGCAATAAAAAATAAAAATCTAATAAATGGTTACAAGGAGCAGAGTGACATGATGATATTTATCCCACATAATGCTGTCTTCTTTTGTTTTTTAGATCTCCAATAATATAATTTGGGATTTTGGGGGGTTTTGGGGGGTTTTGGAATTTTTTTTATTTTTAATTATTATGGGTACATAATAGGTGTGTATATTTATGAGGTGTGTGATGTTTTGATACAGGCATATAGTGTGTCATGATCAAATCATGGTAATTGGGGTGTCCATCACCACAAGCATTCATCATATCTTTGTGTTAGGAACATTCCAATTCCACTCTTCTAGTTATTTTAAAATATACAATAAATTATTGTTAACTATAGTTACCTTGTTGTGCTTCTAAGTACTAGATTTTATTCCTTCTATCTAACTGTATTAGATTTCAATCTAATCAATGCTGTCTTAGAAGTGACAGCACATGCAGTGTAGTGACTCACTGTTGGGATTCTGGAGTGAGACCAACCTATATGCAAATTCCAGCCCTTATTGCTCATGTAATCTTGGGCAAGTCACTTCACTTTTACAAACCAGATTCTTCATCCTAATGATGTGGATAATAATGTTTCTTGAGAAGATTCAATAAAATAGTGAGAGCTTAGCACAATATCAAACACAGTATCTCTGCAATGTTAGCTGTTTGTATCAGCATGAGACCTCAGGTCAGGAAAGGCTAATGTGTTCTGTGTTTCTCTAGCAAGATTTCCCCCAACTGAAATGATGTACAGGTCAACTCTTTACACAGCCCCTTCCCTATAGTCACAAGTTTCCTGCAGTTTGCCTCCCATCTCTCTCTGTTCCCTCATTGCTGGGTCTTGAGTCATTCACCAGCCAAGGTAAAAAGCTATGCTTTTACCAAAAGCCAGCTCTACTTTTCCTGGAGCCACTTCCACCTGACCCACCTCTATCGTCACCATTTCCCCTCTACTTTCCTTAACCCTATTATCAAGGAAAATCCTTTATTTTTTTATCAAGAGACATGCCCATCACCAGTTCAGTTGTCTGGAACTCAACTTTCCCTGTGGACCCTATTTTCCTTTTCAAACTCTCTCAGAAAGAAGTTACAAATTTACCCACATCCTCCAAAATCTCAGTGCTTTCCTTATACTCCATAGCATTTTCAGACCTCTGTTTCAGGACCTTGGATCAATAACCCTTCATTGACACTCTACTAGATTTTTTGTGGGCTGTGACTCCTGATACCTGATTTTCCTTCCTTACGATTCTTCTCAATGTCATCAACACCCATGTGGATGGCCCGTGCAAACCTCAGTGTCACACTCCTTTACACTGGTTCCCATCATATCCATGTCCCTCACATATCCCACAGTACACCACGTCATCTCCTCCAGCACCTCCATCTACAACGCCGTATTCTGAAATTGCACCCTTTAAAAATTACCTCCTCTCCTTCTAATTCTCACACCCCTTTGTTCCCACTGAAGTTGCTCTTGAACCTCTCCTGACCTTAAGCTCTTCAATGCTTTCCTATTCTCTCAAGAGATCGATCAATCTCTGGTCTTCACTCCATTCTCCGTTCAGTCTAGCAACCATACCCATTACATCAAAGATGCATACAAGTAACTCTTGAATGAGTCATAATCTTTTGATATGATCAAATAAACATTTCATCATATTATTTATCAGAAATGAAATGAAAGAAATGTCTTTCTTCTTAACCAAACACTACTTATCTTTCAAGTTTAACCAACTCAAGCAAACGTATTTGACTGTAAGAACAGAATTTTTTAAAAGCTTAGTTCTAACTAAATTTTGACTAGAGAGTCTCAGATGTCAGAAAAAAATATTAAAATAGATTGTATGTTGCTTTTTTACTTGTTTTTCTATTTAACTTTCTTGAAAACTTTTTAGGGGTAATGTAAAGTATTTAACTGTAAATATAGTCTAGCATTCTCTATTTTTTCAGATGAAGAAAGAATTGATCAGAATAATCACAGAATTAAAACCAGAGGCTTTTTAAATTCTTAATAAACTTAACCTTATGGTCAGATAATCTGAGATATTAAAATTAAAATAATTCTAACTGGACTCCATTTTAAAACAAAAGTGTCAGCTTTTATCAATGTTTATTGGGCACGTCCTTAGGTTTAATACAGCAATCAACTCTTAATCTTGGCATACTTGTGGGTTATATCTTACATTATTCATATAAATTTATGGCATCAGTGGTTTTGTTTTTGCCAGTGGAGGAAAATGTATATGAATACAACATATTCCAGAGGGGACAGATCACATTAGAAATTAAAACAAAGGATCGAAGTTTCCCCTTCTAGTTGGGAGTATCTGTAAATTATTTAATAGATCATATATACAGAGTATTAGGTCATATGAGTGAGCCTAATTTAAAGACTGCCTAAAATTAATAAGGCTCTGTTTTTGGTAAGTGCACAGAAACACTGAAACACATTCTGCTAAAAGGATTTGATAAATTAATTAAAGCTGATTTGAAGATTACAAAACCTCAAGACTGCTAAATTTCACAAACAGCTTAAAACAAAATATAATCTAAGCTTTAAAGCTTTTGCAATGACAGTTTTCAGCATAGTTTTGATCAAAGATATCACTTTATCTTCAATTAAATAATCAAAATTAAGAAGTGACTCCCTGCAAGCCCTGCATTGTCTTTTATGTGTGCTAAATACAATCTGCATTTGATCTTTGGATTTTATACAATGTTAAAGCATCCAAAGGTGAAGATATAGCTTATTCTTGCTCTGTGGAAATAATGAGAAATTATATCTCTAGAGTCATGACTAATCAACTTGCCTTTCATAGGGGCATATAAACTAGCATCAACAGAGGTAGTACAGCATGTGAGCATTTTTCAGGGTGACTTAGTGGACATTAGTCAAGTTAATTAACCTCTCTGTGTCAGTTGCCTCACATGTAAAATTGTACGTAGCTCACGAATTGTGCAGATTTAATGAGTTAATACATGTAAAGTGCTAAGATCAGTACCCAGCATATAGAAAGCATGCTAGCTAAAAGAAATAACACAGGCATAAGGACAAATAGATCAGATAACACGCGTGGGATTTTAGCTTCATTGTTAGGAACAATTGTTCTTCAGTAAAACAGTCCAAGTTCAAATGCTAACTCTGCCATTTCCTGGCTATGTGACCCTGAACATGACATTTAATCTTTCTAACCCTTATTTTCCTCATTTTTAAAATGGGAATGATAATGGTATTTATTTCATAGGATTGTGCTGGTGATAGAACGAGAGGATACCTGGACCGTACCGTATATGGAATCTGGGACATAGTCAAGTTCTTAATAAATAATAGTAATAGTGTTAGGATTATTATCACCAAAGTATCAGAAAGAAGTCATCAGATTGATCAACTGCTTTTAATATGGCAGCCACTGGCTATTTCTATGCTCTAAAGTGATTAGGTCCTCCTTACGTTTTACGTAAGTCACATACCCATGAGACAGTAAACAGTACCTGAAATCAAGACCCTAGAAAAGACCTTGATCTTGCTGGAAAAGTAATGGGATATGATTATTCAGGGGATTACTAAGAAATTGTCTTACATAATAATTAGATTTATGTCACAGCTATAGCACTTACAAGAAAAAAGATGCCCGGAAATCTGTCTGGCAGAAGGAAATTGAAAAGGTGTAATAGAACGTAGATGTGTAGGATGTTTGCAATAGGGCTTTCATCATCTTTGCTTTGAACATGGAGGACAAAAATATACTGTAACTGTTTATTCATACTACAATAATTAGCTGATTAAATTAATTCAGTCAAAGAAATAATAGACTTCATGAAGAATAATCAGTCAATCCAAATGTTTAACAAGCCAATTCATGCAAAATTGCTAAACCAATTTTTTAGCCTAATATTATTACAGTCATATACACACAAATGTATAGTGTACATATGTATTGGACTTACATATGTTTAATATTTGAAGCATATAAATTTAGGCTTTTAATTCAGTCAATTTTAGTGAGAAATCTGACATTTCAAAATTTTTAAAAGTCATTCTATGATATACCAAGATTTTTTGAATTATAGTATTCTAAAAATCAAACACGGTCTTTAAAAACAGTAGCGCTCCGCAGACTCTGCCAAAAAGTTCATGTTGTGATACATACCCTCTGGGAAATAGCTGGACTAGCTTTACACAGTTACACTAATCCATTGAATTCAGGAACAATTGTTAAACAAACAATTTAGCTTTACATTAGACATGGGAGGTGGGGGAGGTAATAGATACTTTGAAAGACTGGGAAGCTAATTTCCAGGATTATTACAACAAGAAGGAAACTCTGAGCTATGCAGAAATAAAAGCAGAGTACACAGGACCCATTTGAATTATAAAAATTGCATAATTACATGAACTGGTTAATTCACTTAGTCTTTTATATTTATATCTTTTCCCCCTCCACGATATTTAGTACACTAACTTGCACTTATGGAACCCTCAAAACTATTTGAGGAAGATGTTATAGCAAGAATTGCATTCTTGTGCACCTCAAACAAGTCCACTTTAAGAATGATATGAAATTTATTTTTAATGTATTTCAATATGGGAAAAGATAAAAGTCTAAACAGACAGAAACATGGAAGTTCATCCTCGGGATACCATCTGAATTCGGGGTTCCAATCCAAAGACGCTGGGCAATTAAGATAATCCCATGGCAGCAAATACATGGCACACTTTCTTCACAGCTCCTGGATCAAAGGAGATGCAACCACCCTATCACCTGAAGCCTTTTTTTGTTTTCCTACTAGTGGAAGTTTGGCTCCTAGACTGCAAACACTACCCTCAACTTTCAGAATTTACTGGTTCCCGTATTCGTGAGTTGCGGATCATAAAAGTTATCTTCCATCATTAATGACAAATTATCACATTAGTAAGGGAGTCACCTGACAATATTGTTTCCCTGTTTAAAGTTTGTCAATCTACCCCAGCTCCCTCTCTTGCACGATAAAGACCAAATTCCTTAGTTGGGTATATGTGGCCCCCACAGCTCAGCCCCATTTGCCATGACTTCCTCACATCCACTCTAGTCCCAATCTCCTTTCCATATCTCTTCTTCTGACCCTTTGCTTGTAGTTTCCTCAGCGTGAAATTGCTTGGTCAACCCCTGCCTCCTTCAGGTTCAACTTCGCCACTGCTGCTGATGTGGAACCTTTCCCTACCTGCCTGCCTCCCCTTTATCTAGGTATAGTCACCAACAAGAATTATAATAATGGTGTACCGAGCTCTCACTATGTGTCAGGAATGTACATTTCCTCAGGAGGAAGCAAAGGGTAGTGGTTAAGATTAGAGATATGCTGCAGTCAAGCTACGTAAGTTGTCATGCTGGCTTCATTAGTCCCTACGAATACGGTACTTTCAGTACCTTAACTACCTCTCCATGCTTTCAGTTTCTTCTTCTGTACAAAGCACCTGATAACAGTACCTCACAAGATTCCTGTAATACATGCAAAGTGCATGCACACAGTAAGGACCGCATTCATATATGTGTTTTCTCATCACAGTTCATTTCAGAGATTTAAAAAATCAAGGCTTATGATTAAGTAACTCAAGCTAGTACGTGGTAGAATTAGGAATTCAACAAAGGGATCTCTAAATCCAAAGTGCATCCACTTAACCATTGCATCATCTTGCACCCAGATATTTGTTAAATCCCTTCATTTTTTTTTTTTATTGTTATTTGTTTGAGACAGGATCTCACTCTGTCACTCAGGCTAGAGTGCAGTGGCATCATCATAGCTCACTGCAACCTCAAATTCTTGGGCTGAAGTGACCCTCCTGCCTCAGCCTCCCAAGTAGCTGGGACTACAGATGTGCGCCACCATGCCTGGCTAATTTTTCTATTTTTTTTGTAGAGACAGGTCTCGTTCTTACTCAGGCTATTCTCAAACTCCTCACCTCAAGCAATTCTCCTGCCTTGGGCTCCCAGAGTGCTAGGATTACAGGAGTGAGCCACAGCGCCTGGCCTAAATCCCTTCAGATACCAAAGTATCTTAAACATTTCTTTCTTAGCACTTACCACATGCCATTATAATTAATCTCCTTAAATACTGAGCTCCTTGAAATGGGATCTATGTTTTATTTCTCTCTATGATGGCAGTCATAGGTGGATTGCCTGGCATCCAGCACAATGTCTGGCACAGTACAGATGCACAGTACTCATGTGTTGAACAAATAACTAACTTATTATTAAGGATATACAGGCAATATCTTAAAAAATTCTCTGCTTTGTATACCAGAGCCTCAAAAACAGCAATTAATCCAAAAGCTGAACACGGCATACAGATGGGATTAATATTTCTGATAGGATATCTTGCTGCTGAGTAACATCATGTGTATAGTCACTTATTATATCTATTCCATTAAGATTCCCAAATTAAAAGTAAATTTAAGCTGTACTCTTGCCTTGTAATTGTTGCTTTGTTTGTTCTTATATATTCCCAACTATTCTCAACACAGAATTTTATAAAATCTGTGCAACAATGATTCAAGTCACCAGGACCCTGTCCTGGACCTTGTATTTCCCTGGCTGTGTCTTCACAAAAACTGAGGAGTTCATGTGACCAAGGGCATGTTATCGTCTTCCCCTAAGGAGCCCACACTAACCCTTCAAGACTTTGCTCCAGATACACCAGTTCCCAAATCCTTTGCCCTGATGGCCCCAAGCCCGCTTTCAGGATTTTTGTGGACTCTTCCCCACAAGGGTGAAGATGCCTCAGTGTCTGCACTCCCAGGCTCTAGGAGTCAAGGGGCAGCTGTGTGTTGGATGGGGGCGGTATGGATGGAGCTCAGAAATGCATCTGGGCTGGGTGTCCACACTGGGGCATGCGAGGCTTCTCATGGTGGGGGACAGAGCTGAGGGTGGGAAGTGAAAAGGGCAAGTCATCAGCCACGGGCCAGCTCCTACCCCTGCCATCGCTTCCCAGCTCTGACCTTGGAAAGGCCCAAGAAGTTGAATTCGAATTTGCACTTCCAAGTCATAATGAAGGTAAGTTTCTCAAGGTAGGAAAGTAGGACCAATTTTAGTTACCTTTCTTGTTATTTGTAATTGTTAGATATTTAGCCAAATATTATGAGCTAAATTTGTACTTTTGCCCCTGACCTTGCTAATGTTAGAAGCAGGCTTGCAAACAATAACCACATTTACAGTTAAGACTAGAGTCATTTTGTTCTCTTTCTAGGAAGAATATAGGCGCTTAGTAAGAAAGCAGGGACATAATAATAGGAAATGGCTGGGTAGGTCTGTATCCTTCTTGATGGCAGATTTAACCAACATGGATAGGCAGCCTTGCTTGTAAGCCTTTGTAATCACTAAGAAATGACTAACATGAGATTTTTTTTAAGTCTACTTTTTAGCATGATGGTTACCATATTTATTAGAAAATAAATGTCACCAACGCTATGCTTTTCCCTAATGAGATCCATATGCAGAAAGGAAAGAAGGTTAGCAACAGAAAAAAGAAATCTATTTGTCAAGGTCAAGATTCCCAAAAAGAAAGCCTGTTTTCACTTTACAGTACAGGGAAGTTTTCACTTTATCATCAGTAGAAATGCTAGTCAGCCAGACAGCAATTTCAGAGATTCAATGGTGGAGAACCCTGGTAAACAGAGGGTGCAGCTGTGTTTCCACACCAATGAGGAAAAGCCATTTGCCAGGGTAAACTCGGGCTGCATTGTTTTAAAGCAGCAGCTGCCTCTCTTATCAGAAATGTGCAAGTCCAAAAAGAAAGTGGGGAGGTCTCAAAGGCCCACTTCTGTTCGGCAAATCCAATGCTGTATCAGATTGGTTCTCAACAGAAGGATGGACATTTATAATAAATCAGATTTATAATAAATCTGAGGGGTACCTTTGCTTTTTAAGGAAAGGAAAAGGAACCGTGGGACTTTGTAGGAAAGGAAACTGCCAGTGAATCCAATCTACACAGAAATCAATTTCACACGGCCATAATTCAAGGAAATGGAGCAGTATGTAATGACGTGGACATTCATTTTGCTTTTTAAAATTTGAACTTTCTCCTTGGCTACTATAATATTTTTAAAAACAGCTTGGAAATTTTTTTCCTATCATCTCCCCCTACAAGCATTTTTACTAAACATGGGAATCTATGAAACACAGATTCACACTGTGACTCATTAGTATTGTTCCCTTTAACTTTTCTCACCATCTCATCCTGCATCATTTCCCTTTTCTCAGGACTGAAAATCAGCAATGGGAAAAATCAGTATTTTAAACCATATGCTTGACATATAGTGAGAACTATACTAAGATGAATTCACAAATTTTGCCTTGACTTTCCACTAGCACATACTTTGAAGTTCATACACAACTTAGGTCCTAGTACAGAATGACATTACTCACATGGTAACATAATTAGTAAATTTTTATTTCTTTTTCCCCCCTTGTTGAACTGGGAGAAAGAAGGCTATAATTTTGTTCTTATTTCTACTTCTATAGAACGTATGTCCTTGAGTATTTTTGTATGATATCTGCTAGAAAGATAATGTTTTAACACATTTTAAGTAACAATGGCAATGTAGATAGCATCAATATATTAAAAAATATGTCCGGCACTTGAAGTAATGGGAAGCTCCATATACCTTGTTTGACTCCACAAATTATGACAGCTATGACTTTAAGAATGATCAATAAACAATGATGCTTAGGTTCGATTTTTAAATAAAGGTACTAATATTTTAATGGCACTTTTTAGAAGAAATTCAGGCAAAGATGTGGTGCTTTAAGTCATATGACAGAAGACAGGAAGAAAAGTGTCATATTCTAGTTAACAGATCGGAATCTTTCTAACAGAAGAACATCATGATGGGACTTAGCTCTATAGAGGTTATATGGGGGAGGGAGGATTGTGTACTTTTTATAAAACAAATTCAGAACATAGTGACAAAACAATAGTGTAGAATCTCTCCCCTAGAATGGACTTCAGAAATCAATAATGTGATGGTCTCATCTGACATATAAGGAAGCCAAGGCCCAAGGATTGTGGCATCTTAATCATACTCAAAGGGCTCAGCTTGGATGAAATCTCAAGACTTTGGATTCCAAATGAAACGTCTATGTCTCTGTGACTCCCTGCCTTTAATGTTAATAACACCTCCATTAAATATCAATTTTTTAAATAATAAAAACTTAGATTTAATAACTTTATCAATAATGCTGAATAGATAAATTTTTCTTAAGGTAGAGAATATATAAATATAAACTAGCATCGCATCTCATTCAGTTATTCTATCACTATTGTGCTCCCAGTATGATGGCAGCATCTTGTGGAAGAAAAAGCATGGACATTGGAGTAAAAAGGATCCCAGGACTGCCAATGCACCGGTTTTGATGCATGACAAAATTACTCCAACCTTCTGAGATTCAGTTTTATCTTGTATAAAGTCATGATAAAAATCACATCACTTACAGGTCTTTGTGAAAATTAAATTATATGACATGAATGAGAATATCGAGCATTGTGCCTGCCACCTAGGAGACATGCACATATAATACCTGACTAAGAGGGGGACATAATACCTAAAATTTAGATGGAAATATAATTTAATCTTTAAAAAAAAAATAGAGAAAACTCAAAGCTGTTTGTTAAACAAATATTTACATATTAGTAGAGCAGTAGAGAAAAGTGATGTGAACAGGGGCTGAAGAATTCATGAAGCAGCAACAACAGCAACAAAAAGAATCAGCATGGGGGAAAGGAAATGACTTCATGGAGAAGATGTCTTTAGATGAGTTTTAAAATAAAAAGCGTAGCTTGACTGGTGGAGTTGTCAGGCAAAGGTGTTCTAAGCATGATAGACGAGAGCAGAGAAGGAACAGTCATGTTCAAAAGACACAGAACATCGTAGGCTTAGGAGAATCTGAGTAGTAAAATATGGATAAATAAATTGAAGCCCGTCAAAGGCCTTGAATGCTAGCCTGAGTGGCTGGGATTTGATATAACAATAATATGTACTAGATTCCAATGTAATGGGACGACAAGGGAAAACCAGTGATTTAGAAGTGAGCAATCTGGCAATCAAGGGTACGATGGATTATGTTATGAAGAAAAAAATCTTTAGGCAAGGAGAGAGCATGGATAAAGGCAACTCCAGTAATCCCAAAATGATGTGATGTAAGCCTGGATAGGACAGTGGTGAGAAGTCCCACTCCTGACCAAAAACCTATGAATGATCTTTTAGCCCGACCATAGGCAATTTTAAAGGCTTTACCCGGCAGGCCTTACGGGAAAAAGCTGCCCTCTCCACACTTGACTGGGTGCACTGAAGCCCCCGAAGGGAGTTACAGTCAAGGGCCCTCAGCCCTGCTCCCCCAATCCCTCCGTGCCATCTCCTTAAGCGTATCTGCGTTTCCAGCCTCCATTCAGAGGTCTCTTCATCCAGGGCTTTCTGCTAAGTCCTCCTTACTGGGGAGGAACCTGGAAGATACTTGTTTTCACTGTGACTCAGTAGTCACACTTTTCCACATGTAGTCCTTCCCTCTCTAGCTGACCCCCAATCCCCTCCCCTGGGTCAGGGCTCCCGTGGTGTCTGCATGTGCACTAATATGGCTGACCTCACCCAGTGTCATCGCACGGGGGAAAATGCGACATTAGGGGAGTTGGAGCGTTTTCCTCTTGCTTATACTACTAGCTCAGAAAGTCATGAAAGGCTTCACTGGTAGTTTCATTTTGGCGTGTTGTCTTAATTAACTACTCCACAAACTGACTGCTCAGCCTCTCTCCAGCTCAGCTCAGCTCTTGACAGGTGGAAGAGGAAATTTTAAAAATGTTGAACATAGAAGAGACCCTAGTTCTGACTGCCATTGTAGTTTTAAGCAGATCTCCTGCTTTCTCGGTCCTCAGAAACAGAAACTATATGTACAAAACATTTGGAGGAGAGAACTGATTAATATTTAAAAACTAGTTTTAAATTCTTTAAACAAAGATCATGGTAGTGTTTCAAGTCCAAATTCATATACGATATACTAAAAGCCCATGTATCATGGTGTAGACTAATTTGAATGAAACTTTCATATCACTAGCATTTGTAATGTAAATCCGAGAGTCAGGAGATCTCTAAATTATCGTATTTCAAAAACATTACTGAAAAGTAATAAACTACGGGGACCTAAAGTCTTGTACAGCTATGACAATGATTGAACACCTGACAACTCCTTAAAAGTGGGGATGTGGGAAAATGGGAAGAAGAGGATTTATTTACCTCCATTGTACTCATCTCTAACATTAAATATTCAAGTTCATGGAGAAAGCGGTGTGTTTATTTTACTGTGCATTGATACCGCCATAACTGTTGTGACTTCTTAGGGGAATATCACTGCACAGCAATTGCCAGAGACACTCATCAATCAGTGTTTCTCAAATACCAGCAGCTCATTAGGACACCCTCCTCCCAGGGAACACATGCAGCTCCCTTCTCTGCCTCATGCTGCAGTTTTCATCACGTCCCTGGACCATCATGGTTATTTGTACAATCCTTCTCTTGCCTCTTCCTTTCTGTTATCATCTGCTCACTTTTCCACCTTCCCTACAAGGTGGATAACTGAGTACTTGGTCATTTAGGTAACTGAGTCCTCAGTCAACTTCCAAAGTGGACAAAGTGTCAATCAATGAGGGACAAGAGTGCTGTTCTCTTCTTTTATCTTGTAAATTCTGAAGTATGCATGGATAACGTAATATTTAAGGCATTACAGGAGTCCTTGAGGAAAAGACCTAGTATAAAAAAGTTTTAAAATCTATTCTAGATACTAGTTATGTTATAAAACTCTTCACATATAAAATTTTCAAAATTTAATGATAGCACATTATCTACTCAACTATTAAATTGTACTATTTTTCATAAAGTACAAACAGTTGTTTGGTATGGAACTATGTTTCTTCTTTTCCTAATTATTCCCCAGTAGGACATCTTTTTGTTGCTGATTATATCTATGTGCTTCCTGATGAATAACTACTGTTTAATATATGTCCCTTAAAACTAGTTTTGGTATTTAAAAGCTATGTAAATTATATCAGAAGCCAAAAAATTCTCAATAAATAAAATGAATAGAAACTTAGCAACTTTTATTTTGTTTGGTTGCAAACAGGCTGTAGACAATGAGGATCTATCTAAGGGGCAGCAGCAGGTTAAAGTGAGATCTCTGAGAAGCATTTTAGCTCAATGTCCCTCCTTCAGGAAGAGCCACCAGGTATATAGCTATACTGAAATACAGCATTCAGCCAAACTGTTTCAATAAATTTGAAGTGAAAGAATCTCTAAACAGACTTGCAGAGATATTATCAGTTTTCCCATAATAAATTCAGCATTTGCTGAGAAAGAAAGACTGGCAATATTTCTCACTGTTAAAGAACATACTCTTTGAGCATAAACTACTAATCCCTATCAAAAGGAGAAAGTAGATTTAGAACACAAAGATAGTTTGAAAAACATCTAAGCATTCATTGACTTTTGCATTTACTATATTTTCTTTTAAAGAGGCACTTCCTTACTTTTACAAACTGAACAAAATTTACCTCATCAAGTAAGCTTATTTTACCCTGGTTTTATAAAATCTGTCCTTAGCTGACAAGCCCTATATTAGGATCAGTGGTTGGATATAATGACTATTTGCTATCATAGCAGGAATAATTAAAAAATCACATTGTTTCATACAAGTCTGCACAAATATATACCACACACCCCATGACATTTTTTTATTCTAAACTATAGAGTGAAATCATCACCTTATATTGACATCAAGGAGTGATTTTTCTTCTGTCATGCAAGTACAGATTATTTTACCACAAATGCAAATTTAAATTCCCTGCATATCTTTCATGTTTTCTCATTTATTTCCCAGTTACACATTTGGGAAACCAAGATGGAGATTTTTTTGAAAGAGTAAATGAGAAAATAAAAATTCATCACTACTTGAGTGCAAAATGGCTCAAGTCCCTGATAGGTTAATGGGGAGCATTATTATTGTTACAGTTCAACAAACATGTCACTTTGACATAACTTAAGGTGATATCAGCTGGTCACAGGCAGGTGAGAATAAATGTAGATTATCTAAAGAGAATGACTGACATCTGCTGGACTGCAAGAGAAATGAGAAGAAAAAATACACATTTTTATATACTCACAGTTTCAGAATCCATCGATGTTTGCAATCTGTAACATAACGATGTTAGTATAAACCCTCAGGAATAGAAGGGTAATGGGGCACAACGGAAAGGAGAACCACATGCAATTCTGTGCTTTGCATTGTGGTGAGTCCAATCAAGGTGACTTCACGCTAGAGGAGCTATACAACTTCTATAAACAGTGCATTTCGGCTGCATGTGAATTTTCTACATCTTACTGATTTCTGTAGTCTGTGGGTTTCCATTAGCTTGACTCTGGCCAGGTCTGTGCAATCAATCAAATGGGTTTTACAAATGTAGGGCCAAAAAATTTGTCAGAATTGATCATTAGGAGCGTCTGAATACAATTTAGTCCCCAAGCAGGACAGATCATGCCGTCGAATATTGCTGCTGCTCCATGCCTTAAATTCAGCTTTAACATAGTTCCCAGTTTTAAAATGACTGATTAATGCAGTGAGACGAGCACTATTTATGGAGAGCCTCCTGTTATTTCATTTAGCTACTCTGCAATTCCATGAGGTAGGTATTTTTAACTCCATTTTATAGATGAGTGTCAGAGAGGTACAGAAACTCACCAAGGGTTACACAGATTGTAAGTGACAGGGCTGTAA
The DNA here is from genome assembly GCA_023783475.1 of Daubentonia madagascariensis. NCBI lineage: Eukaryota > Metazoa > Chordata > Mammalia > Primates > Daubentoniidae > Daubentonia > Daubentonia madagascariensis. The sequence continues at coordinate 12,103,693 of JAKFHU010000760.1, forward strand.
TTCATTATTTAAATTCTACCTGATTCCAGGGTTGGTGCTTTTCACTACACAAGCTGATTCAAGGGACATGGTATTTTTCTATCTTCCAGGGCCAATACCATTTTACACCACTTTTTAACTGTACAACTTTTATTAAAGATAATAGGGACTGTCCACGAACACTGGCGGAAGACCCTGATTCTTTACTCATGATCTGGTCCTGCTTTTGCGTACTCTCTGTAAAAAAGTGTTTGGTAAAGAGATAAAGACCTGGAGACCAGTTGAGCATACTCAAGAGAACTCATCTTTCCTTCCTTTCTCAAGTACAGTTTAAAATGTGGTTCTGGGCCTCAGTTTCTTCATAAGTACGATGATGGAGATGGATTAGCTAACTTCTAAGATCTCTTCCAGCTGTGCATCTAGTTAGGAATACAGCAAAGGAAAACAGACTGAGTGGTTTAGTTCATTATTATTCTGCAATAACATACCCACAGAATCACTGTAATTAGTTCCATATTGTACTCGTCATTCATTAATTGAAAAGTGTTATTTTGTAGAATTTTTGTTTTTGTTTATAACACCTCATGGATATTGAAGTGAAAAATATGTACTCAAAGGTAGTCTATTTTTACATGCAAACACACCCACTCAAGATGTTATCTTGCCTAATAACATATTTGAAGAAATTTAGCTTCATGTCCTTTTCTCCTACTCTTTCAAAAATCTGAATATGAAATCTATATTTTGCCTGCAAAGGATAATAGATATCATGAGAATTTAAAACACATGCAAAAATGACCAAAAAACTGTGTTATAATAAAAGATCATTTCTATGAATTACAATATAAAATATCAGATATCATACTAGCTCCTTAAGAAGTTGACAGTGTTTTCAAATTGCTGAGATTATAAATTTTGCTTATTTTAATTATAAAATGAATAAAAGTAGTCTGAATATTGTTTTAAATATTAACATAGAAGGGAAAAGTAACACAATATGTCTTCTGTAATTAGTCAAACTCTTACATTAAAATAAACACCCAGTTGAATCTTGAACTCAATACTACCATCTAGTGGATATCAGCCAGAAATGCTACAGATAATGCTAATTTTCTTTTACAAGTACAACTGCTGTTTTTCCAGTGCCCAGCAATAGCAAATCCAGTGTTCAAAGGACTGGTGAGAAGCTCTTTGAGTTAAGTATTTCTTTGCAACAAAACATTATTTGCTTTATTATGTAAATACACTTATAGGATATACTAAATAATCTGATTATAAACATATAAAGTATCTAACCATGAGCTTATTATTGACAACCAACCTCTCATTATACAAGATGTTGATATACATTGTTTAGCTAATAAGTGGCCCAGATGAAATAATACCTCTCATTGAAATATAGAAAAATCACAGGCTATAGAATGAAATGGACCTGAATTAACATGTCCACACCATCACTTAATTAGCCAAGGAATACTGGGTTTCAATTCTCTGATTGAAATATGAAATAGTACTTAATTTGGGGGGTTCTTGTAAGGGATTAAATTGTGTGTGTGTGTGTGTGCATGTGTGTATCACTCATTCACTCATTTATTAGCAACTGTTCTTATTCTCATAGTTTCTTTTATTTTTCACTTCTGTTGCTGTGGGTTTATCCACAGTAGTCTTGCATAAACTCGGTAGTCTGCTTAATCTTCTGCTGACAGACACTAAACAAAGCCTGATGTTACACCAACTTTTTCTTTTTTGCTATCTCTATTACTGTTGCTTCCTAAATTATCCTAGGCTCATGCTGTACTCACTTCTATATGGATCCATTCTTGCTGCTGCATTAAAAAGATACCCCTTCTTGTACAGGGTAGTTCTGAACCCTAACTTAATTCTGGGTAGTGGTAAGGCCAAGTTAGTGAAGGTAAACAACTGGCTTTTTGATAACATGTCACCAGAAAGAACAGCCCTCCAGGAAGAAATAGACTTGTTATTTATCCCTGACTGTAACCATCATCAAGATAAAAGAGGATACAGGCCTATAGGGGTTCCAGCTGATAACTCTGTACTGTTCTCATTGTATAGATTATAAATAAGTTCCCTACTCAAAGACTGTCTGACAGGCTGGCATTGCCTAATTCACCATATTCTTTTTTTCTTTTTCCCCAGCCTCAGAAATCCTGGAAGTTCGTGCTGAGATTGAGTCTCCAGCTGCCAAGGTCAGGGGCTCTGATTACAAAGATCAGAGCCCCTGCTACACTCCTAGAGATGCATCATGAGTGAAAAATAAACATGTATTGTTATTAAGCCACTGAAATTTTGGGACTGTTTGCATTTTCAGCATAAACCAGCCAATCCTGATGGGAACAAATGATTGGTAAAATGTAAAATATATAAGGCAACTCATAAATCCATTTAGCTGGGTGAACGGAACTACATTTTAATATGCTGAAAGCAAGTAAGTGAGGGTATCCCCCAGTGCCTCTGTGTTGTTAATTCCCACATTTCCTGAGACACTGTGTAAGTTTTATGTGACATCTGACTTGCTGACATATTGACTGAACAAAGGTCCCAGAGTCAATAGAGAGTTACCGTCTCTGACCACAACTGCTTTATCTGTAAAATGATGCTAATAATGTCCCTTGCCCACCTAAAAGTAGGCATAATGACCATTGAGATCCCTTCCAAGCATAAAATTGATGATTCTCTACTAGACAAAATGGTAGGTAAACGTCCCTAATATTAACGCACTGCCATGTGTGGCATTGTTTCTCTGTGACAGAATGCACATAAAGTGGGTTCCCAAGAAGACGAAACCATCTAGACAATCAATGGCTAACGATATGGGGTGTTGGGGTTAAATCCTGATTTGATTGTTCTAAACTGTTGGTAGGAGAGAAACTACTTAATTTCAATCTTATCAGTGACTTTCCCTTAAGTGCCTTGGTGGTCCTCTTCTTTCTTCATCTCACCAGCTCCCAACTCTACAGGCCCCCAAACCTGCATCGTAACTCACTACAGAGTTTCCCAACTGTGCAGCTGAAGTCATGGATATAGGGAATGAAACTATAAAGGGAAGAAAGGAAACATTAGTTGAATAGCTATTATGGAAGTGACACTCTTATAGAAAATTTAAATATATTATTTCAATTAATCACCACAATAACATTATGTAGTGCGTATTATTATTGTAAAAATAGGAAAACTGAGGCTAAGAATAATTAATGCACAAGTAGTAGGTGCAATAGCCCACGATATTTTCCACTCTATGACAGAAAAAGGAACAATTAAATATTTTTTAATTTAAAACTTTTTCTTTAAAATCATGGGACAATATTAGCAAATGACATGAAACAAAGAAGAAACACAAATAGAAATTTCAATCTCACAATAAACATACAAATTTAAAAATTAGGTGAATTTTTTCACCAATAGATTGGCAATTTTTTAAAAAATAATAAAATCTAGCGTTGGCAAGGGTGCAAAGAAATGAAAACCCCCATAAATTGTCAGGTGTCTTAAAAATTGCCACAACCTCTCTGGAAGGCAACTTGGTAATATGTAATACAAAAAATTCCGAAATATTTTTAATCTCCTAATCCTGCTACTTCCTGTCTAGGGATTTATCCTAGGGAAATAATTATATATATATATATATGCAAACATATACAAATATTTATAGTCTAGGATACTCATGGAAGTGTTTTTAATATTAGACTTCAAAAATCCTAAATGTCAAATAATAGATTTAGTTTATATTGGCAATCCACATAAATTGATGTTGCAGACGAATATTTAGCAACATAGTAAAATTTTCGTTATATAATAAATAAAACATAGGTTAGAAAATAGTAAATTTTTAAAAATATATAAAAATTTTATATACATCACATTTTTATATTTTATATTTATAAACAATTTACATTTACATTTTATAAAAATGCAAACTATAATATATATTATAAATGTGCATGTGTGTATGTGTATCTGTGTATCCAAATGACAAGTTCTCTCTTCTCTTTGACCATCAGTTTGGGGAATAGGATGCAGCCACACTGTGCCTACCCAGGATCAGCTCCTTGACTACCGCTCTTCCAGGTTGCATGGAGGCGACCATTTCCTTTATTTCTGGTTATAACCTGGAACTCATGAACTGTGGTTACTCCTAAAACAGGTTTCCAAGTGTATAAAGGGATCTCATTTATCCTTAGAACTCAGTCTTTCACTCCCTTGACAATTCTGAATTAGAGTATCAGTCAGTATGTGTGTGCACTCGTGTATATAATGTTGGCCAGTGTTTTCAATTCCCAACAATATAATGTGCTGTCGTTTAGGCAGAAAGGGATTATAAATGGCTATCTAGATAGTTCATAGAACTGGGAGAAAAGCTGAAAAAGCAGTCTTTAGGCTAAGTTTGCAGAAACAATTTCCCAAATGGTACCTTAAAACTGGGTACAGAAAGTAGTTTTTGTCTCTCACGTGGTCAGAACATCATGGCTACACCAGTTAACTCAGAAATACATCTTAATTTGTTGATATAATTTGTGTCAGCAAATGAGTATCCTACCTCGTGCCTCTCTCCTCTTGTGACTCTATTCTGAATCACTCTCACGTGAGTGCGTCTGCTTCGTAGAACCTAAATCACCAACCGCAGTGACCACTAACTAGCTCCAAGCAAGTCTGAGAAATGTGACATCACTTCTATAGTCTCTGCACACCAGGAGGTTGTAAGAACGGGTGTTGACATAGTCAATCCACAGTTTCCTCAGCAGTCCACACCTTTCACAACACAACATCCATACGCATCATTCTTCCAACATTTACATTCGCAGAAACAACATATTTTCCCCAACATAATGAGACTATCCGTCATAAAAATAAAAATATGTCCACTCTGTCCCTGAAAAGAGAGACCCAAAGTCTCATCAGTAATCACATTCATCATTCATCCTCCAATTTAGCTATGCTCCCACTTTAATATTCTGTAAATTATGGACTCAGTAAAACTAACAAAAAGCAACACAAATGTGAAAGGGAAATTGAGCAAACATATAATTGATCATGCAAAGAAGAAAATATTGGCAGCTACTACAATTCTTATTTCTGTAACTAGTCATGAAGTCTTAGCTGGAATTTATAATTTCCTTCCTCTTCTACCATTTGCACCTCAATTGGTTGGGGTTCTTTACCTGGCCGGGAGACCCAAGGCTTCATTCCTTAGCGTCTCAGCTGGCCCTGCCTGTATGAAGTTTTTATATTCATTTGTTAACTTTTACCACAAGCGCTTGGAGGGAGGCACCTCAGTCAGTCTCCTGGTTTCCAGACATATTGCTCCCTAGCTTTACTGTGTATTTACATATTTCTCCTTGACAATTAAGATAAATATCCTCAGTCAAAGTGGCCCACAGAAAAGTGTGGGGAGGGGGAGATCTGGAACTCCCATGTTAAGTCACATCCTTGGAAATATCTAATAAATTTCCAGGTCAGAACAATAAACTGGGCCCAGGCAGAAGCAAATGCAAATCCTCACTGGAGAAAGGTCAATAATTTAGAAACCTGACATTTTTAAGAGTAAGCCCTACCAGACATTGGCTCACAATTTTTTTTTAAATTCACCAATACACAAGGAATAAACTACCACAAAAAAGTTCTTCAGATGTTAGAATTTTCAGACACAGAATTTACAAATGGCAATGTATAAAATGTTCAAAAATAAAAGATGGAATTAAAAATGAGCACAGACCAAGAGATTCAAAAGAGGATCATGGAAATTTTAAAAGAATAAAGTAGACTTTTAAGAAATAAAAATAAAAATAATAATTCCATGGGTGCATTAAACAGCAGATTAGACCCAGCTGAAAAGAGAAATAGTGGCCTGGAATATAGATCTTTAGAAAATATACAGAATGAACCAAGAGAGGACAAAAAGAACAAAATCTGGAAGAAAAATTAGAGTCATGAAAGACAGAGTGAGGTGTAACATATATCCAATCAGAATCCTATAAGGGAAAGAAAAAAAAAAACCAATAAAAGATAAATGGCCAAAAAACTGATCAAGGAGAAAATGTATATAAAAGCAATACTAAGTATGTAAAATGATACATAACTATTAATACAGTACAGATTAAAAAAATAAGAGCACTCTGTGATGAATTCTATTCAGGTCAGAATAAGAACAGGAATAGGATTCCTTGAATGGCCAGAATAGGAAATAGAAATAGGAATTCCTAGAAGAGAAAGAATGAATAAGAAATGTGAGTAGCCAACAAACAAATGAAGAGATGTTCATCCTAATTAATAAACAAGGAAATGCAAATTAAAGTACAAAGTAATACCATTTTATATTTTAGCATATCTATTCTCATTTCCATTACTGTTTATATAGAAAATAAAAGATAATCATGAATAAAATTATTGGAATTACTAAGATTTTGGCAAGCTTGCTTAATATATCATTAACATACAGAAATCAGCAGCATTCATACACATCATTAATAACTAATTTAAAAATGCAATTGAAAAAATACTCTATTCACAAGCAACAATATTCATTAGGTACCTAGAAATAAACCTAGCTAATATGTACAAGACATCTGTAGAGAATAATTTCAACACAATTTTGGTCAAAATCCAAACAGGATTTTACATAGAATGTGACAAAATAATCCCAAAACTCATATGACAACAGTCAAAAAATTATGAAGAATAACTGGGTACAGGAGCAGTGTTACTTACCATATCAAATATTGTAACCACTATAAAATTGTAGTAGTTAATACTGTATGGTACTAGAATGTGGATAGATAAATATGGCATTTCTATAAATGCATAAGTTGATTTCTGGGCCCTTTATTCTGTTCCACTTGCCTATGACAGATGTAATCTTACAAATCAGTGGGGGAAAGTGTGGATTATTCAATAAATGGTATAATAAAACAACCTCAGATTCCTAACTCTCAAAAAAAAAAAAAGAATCCTATAAGGAGAGGGAAAAAAAAGGACAGAAGAGAGGCAATATTTGGAGAGATAATTAGTGAGAATTTTCCAGAATCCACAAACGAAATGAATCAATGGACATAGAAAATACAACTTGTATCAGAAAGGAAAGGAAAGAAAAGACCTTATAAGCAGTCACAGAGAACATGCAGAATAAGATATAATGATTAGACTGACAGATAAATTCCTAGAAGCTAAAGCGTAAGGCAGAAGATAGAGAAATAATATCTTTAAAGTGCTGAGAAGAAATAACAGTCAATCTAGTATCAAGTACCCAGCAAAACTTTTAGAAAACATGGACAAAATATTTCTTTTAATAAACAAAAGCTAAGAGCATTACCACCGTCAGTCCTCCATCAGAGAAACATCTAATGGGTGGACTTCAAAAAAAATGTGGAAAGCAAGAAGTAATGGTGACTCAGGAAAACGGTTAATATATAAGTAAAGCTAAAAAAGATGTTTGTAGTGATGATGAGGAGGAGGATGTCCAATTTGTGTTAAGTTAAAAAAAAAAAAACTAAAGTAATGGACGACAGAAGCATGTAGGTCATGAGTAGATGAATAAGGTGAAGATGTTCTCTGGTCTGTGTTTTGCCTAGAACTTTTCCAGGTGCTGGGAATACAGCAGTGGAAAAAGAAACAAATCTCGGCTCTCATGGAGCTTACATTTTTAATACTTTACATTGTTAAGTATTAAAGGATCATTAACTTCAGAATTTGTTACATATGCATGATCATATTTCAAGGTTAACAATAATTTTTAAAGCAATAAATCAAAAATAATAAAAGCAAATAAACAAAAGGTTCAATTAATTCAAGATAAAACAAGAAAGCATAGAAATACATCATATATAAAATACAAAGAGGGGAGAAACAAGTCCAAATACATTAATAATCACTATAACCACCTATTAAAAAATAGTATTTATCAGAGTAGATTTTAAAAATCCAGGTTTATGCTATTTAAAATAGACATACCTAAAATATAAGTAGAGATGCAAGTAAAAATGGTGGAAACTATATACTGTAGGGCCATACCGTCTACTTTGTCAACAGTTTGTAGTTCAGGTTGTCCAGAAAAATATCATTCTTTATTTCTGTTAGTGGGTTATTGACTCTTTTAAATTTACTTGTCTTGTTTTAGTGAAAGGAGATTTATTGGCAATGTGCACACAGAAGTGATAAGACTGATTTATTTCTGTTAGTGTCATTCTTAAAGATTTGTAAGTTTTTTCTACAATGGTTTTTAAGCCTAGTCTCAGTTTATGAGATTAGGCATTGCTTTCTCTTACCTTACCACCCTCAAAGCTTTTAGAAATTTTTATTCAAGCCAAGACAAAATGAACTGACAAGTGTACAATTATTCTTGTGGGTAGTTTTTCTTTATGCTTTTCGGTGTCGTAAATTGTATACAGTAGATGGCAATACCACATAACCTGAGAGAGAACTATACAGAGAACTAGAACTTGTTTTTACCAGCTAAATCACCAGAGGGCACCAAAGGACCAATTATTAGCAAAAGACACCAAGCATTTGAGAAAGACTATTACAATTGTATTGTTTTTTCCAAGAATGCATCTGCCCAGCCTGAAGAATTTCCACTTTATACAGATAAAACGAAATACAAGGGCTCAACGTATAGAGTCTGCACAGTGTATAGGGCCATACCACAGGCTCTTTGGTACTATCGCTTTTTATTTTAAAAAAAATAAATTTTAAAATCACGAAACTAGGAAAATCGTATTGCTGAAAATTACTTTCCTCTCTAGTGACTATACTGATTACATTGGATTAAAAAATATTTCCTTTATACAGAAAATGATTCTCCCGTACTATCGTACTAATCATTTAATTAATTGAAACGGCACTGCACTGGGTATATTTGTCTCTTTCTCCTATTAATCTTCAAAAAGTTTGTTGGGCCCAAGTGTCTTTCTTCTATTGACAATTTCCTTAAATTATGTGATTTCTAATGAGGGCAACCTGACTCCTTCACCAGATAATATGTTAGGCGGCCATCAAATACTCAGAGCAAGAGTTTGGATGATGACACATAGCAGGCGAGCAGTAATTAGTCCATGTCGTTATTTATAATGGAGAAAGCACTGATTTTGGAGTCAGCTAGACCTGTGTTGGGGACCCCTCATAGTCTGACCTTGAGTGAAATTTCCTGAGTCGGTGTTTTTGCATCTGTATCACACCTCCGTCCTGTCCCTTGAATGCTCCAAGAATTCTCTTGCCTCCAGATCTAGCTCTTGCTATTCCCTGGGACAGGATTTCTCTTCCACCCAATATCTATAGGGCTCCCTCTCTTATCTCCTTCAGGTATCATCTCATGAAAGCAGCTTTCCTCAGCCACTTTCTTTAAACTAGCACACAAATACTCCTTGTCTCCCTTCCCTTGTTGTTTTTCTCCACAATACTTTTGACAACATTATGACATGAAATACACTTTACTTCTCATGTGTTTGTTAGAGATTCTTCCACTAGACCGTAAGTTCCGTGAGAGCAGAAATTTTTTTCTTCTTTGGTCACTGTTCTGTCTCTAGCAACTACAACAGTGCCTAGCAAATAGGCCAGCAATAAATACATGTTGAATAACGAATGAATCCCAAGAACATTATGACTGATCATGTTGTTTGTAAATCATCTATCACATAATAGGTAGCCAGTGAATTGTAGCTGTTAGAAATTTTTGTTAGGTTCTTAATTTCTCAATTACTATTACTGTTTAAATTGACATTTCTTTTTTAAACAAGGGGTCTTGAAATTGACTGTTTGCCATGTAATTACCACCAATTTTTTAAAAAATGATATGGAAGAATGAGTGAGCATATCCTCATAGTCATAAGTATTACTTCGTGAAACTTTAATTGCAATTTTATGTGTGTGGTATGAATGTGTCATAAAAAGCCCAAAAGATAGTGATATAAATCCAGTATCTTTCATAGTTCTCCTGGAGATCTTTTACCTCTTACAGAATAGGTCTTCTTTGCAGAAAGGGAACTGACCAGCACAGAAAGACTTAGATTTGGAAGGATTAGTCCCTCTGGCCTCATTTAGCTAACCCAACCAGGTAACACAGCTCACCTGTCTAATTCTATAAGCATTTTGCTGACATCCTTCAAAACTTAGCACTTAATGTAGCCTAAAAAATACTTTACAGAAAGAGATGGTAAGATCATCTGTTGGATAAGATCATCTCTTATAGCAGCCACACTGTGAATGGCTTTTAAGTTTTCTTTTGAAGTTTGAGCAACTACAAGTACACGGGTCACACAATGGACAACAGCACTCCATCACAACTAGCTCCCCTAAGCCTAAACACAGGAGACAAGTTATCTAGGCAAGTGAAGTTCCTTAGAGTTTTCACTTAGGCAAAGGATTCTCAGCCATCTAGGAACTTAAACTTGCTAGCCCATTGCACCCATCAGGAGAATTTTGGCTACATGATTCAATGTGACAAGTGACATGTTATCCCTCCACCTCCACCCACTTTAATATGTTTACTTTTTAATTGATAAGTACTGCAATTGCAATACTTTAATTTTTGACTCTCCAAGACAACTGGAAAAATCTTAAAGGCAGGGCTGAGAAATCCCCACTTTAGTACAAAACAAAACAAAATGAAATCTCCCAAGAAAGCGTGAAGTGTTTCAAAGAGCCGTCGGTATTACCACACCCCTTCCCAGAATATAAGCACAGTGCTGGACCATTAAAGATGCTGAAAAACACACACAGATAAGTAATGTAATACTGATGAAACCTGAATAAAGTCTATGGATTAAAGATGCTGAAAATTTCCAGGTTTTGTACTGAACCATAGTACATAAGATGTGACCAAGAGGGAAAACTAGGTACAGGTACATGGGACCTCTTGGTGCTGTTTCTGCAACTTCCAGTGAACCTATAATAATTTTTGTAAAAGATCAATAAAAGTCTTTAAACAATGCACTTAGTCTCCTTCCCATCCACCACCCTTTTCAAAACTGGAATTATTGTTAAGTTACTTCCCTGAAATGCATTTTCTAATTAGTAGGAACGGGTAGACAAAGGAAAAATTTTAGAACCTGTTAGTTTTATAGGAATGTTTCACTATTGAAAAGGTTATCAAGGATTGTTAGACAAATGACAAATGTAGATAAATAATTAAAAATATAATGCATTGGTTTTAAATAAAATAAATATTTAGAACTTGGTAGAAAAAAAGACGCTGAGTAAATACTTGTTTGACTTTCTGGATATATAATCAAGTGTAGAGAGCTGATCAGTGAACTATCAATCTTTAAGTTATAAATCACTTGAGATTTCAGGTTCCTCACCTCTTTGGGGTGCTTAGTCTTCTGATTAGGTTTGTGACTATTACCTTGTCAACTGTAACTTCCTGGACACTAACCCATATAGCCTTGCTATAACACTAGAGGATTCTGCATTTTTTCTTAGCTCTCCTAATATCAATGTCAATGAACATTTTCTGAGCCCTGTGCTCCCAAGAAAAAGCAATGGTTAAAAAAAATCCACCATCTCTTATGTTCTGAGAACCAGCTCACTTCAAGGTACTACCTCCCCATGACTCTCTCGTTTACCTGCCTCTATAAAACTCCAACCTCCTTACTTTCTTTGAGACACTCTTCTGCACAAACAAACGTTCTCCCTATTGAAATAGCGAGAATAAAATCATCTCATTGTCTGGTGCACTTTGTCTTTCACACAAAATTCCATTCAAACTTTTATTATTTCTTGTTTTTCTCTGACCTTTCTTATGCCAGATGGTTAAAATAAGGACAAATTTTTCCATACTTTTCATGATCATTAATAAATTATGATTGAAAAAAATGATTGAGCTAATAAATGGATTTTTATATTTTTACCAGAATAAAACTATTTACTAAGTATGCTGTTCAGAGAACATCTGTTTCTTACATTAATTTAAAGACACTAGAGCAAGACTCATTGTTTTGCAGCAGGTGAAACAACTACACAATTTGTCCTACAATTATCTGTAAAAGAAAAAAAAAAACTATGTCTTTGCCAAGAGACTTTAAAGTTTATGTTCTGTTCAGTTCTGTCTTCTCAACTCCCCTACGTGCTCTATATTTCACAGAAGTAAAACCTGCTATGTACCAAGAATACTAGGAAGTCTTTTCCCAGACATATTTATTTCTCAAAGCAATTCCAAAAGAAAGGTATGATTATTGCTATGTTTCTGAGGAAACAGCACAGCCTGTATAGAGGAGAGTTCAGGCTCTGCTGCAGATGCCAGAGTTTGAATATAGCTTTACCACTAAGTATCCTAGTTCAGGGGTCCCCAACCCATGATGAGTTGTATAATTATTTCATCATCTATTGCAATGTAATAATAATAAAGTGCACAATAAACGTAATACACTTTAATCATCCTGAAACCATCCCCTCCCCCCAGTCCGTGGAAAAATTGTCTTCCATGAAAATGGTCCCTGGTACCAAAAACATTGGGGACTACTGTCCTAGTTGACCTTGAGCAAGTTACCTATCTTTCTCAGCTTTCTCCTCTTTAAAATGGGAACGATAACAGTGCTTACCTCATAGGGTTGTTGGGAGAATAACACACATAATAATGCCAGGCACATACAACTCAATATCACACCTAATGCTTGAGCAAGTTACTCTCTATTATGAAACTGAGTATAACTTACTCAAGTTCACATAGCTAGAAACTAGCAGTACCAGAATACCAACCCAGATATTTCTGACTTCAAAGCTGACACCCTTTCTGATACCTAAGACCACAGAAGCAGGGAGATTAGTTAAAAGAATATTAACCAATAAAGGAAAAATCTAATAAATTTGATTAAGAACTTTGATATCAAAAGGCACCATGAAAAGAGTAAAAGGGTTAAGTTATAGGACTCAAACTGAGAGTATATAAAGAAATCCTACAAATCAATAAGACAGATACAAAATGACCAAAAATTAACAGGCACATCTTAACAAAAGAAACCCAAATGAGCAATAAACATATGAACAGAAGTCTAACATTTTAGTAATCAGGCAAATGTAAATTACAACCCAAATAAGATACCATTGGGCATTTACTGTGGTTTGGCAAAAACTAAAGTCTGCAAACCCAAATGTAGGTAAAGTATAAGCAAAGAGAACTCACACTTGGAAAAACCACTTTGGGAAAGTTTGGCAATATGTAGTAAAGATGGTGATATGAATTCCCAAGACTCAGAAATATACAATCTTAAGTATATAAGCTACAGCACTGGTCTTCAATTGAGAGGGCCATGAAACTTTACACATGGGGACAGGCTGTTTTATGGAAATCAGCTCTGCTTTCACATACTCTTCTAAATTGATCTGGTCGATAATGTGCCCAGGCTTGAGGTCCTCCTCCTCGTCCATTTTCCCTTTCACAAAAGAAAGGTATACCTCATCCACAATCTTGCTATGGTGCATTGCCACAAGTATAAAACCTTGGAGGCAGTCAGGCACAGTGGCTCACATGTTTACTCCTAGCATTTTGGGAAACTGACACAGGAGGACCACTTGAGGCCAAAAATTCAAGACCAGCCTGAACAACTTAAGAAGACCACATCTCTAGAAAACATTAGCCAGGCATGGTGGCACTCCCCTATAGGCCTGGCTCCTTGGGAGGCTGAGGCAAGAGGATTGCTTGACCCCAGGAGTTTGAGGTTACAGTGAGCTATGACACTACTGCACTCTACCTGGACAACAGAGACCCTGTCTCAATCAGTCAATAAAATCTTGGGGACAAAGAGATCATTTGATAATTCCCTTAATAAAAGCACCACAAATTATCCCCCCACATCTCTAATGCCATCTCATCAAGTTACATTTACCAAAATTTCTAATATACTTATTATTTTGACCATTTGTGTACTATTGAAAATGACAGAAATTAACTTACCCCAGAATAACTCTTTAACACTTAGACATTAGGGTTACAGAAAATTTTAAAAGATTGATTTCAATTTATGTACACATATTTGTCGCAAAGAAGTGTGGTAGAATTATCAATAAAATATTAGAAAATAGCACTCTCTGGACTATTACCCATTAGGATAAAATTTTGTTAGAGAAGGGGAATGTAAATATGATTTGAAGGAGAAAAAGAAATGATAACAAATTTTTATTCACTAGAAAATGATTGTATCAAATCATTATGGTATTTATATTCCATTGGGTACATTCAGATACTTTTTTTTAAAGAAATGCAAAAAAAAAGTAATGCAGCAGTTTGTGCTTTGAAATGTTAATATTTACAATATGCCAAAAATTGCATCCTTTATTATTTTAACAAGATGAAAATTTTTCAATGTTTAATGATGTTAAAAATGTATTTTTTAAAAAAATATCTTATGTGCTACGCAAGCAAAAAAAGGTGAAGATCCCTTTCCTAGAGAAACACTTAAACGTCACACCAAGCTACCCTGTACAAGAATATTCATATTCACAGCATATGTCCACCAATACAAAAACACTGTAAATAAATTACACCTACTATGGATTGCTATGGATGACTATGTAACAATGGATTATTGCATAACAATGAAAATGAACAAATTACAGCTTCACACAAAATCATAAATGAATCTCTTAAATTTAATGCTGAGCCAAAGCAGCAAGACAAAAAATTCCTATGGTAAGATTCCACTCACGCTCATAACCAAGCAAAACTAAACTATATTGCTTAGGAATGTGTGATAAATTATCACACTTCTAAGAATTCCCTTGCTCATCCCCATAGAAGCATTACCCAGTGCAATGTGACTTGTACTATTTCTCTGTGGAATTTATATCCCCAATTCTTCTACTTTAGGCATTGCCTTGTGACATGCTTGAGCCAATTAAATGAGTAGACATGATGCTTTTCACATTCAGAGGGTCCAAGAGTTTCCATCCATTCCACTGCTCTTTGGTGTGCCAAAAGAAACTGTTCTCTCAACATGGATTCTGGAATGAAGAGACATGTGGAGTACATCCTAAGCCAGCCATAAGCCCTCATTGATGCAAGAAATACATGTTTGTTTTTGTAAGTCACTGAGATGTTCCTACTGTTCATAATGGCAGCAAAGCTGACGTAGGTGGTAAGACCTTCAAGAAAAGCAAGAAAATAACTACCACAAAAGTGAAGACAGTGGAGTGGGATGAGGTTGTGACCCAAAAGAGGGATGGGGAGGAAGGATGGGGGGGCACCATTGCTGTGTTGATTTGAGTAGTAGTTACAAAAGTACAAGCTTTATATTCATTAAACTATGTATTAATATAAACATCTCATGCACTTTTCTGTATTTCCCTTCCCACTAAAAACATTAAAAAAAGCAAAAGATCAAAATTCATAAGGACTTGATTGTCTTGCTAATCCATTTCAGATATAAATTACTCCATATACCTCTCTTTCCATTATTTAACATTAAGCATTTATCACTGACATACTATGATATCATTTTTACAGTCAAAAACTCAGTTCACTTATCCTTGGAAAATTTGTCATGGAACGTTCTGAAATGCCTTACGTAGGACAAAAAACCTGTGTAAACCAATGTAAATTGAAACGTATTAATCACACTCACTTTCTCATTAATTCAAATCACTCAGCAAGTCGCTCAGTATTAAGTAACCGGTAATAAAACAGCAAACAAAACAAACATAGCTCTCCCTGTCATGAAACTGAGTTAACACACACACACACACACACACACACAATATATATATGTATATGTGTGTGTATATATATATATGAAATCTCAGGTGGCAAAAAGAAGTATAAACTATGATGCAAAGGAAATAATGTTCCAAGAAGAAGAAATAAAAAGTGTAAAGATACGGTAGCAGGAATCTGTTTGGCAAGTTTGAGGATAAGCAAGGAAGCCAACAGTGACCAGCGGGTGTACGTGTGTGTTATATGGTGGTGTGCTTCTAGTGAAACAAATTTTGTTTACGCTTTTTATATCAAAGTTATGGGGATCCCAGCAATTTTGATGGGACCTCAGATGTTTAAAATTACCTGCATGTAAGAAAGTCTTACTCCCAAGTATCTCTGCCAAGTCCAAATATTATGGACAACTCTGGATGAAAGTTGGGCAAATGCTTTGAGCAGCATTCACCAAGGGAAATCTTTTGCATTATTTGAATTGCATTAAGTGACATAAATAGCAACAGGGGGTGGGGGAGGGGAACAAGATATAAACTGGGTGTCCCATTATAGAAACTAAAATAAAATTAATAAATAAATTAAATTCTGGATGGAGTACTAGGCTAGAAGGATCAGGTAACTCTCATGCCTGATAGGTGCTTTAAAACCTAACCCTTAAAATCTAACAAATATGCTCAACTTCAGAAAATCGTTCATACACTACAGAGAAGATACAGAAAAAAATATATAAAATGTTGACACTAGTCAACCAGTATTCCCTGCTGGGATATAGCAGGGGGGGCTGGTCAGTTTACGCTGGTGAGCACAAGCAGTAATTGATAAGTGACTAGCAATACAAGAAAGATTCTTGCTTCCCACCCATCACATAGTTGTTTCTGAGAAGTGAACTCAAGATTGTATTTCCCAGATGCCTCTTGCATCTATGCAGGGATGTGCAATCTGCTCTCACCCCTGGAATATAAGTTGGTGGTGTAATACTCTAGGCCAAGCTAATTACGCAGGTGAGCCCTTTCTCTCCAATCCTACTCAGCCAGCTTGAAATGAAGTTGTCAACCCGGAGTGGCAGTCACAAGACAGAAGGCACCTGGGTCCTTCAGTCACACCATGTGGAAATCTGCCTGATCACCCACATTGGTTCCTTGTATAAGCAAGAAATACTTTTGTTTTCTTAACCTACTGAAACTTTGATGTTACCTATTACAGCACTTAGTGTTGTTATAACTAATACAGAGTACTTAATTGGGGCTGTCAAATGTTGAGCTGAGAGCAAGTCAGGTAGTAATCAGCCTCTCATTAAATAGCATTTGCAAACTTTTTATTAAAAGTATGATTCCCAATTAGACTATTAACACATTGATGCCACACTTGAAAAAATTTTCTTTTCCTTGGGCCTGGTGTTTTATTATGAAGACAGAATAAAATCTTCAAAAACAAAACGATCCTAATTAAAAATTTAATGAAAAATGGAATTTATTGACTTCTATTCATTTAATCCACATTTTTAGAATTTGTCAATATTAATTGTAACAATAAGAACATCAACAAGTAAGATTTTCACAAACCAACTGCAGGGTTTTGCCCAGGTTTTGCTTCAAGAGGCCCCAGGTGCAAAACTACTGTGAGTTAAATACAATTCACAGCGCAGTTAATGTGTTAACAGTCCTGGGGTATCTCTGCATATGCAGAGTATCAACAGCACTTAGAAATTCTTAAGGCAGAAGCAGAGGCTGCAGCAGCGGGACAAGCCCCAGACTTCCCAGCTAAATCTGGGAGACACCCACACAACTTTGAGAAGACTTCTAACAGGATCCCATTCCCTCCAAGTTTAATGCGATTTTGTTTCAGATTCGTCAGTGCATCTCAGACCCTTCCTCCTCCCGTTCACATCCATTAGATGCTTCCCATCCCTTGTACCTACTCATTTACCAGGGAGGTTGCAGCCATTCCAAGCCCCTCACAAGCAGCAGTGGTAACCTTCAGTCAGAAGAAAGGAACAGAGGCTCTTTTGTCTCAAATATATGGTGCTATCAGTTCTTTTACTTCTCAACTCCCAGATGCCTATTTCCAACCACACTCAACAGATACACAAGTGGGATGTGTATAAATTATGCACAAGAAAAGGGAATGCTTCGAAGCTCCTTCAAGCTGGAGGTTATTGTGGATATACTAAGTATACCTATTCAAGTGATAAGCTTTTTCTGCTGTGACACTAATCAGGCAAGTCTACCGAACCCAGAATTCTTGCTTTAACACTTCACCTGGAGAAAGGGAAAAGGACAAAGGAGTGTGAGGGAAAACGTGTAAGGATTAAAGAAAGTTCTGGCACAGGATTTCTCAAGTTGGGAGAAAACAAAAACACAAAATCTAGCTTACTTCTTATATCATCCTTTGTAGAATACACTTAGGTTAAAAGAAACATACCCTCTAAACTCAATGATTTTCTATTGTTTTGAGGGAGTATTTCTGTTGTTCTGGTCGTCTGAGTTCACTGGTAAATATTCCTTTTGAGAAACTCCTATCTCTTCTGAAACAGAGGAAGAGTAGAATTTCCACCACTCAGTAAGTTCAGAGCAGCCCTATGAGCCAGATGTGCAGCAGCAGTAAGCCAAACCAGCTATGTGCCCAAAAAGCTGGTAGAGGCTCAGCAAACACACTGGGCTTTCAAATGGAGTCTGCTGAATATTTAACCCATTTTGTAAAACATACATCCTGAGATTTTTTTTTTAAAGTCAGGGCTATGTTAGGGTTTCCTAGTGTTATTTTAAAGTAAAGCAATTTACATATTAACCTTATCACCAGCAACTATCATTTGGCTCTCTTACCAAAAGCCTGGAACAACACAGGTCACAGCAACTGGAGCAAGAGCAGCATTTACCTTTACTGGACTGCCCAATTGAGTTTGAAAGAGTAAGCACAGTCAGATCTAATAACACCACGAGCTCAAGAATGAAAAACAGCAGCACTTACAAAAAAGGAGAGTGTTAACTGGTCTCCAAGGTTTGGTTACATTAGAAACACAATGACTTCATTCATCAATATTTATTGGGTGCCTATTATGTGCAAGGCACTATGCTAGGTGCTGGGAAAGATACAAAGATAACTCTGACAGACTGCCCTCAAAGAGCTTACAGTCTAGTATAGGAGCATAGAGTCTCTGGAGAAGATATTTTAGGTGTAATTAGCCTCCCCCACTACCAAAAAAAAAACCAAAAACCCTTCTCTAGTTTACTACACTTGCGTCTTCCATTTACTTTTA
This sequence comes from Daubentonia madagascariensis, assembly GCA_023783475.1. Classification (NCBI taxonomy): domain Eukaryota; kingdom Metazoa; phylum Chordata; class Mammalia; order Primates; family Daubentoniidae; genus Daubentonia; species Daubentonia madagascariensis. The sequence continues at coordinate 12,122,574 of JAKFHU010000760.1, forward strand.
GTTCAGCAGCTTCACATAAAAAGCATAGATCTGAGTCTTTTAAAATGCATATTTTAACTCATAAACAAATTCATTTTCATTAGAAAAAATGCTGAATATTTATTGCAATTAAGAAAATCCTCAACCATATATTCAGTATTTTCATGAACTTTTTCTTATGAATGTGTATATGTGAAGTAAACAATTTCCCAAGTTGCATCAAAAATATGCAACTTTTTGAAACATCTCTGTAAACCACTTGTAGTCACATGTAATGTACACAGGCTCTCTGCTAAAAGCAAGGAAAGCTTTTGAAACGGATACGTGTTTGTTTTACTACCAAAGTTCACAGCTTATGGGTTTTTTCCCCCATAAACCCACTGCATGTCAACACAAAGTGTTATAAAATCACCTCCATTGACCTATACCCCGAAGACCTAAAGCTTTACATCTCTAAGCTTTAGATAGAAAAGAATAGTGAAAAATGTTCATTATCACCTTAAAACCCAGCTAATAATTGGCTGACCAGACCCACCAAAGAACTACAAAATAATTCCAGGAAAGGACATTCAAAATAGCCACTTTCCTATTACATTCTTAGGAATGTCTGAAGTTTTTTGCTATTTTCCTTTCAGCAAAAAGAAATCAAATGTAATCAATTACGGGAATAAAAAACACTGATATACATGTTTGTCTAGGTTACACTGTCAGAGAAAAGAGCATGTGAGCACTACATTTTAAAATTAACTCATTTCTAACCATAATTACTTTAAGTAAGTGTCTTGCAATCATTCTCTTTTCTCGGAATCATTTCTGGGCTCTGACATTGCTAATCATACTTAGTTTTTTGTAAGACTGAAGCCTTTTATCTTTGTGGAGACTTCCTAAGACGTCTTCAAAACATCAACGCTGAAGTAGATGATATGGTTATCAAATTGAACATGAGTCAATTTTTTAAAATGTAGAATTATGGTAAACTAATATAACTGTGCACACTCAAAAATGACTTCCTGAGACAGAGGTTCCATATTCCCATGTTGGAGCATTTTTGTCCTGAGCAGTTTCCCTTAGTTAAGTAAAAATAAAAAACTTTATCCACATTGTGCTAATTGGGCCTTTCTACTTCTCTTCCTCACCAAACAAAAAAGTGGGCTTTTCAAACAAACAAACTATAACTCAAGTAAATTTCAACACTAATCTCTACCAGACTAACAGATCCACTTGTCATAAACGTATAGTGAACTTAAACTGGTAACTGGGTCTGGTTAAGGCAGCAGGCTTATTGTGCATGCCTTCCTTAATGAGAACATACCCAATGTTTAAGCTCTCACACCTGCAGATTTTAAGTTTCCATGTCTAGTATTTGTACAAAGTAAATGAAGTTAAATTTTCTGGGTGTAAAATCTAACAGAAAAAAGTCAGATCAGTATGAAGTATGTGTTAGTCTTTCAATCATATTCCTGTCTTCACATTACTAAGGTGCTTTTCTGTTCAATCTCTTTGCTGAACAGATAAATTTTATAGACTTGTGTGGTGTAAAAGGACCACCACTTAAGTTAACCGTTCCAACCCTGTCATTTTACAGAAAAAGAAACCAAGACCCTAAAAAGTTTAACGAAAAAGCTGGGAGCCAAACCCAGTCTAGTATTCATGATACTATACCTTTGACTTTTCTGCTGGTTTGAAAAACTCATACTCACATGCTTTTACATGTACTGTACAACTACATATAAGAGCTGTTAAAATTAATGTAATTAAATAACATATTTCATATGAGGTAAATATAAGAAACGTTAGTTATGAACTTAAGCTATTCTTAGAAAATATTAGCCCTTTTTGGTTACTGTTGATAGTGTAACTACAGTGTTTGGTCTTGCTTTAAGGGTAATTGATTTGCAGTTGCTACTTTTGAGGATGTTTATTTGCCCACTGCAGGAAAAAAAAAAAAACATGTTAAATACAATCATAGAATCTCTGAATTATTTTTACATACTTACATTTTCTTATACTTTTAATATAAGTTAAATGAACTTACGCAGAGAATGAAATGAGATATTACCTCTATATAAGTTGTTGGCAGCTTGAAAATTAGTCACTTCCATACAGAATGGGAAACCTCTTGTAGGAGTGATAGAAAGGGTGTCCAGAGTAACAAAAAATATGAAAATTATGAGTGAAATTTGATTAGTCTATAATATGAGGTATAAGAAAAAGGATAAACTTGGAGAATCAGAAGATCTGAGTTCAAGTTTTAACTCCACTCCTTGCTAGCTATGCAACCTTGGAGCAATTCAAGAAACTTCTGGGTTTCAGTTCCTTCATCTGCAAAGAGCTAACACTTATTCTACTTACCTCATTAGATTATTGAGGGCAGCATACAATAAAATATATAAGATTGCTTTGTAAATGGAAAAGCACACCACACATATTACCACCTCAGTAATTATTAAAATGTGGACCAAGAAAAAATTGTAAATAATTACCACTTAGTGGCACTAGGCATGCTCATTAGAATAAACTTAGAGGGTAAACCATGCAAACATTTCCAACCTTCAATGGAAATGCTACAAAATTATACACAGATAAAATATAAAGGAGCTTTTTTAGAGAAAGCACTGAAAGACACATATTTGGTTGACTTAAGAGACTTTAAAATGAGTTAGAATGATTTACAGCATATAAAGAGGTATTTAGTCTTTAAGTGGAGGAAGTTACTAGTCACCTGTAAGAAAAACAAGCATTATGGGCATTCCTAAGACAAATGGAATAAAATTCCATCACTTTTGGCTTTTTTGTAAACCAAGCTTCTAACAAATAACCATGTTAATTTTTCCAGTAATCAAACATACCCTAAAAGAGTTAAAAGAGAATGTCTACTTCTAAATCACATCCAATGTGAACTTGCATGAATGCAAGGCATAAAATACAGAGTTCTTATGACTCTACAGGCACCTGAAAGTTTTAACTACCCTTCATGCTTACATTATATTCCATAAAGAATAACAGAAATAATACAGGGAATACTTCAAATATATATTTTTTACAAATCCTTTTTATGCAGTTCTTATTCTCATAAGATAATACTCCACTCTGGCAGCCTTGTTTTTTTGTTTTGTTTTAAAAGTAAGTTTAAGTAACCTATTAACTTTTCCCTTCAAATATCCCTTTTTATGTCAGTTCTTATACCAAAAAAAAAAGAAACAACCAAAAACAAATGAAGATGTAAAGGAAGAAATAAATGAGATACAATTCATTAAGTATAAAAATATGTTGTTTCAAATTCAGAATAATTTAATAACTCTTCGTTATTTCATATGTATCTGGAAATGGGACAGATACGTGTCCTGATCCTGTCACAAGAGGTAGAATTCCAGCATTTGGTACAACGTTCCAAGACAGGGTCAAAGTGACATTCCTGTTTCCCCTACAAAAAGATAAAATAAAAGTCAGCAGAAACACTTTAAGTTTAAAAAAAAAAATTTTAAATTAAGCATTGAGGTGTCAAACACTTTATTTATAACCAGCTATTCCTAATAGGAATCCTAATCTGCAAAAAGAACTATTTTCTCACGTCATTTGAAATCCAAGGACAATGCTGGAAGACACCATCATTACATTTACAGGTATCCCAAAATGACCAATCTAAACTCACTTACAGCTGCAGTTAAGAGAACTATCAACCAAAAAGCTTAAATGAGTAAAATGCAGTAAATGTGAAAAGAGACTTGAGCTAGGAGTAAGAAGACAATGATTTGAAACCTACTTCTGTCATTATCTAGACGGGCAAACCCTGAACAACCCAAAATCTCTCAGTGTATGAAATTTTCATCTGCAAATAGAGAGGTCTGGTTTCGTCAAAGTAACTCTTCTACTGATGTTTACCCATAGACCGTAAGAGGTAAAAATGACCTGAGAAATCAATCACTCTGATTCCTTCACTTTGTATAAAAGTAAACTGAGGTTTGGAAAAGCTAAGTTAGAAGAACCAATATTAGTTCTCTGAACTACTATCAACTCCTAGACCCAACGTGCCGCTTCCTCATTAAGGTTTCCCTGACTCATATCCAGAAAGGAGCCTTCTGACAATCACAGCCCTACTACATATGGGTACGTCCAAGCTCCTTGTACACTTAGAAGAGAAGCTGTAGGCGTTTATTAACTTGACTATTACACTTCACATACTGGAAGAGAACTAATTGTCTTAGATTCCAATTTGTATTTCTACCCAATCTTCCAGTTCAGAGCTACATAAATACTTCTCTCCCAATTTTCCTTTTCACCCTCTTTTTCCTTAAAATAAAAATACATTTTTCTCTCCCTTTCACATCTTATTAAATGTAAAAAATGAAAAAGAATTGCTCACTTGAGACCGTTTCCATCGTCAAAGAAAAAATATTTTGTTTTCATATCTTTCAGAAGCAGCTTCGGATTATCACCTCGCAGAACAATCTTGTCCCATAAGACAACTTGGTTCAGAGCCTATATTAAAATGAAAATTAATTAGATACCTCATCAGAAATAGCATCTTATCACTTCAATTAAAAGTATTAGTAAGCAAATAGTTTGACATGTTAATGAATCCAACTTTGAGGGACTTGCTAAAACCTTAAAGCATACAAAAAGATAGCAAGTAGACAGATGTAAGAAGGGGGCAAAACTTTCTTGGAGAGAAGAATAACTCCCTAAAGAAATTCATTCCTTTTCCTAACTCAACTGTATTACTTAGGGCCCTCATAGCTTAATGTAAGGTTTTAGATTCATATGCTCTCCAAAAAGTGAGGCCTTTGGAGGAACAGAAGAATTAGAATCCCTGGAAAGAAAGTATTCTTTTAAACCACTTTTCTCTGTACCATTTCTGAGACCCTCCAGCTCAGTGAGGAGCCTGGATGGTGTCAGGAAAACAGACACCTAATCCCTGAGAACTCAGGTAAAAACAACACATAAGGTCATTTTAATTCCACAGATTTCACTTTCATATTTTAAGTCTACCACTTTATACCTTCAGTATCAACACTAAAATAGAACCTAGGATTTATTTGAGCAATATTCTATGAAATATCTCAACCCCTACCATACCTTCAACAAAAGCTCTAAATCAGACCAGACTAATAGCTTTCAATCATAAACTAATAGTTTTAGTAAGTTTTAATCTAACAGTTTAATAGCTTTTAATTATAAAACATTATACACTATAATGTGATTAAAAAGACTAGTCAAGTACTCAGATTAATGAATTCTGTACAACTCCAAAACAAAAGAAAATCATTCTCAAGAGGCAGATTTTAATATAAATGGCTTAATAAGATTACCAAAACAGCTTATGCCATGTATTAAAAAAAGAAAAATATAAATATTTGGTACTGAGATGGATTTGAAAATAATCTCAGAAGAGTCAAAAATTTTTAATCCTAAATATAGCTTCTGATTACATAATCTTCATGAGAATTTTAATCACAGGTCTCAAATTCTATTGACTCACATATGTTGCCATGCAGCTCTCTAATTGTAACTGTGGAAAGAGAATATTTTAGCTTAAAGAGTATACAGCTCAACAGCAATACTACCTCCCCATTTCCTAGGTAACTCATAGTTCGGCAACATTCTTTTTGATCTTAGCACTGAAGTGGTCTGTAAAACTTTTTGAACACAAATGATTTTGAGCACAAATCCCCAAAATATGCATCTTTATTTATAAATTATGTATATAATACACATGTGCCATTATTAGTTAATATCATTGCTAGTGAATATAAATTTCCATTTCAAAGAGTTTTGACCAATGTTGAATTTTTCCAGTTAGTATCTTATTAGATCTGCTTAGGTTGTCTTTCTGCTTTTGTAATCCTTTAATATGACTCAGAAGCTCAGAAGAGGAACAGAAGTAATCAGCTCTGCCATTTTCCTATTGTTTACACATGCTTGGACCATTAGTATTATCATAAATCTGCAATTTCTTTGTAGGAATCTTTTTAAGCCATTTTTCCATTTGGTGACGATTATTTAATACTAGATAATATAATCAACTTACATATTGCATATACTACAATATTTTGCAAAATGCTGAAAATGAATGAATAAATGTTAGAGAGCATGGTCAACTTCTTGACCTACAGAATTCCTCCTCTTTTTCCAGAATATCTGCATGTTGGAGAAGGTGTGTGACCATATGACTTAAGGCTGAACGTGAGTATTAATATCAGTTCATATAGCAAGTATTAGTAAAGTTTAACTTCTTTCCCTTTTAAATTGAGAAATATATTCATAGAAGCTCTTAACTGTTTTTCTTATATACTTCTGGATTACTTTGCATGCACCCTGTTCTGGAGACCCCAGTGCTAGAGAACTATACAACAGAAAGGAAAAAAAAAGAGAGACTACCAAAGGAGATAAAGTTTTCTCAAAAGAGTCACCTCTCCATAGGCTTGTGGATTTTTACTAGCCAACTCCGGTCAGGTATTTTGAATATATAAGTTTTATGTTCTTTCATAAAGTATAACGTTTTAAATAGCTATTAAAATACATCTAAATATATATACTTACATTATTTTTTGTTGAATATTCTGCTGATAAATAAAGAAACAACTGCTTAACATTCCAATCAAATATATTCTCTAGATGTAAATAAATTAAGGAACATATAAACCATAAAGCAGCATACAACTTTTAAACAGATCTTAATTTATTCTTAGATTAATTATCCATAACAATACTAACACTAAAATACTAATACTGCTCTTTACAAGAACAGGTACAATCTCAAGCAGTATTAGTAGCAGTATTAAGAAAATTCGAAAAAACTACAAATAATGAGATTGGTAATATAAAAATACAGTAGTAGAAATATCAGGAAATTTCACTGTATACACAAAATTACTACTTTCACACTAGAGCTAAGCTCCCTGAGTAGATTTTTTTTTAATGACATGAAGACTTAAAAGTACACATACAAAGTTTAGCATAAAACTCTCCTTATGGTGTACTCTATTTCATAAAAAGGTGCCTACAGAACTAATTCTTAATCTACTTCTAAATGCAATAATTAATTTCTAAAAAATTAAGTTAAAATTCCATCTTAGTAGAGAGGCAGATCAGGTAAACTGCCCAAGTATACAATCTGCTTCAACTGTTCAGACAGCTGCTTTACACAAGTTCAGACTGTTCAATCTCCATAACCATTTTTAACCAAGGGGTCTTAAAAAGGCAGGTAAGATCAAGCTAGAAACGGCAGAGAACATCGCCAAGTTATTAAACCTAAGACCCCAAAGAAGATTAACCTGGCCAGAAAGACCAGAGTTGTCAAAAATGGGAAACTCAAGATAAAGAGAAAATATTTAAATCTTTTCCACTAAAGTAACTCTTAATTAAGATTTTCTCACTCTTATAAAAGTCCTTACAAAAAGAATTATAATGGCAAAATGCTAAAATGGTTTACCAATAATCATTTTGATATGGCCTTTCAAACCATAACACATACAATTCCTTTTTAAACATATGTTTCTCTCTGCTATCATAAAATACGGGTATTTTCTTTGGGCCTGTACGTGAAATATTTCTAGGCAGGCTGAGCACTGGTTGGTAACATTTTTCCTTCTTTTCCAAGTGATCTAATTTTATTTTTTCTTTCCAAAACACAGATTCAAACTTTCTTATCTAGCTTTTGATCAATTTAATGTGTTGGTGAAGAACTTAAAATATGTTCACACAACTACTCATAAATCTATAAAGTTTTCTCAAAGTGTGAATGAAAAGGTATTAACACTATTTTATTGATGAAAATATAGGCACAGGAATTTCCAAGGTTTGGCTGATTCAGAGGGATAGTCATACTACATGTCCCCCAAATCACCAAACAAGTATCTCATTATAAAACTATAGAAAAAGCAATGAAATCTTTTCTTAAAGGATATCAGCAGTTATATCAAATGTAATGAATCCCAGATCACTTCTTTCTCTAGGTCCAGTGAAGTCTTCTACATTTTTCCTAGAAGTAAAGATACAAGTTTTACTATCCTTCAAACATAACATACAAAATTCACATAATTCCTTCAAATGAAAAACAGAACCTTATGTGCACAGGTGGAACAGCAATCCCACAAAGAAACAAGTAAAAACATGTAAACAAGTAGAAACCTGTAAGTGTGCAAACAAGATAAATACTCTAATCCAATATAAAATAGGTCTCCAGCTATTTTCATATACCTTAAGAGAATCTCTAACAAAATCTAGGAGGAGATAAAAACTGCTAAAAGGAACTGTAAATACTTGGTGTAAAGCAATTTTGTAGAGTGGGTAGAAGAAAGTTACATATGACTACAAGGTGCTATGTAATAATAAGATATGGTAGTCCCTTATCTGAGGTTCCATTCACTTTCCAGTTTCAGTTATCCAAGGTCAACCTAGTGCAAAAATGGATGAGTACAGTACAATAAGATATCTTGAGAGAGAGGGAGACCACACTCACTTAACTTTTATTATAACATACTGTTAAAAATCATTCTACGTTATTATGTTATTGCTGTTAATCTCTTGCTGTGCCTAATTTATAAACTTTATCATAGCTGTGTATGTACAGTCTTGGAAAAAGCAGTACATAGAGAGTTCTGCGTTATCTGTGGGCGGTGCTATCTGTGATTGCAGACATTCACTGGGGGTCTTGGAATGATGATGTATCCCCCCCACCCCATAAGGGGGACTTACCCTAAACAGCTATTTATCACTTACTAAATGTCAAATTCACTACGTATTTTTCACAATGATTCAAATAATTCTCATTACTTCCATCTTAAACATAAGGAAATTAACGCCCAAATTGGTAAGAAACTTGCTCAAGACAACAATAGCTAGCATCTGTTCAGTGTCTAATGTGCGCTGAGCTCTTCTAACCCTCACTGAGCTGATTGTGGCAGTGATTTCCACCCGAGGTCTATTTGAACCCCAGAGAGTATCTACCAAACGTCAATATAGGAACAAGACAAAAAAAAAAAAAGAGGGGCTCGCCATTTGATAATTGGGTTGGTGATTCTGACAAAGAAATAAACCAAGGTTGAAGAACTTATTGGAAGATGGAATAAAGCAGAAGGGTATGAGAACCAGAAAAAAAAAATGCTACGTATCAAAGACAAAAGTGCTAGAAAATAAAATCAAGAACAAAATAGGCAACAGCGAAATGGCACTGTCATTCCGAAATTCTATTTTTGGCGTTTTCACAGATTTATTCAAGCGGTTGGCTCTTAAAAAAAAAAAAGAACCCCAACCAAATCACAGAAAAACCCCTCTGTATTAGAAGGCAAAGATGCTTAATTCTTTCAGTGCATCCTAACATTTCTTGCCAACTTCAAAGCAGCTGCAAGTATGCACCGCCTTCTGAAGGTGGAAAGACAAAAACTGTAAAGGGAATGTCAAACAGGACAAACTCTGGTTATAAATGACACAAAAGCGATTCGCTGCTTCGGCCTCGAGCGCAGCAGGGCCGCGGAGAAAGCCCGCCAGCCCCAAGCCAGCCGGAGGCAGCGGCCCCCGCGGGCCCCGCGTGCGGACCCCCGCCCGGACCCCCCTCCGGCCCGCAGGACGCGCGGGCCCCGGCGGGCGGCGGCGCCGGCTCTGCTGTTGTGTTGCTCCCTCATTGGCCAGGCGTGGGTGGAGGGAAGTGAGGAACAGGAAGGAAGCGGAGGCACTGACCTGAGGAACGCTCAAAATTAAAATTTAAGAGCAAGCCCGGGAATCTACTGTGGAGGGGTGAGCGTCCGGAAAAGCCCACGAGGTCCTCCCCCGACGGCCGCCCCCGGGGGCGAGTGGCCGCTCAGGACGGGGGACCCCGCGGCGGCGCGGACGCCCAGCCCGCGGCCCCGGCGCGGCAGCCCGGCTTCGGCCCCCGCCCCGACCCGGTCCAGGCGCCCTGCCCCGCCGGCCGGGCCTCGGCCGCACTCACAGCATGATCCGCGAGACGTGCAGCCGCACCGGGACGCTCCTGTCTTTGAAGGCGGTGGTGATGAAACAGCCGAAGGTGAGCGCCGCCATCACGCTCAGCGAGAAGGCGAACAGCGAGTTCGCCCGCGACAGCACCGTGTTCATCGCGACCGTCTCCCCCTAGCCGGGTTTCCACACGCACACCCACGCTCCCGCTCCGGCGGCGGACCGGCTCCCTGCGACCCGCGCCGCCTGCGGTGCGCGCGTTTCGGGAGCGCGCGCCGCCGCGGCCCCGCCCCCTTTCCGGTCCCCCTAAGCGAGCGCGCGCGCACACGCCTCCCAGGACACACCCACTGGGCGGGCGGCACCGCGCCGAAAGGGAGCGACCGAACCGCGGGCCCGCCCCTTCGGGCCTGACGCCGCCACCAATCAGCGACGAGCGAAGGAGGGGCGGAGTTTTGTCACGGAAGACCCGCCTCTTCCCTTTGTCGCTTCCCCTGGTCTATCCCCTTGGTTCGGAGATGAGGGTATCGGTCCTTTCCCTTCCTTTCTGTGTTCTTTGGTCAAGAGGTCTGGGACTGCAGCTTCTTGATTGCTTATGTGCCATTCATTTGTAATTGAAACGAGCAACAAGGCAAGATGGTTTGGAATCTATCCTGACACGTCGTGTTTAGAAAGCGTCACTTTACAAGACGCCTGGTCTTCTCTCTTCTTTGTCACACCCTAGTCAAAGTTGGCGGGGATTCGGAGAGATAGGAACACTCAAACACTGCTGGTGGGACTGCAAATTAGTACAACCGCTATGGAAAGTAATATGGAGATACCTCAAAGAACTAAAAGTAGAACTACCATTTGACCCAGCAATCCCACCACTGGGTATTTACCCAAAGGAAAAAAAGACATTCTATAATAAAGACATCTGCTCACGAATGTTTATAGCAGCACAATTCACAATTGCAAAGATGTGGAAACAACCCAGGTGCCCATCAATATACAAGTGGATTAATAAAATGTGGTATATGTGTATCATGGAGTATTACTCAGCAATAAAAACAATGGTGAATTAACACATCTGGTATTATCCTGGATGGAGCTAGAGCCCAGTCATCTAAGCCAAGTATCACAAGAATGGAAAAACAAGCACCACTGGTACTCACCATCAAATTGCTACTAACTGATCAATACTTAACGTGCACACATAGCAATAATATTCATCAGGGGACAGGCAGGTGGGAGGGGTGCAGGGGATGGGAAAACTCACACCTACTCGGTGCAGGGCACACTGTCTGGGGGATGTTCATGATTGTAGCTCTGTCTTGGGCAGTGCATAGGCAATATATGTAACCAAAGTGTTTGTACCCCCATAATATTCTGAAATTAAAAAACAAACTCTAGTCAAAGTTAGGACTTCAGCTTTTTTTGGGGATCTGAGAAAAGGGAGGAAATGAGGCCACCCAGGTCCCTAGAAACAATCAAGTGCACCGACATTTCACCCTTTGTTTTCCACTTCCAACTTCAGTCCGATTCTTAGTGCTTTGCTTTCTACAGATAGCTAAAGCTGTTTTAGAAGATAACAGTTGATGCTACCAATTCTAAATATTTGCATTTTAACATGATATTTTCCCATAACTAAAAGAATAACCTCCCTAGGTTCTTAGGATGAAAGGAGATAATGGCTGTGGAATTGCTGTAACAGCACAATGTATAAGAATTTAAAGTTAAGCCAACAATAAATAATGCGATTAATTCATCACATTTCCACTACTCTGAAGGGCTTTAGGGTTCAGCCTGTGCCAATCCCTGACCTTGAGTATACTGTCTGCCAACACCTTTGTTCCTTTCACGGTTACGGGTTTTTGTAATTATAAAAATAGGATTCAGAGGGTCCACTGAAATTAATTTTTTTAATTTTTTCATCCATAAACCAAAAGAGGTTAAGGATATCTGTCCTAGAATATGGTAGGTGGAAACCAGAAGATGATGATCTGACCTTGATGCTGGCTTATGTTGTCTATTGTTGAGCCTTTGCTTCTTTGCATTATTCATTACCATTCAATTAATTTTCATACAGCCATGCAGGTAGGATTATTACTAAGTGCCTCATGTACCAGGAATAGCCTTGAGAATACAGCACTAATGAGGCAAAGTCCCTGCTCAAATGGCATGGAGCCAAGTAATGAAAAATTGATAAACTATAGGGTAAGGAGAAATCCTTAGTTGAGTTTAAAATCTTAATTTTTATCTTCCAGGCAGCCACAGTTTATTCAATAACACAAATATTTATTGAATGCCTACTGTGTTGCAAGTGATACAGAGGTGTGTACTAATCACTTTCTACGCTCATGAAGTTTATAATCAAGTAGAGTTAATTAAAAAAAACACAGAAATATGAAATGTACAACATATAAATACTAAGGGAAGTTACAGAGCAAAAAAAGAAGAAATCACATCTGTGGTGACGTGGGACAACACAGTGTATGCAAAATATTTAACACAGTGCCTAACAATACATATTAGTTATTACTCTTAGTATAGGATGCCTTAGAAAAATGATGCTTATCATTACATATGGTGATGTCCAGGAAGAATATTCCCAGAGATCCTGAGCTACAAGTCTGGGTATATCTAAGAGACAGCCAGTGGTCTGGTCCAGACAAAGGTTGTATGTATAAAGGATTAGGCAAAATAAGCCTGGAAAGGTAAATTATTATTGTAGAAAACAAGGTCAAGAAGTTGGGTCTTTATATCAAGGAAATTACGTATTAAACAAGATTAGCATCACTAAGCAGGCAGCCACTTACCAGTTGTGTGTGGAGAGTGAGGGACTGAGGATGATGGCAGTGGGACAGAAAAAAGAAGACCTATAGGAGGGATGTTTCAGAGACGAAATCTAGGTGACCTAGCAACTGCAAAATATAGAGTGAAAGTAGATTGTGAAAGCATAAATGAAATTAATATTACTGTTATGGCACCATGGTATTGAACGTGATAACTGGGAGTGCCAAAAACACCTAAAAGTCAGCAAAATGAGGAGATAGGGATGGGATAAGGAATTCTCTTAATCTGTTGTATTTTTCCAATTGTTTCTTTGGATTTTCTAGGTATTTAATTATATCAAGTACGTTAGACATCATTTTGCCTTTTCCTTTCCAGTTATTATATTTCGAATTGTTTTGTTCATTTCAGCAACTGACATTTCCAACATAATGTTCAATAATAATGGGGACAACTGATGTCTTTGCCTTGCTCCTGATTTGAGCAGGAAAGTTCTTTCCATTGCTCCATCAAGTAATTGTTGGCTTTGAGATGGAAATGTTTGTGTGTGTGTACATATGTTAATAATATCATTTTATGTTATATATTGCATGTTGATATTAAGGAAATATCAATTCCTATTTTATTGGGAGGCTTTTTAAAACATGAACAAGTGCTGAATTATTTTCAAATGCATTTTCCATATCTTTGGAGGTGATCATGTAATTTTTCTCCTCTACTAATATGATGGGTTATATGAATAGATTTCATAATATTGAACCATGAAGCATTCCTAGAATCAACTCCATATGGTCATGATGGATTAGTTTTTAATATGCTCTTGAGCATATTGCTAATTTTTAAAAATTTTTTGTCAACATTCTTAGTGAAATTGATATTTGTTTTTCTTTTTGATTATAATATTATACTCAAATTAGAAAATAAATTTGTAAGTTTTCTTCACTTTTGTATGCACTGGGATATTTTAAGTAGCATTTGTATTATCTGCTCCTTAAAACTTTGATAGAAATTCCTGTGGGATGCTATATTCTTCTATTTTGATGATTATTAATTGTAAATTCTAATTATGTATATTTGTGCTTTCTACCTTTTTCATTTATTATTCTTATCATTTTGCTTGTTTACAGACAGGGTCTCACTCTATTGCCCAGGCTAGGGGGCAGTGTTGTAATCACAATTCACTGTAACTTCTGACTCCTGGCCTCAAGTAATCCTACCTAGGCCTCCCAAAGTGCTGGGATTACAGGCATGAGCCACCGCCCCTCAGCTTTCATTTACTATTTTAATTGGTATTTTTTCTTTGTTGATTTTTTTCGAAGAGCTAACATTTGTATTTACTAGTTAACTCTACTGTTCTTTGTTTTCTAATTCATTAATTTTTGTTTTTAACGTTATCAATTTTTTTCTTTCCACTTTTTCTTGGTTTGTTAGCTTTGGGAATTGGATATTTAATTGATATATTTTCAGTTTTATTGTTATGATAACTGCTCTACTGTATCCTAACATTTCTCATATATTATATTTAAATTTAATATTTCTCCTTTGAAGGGTTGTTTAATTGTGTGTGTGTGTAAATTTCCAGGAGGAAGGACCTTTTTTCCTTTGACTGCTTTAAATTAATGTCTGATTTTACTTTATATATGCAGAGAATATTGTTTGTATATTTCTATTCTTTGGATTATTGAGGTCTTCTTTGCAGCCTAAAATTTCACTTTCGAGAATGTTCAATGTGCACTTGAAAGGTGATGTATTTTCTGTTAATAGTATATATAATTTGTTATATATCTATGAGATCTGCCTTACTGATTATGTTATTTATGTCTTTTATATCCTTAGTAATTTTTTGTTATCTTGATTTTCTTATATTCAGAGAGATGCATTAAAGTCTCCAATGTTAACATGTTCTTGTGTTTCTCCTCGCATCTCCTGTAGTTTCTGCTTTATAAAAGTTGTTGTCATATTATTTGGCAAGCGAGTATTAATAATAGTTACCTCTTCATTATGGATGGTAGTCTTTAGCATTATAAAGTATTCTTCTTTTACTTTTAATGCTTTTTGATGTGAATTCTAGTTAGTCAAACACCAAAATTGCGCAGAAGGAAATTGAGGTTGAGGTTGTTATTTATCTAAATTAATACTACAGACCTCAAATTAAAATTTAGGGCTTTTAAACTAAATATCTTGTACTCTGATAATTTCTACTCAAAATCTAGTGGCCATAATGAGGGACGCAATTGGCTTGCTTTGTCAGCACTTGAATAAATAGTGGTCCATTGGGGAAGACATGCCTGACTATATTTCTGAAGGACAGGAAGAAACCTGGATTAAGGGCCAAGTTTCGATCTTCTTATTTGTAAATAATTATTCTTCTGTAACATCCAGCTAGGAAGAGGGAAGAAGAATAAATCATTTTATGAGAAAATACTTTAAATAAAGCTGTGTGAACATGGACAGTTAAGCTGTTTAAAAAGGGGCTAAACCTAAATAGATAAACATTCTAATCAAATATGTTGTTGCCAGGAATATCTAAGAGTTCACAAAGTACCAAGCTACCTAAGGAAGTTCCTGCAATGGAGCATGGTATAGATCTGGCATGTTAAGGACTCAAATGGTTTCAGAAAGAGACATAAATTATACTGTCTATCATGGAGAGTCAGAATCATGTCTTATACATTTTTTATCTCTTTCAGTGCCCAGGACACTGAACCTTCACATAGCAGATACTCAAAAAAAGTCTCATTGAATTGAGATTCCTTGAATTCATAGACCATGATATTTTTTAAAGAAATTTCCGTGGAAAGAATACATGTCATGCACAAGTAATAAACATTTAAAATGTAAGTTGGTAAACAGGCACAGTGTAAAGCTAAATTGGATACGTAGGCCAAGGACAAATTGTAAAAGGCTTGAATGCCAGGCTAATGAGTTTGAATATTATTCAAGAGACAATAAGGAACCTTTGAGGATTTTAGATCAGTTGTGTGTAATGACCATGACCATGCAGGCTCTAAATACATAGGTAATTTCTTAGGGCGGAATGAGGCTACCAACTGGTAGACCAGGTAAGAGATTATTGCGGCAGGTTTTTGTTACTGTTGTTTTGGCGAAACTTGTTTGGTTAATTATTTTTAAAAGACCTATAATCACTCAAGATTGGTAAATAGACTATGCCAATGTGATAATTCCAGGAGTCTTATGTTTGTGAATCTCTTTAAAAACAAAAACAAAAACAAAAAACAGAAAAAAAGTTAAGCAGAAGGAAAACCATTTTTTGCCTAACTCATACCAAAATTCCAGACTCCCAGAAGAAAAGCAGGTGTTTGGCATAAACTACATTGTTTCTGCAGTTAAGTCATAGTGAGCCACTCTTATCACTCAGGGCAAGTTTAATATCAGTGCAGGTAACTGTTTACCAGCCTAGTTCATAGACACCAGCCAAAAACCAATCTTGCAAGCAGGTCTTTCTAAGGATGGGTATCTCAGGCTTGTTATAGTTTAAAAACCTGTTGCTTTCAGGTCACTTTATTTCTATTGAAAGTTTTTTCAAGAGTGATTCCTATGGCACATAAGAAATTTAAGAATGTATTTTAGTTTTTGTTACAGTACAAAAATTGTTACAGTATTCCCTTCGTTTAGTTTCCTTTTTTCTGACATCAATGTTGCCTATTTGGCCCTGAGCCCTTCAAATGAAGCTAATTTATTCACACAGTAGACCATGGGAAGCTTGTAAAAGCCATTGTCAGCCACAGACCTCTGTCTAGTACTTCTCCAAACAGCTTCTCTTCCATACTTTTGTCCTCTCTTCACTGTTAGTCTCTTGCACCTTGGCTTTGTGCTCTGACTCTTCATTCTCATCTCTACCCTCCTTTCTCAGATTTGGTTTTTGAACCTAGTCATTTGAGCCACTGTCTCTTGCTTGAGAAGTTAGCTCATGTGTTCACAGCTGCCTGCCCCACATGCACATGTCAGAATAGTTTTTGAGCATCCTTAGGCGAGGTATCAGAAATTACACCAGACACTGTCGGTTTCTGAGGATCTATACCTCACCCTCTCAAGGAAAATGGACAAGAAGCCCTTCCCATATTCTCTAGACAATCAAAGACATCCAAAAATTATTGTGATTCTTTGAATAGCTTAGGCAATTAATATTCAGCTTCACTGTTCATATTATCTGGACAACTATCCTTTTCAGGAAAGTGAGAGGGTTTGCCTGGCTCCTGGTGATGCCTGTGGCATTCTCTCAGTTGAAAAACCAAATCAACTTTTCTCGATTCCTGGCTTCTTCTGACTTCACCCAGAAACTCGCTATAGAAACTATATCTCTAATATGCTATGCTGGACGTCTGGTCACCGGCGAATCCAGGTTCTAATTTGTGTCACTGCATATACATGCAAGAAAACTAGTCCCAGCTGAGGTTAATGGGCCTACAAAAGAGCTATGAACATCAAGGCTAGCTTTAGGAAAATAGGTGCTACTTGGAGTTGGGGCAGCCCCCATTTATAATACATTCAGACAACCAAAGCTCTAGAATAAGATCAGAAATTCAGGTCATACCTGGTGAGGTTAATTACCTTCTTTTACTTATTTGAGTTCTCTGTATTATAGAAAGTTTCTGGATACATATCGGCAAACAATGCCAGCTACATCTGGAAAGGAAATAAAAGGGGGAAATGATTATGGGAACTGTGTAGAAAAGAGTTAAAATAACAGCCCTGAGGCTTCTATTCTTAAAAAGATCTGCTTGCAAAGTTGGTCCTTGGCCAGCATCTGGAAACATGGCTGGTAAACAGTTCCCTGCACTGAAGTAAATCTTTCCCTAAAAGCTGAGAGTGGCTCACTGGGCCTAAGCTGTGTGTAGAAGCAATGTGTTTATGGCAAACACCTGCCTTCCTTCTGAAAGTCTAGAATTTTGGTATGTGCTAGGCTGAGGATGCCTACGTGACCACTCCTCAATAAAAAATCGTTGAGCACCAAGTCTCTAATGAGCTTCACCGGTTAAAAACAACTTCACACATATTGTCACAAATCCATTGCTGGAGGAATTAAACATGTCCTGTGTGACTCCACTGGGAAAAACTCTTGGAAGCTTGTACTTGGTTTCCTCCAGATCTCTCCCCATATACCATTTCCCTTTGCTGATTTTGTTTTATGTCCTTTAGCTGTAATAAACCTAACTGTGAGTATGACTACATACTGAATCCTGTGAGTCCTTCTAGCGGGTTAGTCTTGGGGAACCCCAACACAGGGACTATCTCCCATTTCATAAATTTTCATATTCAGAATGTCTTAAGGATTTCTACAGAACCTAGGGAGACTTAACTCCTTTCTATTCTGCAAGGGGAGGAGGAGTTTTTTTTTTTTATCCTAAGTCCTATTAATAAACTCAGTCTTTGGTTGAGCATGCTATGCTTCTTACACATTTTGACCCATTGTACCTTTATTTTACTCTGCCTGGCACTCAGATTCCTTGCCTTTTGCCCCCTGGTTCCCAATGACCATCTCAGGCCCAAGTTGTCATGTTGACTCACGTGGATGCATTTCCCTAGATTCTTGACCTCGAGGTACCTGCTCAGTGTTGATTTTCAGTGTTGTTCTTCCATGGGCAACCTCAGAATTGGATGGGGCGTTTACTTTTACTGCTTAGTCTTAACCATTGAGCCACTCAGTGGCTTCATCAGGTCATCTAACCTTCATGTAAAGGGAACAAATCAGGTAAAATCCATTATGATAGTCAGGTATATTCTTTGTGTGGAACTATGGCCACTTTCATGCTCATGCTCCTTATTTATGCATGTAAGTCTGAAAAGAATTTAAAATCAGGCCGGGTGCTGTGGCTCATGCCTGTAATCCTAGCACTCTGGGAGGCTGAGGTGGGAGGATCACTTGATGCCAGGAGTTCTAGACCAGCCTGAGTAACAATGAGACCCTGTCTCTGTGAAAAATTAGCCAGGCATCGTGGTGTGCACCTGTAGTTCCAGCTACTCAGAAGGCTGAGGCAGGAGGATCCCTTGAGCCCAGGAGTTTGAGGCTGATGAGCTACGATGACACCACAATACCACTGTACTCTACCCAGGGTGACAGAGTGAGACTCTGTCTCAAAAAAAAAAGAATTTAAAATCAATATATAACAGAGAAGGTTAGAAGGTATCATAGATATATACATTTTATTACTGAGAATACCTACAAAGATAAAAATCCATATGCAACTCTATTATTCCATTTGGTAACAAAAAAAATATAAGGAAATATCTGAATTCTCCATATCTTACTTAAAAAGTTTATTCTGCAAAAAATTGTTTTAAAAGAATTTATGAAATTTTAGCTTCTAGGTGCTGGAATATGTTCTTCCCTCCGCCCCCCTCCCACCCGGTATTACACTTCTGTGAATCCTTATATTTGGAAGACAGTAAAAAGTACCATTCAAGGCCAGGTATGGTGGCTCACACCTGTAATCCCAGCACTTTGGGAGGCCAAGGCGGGAGGATCACTGGAGGCCAGGAGTTTGAGACCAGTCTGAGCAAAAGCAAGACCCCGGCTCTACAAAAAATTTAAAAATTAGCCAGGTGCCGTAGCGCACGCCTGTGCTTCCAGCTACTCAGAAGGCTGAGGTAGGAGAATTGCTTGAGCCCAGGAGTTTGAGGTTGCAGTGGGCTGTGATGATGCCACTGCACTCTAGCCTGGGCCACAGAGCAAGACTGTCTCAAAAAAAAAAAAAAAAAGTGCTATTCAAATGATGTGAGTATACTACTAAAACTGAAATTCTTGAAGCACAAACTGTGCTTCTGTGGCTTAATCACGTGTCACATTGTGGGAGTCAGTCAAAACGTGTGTGATATTCTAGGGTTAGGTGGGGAAGAAAAGAACTTGTGGCCTGGCATGAGATCTGTTAATAGACACTAAGAAAATGATCTTGCCGTGAGCACTGACTTTACCATATAGGCAGGCAAGACTCAGTGCCCAAGCGTGGTACAAGGATGGTTGTGATTCAGGCAACAATTAGCACATGAGGTCTGAGTTATGCGTGAACTCTGTGGATGTATTTCTGTATTTATGTTGTTCATTTGTGTAAGACACATTTCACTACAAGTTATCATACTTAACAGATGGTAATTTTTGTGACAATTTTCCTGGAAGAGATTCTGAATGATTCTTGACATGATGATCCCTAGAATAAAGCAGTGAACCAATCCTTTCTTCCTTATTTTCTCAAACAAGGATAAAAAAGAAGTAACATTTAGTCAATCCACAAGCTACATTTCTTCCCTTTCAATCCCCATTGAGCCTTTGCATATAAATGTGGACACAGAGAGGTGCATACATGACACTTGCACTTCCCTCTGGTTTAATAGCTAGAGGGAATTTACAATTCTTCTACCAAGCCTAGAGTTAATATTTTAAGGCAAGAATTATTTCTTATGTAGGTAACACATTATAAAAGCTATGTTAAGGTTTAGGGAGAGAGTTATTAAAATAAAACATGTAAATGATGGAGATCTGGGGATATATCTTGACCATTTGCATTAATTCTTACAGAAATAATCCTTTGTAAATCTTTTCTCTGAAGTTTCATTTTCTAGGCACATAACTTTGACATATTACGTGCACTAATTGGGCTTAATTTTCTGACCATAAGAGAAGAATTCAGTGTTGAGAAACTTACAATAGGGGCAATACCCAGACATTAGGCTGGTGAATGGTGATTAAGCAAGGTGTGTCCATGTAGGCTATGGGATATCAGTAGGTATTCAGGGCAAGACTGGACTAAGTTGAATAATCTGACTGAATTTAGAAGCAGAGGCCATGGCAGACACTCAATCCTATATAAGGTGGGGATGACAGGTATAGGAAGAGGAAGGGGAAGGAAAAATTGCACCTTCTGGGTGCACATGGCTACTCACTAAGGAGGCTCGAGGAGCAAAGCTGTCATAGGTGGACTCCCAAGTCCCAACTAGAGACCTTTGATTAACTATGCTGAACTCCAGGGGCGTGAGGGTGGTGATGCTGTTAATATCTGCCTTGCCATAGTCAGAGTTGACTACACAGCTTCAGAATTTAACCTGTAGATTAGAAGGAGAAGTCGGGAAGTCATGGATTATAGTAATAAAGACCTGGTAAACAGAGAACCAGAGGGAGAAGATACAGGGGTGGGAAGGCTGACATAAATGCCTATTTTTATTTCATTTTAAGACAAAATATTCATGAGTAGGTGAGATGAATCAATCAAATCTCAAAACATTTTTTAATACAAGGATATTTATAAATCTAAAAAAATACTCTTATACATATAAAAAATGAGTTTTTTTAACTCTCCCAATTATTCTGTGAACTTTATCAAATTTTAAAAATCTGTTTCCAATCTATGTGTGTATAATATTTAAGTTACTCTATAATCATTCAATAAGTACCATCTAAATGCAAATGATAATTCCAAAATATCAAATTTAAATAATTTCCTATTATTGAGCCATTCCAGCTGCTCATTCTGTGTAACATAGAGCAGCCTGTAGTATATATAGCTCTTTGCCGCTGATTAAATGCATTTTCTGCTTGCGTTATATAAATTATCTGTCATAACACCTAGAATAGTGTAAGCACTCAATAAATGATACCTATTTAGTATTATCATTGCTAAAAGTCAAACAATTTTATCTAAACAAATATTTTGAAAAATTTATACATGTTATCATCAATGATCAATGTCATGGTTATACATTTTTCCCAAGCATCTTATGTAGTAATTAATCACATGTAGATAGAACAGAGCATTGAGATAAATAATATAATTGTGCATTGCTTAACGATGGAGCATATTCTGAGAAAAGTGCTGTTAGGCAATTTCATTGTTGTGTGAACATCGTAGGATATACTCATACAAACCTAGATGGTATAGCCTACTACACACTTAGGCTACATGGTATAGCCTATTGATCCTAGGCTACAAACCTGTACAGCATGTTACTATAGTAAATATAACACAATAGTAAGTATTTGTGTATCTAAACATATCTAAACATAGAAAAGGTACAATGAAAATAAGGTATTATAATCTTATTGGAAAACTATCCTATATGTGGTCTATCCTTGACTGAAATATCATTATGACTGTAATTAAAAATTAATGTCATAAGTATATAAAGAAACAGTAAGTGTATGAGACAGAAAGAAGGCTTTAGAAGCATATCTCAAATTGGAATGTAAAATAATTTAGAGATTACCTGTAGATGTTAACATATTAATTATTTAATTTATTTTCTATTACCTGAAGAAAAAAATGACAGAAAGGTTTGGTGGCTGTGGGAGGGAGGGTATAATAAAAAGAAAACTTGTCCAGAAACGTGCCCTCGGGAAGAAAACCACGTGCCTAAAAGCTAGATGTGAATAGGATTGCCATGTGCAGATAAGAGGGCAAGATCTCCAGTGTTTGGGAAGACATCACTTCAACATTGTAATGTGACTGAAGAGACTGTTAGAACTACCCTAGTCCCATTCATGCGCTCACCACTCCTGCGATGTCTGAGAGAGAGCAGCAGCACAACCCCAGAAGCTGTAGCTGTGACTGACATCTGTGCTCACAGCTCTGCAACCGCTCCCTTCGAGACCAAGGTATAGCTAAAAGCAGCCTGATATTCAAATCCGATGTCACACCAAAGCTATAATACAGATGTTTGATGTAGTTGAAATAATAGTATGTGACAGAATCCTACAGAATAAAGGAGAGAATGACTCCCCAAACTGTCCTTCCCTGTTAATTCACGTGGCTTTAGCCCTACCTTTGAGGAGAAGTGATCTCTTTGAGGGAGTGAGGCCTATTGTGATAGAGCCATTGACTCACAAGCCCAGGTGTGCGGAGCACTGTGCTGCCATTTCATTTCTATCACTAGGTATCCGATAAGGAACAAAACAGAGCTAGTCCCAGAGCTCAAGGCTTACCACCTGGTGGGGGAAGGACTTCAAACAAGTAACAGATGAGTGATTCAAACTTGTAGTAAGTGCTGTGAAGGGAAAGAAGAGGTTACTAAGAGAGACTATAACAGAGATTGAGTGACTCCTATAGGGAACTCAATGAAAATGTTCTCAGCTATAAGGAAAAGAAACTCTGAACCAAAGTGGCTTGAACAATAAAAAAGTCTTCTCTCACATAGCAGGCCACGGAGAGGTGGAGCAGCTTTTGCGGTTGGTGGATTCAGGGGCTCAACCGTATCATCAGGTGCTTGGGTTCTTCTTTTCCCTCTGCTGTCCCCAGTATCAGTTTCCTTTTAAGCCTGTGTCATTTTATGGTTATAAGATGTCTCAAAAAAAAAAGTTTATTTCTCTCTCACTTAAAGATAGTTGCAACTAGGGTTACTTGCATTCTTGTTCACATCCAGCGGGAGAAGGGAAAGAGAAATATGCTTAAGGACTAAGTCCTACCCTTCAGTCTCATTAGGCCACTGTGGCAGAAAGACTGCCAGCTGTCTGCCAAGATCTGTTATCTTCAGTTTTAAGCAGGGCACATAGCCACCTGGGATAAAGATTACCTTTCTCAGCTTTCCTAATAACTAGGTATGGCCTTGTGAGTAAGTTTTAGCAATGGGATGGAAGTGGAAGTCATTTGTGTAATTCCTGGGCTATATCCCTATGGGGAGGAAGTAGACCCTTCCTTGCCCCTTCTTCCTTTCTGCTGCTGCAATGTGAGGATCTGCAGGCATGTATTGAAGATGACGAAGCAGCGTGGACCCTGACTGCTTGACAGCCCTTGGACATCCCCCTCCTCACTTCTTTTAAATGAAAGAGAAATGAATTTTGATTTTGTTCAAACCACTAGTTGGGAGCGTTTGCCGCCATGTGCAGCTCCAGACTAATATGCTCTCCTTAAGTCATTGCCCACAGGAATGCCATGGCTGGTTGATTTATTCCAGTCAGTATTCTTCCCTGGACTGAGGATGTGGTTACAGAGTTCCCCGAGTCACAGAGGTTGCGTGAGGGAGGGCCAGACAGAATCCAGGTGCCATCAAGAAGGCGGGGTGGGGGGGAGGGGGGGAGGGTGCTGAGTAGCTGGCCTAGAGATTGCAACTACTACAGAGGTTATTAGTTAGCCAGGCAAAGAAAGGGGGGCCGAACAAAATAGACTGAAAGTATGTGTTGAGTCTCTGAACAAGAATGAGCTGAGAAGTGGATATGTTCAAAGAACTGAAGGAAAGTCAGGATGATAAACGAAGGGGGGAAACAAGATGGGTCAGATGACTCAGGGCCTTATTTATTGCTAAACTGTATATCCATGTTTGCCCAGAACTGTCCCAGAACTGTTCTCCTGGGAAAATTGTAATAGTATTTCTTTTCACTTTCAAAAATTTCCTTGTTTGGATAAAAAATTCTAGCATTATACTACAAAGACAGCTCATGTAAAGGAATCTGGACTTTATTCTAAATACAGTAGGAAGCAGTCTTTTTCCTCATTTTGTATTAGTGTGGACAGCAGGCTTTTACAGTTGTCTCAAATTTTATCTTTTAGCTACTCCTTTGGCCAACATAGAAAATTCTTCCTAAATTGCCTCGAAAGGTTATCCAGTCTCAAAAGAACAGATAAAAGCCCATTTCTGCCTTTTCTGAGCCACGTGATGTTCTCTGTAAGGCTGCTTCTCTCTGCCTGGATTTCTCATCCAGTGATGCAGTTATGGTTTAAGGCACAATCTTGCTATGCTGTTATAAACTATATCTCTGTGTTTTAAATATTCTTGCTTGTGGCACTTCTTCTCAAGTCTTGTCTAACTTATTTTGCCTGATCTTATATCCGTCCAGTCTGCTGAAAATTAACCTGCCATCTGTTTTGTGATTGAGCAAGATACTGAACCTTTCCTGGGCCTCTTCCCTTATTTGTAAAATAGAGCTATTAATACTATTACCTCGTAGGACTTGCATTAGTCTGCTGGGCCGCCATAACAAAATGCCACAGAGTGAGTGGCTTAAACAATAGAAATTTATTTTGTCACAGTTCTAGAAGTCCAAGATCAAGATGCCCTCAGGATCAGTTTCTGGTGCAGCCTCTCTTCCTGGTTTGTAGCTGGCAGCCTTCTCCCTGTACCCTTACATGGCCTTTTCTCTGTGTGCATGCAGGGAGAAAGAGCTCTCTTGTGTCTCTTCCTCTTCTTACCAGTCCTGTTGGATTAAGACTCACTCTTATGACCTCACTTAACCTTTATTACCTTCTTATAGGCCATACATCTTCAAATACAATCACATTGGGGGGTTAGGGCTTCAACATATGAATTTGTGGGAGGGGACACAGCTCAGTTCATAGCAGAGATATTATGAGTAATAATTGAGATACTTCATGGAAAACAATTAGAATAGGGTTTTATAGTCTGTATTTCTATATATAGCATATTTGATGGAGAATTAAAATACCATTTAACTATATTACAAGTTCAGTTACTATTTAAAGCCTAAAGATGATGAATAAGATGAATACAGTTTATAATAAAATAGAAAAATTACTTTGTCTTAATTGTCTACAAGAAAATAAAAGCTTGCAACATGAGTTAGTTGCTTTATTGTGCGAGGATGTAGGGGGGCATATCTTCCCATTTGTTACAAAATGAATTGGGAAGAAAACAGTGTCTTTGACACAAGTCATCCTAAGTATTATTTGAAAGGATAATCCAATACAAACAATAACATGTGTGATTATTGTCATTCTGTCATTTCAGAAAAAAGCTTAAATTTTAGCTTTTTAATTTAATCTATTTTTAAATTTAATGTCAACACAAATGACTTAGTTATGGTATATGCAGTCTTGCTATTTTGTTAAAAGCTATATTCATCTTATTTATCATCTCTACATTTTAAATAGTAACTGCCCATGACCTATAGCTCATGAATACCTATAGGTAGAGTTAGGTGACACCCACCATATTTAGTTATAACTCCTGGTTTTCTTAAAATCTAAGAATTTCATGGAAAAGAACTTGAATCAGAGCAATTGATTAGACAAATAGATGTACATCTAGTTCTCCTGGTATGTGAAGAGCAAAATGTTTCTGGGGAAGTCAAAGCAAACATTTCCTATCTGTGTATCAGATACATCTCCATGCCTTAAGAATTTCCCATAATTATGGTTTATAGACAGTAAGAAGGAGGATACAAAAGATGTTGCTGAAGATTATAATATAGCAAGGGAGAAAAAGGAACCTGATAGGGGAGAAAATACCACTTAAATGAAGAAGTAGTGAGTACAAGACACTACCACCATTTCCCACCCCAGCTTCTAAGGTAGGAGAAAGTTATATGGATGGGAAGCCTTTAAAAAGAAAAAAGCCAAAAACAAAACAAACCACCACCAACAACAAAACTTCTTTACTATGGATTCAAACAATTCTGCTCTGGGAACAGGACACACACCCTCTGGGGGGAGATAAAACTTCCCTGGTTTTCTCAGTGCTCCTACAAAAAGCCCTAGTTTCCTAAGGCATGGAGATATATCTGATACACAGATAGGAAATATTTGCTTTGACTGCCCCAGAAACATTTTACTCTTCACATACCAGGAGAATTAGATGTATATATATTTGTCTAATCAATTGCTCTGATTCCAAAAGATAATACTTTTCCTGTGTCCCTGAGAGGGCCAAATGGTTACAGCTGGATGAGGTCCCCAAGTTAAGTCCCAAGGTTTCAGGATGACTGGAGCATAATGTCTCAGGTATTTACATTATAAAAGGATGAATCCCAAACCTGAGAGACGTCTCTGGATTATAAAAGCCAGGACCTGGCTTTATCTAGAAAGACATATTTACATTCCCAACAGTTAAGTGAGAACCCAGCATCCTTTTCATCCAATTTGAAGGAACAAAGATTTTTCTCCTTTGTTTTTCTCTCTCCTTTGGGGAAGGAGTAGGCTGGCCATCTCTCTCAAGTATGTAAAAGGAGAAAATCTATTGTTCTCCATCCTTTAAGGTGTCCAGCCCTCGTGAAGATGTTTCCATGTGCTTTCATCCCTTTACTCCAGGGGTAAGTTCTAGGGAAAGGAGTTGAACGCATTTATTATTTATTGTAAACTAATTAATAACAAAGCTGTCTCAGATTCAGAATACCTGTGTGTACATTCAGGATAATTAATAAAAATGAATATTCAATACCCAACATCCCCCTACCCTGTCTTGCCAGGAATGGTACTTAAGAAAGAAAAAGTGTTTTTCTACTTAATGGTGATAGTGGTGAATACAGATGACTCAGAGCTGGAGGCAGATGGGGCCAGGGCCTAAGGCGACAGGTGCGGGCATAAAGAGAGAAGATGCTAAAAAGGTACCAGAGCAAGAGGCATCAGTGTCAATCTATGGGTGATCTGAGCCACAGGCAGAAAGTACCACTAACTAGAGTGTCCCAGACTGGTTCTGGCATATTAAAATGGTCTAACAGAACTTTCATAGAGAGAATTGCTTAACAGTGTTTAAATTACTTTGAGATATCTAAAGTGCAAAGAAGGGGATGGGCTGAGGCCCTTTGTTATGCAGATGACAGCTATTGTTAGGAACTAGCTCTTAAAGGTAATAAACCTACCTGTGATCCATGTGCTGGTGAAACCTAGGGGACCTTCTTGCTATTATATTTCCTTCTAGCTGAAAAACTGTTTACAATTTTTACAAAGGATATGAAGAAAAAAAAAAGCTGAACCAATGTTGGAAATGCTGTAACAGCTGGTTTTTATACCTATAGCTGGACAAATGCATTAAAGTTCTATATAAATTAAACACTCGACAGCTCTGTGGCACAATGAAAAATAGTGGGCATGATCAAAGCATGTTTATCAATATAGAATTATACAATATCTGTGTGGCATGTTCATTTGGGATCCAAAGAAATACTCTGAGGTAAGGGGTGGTAGGGAAAGATGCTTCCTTTCTAATTTGTCGTATACTATTATCAATATTTTAAAGTTTTGGGCTATTCATATGTTTACCATTTGTGATTCATTTTGCTGCTCACTTTCATAATGCACTTTCAGATGTTGACTAAACCACTACTATTATTTTAAGTAGACCTATTTGGTAAAGACCTCAAAACAAGAAATATCTGTTAGTGTCTGTCATTGTTGCCTATGTAAACCCAAATATTTAATGATTTCAAATGATTTAAGGCAACTTTTTAGATAATGTAGTATAAGCATAGCTAAATTGGCATTTTTATTTGTAGTCTACATTCAGCCCACAGAATGCTTGTGTTCAGTCAATGTGGTTATGAGAATTAAGATAATTTGGAAACTATTATATATATGCTAATAGAATTATTATTCCACTATAAAACAGCATATTATTAGACTAGGCAAAACAAAACATAACAATTTTTCAATTAAGCTAATGATGTGAAAGATCAGGAGTCTGTTTTATAGGCCATGAAACATTGGTCTGATGTTTCCATTGTGTTTTTCTTTATATCTGATTTAGGGTTGTTATGCCAGAGGGGTTTTGTCTCTGTAGAAGACTGCTTTGATGAAGACTTGTTCATCATCTATTTTATTGCTGCCTAACACAGTAATGTTTGGTAACAAAGAAGGGAAACTGTTAAAAAGAAAGTTGCACAATAGAGGGCAAAATCTCTATTATGTTTGAAGGGATTCAAATAGAGCCTTCTACTGGAAACTCTAGTAGCATCAAAAAGTTGCTTTGGATGATACCAGAAGGACTGATGCCAGTCAGCCTACTTCTGGAAATTCATATACTGAGAGATTAACTGTAGAAGCAAAGAAAACAGAAAGTCCGGAACTCCAGCCTGCAGAGCTTGCTGACTGTGGATAGTATCCAAACAAGTCCCATGAAAAGATTTCTCACAGTCTCTGATTTATCTTGGAGTTGAGTTACTTGAGGACGTTGTGGAATTACAAAAGAAGAATTTCATTAATACTATCAGTCATTTTTAGATCTGATACACTATCAATTAGTCTCTTATGCAGTAACCCTATCCAGTGAGCTCAAATAATCAATTACAGGTTTGTTGAAAATCTTTTTAACATCTGACTTTGCTAAAAAGGGGGTGGCTGATTTATTACTGAAGATATTAGTGCAGATCTCAAATAATCATTATTCATAAGCCACATCCTAAATCAAGCATATGCAATTCTTTGGTTCCTAAATTTTTTTTATTATTTTATTTCACTGGTCAGTGTATATTATTCAGTGAAAAACTGAGTACATTGATGATATTATCAACAGAGCCTAACCAAGAGTGAAGATTTTAGATTATTATGGTGAACATCTGTCATTCATGTCTATCATTCATAAAAATTTTTTTTCAATGATTTCTCCATGTGATGATGCTTCCCCACATTCTGCCTCCCCAACGCAGAATCAAAAAAACTATGTTCCCACCCCTCCCCCTGCACACCTTGCTACTAGGGTACATGCATGTGACTTGCATTTCACCAGTCAAATAGGGCTTAAATGAGCCTTCGATTTGATTGGCTACATAAGAAAACAGTGACCTGACACCCATATTTGCAGGCTTGAGTGTTTCTGAGTTTAAGGATAAGTGAAGCGCTTCTGGAATCACAGCAGAAGCAGTGCAGTTTGGGTGGTCATTGGTGGTGGCAGAATGTTCTAGATAAGCAGTCCCCAACCTTTTTGGCACCAGCAACCAGTTTCATGGAAGACAATTTTTCCATGGACTGGGGATGTGGGGATGGCAGGGTGTGTGGGGGGTGGGTGAAGTGGTTTTGGGATGATTCAAGCACATTACATTTATTGTGCACTTTATTTCTATTATTTTTACATTGTCACTTGCCACTCACTGATAGGGTTTTGATATGCATCTGCAAACAATTGATTTATTATGGTCTCTGTGCAGTTTACAGTAGGGTTCATGCTTCTATGAGTATCTAATGCTGCTGCTGATCTGACAGGAGGTGGAGCTTAGGCGGTGATGCAAGCGATGGGGAGCAGCTGTAAATACAGACGAAGCTTCCTTCACTCACCCACAGCTCACCTCCTGCTGTGCAGTCCAGTTCCTAACAGGCCAGGATGGATACTGGTCTGTGTCCCGGGGGTTGGAGACTGCAGTTCTAGATCATAGTAGAGGCAGTGTAGGTCTCAAATCAGATGAGACAGCCTCTCCCATAACAGACTCATTCTATTGTGTGGTCTTGGGAGGTGTTCCTAAGTCAGCCTAGGTTAGCTCCACCTGTGTTTCCAGTGATTGTGTGGGCTTCCTATTATCTCTTAATAAAGCCCATTCTGCTTAAACTAGCTGGCATGGGTTCTATGTAACCAGGAGCAGTGGCTGGCAGTGTGTACACAATATGATACATCAGGAATCTAAGTGAAAAAAGAATTGGTAAGCCAGAGCTTTGTAAGAAAATTTTTAAGAAAACATTTTTCAGGTTACTGCAGACCTACTCAAAAAATAACTCCTAATTTATGGAGCTGTTTAATTTCTACTTTCTTTTATTCCACAGTCATTCAGAAATGCAGACCTTGTGTAATACCTTGTGTAAAAATGACTTATTGTGGCATTAGGCTTATCAGTATAAAAGCATTTTCTGGAATATCAAGCCATTATTGACTTCTGAGCCAGTGCTAGTACATTATAATGAACACGAGCCATGTTTTCTTACTTTCAGTAATTCAGTTTACAACATTCAAGCTCAGATTAGCTACAAAGTGCCAGATGGCAATGAATTGGGAATTATTTATTAGGCAAACATCATGTAATATACAGAACTAGAATATGTAACATAATCATCTGTGACTGTGTTTTTCAATTCCTACTGATTACATATTTCTGTGGGGATAATTTCTGAAATGAAGCCCAAATATTATTTCACAAGATGTTTGGAGCAGGTCTTTTCTTGGTGGTTTCTTTTACACGGTTGTATCCAAGCTTCACAAAGCAGTATTGAATTCAGGTGCCCTCAATTTTCTGCTACTGCACATCCAACATTTTGTCGTGCCATCTCTTTGGTGTTATTCTTTGATGCCTTCCTTTCTCTCACTGTTCAATCAGTCACCAAGTTACATCAATTCCACCCCTAAATGTATCTTGCTTTTCTCAGTTTCTATCCCCATTACCTTAGTCCCAGCCATCATCTCACTGGGATTACAGTAATAGCCTCCTTACTGGCCCTCCAATTCTGCTTTCACCCTCTCTAATTCTGTACATACTAGGTAAAGTGATCCTCTCTTGCTTTTATTAAAGCCTTGCAGTAACCTCCCATTTAACTTAGAATAAAATCCCATGTACTTATTGTGGTGTTACAGTTTGGGTTCCTCGAGAAGTCTCTGAGACAGATCAGCATGCAGGAGGTTGATTAGGGAGCATCGGAGGCAATGCCAAGGGGGACTGAAGCTGAGAGCAGTCAGCGGGCGGCGCTAGCAGCAGTTGGGAGGATAAATGCTTCTGTTTGGAGGGGAAATCCGGGTGGTGCATTGTAGGGTCTGTACGTGGCCCTGAAGCAATGGTCCCTGCACACTTCTCAAGCACCACCCATGCCGTACTTCCTTCACTCATGCTTCAGGCGCCAGGAAAGCCAAATCCTTTCCCACCACAGGATCCTTGCACCTTCTCTCCTGTGGCTGGAACACTCCCCAGCACTTGCCGTGGCTGCCTCTCACAGTCTTCAGGTCTCTGCTTAAATATTGCTTCCTCCCAGAAATATCCCCTTGCTTCCCTAATTCTGGGTCACCACTGTTATTCTTTGTCACAACACTGCATTCATTTCTTACATTACATTCATCAGTCTTTATTTATCTTTCAAATTATTGTTATATGACTTCTTCACAAGTATATAAACTCCATGACAAAAGGGAAACCTGTTTTGCTCACACTTGGCTTGCCGATGTCTAACGTAGTGCTGGCACATAGTAGGCACTTGATAAATTTTTATCGAATGAATGAAGGTGAATATAAATCTTCAGCACATGTTTTTGCGTAATGGAAGCTTAATGATTGTCCGGTTCAGACTGATCAAATTGCGAATCGGTGAGACAGTAACAATGATTCGCACTAATGATGTATCAGAGCAACCTTAATGTGATTATTAAAAGGACAAAAATTATTACAGCAACTGTCTTACTAGAAAAGCACAATATTGTTACCATTAATTATAACAACAAGTAAATCAAAAATTGAGCTATCCCTGCTAATGCGTTATTCAGGGACAAGATTGAAAAGATAAAAGAAATGGGTTGCAAAGAGAGCCCGATATCTAGGTGTGGGGTTACTGGAAAGCGTATCTGGTTGAAGAAAATTTAAATGATAATCACCTTACAAGATCACATCACACAATTATAAAAGGCCAAAACATAAATTTGATTAGCAAACTTCCCAGACATTTATTGATGAAACAGATCAACACTCCATTAAGACTAAATTTGTTTTGGCCAAGCTGGATGTGAATTGATAAAGTACATTATCATGAGATAAAGCTGAGTAAGCAAAAAGCCTCTAGATTTTATAC
The DNA here is from genome assembly GCA_023783475.1 of Daubentonia madagascariensis. Classification (NCBI taxonomy): domain Eukaryota; kingdom Metazoa; phylum Chordata; class Mammalia; order Primates; family Daubentoniidae; genus Daubentonia; species Daubentonia madagascariensis. The sequence goes on from JAKFHU010000760.1 coordinate 12,154,658, forward strand.
ATAAAGCTTCTAAAGTGGCTTGTTTTGGGATATTTATTTCAACTAAACTACCACTAAACAAAGCTGCCTCCTGTTTCACTGAGACTTGATTTTACGGTAATTCTTTGCTGTCTGCTTATGTGGATATATTTTTATATCTACACACAGATGTGAGAGAGAAAACGGGGTTGGCAATAATATTTATGATCTGTAACTGACCAATAAATATCATTTTTACTAGTCACAGTTGTCCCAAGAAATCAAAGCTGCTCTTTATCTTCTCAACTTTTTATAATACAAATAATTTTTTTTATTTGTTTTTTGACTATGGGTCAAATGGTATAATTTCCATTTAGTGTTTCAGCCTTTTGAGTTCCTCTTGTTTTAAGATGCAAGAATGTAAGTTTCATGAGGACAAAGATTGTCTTGTTTATCACTGTATTCCCAGTCAATGCACAGAAGGCCCTTAATGAATATTTTTTGATTGAATAATGTATATCGCAGAGATTTGAGAATGGAGTCAGACCAAAATCCTTCTATAAAAATAAAGAGCAATTTCGTTTAAAGACTTTTTTTTTCTGCTTTGTTTATTTTTAGTGCTACTCAACCTAGCAACAGAAACTCAAGTGCAAGGAATCATTTTCTTACTCTTTATATGTATTCAATGTTTTTATGTGTTTATTAAACTCTACCAGGAATTAATGCCAATTTTTCTAGCATATGTATTGAAAAAAATGATTCAAGTTTTTTTAACTGCCTTTCTGTCAAAGGACTTGGGCATAAACATTTTAATGAGATTATTGGTTTATTGAGTATGTGCCATAAAGCTTTACTTTCATCCCTTCATTCTTCTGCTTATAGAATACACTTAAAACGTCAAAATGATATTGAGCATAATTCCTCTCCTATTCTGCCAGTCCTTTGAGAGCTCCTAAACATTCCTACCGTCTAATATGGCCTCTTTTGAGGGGAATGCATCTTCTGAGCTGACGGTTTTCCTAGGCACAGAGACTTAATTGGTATCCCTCTCCACCCCTTTATTGACTTCTTCTCTTTCCTACCCCCGGCATGAAGTGACAAATCTGATCGACAGATGTTTGGAGAAAAATCTGGACGTGCTCACCTCAGCGTCTCCATTCTATGCTCCACCTGGTAGGAGCTGGCTTCTCACCAGGAGGCGTTGTCTGCTGTTCCCTCAGGAACAAGCTCTTCCCTGACGCATGGAGCAGTCCACTTCGGTCCAACATTGCCTGCAACTGAGGGGATACATTTTCCTAATTCTTGTAGTAAATGTAAGAGTCAGATGGATGGTATCTTTCACCCTAGCCTCTATTGGTAATTAACTCTAATCTTCCTATTTGTCTTTTTTCTGTGAGAGGATAAAAGGTGTTATTTACTGGACTCCCTCAAAACTTCACCATTTTGTTACATTACCCCAGATCGCTGAGAAATAAGGAACAAAACCCAGCATGGAATGATCAAAGCCTGGGCTTGGGACTTAGACTTCCATGAGTGGGCAGGGCATGGTGACCTAGTGTCAGGGCTGACTTAACCTATAGTCACAACAGGTATAGTGCCCAAGGCCCAGGATACTTTTAAGGGCCCACAAAAATGTTTTCATTTCTTTAAGCTCTGAAGAAAAGAAATGCATAGAATCCAGCTTGGATTTGTCTTTATACCAATGCAGTTGTAAAATGTAATTTTTAATATTTTTTAATAACTTCTTAAAATGTTTAATGATAAGAGCCTGTAAAGGCAAAAGTGCACAGGGCCCATATAAGGCATATTGCAGCTCTGCTTGCTGGTCTGGAGAGGTTTTATTAGGCTACTCAGCCTTGACAGTGGTGCAGTGGGCTTTGAACTGCTCTGATCTAAGAGAAGTTATTCACATGGATGTTGAGCCGATGGTGCACACGGCTTATATCCACTCTGTTTTGTCCACGGGTGAGTGGCTACTCCTAATGAAGGTGGAATTACAAATGTGAGAGGCTCTAAGCAAACAGCACTTGGGCAGCATTGTTCTGGAACAGAAGCACAAGGGCATCAGCAAGAGTGCATCTCCTGGTGCAGGTTACTACAGCTTTTTCTTGAGGTACACTTGGCATACATTTTCAAAGTAAGGCACCTCAACAGACGCTAGCGTGACAAGAGACAGAATGAAGATTCATTACACAGAAAAGTCTTTCTGTATATAGGCATTTTAGATATTAGGAAGCAGAAAGTATCTGTTGCTTTTACAATGCAGGTTCACTGATTGCTTTGTTTCTACCAGACACTGGTAAGGTTGCAGACTTAAAATTAGGATGCCCCAAATTTGACATGTAGGTGCAAGCTGCACTGGGGAACAATAACATTGAATTCGTGTGGCTTATCCATGGGATCAAATATAAAAATACTCGAAGAATCAATAGATAAACTTCAAAGTGACATAGTGGGAATGAAGGCTAAAACCAAGCTGCTAGTCAAACTTGCACTTCCCAGATTGAAGGAACACTCTTGAGAAGATTTTAGAATTAAGAGTAGTGGAAATATAGTATCTGGAGAAATTTACATAGGCCTCCCTTGGGCTTTCAAGGAGCTGGCATTAAAAATTCCCAAAGCAGCTTTAGTTCAGGAGTTTATTGGGGATGATTTACCAGTTGGAACAAATATGGGGAACTTGGTGAACACTTTCTGTAAATACAAGTTTCTTAAACCTAAGCAATTCCATAAGAAAAGGCAGTGGCAGCAGCCTCTGAGGCACAAGACAAAAATGATTGCTTACAAGAGACTCTGGAGGCCCTATCACCGTATAGAGATCACATACAAAGCTTTAAGTGTCAGAAATATGAGGCTCAAAAGGGAAATGGAAATTATGATGTTTTACTGAATGGAAAGAAAAGAACCTTAAACAAGACCTGGTAACTGGAACTGTCTTCATTGCATTTGGATCTTTGTCAAAAAGACTTTAGTCAAAAATGTCACTCTCAGAGAGGAGATATTAGGTATGGGTGAGCTACCTACTATCCAGATATGGTAAATTTATAGTACCAAAATTAAACTCTTTCTGAGAAATTTCTTCTCTTTAAGTTCAAAATTGTGGATGCTGTATAATTGGCATCTTTTGACAGGCAATGTGGTGAAGATAAAACCCAGATTTTTTCTGTATCCAACTTCCTACTCTCAGATGCTATTGAATTTCTGCCTTGATTTTTGGAAATATTAATACTGGGTTGTAAAACTGTAATTTTTCCTGGGATAATTGCCAGCAGCAGAGGATTGGCTTGTTTTCTGCATCTGTTGGGTATGGGGCCAGGGTTCATGATAATCTTATATGTCCTACTAGCTCTTTGAACTTTTTGATAAATGAGGAACAACAGAGACCTGGCATTGAGCTAATGCAACTTTTGATGCCCTAACGATATTACAGTCATTCAACTGAGAACCAAGGCTGAGCCTGTTCCAGCTCTATCCAGTTCCTGAAAATTCCTCTGACTGAGGCTGAGCAGAAGAAGAAATTAGGAAAGTCATATTGACTTCCTTCCATATCGATCTTCATTTAGCTTAAGAATTTTTTTACTTTGGTAACTTACAAGAGCAAGTCAATTTGATTTTGGACTCCAACTCCTTTACGTATTAACATACGAAAGATTTATTCCCTTTTTAAAAAATTGTGAAATTCAACAACATATGGAAAAATTCATAAACAAATGTATATCTCAGCAAATAAATGATCACCCAAGTTCAAGAAATAGGACACGGCCCCCTCCCTGTCACCCCTCTTGCCCCATGCCCCCCAAAGATACCCACTAACCCGCTAAACACTATTATGCTTTTACCACTGAAGCATGTATCCCTAAACACATGGGTCATCTTCCTATCAGCAATCTCCAACCTTTTTGGCACCAGGGACTGGTTTCAAGGAAGACAATTTTTCCACGGGCCTGGTGGGGGGTGGGGAGGCGGAGCTCAGGTGGTGATGCAAGCAAAGGGGAGCAGCTGTAAATACAGATGAAGCTTCACTCACCTGCCCACTGCTCACCTCCTGCTGTGCAGCCCAGTTCCTAATAGGCCACGAACCAGTACCGGTCTGTGGCCCAGGAGTTGGGGACCACAGCTTTATATGAACTTTATATAAATTAAATTGTACCATTCTTTTTTTTGGTACGGGGAAATTGTTTCCTCAACATGATGTTTATGAGAGTCATACATATAGCTCTACTTTGTTTTCATAACCAACCAAGTGCCTGGGCCTGGTTCACTGATGGTCTGGCTAAGCTGAAGCCGGATGGTGTCTACTGTGCTGCTAACGCAGTTCAGCCTCAGTGCCAACAATGCAGACTGAAAATGGACGTGGCCACTCCACTCGGTGGGTAAAATTCAACCCCATTCTCATAGCTCTGGCCAATATGGTACTCCTTTTGATGAACCTTGTTATATTTTTATTGATTCTTGGGTTGTTGCCAATAACCTAGCTGTTTGGTCTGCCAGACAGCTTTGGCAACTGAAGACTGGCAAATTAAAGACACTCCTCTTTGGGGCCACAAATTACGGAAACAAAATCACAACTACCAAATGAACCATCTGGGTCGCTCGTTTAGATGCCCATGATAAGGGCCATTCTGATGAGACCAATGAGATGAGGACAACTCGAGCTGCTAACTGAGTCTGCACCACCCCCTTTGCAAACATTGCTGCTGAATTTCATCATCACACCGGACATGGCAACATATCCGCCATCATAAACTGGGGACGAGCAAAGAAGTCTACTTTTTTTAAATTTCAAAATATTAAGGAGGTTCAAATGTTTTTGTTACATGGTTAGCTTTTATAATGCTTGAGTCAGGGCTATTAGTGTACCCATCACCCAAATAGTGTTCATGGTACCCGTTGGGTAGGTTTTTCGCCTGTCCCCTCCTCCCCCCTCCCCCATCTTGATTTCCAGTGACTTTTACTTCTCTCTGTGCCCATGTGTGCCCATCAATTTGTTCCAACTTATTAGAGAGTACATGTGGTGTTTGTTTTTCCATTCCTGAGATACTACACTTAGGATAATGGTCTCCACTTCCATCCACATTGCTGCAAAGGACATTAATTCATTTCTTTTTATGGCTCAGTCATACTCCATGGTACACCTATACCACATTTTGTTAACCCACTCATAGGAGTCTACATTTTGATGCAGAGGCTACCACTGCCTCAGACATGTGGCTCCTGTGAGAAGGTGACTCATTTGTCTCCCAGTGAGTAAGGCTGAGCGTTATAGGGCATGCCCCTGCCTACTCCTAGCAGATTGACTGCATCAGACTTTGACCCTCTCCTGGGGCTATCAGTGAGTGGTACCTTGCCACTGTTAACATTTTTTTCTGTTTATGATATTGTTTTTCCAATCTGTATTAGTCCGTTTTTGCTGTTATAACAGAATAATGCAGACTGGGTAATTTATAATGAACAGAAATTTATTTCTCACAGTCTGGAGGCTGGGAAGTTCAAGATCAAGGCACCAGCAGGTTTGGTGTCTAGTAATGGCACAGTTTCTGTTTCCAAGATGTGCTTTGAACACTACCTCCTCCACAGGGGAGAAATGCTATTTCCTCACATGGCAGAAGAACCAAACAGCCAAGAGAAAGAGCCCCCTCCTGAAAGCCCTTTTATTAAGGTATTAAACCCACCCATGAGGTTGGAGCCCTTAGTAGTCTAATCACTTCTTACAGGTCTCACCTCCCAATATTTTTACTTTGGTAATTAAATTTCAACATGAGTTTTGGAGAGGACAAACATTCAAAGCATAGAAAAATCCAATCAGCTAACCTTTGTGGCCCTTGAAACTAATCCGTGACGTGTGTTCAGCTTTCTGGACCATTTTCAGTCTGACAATGGTACGCTTTTTATCACAAAAGCTACTCAACAGTCGGTGGTTGGACAAGGAATTTGATGGACCTTCCATGCTCCCTACAATCCATCAGCATCTGATGTTGTTGAACTTTGGAAAAGCTTCCTCGAAAATAAGCTAAAGAAAGACTTCTGACTTTACTTCCTCCCTCCTCCTGATCAGTATACTATGGTAAGGCAGATGAGTTGCTGTCTTGGCTATCCCCAGAAAAGGAGCACCTTCTCTCATCTGCTTCCTGTGTAATGACCAGAATGAAAAGGGTGGGAAGTGGCATAGACATATTTTGAAAATTGAGGATTCTACCCTGACCATTCTTGGACATAATACGCTTTTCTTTCCTCCTAATAGCAATCCAGGCCAACCTGGTAAGTGCACCCTCCTGGTGGTAGCCCAGTCAAAAGGGGCTCTTGATTTAAACTTAAGCCACTTGGGTTCATATTTTAGGGATTGGCATGTTCCCAGATCATGAGGATTGCTATAGTTTAGATGTTTGTCCCTCCAAATCTCATGTTGAAATTTGATCCCCAGTGTTGGAGGTGGGGCCTGGTGGGAGGTATTTAGGTCATGGAGGTGGTTCCCTCATAAGTGCCTTGATACCAACCTTACTATAATGAGTGAGTTCTCACTCTGTTAGTTCCCATGAGAGCTGGTTGTTAAAAAGAGCCTAGCACCTCCTCTGTCACTCTCTTGTGTCCTCTTTTGCTGTGTGATCTCTGCACACACTGGATCTTCTTTGCCTTTTGCCACGAGTGGATGCAGCCTGAAACCCTCACCAGAAGCCAATGCTGGTGCCATGCTTCTTGTACAGCCTGCAGAATGGTAAGCCAAATAAACCTCTTTTCCTTATAAATTACCCAGCCTCAGGTATTCCTTTATAGTGACACAAAATGGACGAAGACAAGGATAATGATGACCAGTTATGGACACTTCTTGCCAAGTCTCACTGCAATGGCCTATAGAGACCAAACTTGGAGATACATATTTTATAAAAATTCCCTTGCTCCTATTGCATCTTCCCTTTCTGGACAAAATGTCTGAGTGTGAGTAGAGGATAATTGTAAAAAAAAGTAAAGCTTTAGCTATTGGAATAGGCAATGGCCATTTTATGGCAGTGGGGGGATGACTACAACCTGGGAACATGAAGAGGGAGTATCTTAGAGGGAGGTGTAGGAAGGGAGGGATATTAATGATCTTTGCCCTTCAGATCTGCCCCCAGAGCCTTCCTTATGAAGAAAAATGGCCTGCTGCACCTTTTTCAAACTGTTGTAGACAGCTTTCAGTTTAATAGATGGCTGAATCTGGCATCTCCAGCCTAATGGCTCTAATCACAATTGATCACCATTCCCCTTAACTGTATTGAGAAGTCTGCTAGAAACATCAGTGGTTGTTCTCAGTTCCTGTGCCTCCTCCCCATCAGTGCCTCCAGATATCTTCTGCACTCCCATCACTGAGCCATCATGCAGTTTTTTTCATGGGGTAGGTGAATGCCACCGGCTGTAGTATGGATAAACTGGACAGGTGGCATTGACTGCTCTCAGGCAGTCCCTTCAAAAATAAGGACTAAACTCAATTATCAAACTAAACTGGAAAACTTAAGATTAACCAGCCAGTGGGAAGCCATGCTAGAGGCACTGCCAACCTGTGACCCCTGCCTCCATATAATGTAGATATCACTTGGGGTGGCCCAACAGTTGTAAACAATACTTTCTTTCCAGGTACACCATGAGTATCCTTGGGGTTGCATGTATTGTGTGTAAACCAGAGATTAACTTGCCTCCCTCCTGAAAAAAAAAGTGGCTTGCACCTAAGGAATGATTTAGGAAATGCCACCAATAGATCATGTAGCCCTCAGATGACTGCAGAGATTTCTCCAAAATGAAGCTACCCTCGATTACTTGGAAATGTTCCCCAGAGCAATTTATAAATACTCTGAGGGTAATTATTGCTCAGTCATATCCATTATTTATGCATACCCTGAGGGTAATTATCCTTATAATAAGAGTCCTCCAATTACAGAAGGTGATGCAAAATTTGCCCTTAACTTTAGCTAAAGTGATCAAGGAAGGTTTCTCAGCACTGGAAGGCAGCCACTGATAGTTTATGAGAATTGTTCAGCTGGTTGGGCCCCGGATTCTGGGAGGAATGGTTGAAATCAATACTGCAGTTTGGCCTCATCCTATTGCTTGGAGTCCTATTAATAGTAGCCTTAATTATGTTCTGTATGAGACAAATTGAATAGATTTGGTCCTACCCTCTGTTGATCAGATTAGTCACAGTGATTGACAGATTGGTGGACTCAATGGGAAAATTTGTCACAAGCCAAGATGATGTAAAAATAAGGGGTGAATATGATTGGCAAACAATTCTCCATGGATCTCTCTGTCTGTGCTTTTCCTGTGAGCAGAGGCACTTGCTGCCTTTTTCCTAGACTCTCTTTTCACAGATATTTGTATAGCAGATATCTGGGGAGATAGAGGCAAATGTCTTTGGATCAGAGGACAAGTTTGTTTATTGTACAACATGATAAAGATAGTGGTCTCCCTCCAGGGTCAAATTTAGGTAGGCTTACTACTTACTGTAAAAGACCTAGGTTCCTAAAGCTTGGAGTTCCTCAGTCACGACACAAAACTACTGCAAGCACAACACATATCTAGGCCCTCCACGTTGCTCCTGTGGGCAGAGGAACTGATGCAAACCCTATACACTATGCTTTCTCTTCTTGCTGTTCCATGAACAACAAAGTCCTTTGATTTGAAATAAAGTCTTTGCCCTAAGGGGCTCATGTGTTTTGTCAGCAACCATAAAACTATGGCAGGCTAACTTATTAGATAGCAAATAGTGTAAAGTCTCAGATCCTTCACGGTTCTCGACAGGTAGATTTTTAATCAGCCTGCTTGGGAGTCATTGGGCTTCTTCAATTTGTGGATTGATAGCTTTGGAAAATTCTCAGCCATTGTCTTTCTAAACTTTGGTTCTGACCATTCTTTTCTATCTAAGACCTCAATTAAATATATGTTAGATTTTATAATTAGGTCTTTTATTCCTCTTGCCCTTTCTTCTGTCTTTTTCATCCTGGGTAACTTCTCCTGACTTATCTTCAGAGGTGCTAACTTTTAATTACATCTATCTGCTGATACACCCATCCATTGAGTTACTAATTTTAGACACTGTGTTTTTCAGTTCTAGGAGTTTTCTTCTCTCTTTTTCTTTTCTTTGCTTTTAAATCTGTGATGTCCTTTTTAAAGATTCCAGTTTTCTGCTGAAATATTGAGGTTTGGCTTTCATCTCCATGAACTTAGTAAAATACTTGATACATATCCTTTTTCTGAAAATTTCGCTGCCTGGAATACCTGTGGGTCTGTACCTGTTGTTTGTTGTTTGTGCTGGTTCACATTCAAGTTGATTATCTTTTTGTGTGTTTCCTTATTTTGGAATGAGTGTTAGACATGTTTGAAAAATATGTATAGACATAATTTAAGGCCTGGAGTATTACCTTCCTCCAGAGAGCATTGTTTGTTTCTTTCTGTCAGGTGCCTATGGGTACTAGCAATGTCGAATCACTTTAAACCAGTTTCAGAGATTGAAGTCTTCTAGACTACGTAAATTGCAGTCATTGAAAGGGACCGGTTTACTTCTGGTTCATTCTTACTCCTAGATTTTCAACTCTTTTGGATGTCAAGTCTAAGTGTGCAGTACTTTATTTTACCATGGTCCCCAATCTTGGTAGGCTTCGTCCTTCAACTTTTATTTTTCCTTTCCCCAAGAGACTGTTAGAAGGATTACTTAAACTCCCTGCCATACCTTCCTCACAGGCAAGTGTTCCTAGGGCAAAAGTGATCCCAGATTCCACGGTCTCCTCTCCAGATTTTTCTCTTGTCCTGAATTCTTGGTTTAAAGATTTCTCACTTTCTATATAGCTTATTGACACCACTGGGAACAAAGTTTTAATATTTCATCCAGAAACTTTTATTGTCTACAATGCGAGATGTGTTCTGTGTTAACTAGCCTGCCATTACCAGAAACGAGGATGGATTTATTTTTTCAGTGTAATTTTTGTTTTATTGTGGTATAATTCACGTAGGGTAAAATGCACAGATTTAAATGAATATGTAATGTGGTTTATTCTTCCCCAAAAATGTATATTCCCATGTTACTATCATTCAAATAAAGATGTTCCCATCTTCCTGGAAAGTTACCACATTCCCCTTCCTGTCCACCCTCTACCTAACCCCACCCTTGGCAATCAGTCTTTTGATTTCTACCATCATGTATTTATATTGTTGACCTTAAAATTCATATAAAGGAAATCATATAACATGTACTCATTTGCTCAACATACATGTTTGAGATTCATCCGTGTTTTACACATATCCGTGGCTTCTCCCTTTCATTGTTCAAGTGCACTACCTTATATAAATACACCATTGTTACTTCATTTCTTCAGTTCCTGTTGATGGAAATTTGAGTTGCTTCCAGCTTTGGTTTATGTGAATATATTCTTTATGAACATTCTCAGGATTCATCCTTTGAATTTTAATTTTTTCATGGGAAATGTGAGGACATTCATATTTAAATTTAAGGCATATCTATGTTATTGTAGTTTTTTACACCAAGCTACACACCAAGTTCCATCCTCCAACTTAGTCTTCATCAGTTGGCTTTAGTTGTCATATTTTTTGTTATTTTAAGTTTTACTTATTTAGCAAATTCTTATAACGCACATAGTATGTGCTAGACAGTATTCCTAACAGTTTTAAATGTTGACTTATTTAATAATCTTGACCACCCTTTGAGATAGTTATTATTAATGTTCACATTTTACAAATGAAGAAATGGGGGTGCAGAAAGGTTAATTAACTTTCTGGGGTCACAGGACCAGAAGGAGGAGAGTCAGGATTCAAACCCAGAGACTTGGGTTCCAGAGGCGATGCTGCCTCTCTGGACATGTTCATATCTGAGCAGGAAATACCTCCAACACACCCTCATATAACCTTAGGATAAACAACTAGGCCCATGAAATATGCTGCAGATGTTCTTTACAGTAAACCATCATACAAATATTAGACAAATACAAAGTGTGCCCGTGTGAGCAGCAAGGTTGTTAAACTGAGGGGACACACCACAAGTAAAAGATGGGGAAAGCACACAATTTAAACACGTACAGACCCCAGTCAATTCCTCACTAACATTTGCTCACTTATTCAGAGAGTGATCTTTCATTTTTCCACGTACAAGTTGCCGAATTCATGTGACAAATATGTGAGGGGATAAAGGGTGCCCTTAACCTGCCGGTACCTTCGGTGTTCTTGTGGAGTTTGCCTTCCCTTGCCATTTATGAACAATACTGATCTTGGCTTTGTGTGCCTCAGTGTATCGCATGTTCATCTTTGTTTGTCTTTGCAAAATATTTCCAAAACCCGCATTGCCTTTGGTGATATTACAGGCAAGGCCAGGCGGGGGAACTCCCCAAAGGACACTGCTTAGGAAGTTTGATGAGCTGAGCTTGGAGGCAGTTACATGAAAAAACAAAGTCAAAATGTAACCAGAAGGAAAAATTGAGGCTTGAGAATTGCTCACTCATCAAGTGAGAAAGACAAGGAGAGAATATAAACGCTAAACAAATGCTGAGGTGGTGGTCAGATGACTTTTTGTTGATTTGACATTCTGGCAATTAGATTGAAAAAAAAGAGCAAAACAAATCGCAAAATTGAGAGAAAAACTGTTGTTTAAAAAACTGGATATTTTACTTGCTCTAAGTCCAGATGGATTCTGCTGATGTTGAGTTTAACACCATAAGAGCACCGTCCTTATCTGCCTGCTCACTGTTGTGTCCCCCAGGCCTGGGAAGGCCTGACACTCAGGACGTGCTCAAGAAATGTGTAAGAATGAAAGAGCCGTACCTTGACTTGCAAAGCAGAGCAGTAGTCTGCAGTTATTTAGTAGCAGTAAGCTGGAGTTTGAGTTATTACTGGGGGAAGGGGGGCCTTGTTTATTATTTTAGAAAGGGCAGTAAAATCAGGGGCTCCCAGTTGAGGAGTTGCCTTTAAAAGGAAATTAAACAAAATGCAGGGCAAATTCTCATACACCCTTACAAGTCTGTGATATAACTATTACCCTTTTTTTATAGGTGAGAAAACAGGCTCAGAGGGATTAAGGAACTCTCCCAAGTTCACACAGCTCATAACTAGAGTAACTGGGACTTCTAAACCGGTTCTTCTAAAGGCTTTGCCCTAGCACTTTCTGCCAGCATACCCTGATTATCCTGGGATGCATGTAATCTCACATGCTCATCAGAGCAAATGCCTAGGCGTTAAGGTGGCCATAGAGGTCCCTTAGTCTTCATTCCCCTACTGGTACAACTTCAATTAATTCATGGGCTGGATTAGGGTCACAGCAATATAAAACAAAAAACGTTTTGCTGTTACCATTCTCATTAACATTGCCATTATTACAACTTCAGGTAAGGTTTTGCAGTTCCAGAACTATAGTTTCTTAAACCAGGAGCCATCGATGCCAGTGTGAGATCAGCTTTATTTCTAAAACCCAAAGTATCTGCTGTCTTCCCAGTGTATCCCAGACTGTTGAGTAGCTTTGTCATCGGACTTGGGAAAATAAATAAAATATTTCAAAATATTTGTGATGAGCAAATTTCTTAGGAAGTAACAACAATCATTCACATCACAAAGCAAAAACTGTATCATTTCTTTTATATATAACATTGGTTATGAACATTGGTTGTAGAAATAGGCACATTTTCTAACACCGTGGAGGTCTGATAAATTTCCTTTATAGAACTACTCCTCTACGATAGGCAGTGAGTATAGTACTACTGGAAGTTGGACATTTCACTGCACAAGCACACAGCAAAATTTCAGTGCCTGGTGTGCAATAGATTCTAATTTAAATAACTGAAATAACAAAGTAGTAGTGATCATTACCATATAGCTAATATTTGCTAAACTGTTACAGTGTGGCAAGTGAAGTGCTTTATATGAATTATTGCATTTAACCCTCACAACATGCAAAGTAGATGCTTTTATCACGGAGCTCTTTACAGATGAGGAAATGGAGGCCCAGGGAGGTTACCAATCTGTCCGAAATCACACAACCATGGTAGAGGTGGGATTGAACTTAATTTATTTTCTACTACACTGGGTAAAATATTTAATGTTAGAGGAAAATCAGATATTTAGTATCCTTTTTACATTTTTTTTTATCTTATCAAGCTTAACAAAGAAAAGATGATGCCAGCTCTCTTTCTCTCTTCTATTCATAGGTAGAATAAACTCTGCCTCCTTCTCACCGGGGTGCAGTGGGGATGATGGAGAGGTGAATCAGCCAGATACTGCATTCTCCAGGCAGCTCACATGTTCCCCATTTCCAGGTTTATCTTACTGCCTGCAAGCATAAACATGTGAGAGGGTGCATTACGAATATTATCAGCTAATGCATGAAGAGTGCTTACCTGGCTTCCTCCAGGACAGGGGCACCGGAGGCTCGCAGGCATAAGCCCGAGGCTGATGGTGGACCGCTGGACCGTGACCCCCACAGTCTCCACGGATGTGTTCTAAGGCTCCCCTTTGCCCATTTTCCATGCAATTGGAAGCGGGTGGGAAACAGAGGTATGAAGAAGAGAACTAGGGTTACTGTGTAAATCTCTGGGGAAAGACAAACTATGCACAAGTATTGCTCTTGTTACATAAAGAGTATTAAAATGATAAGTCTAATAAGGATATGTTTAAAATGTGAATTTTTTCTCTAAAATTCACATTTGGAGTTAAAAGTATTAATAGATTTGAAAGGAGAGTACACAAGGCAGTACCTATGTTCTTAAACCATTATCTTAGGATCCTAAACAGGGTCATTCACAGGCCCCAATTTTATTAGCTAATTGGCCACATTCCAGGGTAAATGATTTATCTTACCTTTTAGAAGAAATGATAATAATTAAATTATAAAAGTGTATAAGAATGCTGATCACATTGCTATGCTGGAAGTTCTGGAAGGATCACTGTGACATCAGTCACTTCTAATGTAGCCCATGCTTTGCATCTTCAAAATGATGTCTTAGTGAAAGGTTTCCCTTTAAGTAGCCTTTTAAGTATGTGGTTAGTTAAAATGAGATGGGTAGAACAAATTCTTAATCACAAAAGATTTGGGTGGGGCCCGTCAGCTTCAGCCCAGTGACATACACGAGTATTTGACTATAGGCTATTTATAACCCACACAGAGCACAAATGCATGCTGCAGATCCTAGGGTGTGGTAGTGTCAGAGGACCGTGTGTGAATGAGGAAATATGAATGTTCCAACACTAACGTCTCACCAATAACCTGAGAACTTCAGAGAGAAGAACCTGGGTGGAATCCCAGCACTTCCACTGCGAGGTGTGTAATCCTCTGCAAGTTGTTTACCTTCTTTATGTCTCTGTTTTCTCATCTGTTATACAGAAGGGATATTGATACCTACTTTATAATTTCTTTATAAGGACTCCAGAAAATATAAATATATCAGGATTTTTTTCTGTAAAAACTAATAAAAATCCTCAATTCAAATTGGTTTAATTAACAACAAAAGGGAATTTATTACTTCATATTACTCTCAAATCCATAGTATTATCAGATCCAGCTGCTTCAGGTGCAACTAGATTCAGGTGATCAAATGAAGGCAGGTAGCATGATACTGCCTTTCCAAATCTTGGCTACACTTTCCTTTGCATTGGCTTAATTCCTAGGCAAGCTATTTCTTTACTGTCAGTGATAGCTCCTAGCATCTTTAAGCTTAGATACTGCTATCTTAGCCTCCCCTTTTCGAAACTCCAGCAGAAGTCTTAGAAATATCTTTCATTGGCTAGTTTAGTCACGTGTCCTTCTCTGGAGCCAGGAGATCAAGTGCATGGACTGAGATTGGGTCAAGTATTAGCCTTCAAAGAAATGCTGGGTTTACAAACAACAACAACAACAACAAAAACCGCAACAAAACCAAACTAACAACTCCATTGTGGTAGATAAAATGTCTAGAACAGTGTTTGGCACATAGTAGGTATTTAATACATATATATTAATAATAAAAAAGAATCTATTTTTTAAACCCTCAAATATGCAAGGCTACCAGCTTTTAGCCAAGTTTCCTGGACCACACATACATGACCAGATCCTGTTTAACCTAAGGCAACATATAGTTAGGATGGATCTCAATACATGATATTTGATGTGACTCAATTTTTAGGATAGAGGCTGTTCCGTGTTTTGGAGAAAGCCAGTGATTTTCCCCAAAGAGCTTCGATGCAATCTAAGTTAATGACAACTTTGTCAATAAATATCCTTTTATGGATTATCATAATGCTAGCAGAAATTACTCTTTTGTTCCATTATGCTGGAAGGATGGCTAGAGACCAAACACAAGAATTTGCTCCCAAATAGTACAATCTAACAAAATAGAAGAGGTCTCACCCAAACTTTCCCCAGCCAACAATATAAACAATAATTATTATGAAGATTATAATCTCTTCGAGAGTTTATCCTTCATCAATAATTAGGGATATCTCATAGGAACATGAGGCATTAGTACCTATATTAGTTCTGCTGTGAATATGTTAATTGTTTATGACAGAAGCATTATGTCATAATGTTTAAGTCTTTATCAGGAGTTATGACAATGTGCTTTGGTTCACCTTTATGAAGTGTCTATTTCCATGAGTGCAGCTTTTGGGTAAGTGAAGATAAATTAAATAAATCTACTGAATGGAGATAAGGCTAAATTCCATCATTAATTCCCTCTAAGGATTTCAACTGGAAGTGTGAACTTTGCTGCTTTCATTTCAAATTCCCATTTATTCTAAACATCTAAGGGCCTCATTTGCCTTTATTTTTTTCTCATGAGAGTTCATAAAACAAAAAAATGAGAGTTATGTTTTCAATGGTGTTTTAAGGGCAGTAGTGAGCTATTTTGTTACCACTAACAACTTGTGTAATGTTTTCCCTTTCATTTTATCAGCCATTATTGATCTTCAGATTTATGGGTAGATGACTTTTCTCACTTTGCATTCATTGTGTACAACCCTGTTCTAGGGCTGTGGAGATGCCTGTCGTACTGAACATCAGCAGCCTTGCTATTTGAAGTGTGTCCCCCCCGTAGTTTTGTTTTTTGGAATATTGGGAATAATGAAGACAATTAGAGCCTTTAGATTTATACCAGAGAAAAAGGGATCGCATTTCTTTAAAAAAAAAGAAGAAGGTCATTTCCGTGGGGTCACTATATTTCACGTATGTTAAGGTTTAGCAACCAGAAAGCACTAGAAACAGGCACTTTTTATTATAATCCATTGACGTTTTCAGTCTAACAACTTCAATCAATACTGTAGCTAAGTCAAGAAAGTTTAGCCCCCTAATCTCTGGAAATGAAATTCTCTCTTTTATGAGAATGTAAAGGCTCATCTGGTCACATTTGAAAGTTGTTCTCATGTTCGACTTCTGAGTGACGTGAAACTAAGTCCCTGAAACACAACAAAAAATGTCAATTCATGCAGTTCCTGGGAAACTGAAAGGGAAGTGTGAGCAAGAGACTTGAAAGGAGAAAGGTTGGGAGTCCCAGGGGTCATCCTTATAGTCTCTTCTCTGATACCTATATGGTGGTGAGGAACAGAGACAGTACCTAGAAAGGTGACAACAGGATGAAGCCAAGGAGGCTTTTTCCTTTGGAAGTTGCTTTAAGGATCGTCCCTTAACACGGATGTCCTGATCCCCACTCCATTGTCTTATTAAAATACTGAGTTGAAGGCGATCAGTGAACTCCTTCTGGCCTGACCCGATATTCTTTTCTTTGCCCTCATCCTTTTAGTTCTCAGTCATTTGACCCTACTTTGAACACTTGTTCTTAATGTGCTAACTCTTGGCTGCCCTATTATTCTTCCCCTCTGTTGTTTCCATGGAAGCCACTCACCAACGCTTAGCTTTGAATAATCCAAAAGTATTAGCCCCATCATGAAACATTTCCCTCTTCCTTTATTCCCATGTTGAGCACACACGTTGTTCCATCTTATTTAATCATCATAGCATGTATATAGCCTACCCTACTATTTTAAGTACCTGATTAAATATAATCTTATATTGATCTTTTCTTTGTGTGTGTATGAATCTGTGTGACTCTGTCTCCATCTCTGCCTGCATGAGTCATATTTGCTCAATCAGATTGTAAGTGCTTAAAAATAGAAAGTTTTAGAGGCAACTTGAGCGTGTATTTTAGTCAGAATTACCTTCAAATAGTGATGTTCCTCATGATTAACTTTTATAGGTCACTAAGTGTCTCTGAGTCCAGCTTTCCTCATCTTTAAAATGTAATTAACAATAATACTCACTCCCCTGAGATGGAATAAAATAGTAAATGAATATATATAAGCATATAGCATATAGTGGACCCTCAATAAATGATTTCTTCCTGTGTTTTTAATTTCTCTCACTTCATCCATTCTAGTAACACAATGCTGAGTTCAATTTCTACGTTTTGGTTTGATTGATTGATTGATCAAAACTAACAAGATGGGGAAAGTTGGGATGTATTGAGCTAATCATCCAAATCTCTCTACCACATTCTCTCAGTGTGGTAACTTATAAAAGCATTTATCTCAGTAAATCACTTAAATGACTAATTAATATTTTATTTTTCTAAGGAAATACAAATGCCAGGAAAATAGATGTACAATAATTTTCATGTGGTCACATGTCTTTTAAATATTAACAGAGTTATTCATGGTGTTATTTGGAAAGGTCTATAATTTGAAAAATACAGCATATAATTTATATTTGATGAGTTCACTTACTATGAGTTATTTTATTTGGCCTTAATTTTTATTTAGAATTAACAGACTTAGAGATGGTAAAATTTGCTGAGGGAGAGTATACCAATAGAAAATAGAAGTGGGAATCAAGGAATTTATAAAAATAAAACCTGACATCTTGAGATAAAATCCTAAATATTGTACAGTAGTATTTTTCTGCTGGTAAAACTATAAGGATTTAAACTAAATGTAGCAGTGATTGCAGCCTTAGTGAAATAAAAGAGTTTCCTAACCGCAAAGACTCCAGGCTCCCGATTAGCTGATGTGGAGATAATTATTTATAATAGTATTTACTGGTAAAGAGAAAGGAGTGAAACCTTAGACAGGCACTTAGACGTGACTAAGGCGGGTTTTATTTCTGATTCCAAAGCACTGAAGTGGAAGTGTGCAGTGACTCAGAGCATTGTGATGGGCCAGCTGTCCACGGGCAGACCTCCCCGGTGTGTAGTCAGGCATCACCATGCCAGAGGGAAGGCTCACTGGAGGATCATCGTCATGTATTTACTTAACTGACACAATCTCACCACTAGTGAAAGAGAAGAACACTTAGTTAATTTCTCTTTGATACTTTGAAGTTAATTTTCACTGTTTCCCAAAGTGTATATGAAATGGCACCCTTGGTCTAATTAACACTTGCTCAGCTAGTATTCTGCCCCTGAAAACGATACCAAGGGCCATTTTCATAAGGGCTTGGTAATTCCTTTTTGATATACTGATCTAATTTATTTTTCTGGAGGCTACTCATTCACTGGGAAAAGAAGCAGCCTGCTCTATTTGACCCATTTATTTTATAGCAATTTCTCCCTCATCTTTGGAATGCATCATGTAAATTTATCTAATCAGGTAAGATACACAGCATAAAAAGTATACACCAGGGGAGATAAGCACACAACACTTACCAGTATGACCAGACATTGATAAGCTCCTTCATTCCAAGAAGAGCCAGTTCTATTTTCATATGTCTATGTTTATTTGTTATATTGGAAATTTCAGGTGAATTGGGAAGCAATACAACAATTATCAGGCCCTCAAACCTGTTCATATAAATATATAAATAAGCTCTCTGTATAATATGATATTTTGTATTTTTGGACTAAATACCAAAATATTGCCACTCTACATTATTTTTCTTAATAATTTACTCTATTTCTCTTTTAAAATATAGCTTGCCTAAGGATGCCCACTGATACAGTTGCATTTCATTCATGAATAAATCGGATTGGGGTTAACAAATGTTATAGACCTAAGAATCTACTGTTTTGCTAGGTTTTGGACAGTCTTGGTGAACCACCTATGTTTACTTGATAAATTCACCTTCATATGCCACCTCCTCCAAGTAGCCTACTCTGACTTTTCCCCACCGGGATTAGGTTCTTCCTCTTTGTGCTGTCATGATACCTCATTCTTACCTGTTTTTTATTTATTTGATTTCTTGTCTGTTTCCTCCTCTAGACCATGAGATCCTTGTGGCAGGGACTGTTACATTCATCTTTGTCTCCTCAGCATCTAGCAAAATGTTTGATACATGGCAAGGCAGGTGCTTAAAAAATGTTCACTAGATAAATGAATAGTGTAAAGTTATTAATCCATGATGTTCCAGTCTAACCACTTGTAAGAAAACTAAGATTTTTTTAACAATAGTGAAGACAACATAATTGTTGTCTAATTTGATGAGTAGTCATTAAGATACAAGTCATGGACTATTCACAGATTTAGTTCATGGTCTACAAATAGTACAGTACCATTTTAAAGCTTTGACTCAATGGACTTAACTTTATCTTGATGTTATGAATATCATTTACATTAACAATGGGGACCCCATACACAAAATCTTCAAATTGTTCTTGATAATTAAATACAAAAAAGGAAATAATATGCACATATATTTCTTCTTTATTTTTTTATTTCAGAATATTACAGGGGTACAAATGTTTTGGTTATATGGGTTGCTTTGGTACTGCTTGAGTCAAAGTTATAAATGTGCCCATCACCCAGATAGTGTACCTGTTAGGTATGATTTCACCCATCCCCTTCTTCCCTGCTCCCAACTGCATGATTTCCGTTGAGTTTTACTTCCATCTGTGCACATGAGTACTGATTGGTTAGTTCCAATTTAATAGTGAGTACACGTGGTGTTTGTTTTTCCATTCTTCCAATGCTTCACTTAGGAGAATGCTCTCCAATTCCATCCAGATTGCTGCAAAAGATATTATTCTTTTTTTATGGCTGAGTAGTACTCCATGGTATACATATACCACATTTTATTAATCCACTCATGAATTGATGGGCATTTGTGTTGATCTCACATCTTTGCAATTGTGAATTGTGCTGCAATAAACATTCTAGCACAAGTGTCTTTTTGATAAAAAAGACTTTTTTTCCTTTGGGTAAATACTCAGTAGTGGGATTGTTGGATCAAATGGTAGGTCTACTTTTAGTTCTTTGAGGAATCTCCATACTATTTCCCATAGTTTGCAGTCCCACCAACAGTGTATGAGTGTTCCTTTCTCTCTGCATCCACACCAGCATCTATTGTTTTGAGTCTTTTTGATAAAAACCATTCTCACTGGGGTTAGGTGATATCTCATGGTGGTTTTGATTTGCATTTCTCTGATGATTAGTGACTTTGAGCATTTTTTCATATGTTTATTGGCCATTACTCTATCTTTTGAAAAGCTTCTGTTCATGTTTTTTGCCCACTTTTTAATGGGGTTGTTTGATTTTTTTCTTGCTGAATTGTTTGAGTTTTTGTAGATTCTGGTTATTAGCCCTTTATTGGATATATAGCATGGAAATATTTTCTCCCATTCTGTAGGTTTGTTTCTATTTGCTTTGTTGATTGTTTCCTTGGCTGTGCAGAATTTCAATATCTGGATTTTGAAATTCAGAGCAGAGAGGTGGAGTGTCATTTTATATTGAGAATGGAAAGTCAGGAGTCTTGCAACACGTGATGCAATTGCTTCCATGGAATATTTTCAGACCAATAGGAGTTTGCGAAGAACTTTTATGGACAGTATAAATATTTTGAGCTGTAGGCATCATTACCAGCTGACATTTTCTTTCCTCAGGACCAGCTGTTCAGGAGCATCCCGGACTAGAGCCAGGCACATTTGAGACTTGGATCTGACTAGAGACTGCCACAGATTCTTCTGCAGCAATGTCGGTGTTAGAAGAAAACCGACCATTTGCTCAACAGTTATCCAATGTCTACTTTACAATACTTTCACTTTTCTGTTTTAAACTTTTTGTGAAAATCAGCCTTGCCATCCTCAGTCACTTCTACATTGTGAAAGGCAACCGCAAGGAAGCAGCAAGGATAGCAGCTGAATTTTATGGAGTAAGCCAAGGACAAGGTATGTTTATGATAACCCTCTCTTGTTTCAAGTTGAGTCTAACTATCACTTGATCCATGATCCAAGAAAACATCACATGTTTTCTTTATGGACTGCTTCAAAGTGAATATTTTGTAAATTTTTGTTAAGGGAAATATTTGTAACTCACTTCATGGCTTCATGAAAAAGAAAATTACTTTTTTGTGTAAATGGGTTAAAATCAAGGTATCATTGCAAAACAGATTAATGGAAACATACTATTAAATATATATATTTTTTCTACTAAGAAACATTTAAAAAATTTAACCATTTGATTTGCCAAGTCATAGTGTTTTGGAAATAACTGATTGTACTTTAATTATCCTTTAATATGTACTTGGGTTATATGATTTTAAATCAAATGCTTAGTTATAGGTTAAAAAAGTTTGTTATTAAAAAGAGAAAATTTCAAGATTTTGTTCCTTACAACTGTATTTTAATAAGATTAGCCATTTGATTCTAAAATAAAGCACACAAAATGAATATTTATGGTGTGTGTTTTCCTGATAGAATTGTTATTGCTTTGCTCAGTTTGTGAAAAATTGATTATAAAAGGATAGGAACATAATTAACAAATTTTCTATGTGTGCAGCCAAGTGCATACATGTTCCTTAGGAGAAACTGAAGAAAAACTAAATGAGAAACAATAATTTTGACCATAGACTTTAAAGGTTGTAAAACTATTTATTTTCTATTGGACCAATATTCTGCACTTTAAAAACAATTCATAGAGTCTTAGATTATTGTCTATCTTATAGTCTTAGACTATTATCTATATCCTATAGATTCATTTCTGATTTGGCAATCAGCAGGCATGCATGAACATTTTAGAGTCCAAATACCTCTAATGCAGCTTAAATTTGCAGAATCATAATTTACTATCACACAATTAAAGAATGTAAATTTTTTAAAAAGATCACTTACGGTAGAAAGCTTGTCTTCTTAAAATCTATTTTTCTACACTTTTCAATGTGTAACATCATCTAGATTATTCTATTGATACATGGAAAGTTGAGTGAAGGTGGAGAATCTTTCTTAGTGTGTGAGGTAGATAGTGAGTACATTTTTCCTGAGGAAGATTGCTCTTGAGCCAAGTGAGGGATTTATGTACTCACTCAAAATGAGGAAAATTTAAATGCCCATATGAAACTCTCACAGGGAAGATGAAATCTCTTGGAAATAGGTGGTATTCAATCCTTTACTTACCAGCTCTGCCTCAGAACAAGTATAACTGTATTTAAATGTGACATACACACTATGTGATCTAACTGTAAACATAAAATTTAGTTGGTAAATGGAATATTTGCATACAAAATAGCAAACACAGGAAACTGAATTTTAAAACAAAAGTTATATGTCTAGATGTAATGCTAAACAGATTAATGATCATAAAGTAGTAAAATTTACCCTCACAGGCTGCCTATAGCTCATTACTTTGTAATCAAATCTTGTCTATGTATTATGAAAATTGCCTTACATTAAAACATGAAATATTGGCTTAGAAGAAGAAACATTTTTTGTGGGTTG
This sequence comes from Daubentonia madagascariensis, assembly GCA_023783475.1. Classification (NCBI taxonomy): domain Eukaryota; kingdom Metazoa; phylum Chordata; class Mammalia; order Primates; family Daubentoniidae; genus Daubentonia; species Daubentonia madagascariensis. The sequence goes on from JAKFHU010000760.1 coordinate 12,177,241, forward strand.
ACAAGGCTTTTAGAGAAAGGTATGGAAGCTCCTTTTTGTACATATTTACAAATAGAAACAAACACTGTCCTTCCTTAGCCTGATCGTAGTGTGCTCATGCTGGGAAATCATGAGAGTGTATGTAATGGCATCCATGTTCTCCCCTATTTTATGATTCTATCTTAAGATATATTAGAACTTTAGGATTTTGTGTCAAGAAGGAAAGAAAGAAGGAAATCAATGCTCACTAATAAAAAATACTTTTCCTGGAAACATAAACTGGGAACAAAGTTTTAAAAAACTTTGTTTTATGTTGTTTCTAATATTAGATCTATTTAACAAAATTCTTGCTTCCAATATCATGCATTTATCTATATATTAAACAATAGAATATTTATCATAATATTTATTCAATGTAAGCATAATTAGTCTCTGATTTTATTTTAACATTAGAAGAAAAAATCAGGTAGCTTATGAAAACTCTTTCTTAATCTTCTACTGTAAGAGTTAATTCTTCCTTGCCCAAGAAATTATTATGTTCTCCATTTTAACATAGCTTTTTTTTTATTTACTAAAATTAAATTATTTTTAATTTGTTTGTATCTTTATAATTAACTAATCAGGCTTAATTATCTTTGTTTAATCCAGCAATTTCCTCCTTCCTGGGAAAGATTATCACCTTCATTCCACTTTGAATTAGGTTTCTCATTCCTACTTTCAAGGCTTAGCCAGATTGCTCCCCAACATTTCTGATATGGAGTTGCCAAATTCCATGAAATAAGAGATGATGTGTGTATTTTCATGTCTTTCATAATCACGGAAGACCCTGTTGACAACATTGGAAGTCCTCCCCATGAGCAGTAGTACTTTGGTATGAAATAAGAGAAACTGTTAATTTTCCTAGATACTGTTGCAAATCAGCTCAGTGTATCAGCAAAATGTAGGGTGGTTTTTAAAAGCACTTTCCAATCAGGCTTGAGACCAAGGTATGATTACACACAAGAATGCTGAAAAGCTAAATGGTATCTAAAATAGCTTAAAATATTTCCTTCTTGATCCCTTTACTATTTCTTTAAACTTTACAAATCTGTCTTTTCATCTCTGAAGATTTTTATCAACCCCACCATCAAATTGAAGGGGATCTGTTATTTGTTATGCTTTTCTACATAACTATCTCCTGTATTGTTTTTGCTGTTAAATGTCCCAATTACAATCTCTGTATATCAGAGGTCTAGTCTATTTTTGAAGCTAGCACTATGCTTTGAGACTGATTATGAGACAAACAGGAGTTGAAAGGTGTTTTCAACTGTAATATTAAACAGTACAGAGAGTGAATGAGGACATGGAGGACTACATTAATTTAGAATCATTCCAAAGCCCTAAACTACTCATATCCCAAGGACACTTCAAGAGGCAACTCCTCTCTTCTGTTACAGTCAATACTTTTCAAGTTCTATTTCAGACTCTGAAGAAATTTAGCAGTTTTACCTACAAGTGGATAGGGCCAGTTCCAAGCACCTATTTTTTTAAGCACCCTTGATATCAAGACACTGAAGATGCAGGGTACATAGAAGACGAACTGTATTGTTCTCATCCTTAAATAGTTTGTGTTCTAATTGAGGAGATAGAATATTTTCATATAATAATCACTTTCAAAAATACTAAACGCCAAATGAGTCCAAAGAATGAAAGGGTCATTTTCAGATTCGGGCTTTCAGAGACGTCTTCACAGGGGAGGCAGTACCCTTGAGTTGACCTTAGGGATGAGCAGAGGCATGGATTTATGGGTACGCATGGAGTATTGGGAGATAGTAGATTTGGCTGTAGTGGAGAGTTCACGCAGTAGAAAAATAATAATAAATTGTTCCCAGATATGAAAGGATTTGAATGGCAGGCTAATCAATTTTGACTCTACTTTGAAAGCAATAAGAATCACTGAAAGTTTTTGGTATAAGTGAAGGTGGGAAAAACAAGAAAGGATGTGTATGAAATCATACTTTAAGGTGGATTTATATAGTAGTAATCTTTGGAGTTGGACAATGGGGCATGTTTGAAGCAGGTTGACCAATTAGGACCTTTCCATAAGGAGATAAGGAGCTAGACTGATTTGGTGGAAAAAAGAAAAAGAAGCAAGAATGAATCTGATGATGCCAAAAGAATAGCACTGGCAGAGAGAGCAGATATTATCTTAGAGTAACGGAGTGTCTTCCAGAGTTAGATGATAACGCGTCAGTCAGAAGAGGGAGCAATTAGCCACACAGGCTCAGTCTGCAGCTCCCAGCCACGGCCACCCCTAGGTTGCGGACCCTCAGCTGCTTGGCGAGTCTGGTGGGTCACCTACCTATCTCTACTGTGAAATATCAAGGTATATCAGGAAATAGTAGAACTAGAATCTGAATTCTAGTCTTGCCTTTGACTTATCTAATGTATTCTCTTTGTTCCACCTTTTTTTTTTATCACTAAGTAGCCTTCTGATTATGATTTGTTCCCCATCTAGATCTGCCCACAAAAATAGCATGTGCTAGCTTGCCTCAAGAGTATTTTAGTACACCGAACATTTATAGTTCTTATTGTAAATGAATATATTTGCATCTTGATATCAATCTTCAACATTTTTTGCTCTTTGAGCTGTAAGTCCACTTCTGAGATGTGAATTTGCTCCAGCTTTGCTGATACATCAGGCTTCTGAGCCTGCAAGGCCATGGACCAAATTTTGGATGGTGGAAAATTTACCAGGGTAAAGTGTCTCTGTGGGGCTGCTTGAGAAACAATCTGGTGACACTTGTATGAGGTTGACCTATTCAGGCGCTCCTTTCATGGCTGAGACTTTATGTAGAATATAGAATGTACGTAGAACCGTTGGATAGAATGTTTGTGATTATGATTTCATAAGTTTTGTTTAGGGTTGACATTAAGCATGTAATTATTTTTTGTCAAATCTGTGGTTGACACTTAGAAATAGGACATACTATAACCGTGCCATCTCAGGTCAAATGTCAAAAGAACCTGTTATTTTTGGAGAACAGTGTAACCTTCACAGGAAAGGCAGCTAGAATTTGATAAAACATCTTTTTTCTTGCCATTAGTAAAATCCATCCTAGGTTTAAAACCAACTTTAGGAATTTAATTTTATAGCAGATGCCAGCACTAGCAACAATAATATTCATTATACCTGTTTCTGAGAAGCAACTTGTTTCACGTGATTTTTGGTGCTGCTATGTAACCTGGGCATGAGATTAGTGATCTTAGGAACATTTCTCAGAATCTCAGCAATGAAAAATTTCAGGAGGCAAATCTGTAGGATGACTCCTTTAATGTTTTTTATTATATAAAGGTATAAAAATATCCTGAAGATGTGAGAATTTTTGGACACCTTTTCTATACTTAAGTGGAACAACTCTATGTAAGAATAACTGAAATCAATAGAACCACTCTTGCCTGACAAAAGTTATAACATTATACTCAAAGGTGCCACTGAAAATTTTTTTAAAAAGTGGTTTTAATTTTGTCCAAGTTCTCCTATTTTTCAGAAATGCCAAAGCACGTTTTTGAAAGAAATAATTATAATCCTGTAAGTTAAAAATGGAATCTGGGAACAAAGTTCCAAGTTTAGAAATGACTTTGTCAAATATTTATGTACTAATACCTTTCTTTTTCCTCTGTGTCTTCAGTCATTTTTCGTTGCTATAAAGAAATACCTGAGGCTGGACAATTTGTTAAGAAAAAAGGTTTATTTAGCTCATGATTCTGGGGGGTGGTGAGGGCCTCAGGTTGTTTCCATTCATGGTAGAAGGCAGAAGGGGAGCTGTTATGTGCAGAGATCACATGGCGAAAGAGGAAGCAAGAGAAAGAGAGGTATGGAGGCAGGTGCCAGGCTCTTTTTAACAACCAGATCTCTCAGGAAGTAACAGGGTGAGAACTCACTCACCCCTGAGGGAGGGAGGGCATTAATCCCTTCATGAGGCATCCATTTCCATGACCCAAACACTTCCCATTAGGCCCCACCTCTAACATTGAGGATCGAATTTCAACACGTCCTCCAAAGGGGACAAATATCCAAACCATTGCAGTCCATATTTGGAGAAATGTGTAAATTTTGGGAGTTAACTTGACATAGCTTGACATTGTGGAGTTAAAGATCTTGATAGCTTAGAAGGGATCATTATTCCCAGAAATACTTTTCTCATACTTTTTGTTCCCCTATTCCTTCCTTTAGTCATTCAGTTACTTGCTCATTTATTACTTACAACATATTATACCTACACAATGTTTGTTTATGTATCTCCTAGGTCAAAGGCACTGTGCTAGGCATTAAGGATAAAATATATAAACTAACCACTGTCTCTTTCCTAAAGGTGTACATAGCCTAGTGCAAGAGAAACAGATAAGCAAGTAATTTTAAAATGTGGCAAATGCTATTTTACAAGGTTACAGAAGGTGCTATGCAAGTGCAGAGGAAAGAGTATAGAGCTAAGAATAGTTCTACCTGGGATATGTCAGTTAAATAAAAGCTGTACTAACAATATATGTGTTCTCTCCCACAATTGTGCATGCATCCTTATTCATAATGCTTACAAACTTCCCAATTCCCTACTTTCACTCCCTACTAACTTTTCCCCTTCTCAACTTATTATTTCCAACTCATGTATCTCTTACCCAAAGCTCAGTTTTGTCATTAAAAGAATTTATTTTCAGGAAAGAAACAGGTTTGCTTACAGCTTATCTTAAGTTTTGTGAAAAATAAGAAATGTGTTGGTGAAAAAGTTTCAAAATAGATTTTGTGTATTTTGATAGGTGACACTGATATAGTCATCTCTTTTAAATTTTCTATATAATAAGGATCGTGAAAGAATGAAAACTAGGTCTTAGCTTCCTACTTCCCAATTTACTCTCTCTTTTAGAAGATGGTAAATTATTAAAATAAATTTTTTTCTTATTGACACAACTGATACAGTTTTGAAATTAACTCTGGTTGATAAATACTTGGATGCCTACACTATTCCTGGCACATTGTTGTGTGCCACATGTACATATACCAATGTATACATATGTTAGTTGTATCTAATATATAACTAATATATATATGTTCATATATTATATATATTTACCACATGTGAAATGTGACTTGCTTTTTTAGTAAGAGGAGAAGAATCGGATGGAGGATGCAAGACTTGCACATGTAAAACAACTAAACAGCAAGCAAGTAAAAAAAATCATATGGTATTAAATTGAGAACAGTCGAGCTTTGCAACTGATGTTCTCTTAGACGTCAGGAGGGGAAGAAATTGAGGTCACTTGAGAGGCTGCATAGGTAACTCATGGAGAAGGCAGAACTTAAGGCAGAAATTGAAAGGCAGAATATATTTGGTTATGTGGAAGTGGAGATGAAACCAAGCTGAATATAAAGAAAAAAAGAGGAAAATTTAGAATGTGGAACCAAACAAGCCTGGGTTCATCTGGAGCAAAGATTAAAGTACTAATGTTAGAGATAAAGATACATAGTTGAGTGGTTGGTGCCAATGGGGCGGTGGGGGGGAAGATAAATCTCAAAACCTACATCCAAAAGTAAACAGTTCTATTAAGAGGTTTTTAATTCCCTTACAGGATTCAGCATATGAAAAAGAGTCACTAGCTAATGATGAAAATAATTACCACCATAAATATTTTACAGAATCCTTGGTGTAATGATTTAATACGTCATTACGTGTATTTCATGAACTGCCTCTCAGAGGAGATCGGATAGCTCCTGGGCATTTACTCAGAGCATGTCCTTAGAGTGGTTTCATGGCATTTCTGTGGGTGCCTGTACCAGTTTCAGCACAGTAAGCTAATTTTCTAAACTAGAGAGTAGAAAAGAAATATTATTCCCAGTGACAAATAAACCATGTTATTGAAAGCAGGTGGAGGATTTGGAAGGCCCTTTCCTCCGAAGCCACCCTCAAATAGTTAAGTGGAGGGGAGAGAGAGAGAGACTACTTACGAGCTATGTGGAACTTTTGGCATTTCTTCGTTACCAGCTGCATAGGGAACAAGTCATTTATTCTTTCCAGCTTTCCCTTAGCAACACAACAAAGCAGACCATTGGCTTTTAGACTGGAAATGCCTGAAGAATATCAGGTCAGGGAGGGAGAGGCTTAAGGAGTCTCATAAATTGTTAAATTGTTAGTCTGATAGAATCTTCCAATGGTCTGTGATTAAGCAAGTCCACTCTGAAATTTAGCTCAAAGGCAAACATATACTGGAATGACTTTTCCTCAGTTCTCTAATTCCCCATTGGTTACTATGGGACAAGATTTTTAAAATTTGCCTTCTGAGTAGATTTAAGATTCTTCTAAATGGGCCTCAGGGCCTCAGGGCTAGGGTGGTTGGCGTAAGAGGACAAAGTTCCCACGGGCCCTTTTGCCCTCTCTGAGAGACTCTACTTTCATGATTCTTCATAAGTTGGGCTTTAAGGTAAACCCTTCTTCAAAGAAACAGTTTGAAGAAACCGTTCCAGTTTATTTCACATATTATTTGTTACATGTATCTTCACAGAACCTAACCATCCTATAATATGAGTCATAATTGAACATCCTTTCAAAATCCTTTCCTAGGGATTAGAAGAGCAGCAAACATGTGGGGCCCGTCAGGAATGTGTACAACTATGTGAAACGGCACGGAGGCATCCTCTCTCCATCAGGCAGCTAAAATTTCCATGTCACCATTACCTACTGAGTAAAATAGAAACCTTCAGAAATACATATACTCTTTCCAGAAGGCTTATAGTCTTAAACTGCGGGCAGAGTACAAACAAACTGAAATTTAACACCGAAATGCCATTCATGTTTTTAAATAGAAGCACTGGCTCACCTCAGCTGTCAAGTGTGCAGCACTGACAATGATAAAATTAAAGTTAAGGCCCATCTGTTGAAAATCTGCTGTTCACCATCATAACCCTGCAAAGTCCCTTGTTAGTAAATTGAATCAGGTGAGGCTGCCAAAGCGAGAAAGGAAGCCATCCTTCTTCTAAAGAGGTCTCGACACACTACAATAGCAGTTAAATAACTTTGTGAGTGAGTCAACTCCTCAATAACAATTAAACACATCTTTGATTAACTACTGAGGAGATTTATGAGCACTTATGTTTTCCAAAGTGTACCTCACTCAGTAGAGAAATGACGATTTCTATCATCCATCAAGTGAATATAATAAGTAAATTTTAGAATGAAATGATGCATCAAATGAATTATTGAATTTTGGAAGCTTTGTGTCTTATCCCCTTTTTGAACTGTGATCCAGAATAGTGAATTTGAAAAAGGAAAAAGTGCTAGTTCCTAAGAGTTCAAATACACAGATCACAGATCTATTAAGTCTGGGAAAGAATAAATACTTCTTTATAGTAACTCTCCAAGAAGTAAAACAAAAGGAGCTAAAGGGAAATTTGAGCATCTCTCTCTTTCTTCTACTTTCTGTAGTTATGATGAAATGTCCATGGAGTAAAATGTAGCGTAGGAGCTAAGTATTATGGCTACTTACCATTACTCAAAGAAACCAACAAAACAAGACTGGATTGGGTTGGAGAGAAAATCTCCTGTATAGTGAATGTTAAGTCCTAAAACAATACTTGCATATCTAATTGGTGTGACATTCCAAGTAGGTGAAAGAAAGGGAAATCTGTTTAAGTAAGCTCAATATTTAGGATCTACTGGAACTGACAATATTTTCTTCAAAAGAATTTTTATTTATGAAAGTTAATTGAATTCAATGATTGAGATTTTTATAACATTTAAAGCTTAATTTTAAAAAGTACACACAAATGACCACAAACCTGATTCTATAGCATTATAATGAATATTTTATTACTTTTGAAAGACAACGTATTTCAGTAGAAGGGACAAAAAATATATAGTTTGTAATTAACCTAAAGCTCGTGAGGTCAATTTGTGATTCTTGCCAAATACCTGAATAGAGACTGAATTGTAACAGGACTACAAGGAAAGTAGATCTGTCAAAACTGCTTTTATTATGGAGAAGAAAATTACAGTTTGCTAGACAAGAAGTCACTTGGTCCTTGAAATAACTGTCAACAGCATACAGGAAAAACAATGCCTTGGATATTGAAGAAAATCAGCAAATATTTGTAGAATAAACAAAAAAAAACACCTTAAATAGGAGCAAATGGAGGTTAAAAAACACATTGCGTGTAGCATAATGATTTACCTGGACATAATTTTTCTATCATGGTTCTAGCACTTTCTAGCTGTGTCATCTTAGGAAAGTTGCTTAACATCTGTAGACCTGTTTTCTTCATCAGTAAAATGGAGATATTGATACTTACTTCAGAGGATTAATGCAAACCTTATATAAGATATAATTTATTACCTAAACCATTTACCACAGTGTCTGACACATAGTTAACACTCCATCAATGTTAGCTCCCTACATTACACTTTAAACAAAAATTCAACAACAGCATAGAAGTGCCCACAATTTGGTAACACAGAGAAGCATCAATAAGAAAAGATAGTGAAATTATAATAAATCAATTGTGTTTGCCAAACAGTTGCTACAAACACATAATAATACCAGGGTGTGTCTCTTAAGCAGGTGTTCTATCCCAGCATCATCATGTTTGCTGTTTAAGTAGATGGCTTCAGAACTTCAGTGGCTGGTTTTATTTATATGTCAATTTAACAACAATCAGTTGAAGACCTGAAAGGTTTAGTAACTTGTCAACTTTCTCAGGTAGTAGCTGAAAGAAGCAGAATTTCAACCCAGATCTCACTGGCTGCTGGGCTTTTCCCCTCAGCCAGTGCCTCTTGCCCTCTGGGGAGTCCCGCACTGAGTAATCATGGGGTGGGTGGCAAAATCAATCCTTTCATGGGCCATGCATGTGCGTTGTCTACTGGCCCTTTCCATATGGAAAGGAAGATATTGGAGAATTTTAGCTATTTAAAAAGTATATGTAATAAAAATTTGCCCAAAATAAACAGTTCATTTTTATGTCTTGAAAACTCAAGATATCCTTATTACTCAGATACTCTCTCTGATACAGGTCACGAAAGAAAGCAAGACATTCTGAGCCGTTCTATAGGACTGGAGCAAAGCAATGCAGAGTTTGGATTGTGGTGACCAGGACCTAGGCAGAATGTTCAGGTTGGGAAAGCTGATTCAGGGTTGGGGTTTTTAAAATTACTTGCAGAAATTTCTTCTATGATCTTACTCTGTCAAAGAAATTTTTCTTCACAGAAATTCTTTGGACAGAACTATTTTCCTGGGCAAACTCGGTCAAATAGTGGGTCACCACGGCTATACTATAAGAAAACCTGGGTTTTTCTGTAAGGACTCTGTGATGAATTTGTAACAGCATGTTGTAATGGCATGTCATGGCAAATTCCTGGTTACTCTTTTACAGTAGTGCCACGGAAAGCATCAAAGCTGCTTAACCTCCCACACACCAAAGCACTGGATATTAATGTCCTTTGCCAAACCAGCCTTCTTAAAAGCCTCTTGTCCTTTTATTTTCTTTTCTCTTAATCCCTGACAGCTGAAAAGGAAAGACAAAAAATAATGACACCATTAACAGTGAAGAGCTGAGTCAGCTAGTTCAGAGATTTGACTTTTTTCCTTTATTTTCTCTGCCCCTTTCTGCCAGCTGGTCTCTCCAGGAATGACCAAATCATAGTTTTTCAACTGCACATATCTTACAAAAAGGTTTTTTTTCCCTTATGAGAAAGAAGAAAAATAAACCATTTTAATAATCAGATTATATCTAGAAATAAGGATGCAGAATTAACTTCATAGAATCATTGAAAGACCTCAAACTCTGAACCATATTTTAAATTATCTGGGGCCCCTGGAAGCTATGGCTTCCAGGAACACCTGCTTCTTTTTATCAAGCTGATGCAAAGGCCATCTGGAGGTGACTAAGCCTCTATTTAGAAAATAATAAATCAGAAATAATGATTTTTGTCTTCTCTCTTCAGTATGAGACCATTAAACTATAAATATTACGATTGGGAACAAAGTGATGACCAAAACAATAGGGGAATTAATGCTGTCAGTTGCAAGATCCAAGAGGCTAGCTTCCTCCTTCCCTATACGGGTAAGTGTGAACCTCACCCACGAGTCAGAAATGAGGTTTTAGTACTGAAAGCTTGGCAGGAATATGATGAAGGACAAAGAACTTTCTCAAAGTGGAATGTCTTATGGTGATTTCACAAACTTGAGAATAGCATTTTTCAGTAACACAGCGGTATGTGACAACCCCTAAAATTTTTAGAATGTAGCTCACTCTTGCCTAGTTTTTAATAAACTCTTAAGGAATAATGCTGATGATACAATACTGGCCATTTGTTCTCTGAGATGACAGAAATCCAGTTGTGTGTGATAATATCAGAACACTACTATTCTAACAGAATTGCTATTTTTCAAAATAACTAAATCCTAGTTGCTTTAAGAAACTGTGTTTTAAAACTTGGTAAAATACCAATCAAATTTCTATACCAGAATATGTGCACAGTTGTGCTTCATAAGTTGTATATAAAACAGCTGTTAGTAAATTACTGAATTTTTGTCATATTATGTGAATGTGTTACTTAAAGGACTCCCTTTGGGGAAAAATCTATTTTGTAAATATAAATTTCATCAACTACATTTTCTTAAATTGAGGTGCATCTGTGAGTTGCTTTTCCAGTAAATATTATGTGGTTATTATTGTAGACAAGAGAAGATGAGAAATGCGAAAAAGTAGGCATCCTCTCCAACATAAAGTGAATCCCTTGTTCCTCAAATTCCCTGTAATTAGACTTAACAGATGTAGTCAGCCAGTCTCTTTTAACATTTTCTGTTCCTAGGCTTTGACCTGACGTGCCTCACCTCACACTTTCTTATGATAATAAGTTATATTTTTATTGTAATTCATGAACTCTTTTTCACACATGCTATCTCTTTTCATCTTTATAACTGACTTCTACACAAGGAAAGGGTATTATGCTACTTTTGCAGAGAAGGAAACAGAGGCTTAAAAATGTAGAGGCATTTACTTACTCAAGGTTATCTATCTACTTAGAGAAAACTAAAAATATGAGCCCTGATCTCTGATATTGTTTCTGACATCTCTCATTCTTACCATTTGTGGGATTTTGTTTCTTCGTCTTCTATTAAGAAACAGGCAACATTCTTAGTCCAGGGCTAATATCTGTGTCGGGTTGCAGTCTGTCTTTCAGGGTAATAATACTGGCAAGACACAGAATTTCATAATACTTTCTGTGCTGCTCTCTCCGCATCCTCATGATAGCCTAAGCAGATTCGATACTGACTATACCATCAAGTCCATATCATTACGAGCTTGCAAGCCTCACAAAGCTGGGATTCAGTTCATCCTCAGGGCTTAGAAAAATGCCTAGTACATGGCAGGTACTTAATAAATATTCAAGGAAGGAAGTTATAGAGGAAGAAAGGAAAGAGGAAGGGAAAAAGTGACAGGATTCAAACTTAAGTAAATGGAATTTATTATTATTTTCAATTTCAATACGGGGTGGTGCCTGTCTACTCGTGCCCGACCCGATGTCGTGGACGCATATACACAGAACGCCTGCTAATGGGTAGTGACTCAGGGAGTTAATTCTCAAAGAGCAAATGAAGACAGAAATCAATACTGTCCAAAGGTTGAAAGGTTGAATCTGTAAGTAATGCCTTCCACTCCTTCTTGATCAGACTTACTGTCCCACTTCCCGATTTCTTCTAACCTCATGAAATTGGCATTAGTCACCCCCACCCCAAATAAAAAGAACCCTTTATATGTTTCTTTTTAACTAGAATCAGTTAATGGCTGTTAATGTATTCAAGTATCTCCTTCATGTCTTATTAACTCAAAGATTGCTTTTCTTTCAGTAAGGAACGCTGCTTGTTCACCTTTTGATTTTCCATTTTAAATGGATACATTTTTATTCTTAATATTTTAAACTTTCTGAGCCACTCTTCATATTACTAAAGGTTGTTTCTTTGTAAATTTAAGATTGAATGCTCAATATAGTACTTCAAAGTGTGTATAGCAAACAGAAAACACCACAAACACCATATATGGGAACCATAACTGACTGCTCTTTTTTTCTAATGCAGATCAGAAAATTACCAAGTGTTAGAAGGTGTTACAAGAAGGGATATGGCTGATATAAAACTGAGAATCAATACCTGCTGAAAACAATACCTCTGGACTTTAGTTCTTCACCCTTCCAGACACTCTGTATGTTGTGCCTGTGACCCAAATCCTTTAGTATCATCTGTTCTAGTTAGCAAAGTGGTACAAATGATTAAAACAAGCAAAAAATAGAAATCTGGCTTTTGCTTATGCACACAGCTGGCTTCTTCATACATACGCTGCTAGAGAATTCCAAAGGGAGGAACGATCTGTCTCCAGCATTAGGAACTCTGTTTTCCTGTAGTCAATGTAACCCAAGGGAAAGAGACAGGGGCAGCCCCCACAGTGAGTTAGGCCTCCTGTTTGAAGGTACTTGGAAAAAGGCAGGGTGCCTCAGGACACCTGGAGCTGTTCTGTCAACGTGGATATGATGCCACCTTGGCGTGTCAGATTTGATTTGAGGCCAGCACACCTAGGACTCCTGACTTTCTATGCTTTCTGCTCTTCAGATGTACCTTTGCAAATACGTTCAATTTCCATGAAGAATATCAACATAAAACACCCCAACTTCTGTCAGTGCCTAAACCTCCCATGAGCACATAGTTTGTGGTGATAAAACTATTTGTGGCCAGAACCGTGGCAGGAGAAGGATTATGTGTAAAATTGTTCTTCCATTAAGTCCTTGTCCATGATGCAGATCAGATTTTCTCCCCAGCAGCTGTTGTCCTAAGACTAGAGAACACAGGTTGCTGATTTCATTCCTTTTATGTATTTATGACTCTTAAAATTTCAAGCTGGCAGTTGGTCGATAGAACAGTGTGTGTGAACTGAGTGGGTAAAGACAATGAAAAGACCAGGAAAGTGTCATTTTATGAGACTAACCAGTTCTTACTTATGTGCCAGGGGCTGTTCTAAATGATGTTATAAACTCACTTAATCTTCACAAAAACCTTATGATGTAGGTGCTACTGATTATTAGATCTGGTTTTGCCTTCCTTATTTTATATTCATTGGTTTAGATTTGTTTGCCTATAGTGTTAGGTCGCAGTATAGTACTTTGGAAAGAGCACAAGGAGGAAGCAGACAGTCTTGATTCCAGTCTTGCTTTGCTGGGAGCCCCGTGGGTGACGTTGAGGAAACCGCCCACCTTCTCTGGCCTCAGTGTCTTTACAAAATGAAGGAGTTAGACAGGATCAGCAGTTTTTAAATCTTTAAAAAAAAACCATTTACCCTTTCTTTTGTGATGATCTGGAAGCTCAATTTGCAAAGCTGATAGAGTGGAAGCCCCCTGTTTGAAGACAGCCCCACACCCTGCTAGCACTCTCTGAGGGAGCTCTATGGAACTCACAGGGCTCTTTGAAGCCATTTGTAAATCACTAAAGTAGATGATGTCTAAGTCTACTTTTAGCTCCGAAATGCTACAATTCTTTCACATGATTTTGACTTTTAGTGAATTATTTTTCTGCCAGAGAAGCTTTTAGCACAGGGAACCCAAGTTACCTCTTGTGAATTGATTGCAGCCATGACCTCAGCCACCCTATTCCAGAACATGGAGAATGTACTCAACTCAACTCCTCAGAACAACTGCCGTGAGTCACCAAATAACGTGTAATGACAATTATTTTAGAACTCTCTGTGGTCTTGCAAACCATACTCACTTCCTTTCAAAGATCACCCCAAGGTCACTGGAAGCACGTTGTTGGTGATTGTGCTGCCCAGCCACTCTGGGGCACTCTGTCACCTGCATGTTTTCTCATCCTCTCCACTGTGCACACTGTGAGTACAAAGAGAAAGTTCCTAGGTCATCATGGGTGCTCTGTTTGTTCCAAACAGGTGAACAGTTACTCCTCAGCATGAACGGGGGAAGAACAACTCTCTTACTGACCTCAGCTGCAGAGCAGATATTCAGCAGGTTGGGCAGTCAGGGTAAGAGGGAGTCCCAATAGTGCTGTAGCGTGGGATAAAGGACATCAGGGTGAGAAGAGCCAAGTGCTTTCTCTACTCTTCTCTTCTTGGGGTGTTACATTTTTTGTTAAATTTCTCCTCTATTTTAAGATCTTTTTGGCTGAGCTCTTTTTGTTAATTCATATTTTCTTGACCACAAAATACACTACATCTGGAAAAAATGGACAGAACTTTTTTATAGAGTTGAATAAAAGAATCTAAAACAGAAACCTGTATAACCACCATTCAAGTTAAGAAATAGAACATTTTAGAGCCCCAGAAATCTGCAGGTACCCTTTTTCAATCACAACACCCTCTCGCCATCCCACAAAAACAGGGTGACTGACTTTTATAGTAATCATTTTCTTGCCTTTCATTATAGTTTTAGCTCCTGTGACTATGTCTTGAAAGGAAATGGTTTCATGTAGGCTGTTTTTGAAAACTAAATATATTGAGTCATTGTCTAAAGTTTTTTCAGGACTTACATTTTTACACTGAACTATATGATAGAAAGACTTAATCTATATGTATCTGGAGTTCATTCGTTTTCAATACTGGAAATTACGTTTGGAATTTGGGGTAATTATGAATGATATTGCTCTAAAGATCTAGTACAAAGAAGTTTGAATAGCTCTAGGAGTAGAATTTCCAGGTTACAGGGCATGTATATATATTCAGTTTTTTAGATAGTGTTACACTGTTTTCCAACGTGGTTGCATCTATGGTGAAACCAGCAGTGTATGAGAATTCATGTATTGCCAGTATTCTTAATATTTGCCAATCTGGTGGACCTGTAGGGGTATCTTATGGTTTAATTTTCATTTCCCTGACTAATAATGCCATTTTCATATGTTTATTGACCATTTGTGCTTCTTCTTTTGTGATAAGCCTGGCAAATATTGTGCCTTCTCTTCTATTGGGTCATCTGCCCTTTTTTAAATGGGTTTTAGAAGTTAACTATGTGTTATAAAATTAGTGAGAAAATGAAAAAAATTAAAATAACTACTTACAAATATCTTCTGTGGCTTGACTTTTCACTTTTTATGGTGTTTCTATTGGTGAACAGAAGCTCTTAATTTAAAAATATCAAATTTACAAATCTTTTCCATTTTGATTAATACTTACTGTGTAATTTATTTTAAAAATTATCCTGTACTTCAAGGTAATGAAAGCATTCTTCTGTATTCTCTTCTTAAAGCTTTCCTTTCAAATTCATCCTCTTGGAACTAATTTTTTAATGGGTTAAGTCCATTTTTCCCCAAGTGCATAGCCAAGTATGCTCACACCATTTATTGGAAAATTGGTTATATATTCTATAATCTGTGGTCACTACAGTTCCCACTCTGCATATATCTAGTTTCTATTCATGCATAGCTCTGTTTTTATGGGCTCTCTTATCAGTTACATTTCTCTGAACCTATACCACACTATCCTGGTTTCCATAGCTTTAGAATACGTCTTGATACCAGATAGAACAAGCCCTCCAACCTTGTTCTATTTTTTTCAGTAGTTTTGGCTATTCCTGGTAATTTGAAATTTCATATATCTATTTTAGAAGCAATTTCTATGGTTCACAAAACACTTGTTAGGTTATTTGTTGGAATTAATTGAACCTATAAATTACTTATTTCAAGAATTTATATCTTTGCAATACTTTGCCTTCTAATCAATGAACATGATACATTTTTTTCATTTATATAGGTTTGCTTGAATATCTTTCAATACTGTTTTAATATTATCATACCTTAAGAGACCTTACATATATTTGTTGAATTTATTCATAGGTAACAAATTGTTTTATACTACCATAAAGTATCTTCATAGATTTAAAAAATTTATTTAAATTTCTACCTGTTTATTTAGGACATAAAAAAATACAATTAATTTTTGTATATTAATTTCATACAAAGAAACTTTATTAAACTCTCCTATTAATTCTAGTAGAATTAATTGTAGGTTCTGTAGGGAGTTTTTATATGGAAAATCATATTAGTTGTGAATAATGATCATTATGTTTCTTCCTTTCTAAATGCTATACCATATTTATTCTTCTTTATTCTATGGGTTAAGACCTTCAGTACAATGGTGAATACAGTGGTGATAGGGAGTGTTCATTTTGTTTTTTCAATTCAGAGGAAAGCTTTCAACATTTTGCCATTAACTATAATGTTTTCTGAAAGATTTTTGTTTGCTTTTGTACATCCCCTTTACCAGGGGTGGGGAACCTTTCCATGTTAGGAAGCTGCATTAATTTAGTTGCAATCAAATAAGGCCACATTCAAGAAACTTCAATTAGAAACATTTAAAAATGTACATTGTTTTGTAAAAATCCAACTACTATGTACTTAATAATTTAAAAAATGAAAACTATTTGTTAATTTTAAAGTTAACTAACCTTTTCATGACTTTGCTGTGTCTGCTTTGTTGGAAAGCATTTGAATATTTGTTTGCAGCATGGAGGGCCACAGTTTCAGTAGATCCTCTAGATGGCGATACTTATAACTTGTTGCAAAGTGTCACTTAAAAACAGTAGCTTTAGCACAGAGGTTTTGCTGATGCAAGATACAATGCAGACCTTAAGGGCATCTTGATTTGGGTTAGGTAGGAGAATGTAGATTCCCACCAATAAGTGGTTGAAAAGCAAGAAAGCATTTTTCGGGCATGTTGCCAAAGGCATGGATATACTACTGCATTTTTCTGTATTTCAACTGGATCTTTTTTAGTATCAAACAATGACTTTAAAAAGTAGTCTACTGAGAGCTCAGTCAATTCCATCTGTAGTTCTTCAGGTACAATGGTGATATCAACTAGGTGAGGCTGAAATGCTAATTTGAGTGTGAACCTTTCATTGTATTCTCCAATTAATAGGTCTATAACAGCTGCATATTCTTCAAATGATTTGCATATGCTATCCTGCTCATCCGTGATCTTTGCTAACTGGGGAAAATGTTTATCCAAGAAGTGTTTTGAAAAAAGATAGCTTTTTTGAAATGCTTGGATTTTTTTACATATATCATATACAGAGTTAGTTTTACCTTGCAAATAAGTATTCAAGTCATTTTGATTTGACATATCACACAGAAATGCTGCATTCCTTTAGAAATCTTCTTTCAATAATTCACACTGGTGATTCTGTTCTTCATGAAATTTAACTATCTGTTCTCACAGAGACAAAATTTTGGCTAACACCTGTCCCTGCGATAGCCAATGCCCTTCAGAATGATACGGCAAATTCACACTGAATACCTCATGGTTCAACTGTAGCATTTTACGAAACTGACAATGCCCTGTTGTATTTGCATGAATATAGTTAACAATACTTATAACTTGTTGCAAAGTGTCACTTAAAATAGTAGCTTTAGCACAGAGATTTTGCTGATGCAAGATACAATGCAAAGAAATTAGAGCATCTGAATCTGTTAATTTTTTTTTAATCTGTGCAATAAACCCTTTGTGTTTTCCTGTCATGGATGGTGCACCATCTGTATGTACACTCACTAAATTTACCAAATTCAGTCCAACTTCATGACATTTATCTTGAAAGTTGTTGAAGATATCTATTCCCGGTGTTCTGTTTGCAAGAGTGCCGAAAGTAAGTAACTCTTTGTAGCAAAGAAAATCTTCTATTGTAACGGCAAAAACCAGAGTCACGCTGTCCAAGGAAACACGGAGAGGTACAAGAGGATGCAGAGAGGCCAGGTTTACCAAAGTCTGAGCACCCCCGTCATACAGATAAGAGAGTTGCAGGGAGGGAGCTGGTGCAGGAACATAAGCTGGGTCACTAATTATCTTTCTGGCAACAGCTGTGGCCTTCAAGCATTCCTGTGACTAGGAGGGTAGCAAGCAGTCTTACAGAAGCAGATTAAGCAATCTAACATAAACAGGGCTATAGCTTCTCCTTTCAAGGTAAAAGGTTTTCAGTGAGTTTTATTATTTTCCATCTCACTATGACCCCAATGAAGTATAAAACCTGTGCCGAGTCAGTAGTATCAGTTGATTCATCCAAAGTGATTGAATAATATATTTTTCTTTTGAAGTATTGCATGAAGTTGCTCTGTGAAGTTGAAGGCTAATTCGTGCTGTCAATCAGTTATGGTTCTCCTTGAAAGAGGCAGTTGTTTGTACTTTGAAATGTTATCGGGGTCTAAGCATCCCACAGCTTCGACAGTGCATTCTTTCACAATTTCTACATCACTGAATGGCTTCCCTTTTTTCCCTGAATATATAAGCTACTGCATGAGTTGCATCAGTGGCATTATTTCCAGGTCTTATTGCTGCTTGACAGAATTGTCTTTGCTTTTGCTTTTCATCTTTTAATTTCTGCAATACAACCTTTCACGCCTCTCCCTCTAATTTAAAATATTTGTGGTCCTTATGAGTGTTATAGTGCTGATGGGCACTGAATTTCTTTAATGTTGATATTGCAGTATCACAAAGCAAGCAACTCATCTTGTCTTTAGCAGAAGCAAGATAATATTGCAATTCCCAATCCTCACTAAAAAATCTGTTTTCTTCCTTCAGCATTCTCTTGGTCTTCTCTGATATCATAGGCTGTTAAGCAGACAGAACTGAAAAATACTATTGGGCTCTGCAACTATTCACAAATTCCACTTCAAACAAAAACACAGTGCACCGTTGTCAAAAGCTTATAACAAACTGGTGTACTCCACCCCCATAAACTCTTGCCAACCAGCCTTGCATGGTAGTGGCGCCAGTCAGGTGGGGGAAGTTAGAATTAAATCATGAGTGTAGCAGTCATCAATTTAGCCCTTAAGTCTTACTAATGTTCTAATTGTGCGGGTCAATCTGGGGGGAATATTTCCCAGTTAAGATATATAAGTTCGTTGAAACTTATTTTATTCTTTGGTATTTTAAATACATTCATTTTAAAAATAAAATAAAAATATAAAAGACAAGCAAAAATGTATTAAGAAAAATAAAAGGATTTGTTCTGTAAAATTTGGATTCAGTCAAAAGGCCTCACATAAGGACCTAGAAGGCCACGTGTGGACTTAAGGCCACAGGCTCCCCACCCCTGCCCTTTACCATTCGTAAGGAAGTTCCTTGCTATTTTTGCTATGTTGGCTGAACTTCCCCGCCCCCCCCCCAAACAACTCCAGCACTTTTAGCTGCACACACATCTGGGCATCCGGTTTACTAAAGGAGAGCTTCTGCAAATATGTTACTTTAAGCATTCCTCATATCATTAATGATGTAGTTCTAGTCCCCACCTCCTTTCATGGAGTTAAGTGTTAAGTAAACGCGTTACCTGTGGTGGCTTTGTGCTGTGTCCACTCAGTTATCTTGGAGCTGCCTCTGTTTTCTGTGTTGTTTTGAGTGGGGATTGGTGAGAAGAAAAATTAGTGTAAGTTTGGATGGCAGAATGAAGAAGCTGTCATTGGTACACTCTGAAGTTTGGTGTAGGACACTAGGTGCTATTGATGCTTGCACATGCCACTGGTCGTTTAGCGACATCCAGATGTACAGCTAGTCCTGCTCCAACCAGATATCCCCTTTTGACTTCTCTGAGTCCCAGACCAGGTGTATATGCAGTTCTGTGGTGAAGGACACAAGCTTCTCTTCAGGTCACCTATCCTTGAGATGGAGATGCTGATAGACAGACACGTTCCCGGTTTTCCCCACAGGTTCTAGTTCATCTTTTCTGTCCCCAGGCCACTTCACATTCAGCTCTCACTGCAGACTGCCAGCTAGGCAGCCTATAGTGACTTCAAGCCCAACATCAGATGCAAAGACAGCAGCCTTGTAGAGACCTCTTAATAGGCTCCTGCAAATGTAGAAGGTGTAACTGGTATAACAAATCCCTTATTTTGTAACATTCAGAATGATGGGACCTTAATTGACACATTACCAAAACATGAAAAGTCACTACAAGAGAGAAAAATTATAGGTGAATCTCATGAAACATGAATACGGTTGCAAAAATCTTAAAATATCAGCAAACCAAATTCAGCATGAGGAATCAGCTTTCTAAGAAATCTATTATGACAGATTTTCCTATTTTAAATAACATCACGGCCCATAAATTGAGCAGAATATATTCTGCTAGGGGATACAACCTAGCTTTCGCAGTAGAACACAATCAAACCTGTGAAAATTATCTTGGGATTATGTTGAAGCAAATCCCAGAGATACCAGCTAATCAATAGAGAGAGAATGGATCAGATGATGGCTGGAAGGCAATGTGAGGAGAAGAGGGTAACTACTACAGCTTTTCTGGTAGCTTGGCCGAGGCCTTTGACTCAAGAGTGATGGGATGGGAAATAAATGAATATGGACATAGTCAAGGGAAATTTAGGAGGAATATGGACAATTAAATTTATCAAGATATTTTCAGAGTAAGACATTATAGTGCACTATTATATGTTTAAGAAGTCATCAGTTCTATGTCTATTAATCTAAAATTTATCTGGGGGAAAAAGTAAGGTAAAAGTATTTCATTTGACCCAGCAAACCTGCACATAGGAACTGCCATCTGGTTTCCTTGCCACTGGCAAGACCTTCCAGAACCCAAGGATTATTATAGATACTCAGGAGACACGGTGTTTTAGATTACTTCAAAATCTGTGGCTTCCTCCTGACCCTTTCTTCTTTAATTTCCTCATTTATAATATTATAAGTACTTTCTCTCTCTAAATTTTTTGACTTTTACATAAAAATGGCTAGCTCGTTATACTATACTACGTCAACCACCATTTATTTCTTTGCAACCAGTGCACTTACCCATGACATAGGTCTGATATATTTTTGAGTCCACGGCTCTTCTAGTGTATGTTTTTGTTGTTGTTGCTTCATTTTCATGGGCTGTTTTTGTTTATTTGCTTTTGTTTGGTTGGTTTCTTATTTGTTTTGTTTTATTTTACTTACGAATGGGGAAACTTAAATCCAGTATGCCAAGAACTGTTTTCTATACACCGTAGTCACTGAGCTAGTAATGAACCATGAACATTTGTGGGGTTTAACAGTAACTGAAATGCTTAAAAGTGGTAAGTTTTTAATTTGCTTTTTAACTTTATTGATCAGTATAAAGACAAGATTAGATGAAGAAAGCATGAATAGTGCATTTATACCTACATTATGTACTAGTAAGGAAAATGTCATAAGCTAACCTTAATTGAGGTCTAGCTGTGTACCAGGCACTGTTCTGATTCATGTATTAATTCTGTGGAATTATGTATTAATCAGAAATCCTGTGATATAGGTACTATTGTCATCCCCATTTTCCAGATAATGAAATTGAGGCATAAGGAAATTAACTAACTTTTCCAAGGTAACAAATTTAGTATTTGGCATAGCTGGGACCAAACTTTGGCAGTTTGATTGCAGAGTTAAGGCTCCTAACTACTATACTATATTGGAATGAGTAGTTTTATTTGTGGCTCTCCTGAGATTTGTTAAATTAAATGTAGGTAAACTACTGATGCAAGTGAAATTTATAAAAAGTAGTTACATCAATGAGACTTTAAAATCTTCTGTTTCTGGCTGAGCGTGGTGGCGCACACCTGTAATCCCAGCACTTTGGGAAGCCGAAGCAGGAGGATTGCTTGAGGCCCGTCTGGGCAACATAGTAAGACCTTGTCTCTATAAAAAATTTTTAAAAATTAGCTAGGCATGGTGGCACGTGCCTGTAGTCCCAGCTACTTGGGGAGGCTGAGACAAGAGGATTGCATGAGCGCAGGAATTTGAGGCTGCAGTGAACTATGATCATTGCACTCTAGCCTGGACAATAGAGTGAGATCCTATTTCTAAAAATAAACAAACAAACAAATAAATTCTTTTATTTATATGTATTATGGTTTTAAAAAATTACTAGGGTTTTTAAAGCAGTATATACTTTCTTCTAGATATTATGTTTCGCAGAAATCTGCAGAAATGTCAAGCCCTGTTTTCAAAAATAGAATCAATATTTTTGGTTAGATTTCTCGTTTGATTCTTTCTCTTACGATGGCATCTTTCTTTTTGATATCTTTCCACCACTAATTTCACAGTTTACATGCTAGCCAAAGGCTTTCAGGCATACCATGTTAAGAATAACAACAAAAAAAATAATTTTTGCGTTTTCTCCAATATTCTTTTACACTTCATAAAAACATTTGTAATGAAAATGTATTGTCTGTGATAATGTCATATCCTTTTTATTGAGAATCATTGCTTTAGGGTGCTATTTATGATTTATTTAACTTCAGTCAAAAGTACATGTAAATCAGATATTTTATGGACAATGCTAGCAGTCAAGGGGCCATCCTTGCAACCTAGTTATGGGGATTTCTGAGTTTGTCATGACTCTGAGAACCTTTGACTCTCAGACTTACCAAGGTTGCTTGCAGTGATTGAGGTTCACATAGTTCTAAAATGCCTCCCTAGTGTTTAAGGTCCCCGTGGGCAGCAACTGTCTTTTCATCTTTGTGTCCCCAGGACATAACACATTGTAGGCACCTAATAAATATTGAGTGAATGGGTCAAAGAAGGAATGACACTTCACCACCCCATTCGCTCATTACACGACTGAAAATTAACATACTTTGGTAGTTAGGGTTTGTGATGGTCCCTCATGTTTTTAGTATTTAGGCTGGCTGGCTGGCTGGCTGGCTTATTGATTGATTGATTGATTGATTGAGAGAGACAGAGTTGCGCTCCGTTGCCCCGGCTAGAGTGCAGTGGTGTCATCATAGCTCACTGCAACCACAAACTCCTGGGCTCAAGCGATCCTCCTGCCTCAGCCTCCCAAGCTGCACGCGCCACTGCAACCAGCTAATTCGTCTATTTTTAGTAGAGACAGGGTCTCTCTCTTGCTCAGGCTGGTCTCGAACTCCTGAGCCCAGGCAATCCTCCCGCCTTGGACTCCCAAAGGCGTGAGTCACCGTGCCCAGCCAGTTAGGCACTTTAAAATAAAGTTGTACTTCATTATTTTCTTCCTGCATGTAGAAATATTTGTGTCTTTTTAAAAAATCATTAATATTATTCAGTGTAGTTTAAAATATTCCCAATTCAGGGACATCTTTTCTTTTATAACATTATAGAAAGTATTTTAAACATTTTGAGAAGTTTTTAGCTTTTGATATTAACAAACATTTGAGTGTGATAAAAATCATCTTTAAGTAACAGCTAAAGAAGAGTTACTCTTCATTGTTGATTAAGTTTCCTGGACATTGGAGAAACATACACTTTCCTCAACAGAAGCCTTTTATCATTTTGTTTCAGGATCTACAATAAAAATATATTTTGTGAAACCATACAATATTATATATTTAATTGGATTTATATTATACTTATTGCACCAAAAATTAGTAAAGTTGAAAAGACCTCCTTATATAACATTTATTCTCAAAGCCTTGCACACCCATGCTAATAAAACATTCTTCACCATGGTGCTTAGGCCTTGCTGTTATATGTGTGGTTTTGTAACCATCTCAACGATATTTTCTCTAATTGTGATTGTTCACACCCTGGTAGTCTTTCCTAAACACTCAATTCCAAGTAAGGGAGGAGATATCATGGACCACAAGACTGACATCTGTAGGTTTCCCAGCAACCTTTATATAAGAAGTGAATGACCCCTGAAACAAAGGTCAACTATTGGATAACAATCACTTAATTTTTCTCAAGATGCTATGTCAGGCTTGCCTCAGGCCTTGTCTGCCCTCATTCACCCCCACTGGCCAACAGATTTAGGTACTCAGGTTTAAATAAAACAATATAAAACATAAAATGGAGCAAGAATAGGGCTTAGAGAGATGACTCTTAAGAGTTGTACGAACGCATGGCCGTGTAAAGAAAGCCAAAACAGCGCAGCCTCGGGGAGCTGAATCATGGCCTATTCCAGATGTGTCTTTGCAAGGATGAAAATTTGGCTCTAACAGGTAGAAGAGAATCTTACATATCTTTGTGATGATTTAAGGTGAAGATTTTTACCTTGTACTTAGTGAGCCCTTGGTAATTTGGAGAAAATGAACATTTTTTTTTAAGGGTGGGAATCTTGTATTTTTAAAAAGACATACGGAAAATGAAGAGATAGTCACAGATTTTTGCCTCAAGGTAAAGGATTTAAAGGTTATATCAACTTAGGTATCACTATAAAAGGCAGTTTATGAACTGAGCTGCTCTTTAGGAAATAAAAACTGCCAACATATGTTTGTTGATATTATGGAATTACAGTTTTTTACGCGATTATGATATTGCAGTTATGATTATAAAGAAACTTCATCTCTTAGAGATATGTACTGAAATATTTATGCATGAAATGATATACTGAGGTTTGTTTCAAAATAATCGCAGGCATATTTGTGGGAACAGTGGGAGGGTTATAGATGAAACAAGACCAGCGGTGAGTTGATAGTTATTGAAACTGGGTGATGGATATGCTTATATGTATGAAACATTCTGTAGTAAAAAGTTAGGGAAAGTGCCAACCCACATCCAAGCAGAAAATATATTTATCTTGATCTTTTTTCTGACAGTGGAGGAATGTCTAAGTCCCAAAACTCAAATATGTATGCTCAAAAATCTTTTTCTCTGGATCACTTACTCAATAATTTAAATATTTATACCGCTTCTTGAAAGCAATGAGCTCTCTAAGTTTGTGATTAATCATGTAAACTTAAAAGAAAAAGAGTTTACATTTGGGTCCCAAATGTAGCTTTTAAAATTGTCAGATGGTAATCCCACTGTCTAGTTTTTCAGAATTTCTTCAAAAAGTTTATTCAGTCTGAACCATGCCTTACATGATTATGTAGATTTCTGTCATAATGACTCTTAGATTTCAACTTTCCAGTTTGAAGTATCTAAAAGTATTAAGATTTCTTTCCTGCAGAAGTGTCTCCATCTCTCTGATGGTTTCCAGTGCCCTTCCTTGAAACTTTTCCAGCTTTAACATTACTTTCCCAGCTGAGGGTTGGTGATCAGACCAAGCATAGGTCCCTGTGTTTTCAGGCACATTAGCACTAGCCAAAATGGATATAGAATGGTTCCTGGAAATAGAATTGCCTTTGTTTCATATCCTGTATCCTTTCTACAAGGTTTAAAAATTTACTTTAGTCTTTGTGGACAGTAATATTAGGCCATGTCTAATCTATAGTATATCTTAGATGCTTTTTCTAATAGTTCAGAGTCCATTATCTTCTACAGAATATAATTTTATTATTTTTCCAGTTTTTATCTGCGACTGGTTCTCTTTAAAACTTCTGCCCATTCACAGAGCCTAATGATAGTCTCTAATTTATCCAATTTGTTTTTGCATTTACAGTAGGGAAGCTGTTAAATTATTCTACGTATCTGAAGATTTCACAGTGCTCTTTTATTTGTTGGGTATACAATTTATAGATACCCACCATTTAAACGATTCTGTCTCAAACATGTCCACTTCATTGTGCATTCTTTTTGATGAAATCCTGCAGCTCAGCATACTGAGCATACACAGAGCAGACTCAATGCATTCAATCTTTTGTTCCATATTTTGTTTTCTAGTGAATTAACCATAACATTTTCCTTCAATTCCATAGAGTGTTTTTTAAAATTACCTTTGCTTTTGATCCATTTAAAGTTTTGAAAGAAGAAAGTAATGATTGTTTTTCCTTGGTCCACCTGCAGGCCAGCTTACGTCTAAGTTAAATAAGTGTGTAGTTATGGTCAAATACCATTGTTTCTTTTTTTTCCACTGCACTGGAAACTTGTTTGTTATCACCAAAGACTATAGAACGTCTTCTTAAATTATTCCTGGAAATTCCATATTTGAATTATTCCTTAAACTAACATTTTATTTAGTGCCCACTATCTAAGAAGCACAGTGGTAGACGTGTGAGACAACAGATGTGTATACTCAGTCCCTGCCATCAGAGTGCACAGCCTAGTGGGGGAGACAGAAAAAGAAAGAGATCATTATAATACATGGTGTCTAAAATTGTATTAAGAACAAAAATTATTCCAATACTTATAATAAAGCTTCCTACATTTATTTTATAATAACAAAAGCATAAAGCCGAAAGGTTATAAGCTGGTCATAAGCTTAAAATTGAAATTCCTTTTAATTAATTTAATTTTAAACAAAAAATAATTTAATTCATTTTAAACAAAACTAATATTTACTTTTACTATATGGTTTGTGTAGATCATCAGCCTACCCTTATGAGTACAAACTAGGGGACAAAGATCCAATGGTTAATGACAATTGGCTCATGGAAATATATGGGACTTGATAGAAAAGGCCCCTTCAGTCTTTTCTAACTTCACCTAGGACTGTGCCACCTGCACAAATAGCCTAGGCTGAGCTGGCTCTGAGTTTCAGTTTTACTGGGACTATCTGGCCTCTTCTGTGATAATATACTATGCCTAAACCTCATGTACTACCTTGTCCTCTACGTGTTAGTCATAGAATCTGATCATATCCAAACTCCAAATTTTATAGAGAAGGAAACTGAGGTATCATTAAGCTACTTGTGCCAGGTTGCACAGTGAGTAGGATTAGAACTTAATTTGAGATAAGGAAAAGATATTCTTGGTATTCACTAGTGATAACTCTGAAGTAAACACTGGCAATGTAATATGACACCAAATATTAATAGGGTAGTTCATGGGAAACAATTTTGCTAATGAAATGTTTTTTCTTCTACTTGACTTGTTACATGAAGGCAATACCCCCAATAATTTTTTTTTCTTGTATGTACCAATGGAAGGTACAGTCTAAATAGTAATGATAAAAAAATAAAGATGGATAACAGAATCTGTCACCATTTTTCATCAAGACATATCTCAATATGTTAATACCCTGTAATGTGATCACCAGCTCAGTTAATCCTTGGAGTCCTATCATAGTTCAGTCACTGCTCTAGACTTGATCGTAGACTGTGTGCCTTGTTCAACTTTATGTGCCAGCAAAAAATGCCAGGCACATGTTTGGTTTTTCCTCTCATCTCTCCAGCTACCCTTTCCTCTTAGGCCTTTTAGGGTGGAAACTCTCAGCTGTACTTAAATTGACTGCTGACGTCTGGGGTTTAGAAATGACCTCCAGAAAAATCACAATAGTAGCCTGTGCCTA
Organism: Daubentonia madagascariensis; assembly: GCA_023783475.1. NCBI lineage: Eukaryota > Metazoa > Chordata > Mammalia > Primates > Daubentoniidae > Daubentonia > Daubentonia madagascariensis. The sequence continues at coordinate 12,204,333 of JAKFHU010000760.1, forward strand.
TATAAATAAGAGGACTGTGATTTTGTACTGAAGCCAATTCTAAACTTAGATTCTTGCAAAATGAAAACCTGAGCTAGCTACCAGCTGACCCTAATGCACATATAATATTTATTCCTGAGGATGAAGGAGAAAGACTAATTAGTCACCGGTCACTACTGAGCTTTCTGGCTGCAATTTTCTGTCTGCAGTCATTATCAACGGGCAATTTTACATTTGATTGATTTGTAGGTCATTTAAATAGGCTTTCATATTTTAAAGATAGAGCTCATTATAATTCTGTTTCAATTAGGAAAAGCAATTTTACCCATTTTTTACTTCTATATTACACAAATAGTTAAATACTTCCAGCTACAGCAAGTCTCTGCTTTAAAAATAGAAAACGCACCAGCATTTCTGGCCCATCTCCCAAACTGTACCTACTACCCTGCTTCGAGTGTTTCTGAATAGAGTTCAATGCGGAAGCCATTCTCCGGTTAGCACACAGGAACCTTTGTGAAAGTCTAAAGGGAAGGAAAAAAATAGTTAGAAATCCAGACGCTGATATTTCTTCTGGCTAGAGCACTTGCACTTATGACACCTGGTTGTCGCAGACAAAAACCTCAACCAAACCATGTCCACAGACATTGCTGTTGAAAGGAACTGCATTAAGCAGATCCTCACCAAAAGAAGGCTAGCGAGTATAGAGGAATGTGCTTCTAAACGAAAAGCTAGCTGGGGTATTCTGACCAGTCAAGGTTAGTATAGCAGCCATTTCAAATCTGTTAATGTCCTGAAATAAACTATATTGGCCTGTTTTTGCAAATACTAACTTTAAACTGTGAGTGCTTTCCAGAATGCAGATTGAAACGTAAATGTATGGCATGGCAGGGGGCTGCACTGTATTCTCACCTTTTAGTGTATGGAAAATGCATCTGCTGACTCATTTTTGTGACTGTATATTAAACATGATGGTAAACTCTGAGACTCTGGGTTGTTTACCTTTTTGTTTCAGCAGGTGTTTCTAAGTTGATATGGAAACAAGGAAAGATGCTATTAAGCAGGAAAAGACTGTTTATAGGCAATATGGAAATTTTAAATCATGTAAATTAGACCATCAAGTAGGAGGATGATTTAGGCAAGAAAATGAATAGAGCAACTTCCTTAAAGTGCTCTGACACAAAGTTATTAATAATAGAAAAATATGAAAGGTATAAAAAAGAATGAGCACAGTACCAAAGAGGAGCTACATGGAATTATTTTTAAAAAGAATAATCCATACATTAGCATAAATTTTAGTAGAACACCAATATGGTCGATGGTAGACTTAAATGTTGGAAATGCAGATTCAGAGATAAAATGACCCCCCCCTTCAAAAATCCTAAGTTATATTTACTCTGTAATAGTTGGAGTTTGAAGAATATTATTTATAAATGACTATGAATATTAAAAACACACAAAGCATATTTTTAAAAGATAAAATATTATCTTTTCTTTAAAAGATTGAGAAAACAACTGGATCCCTTCTCTCCACACCAACACAATAGAATTAACAATAGAAGTGAGGAACTCACTAGCGTGGTTAAAAAGTGGTTGACTATAAAGGAGACAATTTAATAATTCACCTATTTCTGGAGTGCTTACTCTGTGCTGGACACTGAGAGAGGCTGGGAGCAGCAATAGTCTCATCACCCTCGTGGTACTGAACGTCCAAGAGAAATGCAGATAGTTACTACAGAAATAAAGAGAATCCTGTCATTTCTTAAAAGAAGAGTAAACTACCTACCTATGCGCTAGACCAGAGGTATTAGCAACATAATAGAGTTGGGGAGATGGCAAACATAAAAAATAAGTATTTAATTCACCTGGATGAGTCTCACATGTCTTTAATGAGGATAGAGAGTCTAGAGGAAGTTGAAAATAAGCTATAAAATTATCTAAATATCTAATTTGGTGTAAAGACATAACATTTTTATACTATCTTCTTTGACATAGTTTAAATACTTGAAAATGTAATAAAGAAGAAATGCCCCATGCTTTGATTTAAAAAAAAAAAAAGGACAAGTTTTAACAAACTTTCATTAGATTTAGCTTCAAATTTTCCCAGCACTGTTAATGAGAATATAAGTAGGACTATTCTTGCTGGAGATAGTTTGATGATATATACTGAAATTTTAGAAATTTATCCTAAGCAGATAATTAGACATATTCACAAAGATAAGTAATAGTGTTGATTTCCCAAAACTAAAAGTCACCTAAACATCACTTAATAGGTGATTAACTAAATAATGGTACAGCTATATAATAAAATATATATCATAAAGTAGTCACTTAAAATGTAGAATTGTATTTTTTAACATAGACCAATGACCATGAGATATCATTAAATGAAAACAAATCGGTTAAAAGCAATATGGGTAGTATGGTTATATCTTGATCTAAAAATGAGTGTGTGTATAGAAAAAAGTTGGCAAGGATATATACCAAAATGTCTGTAATGGTTATATTTAGAAATAAGCATTATGATATTTTATGTGTTTCTTTATTCACTTAATATACCACTTTTATAATCAATGAGTTATTGTTGCTGTATTGCTGTATTTTGCTGATATTTCAAATATGCATATTATTATATGAAAATGTGGAAAATAAAATTCCACAGTTTTTCTCATTTTTAGAAGATCTCATTTTACTTGTCTAGTTAGTCAGTTAGTTATTTTTTATGGACCCATTATGGATTAATAGTCCACTAAGTACATTGTGGGTCTGGGGGTGAGAAGAGAATACTGTGGCATAAAATTTCACTGGACATTCAAAAGAACTGAGTTTGCTTCCTGGCTTTGTCAGTTATTGTTCATAACTTGAGGCAAGTTATTGAATCCCCCTAAATCTCAATGCAGTGGGAATAATGATATTTGCTTTATTAAGGATATACTTTGTGGCAGACACTTCTCACACAGGCCCATTTAACCCTTTTGATTGCCCCCATCTTATACATGAGGAAACTGAGATTTAGCAATTTAAAGAAACTTACTGAGTTGCAATAGCAAATATGTGATGGAATCAGGTGTCCAATCCAGACGTGCCTCCTTCCACAGCCCTAGCTTTTAACTCTGTTTCTCAGCTCCACACGGCCTCTCAGGCAGGTTCTTACGAGGTTTGGCTACAGCATGTGTGAGAAAGCAGAAAAAGCCCACCATGGAAGAGTGGTGAGTGAGACTCTGATTTGAGAAAATCCAGGAGTTTGCAGACTCTGTACTTGTGACGCAGGAAGGCCGCACGTATTAAGTGCTCACACGCAAAGGAGCTGAAAATTACACAAGGAAGAGGGAGCGTTTTTGTTGAAACTCTTCAGAGGGTTTCTTGGAGGAGGAAGCTTTTGAGCTGGGCTTTGCCAAATGGGCAGGATGGAGAAGGGAAGAAACATTCTAGTCCAGTGGGAAAGAATCTTACTCCACAAGTTGACATGGTCAAAACAGGACAGGCTTGCTTAGTATCCAATTTAAACATGGTCTTAAGCTCCCATTCCACCAGGCTGCCTGGGGAATTTCATCTTTTCAATAATGTCTTTCCCATCCTCTCCCTTAGAGCTAGTACAAAGGTTGGAGCTGAATGTGGGTGCGTTAGGGAGCACAGCCGTGCCACTTCTGCTGTTTAGACTTCATAAACGTCTGTAAATTGAGCAGGAAAGACAGGGAAAACAAAAACACAGGTACACCTCAAGAAATTACTGTGTAACACACAAAAAAAGAGAATTTAGCAGAGGAAAGATAATATGAAAAAAGAAAAAAAATAAGTTGTTTTGAGGAACGTATAAGATAATCCAGTTTAGCTTAAGTAGAGGGTATGTAGTAGTAAAAGGTAGTAGAGGGTATTAAGTAGTAAAAACTAAAACAAAAAAGGAAGATGTAATCCATATACTAGGTAATCTCTAATTCCAGGGTAAGAATATTAGACTAAATTCAGTGGGGAGCCGTTCAAGTTTTTGAGCCTGACAATGACAAGTTCCCAGCGGGGCTTTGAGGGCAGCCATATGCTGTCGTGCAGACTGGGCATGTGCACACAGCATGGGGCTTGTCTGCCAAAGGACAGGGGTGCCTTTTCTAACTTTGCAGATGTCACTATATGGGCTGGCTGGGACTCTAAGTGCTTGTGGAAGTTTAATTCCGAGGCAGAATATAGGCAAAATGGTGAAATAGAGACTGACGTTAGGAAGATAATTCAGGAGGTTATTGTTCAAACTGAATTGAAATGGAATTAGACCATACACTTAATTCATCTTTGTGTATCCCCAGCATCTAGAAGGGCAAAAGTTGCCCAATAGATCATCATAGATATTTAACGAGAGAATAAAATGGTAGATAGATGTGAGGTGCAAAATTATTGCTTAAGGAAATATTCTCAAGACTCATTGATGCGGAAGGGAAGAGGCTTGGCACAATTTAAGAATCAATTAACTTAGGAGTCAGAGCACCCACGCTCTAAAGTGCCTCTACGACACATATGCCTTTGAACATTCATTCATCATTCAACAAATATTTATTGATGTATTAGGTATTGGGGATACAGCAATGAAAAAAATAAACCAAGTTCTGTTTTCTAAGATCTTACATTGATAACAGGTTCTAAGAAGAAAACTAAAGCAGGGTAAGGAGATAAAGAATGAATAGTTGGGGGGGGACTTTTTAATGTAAGATGGTCAAGGAAGTCCTCTCTGGGAGTTCTGAAGTCAGAAGGAAGGAGTACCACAGGCAAAATGAACAGAAGTCTACATGGCACATTTGAGGAAAAGCAGGGAAGCCAGTATGGCTGGATGAGGGTGAGGGGCAAAGGGGAGAGTGGTAGAACCTGAGGTCAGAGTCTGGAGAGCCCGTAGGTCACAACAAAGACTTTAGATTTTACTCTGAGTGAGAAGGGAAACCATTGGATTCTTTCTGACTTTAAAAGGATTGCTCTGGCTCCCATGTTTAGGCGTCTGTTGCAAGGGCATGGGTGGAAACACACTGACCAGTTAGGAGCATTTTGTAATAAGTCAAGTGAGGATAATGGTGACCTGGACTAAGGCATGGCAGTGCAGGTTGAGATACAGTCAAAGTTTGGATTATATTCGCATGGTAGATGCTAAAGGGCTCCCTGGTGTTGGCCTGCGAAGTGTGAGAAATTGAGAGAAATTAAGGATTATGCAAAGATTTTTGGCTTTGAAGCACTTGGCTGAGTGGAGTTGCCATTTGCTGATAGGGAGGAGAATTTAGGAGTATCAAATCAAGAGTTCAGTTTGGTACATGTTAAGTTGAATTGCCTATTTAGATATCCAAGTGGAGAAGTTGGACAACTGAAAATATTAATAGAAGTCTTGAATTTAGAGAAGACTGGTCTGGAGATATAAAATTGGGGTAACCAACATGTGGATAATATTTATACCCATGGCACTAGATGAGGTCTCCTCAAGAGTGAGTGTAAATAGATGCAAGGACTGGGCTTGGGATGATGAGGATCCTGGACTTAAGTTTCATTGGCTTCATGGTAAATCTGCCTCCATTGTGACGAGGATTGTTGATTTAATATTTTATAGCTAAGGGAGCTATAACATGTATTTCCATTTTTCAGTGAAATGAAAATGTTGTATGAAAATGTCATTGCTTCTCACCTCTCCTTATAATGAATTCCCTGTTTGAGATGTGTCACGCCTTTCTTATTTTGAGAACACTGAGGAAAAGCAGGTGCTGCCAAACCCAAAGGCCCCTGCACCGTGGCTAAGCTAGCTCTCAAATAAGTCCACATCTCACTTCTGCTGATGGGATGTTCTAAGATTGGGAGCAGTCGAAGACTTTTTAAGTAGTAAAATGGTTTTTGCCATAGCCACGAACAGAGGTCTAATTGTAGAGCTTTTATTTCATTGCAGGGTACATACTGTAAGGAGAAAAAATAAGTCAGGACTAGCAATTTCTCAAATAAAGAGTAGTGATCAATAAGAAAAGACAATTTTGAAAATAAATCAGATTTTCAAAAGCTTTCTTTTTGGAGGCCAACGGTCATATTACAAAGGAGCTTACAGCTCCTTAAAATGGCCGAACAGAACGAGCAAATGACAAGTGATTTTTTATTTTCATGCTGATAAAAAAAAAAAAAGCTATGAGTCGGATTTACCTCAGCAGTGGCTGGTGTGAAGTGCCATGGGGAGATGGTGATTTAGGTATGGTATTGATCCTTACAAAACTATATAGATCTGAAAATGTGAATTTTTTGCTCTAGCAATGTGTGTTTACAAAACAGGGCAGACTCTCTCCCTGCAAATTAGATACCAGATGTCTGGGAACTAGTGTTGCTTCTAAATATAGTCAGAGCCACCTCCTGTGTAGCTACAGAGAGACCATGACAGTAGGCATTTGATTAGCATGGTAAAAGTTGTGGATATTTTATAAAACAATTTCACACTGAATAATTTATCCTAAAGAGTTAAATTGAACATTTTTTTAGTAAGGGTTGCATTGCTTTTATCTTAGACAATTCAAGTCTAACTCAATTATAAAATTACTATTAATAAATAGTTGTACATGAAGATATTTATATTTTGTTTGGTCTTGAGAAAGCTCATAAATCTTTCTAATATAAAGCATATCCATACTGAAAGGTAAGATATTTAATATTGAACACATTTAAATAGAAATTTGTAGTTGCTAAATTTCAGATTTTAAAACAAGGAGAGGTAAAGACTTAGTTCAAAACAGAAAACGGAACATGATATACACCATAGTATCCTTTAATTCTCACATGCTACCAGATTAATTACAGAAATTCTTCTAAGGAATTATAAGGAAACAAATGAGTTGTGGTTGCTTGGGAGTTAAGTAAGCAGAATTCAAAACAAATGAAAAGATTTTTTCATTGAGTGGCATGCATGTCCTATAAATTACTCCTTTACTAGATTGACATGGCTTCATTTCTTACTTCAAAAAGGAAAATTATAACAGCAATTGTTGATTATTGGCTTAAGTACGTTTATAAATCATTCAATTGCTTCATATCATTTACTTAAGCTGACAGCATTGAAAAATATTCTAGTCAATAGATGTTGTTATTTATGGCTTGAGTTTCCCTAGTTTGGGGGAAAAAGATTGTTCCCTAAAACTCATATTAAAACCTCCCCTATTTTGATACATAGGTTCATGCTTAGCCGACTATACTAGGTGGTAATTATTGTTCATTTATATAGCAGGCATGTAGCATGCTCATTTCTAATCCTCCCTCAATCCTGCTTCACAGATAGTGCTTTTCTCGTTTGATGAGGAAAGGGAACTTCAGAGAGGTTAGAGGCCTTTAGGAAGGCCACTGTCCTGAGCTGGGATGCAGATCCAGGGCTGCCTGGCCCTCCGTCTTTTTCCTCTGAGAGTGTCTGGCACTACACTTCATCTCCTTCCTCACTTCCTTCGCCTCCTTCTGCTCCCCACCCCCTACTTTAGGGAACAGTGAGGGACTGCAGGGTCCTTTGCCGGCCAGCAGAGCTCAGTTCATCCCATGAAATGACAGGACAGTGCACTCAGAAGCTTTTGTCCCTGCCCGATGGGCCAAGGGAATCCCTCATCCAACAATCAAAACCCATTTCTGCAGATTACTATGACGTTTAACTCCTTTCTCATGCCAAAGGAGGTCATCTTAATGGAAGTAATAGCAAATGCACATACATAAAATCTGGCTTCAGTTTTTTCCCTTGACACGTTGATGGACTTAAGTTTTGATGATAAAGAAAATGACAGTGGGGACAGAAAGCAAACTGACAGACTGGAGAGGAACTTGGGGGATGAGATAGGGAGTGGTAAATTCGGATATGTATATTTCTTTTATTTTGGCCCTTGTACAGCCTGTTTTCTAAATGATCCTCTCTCTCTCCCTCTCTAACACCAGTAGGTAATGTTGCAATTGCTCAGGAGACTAATACAGTCATTTTGATGAACACACACATTAGTATGCCAGGGAGAAGAGCTGGCTGGTAGGGATACCAAGTGCCCTTCAGCAGCAAATATTGTTAGCTTTGCTGCCCCTTAAAGGTCATTATGATGTGCTAGAAAGAAAGAGTCCAAAATGAATCCAAAAGGCCATTTCTCCAGGCTTTTGCCAGTCCCAACATCTGGTGAATTGTCATTTTAACTAGTGACAACGGAAAGACAGGCAGCGTTAATGAGTCGACATCATATAATTCAGCACATGTCTTTTAGAGATAAATTCAGGATAATGAAATTAATTAAGTTATTATACAGGAGGGAAACCCTGATCATTATAAATATTATAAATGATTATTTAAATATAAATATATATTTAAGCATTGATTACTTAAAACTTTATTAATTTACTACTGCTTTGCTGATTAAACTAAACATATGGTGTTACATATGCAATGTGTATTTACATACGCCATCTATTTGGAAAGTTAATATTATAATTTTCGTATTTTCTTATTTCAATATTTACAATGAAAATTGATATATGTTCTGAAGTTCTCCTAAGTTTCACTCTTCGGTCAGGTTGTTTAATGATAAAACAGACACATATGATGTTTAAAGCATCAGATTTCATCTTAGAAGGTGGAACTTGAAACATGCTCTTTCCCCCGAAAGAATGTGATTTATGATGGTAACTTTTGCATTTTACTTAATGCGAACATAATGTTCTAATTTGTTACAAATTATTAGTTTGCCGCCAAATTTTGTCCTACAAACAAAAATTTATTGATGTGCATTATAGCAATTCTGTCTCGAATATACAATAAAACTGTTGCACACTGGAAAAAAGTAATACACAAAACTAAAACAGTCACTTGTTTCAACTGAAAACTCAAAGAATTGCATGTCTGGCTTACTAATTTTTCCAGATAACCAAGAAATAATGCTAGATGGAAACTTTTTATCTATCTATATACAGAGAGGAAATATTTAGTCTTCCCTTGAGACTTGTAGTGTTTTTAATTTTAAACCTCGATTATCATTGTTCTGCAACTCAAGATAAATAGCACAAAAAACTGGGTGGGAGTTGTATCATTTCCAGGGCATACTCAAGGGGTTGCTTTTTCTTCTTCTTCTTTTTATAAATACTTGATAAGATTCATTTTCATTGCCTTTTCTCTTGAAATCAGAGTGCAGAAGAAACGCAAATCTGAATGAAACAAGGCTATATATTTAAAACTGTAAGAGATGATTAATAAAGACTGTGTACATAATTGAAATTCCAGGAGTAGCTATGAAATAGAGCCCAATATGAGAAAGGTACTTTTAATTTTCATTCCACTAAATTAATGATAATTTTTCACTACAATTTAAAATCATATATAGCTTTTGGCTCCCTAATTTGAGCTATTTACTTACTTTTCGGTATGGATTCAAACTTATGCTATTGTCATAGTATCTTGTTGCAGTAAGCCTTATCTTAGCAAGCAACACCTTATTATTTTTGCTAAGAATAAAATGAAACAAAACTGCTATTTAGTCTAGAGGGTTTAATTTTGGAGAGGTATTAGAAGGAAAAATATAGCAATGAAATAAATGCTAGCAAGAAAATATTCCCACAGAAATGTATAATGCTGCCGTTTGCTACAATGCATTGCATACTACACTGTGTGTGTGAGTGTGTGTGTTTTGAGAGGCAGGATTCCACACAGTAAAAAGTATTGTCTCTAGAGCTGGGCCATTTGTAGCCCTGCCTGGATTGGATTGTTGTAATTTTTCATTAATCTTGCTCACAGGTAATACTGAGAGACACCTGGGGGATCTCATATACTCTAGACATACTCTTCCCCAGCTCCACTGTGGAGCAGTAGTCCAGTTTCCCTTGGTAGTCCAGATCTGTCACTTCAGTCAACACTGCAACTCCCTTCATAGCTTGTTGACTCATAGGCGTGAGGAGCCCAAAGTGCTGAGTGGTGGTCTCAACTTCCAGCTCAATGGAATCATAGTTGTGTCTCCTGGTGGAAACGTTTCTCTGTAGGCCAGCAGAGCATAAAGTCAGGAAGCAAAAATTTTGCTAGTGGGTCACTAGAGGTAATGGTGAGTGAGGGTGATTCAGACGGCGCCATGAGTCTGGGGTGGGTCAATTCCAGAACATGCATGTTGGCTCTCTGGATTTGAAAAGTGCATACTTGGAGCCTCCAGATAAGAATCAAATTTCCTGGTATGTGGTATAAATATCTGGGTCACCTTGTTGAACACTGAGTGTGAATAATTTGTTACACGAGAATTGATTGTGTCTATTAGGATTTACTTTGACTCACAGATTTTTTTTTCTTTCTTTTTGACAGGTTCTTGGGCAGATCGATCACCGCTACATGAAGCAGCAAGTCAAGGGCGTCTTCTTGCTCTAAGAACATTATTGTCACAGGTAATATATTACACATAGCTTAAAATATGCCCCCTTCCCATGAGCATAAAACATAAAACATTGTCAAAGCAAATCAATTCAAAAGTAATAAAACTGCTTACATTTTACTATGGCCTTTTTATTTTAACTCATGTCAGGCAAGTCAATAGTTTCTGATTTATCTTTGAAACTTCTTTATAAATGTTTTGATATAATCATATGTCTTAGTATTTCAAATTCTCATACAGTGTAGTTGTTCATTGATAGACATTTAAGCAGGTAGTAATTGGATTTATGTAATATTTATTAAGCAATCTAAATATGCTTAACTCTGTACAGTGAGCACAGCTAATTACAGACAGATCAGTCATAAAATATCCAAAAAGAGGTAATCAGACCAGGTGCCAACACACTCTTTTTTACATTATGGTTATCTCTAATATGTTATGGGGAATTGCCTATAAAAGCGATAGGACAATTATTTCTATACCTGCCTGTTCATCAGACTCACCAGAGGAAAAATGAAAAGCACAGATTCCTTACTGAATAGAAAGTACTCTGGCTTGGGCCTGTGCATTATATTCAAGCTTATGATGTGATTCAAATGTACACCCAGATCTGGAAGTCATTGCTCTAGTGTTCCCAGTATCAAGGAGAAACGAATTTTTTTCCGATGGCTATGAAGAAAGGAAAAGTCATGTTGCCCAGTTAAACAGCCCTGCCTAGCACTCAAGACCTGGCTCCCTAGGCTGGCACTTGGGGTGACCCAAAACCTATCTGGGCCTCCATTTTCACATCTGTAAAATGAAGATGTAGGATGAGACGCCCCTTTACAGCCTTCCAGCTTTGTGACAACTGTGTGACTGTTTCGTTTTGTTCATCACTTGATTGGCGGGTGTGTGTGTGTGAAGAAACCTGCAAAAACATCAGTAATTTCTAAAGGGTAATTCCTCAGAAAGGCTCACGCAGTCCTTTGAGAGAACAACAGTCTTAGGGTATTTCTCAGGGCGTATCCCCTGTCCACTGACAGGCCAGCCAAGAAAAGTGAGAGGCTGTCCCCAAGCCCGACGTAAAAGGGAATTTCAACCTTCTCAGATGCTTCTGTTAGCTGTTCGCTCTAGTGTGCGGCACCGTTGGATTAGCTGCCCACGTCTGACTGTTTGCTAGCCGACACAAAATCCTTGAAAGGATAATTAAAGGATCTTAAAAATTGCCACTGGCTGGTGACAAAGATTTGGGGTAATTATCTATTTTCTTGCCTTCATTTTAAGATTCTTCATGTCCATTCTGGTATTACAGATTATGGTGATCTATAATATGTTATGAGGATTTGGCCTTGAAATTCTTCCTATGATGTGCTTAGTATTATTGTCAATAGATATTGAATTACCAAAGATATCAAGAAGGCAAAGTATATCACATCCTAAAAATATTTAATTATTTTAGTCTGATATTGTGAGTTTATTTGGAATAAAATTAAAAATTGTTTACTTAGTTTTGATTGAAAAATTATAAAATAAAATCTAACATTTTCTATATGCTGGGCATTGTGATTTTGCTTTACATACATCATCTTGTTTAATTCTCATGATAACCCTAGAATCTAGAAGTTAAGATATTTGTCCAAATTAAAAGTTACTGCGTGATGGAGCCAGACTTGAAACCTAAGTCTAACTGACTTTATAGGTCAGAGTTCTTAACCACTAGCATATAACTTCATCATACCTACTTAGTTACAAAAATCCACAGAACAGTTTACTATAGTTTAAAACTTCGGTCCCCAACCCCCACACGCTCAGCACCCCGGTCCGCACAACAGGAGGTGAGCGTTGGGTGAGCTTCGTCTGTATTTACACCGGCTCCCCATTGCTCACATCACCACTGTATAATTATTTCATTATATATTACAATGTAATAATAATAGAAATAAGGTGCACAATAAATGTAATGTACTTGAATCTTCCCAAAACCATCTCCCCCGCATCCCAGTCCGTGGAAAAATTGTATGCCATGAAACTGGTGCCTGGTGCCAAAAAGGTTGGGGATCGCTGGTTTAGAATATTTTTCCCCCAGTGTGGGGTGATCTGTTTTATAGCCCCAATCAAAACAAGCTGTCTAACCCGTAAACAGTCTTTAACTCTATAAAACAAAATACAAAATAAAGGATCCCCCCAAAAAAAACATAAGAAAGAAAAATTTAAAGAAAACATGCCAGAATCTATTGAACAGAACACTCAAGGCATTACCAGGTGTAGGCATGATGGTGATACAATAATGGGGCTAAGGAGTTTTGACAAGTGATGGACTCTATGGCCTTTGGACTGACCATCCCTGCTAAACTGGAAACGGATTGCTTGAGGTTCTTCGATCTTTAAAAATATATCACTCTTCAGTGACCTCAGTAGAAATGATTTTATATGACTTTTTGTTCAGCTTTCAAGATTATTTATGTCATATTTAGGGTTATAATGTAGATGCAGTAACCATAGACCATGTCACCCCATTGCATGAAGCCTGCCTCGGAGGTCACGTGGCATGTGCCAGAACTCTTCTGGAAGCAGGAGCTAATGTAAGTATCTTTCAAAAACATTAACAATTTTACATCTACTGACTGGAGAATCAAACAATGTTCTCATTTTGCTCCTTTCCTTCTTTCTCGGTAGTTTTCAAAAATAGCAGCATAAAAATAAAGCTCTTGAATTGCCTCAGCCTTCCCATTGCACTCTAAAAAGGATTTCCAATCATTGCATAAATGGGTAGCACGCATAATCATATAGAATATTCTTTAGGTTATTTCCTCCTTTCATGACTCTAAATAGCAATAGATGAACATCTTTTTGCCTATAACATTAGCCCATATTTTGGATGATTTTCCCTAGATAAATTCTCAGAATCACCAATTTTAGCAGTTTAAACTAGCAATGTGATATGGCTTCATCACAACTTTCATCACCATTACATCGAACTGACTTTTGTTTGACACTCAAGTATGTATTTTTTTCATGATTTTCATTAGTTGTATGCCCATTCCTATGAATTATCTGCCACATCATACTTCTATTTCTCTTGAAGTTTCAAAGCATTTCTTATCAATGTATATGAGCTAAATATATTTTGTCATATTTACAGCACACATTTCTCCAAGTATTTCTGTTAGCAAATTGCATAACTTCTGAAAATACATAACTAAGTCAGTTAATCATGTATGATTTAGGAATCTTATTCTTAGAATTTTTGGTTTGGTTTAGGTAAATGCAATCACGATAGATGGTGTGACTCCATTATTCAACGCATGCTCACAAGGCAGTGCAAGCTGTACAGAACTTCTTTTGGAATATGGTGCCAAAGCCCAACTGGAGTCATGTCTTCCATCTCCCACACATGAGGCTGCCAGTAGAGGTAACTTAGTTATGGGATTAAGTGACAAGGGGGAGAAAGTTCCTTCAGCAACATGCAGTGCTCCATTTATCTTTCAATGAATAACACTGCAGGGAGAAGCATGGGGTGGGGTGGATGTGGGGGATGGACATTAAGTAAACTCTTCCCTACCTTGTGTTGGCAGGTCACCATGAATGTCTTGACATCCTGATATCCTGGGGCATAGATGTTGACCAAGACATTCCTCATTTGGGAACTCCTCTATATGTAGCTTGTATGTCACAGCAATTCCATTGCGTCTGGAATCTTCTTTATGCTGGTATTTTCCTTTAAAACATCTTTCATTCTGCCCATACACACAAGCAATGATTTATTTCTCTAAATAAGCTTCTTTAAAAATCATATCTTATTGCTAAAAATGTTCTTATTATTGTAAACATTTTCACCTATGCAAATATAACCAATAAAGAAGAACTTCATTCTCGTTAAGTCCACGTCATAGCTCACACATGAATACATAATCTCTATGTTTTGTATACATAACATTGGCAGACATTTGAGTATATAATGGAATCTGAAAGCCTTACTTATAAAAGATCATAAATTAAGATCTTGAAGTTTGAATATATTATTGCCAAGTGTGTATATATCTCGAAACAAATCCATCAAAAGAAATTTTAGGGATTGTAACTGCTTGGACAACTTTGTCATCTACCAGCCATAAAAATTCACGTACTTTCCTAGACTCTGTACTTCTTGTCCTGCTCACTTGAAAGGACTTATTGCCCTTCCCCAGTTACTTGAAGCAAAGCAATTCCTTAAGACTGAGCTTTAACCCCCAGAGAAATATTCCCAATCTATTGAGACCGTAGTGGTCTCTCCCACTGTAGGACTGGGAGCTCCTTAAAGATATGGATTATGCCTTTTTCTACATCGTCTCTTGTCTCTGACATGGTTCCTCCTTCTCACATGGTAGACACTTAGAATATATGTAAAATGAGTAAATGGATTTCCATGCTGTTTATTGTTTATGACAGTCATTTGACCCCTGACATATACTGACATATATAAATAGTAACCCTTTTTTGTGCTGCTCACATTATCTTAGCTAAATCAGAAACTTCTTGCAAGCAGGGTGTGCATCTACTATTTCCTTCCCATTACATCTAGTAAGAGTCTTAAACATCAGTTCTGTTAATAATTGTTGACAGATTGTTTATTTTCTGTCCATATTCTTCCATAAATTTGGTATAACCAATAGAGTTTATACTCTATCACCTTTCTTTAATTTGCTAGGAATATTATTTTTTCCACCAAACATTTTATATTGGGTTTAAAAAAATATTGAAAAAGTACCATTAGTAATTGTTGGTTGGTTGTTAGCTTCAGGCCCTGTTCTTCCATAAAACTGACATAGCCAACATTTATGCTTTCTTTATGGAAATTTTGCCATGGAATATGATTTTTCCACTAAACCTTTTATATATTTATTTTAAAAATATTGAAAATGATTACATTTATTGAAATTTGAAATTAGCAAGAGGGCCATAAAGGGACTCTTAAAATGTACTGCTCCTCAAAGACATCATTAGTTTTACAGATAGTATTAGAAAACAGAGTTGAAAAGAACTTATACATTTTTATTGGTAGACATTTCTTGGTGTTGTAACCATTTATGTACTGGAAAATGGGGTTGTTATTTTTCACAATACAAAACAGCATTTATTCATTGCACATGCATCAAATGACCACTATGTGTGAGGACTTGCACTAAAATAAAATAACTATGCAATAGGTAATTTAACATGTAGGATTGTGTCTTTTAAACCTAAGCATTTTTTAAAAATTTACTTTGCATGCAGATATCATTAATGTGCCTCTCTACTTAAGAGGCTCAGTGTCTTTATATATTTATTCACTTAAGCTACAATGAGTGAGAAGTGGCAGAAATATCTATATACATTTTACCTGAATAGCTCATGTGTCTAGGTTTGTGAGCCTTACCAGAAAACAAAGAGCTCTATTGCCTTAAAATAAACAAAAAGAATAAAAGCGAAAAGCTCTCAAATATCAATAATTCGTAGAGCTATCAACCATGATGAAAATCGATAGGGCTGAACTTAACTGTGTACTGTTTAAAATATTAATATATATTAGTTAATACAATTGCTTTTGAAATCATTTAAAAATTAAATTTTTTAATTATATTTCAAGCATAAAGAAAAGTATTAGAGAACAATATAACAAGTGTATGCACCCCCATTCAGATGTACTCAGTTTTAAGGTTTTATAGATATATATGTACAGATGAAGCATATATATAAAAAAGTATGTATGTACTATATATAAATATAAAGAAACAATTCATGACAGATGGAGCTGATGTCCCCTTTGTACCTTCCTCAATTGCCTTCCCTTTCTTCCCCCCATTGAGATAACTCACTCATCTAATGATTTTTGTTTATATTTCTCATCACTCCCTATATACCCCCAGGTGCTGATGTACAGAAAGGCAAATATTGGGATACTCCACTACATGCTGCTGCTCAACAGTCCAGTATGGAAATATTAAATTTACTGCTAGAATTTGGAGCAGATATCAGTGCCAAAAACACAGAGCTTCTGCGACCTGTAGATGTAGCTATATCGAGCAGTGAGGTGGAAAGAATATTGCTTCAGCATGAAGGTGAGAGGAATATGTGTGGAAACTTATATGCACAAATACATATTAATATAAAATAGATGAAATTGAAAGACTTTTTGACATGTAAAGTAATAGTGGCATAAAACTTGGAATTTGTTTTGTAAAAGTAGGTAATTTTTCAACTTAGGTTCTATCTATAAAGAAGATAGGATGTTTTCAATTTTCCTTTCTCATCTTATCTAAACTATCATATTCCTTTGGTTAAATATATTCAGTTTTTGTTTTGACAATGTGTGCTATGTAGGTCTGATATAATATTTGCTAATTTATATTTGGAAACATGCCCTATTTTATAAGGGCGTGCCCCTTCTAGAACATGTTGAAGTAATATAATCAGGAAATATTTTCACATTTAAGATGTCTGTTCTAAAATAGAATTTCTTAAGCATTGTCCAGGGACTAAAATAAAATTTATTTTAGCTTAAGTATTAAACGTAATTTGATGAAAAATATATAATTTTTAAATTTCCTCTTTTAGTGCATAACACTCCTCAGGGCTTTCAATTTGTATCTCCTTTAAAAAGCAGAATTTATCTGAGGCTTTGAATGCAACACTAATTTCATAAGCCTGAGGGTTATAATGTTTTAAAGAACATATATGGACTATATCTCAATTATAATAAGATCTCATAAATAAGAGCAATATGAATGCTTATATAAATTTCCTGGTATAGTGTTCTCATACTATGCTAATTAACTACAAAGCATTGGAGTTTTTTTATGTATCTTACAACATGTAACAATTTATTTTTATTTTAATTAATGGACACTATCATGTCTTCTTGTAGCTACTCCACGCTCTCTTTGCCAACTTTGTCGACTCTGTATCCGAAACTACATAGGAAGACCAAGATTGCACCTTATCCCACAGCTCCAGCTGCCAACATTATTGCAGAATTTCTTACAGTATCGATAAAGTAGTAAAATAATTCTAAATACCTAGAAAAGCAAAAATTTCTATTTTATTTGCTTAATGAAAATTTCATATTAAAATATGCTAAAGATGGCGTAAAAGTGATATGAGATCACCCAGGGAAGCCATGAAATATCAATTTTCATTGTAAGTGTATCAGGATTATTATTTATTGTCTTTGGATTATAGCATGTTTATAATATCTCTATATTTTTGGCTATTCCAATAAATCCTCTTGTTGATTTAGGAAAATAAAATAAGAAAGTCTCCATTTTATGATTTTCTTTCTGATTGGAAAAAATATAACTCTTACTAAAATTATTCATATTATGTGGTAGAAGGCCTATATTCTTCAAATAATAGGTTCAATTTTTAATTTTGGCTACTGTAATTGGTTATCTCTGTTTTTGATAAACAAAATGTGAGTATGGTTTAGAAAAGAACAACTAATGTTTTTTGAAATCAGGATGACTCTCATTCAGGAAATCCACTATGTTAAATGTGCACTTATCATTATAAAGACCAATTCATAAAGATGAATTGGCCCTTTCCCTGCAAAGAACTCACAAGTCACTTCTCCAGAGTAAATGGACCTGTTACAGAAACCGGTAAGACTAAAGGTCAATACTGCCCTCTTACTCTGAGATGTTTAGTGCATTATACACCTGCTAAGG
The DNA here is from genome assembly GCA_023783475.1 of Daubentonia madagascariensis. Classification (NCBI taxonomy): domain Eukaryota; kingdom Metazoa; phylum Chordata; class Mammalia; order Primates; family Daubentoniidae; genus Daubentonia; species Daubentonia madagascariensis. The sequence continues at coordinate 12,222,322 of JAKFHU010000760.1, forward strand.
CTGTTTTAAGACCCCCTCATTCTCAAGAGTAGACTCTGAAGGTCTTTTGTCTGTGCTTTTATATATATTCCTCTAGCCTTCTTCCATTTCAGAAATTGTCAATAGCTAGTGATATCTGCACTGAAGAAAATGAACTTCGTATCTGATTGACAATGAGGCCCGGGAACATTTTCCAGGGATCGTCAAATTGGTCCAAGGCTATAGAAAATGGAAGATAAAATACTCCTTAAATTGTGGAGTTTTTAAAGAAGGGCTGCCACTTAACACATTTAGAGACCTTAAAAAATTTACCCTATATATAGACTTTAATAGTGGTATTTCTAATTCTTTTTACACAAAGCAAGGGTTCAGAGTATATTGTATTTGCAAGTACTAACAAAAAAGAGTGTTGTATAAAAGAAGATATTGCTAAACTAGTCCTCTGCAAGGGTTAATATTGTGTTTATTCTCTTCAGCTTTAATTGTACTTGTGTGGAATACAAAACATAATAAAATTTCGTGCCTTTTTTTGTAATTCAGACTAGATTTGGGTCTATTATGAATTTAGAAATAAGATAATCAACATACAACTCTGTGTAAAGTAAAAAAAAATTGATGAGTTTTATAGATTTATTACATTTTGATAAAGTATTTTGACTTCTATTTTTGACAACCCACAGCCTATTTTCCTCCCAGCTCTTGGCTAACTTCCAGAGATTATGGGAAAATAAACCATATTTGTATGTAAACCCAAAGTCACTAACTTTGCATTTTGGAAAAAAAAATCAGGTGTGATTAAAAACATTTGTTTAGATTTTCAAAAATAGAAAAAAAGCTGTGGCATGTTTGTTAAACAATGTATATTCTATATGGCTAGGGACTTTTAAATGTCTGTTTTACAGAATATCGCAGTCTAACATTTGTAATGAATAATGTGCATTATTATAGAATAACTTCATTAAATATAACTAGATATTAAAACTACCTTTTGGTAAAAACAGGTTTCTACTAGTAATTTCCCTGAGCTACAGGTAAAGTCTTAGATTGTAAGAGTAATGCAATACATCTCTCTTCATTGCTTGTGCCAATAAGAGAAGCATCAAATATTAATTAAAATGGACACTTTAAAATTTCAGTGTATTTGTACCCTGTATCTTAGCTTGAGTATGATTGTCTTATCAAAGAAGTATTCCAATTTAGATGTATTGTATATTTGTTATTATATTAAAGTGTGATTATTATCCATTGGAATAAAACACTTTGTTCTCTTCTAGTTAGTATTTATTTTGTTATGAAAGGTAACGGAGAATGTGATTCAATTGCACTAATTTTTTTCACCACCCATTTCCAAATCACTGAATCATGGGCATGAAGAGTAGAGTAGTGCAGAATGAAAATAGATACTTCAAAGGTCTTCTAATCCAAACCCCCCCATATATATATATATTGCCAAAAGCAAAGAACAAAAGTCACCAAAGCAAAGAACAAAAGAATTTTCTATTTGACATAAGATTAAAGAAATATAGTGAAATAATTACTATAGGTAGGCACTGTTAAAACATTTACTTTGGAGGAAAAAGTATTTATCTTCCATTATTTTTATAACCACAGCATATATTTGATGTTTCTGAGAAAGTAAACAGAAACAGAGAGTAAAAGAAGGACCTCTGTAGAATGGAAGGTCTGAATGTATCTGTTGTTGTTTTCATTGTTCCATAATGGCACTGAACGGAACTGACTGTGGTTATCCTTTTACAAAATAAGTTTATATAAAACTTTAAAACTTACCTTCTCTTTTGGATTATTCCCACTTTTTTACCCTAATTTCTCTATTATTCTTGTTATCATTTATAATTTACCTTATTGTAAGGCTTGCCTTCTCTCTCAAAAACCTAACAAAACATTCTCAAATGTTCATGATAAATGGAAGAAAATTTATTCAGAAGATTCCTTAGCTCCCCATCTGCTCTACAACCTTAAATAAGTCGCTTCAGCTATGTAGCTCTCAGTTTTCTCCTTCTTTTAAATGTTGAGTTTTTTTCCCATTTTGAGTTCTGTGTTCAAATTCCTTGAGTCTTTTAATACCTTTGGGGGTTCAAATACATTTAAAAAAATTTTTTTTGTTTATGAAAAGCTTATATTGCGGGTCCACATTTTATGAACCACACATTTAGGTTTGCAAAAAGTCAATTTTATTATTCTAAACAGAACTTAATTTTTATCTCAAGCTTCCCTTTCACTGAGTGAAATCAGGCCATTTCTCAGCAAACTCAGTCAATTCAGTGATTTCTCAGCCTATTCAGGTAAACTTTTCAGACGAACTCAGTCAATTCAAGCCTCTCTCTTCCCACTCCACTTCTTCCTGGGATGGCGTCTAATTCTGGAAGACTTCTGTGAAATCCACTTTTCAGAGTATGCATCTGCCAGGGTCTGTCCTCTGGGAGACTGTGTCAGGAGAGAAAGTGTTAGGCAGATGATACGGGACAGTGAGGAGCTGACAGGTCACAAAGGGCCCTCACATTGATTTAAGAAAGCTCCTAATATGAAAGTCAAAAAACAGACTTGATTCTCCTAAAACTCATCTTGCCTCCTTGCCTTTACAAATGTTATTCCTGCTGCCTGGAACACATCCTACTCCATCCTTTATCTTATAACTGCTGCACTTCCACCAACAATTAGCTAAAAAAATCGCTTTTCCGAGAAACCTTCCTCACCCCCGAGTCTGGGTTGTACACACCCATCTATTCTTTTTAGGACCCTGTGCAGGCCTCTAATTGTACTCATAATACTTTAGAATAAACTTTAATTTGCTTGTCTGTCTGTGTCATAGACTCGGAGTTCATTGTAGAACTCAGGTGTGTCATATTTACAACTTCCTCCCCATCAGTCAAAGATTCATCTCCATCTCCTTCCCCTTAAGGGCATCATATTCCCTCTTCAATTAGCTTGAGACACAAAAGTTCTTTCCTTCTTTGCCCACCAGGGCTGTGCGTGATTGTATGTGGAAAGACAGCATCCTTTCTCCTAGCGTGAGGAAAAGACAAAGAAATTGTTAAGCCAATTCAACTGCTTCCGTAATTATTCTCCTTGTTGCAAAGAGCAAGTTAAGGACTTCATTGATAAAGAGGGTGACTCTATTACCTGAAGTAGAGACACCTGAGGAATCAGGAATCCCTGATCCAGGGAGCTCTCCCTTACTCACCCTCCACTGGGTGATGTTAGATGACAGTCCCTCACACAATGAGTGAAATTTGAAACTTAGGGTTAGAATGCAACCTAAATTCTACAATCAGACTAGAATCGTGTTCTCAAGTACTCTATTAAAAAATCAACCAAAAGTTACTCATCTTTACCGAGCAATAAATGCCTTAAAAATGTTACACCTACAGCCATTGCCAAGTCCAGCACGTGCAGTGTGGATCCCGTGCCACTCCGTCCACAGGCGGTGGGCATTTCCCCCTGGAGCAGATGGCAGGCAGCCAGGTGACTTGTTGGTGTGGCACAAGATTGAAAGAAAATTGGGACAAGGGGATGCTCTGATGTAAAGTGCTGGAGAAATACGCCATAAAGCAGTTAACAGAGGCACATAAGACAGAACAAATGATATGAGAGCGGAATGCCATGAGAATAAGATCATGAGGGCGTGAGAGGGAGAAAGAGACCCAGAGAGCCACAGATTTACAGCGATGGTGGCCGCCTTCACAGAGGGTGGGACCATAGACTCTGAGAGCAGATTTTTCATAAACTTTCCTTCCTCGCCTGCCTGCTCCTCCACCTGCCTGAGGCAGCCCGACCCGAGGCCAGTAGCCACTGCAGCAGGAACGGGAGGATCACGGAAGCCTCAGCATTGGCAGGACACCAGAGGAGCTGGGCGCTCAACATGAACCCCTGGGCATGTCAGATAACACCATTTCCCCACCAATTATGAGAAATAATGTTAGTGAGTCTCTGTTCTTTGGAACAAAAAGAGATAACTAAAATACACACGTAATCAAAATGAAAAACTAAGTTAGAAACGCCCACATGCCCTCACACAAAGAGAAAATCCTGCTTGGATACACCTGCTGACCTGGTCTGAAGCCAGCAAAAGGCTATCAGCAGAGGCGGAAGCCTCTCGACCTCTGCTACTCTTCACCAGTCCTCTCCAGCCCAGCCTCCAGACAATAGTGCTGAAGAATAGGGTGGCAGGTAAATGGTCATTTTTAGCACGTCCAAAACATTCAGACTAAAGATGGGAGAAAAGAGGGATAAAAATAGGATATAACCCCTTACGGAAATGGTTATATTGGGAAGGCGATTACTTTTTTTCTCCTGTGCTAATCCCATGTGGTCCTTCCCATAAGGGCACATTCACGACTGTCTGAAAGAATAGCCCACAGGGAACCATGCTCCCATTATGCAAATGCTGTAGTTGGGCATCCATTAGCTGCTTAACTAGCTCTGGCATGGAGGCCCTTGTCATGGGTTATATAGAATAATTTACATTGAGTAATTAAAATATTTAAATCTTTAAAGCAATTTAATAAGTTCAAGTAGTCAAAACATGTCTTGATGGGGAATGTAAGCATTGATGTGAATCACATGCCCTTGCAAGGGAGCCAAGCAGTAATGCCTCTGCAGTTGATGTAGATAATGGTGACCCAGCAACTCTTACTGCCAACAGTCATTACCTTCATAGCTCCAGAGATAAGGCAATTAAAATCTTGAATCTGGTGAGGGTAAAGGTCTAAAATCCCTGTCTCTTGCAGGCCAATAATATTATAATTCTTTTTTAAGCTAATACATCAGGATCTTTACCTTTGATATCCTCCCAAATTGCCCAAGAGAGGATTTTTCCCAATGGAAAGGGTACATTCCAGGAAATATAAATGACCTAAACATTTTAAAGAAAACATCCACTGGAATTGCTATTCCATGTAGATTCATTCACTCTGCACCATATAAGCAAAACTGATTTGCTTCAGTTCCTAAAAATATGAGATATTAGTATGTTTGTGCCAGAACACCGACAGCATGCTTTAGGGAACCACCCAACAATGAAGATTATCAAAGGCTCTAGGAAGGAAAGGGTAGGGGGATCTTGGTGGGCATATGACTTGACATCACACAGGAGAGGGTTGGAAAAGAGATCACTTGTTGACGCAAGGTAGGAGAATTAATCAGTCAGCATATTCAATATTAGGACAGGTCCCATCACGAACCATTGCATGGCCCCCGCAAAATTATTCAACAGGAGGAATGTAGGCAGAGAATTCATGGAATGAGGGGTGAGGAACAGGGTTGCTTCCCTGCAGCAGCAGCTGAGGGTGGGTTGCTTGACAGGATGGACCTTCAAACTTCCTGTATCATGGTGTGAGTATGCCTGAATTTGACCAAAGGAATAACGATGTGGAGAAAACACTGTTTCCCAATCTCCCCTCATCTGTATACAAGATATAATTAACACTTCACACCAGGCTTTAAAAAAGAAACATTTGGGTTTTGTGGCAGTGGAGAGGAGGATATTATGGGAAAAGAAGGAAGCAGGGACTCTATCTCTCCACCTCCCATTCTTGTGCTTAGACAGGATTCTTACAATTTATTCCTTCCTCAGAATGGATTAAGCTCTCATTTGGGACATAACTTGTCACTTTTGGGCCTCTAAGTTTAGTTGCTTATTCAGGAGGGGTTGTGAAAGCGAAGGCTGTGCACCTAAGCAGTTCTGTGGGTGGAAAGGATCTCATCTTCTTACAGCTGCCCCTTCCTGGATCCTGCCCCCTCCATTCTCATTGTAAGAAGGAGGGGCTTGATCACCATCGGTCCTTTTTCCCAAGGGCTGCAGACCAGTGATGTTTGTGAGGTGGGCGGGACGGTGTCTTGCTCCTACTCCTGTGGGGTTTTCCCATGTAGAGGGAGCTCCACTAGCACAGTGCCCCGGGCCCTGTCCCCACGCCCCCAGCGCCGCCCTCCGTCTGGGCCACCTGCAGCACCCCCACCTCACAGGCAGAGGGGTGGCTGAGCGGGGCTGGTTAACCCGAAGAAGAACTGAGCACGCATGGCTGCCTCCTGTCCCTATCTCAACTGAGCTACCCACAGGAGCAAACGCTCTGTTCTTCTCGCGACCACACGTGTCACAGCAGTGGATTCCAGCCGCATCCAGGACTGCCACCCCTGTGGCTGGAGGCACTTCATTCCAACCCTGGAGTTCAGTGTCAGGAAGACCCTTGCCCCCAGACATAAGCCGCATTCTTAAACAACAGCTTCATCAGTAACAGACGAGGTGTACCCCAAGTGCTTCAGTCTTTTGTCTGACGTCAGAAGTGTTTCAGAACTCAAGTGGGGAAGAAAAGTGGGTTTTCTTTTAGCCCCTTTATGGTTCAGCAGAGTAACTTACTCTTAAGACCCACTCATGACAAGCAGGGGCTGACCTTTTATTAACTACTTTCTCTGGCTGCAACAATGGTTAGTAACCCTAGGAAAATGGTAAAATAGTCATAAGGTCTGCAAAGCCCAGTGCACAGTTTTAACTTTTCTTTCTTACCACAGCCCTCACCATTTATATTAATAAATACATACGCTGTTTGTTCTCCTTCTTCACCCCCCAAGGCAGGATCCATGTCTAGGGGCTCAGTTCTAACACTGTCCGCCCTCAATCCCACACCGTCTGCCCTCAGGTCTCTGAGGACCGCCCTCTTCCATTCAGTGTGTTACCCTCCTGTGTTTTGCAGGAAACAACACTACCTGCCCACAGCACCACGCTTACCTCAGAATCCACGCCTCCCACTCAGCAGTACATTCCTGCAAGTGTGAGTTCATCTAGAACAGACTTTCTCACTGTCAACAATATGGACATTTGGAACCAGACAGTTCTCGCTGTGGGAGGCCATACAGTGCACTGCAGGATGTCCAGCAGGACCCCTGGCCTTTACCCACTAGATGCAAGTGCTCTACCCACTACCCGTAATTGCCAGTACCCTTTCCCTCCAAATTGTGACAACCAAAATGTCTCCAAGACATTGCCAAATGTCCCCTGGAGACAAAGTTGCCCCACTGAGAGTCACTGACGTAGACTAATCTTTCAGTGACCTTATTAGAACAGACACAATTCCTGTCACATACAAATACCTGAAGACATATTTGTGGTATGCAAAGGGGTGTTAAGGGATATTTGGATTTTCATTGTCACTACAGAACAGGAACGGCTACATAATCGGTCCCAAGCATGGAGCCCCTCTAGGTGTGGGACTGCACAGTTTGCACGCCCATGAAAATAGCCCTGCAACAGAGTCTGGGATGGATTTAGATATTTATATGCTGGCCTAGCTTTGCGACCTCCCTCCAGCTTGAGGAGCACATGTCCTTTTAAATTCTCTCTATTGCCCTGGAGGTAACTGTTATATTAAACACACACACATACACACACACACACACAATCACACACATACACTTCCACACTGTCAAAGGACAAACAGTGATTCTTGGGGACAGTACGATTCAAACATATAAGGAGCAAAGGAAATATTTTCCTAACTACCTCATAATTTCTGAGGCCTCTCTCTCAAAGTCAGAATTTCACAGTTATGTTTCAAATTATTCTGCAAAACCATAATCATTATGTACACAATGACACATAGCCTTAGAGAAGGCATTGCTCCTTGTAAGAAAGAACAAGGTTTAAAAAGCCAAATGGTGTCAGTCTGGGGGAATGGAAGGCAGTAATTTTATCCTTTCAGTTGTACACTCCTTGAAAAAAAACGAAGGTATTGAAAACAATCCACAGGCCAGGCGTGGTGGCTCACGCCTGTGATCCTAGCACTCTCGGAGGCCAAGGCGGGAGGATGGCTTGAGCTCAGGAGTTCAAGACCAGCCTGAGTAAGAGGGAGACCCCGTCTCTACTAAAAGTAGAAAAATTAGCCGGGCATCGAGGTGCGCACCGGTAGTCCAGCAACTCGGGAGGCCGAGGCAGGAGGATCGCTTGAGCCCAGCAGATTGAGGCCGCAGTGAGCTATGATGATGCCACTGCACTCTACCCGGCTACCTGGGGCGACAGAGGGAGACTCTGTCTCAAAAAAAAAAAGAAAGGGAAAAAAAAAAGAATCTCACAAACTCTTCTTGAGTTGTACATGAGTAGGAAAAATGACATGATCAGCACACGCACACATGCCTGTGTGTTAACACTGGCCTGGACTCTGCTGCAAGGCCCCACAAATAGAGGGGCCCCATGTCTGCTTTACCAATCTGTGATCATCTCAGAATTCTTAATTTTTGATCAATGAGCCCCACTTTGCCCTGAAAATTATGTAGCCAGTCTTATTCTGTTGTACAATTGTTCATACACCAGTAAATATATCGGGAGAGAGGTCTTTCTCTTTGGTTAAGTCAGATGGGAATGTCTTTCTTAGGTGATTCTTTTGCCCTGTCCCGGGATTTAGAACTAGAGGGAGAAGGCCACACCCACAAGGCAAAAGCAGCACCAGCCTCTCTCCTCTTCTCCTTTCCCCCTCTGTTCTCCTGAACCCTGGGTGGTAAAATTACCTGCACCAAACCAAATTACATTTTATTAATACCTGATGGGCATAGGGCTACAGGAGTAGATGCCACAGTAATGTCCACAATCGTTCCTCCCATTCCTATGTGCACACCTTTGCAATGCCGCTTGCTCTCTGCCCCCATCAAGAGGTGGAGTCTATTTCCCCATCTCTTGAATGTGGGCGGGTCCTGTTTCTTCCTGTGACTAAGAAATGTAGTACAAGTGATGCTGGACTCATTTTGAGCTTAGGCCTGAAGAGACCCTGCAGCTTCTGTTTTTATCCTCTTGGAAGCCTGAAACCACCATGTTTCGGGCCTGGGCTAGCCTCCTGATGGAGGAGAAACCACGTGGAGAGAGGCGCTACGACAGCCGGTACCAGCGGTCAGGCATGCCAGTGAGGCTGTCAGAGACCACACGGCCCAGGCCCAGCAGCCAGGGAACTGGAGCCACGTGAGTGACCCCAAGCAAGACCAGCAGAGGAACTACCTGAGCCCGTCCCAAATGCTGCCGCACATCACTGTGAGACAATAAATTTGGTGTTAAGTAATTCAAGCCACTAGGTTTTGGAATGGTTCTTTTACACAATAATGCATAACCAATAAGAAACAGATAGTTCCTAATCGATGGGTACACATGGGCACAGAGAGATGCAAAGGTGACTGGAAATCAAGAAGGGGGAGGGGGGAAAAGGGGAGGGGTAAAATCCTGCCTATCAGGAACAAGGAACATTATTAGGGTGATGGGCACACTAATAGCCCTGACTCAAGCATTATAAAAGCTATCCATGTACCAAAAACATTTGTACCCCCTTAATATTTTGAAATTAAAAAAAGAGAAACAGATAGTTCCTACCAGGGTGTTTTGAATATTTCCATCCTATTTCTTTCCCTCACTTCTCAGGTTCTGGTTTTCCTTATCTCATAAGGAATTGCAAGGGACCCCCTACAATTCTGCATGGGATCCTCCAAGTCTGCAACTGGCAATATTGACTGAAGGTAGGAGTGCTGTCTTCCCATTAGCAAGAAATGTTTCCAATTTAACACCTTCATTCTTCCACTTACATAAGGTCAAAATTCTGAGTTAACAAACCAGAAAAAAACAAGGGGAAAAGTATAAAGAAATAAAGATTACTGACAGATAAAATCATCGAGACCATTTGCTACCTAGAATCCCCCAGGTTGAGACTGTGGTTGAATTTTCAAGGAAAATCTATAGGTAGTCTTTGTTCTCTCACCTCCACAAATGCTGCACATTAAAGAGGTTTCTAATTCAAAAGGAGGTTTCTAATCACGGCACTCATGCTCTCTAAACGTTCCATGTGCCCCCTGCTTTCCTAGGACTCTCATGCAAGTAGGAGGGGACTTTATGATGGACATGGGTGGAAGTGACATATGTCACCTGCAGGCTAAGAGACTGAAGAGCCAGTGTGTTCCTCCATCTCTCTCTCTTCACCACAGCAACCTCAGGGGCCACATGTTCTAGGGGCACCATCAGCACCAGTCTAGGTCCCTGCATGTGGAAACATTCCCTCCCCACTGACCCAGAGTAGATAGGCAGTGTCAGCAAGAAGTTAACCTGTGATGTGTTAAACCACCGAGATTTTTGAGTTTGTGTGCTACAGTTATGACTACTTGCCTTGACTAATTAATTTTCTTATGTTTTAACCTTCAGCAATCAGAATACAAGATCCAATGGCCTCATATAATGCCCATCACTTTGTAGCTCTTAGATTCATTCCTATACAAACTCAAAATGTAATCAGAAAGGTTTAATTTTAAGTCTCTGTGTATTTTATGGAAGGAGAAAGACAACCGTTCCTGTTGGAGTTTTAATTTGTAAAGCAATGGTTGCTTATAACTTACTATACTTACTATCAATTGTAACTGACTTAACTTTTAGCTGAAATTACAATTACATTAGTGAACATCGTCCACAGTTTCATCTATACAGATAGAGACATGAAGTTGCAAAATGCAATTTTAAATATACTATTGAGGAAAATGCTTCTAATATGCACCTGGCCTGACTATGGCAGAGTAAATTACACTCAGGGGAAATAAACAACCAAGACTCTCCACTGCTTAGCTTCAAAATTAGTCAAAACTAAGCTTAACATCTCTGAGATATCAAAACATTTAAGTAAATGATTAACTAATGTAGTCACTTTTCAAGAAGTAGATATCAATATTGGAATATAAAATATTTAAATAGTAAGTTAAGTAGTACATGTATTCTTACTTAAGTTTATAATTCTGTTTGTTCACATACAAATAACATTTTCAATTCATATGTTTAGTTTATTGCATTCTCATGACTGTTCCTTTCAACTTAGAAAAACTGTTCAAAGGTGTTATAAGTGCTAAAAGTATTTTCTCCATCATAAATGCCATAGAACCTGGACCAGAGCCTCTCAGTATAACCACCTGACAAAATCCAGAGTTCAGTCCCAATTATGAAATAATACATAGCTCTAGGGTGACACCCCCCAAGAAATTAAGCTCAAATGCAGATGAAGACAAAGGTAGTTTAATGCTGCAACCAGAATGACTGGTGGAGATCAGAAAACGGAAATTTATTTGGTAATGCTTGTTGGTAGACCCCTCCATTATGGGTCACTTGTATTTCTGCACATCTTGTGAACACAGGCACTGACAGCTTTTGTTGCATATTACCTTTTCAAAGATGTTTATATAGTGAAGATAGAGATTAGAGCACACAGGGGATAGAGATAGTGTCTTCCCTCACAGCAGACTGCAGGTTTGTTTGCTCACCAGTATAATAAAGATAATGTCTCCCTCCAGGGCAAAGATTTGGAAAGTTTTCTTGCAGTCCATGATAACAGATTGGGGTTTCCTAAGCTTAGTATTCCTCAGCTGTGATGTAAACCCACGGTGTGTGGAGTTTCCACCCGAGCCTTTCCACGGCATTCTGACACTTGGGGGACGAGAGGAACCAGCATGAAGACAGCGCACGCTGCTGCCTGTGCTGTGAGTTATAGATCCAGGGTCTCATGTCTTCGGACAGCATCCACGCAACTTTGGCAAACTGACTTCTTTAGTTTGCATCTTGGGGAAGAAATCTCTTACCGTTCACATTTCTCAACAGTGTTATCTCTTATTTCAACCTTCTGTGTAATAGACAAGTAAATTACTCCCACTTAAAGTAATTCACACCTAACCTTCACCCACCACATAACTGTGGCAAATATAGACTTCTCTGTCTCTGTTACTAGTTTATTCTATAGATCTGTGGCAGAGGAATGTAATCCAAATTAATCACTTTTCAACAAAGACTTATCAAATACCTACAGCACACAAGTTGGTGATATATAGATGGTAAAAATTATATAATATTGCAGTTCAAGAAATTTGCAAGCTCTTATTCCATGTATCTTCATGTGGAGAGAAGTACCGTATACCTAACCATTCAATACACCTAAGTTCCAGGCCTGACTGTGGCAATTAGAAGCTACTTTTTCTCTGTAGGGCTCATTTTCTTCCTTTTGGTCAATGATTCTCAACCTTTATATTATCTACCTCTTTTATTATTTCCTTCTATCAATTCCATATTTTCAGAGATTTATCAACCAGGCACTACTTGTTAAGTAAATCTTTTATGCTCTTTTGTATATATAGCATACTCAGGTAGGCCTCAGCCTGGACCTGCTGGGAGGATGATACACCTGGGAAACAGGCCTTTGATTCACCCATTCTCAATAAGCAGGAGGGAAAGTGCAGGTGTGGTGTCAATTACCTGCACCTGGTGGACAGAAAGTATGTTTCCAGAGTCTCTAGAACATTGAAAGACGGTAGGATGGTTTAAAAAGTTTCATGAGCTGCCAGAGGGAGCTTCTTGAAAATGTGCTGGGCTCCTCATCCTAATCAGGTATGGTAATCATCAGATTGTTCACTGGGTGCCTCTTCCAGGAATCAGAAGGACGGGAGGGTGACTCTCTTTCTGGGATTAATGCTGTGTACCTTTGATTAGTCTGTGGAATTTGCTTTATGCAGTGAAATTTGTGCATCCCACTTGGTAACATAACTGTGACCCTAGTGACAACTACACACTTTTGTATTTTGAAATAGCAATAATAGGCTAAGGACAAAACACCACCAACCAAACATCACTACCTTCAAGTGTCTTTAGGGACCAGTGGCTCTAGAACAGGACCAACTAGGCTGGAGCACCTCCAAAGTCCTCCACTTCTCTATAATAGTCTATTAGCTATGAAACTCCATGTACCTTCAAACGAATATTGTATCCTATATTTTTTATCATTATACATCAAAACTAGCTTTCTTGAGAGTATAAGTCTACCTTCAGCAAGGTGATGAAACTAGCAGATCTTAATGAATTTTAAATTGTGATTATGGCAGAGTATAAAACAAGCTTTTTATATATAATCACATAGAAGTCTCAAATTTTTAAGAAATTGATGATTCTTGTACTATTGATTTATAGATCCCAAAGAGGAATATAAAACAGTTATGTCAAAATTCAATGAAAAATATTTACAGTATATAAATCCTGTATTCTGGTATCTAGAATGAATATTGAAAGAAATGATCAGTATTTATGACAGACATCAAGCTTACATATTAACAAAATGTACATAGTTTATTTTGCATTGTGTTAATATATTCCTTATTTTAAAAATTCTTTCCTGTTTTTAAAAATATTGGGATCTTGGAGGGATTCAATAATAGAACTTCTTCCTGCCCAACTTCTGACCAAATTGAAAAATAAAATAAAGACTTGTAGATTAAAGTCAAAATATCACCTCAATATGGATACAGCCCAAAATTGAGGACATAGCTCAGCATGAGGGCTGAGTAAATATTCTAACTGGACTCCAGAATTAGGAAGACATACCCCTATAACCATGGGTCAAACTGTACTGGGGCAAGTCTCCTCCAGGGAGGTACAGCTGCCTGTGGTGGAGCAGAACACAGTGAATGCCTGCTCTCTGCATCCAGCAATCTCCAAAGTGGAAGGAAGGTGGAGCCCAGGTGAGGTGCCAAAGACAATCACTGACTTTGATGACTATTTGGTTTACGCAGAAGTTAGATGGATCTTAGAGAATGACTGTGGGTTATTGTAAACATAATCAGGATGTAACTCCAATTATAGCTGTTTTTCCATTTGAAGTGTCTTTACTGGAATCAATCACCACAGTCCTTAGTAACTGTTATGCTGCTATTGATCTGGAAAGTACTTTTTTCCCCTCTATAACAATCCCCAAGAAACAACGAAAGCAGTTTGCTTTTATCTAGCAGGATCAATAGTACACATTCACGATCTTTCCTAGGGTCAAATCAATTTTCTTGCTCTCTGCTACAAGATTGGGAGAGGTTTTTGAGTGTCTTAACGTCTTACAGAACATCGCACTAGTCCACTATATTGATGACATCATGCTCACTCATCCTGATGAACAGGAAGAAGCAAGTTCCTTAGATGCCTTAGTAAGATGCAGGTGAGCTAGTGGTAGAGGGCAACCTCACTGCAGGGACCAAGCAATATATCATTCAGCATCCAGTCAGGAAAACAGCAGTAATTCCGTGTACTCAACAACTAAAATTTTATACAGTTGACCCTTGAACAACACAGGGGAGAAGGTCGTTGACCCCCTGAGCAGTCAAAAACCTATGTATAACTTTTGATTCCCCCAAAGTCAACTACTATAGCCTACTGTTGTCTAGAAGCCTTACTGATAACATAAACAGTCGATTAACACATATTTTGTACGTTATATGTGTCATATACAGTATTTTTACAATAAAGAAAGCTAATGAAAAGAAAATGTTATTAAGAAAATCATAAGGAAAAGAAAGTATATTTACTATTCACTAAGTGGGCATGGATCATCATAAAGGTCTTCATCCTCGTGGTGTTCACGTTGAGTAGGCTGAGGAGGAAGAGGAAGAGGAGGGGTTGGTCTTGCTGTCTCAGGAGTGGCAGAGATGGAAGAAAATCCACGTATTAGTGGACCCATGCAGTTCAAAGCCGTGTTGTTCAAGCATCAACTGTATAAGGAACTGGTTAAACAGATGCTGAAGAACTGAAAAACTAGAATGGGACAGAGTTAACACAGAGACAGAAGCTTCAGGAAGCAATTCCCACCCCTAGCGAAGAAGTTGAGGTTATAAGAACCTAGGACTTGGAGGACAAGACCTAAGACAGACTTCCTGAGGAGGGCGTGTACACAGCAGGTGCCAACACTGCAGGAGCTTAGAGGAGCATCTGAGGGTAAAATTTGGGTCTCAGACTTGTAAGGAGGGCCACTTCTCAGTGGTTGCTAAAAGCTCTGAGAGAGTATGATGAAACTTGCTCCAGGAGTGCTAAAAAAAAGTTGGAGACTGGAACCAACTGCCACTGCCAGGTGGAGCTGGAACCAACTGCCACTGCCAGGTGAAGCTTTGTTGCTGTGGTGACTGACACACAGATACCAACAGCAAGCAAAGGAAAAACAGCAAGTTCCTTCTCCCTGCCCCTGGCCTGCTGGTCTCTCTCTAGTTCCCCCTATTGGCAGAATTTATCATACACCTAGCAAAGGAAAAATCACATTGCAGAGTTCCAATTCCAGCACCACAGAGTACAGGAGGATGTGTTTGTAAAGGAGATGTATTTGCTTAACAATCGGCACATTTATTACAGAAAAAAGTCCTAACTCCTTAGCAAGACTGTTCACAAGTAAGCCCCTATCTATAGCCCTAATCTACCTGTCTAGCCATTATAACCCCCATTTTGGCTAGTTGTCATGCTAATGTCTAAATACTTTCTCTAACACTAATGGGTTATTTGTCATTTCATAAAACTGATTTTAAAAAACTCATATTTTGATGCCTTTGCTCAATTAGTCATCGTGTGTGAAAATGCTCCCTCTTCATCCAATAGATTGCCCTGATTATCTTAGAAACAATAATTTATACTTACTGAGCACACTGTGCTGCACACTGTTTTAGGCTTTTTGCATACTTGTTTATTTAATCCTCACAACTACTCTGTGAGTCTTATCCTATATATTTCCATATTTTACAAATAAAAATGGTTATATAACTTGCCCAAAGTTACATAGCTAATAAAAGGTAGAACCAGTCCTTCAAAGCCTGTGTCTTAACCAACTTAAAATACTGCTTTATAAGATCCAAATCAAAGGTCACCTTATCTGAGAGGACTTCCTAGACTACCCCAGGCCAAAATATTTGCTTCCTCTCTAGTGCTAACATATTTTTACCATGGCAAAGCTTTTCAGTGTTTGTAATCTTTTCACTGATATTTATATCTCTGTTATCTCTTATAAATAGTCTGGTGCACAGCTGTCCAATAGAATTTCCTGCAGTGAAGGAAAAGTGCTGTATCTGTGCTATCCAATATGGTAGCCACTAGCCACATATGGCTATTGAGAAGTTGAAATATAGTGTTACTGAATTTATTTTATTTTAATTAAACATTTAAATTTAAGTTTAAATAACCACATGGGGCTAGTGGCTACCGTATTTTATAGCAAAGATTTAGTTCCTCAAAAAAAGTTCATAGACTTAATCATCCATTAAAAACTTTATTAGGTAAAGAGAAAACACTTGTATAGCTTCATTTTTGTTTTTATGAACCATATAGGGAGCACAGTGGTTTATTAATGAACATGTATATGAATTCAACAAAATATATACTATCAATATGTATCCCATACTTTATCTTGCAGAATATGTACCCACTTTCCACCTTAAGCAATTTTTTGCTGTAAAAAATTGTAAAGGATTTTAATAATTTTGCTTGTGTGAATATTTAATTTATAGTTGTCTATCCCCATTCTGCAATTGTTTTCATTTTTTTCCCTGCATTGTTAAATCCCAAGTGACTAGATCATTGCCTGGCAAACAGTAGGGACTCAATACATTTTTGTTGGATTAATGAAGGCATTAGGCATACTAGGGCATCTTGGTGAACTGTGAAAAGCTAGCCTACAAATTGTTTTCAAATATTACGTAATTTTTATGAACGCTTAATGTAATCATTAAGGAAATAGCTATGTTAAATTTTGTATACAAATACACATTTCCATTTAAAGATTTTTTTTCCCCCGTCTCTTCCAATTCCCAAACAAAAACTGTCCCTGTCCTTTGGAGCCTTCTCACATCGCTCCCCTGAAAATACTCGATTGAAAACAGGCCTTTGCTGGGCAGAAACCACAGTATTTAAAACACAAAACTTATGAACAAGGAAACAGAAGAAAACAATAAGAACCCTAAATTGGCTAAGAATGAAGCCAACAAAACCGAGACTGAACGCGCCACCCAAGGTTTAAGCTCTGCAGACCGCGCTCACGCCCTCGGGGACGGGGCTTCCCGCGCCTCCCCCAGAGCGCCGCGCCCCAAACCGAAGTAACGCGGCGGCCCAGGGCGCCTGCGCGAACGCTGCGGTCCCGCCCCGCCCGCGCGAGGCCCCGCCCAACCCGCGCTAAGGCCCCGCCCCGCTGCTGCTGTTGCCATAGAAACCCAGAAAGCGCCATGGCTGCCGCCGGCCGGGGAAGAGAGTGTTTGCCACTGCCGGCGGCAGCCCTAGCCAAGTCACCGTCACTTTCGCCACAGCCAGCGGCTCCCACCCGAGGGAAGCCTAAGAAGTGTCTGGTCTATCCGCATCCCCCGAAGAGCTCCCGCCTGTCTCGCTCCGTTCTACGCTGGCTCCAGGGTCTGGATCTCAGCTTCTTCCCCAGGAACATCAGCAGGTGCCGGAGCCGGCCCAGGCCCGCAAGGAGGCCGCACCGGGCCTCAGCGGCCTGGGGATCCACCTCCTTTCTGCCCCTGTCCTGGCTTAGGTGTCTGATCAAGACCCTCCACCCACTCACCGCACACGCGTACACATAAAAACACCTCTTAGGGAGCGAGGTTTTGAAAAAATACTATGAAGCATTTTATTCATTTATTTACTCAATTAATCGATCATTAAATTGTAAACATAAGCTAATATAGAATGCTTTGGTGACTGCAAAAATATTAAAATAGGCAAGGCTTTTTTTCTTCTGGGACATTGGGCATTAAAACTAGTGAGGGTCAATTTACTCTCCGTTAGGGATGGCATCTAGTTTGAGGGTTATCAGGGATTTTAAATAGTTGCCTTAACTGTAGCCACCCTGAAGGTAATTGGCAGTTAATATTGCTCTGGGAATGCCAACTGAATTCTATAAAAATTAAGGCAATGAATCTTTTGCAGGAAAAATTCTGGTTTAGGGTAATCTCTCCTTTACCAAGAACACCAAGCCCCGCAGTGAATTCCTGAAACCACTGAACCCAATTGCCATCAGTTAGAACACATTTCTGTTCATGTCTTTCACCCACAAATTTAATGCCTTTTCCATCTTAACCAAGCACCTATCACGCACTGCGGCTGTAACTCTTGCTGTTTAAGGTGCAACGAAAAAACTAGCACGGATTTCTTTTTTCTTCTTCATAATTTCAGAGATAGAAGATTCGTTCTAATCATAGATTTTTAGCAACCTCAGCATAATATTTTTCCCCCTTTCCTTATTAAGTTGAGAACTTTCACCTTTGCACTTAAAGAAAGCACTTTACAACTTATCTTTGGCATATCAGAATTGCCACCATCACTAGTCTTCTGCTTTGGGGCCATTTATGAATTAAAATAAGGGTTCCTTGAACATAAGCACTGAGATACCATGACAGTGGATCTGATAACGAAAAAGGCTACTAAGTGACTAATGGGCAGGGAGTATCTACAGGGAAATAGCTGGACAAAGGGAGGATTCACTTTCTGGGGAGGACAGAGTAGGCAGGGGAGGTTTCCTCACACTATTCAGAATGACACACAATTAAAAAATTATGAATTATTTCTTGAATTTTCTATTTAATATTTTCAGACTGGTTGACTGAAGGTAACTGAAACTGCAGAAAGCGAAACTGTGGATAAGCAGCAACTACTGTACTAATTTTAGTATTCGTATTTGGTATTCCTTACAAAGAGGCGTCTAAAATTTTAATGTGCATATGACTTATCTGGGGATCTTGTTAAAATGCAGATTCAATAAGATTAATAGTTTGAGTTCAGAAAAAGAACACCCAAGCCTTTGATATGTATATGATTTTAGCAAAATGCTATTCCATAGTAGGTCATCCTCAGAGCAATGATCCAACAAAACCGACAATACTAGGTAATTTGTCAGTATGGAATATTAGGTTGGTGTTAATTAATTATAAAATAATACAAACTGCATAATTAACTACACTTTATATCATTTCCTTATTGTTACGGATCAGGGATTTTTCAAATGGCTTCCTGATTGCAGAAATATTCAGTATATATTACCCCTGGGAACTTAAATTATCATCCTTTGAAAATGGAACTTCTTTAAAAGTCAAATTGGATAACTGGGCACAGTTGGAGAAGGTAAATTAGCAATCATTTACACTTTTTAACTGTTAAAAAGTTTGTTTCAAAAGGTGCACTCCTAATTTCTTGGATCTCTGCATGTGTGCTAGGATCAAATGCTGCTGAGTTGGCAGCTTGTTCCATGTATCACAAAGTTTAGTAAATTCCAATTATTTATGTCATGAGTCATCTATGAAACTGAGCATATTCATTTTAATTAGCATGGGAGTTAATGATTTGTTTTCTTGCTGAATATTATCTTTTAATAATTAATGTGTTAAAAAAGAAAATTAGTTGAGAGATAAAAGGGAGATTAAAGCAAATTCATAGTAATTGGAGATTTTTATAGAACTTCTTATGATGAAAATATTTTCTTTCTACTATTAAAGTTCCTGGCAAGAAAAAAATTTAAATTACCTAAAGAACTAATCCATGGAACAATTCATTGTAAAGCTGGAGTACCTGAAATACTGATACAAGAGGTGTATACTTTATTAACACATCGAGAGTAAGTTATTTAAAATTCCCTAGTACAATTTAATGTGAAACTTTCAATAATATAAACCTCATTACTAAAATATGGCTTGTCAACAGTATTTTATTTCTTATTTCCAGAATTAAAAGTATCCAGGATGACATCGTGAATTTCACAGACTATAGTTACCAGATGCGTTTACCACTGGTTCCCAGATCTACAGCTTCAAAGTCTATTAAAGATAACATTAGGTTGACAGAATTACTAAGCAATCCCAACACGCTCAACAATGAACTTAAAGTAGAGTTCCTCTTCCTTTTACATATGTTGCAAAGAAAATTAAGCAGAAAATTGAATCCAAGTAAGTTTTCCTTGGAAAGAGTCAGCTGAGTTCTTCCAAGCTCTATGAGGCTGTTCCTGGGCACATATGAAAGAAAAGCCTGCACTGGTCCATTTCTGCTTTCTTCTGTCACTGGTTTAAAAGGAAAAAAGCTTCCCTAATGCTAGCGCTGGAGTGATCTATTATGATTGGAGTGGTTCATGTTATAATTCATTCTTTTTGATGAAGGCATAGGTTAACAGTGTATAGACTCTTTTTTTTTAAGAAAAATGTTTATGAATCTATTCATATAAAATATTTGTGGGAAATAAGAAGGTCACATATCAACTCAAGTAACTAAAGGGTTTAAAAGTTAATCAGGATATAAGTTTCTTTGGAAAAGCCTGGATTGCCACGGTTCACTGTAAATGCTGTCTAGAGTATGGCCAGTGTCACCCTTTCCATGGGAGCCTTGTTGGTATGTAGACGGTAGGGCAGATTGGGGCAACCCCCAGCAACTGTCCGGAGGTATCACTAAAATCATTCTCTGAGTATGCAAAGCATTTGCCGTCAGACTCCCAGGCAGGTGGCAGAGTAAGTGAACTTCTTCTTTCTTTGCCCTTATTCAGGACACCACTCATGTGTTGAAGCCCTATCTCATTTGATTCCAGACACTTAGAAAACCCATCACTTCTGCGGCACCCAAACCATTCTGGAAAGGAGGCAGATAGAGGTCGTTAGGATTTCTCTCCCCTTTGAACTCCATTTTCTGAAGAAAAGAACCATTTTCTCTCTGGTCTCTGGAAGGAGAAGAAAGCACCAACTTTAACAACCCCCTAAAATTGTGAGATAGATATTTTGGGTTTTGTTTTTCCTTACTCGGTCCATTCTCCCATCTCGCATATTTCTTGTTTCTCTTCCTTAACTTTTCTCATCTCTAGCTCATGAATTTGTGCATAAAGAAAGAATTCAGGTTAATACTTTCCTTGAATTTTATATTCAAATTTTTATATGTTTTTAAACATTAAAATTTTGCTGTCAAATTTATCACACATGCAAGTATATAAACATGTGTATAATTTAAAGAAAAGTAATAATGAGAAAACACTTATATATCCTCACGCAGTTTAAGAAATGGAACATTGTCAACACCTTTACCTTCCCTTGCGTGTCCTTCTCTGCATTCTCCACACCGCCCCCCAAGGATAACTACTGTCTTGCTTCTTTTGTTTATAATTTCCTAGATTAAAAAATATTTTTATGTATGCATACTATTTATATGTTATTCATTTTATTTATACACATTTTAAAACTTTAATTTAGCTTATTTCATCAAACTTTGCAGTAGGCAGAATGGGCCCCTATGTTATCCATGCCCCGATCCCTGAAACCCGTGAATGTGTATGTTACATGGCGTAAGAGTCTTTGCAGATGTAATTAAAGTTATGAACCTTAAGATAGAGAGTATATGCTGGATTATTCAGGTGGACCCAATCTAATCACATGAGCCCTTAAAAGTAGAGATCTTTCTCCAACTGGAATCAGAGAGGTGGAGCTGAAACATAAGAGAGATCTGAAGTGTGCTAGGATCTCAACCTGCCACTGCTGCAGGGGGCCACAGGCAAAACATGAGAAGATATGTAGCACAGCTTCCGGGAGCAAAGAACAAGCCTGAGCTGACAGCCAGCAGAGAAAACAGGGACCTCAGTCCTACAAACATGAAGAAATGCGTTCTGCCAATAACCTGAGTGAGCGTGGAAGATGGCTCATCCCCAGAGCTTCCAGAAAGGAATGCAGCCCAACTAAATAGAGAACCCAGACTTCTGTACTGTGAGATAAAAATGGCTATTGTTTTAAGTCATGAAATTTGTGGTAATTTGTTATGGCAGAAACGAAAAACGAGTACAAGCTTCATTGTTAATGCTGTTTCCATCACGAGGTTATAAATATATTCCCCTATATTTATTTAAATTGATTGAAGTGAAACCTTTCACTTTTTAAGATCTTAATTAATCTGAAATTCATATGAAGAACCAATTGTCTTAGCTCCATTTTTTGAGTAGTCTGTTCCTTTCCCTCTGATTTGTAACGCCCGCTCATGCTTCAAGTTTCTGTTGTACGCAGTCTCTATTGAACTCTCTACTGAACTTTGTCTACATGTGTGGCACTTTAACACTCATATTGTCTGAATTACTACTGCTTTATAATTAAGTGTTGAAACTGCATAAAGTCGTGAAATTTGTTCTATGAAGTGTCCTGTTGCATGGATCTTTGCTATTTCATTTACCGAAACTTTTTTGTTATGAGTTTACTAATACTGCCTATTGTCATATTTGCATTTATATCTATCATATTATTTTGAGGTTTTTATTTGTTCTTTTTTTCTATTTCTTGCTTTTGTCTCACATATCTTCTTTTGGACTGAATTTTTTTTCCAAATAATTTTTTCCCACTACTCATTTGGAAAATTTTAAATTTCTACTCTTTAGTGCTAATCTAGAAATTTTAACATGCATATTTATCTTACTCTAAAATTAGTATCTTTACTCTCTTCCTCAGAAAATTACAAGGACCTTAGGACACTATGACTCTAATCACTCCCTGCCACCCCCACACCTCACTTAAGTTCTTTCATTGTCCAGCATTTTAGTTAAAGTCTGTCAAGTTACTTTTTAACACCACAAATCACACATCATTATTTTTATTCATCTATTTAAAAGTCCATTTTTATACAAAGCTAACCTGTATCTGTTGTCTGCTTTGAACACACTTTCTCTTTAGTCTCAGATTACTACAACCCTTCTACTTCTTGAATAATACTTTATCTCCAATCTAGAGTCTTGCGACTACTGATTTTAAAGGTTTCTTATTTGTTGCCAAAGTAATTAATGGTGATAATTACAGTTCTGAGACTGTTACTGACCAGAGTTGTATTTAGCATTAACGGAGCATGACTGATGAGTAGAAATTTCCTTAGATACTTCTTCAGGCCTCAGTGAAGGATGAGCCGCAGAGGAGGAAGTGATCTTTAGAAGCACAAGGAAATTGCCCAAGTGCTGTAGTTTATAGGATTAGTTAAAAAAGAAATATGGAAAACATGGAAGTAATTTTAAGTCACAATTTTTATAGTATAAAAATGTTTGCAGAATGAAATGGGTGCTATATGATTTTATTTATATGAAATATAAAAATAGGTAAAACCAACCTGTAATGAAAGAAGTCAGGATAGCCTTTGCCTTTTAGGATACTGTCTGGAAGAGATGAGTGGGGGTTTTAGGGTACTGGTAATATATCATTTTTGATCTGGGTGATGGTACTCCAGGTGCATTCACTCCAATAATTCACTGGAGTGAATTAAATTTATGATTTGTTCATCTTTTTGTCCATATGTTATCACTGAATAAAAACTTATTAAAGACTTATAGGAACATCTAGACATTGCCTTTAAAGTAACTATTTTGTGCATCAAAGATATTGTGAGCAATGTGGGGAGGGGTTTATTAACCTATGTATTCATACCACTCTTAGGAACATGATTTTAAAACAGATACTTAAATAATTTGCTTAATTTTTAAATTATGATATCTTATTTTGACAATGGCCATTTGACTTTTTTTGAGAAATAACTTTTGTGTTTATATTTTATAGAATGGTTTGACGTCAAACCAACAGTGGGAGAAATTGCTCTCAATCATCTTCCAGCCCAATCCTCTGGGCGCAGGTTTAATTCAAAGGTTTCAAGGGAAAAAGTTGCCCCTGTTTTACGTAAGTTCTTGTTTTAACTTTTGGCCTGTTAAAGTAGATTTTTGTTTGTTTGTTTTCCTTTGTTCAATTAAAGTTTTACAAATAGTTAAAATGTTGGTCTAGGATGACATTCAGTCTTAAATCGCATATTAAATTGGCATGCGGCTGGGCTAGGCTTTATTTTGTTTGTTTCACATGCTCACTTTTTATTTTGAAATAATTTTAAACTAATATAGAAGTTGCAAAAGTAGTGCAGAATTCTCGTGCATTGTCACCCAGCTTTCTACAATGACAGCATATTACATAAAAATAGTTATGTACCATTATCATTGTGTGTAAGTATCAAAACTAGAAAGTTGATATTGATACAATACCATTTATTAAGCTATAGACTTTATTCTGATCCACCAGTTTTTACATGCAGTCTTTTTTTTTGGTATGTAATTCTATAAAATTTTATCACATGTGTGGGTTTGTATAACCACCACTACAATCAGCATTCAGAATTGTTCCATCACCCTAAAGAAATTCCCTGTACACACCCTCCCCACCCAAAACCCCTGGAAACCACTGGCTTTTTCTTCACCACTATAATTTTTGCATTTTGAGAATGTTATATAAATGGAATCATACCTGATGTAAAATTTGAGATTGACTTTTTTCACTTAACACAATGCCCTTCAGATTCACTCAAGTTGTTGCATGTTATGAATAGTCCATTCCTTTCTATTGAGGAACAGTATTGCATTGTATGAATGTGTACCACCACAGTATATGTATTTTTAAAAATTTTTTTCTCTATATTTGTTTGTTTGTTTGTTTGTTTGGCTTCTGACCATGACAAAAACCAAGTTACAGATAAAAGATAGCAGTTTTAGTTGGTAAGAACTGGGCACTGGTTAGCACGAATATATTGAAACTGTATAAAGCAGTAAGTTTAAAAGTACTTTAGGAAATCTGGGATCTTCAATCAAGGCTGGAACAATACTTTAAAATGTAAGTTTAAAAACAAAAGCCAAAAGAGAAGCCAAGTCATGATTAAAAGGTCTGTCTTAAAACATTAAATTTTCTCTGAATTTTTGTCCTAACGTCTGGGCTGTGCTTTTTGATAGGCAGAGGGGACATGTGGTCTGCTAAGTCACTGTCCCCCCTGACTCCCAACCTGCTATTAGATCCATTTGCATTCTGATTTATCTTTCAATAGGTGAGTCTAAAACAAGTGAAGCTCTTTAGCAGAGCTCAAAACTCAATTCTTCAGTAGTTGGAGGATGAGTCAGTCCTAAGATATACATAGGTACTTGCATACCTAGACTTGCCAATCAATTGTATTACAAGAAGTCACTTGTTTAAACCCTGTTAATTCAGAAAGCATGTATACCATAGCAAGCTACAGCCCATGGGCCAAATTTAGCCTGTTGCCTGCTTTTGTATAGGCCACAAGTTAAAAATGGTTTTTACATTTTTAATGGTTGAAAAAAATGTATCAAAAGAAAAATAGTATATCTTGATACATACAAATGATATTAAATTCAAATTTCCATGTTCATGAATAACATGGAATATAGCCACACCTGTTTATTTTATGCCTTGTCTATGTCTGCTTTTTCCCTACAACAGCAGGGTTGGATAGTTGCCAAAGAGACTGTATCGCCCACAAAGTAGAGTTGCTGGATTTAGTAAATAAAAAGAGAGGGCAATACAGCAAAGAATTTTGAGGACATATTTAGGACACACTTCTACTAAAAATTATTTGTTATTTATCTGGAATTCAAATTTAACTTGGGGTCCCATAATTTATCTGGCAACCCTACCACAAAGCCCTTTACAGAAAATGTGGATCTTCGCTACAGGCATGTTTCCTAAAGTGTTAAGAGGGATTTCACTAGGGGTAAAAGTTCCTTGTTTATATAAAATCTGGGAGATCAATGTCAACAGATTCCTTTTTTGAAAACTTATGGCCTCTTAGAACCTTTAAAATGCTAATACACATTGTAAATATTAAAGAGGAAACATACACAATAAAGTGCTTTCCAAATTCTCTTTGATCACACACCACTATTTAGTTTTGCTTTTGCTTTAATGGCCTTATAGAACTTAGTGTTCCTCAGAGCACACTTTTTAATATTCAGACATCAGGCCAGCCTATCAAAACCCCTTCAACTCATCATATACCCAGGGAATAGTAGTTAGCATGATGGAATCCAACAGAAGTGAGTAACAATGTTTCAACGGAAAAAAAATGTATCCATAGTTTCACCTTCAGATTGTGGGAATACAACCTCCTTCAACCTGCCTTAGCCTTCTTCTGTTGGTGATATTTGCAGTAAAAGTTCCAGCAGGGTGGGCGCTGAAGCCAGGGCCGTAGGGTGAGCATGGGAGCGGGGGTCGCGATGGGAGTAGAGACATGGCAAGGAGGCCTCAGGGAGGTTCTTTATTCTTTCTTTCGTTTTCTTTTTTTTAACTTGCTTGCCTCTCTCCCCTTGTGGCTAACTGAATCTGCCAGGGGATGAGAAAGGGCATTACCACCTGCTTTGGGACTTGCAATGAAAAGAAAGGGAGGAGGGAGTAGCAATGAGGCACAGCACTGCTTCTTTCCTGTGTAAGAAACAGATGCAAATAGGCCATACGTAAACAAAGATGCCTACTGACACTTGAATTGCTAGCGAGTATTTCTCATTTCTGTTGTCTTTTTGGAAAATTTTCAGGGCTCACATATGAGTTTTTAGAGAAAGTGTATGTTATCATTCCCTCAGATCAGGATTCCAACTAAAATGGATTATTGCTTTTATAATTTTAATAGTGTATAAACTGCTATAAATAACTCCTCCCATTTCATTCTGTCAATGCTCTTTTTTTATGATTCTCTTTCACTCTAGTGGTCTCTACCTTGCCTTGGAAAAGGAGGTGGGTTTATGGAAGCCTTCCCTGGACAGGGCAGAGCACAATGGGAAGGTGAAAAAAAAAAAAATATGTATATATATATACTTATATACACATTTTTTTTTCTCCTCTCAATCCTGTTCCAGATATGTACTTGTTCTCTTAGTCTGGGTACACAGGAATTTAATGAATGCTGTGGATTTGGCATTGGCAATTACACGGATGAGAACTATCTCAAGGGTTAATCATTTCTTCTTTGTTAAAGGTAGTCCATTTCAGTTGTTTCTGATAAAAGGGTAGCGTGAGTAGTTCAGGTCAGCTACCAGAATTTGAAAGTTACTAGAAGGAGAGGCAAGAACACTATAGTGTAGGAACTTAACTCTATTTTCCAATCTAAGATTGCACGTAATAGCACTGAAATCACAGGCTGTTCATCTGAAAATCTTCTAATTATCAAACAGGGTGGCCAAAATTAATTGTCAGGTAGGTTATCTTTGCTTTTTCCTTTTTTTAAACACTTAAGTTCCTCTACTTGTTTACCAAAATCTAGTGTCTAGCAAAATTATGGGCTAATGGTATAGAGATTTCTTAGTTGCTACTGGCCCCTCACATTAGAACTGAGTGACCTAAAGAGTCTGGGTGGCCAGCTTGGATGCCTCAGCGTAATCAGAGTTCCATAAACTGAATTATGAATCATGGACATTTGTTGAATCTAAGTCCAAAATTGTGCCACTGTTGCCTCAGCTGCTTTCTGAAGCAATATCTAAAAATAGTTGGGTCATATTCAGTATCAGATGCACCAAAATAAGTCCTGGATATTTTTAGGCACTGCTGATGACTTCTGGAGATGGGTGACATTCAGATGCTTTTTTTCATCTATGACTACTATAATGCAAGATTTACATATTCTTGTTTACCATTTAGGTTAACCTGGGCTCAGCCTGCAGCCAATCATTCTGCATATATTTGATATATTAGAAACACTGATGGTTGTGTAAATATTTAATAACTATGAATTGGTTTTAATTTTGTTTATTTAAATATTCCATAAAATACAGGTAATGGTGGCAATCCACATAGAGAAATTTATGTGAAGCAAGCTGGAAAACTTTCCTGTGATTCTGTTTTGAAACCTACCAAAAACATGGGAAATAAACCTTGAAAAGCACTTGTCAAATGGCTTTAAAGAAGTGATACCACCATCTCTTGCCATATTAAAGGGATATTGTCACTTAGTCTTGGATGTATTTCAATGATAAATAAATTGAAGTGGTGTCTTATCCATAATTGAGCTAAAGAACATTTCTCTTCAATTCAATTCAATGACCATTTATTAAACATCTGTGCCAGGGACTGTGGAAAATATAAAATCAAATAAATGAGTACAGAATGAGCAAAAATAACTTTAAAGGTACAGTTAAACATAATTCACCATGATGAGTAACAGTTCTTTCTCATAAATTTTATAGGAATGGTGAATCTACTTAGTAATATGTTTTCCTCATTAAAGATACTTTTCCTGCTATTATGTATTTATATATCATATTCATTAATAAAAATTCATTTTGAATTATTATACATTGGCCCATAGAAAATCTTGCTCATCTCCATCACCCTTAATTTAAACCATTTAAACAAACAGGTGCCCTTCCTATTGATAACGAGTTGTGGGGAAGGAAAATTGTGCTTTTCTTAGGATTTGGCTCTGGTGGTTAGCAATCCATTTAGTTCAATTTAAAAATTCCTACTGGATGGTGCTATGTTCCATATTTTTGTCGAAGGGAAACAAAAGCAGATTGATATCCTGAAAAACTAATTATCTTTCATATATTCTTGGTAATTTTATATTCATATGTGGAAAATTTACTTCAACTGGGAATTACACACGTTTTAATGCTAGCTCATTAAGTCTCATTTACTTCCAAGATGAATATTACTAATGGTGAATCCCACAATATGAATGTCAATTTCCAGCCAAATGTATCAGTTTTTCTGCATTTTTGAAGTTCAGACAGTTTTATTATAATTTCTACCTTCAGAGACTTTCTTGCTACATTTTACATTTTTGGATAGATAATACTTAGGAAGAAAACTTAAAAAGAGCCCTGAAGATATAGGTAACTCTTAGGAATGTGTTCAGAATCCAGTTTTATCTGAGGTACGAGATCTAGTTCAAATGCATATCTTAACCAGCCTTAAGTAATTTACCTGTTGTCTTGCATTCTAATGGGATAATCTAAAGTATAAAATTATGAGAATAATTTTTTAACCCATAAAATATAGTTCCTTAGGAAAGGGCTTTAGAGGTTTATATGAAATAGTCTGTAGGCTGCATTACATAGTGAATAAGTAAATGATGGAAGTAAGTATAGTCACTGTGGGTATCCTCAAGAGCTCCTTAAGGATGAGCTATGTCAACAGAAGCTAACACTACAGGCATATTTTACGAAGACCATTTACTTCAAAGGGGATCTTGGACAGAAGGAAGCAATGAACTTTTCTAGGAGCTATATAGCAGCCACTATAGGAATAGAACCTTTTCAATCAATGGGCAGAATGTTTATCACAGGTATAGAAGCCACTGCGACATGCTGTTTATATTAATTAATATGTGCTTTTCCCCTTTTATACTAATTTTGGGGTATATTGTCAGTGTTTCTTACAAGTGGAGAATCAGCCTCTGGAACAATCCAATGAAGTGATTTTCCTAGTTTTCTGGGTAGGGTAACAACTCAGTTGGATAACTTAGCCCTTTATACCTCTAATGCTTCTGTCCCAGCATTTATGGAGAAACAGTGATCTCTCAATGGTGTTTTCAGGGATGAGACTACTGCTCATCGTAGCAGTTCACTATGTCATATCAGGCTTTAATTGCAGTATTTATTAAAATTTAGGGGACCTGAATACATACATAAATATAAATCTAGATAAGGACTTGTCACATTAAATAGCACAGGTGTATAAATTCAGCATGAAAGTACATATTTCAATTATTTAGGTACAAATGTCTCAAAGATTTGGTACAATAAGCATTTATTAACAGTTGATTACAAAGATGTCTTCTATGTTATTGATACATGAAATATGAAACACTAAATTTTACAAATAATTTGTGAGGCTTTTACTATATTCAGAATACTTTCTGATTTACAACCAAAAAATGTAAATTTTCTTGTTATAAGGACAATGAAATACGGCCATTGCTCTAATGCAACCATGTTGCTGCTGAACACGTTTGGACAATTTCATGGAAATATATATATTTCATTTATCTTGATTGACATAAAAATCATATATTTTCATAAGATGTAACTCATTTTGATGTAATTTTGTTAACCACCTGGTAACTGGTAACTTTTAGGCAAAATATTTTTCCAATGCTTTAAAAATCATTGTCTTAAGGAGATTCTTCCTTCATAAAGGCATACTTAAACCTGCAAAATAATTTGTCCACATTATTGGTAATATGAACATATTCAAATAATAAAATAAATTCATATTATTTGTTTGGATTTTCATGCATATGAAATCTAACAATAAAAATATTTTTGTAAATTAAATTTTTTGTTTTTCATATTAAAGCACAATATATACATATTGACATAGTGAAATGGCATATTTATCATTCTATGAAGAATTAATAGTTATATAATTAATATTAAGGTATAGAACATTGTAGAAGCCAAGTAATAATAGAATGATGGTTGAATCAATCCAGTTTAGACCCATTTAGATTTTAGACAGAAATTGGGTTACTCTTTGGTTGTATTCATGTGTTGAAAGTTGTATGATATTTTTCTTCATATTTCATATATAATGTTATTTTCCTGCATTCATTGAAAATACAGAAGGTAATCATTGTTTACACATGCATAACTTAATGATATCCTTTGAGGTATTTAAAGCACAAAAAAGTTAGTCTTATTACTCTATTTTAAAACAAAATTTGAAGAAGGACTGAGATCTAGCCTGCACCTTGCAGGAAGGGGATTTCAGCGCATCCGTCCAGTTAACGATTCTCCTCGCCTGGGAAACAGCTGAGTTACAGACATCGCTAAGAGTCAAAACAAATACTTCTCAGGAACTCTTTCTCTTACCCATTCTATCTTGGAGTTACATATATTATTTTCTATAATATTTATTAATTTTTTACAAAATGGAACTTAAGCCTGTAATGTCTTTTTGAGAAGTTAGAAGTGGTCCATGGGATAGACATGATACATCGATACATAATATATTGTTTCCAGTTTTAAGAAGATTGTTTAAGAAGGTTTTAAAAATATTTTAAATGCAAAACGTTTAAAGACAATAAAAGCCACAATTATTCTAGTTATATGAGCTTGCTTTTTAGTCAGACAAAAACATCTATATTATAAATCCTGTAAAACAACTTGAGTATCAAAGTACTATTCTTCCTAGTATGCATTAACTTTATAAATTTCAAAGTCAGAATTCTAGTCCAATTGAAATATTTGTAGTTGCTATCAGGCTTTTCACAGCTTTACACTTTTAATAAATATTTTCAAAATTAAATTTATATAATACATCCAAAATTCCAACTAGTATTCTACTTACTTACAGAAATTTATTTGAAGCTAAATTTTCATCAAATACATTGTGCTGTAAATAAAGTTAATATAAATTGATTTGAGTTTATTATGCAAGTATTAAATGTATTAATCAAAAATTAATATCTGTGGATACCAAATATCTTCTGAAACAGTCAATTATCATCTAACACAAGTTCTCATATATATCTGACTGCCCTTTGTGTTTTTCA
Source organism: Daubentonia madagascariensis (assembly GCA_023783475.1). Classification (NCBI taxonomy): domain Eukaryota; kingdom Metazoa; phylum Chordata; class Mammalia; order Primates; family Daubentoniidae; genus Daubentonia; species Daubentonia madagascariensis. The sequence continues at coordinate 12,253,391 of JAKFHU010000760.1, forward strand.
CCCCCAAATTTTTTTCATGCCTATGTAACTTATATATTTATAATTGAACAGTTGAACTTCATGTAAAAAACTTGATAATGTTTTCTTTTTTAAAAAAAAAAAATCTTGACTGTGTATCCATTTATTGACATGTACTAAACTTATAACTGAAAACTTTTATTCAATATGAACAAAATTAGTGGTTTACAATACATTTTATAAAGGACAATATAGGTGTTTAACTTGAAGATCAGTTACACACACCTTACATTTCACTATTTCAAGATATTCAGTCATTCAAATATTTTTTAACTACTTATTTTATGTCAAGCATGATTCTAGGTGTTGCACTATTTTACATGTTTCAATGTTTTAACAAGACAACATTTTGGTACCTTTCATGCTCTGTGAAACTTTTATATGCTTTTATTCAGTCCTTTATAATTTATATATTTCCTTCCTCCCAAATGTGGCTATTACATTTTATAAAGGAGACACCTATTTTTCCTTTAAATTATATAGATATTTTATTTTTTGAAGTGAATGAATAAAGTTAACTGTTATCCTCTACCTTTCCCAACCCCTAGTCCTCCTCCCAACCTTTGGTTCTTGGACAACCAAGATTAAGGTAATACTAACTCACAGAAGTTCTTCTTTAAAAAAAAACAATTAAGCATGGAGAGAAATCGTCTATCAAAATGGATTGAGTCGTATTCCAGTCCCTAAAGGTGAGAATGGATTCACCTTTGCCCACATCAAAGCATCATTCAATGAGATAGCAGATTTCCCATCTTCAAGGAAAAATACAGGGCCCTGTACACAGTGAGAATTGAGGAAAGAGAAGATGAAATTATAAATCTGCAAGATATTTTAAAACTTTCAGAAAGAGAATCACTAATAAAAAACCAATGATGACATTTAGGCAATGCTAATAGGAAATTTAAGACTACGAAAAAAGTTAGTATTTCTGAACTGCTGCCAAATACAGAAACATTTTTAAATATCTTAACACTATGTCGGTATTCCCTAGTGTCTTTCAAAATAGAATTTAGTTTTATAATTTGAACTCTTTAAATATAGCTGTGCTACCAATGACAATAGGTATTGTTAATCTATTAATTGCCACAAAGTTTATTTTATAAAAACATATATGCTTAGTAATAGACAAATATATTTCACTATTTTAATCATGTAGCCTATTTCAATACAGCTGGGGAAATAATTTCAGCCAGAAACTTTGAAACTGCTCTACAGAAGATGAAGAATATATTTCTCTATATGTGTATATGTAATTTAAATTATGCCTGGTCATGTGATTACTAGCACATTTATAACTTAGCTGCATCAGTCATTATGTATGCCAAGGGCAGTTAGGAAGAACCAAATGTGAAAACTTTTCAATCTATATTACTCAGCTCTTAGAAAGAAAAGCATGATTTAAAAAGCATAAAATGCAATACAAATTTTATTTTCTTAATTAGGTTCTAAGGCTATCAGGTTTTTGGTCATAATTTCAAACGATGTATCTTGTTACTAGCAAATTATTTCTAGATAATGGAAAGCCCGTCACAGCAGCAGGTAAAGTAGATAGCTTCCTATTACTGGGTACTTGAAATTTCACAATTATTAACCCAAGCACATTAATTTTCTGTTGAAATAGAAATACCCTGGGAGGGTAGCACTCCATCTATATTAGTCGTGTGCACCTTAGTGTATATGAGGTAATTAGTACATGTAGTTTTGGGTACAGAGAGGTTAAATAGTATCTATTAGGTCATTTGGCTATCCCAGATGGAGAAAAGGAATCTTAAGAGAAGGAGAAAAGGAAGACAAAGGTACTAAGTACTAGAAATGGCACATAAAGGGCTGTGAGTGGCACTGAAGACATACTCTAAAAATTTCACATTTTTTGATCTTAATTATAAGTTATTGAATTTATTGCTTTGGTTCTTTATATATGAACATAAGTGGGTAATAAAGGTGTATACAATTATGTGCTCTGTTTGTTTTTTGGAACATACTGGTGTGTTCTGAGACTTAACTAGCTTGCAGTGGTAAGCTAAGCTATAGTTAGGGTTTATATTAGTATCCAGATATTTATTTTGGGTGGTTGTGCCAAAAAATACCTTCTTCATTGGCCTTGCATGTCAGCATTAGAAATGTAATTTTCCACATTACATTAGAAATAATAAGAATCTGCTCAGTAAAATATGTACTTTACTAGGAAGTGGCACTCTTTTAGTCCAATCTGTAGTGTCAAGCAGCATTTCATGGAGATTTGGCTTTGTTTGCTTCATGGAGACTCCTACAGCTAGTGCTGGCTCTAAGATTACTTCTCAATTTCTCGGAGATAATGGCACCCCTGGGCCACACTGGGAGCCTCTGGCATCACTCATCCTCATTAATTGGATTGTACATTAGGGACCATTCCTTGGCAATTAGCCATCCCTTGTGATTGATCCTAATAATTTTTAATTGCTGAAAAGTTCAGTAACTCGATGTAAGAACACGCACAATATCTACACAATATATTATACAGCCCTCAGTCTTTAATTGCTTTGTTTTCATACAACACAAATGAAGACTAGAAAGTTATATTTACTCTATTGTGATATAATCATTTGTAACTGTGTGGATTGTTGCTTTGCTCCCTTATTTAATTCCCCTCAGGATATAATCTATACATATTTTAAAACACATTTGTTCTTAAGTATACATATCATTTATTACTAAGTATACATATTATATGAATTGCTTCTATGGTAATAGTACAATGACTGTCTCTCTGAATTTATTTTAAGGACAGAGAGGCTATACTAACTATGGAAGTACCAAGGGCAATATCTCCATACTAGACTCCAGACCTCTTTATAGTTACCCACTTTTATTCAGCTTATGCTTGTTTTAAGATAATATTTCAAAGAGTAAACACATAAAAATGACAGAAACACACAATTTATGCCTGACATTAGGCTGTACCTGGATTTTTAATCCTGTTAGACAAGATATGTGAATATCAGAATGACTTGGAAGATTTGATCCAGTCACATAATCTGGTCCAATAATTCCTTGGAGTGATTCTTCTTTTAGTCTCTTTAGTAAAGTTGCATAAACCATTCTTTGCGAATCAGAAGGAGGTGTGTAAGGAGAGTATTCCAATGATCTATATTTTCAACAGATGTTAAAATTTCATTTTTGTAGAATCATAGAATTATTGAGATTTAGATTAGAAATAATCTCTGATGATGATTTAGTTCTCCTTTATAGATGGAGGCAAATTAACTTTAGACTTAATTTATAATAAAACAAAGGACTTTAAAAAGGCAGAAAAGAACAGCATTATAAATTATTACTACATATTACTGTTTTGTGAGTATAAAATGAATATATGCTAAACAAATTAAGATTCATTATTCACCTAAAATTAATAATGAGACCATGGACATCCCCAACAAATTTGTCTACACAATTAAATACCTTCTGCATTCCAATTTTTATATTATATTCACTCACTGGTAGGTGGACTGTGTACAAGCTCTCCATGCATCCAGTTCTTCAGAAAGTTGTTCAATTTTTAAAGGTATTGACACCTCCCGACGTTTTAACAGCTGACTGAATATGTGAAAAAAATTAACATCTGACATCAAAAACTAAGATAATGCAAGTGAACTTTAACTGCAATTTTAGATTTAACAACTATTGTTCAAAAATATATTTGTGTGTACACATATTATATATATATTGTAGTATAGTTATAGATGCTCACTTGTATATTCAGCAAAGTCCCTGGTAAGTCAAAGATATTCAGTAAACACTGGTTGTACGAGTGACTGAGTGGTTGAGTGAATGAATAAATGAACTGTATAATGTATGGAGAATGGTTAGACAAGTCAAGCAATGTTGGATAATAGCCACAGTGAGGGAGAACACTTAACCATGACCCTGATCATTTAATCCTGGATGACAGAAATATAATGATACCATTAAAAAAAAAAGCACACGAGAAGGAGTAGATTTGAGAAGGAAGATGATTTTAATTCTGAGCATACTGAGTTTAAGGCTGGAGTTGAGCAAGCTGCTGGATATGCACGTAGGAGCTTGGAGAGTGGGTTAGAGTCATCTCCATAGTGGTGACAGGTGAAGCTAAAAAATGGTGCGGGGTGAAGTTTCTGAAGGACAGAGTATAGGCAGGAGAGAGGAGAGAGGAGGAGTGGAGACTTGGGAGGAGAGTGAGATGGGGAGCAGGAAAAAGAGAAGGAGAGGAGGAGAGAATGAAAGAGAATAAAACTCTGGGAAATCATACATTTAGCAGGTTAGGAAAATAAGTACAGGCAGGAAGACAAGACAGCAAAGATGGAATTGTCAGAGAGGAGAAGTTCTTTAAAATTAAGGAACTCTTAATTTCTCTTTTTCAACTAACATGTTCCCCTTAGACATATTCTCTCAAGTCTCTTCTGTCTTATAAATAAAGTCCTTCTTTTTATTCTTGATATTAATTTAATACTTAATTAAGAATTTTCTTTCTCTTTCATCCTTATATATAGCTGAATATATTTCATTAAACATTATTTTAATTCTATGTGATACATCCTATTGCTCCTATAATATATTTTAATATTGTTAGAAGTTGCTTTCAAATTTTGGTTATGTTGCCTATGTAGAAACAGATTTTTCCTTGAGCACCCTGATAGTATTAATTCCATATTATCCCTTAGTTTGCATTAGGTGGCAGCTACTACTTCACCTACACAATAGAGAGAAGTTAGGGATGAGAAAGACTGTTTTTCTCAGAATCCTCTGCCCCATATGAAGGGTACTCAGAGAAGTTGTGCACCCATAGACTCTCAGCATTTGTTAAGACTTAAAAAGGTCACCTACTATGCCATTTAGCAAACTAGTAGACTTAGAAATGGGTTTTTATGGAAGGAATTGTGAATTTTATTTTTGAATATAATAAGTTTTAAACATAATGGTTGAAGTTCAGCAAGTTGTTATAAAATGTAGGAGTTTGGCTGGTAGGGTATGCCTGAAAATAAAATATTACTAGTAAGTTACCTGCTACTCACAAACTTTCTTTACTTTGCCTTTTTCTGCTGTAGAGATTGAAAAGCTAAAATGTCCCATTTCCCATCTTCTTTGAAAAGTAGGTTATACAATTCTGGCCAGTGAGATGTAGGCATAAAACTCTAAGGAGGACTTTCCTTCCTGAATAAAATGGTCTTGCCAGGAAAAGCCCTTTGTGGTCTCTATTTTCCACCCTTACCTCTCTTTCCTGCTTAGAAGGTAGTCATTATATATGGAGGCTAGCACCCATCTCATAACCACAGGAAACTCAAGCAAGAGAAAAGAAGCCAACAATGTCAGAGTCGAAAGAAGGGAAGAATACAGCTCCTTGATGAAATCATTGAACAGCTGTAACAGCCCTAGAATGCCTATCTTATGTGTCTTGATGTGCAAGATCAATAAACTAGTATTATGATTTCTGTTATTTACAGCCTAATGCATTCTTAATTCATATAGTTAATTGCTACTTTATTATAAAGTACATGCTGAGTAAATAAATGGATGCATGTAATAATACATTCAATGCCTTCTATAAGCCACTTCGAGACTACCCATCTTAGTGAAAGGAATTTCTCTATAATTTTATTAAAGAAGAAAAAATGTTTTTTTTTTTACCTTGTATACTCATAAAGTGCTGGAACAATGCTTTGGTACTGTTTTCTGATAGCCAATAATGCACCAATATAACCACATAATATTAGCAACTCATTTCGAGCTCTAAAAGAAAAATTTAATATATTTTTAAACTTCCACAATTTGAGGTATATATAGTTCACATACTTGTATCTCTATATTTTGGTTGATGACATTTATAGCAATGTATGTTTAGAAAATTTTATTTATTCATCAGTTAATAATGATTTCGTCATCGGTTAATAATTCCTATTCAGACATTTATGCTATATCATAAACTATAATTTAAAATAAAAGTCTTTAAATAGTATCTAACTCTTGCCTGCTTGTTTTTCTCTATTCCCTGCCTATATCTTCATGTTATTTGTTTCTAAATAACTGCTTTGGTCAGATTTATGAGTTCCTGACATACTGCATAGACTCTAGGAAAGGGGAAAGCATATCGAGTCCATTTCTTGCTGAGGAAATTTGCCAGTTTCCCAGGCTGCTGCATCACCTTTTCCACATAAGCATTAAAACAGAAAGTGCCCAAAGCCTTTCTTGCAAATTGAGTCTCTGAGGGCTTGAGCTATATGGACAACTTAAATGGTGCTTGACTGCAGGGATGGTTGGTGTTTATTTTCTATTTTCTAGCACTTTTACTTCTTTCCCCCAAGCCTAGTATGGTGCTTTGTATAAAATGGATACTTAATAAATATGACCACTAGTTTCTTGAGGTCCAAAACCATCCAAAGGCTTTGAACTAGCATTCTTTGAACCAGCTGTGTGTATGTGTGTGTGTGTTTGTGTACATGCACATATATAAACATACACACACTAGATATTACTAACTGGGACCACTAATTAATATTTGGTTTCAAGTTGACCTCCATATTTTTTCATAAGACTATAATAAATAAAAATGTAACTTTTCTGCAAGTATAGCTACCTGTCCAAGATGATTCTATTTCTTGATCTGAACAACAAGAACAAAGGAGCCATTTCAAAACATTGCATAGATTCACTTATATATTTTGGAGAAAAAGTACTCACGCAGTACATGTATGCAAGACTAATTTTTCAGTACGAATATAACCCAATAGGTCAAGAACGGGGTAAATGATATCCAACGTCCAATTTGAACTACTGATGTATTCTGACAAAATAAAACCAAATGAAAGGTTCTCTAAATAATAGTATCAAACTTGTTCATCCAATTTTTAACATAGATAATTAATTCTTTGCCAGTCAGTCCTACCTACCTCTTTACTTTCTAGATCACAAGTATTTGCCTATTCACCCTCTCTCAGGTCCCCATACCACAAAATGAGAAGAGATATCACATTTCATATCAGTAATCACTCTCCTTTTAAAATTTAGGATGACTAGTTCTTGATTTGAAGATTTGAGTTAAGGCTCATCATCAATATGAAAGAAAAGATCAAATAAATGAGTAGATTTTACATTATACTACCAACTAAAAACTTACCTTTAACAAAGTCAATACCAATAGTAAGGGCTTTTTCAGGTTCTTGACTTAACAAGTAATACTTTACAGTTTCAAATATGTTGCCATTTGCACAGGCTGTCTCAGCTAACTGCATACATTCTTCTACTGTGGGTAGCTTGCACTAGAAAATAATTGATTTGACGACAGCGTTACCAAAATTTATAGAGATAAAAGGAGCACTATAAGTACTAAATATTTCTAATATTCCTAGTATGGTTTTCTTATTAAAGCTGCTCCAAACAGATGTAAATTACTTTATTTGACTTAAGAGCATATATTTATGGAAATATCTTTAAGATCTAAAAACAGTAAGTGGGACCATCAGCTAATGAGTCAGTAGTTTTTCATCACACAAACATCTAATAAAGGAGGCGGAAGAGGTGGAAGTAAACTGTCTTGGTCGTAATTTTGGAATTAGTACCCACAAATGCAATTTAGCAAAAAATGATGAAATTATTTTAGAACAAAAATACTGACCATTGTCAAAAACTACATTAAAAGTAGCAAACATAAAAGGTGCATTATTACATGTCCTCTACACTGTAATTTAGTTTTATTTGGCCTTTGAGTCAAAGCATCATTTCAGAGACACAAAATATGTACAAGCTCTAAAAGTTTTTTGCTTTGACATTTTGAAATGCCACAAAGTAGAGGTTTTAAAAATGAAAAGTCACCCTTCCCATTTTTTCAAAACATTTTTTTCTGTTAAAACTGAGAGTCTGATCCTCCCTCAAGTGAGCTGGTCTGCTTCCATAATGTGGGCAGGGATTAAGTCACCTTTTATATCAAATTCTGAAGTGTTTATGATTTCTGAAGCTTAAGTGTTAAAGTTTGTTTCAAAACAATGTTGATAAATAGTTCCATGCTTTGTTTCAATTTACTTACAAAGGCATTTATGTAATCATTTCATATTTCCTGCTCTTTAAAAATTTAAGTAAACTGAACATTTTGGATCTCACTTTCTCTCTCAAAAAAATTACAACAAACTGAATTAAAGGTGCTCTCATATACATGACATTTCATAGTTTCCCAATCCTTATTCACAAAATGCCAGTTATTTACTGAGCAACTAATATGTGCTAGGTAATGCACTTGGCTAGATAGAAAAATGGTTTCTTCATGTTGATACATGCCCAAGCATACAGGGAATAAAAAAATAATTCCCATTGAAATGTTATCTTCAAATAGAATAATAATAAGAGGAAGATGATCATCCTTGTAATTCTTGTCTTATCTTAAAATTCCAAAAATTAATACAAGTTAATATCATATTTGAATATACGGTTTTTAGTATTACAGATGGTCGCCAACTTACAACGCTTTGACTTACCATCTTTCGAGTACAAAAGATACATATTCAGTAGAAACCTGTATGTTGTATACTATTCTGTTTTCCACTTTCAGTACAGTATTCAATAAATTACACGAGATAGTCAACATTTTATTATAAAATAGGACTTGTGTTAGAGGATTTTGCCCAAGTGAAGGCTAATGTAAGTGTTCTGAGCATGTTTAAGGTAGGCTAGGGTAAGTTATGATGTTCGGTATGTTAGGTGTATTAAATGCATTTTTCGACTTATCGCAACTCCATTGTAAGTCGAGGAACATCTGTACTCATGAAATTGTTCAGAGTTATTAACACCTTTGCACATACTTACTGGTCTTTCTAAAATTATTAATGAAGTCTGGCCAGAGAGTCTAATTCTATTATTTTAGAATGTGTCATGAAAATACCAGGTGAATAATATTATTGTCCCTATCATTAAAAGCTGTGTAAGCTTAGACAACTCATTTAGCCTTGCTAAGCCTTGATATTAACATCTGCACCTTTTTACTCAGAGGATATCTGTTAGTGTGCATTCAAACACTACATAGTAAATGTGAACTATAATTGGAAAAAAAAAAACTCCTGCTTCCTTCCATGTGTATTTTAATTTCAACATAAAATAGATTTTACTTATCATGTTTATAAAAGCAAAGCAAAGCTTACTTAAAAAATAGTTTACAAAGTGTATACAGAAGTTAAAATCTCCCACAATTTCACAGCCTACTGGTAACTTTGAACATTTATCCTTTCACAAGTATTTTCCCTGATCTCTCTCTCTCTCTCTTTCACATGCACGCACATGCACACACACACTAACATACACACATCTACCCATACATGCTCACTCACATATACTTTTGGTCTATCTGTATTAACACAATACTCAATAAATATCTGTTGTTTAATGAACATGGCCACTCGCTCACTAGGGGGAAAATCAAGGTTCAAATAAGTGAAACAAAATTTTGTTATTTTTAAAGTTATAGATGAGAAAATGTTCTACTTATATCTTATCTTTTTCTTAAAACAAACTGCAGGTATCTTCTTACATATGCTATAAACAAAATAAGTATGTACATACACAGTTATTTTCAAAATGAAATCATATGGTATAGACATAGATTTGTGATCTGCTTTCTATTTAACTGCTTTATAAGCCATTTAACTCATGTCAATAAAAATGGAGCTTCATAATTTGTTAAATATATAAATTTCATTCTATTTCTTTAATTCATTTAAAGATCCTAAGTTGTCTATTTTTTTAATTTCAAGGTATTAAGGGGGTCAAATATTTTTGGTTACATGGATTGCTTTTGTAATGCTTGAGTCATGGCTATAAGTGCGCCCATCACCCAAATAGTGTTCACTGTACCCATTAGGTCACTTTTTGCCCCTCTCCTCCTCCCCTCTCCCCCCTGCTTGATTTCCACTGAGTTTTACATTCCTCTGTGCACATGTGTGCTCATCAGTTAGTTCCAATTTAATAGACAGTACATGTGGTGTTTGTTTTTCCATTCTTGGGATACTTCACTTAGGATAATGGTCTCTAGTTCCACCCAAATTGTTGCAAAAGGTATTAATTCATTTTTTATGGCTGAGTAGTACTCCATGGGATACATATACAACATTTTGTTAATCTACTCATGAACTGATGGGCACTTGGGTTGATTCCACATCTTTGCAATTGTGAATTGTGCTGTAATAAACATTCTAGTGCAAGTGTCTTTTTGATAAAATGGCCTTTTATCCTTTGGGTAGACATCCAGTAGTGGGATTGCTGGATTGAATAGTAGGTCTACTTATAGTTCTTTGAGGAATCTCCAAACTGTTTTCCATAGAGGTTGTACTAATTTGCAGTCCCACCAATAGCGTATAAGCATTCCTTTCTCTCTGCATCCACTCCAGCATCTGTTGTTTTGGACTTTTTAATAAAAGCCATTCTAACAGGAGTAAGGTGATATCTCATAGTGGTTTTAATTTGCATTTCCCAGATGATTAGTAACATTGAGCATTTTTTAATATGTTTATTGGACATTTGTCTATCTTCTTTTGAAAAGCTTCTGTTCATGTCTTTTGCCCACTTTTTAACGGGGTGGTTTGGTTTTTTCTTACTGATTTGCTTGAGTTCTTTGTAGAATCTGGATATTAGCCCTTTATCAGATGTATAGCATGCAAATATTTTCTCCCATTCTGTGGGTTGTCTATTTGCTCTGTGGATTATTTCCCTAGCTGTGCAGAAGTTTTTTAGTTTAATCAAATCCCATGTATTTATTTTTGTTGTTGCTGTGACTGCCATTGGGGTCTTCTTCATAAATTCTTTGCCTAGGCTGATATCTAGAAGAATTTTTCCTACATTTTCATCTGGAATTGTTTATTTCTAAAAGTTATCATACACATACCTCAAGATGCAAAGTGGTCAGTGGAAAGGACTTGGGATTTCGAATTAGACTTTCTGAAGTTGAAATTCTCACTCCAGCATTAATTAATCTGGGCAAGTTCTTTACCTTGTCTGAGTTTACTTTCTTTGTAAAATAGAACGATATCCCTTGCTTTTCAGGGGTTCATAAGAATTAAATAAGATACAAATACATGTAAAAATTTGGAACAGTGCCAAGCACACAGCAGAAGCTCAATAAATGTTACTGCTTATTGTTATCATTTTTGTTGTACTTATAAGTATCCCGAAGGGATCACATATTTCTCTCCGTGTATCTCTATTTGCTTGAAACTATAATTAGTTAAATCACAGCACTATATTCCAAACTAGAATATTTGATATCATCAGCATACCTTCTCATGAAGATCATTTATTTCTTCGATACACCCTGGGTAGAAAGCACAGAGTTTTACTAAATGCAGTTCATTATCAGGAATCATCAGGAGAAGATCAGCTGCCAAATTCCTGTTGACATAACAAAAGGGGACACTTCATTGAGGAAAAGATCTAAAAATAAAATTTATAACTATCTCCAAGGAAGAGGATTCATATAACACACCTCCCTTGCTTTTCTATTTACACAAACAGTACTAATTTCATACTTAATTATGAAACTACTCTAAATGCAGATTACAGAAACCAATGTGCATGAAGTACAAATGTATTATAAAATTCCTAAATATTTTTAAAAAACTAAACTTTACATATATGAGTACTATACATATATGAGTATTTATAATCAGTTTTATTATTAAAGAATAATTCTTTAACCAAATCAAGTAGTTTTAGAAAATGTTCTTTGCAGTGAATTATAAAGCAAACTTTGTGAAAGCCAACTCTCATCAATTTCGTTATGCTTGTCAACAATGGAAAATTGTATTAGCCAACTCATTGAAATGAGTAGCACACTGAGCTATTTTAAGTTTAGAATTTTGGGTATTCTGCATATTAATTAAACTTTAGATGGGAATCAAAGATAGAAATGTAGTTTTCTTATTTACTTTTTAAAGATTCAACCAGTATAATAAATCACTTAAGGCTTTTAAAAACATAAAATTGTATGGACTTAGCAACTTTACATTAAAAATATTTTCTATAAAATCCTCTTTTCAAATCACTAGGTGAGGAGTTTTGGTTGCATTATAATTGAGAAAACTCCTAATTTTCAATGATTCAAGATATTATTCAGTTTTCAAAAAATTGATATATAGGCATTCAGTATGACTTTAGAATAGGTGATACATCAAATGAGAATTTATAAAGCTGTGTGCTGGGGCCTCTGAGAGTAAAACCCTACTTCATCTTTTCATGTATACTTCAGTAAAATCTACATTGGTCATCTACGGGAATCAAATATTTTTAAAAACTTAAGATGTGTTTAATCAAGAATATAATGAATATATAACAGGAATACAGATAATTTGCAACCTCTGGTGTTAAACAAAAATTTAATTTTAAAAAGTTTGGGATGAAATTAAGATTGCTATATGCAATGCAACTCAGTGGGACACATAATGAGCAGTTTTAAGATTATACATAATTACAATAGTTCCTTTACAAATTGGTTTTATCTGTGTGATCATATATAACCTAGTTAGTGAGCAATATATTTTTGAAAGTATTCATTTCTTTTAAAATAATGTTATACATGTTTTGCTTTTTTAAAATGTCATTTATTTTAAACATTTCTTTCTTGGAATAAGTAATAGATTTGCATGGCTCAAATGACAACAAACATAAAAGAATATTTATTGAAAAGTTTTCCTCCCATCCTGGCCCCATTTACCTGCATATGTTTTTCCACAGGCAATCAGTGTTGTTTAGTTTTTTTTTTTAAATGTATCATTCTAGAGTTATATTAAGCATATATTATACAAATAAATACATTTACATATTCCCCACCCTCATTTCCTATATAAGTAGTAGCACACTATACCTATTTCATTATTTTTTAGAATTTCTGCATAACATTTCATTGTATTGATGTAACATAATGTGTCCCCTCTATTGACATATACTTAGACGGTTCCCAATCTTTTACTATTATAAACAATACTAAAATGAATAACTTTGTATATATGTTATTTTGCATATGTAAGGTTGCTTAATTTACTAGCAATTAACCACATAAAATAAGTACCATTTGTCAAATTTTAAAATACCATGCTTTTAGGAATGAGTGTAGATTGAAATTTAAGGTTATGTTGAGGCATCAAAAATAAATAAAAACCTTACTTTGTCACCTAGCAGTTGAAAGTCCTGTATTTTGTGCTTATTTAAAAAAAATAATTGGGGGGCTTTCTTTTTCAATACAATGAATATTTCAAAGTGCAAAAAAATATATATATACCTCCCCCAACACACATATCACAAACTATTACAATTTTAAATTAGGCTTACTTTAAGGTTTTTAGGATAAGAAAAATTTTAGTGAAGTATCACAAAATTTTTCATAAAATATATTAACAATTCAATATTCTATTAATAAATAATTTGATAAATGATAATAGAGAATTGCTAAAATATCACAATGATGTTTCACATTATTTTCCCCTAGCTATTTAATAATTAAACATAATACCTTCCGAAACTGCCAGATTTTCCATTACATTAGGCAGGTAAATCTTTGAGTGTTTTTACAAGTTCCAAATTAGAGTAGTTTACCTGTTGTTGCTAAAAAGTATGAATGACTTTGTGTGTTTTCTGATACCGAAATTTCATAGCAGTTTTAAATAATGTCTAAGAAAATATAGAAATATAATTTGCTTTTACTGTTTATAAGATAGCTGTGCTAAAATACTATTCAAACTTTTATGAACTACAGATAAAATCTGACTTTCTTAACATGAATCATACCCTGATATAGTGAAAATTTATAGCAAGGTCAGCTAATTTTATTCAGTATTTAATCTAATTCACTTTTTAAAAAAAATTCAGTACACAAATGGGGGAAGTGTGTGTATGTATACATCTATATAAAATTATATAGATGAACCAAATGACCTAAACTCTTAAATTTCAATATCAGAACAGGCATTTTATTTTGCTTAGCTGAGTTAGCTATCATTTGGTATTCTAGAAAGCCACAGTTCATTTGTTATACAAGTTTTAAGTATAAAACCATGAGTGATTTTGTACATAGCTTATAGGAACTGTTCTTACTACTTTGTAGTTAGGTTTTATGTGCTATAAGTTATATATATGAATTGGCATACCACAAAACAAAATGAAAATAGTTAAAGATTATTTCTTAATATAGAGATGATATGCAAATAATAAAATAAAAGCTATAAATTTTTAATAAACACTTTTTTAAACAAAAGTAGATAATACCTGTATCCAACAGATGGAAAGCTAAAAAGAAAACGTTAAATATGAATACCATGATTATATAATGAATATCAAGAAGAAGTAAACTTTTACCAGTAAATGTAAAAAACATGAAGTATTTATGGTTTATAAGATTATAAACATTCTTTTAAAATTATGGAGCTGTTTTTTTTAATCTGTGGTGCTATTCTGATAGTCATAAGGATTACAGATTTCTCCTGGAAATAAACCTAATCAGTACCATATATTTCAGAATTTGAACATTTTCCTGGTTTCTAGTACACGTCTATGGATATATAAAGGAAGAACTCTTAGGTGGAAGTTACAAGGAGATAGAAGTTTAGTTTTTATTAAAAAACATACAGTTAGTAGAAAGATTTTTAAACATCTTTTTAATTTAATATGCAGCGGACCCTTGAAAAACACGGGTTTGATCTGCACATGTTTTATGTGCAGATTTTCCTCCATCTCTGCCACCCCTGAGACAGCAAGACCAACTCCTCCACTTCCTCTTCCTCCTCAGCCTACTAAACATGAAGATAATGTGGATGTAGACCTTTATGATGATCCACTTCCACTTAATGAATAGTAAATATATTTTCTCTTCCTTATGATTTTCTTAATAACATTTTCTTTTCTCTAGTTTGCTTTATTGTAAGAATACTGTATGTAATACATAGAACATACAAAATATGTGTTAATTTATGATTCATGTTATTGATAAGGCTTCTGGTGAACAGTAGCTAAGTTTTTGAGGAGTCAAAAATTATACTTGGATTTTCTACTGCACCGGAGGTTGATGCCCCAACCCCTGCACTGTTCAAGGGTCAACTGTATACAGTATTTACGTTTTGCTGCTTTTTAACCTTCACTTTTTAAAAGCAAATCCTATTTTATTTAGATTAGATGATGACTTCTATATGAAGTCAGCCACTTTGGTGAATAAGTAATTTGAGTTACACTTCATGCTTTGAGATGGGTCTAAGGCAAGTCCTAGCAACTCTATAATTGACTATTAAAGTTCTTGACAGAGGAATAATTGGATACTCTCAGAGGATGGTCAGCATTAAATACATTTAAAATCTAAGACTGTTGGTGGGGTACCACTACATTTTGGTGGGGGAGAGGGAGCTCCTACATCACTATAAGATATGTGTAAAAATTAGAACAACTTTGAGATCCCTAAGGCCTTCAGATCCAAACAAAAAAGGAGAATGTAAAGTATTGTTCTTTTTCTGAGCTAGCTCCAGATAAGGAGGTGGTATAGGCTGTGTATCCCTTATCTGAAATGCTTGGGACCAGAAGTGTTTCAGCTTCCAGATTTTTTTCAGATTTTGGAATATTTGCATATATATAATGAGATATCATGGGATGGGACCCAAGTCTAAACACAAAATTCATTCATATTCACATACACCTTGTACAAATATACTGAAGATAGTTTCATATAGTAGTTTAACTTTTTGCATGAAACAAGTTATGTGTTAAGTACTTACGTGTAAAATTTTCCACTTGTGGTGTCACGTTAATGCACAAAAAGTTGTGGATTTTGGAGCACTTCAGATATCAGATTTTTGGATTAGAAATACTCAACCTATATAGTGTGGTAGCTAAGAGTGCAAACTTCAGAGCCAGTTTATGTAGCTTTCAATCTGAGTTCTACCACTTACTGAGACCTCAGACAAATTAAAACCTACTTCACGGGACCTAGTGAGTTTTTATGGTAAAGTACTTAAAACAGTGCTTGGCACAGCATAAGCAGTATAGAGGTGTTAGGTGGCTGTCATTATTATTACTATCACCACCTAGAATGTTCAGTGGTTTTAATCACCTGTATAGCTCCATCTTAAGAGTGGTGAATGTGTCATGAGATGTGTAATGGGGAGAGGTCAAAGTTCTGAGAAACTAGCTTATTTAGAAACTTTTTGAGGTCCCAAGGAAAGAGAAGATAAAGACATAAAATCATCTTTATTTAACAAATATCTATTAAATGACAGAATCACATCTTTCATAAGAGTGCCTCCATAATGATGTATTATCTGACCTAAGAACAGGGCTCTGAAGATATAAGCTACAATTACTTTGACCTGGAGTTCCAGGCTACCCAAGGGAATTCCCAGGGTCTATCTCTTGGGGTATTGCTGGAGTCTAGGGAAAAGACCTGTATCAAGTCTCCAGCAAAAAACATTTGTTTTTACTTTTCATTGGAAAAGTGACTTTATTTTTCAAACTTTAAACTAGAACACGAGATCTGACAAAAATAAGTGAATATATGTAGAATTTTAAGACATGGGAATTTGTGGTTCTGATAATCTTAAGAAGCACACATTTGTTGTCTCATGATACTTTAGCTGCTTGAAAACATTACAGAATTACAACTGGGCTACTTCAGAATGGGTCGTGGTAGATTTCATTATATAACCATGGTACTTGATTCCCATATCACCATTTCCTCCGATAATCATATCCTTTATAAAAAAGGACATCCTGTATTCTCCTATCACACATCTTATCAAATGCAATTTGCAGTATTTTAAAAAAATGTACTCCATCGCTATAAAATTATTCTTTGAATTTTAGAATTCTTACCATATTGGAATCATCATGCATTTTCTTGCCAATAATTCTAGGGCATAGTGGGTTGCTGGTGCTGCAGACTCTCCCAGTACTGTGCCCACACAGACAGCCAGCTCCAGCTCGTTTCCACGAATCAGGTATGCCATAGCAAGCTTGCTCAATAAGAAAATAATGTCTTCAGTTGCATAGATGCTGGGTAGGATCATCATTTCCCTCCAAGCTCATAAAGTAGATAAAGTAGTATTAACCTATAAATCAATTATGCTTATAAAATATTGATTGTAATATTTCTATAAAGCACCTATATAAGAATAACTGCAATTTTCAGATGGAAAAGCTAATAATGAGACATATAGAAAATTTTATCAGGACAGAATTTAAGAGTTTAGAACCCTTGGTCCTATTTTTGTAATTAATAACACTCTACAATATATCCTTAACATGTCCTTCAGTCTCCCTATCAGAAAAAAAATGTAAATTTTATAGACTTTTTCAAGATTATACAACAATTATCTATTCCCTAAAGCTGATACATCATCTAAGGATAAATGCAAAATAGAATCTATACCTTTATTTAATATTTTCCTTACTACATTAATGGGTCAAGTGGAAAATACCTTAAAAATATACCTTGTGAAGAATATATTAAAGTACACTTATAAATAAGTGCTTTTACTTGTATATCTGCAAGGTTAAGTGACATGCCTGTCAGTATGTGACAGAAACAGGATTCACACTCAGATAATTTTGGATCCAAGTCCAGAGATTTTCCCCTTTACCACACTGCCACTTCTCATAGATGATAAAATGTTTAAAACAAGGTTGTTACACATATGTACCTTGTGATAAAATTAAAACAAAAGAGCTCATAGTATGTAGAGTTTATGTGCACTTATTAGGCATGTAATTATTCAATTACTCGGGCTTGGGAAGCATGCAAAACCAGATCTCACACAGAGAGTCACCATATCTTTTCTCCTCAAACACAAGGACACATCTACTACAGAGCTTCTCATTCACATAAACCAATTTGAAATGTTGTACCTCAATATTATCTACAGCTAGATGGCAACATGCGGCTAGTACTGCTCGACCATCCTGAAAATACCATTCTGCCAGTTCTTTACTGACTTTGTGCAGGAGTCTGGAAAGAAAAAAAGTATATATTCTATATAAACACAAGGATTCCATCATAAAAATGAACCAATGCCCTTTTATAAGGGTGATTAAGGGACCAAATAAGATTTAATTTGACATCATTGATTTAGGTCAAAGCCTTATTAGTTTCAAAGCCTTATTTTTTGAAAAAAAAAAAAATATATCAGGAAAGCAGTCTTTCCAAGTATATGATCGCCCCACCCCCACAATTGTCAGATGAAAAGCCTAAATTTAAAAACTTACCATCTTGCATTGAATAATTTTATTGGGTATATATTCAGCTATAGGGGCAGTTAAGCTTAGAGGAATTATTATTTGAACTGAGATTTTTAAAAATTCAGGTGGTGTCAAAAATATGGCTAGGGTATGTTAGATCTTTAAAATGCCAAGTTTAGAAATGGCAGAGAATAGCACCAAAGATGCAGAAAACAAAGCATTACACATTATTTGCTTAACATTTCATGATCCTTTTCTACTTGATGACTGTATTAAAAGTTTAAATATCCTATTTTTTCGGGCAATAATAGGAGCCAATAGAAGGGGTGGGAAGATAGACTACGAGATTTTAAAAAGGTAAAAAGATTGAAAATTCTAATTTCTATTTCTTTTTAAAAATAACTGCTTGGATTTTTAAAAGAGGACTAAATGTTATTCTAGACACTAATACTAGTCATGAGACTGTGAACTACATTACCATGATGTTATACCTACTGACTTTACAGGGAAACATCACTAAGCAGCCTGCCTTACTTTCACAGATGGTCCTCCCCAACAGGTTTGATCACTTTTTAAGTATTTAGGTGCTTTATTTGCAATCTCTCTACTGAAATGCATTTTGCTTCTCTGAAAGCTGTATAAAATGTGTGTAGACTGTGTCTCTATGCCTGACATTTCCCTATTCATCTAGGGATGGATGCCGTAATGGAACTAGATCATGGTGAGAAATGCAGCTGAGGATGTGAGGCAGCCAGGTCTACAAAGAAAGATTAACCCTTCCTGGTATGTAACCCCTCAAAAACTCCTAAAGGGAAACAAACCATAAAAAATACTGACCCAAAACAAAGAATAAATCACTCACTCATTAAAGTCTTCCTTGTAGATATCACCAGAATATGAAGCTCCTTTTGGTGTAGAAACATGTATGGTTTGCATATTTCCCTCACATGCAGCCTAGAATTTAATTAAATATGTAATTAATCTTTAGCTGATTGTTGATAACTGACTAATCTCAGAATGTTATTTTGAGCAAAGTACACAAATTATGGTTGAAACTTATAGTATAATTTGGAGATAGCCTTAAAATTTGAAAAGAAATAAAATGTTAACTCCATTGTGAGTACCAAAATAAACTTTCAAGAAAATGATTATTTAAAAAAGTTGTTCACATGCATGATATATAACATTCAGCAGCATATGAAAAGGTCAGAGTTTGTAGATATGATGCTTGTATATTTAAAAATCTAAAATAAGTTCAGTGTGACCTGAACAAAGAGAGTATGACTGCAACGTTGAGATAGAAGGCTGGGGAGGTGGGCAGAAGCCAAGCCATCAATGACTCGGTCAATTACAAGAAAGTGAGCCAGTCAAAACAATCTTCTCCCTTCCACATGCCCACCCACCCATGTACATGGCTTGTATAATTATGTGGCTATACCTGTGCAACAAGCAGAGCTTCTTTAAGCTGACCTCTTGACATGAAAAAGTTGGCAAGTTTTTTCACATCACCAATGGCTATGCAGTATGGAATGACATCATCCTTGTCTTCCTGGATTAACTGGTCAGCTCTCCTAATAAAATAAGGACAGGTTTCATTGTTGTTGTTTTTGTTTGTTAGTTTGTTTTTACAATCTACTAACTTCAAGGTTTTCAGTTGGACTGAGATTTTCTGAAAGCATAGCTAAAATTTGTAGCAGATTTCATAAAGCCCTTTGGCATATCACTTGTAGAAAAGATTTAGATTCTATAATCAAATCACATATGGAAGACAAATAAAAGTTTTACAAGATAGTAAATACTACAGGTACTTTTTTGCCCTTAGAACATGACATATTTTCACATTTTAAATGCCCTGAACATTTTAAGCCTTAAAATCAATGTAGCTTATCTATTAAAATGACCAATGTATTTATTTGAAAATAAGCTGTAAACCGGACACATGTGATGAAACTGGATTAATCAAATATGTGAGTGTTTACATTGTTAAAGGCAGGAGAATTTCTAGTGAGCATAGCAATAAACAGAGAGCCTCTAAACTGAAGTAGCTTAAAAATCATTACAAAGGGTAATACAGGATCATAAATCTTGACAATAAAATGCACAGTATTTTAAGTGCCCCAAGCAAGGAAGTTCAAAGAATAATAATGTTACAAACGTGTGAAGGGGAAAAGAGGATCAGGATCTTGGAGACCGTGAAGGGTGTACATACATCTGTTTCTGTATATCTGTCTCTCTCTCTGCACCCATCACTGTCTGTCTGTCTGTCTGTGTGTCTCTCTTCCCATCTAAGTCCTAGGTATTTTCTCAATGACCAACCTAGGTAACTCCACCCTTAAGGTTTATTCTCAGTTTTGTTTAAAAATAACTTGGTATATTTACGCTAGCATTTGCATTAAACTAGAGTTCAATCTCCAATCATTGGGTAGGTGCAGAAGATACATTTCATGCTGTTTGCCCAGCTTGCTGTTAACAGTCTCCAATTCATAGAATCTTCGGAGTACTCCTTAGCAGCTATGATTTTACTTTGTGACTTTGATTTCCTTGTTATAGCTGTTTAGAAACAAGCTGTTTAGAAATAATATTCTACCTTTCTGGGGATTTGGAACTAGGATTGAGACACCGTCGGTCAATCTCTATGAATGGCTGGATTTATAAAATATAAATACAAGAATTGTGGGGAGGCCATTACTGGCCACCATGTGGACTAAGGAGCAGAGAAATCAGGTGTTGGCTTTCAAAAATAAATGAGATAGAGCTGGAAGAGTTGTCTTTATTCCGATTTGCCTCCTTCCTTTCCTCCTCATGCCTCACTTAACCTATTCTAATCTTGCTTCCTTCTCCTTCTTTCTGCAAAACTGCTCTTACTAAAGTCAAAAACACCATCGAGGTTGTCCAGATTTCTTCTGTAGGCTATAGAATCAAGATTTCCTATTTGACATTGCCACTAAAATCGCAAAGGAACCTCAAGCTCAAGATGTCCAAAGAGAACTCACGATCTTATGTCCCATTTGATTCAAATCTTCTACTAAGGTTTTTTTTTTTTTGGTTGTTGTTTGTTTTGTTTTGTTTTTTAATCCCAGGGAATAGCAACAGCTTCTATCCAATTTTTCAAACGTAAAACCTAGGAATTATTTATGACACCTTCTTCATCTTTATTACCATGTCCAGTTAAATTTAACTCCTAAATACATCAAATTTCACTACTTTTCTCCATCTCCTCCATCACTATGTAATGCCTCTATGCTACTGTTGTCTCTTGAACTTGGCTATTCTAATTGTCTTCTCACTGGTCTCCTCATATCTGCTATTGACAGAAATAAATACCCTCTGCTAACCTGACTTTATTAAGGCTTCAGTGGGAGCAATAACATTCACAATTATGCTGTGAGGGTACAGGAACTTAGATGTATTTGGGATTCTTAGAGCTTAGGATAGGGAGCCTACAGTCTGAGGGCTAGAGCCTGCTTAACTTTTTATTGGGCAAGTAGGTGTTGGGAACAGTCTACTTTCCCATGGCAAATGTGTTAATCCTTCTGAATTTCAGGTTTAGCCCTTGATTGAATTTTATTTGTATGTGTGAATAGCAGTTGATTTTTTTCTCTAAGCCATATCCTATAAAAAATTCAAAATTTCTCTTTTAAAGCAAGGTAATTATTTATTATATAGTACTCTACAAGCCTAGCACAGTGACTGACATATAGTGGGCACCAAACAAATATTTGTTACATGAATGACTATAATAGAATAGATTAGAATAGAATAGAATAGAGAATAACTGCATGTTGTGGGTTGAAATGTATCCCCCAAAAAGATATGCTGAAGTCCTGACCCACAGTACCTGTGACTATAACCTTAGTAATTAGTTAAATTAACATGAAGCTATACTGGATGAGGGTAGGCCCTAAATCCAATATGACTTGTGTCCTTATAAGGAGAGGAAATTTGGGTGCAGGGACACATAGGGGATGATGCCATGTGAAGATGAGACAGAGACTGGAGAGATGCATCTACAAGCCACAAGATGCCAGGGACTGCTGGTAACCACCAGAAGCCAGAAGAGAAGCATGGAACCGATTCTTTCTCAAAGCTTCCAGTAGGAACCAACTTTGATAACAATAAGATTTTGAACTTCTAGCCTCCAGAATTGTGAGAGAATAAATTTCTGTTGTTTTAGCCCACCCAGTTTATGGTAATTTATTATGATAACCCTAGGAAACTAATACACCTAAGAAGAAATCTTGTTGGTTTACTGCATTCTAAAACAATAACGTTTAGTTTCCTCAGTGGCCAGACACTTCTTTATCACCAATATATCCCTTATATCCATGGGGAGGAAATGGCAGAAATTAATGTCTACAGAGAGAATTTTTGAGATTATTTATAGAATAGTATTCTATGAACTTCTGGTAACATTCAGAAAATCTTACTACTTATATTCAAATAGCAATATATTAATCAGTGAGTATGTCTGCTGATCTGTCTTTTTCCCCATTGACATGGGAAAATTTGCCTTCCATTATCTTCATCAGAGTTCAGGTCAAATATAAGAATACCAAAACGACTTGTAACAGATTCCTTTAATTTATTGTATCAGTAGATACAAAATTCAGTTAGTAGTTAAGACAATATAAGAATAAAAAAATCCCATGAGCTACTTCCATATTTATATACTTCCATATTTTAAGATATGATTTTAAAACGTCTATTTGAAAATAGACTCTCTGCCTTACCTTTGCATTAACTTCTTCCAGTATTTCACAGAGACCCCTGGTGCAACTGATAGAGCTTTGTCCCACTAGAATAGAAGGCAAGAAGAGCAAAAGCATATCTATTTTGATTGTACTGTGGAATTCTTAAAAGACTTTTTCATGAATTCATATTTATAATGTAGAAATTTTAGAGTTTTTTGATTTTTAGGAACATTTTTGTATTCTGTCTCATGCATTCCATATGGTATAAATATGAGGGATCTTCAAAAAGTTCATAGAAAATGCGTATTATAAAAAATGCATAGATTTCAAAATTTTTTTGCACCAAAATAAACTCATACTAACTTGTTATATATAACATGTCTGAACAGGATCTAGTTTGAGGCACTAAGAAAGATAAGATATCAGTTTGAAAAGAGCCCCTATCAGAGCAACATGAATTCTGTTAAAATTGGAGCAAGAACAAACATCAAATTTAGGATGGAGCTTAGGTGGAAGAATGGTGAAATCACTGACGCTTTCAAAAAAGTTTATGGGGACACTGCCCCAAAGAAATCAGCAGTTTACAAATGGATAACTTATTTTTAAAAGGGACAAGATTATGTTGAAGATGAAGCCCACAGCAGCAGACCATCCAAATCAATTTGCGAGGAAAAAATTTATCTTGTTCATGCCCTAATTGAAGATGACTGGCGATTAATAGCACAAATAGCCAACACCATAATAGACATTTCAACTGGTTCAGCTTATACAATTATGACTGAAAAATTAAAGATGATGAAACTTTTCACTTGATAGGTGACAAAACTGTTGTACCCAGATCAGCTGCAGACAAGAGTATAGCTTTCGATGGATATTTTCAACAAGTAGAATCAAGATCCTGAAGCATTTCTTCAAAGAATTTTAACAGCAGATGAAACATGTCTTCACCAGTACAATCATGAAGACAAAGCACAACCAAAGCAATGGCGACCAAGAGGTGGAAGTGGTCCGGTTAAAGCAAAAGCAGATCAGTCAAAAGCAGAGGTCATGGCAACAGTTTTTTGGGATGTTCAAGGAATTCTGCTTGTTGACTTTTTGGCAGGCCAAAGAATGATAACATCTGCTTGGTATGCATGTTTTGGGAAAGGAATCCAAAGCTTTACCATAAAAACACCCAGAAAGTTTCACCAGAGAGTCCTTCCCCACCCTAACAATGTTCCTATTCATTCCTCTCATCAAACAAGGGCAATTTTCTGGGGGTTTCAATGGGAAATCATTAGGCACCCACCTTACAGTCCTGATTTGGCTTCTTCTGACTTCTTTTTGTTTCCTAACCTTAAAAAAATCTTTAAAGGGGGACCCATTTTGCTTCAGTTAAAAATGTTAAAAAGACTGTATTGACATGATTAAATTCCCAGGCTGTCAGTTCTTTAAGGGATGAACTAAATGGCTGGCATCATCTGTTACAAAAGTGTCTTGAACTTGATGGAACTTACATTGAGAAATAATATTTATATCTTTTATTTTTATCTTTTAATTTCACTTTTCCACAATTTTTCTGAAGTCTCCTCATATTAACATATTTTAAAACAAAATACATAAAATTCTATCATTTAGCAGAGAAAATCCATCCCACCCCTTTTATAACCAAGAGGGCTTATAAAAACACAGATGGCTGGGCTCCATCCCCAGAGTTTCTCATTCTGGAGGTCTAGGGTGGGACCTGCATGTCTAACAGGGTCCCAAGTAATACTGACGCTGCTAACCTGAAACACGGTGGGACTTCTTCAAAAAGACCTCACTTTGGTAACTACTGTCCTAGGGTATACGCTTAGTATCAGATTGGTAGAGAATCAATTAGATCTGGGGAAAAAAATCTTCATATTTTTAATATTTAGAATTAAGTATATTCTTAATACTTAGACTCCTATGTTAAATGCATGAATTTTACTTTAATAGCACATTACCTCTCCAAGTTCAACCATAAGTTCACAGTATCTCTGAATATGTCCTAATCTCAAGTGTATTTCAGCAGCTTCCTTCAGTCTTTCCTCTTTAGTAGGTACACCAATACCACCACCAAATTTAGACATCTTGACTGTCGTTAGTTCTTGAGCTTCAGACTGGTTAAAAAGAAAATAAAATTTTAAAAATTTTGTTTTACAAGAGCTGGTGATAACAGATGATCATAAAAACATTACATGGATACATATTTTACATCCATTATATTTCTATACAATGGAAATTAAATATTTAAAAAAATAATATTTTTATCTATAAAATATGATACTTCCTTAAACATAATGTTTTGGTGTATGTGGGGGATGGAGACTGGAGGAGAGAGACTGAATCCCACTGTCCTTAACACTCTCTAGGTGTTGCGCTTATGTAGAAGTCCAGATGCCAAAAGGTAGTGATAAAGTGACACAAGTGTTCAAAAAATATATGAAGGCTCCTAATAAAAGTAAAGAGTTACTGGCTCACTTTAATTGGCATTTATACTGTCAATAGAGTTTACAGTTATAGTCATTAGGTGTTAAGTTTATGATTAAGTACTTTATAAAAGTAACTGTCACTTATGACCATTAGAGCCATGTCCTGGCACAATTCTTTCCAAGCTCTAACAGTTTACTACTGATATTTCAGAAAATATATAAGCTATTTCTTCTTTCTGGTGCCAGGGTGGGTTTTGTTGTAAGTGCTGAATATCACCCCAGGTATAACCAATAGTTTTGCACTGAAATTCATTACAAGCTATATTATGATCAGTTTTAATAAACCATATCCCAGAATACAGCCTACCAGGCCCTCTAAGACTAAAGTTAGAGTAGTCCGTATGTCACAATCATCTGGTAATAGGGCAAAGATAAAGCCTTTCAAAGAGTTATGAGTGACTTTTAAAGAATTTCATGAGTTTCAACCTAGGAAAACCGTGACTGATTTAATCTATTCTAAAATAATTCTTATTCTTATGATTGGTTTTACCAAAGATTTATCTCCTCAGTGTTCACTTATTTCAGTCAAACAATTTAATCATATATATTTTTATGGTTTTTTACATCATGTTTATACTTTAATAGTAAAAAGGCAAAAAAGTCTGCTTGAGTGTATCATATTTGCATACTCTACTTACTGTTCTAAATTTAATCAGATGTTTCAAATGCATTATTCCTTTGCAGTAGTTCTGAGGGAGTAAGCTATCATCTTGCCCTTTTATCACAGCAACCAAGTTCCATAAATTGTCACTGCCACCTGGAGGCTAAAATATTGATACAAAACAATCAAAGATATAATAGTGAATATAAACCCTGCAACACTTTGCATCTTCAAACACATTATAATGCAGGCATATTGAAATTAAAAAATTAACAAAACAACTATACATTATCTCTTTTATTGTTTCTGGTTTTACATTTGCTTTCTTATAGTGTACATATTATGTTAAGAGGAACCCAATGAATTAGGATGGTGTGTGTAAATATGTGACACCTTAATGACAACCCTTGTAATGATTCATTTTGGTTAAAGGGAAAATGTTCACACTTAATTCCTGTAATACTTACTGATAAACATTCTGAAAACCACCTTAGTTTTTTTGCTCGACGATTACCAGTTAGTTTTTCTATTTCTTGTCTAATATCTCTTGACACTTTACCACACAACAGAGGAGGAGTGCCTTGTTCTATAGCATAATCTGAAGAACAGACATAATTCAGTGAGAAAAGACTTCTTATAAAATACTATTTAAAAATAAAATCTGATACATGCATACGTTCAATACCAGTGTTCCCAATTATTTCTTCCCAAGATCTGTCTGCCAGAATATTTATTTGTAAAGGAGTGATCAAAGGTGTTAATGACCAGAGCCTCACAGTAGAATCTCGGGAGCAAGAGGCCATAGTGAAGGGGCGACTTGGATGGCATGTTAAACCTGATGGAAGAAATGAAAAATATTTTTTATTTATATGTACCTCATAAAACTTCTATAGAATTGAAGTTATGAAGAAATCTTGTGAATAACTGAAAGGTTCTCATAGTCTACCTTCTATTTGCATTTAACACAAGAAAATAATACAAGAATATAATAAATTATTGAGTAGATTCTGTAAATATGAATATGAAATTGAATAATTGTTAGAAAGCAAATGGTCCTGGATGAAAATGTTTTAATTATATTTCATGTGGTTAAGCAGCAACAAGTATACTGTAACACCAATAGTGTATATAGTGTCTATGTGTTAATGGGTAGATTGAAGTTCTAGTTACAAGATAAGAGAGTTAAGGACCTTTCAATTTTGATATTAACAAATAGGATTCTCTCCTACACATAGTCCCACACTGCCTCACCTAAAAAGCCACTGGGGTAAAGCATATGGATCTGAATGGCTGGACTGGGGTTTCTTTCTCTAAGAAATCATTTTTGCATTTTTAATCCACCCACTTACTCCCATCAAGGTTTAAGAATAAAAATAAATACAAATAAATGTAAGAGTAAAGTGTTGTGCAAAAGATAAGTAATCAGATTTTCCATACTGAGCTCAATTATATTAAAAATATTAAGTATTACATTAAAAAACAAAACATTGCCCTAAATATTCAAGAATAGGGGAATGGCTAAATAAGTTATATCTACACTATTATTGATTTCCTGTTCTACAACTTACCTCTGGAATGATGGTAGGGGAGGGAGAAAAATCTACACCATATGTGTATATTTGTCCATGGATATATGTGTGCAGTGTGTGTGTACACAAAAACATAGATACTCTTGCGGAGAAAAAGGGAGAAAAAGACACCGCAGTGCTAACAATAGTCATCTTCTGATAATTTTTGATACTTTTTCTATCTTCTGTGTATTCTGATACTTCAATTATAAATATGTATATTTTCTAATGAGAAAAATGTTATTTTAAAATGAAACACTATAAGACTTCTTCAAAAATATGGTATTGCTCAGAAATTATAAGTATCATTAATATATCAAAATAACAAACACATGAAAAACACTTTACCATATACATCTGCACCGTGATCATACACAGTATCCAGACAAGTTCCTTCTCGAGTGTCCCACACTTTTATAGTATAATCCCAGCTGCCAGATATTAGTAGATACGGAATCTCAGTATTCCACATTAATCCCCTCACAGGTGCAGTGTGTCCGCTAAGAACATTTATGCAAGCATCTTGAGTATAATCCCAGATTCGAACAGAACTGAAAACAGAATATTAGGTATGTAACAATACTCAAGTTATAATTTATCTGTATTAACATATCCCTAAATAGAGCACAATGATTATTTCTTAGCATATTTAAAAAGCATTTTATGTTTCAAGATATATTAAAATTCTTTTATTTATTTTTAATTGACAAATAATAATTGTATATATTTATGGGATACAATGTGATGTTTCGATATACATCGAAACATATATGTTTAAATGTGGAAAGTTTAAATCAGGCTAATCAACAAATTTATCACCTCACATAATTTTCCTTAAACAGACAGAAATTAATAAATAACTAGGTGAGTGCTAGCCTATTTTAACATATTTTCTTTCCTGAGATTTACTTGTCATTTATTACTGATAGTAAATGTACTATTTCACAGTTTATATGTGAAAAAAATTACTTTCTTAAAATGAAATATCCAAAATAGATACAACCAAAGAGAAAATATGACTAACAACACAGGTACAATAATTTAAGAGCATTCCAATTATTTGTAAATCATGAAAGTATAACATATATTATGACGGGTATTATTTGAAAATCACTTAATATTTATGCTTTTATCATCAATACAGTAAATCTTTCCTAACCTTTCCTTCATGTTTTTGTCAGTGAAGTAAGTTGTTTGGTCAGTGTGGAACCTAAGACCAAGTTAAAAAATTTAAATATAACTAGATGCATGATATTACTTAGATCTATTGATTATACAAAGTACAAATGTTATTAAAATTAAAATTTTAACTCAAAATCAATTTAAGACACCCAAATGACAATTTTGCTTAGATAATTCACAATAATCTTTTAGTCACAGATTTATGCCAACCTGACAATACCAAAATATTAATACTTCAAAGATTGTATTGCACCATATAGTAGACACATCATATATTTTTATCTCTTTAAGGCATATCTCTTTCTGCTTTATATAAAAAGACTTCTTCCTTATTTTTCCCATTATCCCAGTATATTACAATATAGCCAAATATATTAGAATCTAAATTTTTTGGTGCTATTTCTTCTATATGTTAGCATTTAAATATTTTAAGTTTCCTATCATACTTTCATAAATAAAAATATATTAAAGTGATTTGTATCAAAACAACTTAATGCAATTGCAGGCCACTAGAACAGCTGTCTTTCTTTTTATGATATATGTTATTAATAGTTAGGCTTTAAAGTGCCAATTTATGTTTTTTGGTCAAACCTAAGAAAGGCTTTTATATGCCCCACTGCATACATGGACTGTCTGAGGCTTCCCAAGCTGAAGCATAGTATCCCCAAGGTCTGCCATGAGTACATCAATAATTAATGGTTTCCTTACATTTTGACTTTTATTTAAAGGTGCTAGATAACATTAGGGACATATGACTTTCATCTATATTAACAATGATTACCAAAGGGACCAATAACCAGAATTTAGCAAAGCCTTTCAATTTCATAACCATAAATCAGTAAAATGCTTACTGCTTTCTGAAAATATTTCTTAGACAATAATTGAAGATTATACCTTTTTTCATGTAGAGTAAAATTTAGACATTGAAGTTCATGCTAAGAGACTGGAATAATCTCATAAATGAACTCATATTCACTTTCACACGATAATCATATTAGAAGTAACATTTCAAGTGATACTCTCAAAAATCTCATAATTGTTTCTCTTATTAAGTTTGGATATATATCAAAAATTCAAGATGAAAATGTTTAATTATTCAACATTAAACCTGTGGTTACTAGGTACTATGAATTTTACTTGCATAAAGTAAGATTTTTCTTACCTAAATTTTTCACATTTTCAAATAGTGACTAAAAAACCTATACTAGGTAAACCTATCTTGTTTGAATATACAATACAGATAAGTTTCAGGAACTCTCAAAAATCCATACAAATGTTAAATCACTCTCATTTCTAAAATATCTTTTCTTCCTGTTAAAATTTATGATCATCTTTTATTCCATTCTTGATGAAAACAGAGTAGAGCTGTTTTCCATATTAAACATAAGAATATTATTAAAAACAAATTCTATTATTCTTTTCTTTTATGTATTTGTTCCAGATCTTTTTCCCTTTCCCCACAGACCCTTTTAAAATTTTTGTTTAGTTCTTGCTAGTAAGCTAGAAATAAGCACCCATAGTAAGCAAAATAAATAAGGGAATAAAAATCATGAATATAACATAATATAAGCATGGCAGAATTTAATTTAGTTTTAGTTAAATGAAATTAGGTACTTGTTAACTGCATACTTGTTAATTTCATATTTAATACGTTTCCACACACATTAATAATTTGATCATATAAATATGTACATTTCTAGGAAAGTATAAGTGTATAATTTTAAGGACTAGAAAAGTAGAATCCAAAAATACATACCCATCATCAGAACCACTGCAAAGAATTCCCTCCCTCAGAGGAGACCATTTAACATGAAATACTTTTGCTGTATGCCCACTAAATACTTTCAATGGTTGATCAGAGCTGGTGGCTACATAATAGACACGAACATTTTTGTCTTCACAGCCAGTGGCTATCATATCTCTGAAATATCAATGGAACATTAAAATATGAAAAATTGGATATTATTTATTACAAATAATTAAAATGTACAGTAGTTCTAATTTCTAAAAGTAGACTTTTTTGCTTCCTTAATGAAGTTAGACTAAACATCATGTATAATCATCTTATTGCTTATTTACAGAAACTGCCCCAGTATGGAAAGATTTCTCTCTGCATTCCTTTTTAATTGTTTGAATTATTATTTTATTTACCTTAGATCAGAGATAATGGCATTTATATTTCTACAAGTCCTTTTTCAAAATGTCCAGACTTATAACTTTTTTAATGTTTCTCAAACTTTTTATTTTGCAACTAGTTGGTCTTAAGAAGGGTCCCAAATGATGAGTGATGAGATTTGCTTACTTGCTGGTAAGCAAATTATTTTTACATGCCATGGCCATTTGTTTAATTATTTGTGGCATGGGTACAAACAAACAGCTGTGCTCCCCCTGGAAGTGTGCTGGAAAATCTCCCTACAGCCCAGAGTTGCCTCACTGGACAGTAAGTCACAGTCCATTTTTCCATTCCTTTTTGGTGGTTTCCCCATTTTGAGATGCTTTAACTGTTTGATGCAACTAAGGATTGCTTGGAAATATAATATGATCTTTTAATGTTCTTTGCTCATTATTCTCACAAGAGTGAGAGTAAACTAAGCAACTACTTGTACCCTATTGATCAGACTTGGAATACAGCTAGGAAAGGAATTATGAGTACTAGGCAGACCTGTGGAAATCACGCACCTGCCAGAACACAGTCTACTTGAGGAACATCTACTGTATCATATAAACAGTCCCCACATTCTAAAGATAAAGAGGGGAAGTTATACACTTTGGAAACCAACCATCATCAAAACCCTTCCAAAACTACAAATTGTTGATTTTGTTACATGGGTTATAATGCTTATATTTATTTAAGCCCACATGCAGAAATACATCAGTTTGCAAACTGGCATGGCAATCTGAAAATGTGCAGATTACACCTCCCTAGGGCCCACTGACAAACCAGTGTCTACATTTAGGAAAATATATTTTGCATATACATATGTTTACATGTATACACGAATATATTTGCGTACATATGTACATGCCAATACATATATATAAAATCTTAGAAATGATAAACATTCAAAGAATGTACATAAAGATATCTAAATTATAAACTCAGAGATACTTTATGAATAAACTTTGATAAATTCAAGATATTTTCACTTATCTACTAAGATGTTAAATGTAAAATAAATATAGCAATTAGAACATTTTTAAAAGGCTTTTAAAATTAAAAATTAAGTTTATTAGGTATGCTTGGTAGTAAGCCTAATAGTTAAGTACAAAGGACTTACAGTGTCATTTTAAAATACAGCTTTCTTAATTAGCTAAACATATTAATTAATATCTAATTTTTATTTCAACTGGCCAAATGCTTACTAACTCTATAAAACAGAGATATAAGAATGTGGAATTGTTTTACTGGTCAGAGAGAAGGTAATTCTATTCATTTGTATATTTAACAAATATTTATTGAACATCTACTTTTTTCAAGGCACAGTGAGGGTTAGCAATGCACTGTTTTGCTAAGAATATACTGCTAAACATAGATAGCACAGGTGGTGATCTTATGGGGCTTACATTTTAGAAGGTGAGACAGTCAATGTGCAAACAAATACACAATTAAAAATTTAATTTCATTATATTAAGTGCTCTAAAGGCACATTATACAGGAAATTTACCTAATATGAGGTAAAGAGAGACTTTTCTGTGGAAGTGGTTTTTGAGCCGAGAGCTGAAGGATAGATAGCTGTTATCTATGTCCAACCCTGATGGGGTGGATGGAAGTAGAACCTAGATAAAAGGGACAGCATGAGTGAAAACTTGAGCTAAAAGTCAGCTGGCTAGTTCAAGAAAGTGAAAGCCAATGTGTCTGGATGCAAGAAGCAAAGGGGAGCCAGGCTTGAAATGAGATGAATAAAGGAGACAGCAACCAGAAGGAACCAGATTATACAAGGACTTCCTTGTAGGGCTTTTTAAGAGTTTTCCTTTTTATCCTACAATTAATGGGATACTCTTGAAAGATTTAAGCAGTAGAATGGTGTGCTCAGATCTGCGTTTTAAGTGTTCACTCTGACTGCAGCATAGAGAGGTGGAAGAGGAAGAGGGAGAGAGGAAGTGGTGATAAAGCATATAGACTCTGAAATTGATTATGAAGGGTTCTGCAGGAGTCCAAAAAAACAAATGTTATAGGTTTGGTGGCAGGGGGATTGTTAGTTTTAATATCTTAATCTGTAAATTTCCCACATGTAGTATGGGAAAGCATAATATAATTCACATTGTTTTTGACAGTATCTAAAGAAAGTTTGAATTTTTAAATGTGATTTATATTCCATCTAAGGGAGGTGTGAAACACAAAATTCTTGGAAATGCAATCAGTTAAAGGTCCAATTATAGTAGAGATTTGACTTGGATTTAATTTTAAATCTAAGCTCATTTTTTACATGGTAAATACTTGACTCTCAAACAAGGTTGACCTTTCAAAACCATCTACTTCAGTTCCACAACTTGGGAAATTATCCAATGTAGAGGCACTAACATCAGCTGGGGGACAATGGGAAGTCATGGCGGAACAATAACACCACGTAGACGCCTAATAGAAATTAAGAGCCACATTTCTATAGTAGTAGTTACACATAGAATGGACTAATTTTCATTTTTCATTAGCTGGGAGTATGTTTTTTTCCTAAGTATCAGAAAGTTGTTTTAAGAACAGGAAATCAATATTTCTAAATCATGTAAAAACTTGATGGAATAAAAATAGCTAAAATAAACGAGCAATTACAAGGTGGCTTCTCATTTGTTAGGCAAAGGGAATACTATCTAACAAGAGTGATGAGTATTACCTACAGGAATAGCACTAAACTTTATGGTTATTTAAAATCTCCAAAAGCAATTATTATTTATTTCAGGAAAAAAATACGTACTTGTTGTTTTGGCTCCAATCACAACCAAACACTGCAGCTGGATGTTTGTATTTGTGTAGCACTTTACCATCAATTGTTCGAATAATACTAAAATTAATTATAATATGTTAATAGAAAGACAACATTATAAATATAGTATTCAAAGGAACATGGTCAGAATTGTAAATTTCAAATATAAATATCCCAGGATAGACACCTTGTCTGCAAAGAGCAAGGAACATTTAAAAGCACTGTATAAATGACATTACCAATTACAAGTATATTTGCATCACATAATATTAATTATGGTAATTCATTTAAGTCAAATTAAAGGCATCCAATTTTGACTTAATTTCTAAAATATTTTTTTAGTTCAGGAAAAGTATAGTCTAATACATCTTAAAACACAATGATAAAACTAACACATGCATTAGATTTTCAGCTTCAGAATTAGGTAGCTCAAAATTTATAGTATTTAAAACAACTCATTTATAAAGCTGGTTGTATGTGCCATCACACCAAGACCAAGACACACAAGTTATAACATTTTCATTATATGGTCTCAATAATATAACTCAAAATTCAGAGAACACCCCCTACCCCGTGCTGCCAAAAAAAAGACTCTACATAATCTAACTGCAAACATAAAAGAAGCTCTAGTCCTCTATTATTACCACAATGCAAGAGCTATTGATACCATTAATAAAAAGCTGTATATAAATTAATGTATTATGAAGCTTTAAAAGTCTTTGGAAAAGACCCTCTTAAATGTTATTAGGCCCATTGTTAAGGTTACTGGGGAATGGTGGTGACCTATACTTACAAATGTTTAGACACCGAATGTGGTATTTATCAAATAAATGATGTCCTGAAAATACAGGGTAAAGCTAATTATCTACCACTTAATCAAAAAAACTTAGGCACATCTTATACATTTTGATATCTATCAATTAGCAAATAGTGCCTTTCAAGGAAAAAAATTACTAATGTTATTTCTGAAAATTTTAACTTCCTGGTAAGGATCTTTGGTTTCAATAACTATTCTACTGAAATTAAAAAGTGAGGATGAGAAAATTGGAGTGGGTTTAGAAAAACCTAACAGGAGACAAACTTCTATAATCTCAAGGACCACGGGTATCTATACCACCTGTTAAAGATAACTATACTTAATAGCTATAAAGGTAGCAACAACTGATTTTAAAAAGTTTTTTAAACCAAGGCAATTCTTTCCTTACATACTTTTACTTGGAAACCTACTTATTCCTGGTCTTAAAAGAATTAAGAAAGCACATATTTCTGAAACACAGGATCAGTGAAGTTAGTTCCTAAAAATAGGCATTTTCTATGTTACCTCATTCCTCCTTACAAAGGATTTTTATCCCTTTATAAATAACAGCATCTACAAAACTGTGGACAAGTTTCTAGGGCACTTGATATCTCCTGAATCACCTGCAAAACTGAAATACTACTCTCCACAAAATGTGATGAGGATTTTTAAGACTGTGAAAAGTCCTTAAAGTTTCCTTGAGGCAATTCAGACTTTTAGTTATAATTCAGGTAGTGTTTTCATTTAGAAAGCAATGACTGGCTACTTTTTTAATTTTTAAACACCATTGCATTGTTATTTATTAATGATATATCATGGCAATATAGCATGTGACTATATGGGCTTATAAATAATATTTATGATAGTTGGTAGAGCTGTACAAATGAAATCTCATTGATACACAATTGGAATAATCAAACATGTCTTTTATAAACAGTATAATTTCATATCATACATAGTACTTACCAGAAACCATCACCACTGCAGGTTGCTATTCTTTTGGAATCTTTATGACTCCAGGCAATGCAGAATATTCCATTTTTTCCATGCTTCAAAAAATGTAAAATACCTATCAATAAGAAATAATTCACCCCTTTTTTCTCTCATTTATTTACTTCTTCTAAGTATTATTTTTCTATCAGGTACTTGCTCTAGATGATACTAACAGAAACATCATTGTCAATAGCAGAAACCTGAATATATACTTTAAGAATATCTAAAGCTGTCACACTTAAGAAACAAATCCATTGTTTTAAGACATAAACTGGGTGGCTCTATTTCTTTTTGTTGGACACAAGGTAGAGTCAAAATCTACTTCTTCAGCCATCTTTAGAATTAAGCTCTGCTTAATGCCTTTTCCCATGAACACCAGTCTGGCGATGAATATAGTTATCTATCTGCTTTCAAACCCAGTGCTACCACCACTACAGCATAAGAAATATTGCAAGCAACTGTTATTATTGGTTATTTCTCTAAGTTTCAAAGTTTTAATTTTATTTAAAAAATGCAAAACAGATCTAAGGTTATTCCTATAATAAATCACTATTTTTACTTGTTTCTCCATATTCTAGGATTGAGGAAGGGTCAAGGGTAGAGTTACAGCTCATGTGATGAGAATTTTTTAAAACACAAGGAATATATTATACATGGGAATGTCATTTATCCACTGTGTGATAGGTGAATGAAGGTTGTAATCAACTCATTTCTGAATTTTAATTTAAAAATATTTCTATTTTATATAGTAATTAAATTGTGGCTGCTATTAAGGGGAAACTAACGTGACTTTTTATCCTGCATTTTAAGGTTACTTTATAGATATACAGTTTCGACTTCTTAAGGCAATCTCCAGTTTGCTGTTTCTACCTCTGGGGGTCAAGGAGGGTAGGTTTATATGGTAGATACAAAAATGGGACTAGTCCCTATATTCATTCCGTTTAAGGGGTAGAGGCCTTCCATCAGCAACATTATTCCATGAAAAGTGCATTCATGGCTTTGTGCTACCCTGCATTTCCTTTTGTGGGGCACATGCTGCTTAGTTAATTAAAGCTGGCATTGTTAATTTTTCCCATATTTATTATACAGGATGTAAGAAATTTTGATCATGATCTTAACTGTGCTACCAAATGTTGGGAAAGACATAAATGACTATAAGAGATGTCCTTGATACTAAGATGCTAGGTTGCTAGAATCAGGCTAGAACTGTTTCCAGCTGTGCTAATGGGCAGATATTTTAGGTCACAAGATGCCAAGATGCCATAAGAAGAAATCAACAGATCTGATAAGTAAGGATACAATTTTTGAATTTAGGCCAAAAGTTTCATTTTCAGGCTTATTTCTTCTTATATCCCACTGTTTTTTATGGGATAGGTTGCTGTTCTGGTGATGGGAGGGAACAGGGCAGGTTGGGGGCATTGCTGAATTGAAAGAGTATTGTGTTGTATGTGGAGAAAGGGGAGGATATAACCTTTAAAATCCTTTGCCAGAGTTTCCTCTGTTGAGTGCAAAGTTGCTTACTGATGGTTGTTAAGTTTCCCTGATACTCTTCATTTGCTATACTACTGCAGTACCCCCTGGGAGATCAAGGCTACTAAAAAGCATCCTCAAAGGGTAACAGTCTTTTTGGTATAAATGGTTTTAAAGCCCCAAGTATACAAGTGATTTTCAAAGAAATTATATATTTAATAAGCTTCAACAGTGATCATTTAAAATATTAATAAATAAAATTTTAAGACAGTGAGAGAAAATCCTAGATCATATTTCTGCTGATTCATACCTAACATATTATAATTAGATCATATGCATTTTTCAAATATTAATGGAGTTCAATAAAATATGGGATAATAATTTAACTCTAAGTTGAAGGATAAATACAATCTGTGACACTACAAATAGGAAGGGAGCAGGCTTTAGGGTTGTTACGGAATAATAGAATTTGAGAACTGGAAAGAAATCTGAGTAATTATACAATCCAATGTCACCATTTTATAGGTGAAGAAGAGATTAAAGGCCATAACATGATTCTCCCTATGTCAAGAGCTAATTAATAACAGAACCAGGACTATAATTTGGGACTTGCTCTGAGTTTAGCCTTCTTCCCATTATTTAGTATTTGCCTAGATTTTGAAGAAGATGACTCAAAATTCCTTTGAATCACTAATGCAACCTAAGGTGAATTTTTGTATGTTATACTCAGCTACAATTTCCAGAATTCATTTTAGCATGTGACTATCCTTTTGGATTTTCTTATACTTGAAAGAACATATGTACTACCTGATTATTAAATGCTATATTAAAAAAGAAAAACATTTGC
The DNA here is from genome assembly GCA_023783475.1 of Daubentonia madagascariensis. NCBI lineage: Eukaryota > Metazoa > Chordata > Mammalia > Primates > Daubentoniidae > Daubentonia > Daubentonia madagascariensis. Next base: position 12,291,163 of record JAKFHU010000760.1, read on the forward strand.
AAAATACAAAATAGTATAAGACATTATGTTATTCAGTAGCAATTAATACATCTTACCTCATTAAATCGTTGAACCATTTTGCCCTTCTGAACATCCCAAATAAAAGCACCATTTCGGGAAGTTGCTGCAGCAATACAATTTAAATCACCTTAGGAAACAATTTATTAGACATTATACTAAATATTTGCCACAAATGTAATTCTTGTCAAAAATATAATTTTTGAAAATGTGAGAGTTGAGATCTACAAAGTAGTTCTTTAAAATTTTTTTTTGCAATGGAAATTATTAAATATATGCAAATATAGAGAATAATAAAATGAATGTATCCATCATACAGCTTCAGCAATTATCAAAATATGTTGTTTTGTCTATAGCTCCCAGTGGATTTCTTTGAGCAAATTTCTGACATTGTTTATTATTTCATCAATAAATACTTCAGTATGGATATCTAAAAGATAGGGACTCTTTTATCATCAAGACCAAACTATCATAATCACAACCACATAAGTTATTAATAATTCCTCAATGTTATCATGTATTCAGTCAGTATTCTTATTTACCTGACTATCCAGTAATAGTTTAACGGTTAGGAAAGTATTTCTGTAAGAAGACCACATGAATAAACTCAGTTTCTCTATCAAAAACATAAATAATGCTCTCTGTTTTTAAGAAATAAAATATATCTGGGAAAATGAAACTGCTATCAGTGAGTAGATGTAAGGACTTAAATAAGTGATTTTTGCAAGACAGTGAAAGAAGTTGTTTTCTCTATTAGAAGAAAGGAGTAGCTGTCATCTGCTATCTAGGAGTAAAATATGAAGGAATTACTTTGTGATAAATGATTATAAACACTAAAAAAAAAAAAAGAGTCCTCACCATATTTCTAGTATTTCCATTCTGCTCTCCTTTTTGGGTTCTTAAATTATTGGGGATATGTTTCCAAATTTATTTGCACTTTTGTTTCTTCTCCTGTGGTATCTACTCTAAAATACAGAGGAAATTATGCAATCACCTATATCCTACTCTATTTCCATCCTTGTCAACCTTCATTAATCTTTTCAATTTTACCACCACTTACCTAAAAATCATAATCAGTAATCACCTAGCAGAAAATGATAGAATTTCCATTTTATAACATTTTTACTTTTTTGATACAAATTCTCAATGTAGAGAGTAAAAGAATGCTTTAAGTAAGATTAGGTCTTCTGTGTTATGATTTGGAAAAATGGTTTTTATAGTCAAAATTTTTGTTTAAGTTCTAGCGTTGAGATACATACTTTTTGTAGGAGCAAAAGTGTTCAACTAATAGGAGCTATGGTGCAATGTTACTGTACTGGCCAGTCCAATTCCTGTATCACTAGCCAAGGTAACCCACTGTGAAGATGCATAGTACAATAATAAAGAGCACAGGCTTAGGTATTTTCTGCTTAAAGGAAGAAACACTGTCATTGAGAATTGTACGTAAAATCCTTTTCCAGACTTCTCCTCACTATAGGAGATGAAGGATACATAAAACAGTGGTCCTCAACCTTTTCTGTGACATGGATCTCTCTGAAAATCCGATTACTATGATATTCTTTGACAGATATAGGCATATACACACATACACCAAAAATTATTCATAAAATTCCAAGAGATTCCCAAACTCTCTAAAGATACCTAAAACCCTTAAAGGCTCATAAATTCAAGGTTAAGAATTCCTGTGTATAAAGAAATAATTTTAAATATAAGGATAAGTTATATCCTTGTTATAGGTGGTTATTAAATTAATACATTACTATTAGGAGAAATAAGTAAACCATTATATACACTTTATAAAGTGAAAAATCCATTTAGGTATATAAAATTATTTGTTATAGGGAAATAATGTTTTGGGAGAAAATGTCAGAGGTTTCATAGGACATCTCTTCTCTCTTTCTTGTATAGGAAGGCATAAGGTAGCATCTTTCTGAGATCAAAGAAAAGATTCTATTATGGCATAAAAGTTCTTCAATATTACAAAGGTGGAATTTATATATTAATAGAATTACATGGTTACAATTGAACTGTGACTGGATATGTAATCATTCACATTTATAAAACAGATGCATCAAGGAAAGTCATCTATCACAATTTTTAGAAATTAAATTTCTCTTTTTATTTTCATGAATTTGATATACACGAAAAATTTTAGAAGTACTTCTGTCATCTAAAATGTGTTATACCTTTAAAGGAATAGCTACACAAATACAACTAAAATTCGATGGGTCAAGATCATCCTGATTTACTGTGGCTTTTCTATATGACTATGTCATACAGAGGGCTCAGGAATCAAAGTGCCTTTGCAGGCAGTCTATCCTAAAACCTCACAAAAACTAAATCAACCGATATGTTGATACTAATTTGCCTCTACAATCATTTGGAACAAGATGACATTGAACGGAAGAAGATAATTCAAATGAAAATAAAATTTAGGAAAGTCATTTAGTTGTATTCCCAATTTTAATAAAATACCTCTTACCTGGAGCCCATGAAAGGGAATAAATAACCCCTTCATTACCCGGAGAAGTGTACACTGCTGTTAGTGTGTTTATATCCCAGACTTTTATAGTGCCATCAAATGAAGCTGTTGCTAAAAGATTGGGATCATCAGGTTTGAATTTGCAGTCAAAGATAGTTTCCACATGTCCCTAGGAATGTAGCATAAAAAAGTCTAACTACTAAGAAAAATTCACAAACCATAATGTATACTCAAATTGCCACATGTACTATGGTTTTCCAAATATTAATGCAAAAATACACAAACAAGCAATAAGCACAGAAAAATGGAATCACCACTGTGACTGAATGTTCTCCATGCTATTACTGTATTATTTTGCAAAGACCTGGATTTTACTCAACCACAGTTTCTTAAATCACCAACTAAATTCAAAGATGTTCAAAAGTTTCATTTTTAAATTTCAAACCAATGCAAAATATGTTTCTGACTTTTTAAATATACAGCATACTATGCTAGAAACTCATAAAGCAATCAACTCTTAACAGTTACTATATGTCATTGTGGCAGTATAATAGAAAACCAAGATGAAACTGAAACTAAAATCCTTTAATGCAAATATCCTTTTTTTAGAGTAATGACATACTCTAAAAGCACCTTACAATTTTGGCAGGAATAAAAGAATCAGGCATGGCCCTAATTTTTAATGAGTCTTGTTCCAAAATTTTCTAGCAAGTCTACTCTTTGGAACTTGGAATACTTGGTCCTATTACATGTAAATGGAAATGGAAAGAAGAGAGGTTGTTACAGCCCCCAGTTCACCTGGCTGGAGTTGTTCCAGGTGGTCATTTCCAGTGTTAAGAACGTACTTAAGGGAAGGGCTGTGGACATGCATTTTTAAGTGTTATTTCACTGCTATGCCTTCGAATTTTATTTTTTGAAATCTGAAAATTCACATAGCAAGAACAAAATTGTAAATTTTTCTTCTGTGTTTTCTTCTTACCAAGAGGAAGGTAGGATAAAGAGGAAAATTTTGTAGCATTTTTCTTAATTTTAATCAAGCAAACATTCATATGGAAGTACACCTTTTAGAATGTATATCATTAATATTTTTCTTCTCCTATGTAATTTGAAATCTTTGGAGATGCTTTATACATACAGCAGATCAGTTGTTTCTTCTAGTAATACTTTTAGTAATTTCAAATTCTGGGCTATGTTAAGATAACAGAAAGTATAAGGAAAAAAATGCACCTCCTGACTGACAGACATTTTTAAAGAAAAGCCACAGAAATAATTTATAATCAAGTATTTTTTTTAGTATTTATTAGAATTATAAATTTAACATAGATTTTAAATACAATATATTTTAATGTGATGCGTAATAAAAATCTATTGAATTCAGACTGCATGACTTCTATTTTACTTATATATCTTTTTATAGATTTAAAAGTATTCTTATATATTTTTCTCCCTTCCTTTTGATAAATTTGTTTGAAAATATATGTAATTTGAAATATATAAAAAGTTTATCACACTGGAAAAGATTTTCCATGAGAAAAGTTTAAATGTAAAGAAAATTAAGTCATCTCCTAATGAATATCTACAAAAAGAATATTTAAAAATAAGCTATACATTGTTTTAAAAATATTTTTGCTATAGTTCAATTTTTTCATTTGAGGACAAAATTCAATGAGTATACAATATTATTGATTCCTTCTCTCCTCTTACAAGGACAATTACAGCTCTAGATTCCTTTTCTAAGTGAGATCACATGAAAACAATTAGAATTTAAAGGTTTCTTAAATGTCTAGATTAGATTAGTCTAATTCAAACCAATGGAAAAAACCAGAGGCATTTTTATAAACTCTAAGCTAGGGAGAATTAAGGAGGATGATTGCTGACAAATATTAATAACAACACAGTATGTATTATTGCATGTCTTCATTCATTCAGTCAACAGAACTTAATAAAGTCTTGCTATGTGCCAGGCACTACATTAGGTAGTGGGGATATAGCACAGAACAAAACCAGACAAAAAATGTGGAACCTCAGAGAGGCTGTATCCTCCCTTACACAGAGGCTTAATTATTAAAAGAACAGAATTCATAGAATCATAGAATTATTATAATGATTTAGTAATAGAAATAAATCTTAGAAAGCACATAATCCAACCTTACTCAATTCACAAATGGGAACAATAAGGCTTGGAATAACTTGCAGAGATTGACTTGTCCTTTCTCCTGAAAGAATACTCTATTTTCATTTTGTTTTCAAAATATAGTATAGCTATGCAATTTTCCATTATACATAAAATATAAGCTAAGTAGACATTAATATATTAAAGTATAATGTTTAAAATTTGTTATAATAGTTATATCATCACTCTATGCATTTTTCTAAAAAGTTTCAACCAACTAAAATAAACTCCTAATATATCATTATTTACAAAAATAATTTTTAATAATATTAATACACAGGTAAAAGTAAACATCATGGGCTTACAAAATAAGCATGTGTAATAGAAGGAATGACCAAAGACATACCAAGTCCCTAAGAAAATCCCACTTCTTAGCTCCCATATCATAAAGTCCAACTCCACCATCCAGGAAACAGCATACTACATGACCAGGGGGAAGAGAAAATGCTTGATTCTGGGTCAAAGTTGGGGGTGGAACTGCTTCACTTGTTGAGGATGTATAATGATTTCTGGTTGGTGATTGGATTGAAACTAAAAAAGAAGAAAAAAACACAAACATTTATGCCAACAGCTTCCCACTGGAATGAAACCACAGGGTTTAATTTATAAAAATTCTTTACTTTCTAAAAAATCCAGAATCTGTTTCAGTGAACTTTAAGGCAATGATCACATTTTCTGCCATGTGAGCACTTTTTCAGCATTGCCAGAAGATGTGGAAATATAAGCACAAAATTGGATATTATTTTGGAGAGGTATATAGAAGTACAGATGGAGCAAATGGATGAAAATTAGTGTGTGAGCAATTACAATCTGTTGTGAATATCTGGTTTATTATCTCCCCATAAATTAAAACATAGCATGATTATTTTTGAATTACAACCTTCCTTCAAAATACTGACATAATAGCTTATTTCCTCCTTTCACACACACAAACATATGCATGTAAATTTTTTTCTTTTAAAACAAATAGCTCTGCCACTAATTTCCAAGCCAATGAAAATAATTATTTTTGAAATTATTTATAATTCACTTTAATTTAGCACTCAAATTAAGAATCACAACTCTGTCTGACACACATTTGTGTGTCAATTTTCCTTTCCTCTTCCTCAGGTTTTCTTTCTTTCTTTTTTACTGTTCACAGACTTCCATTTCTTCTACTTTCAATTACAGAAATGTCCCTTTGTTTAGTTAATTTTTATATATTCTTTATCCCATATTTTGTCTTCTCTCAAGAAATTTTTCCTTAGAATGTGAATATTCTTGCAAACATAATCCAAAACAATGATACCACTGTAAATTATTAGACCAATCTATTATTAATTATATTCTGGAATATAGAAAAATATTTCCTTTTTTTTTTTGATTAAAATATAGTAAGTCTTTCTTACTACATTCACTATGGATAATACTCATTTCTCAGAATCTGAGAATGACAGAAATACAAACTAGAATGAATTACTAATAACAAAAGAGGTATTTGGTAGTAATCAACTTGGTTCAATGAAATTTTGCTGATAGTTTGGTTAAAAATTAATATTATCCATGACTGGTTTTTCTAATATTTTAATTAGTTGACATCATGAGTGGTTTTGATAACCTTTATACACCAATCTATTTGTAATTCATGTTTTTTAGAATTTGGTGAGTATGTCTACCTTTTCAATTTTTCATTTTCACAATTGTTCTTATTCCATATTTCTGTTACATTAAAAAAATTGGGGGGAAAAAAACCCAGAAGTCTAACAGTAGGTAACCTGAGAGGAATTACTCAAAAATGACAAGATTGGTAAGTGCTTCTTTATATTTTCTGAGTTTTGTCTAATGGACATGGACTACACTTATAACAAGAAAAAAATATGAAAGAAAAGAATCTGTGATATCTCAGTCATTCCATGATAGGGAAGTTTACAGCCACTAAACAAATAAAGAAATTAACAATGACCAAAAAAATACATGATACCTAAACAACATGCCAGCCTCCAGCATATTACTTCTCCAGTCCTATATTTCTAGACCCTCCACTTTCCAGGCCCTAGAAGTATTAGGACTTCACAGAAAAGCTTCAATTTGTGGAAAGGCGGGAAGTTCAAATATAGAGATTTCCTACTACTTGCACTTGCTCACTAAATTAGATGCCAAAATAATATTACTTTGAATAGCTATTGCTAATTACTTAATATATTATAAAGATAGACAGCAGTGAGTAACAAGGCATCAATTAATCTAGATTTTTCAATCACTAAATTTCTTATTCCACATATTTTATGATACACAAAATGGGAACACTACCAACCATGCAGAGTAATCATGATAGACTTAATAGGAAATCAATTTCTTTTCCCTTATATTTAAGAAACATTCTAATTGCATACCTCCCCCAAATTTCCAGATTTTTTCTTCTATGGCTTAAATGTGCTTTATTATTTTTCTTAATTACAGAAGCAATGAATGATAATCAGAAAAACACAAAAATAAACAAAGAAGATACAGATGATCCATAACACTTATCTACTAATTCAGTGACAACTCATATTGAAACATGGAATATATTATATGTTTTAGATCCTGTAATTTGAATATTTAGATTATTTTAACTTTGTTATAAACTGTATAGATTGTAAATGAGCCACATTCCAAATTCTAGTTCAGATAAATCTTCTTTAATCCCATCACTCTTGATATTTCTAATTCATTTTCACCAATATCATTGTTTCATCTTCCCCATATAAATAATTTGAGATTATCTGAATATGCTCATTTAATAGCATTTTACAAATGTAAGTTGGCTCTAAATGTTTTCAGTTTAGTAATATTAGTTATTGCATGGCTTTGATGGTTCCTTCAGCACATATATTGTTAAAGGCTATTTTTGAAAAATTGCTTTGCAGTAGCATATAATATTTGATATGTTTATATCACTGTATCAGTCATTTTATTTGATAGACAATTTGACAAAAAATAAAAACTTTGACGATATTTTTTACTTACATTTTTTCTTTGGAGGAGAATTAAGTACATGTAAACAGTGAAATCCTGTTTTCTTTAACTTAAGATTATCAATAGGTGTTGTTTTTGAAACATTCCAAATGCGCAAAACACCCACTTGAGAATCTAGTCAGATCAGGAAAAAAAGCATATGCAAAAAATTTTGTTTGAAACTAAAATGCCTAGACGTAAAAGTAATGACAAAAATTTCAACTTGCAGGATTTTTAGCACTAATTATTGACATCCTTCAATCAGTAATACTGTACAGTAATATAATCAAAGAAGCAGCTGAAAAGCTATTTAACCTTTAAATTTTTGGCATATTTTACAATTTTTTTTCTGTTCCAAACTCTTTTATAGGGTTAGAAACTGCCTATCTTGACAGCTTTCTCCAATAAAGACCATTATAACAATCTGACCACAAAAAAAGCACCCCAGTGACACACACTTGTTCTAGGAAATGGCCAGCCACTGAAAACCCTCTACCTCTAACATTAAATAATCCTTCCTCTTTTGATATGTTTGTAAGCTGCTCCACTGCCCACTTTCAGCTAAATAAGGACTGTCAAATATACCCGAAGACCAATTATACAGTCCTCTTTCTTCCAAAAATCCCACCTTAATAACTGCTTTGGAAAATAGGCTGGCAGTTCCTCAAATGATTAAACATAGAATTACCATATGAGCCAATGTGTGTACTCCTAGGTAGATACTCAACAGAATTATAAATCCACACAAAAACTTGTACATAGCAGCATTACTCATGACAGCAAAAAAGTGGAAACAAAATAAATGTCTATCAATTGATGAATGGATATACAAAACCTGGCATAGCCATATAATGGAATATTATTTAGCCATAAAAAGAAATGAAATACGATACATTCTACAACATGGATGAACCCTGAAAACTTTACGTTAAATGAAAGAAGCCAGACACAAAAGACCACATATTGAATGATTCCATTTATATGAAATGTCCAGAATAGGCAAATTTACAGAGATAGAAAGTAGATTAGCAGTTTATGTGTGCACATATGTGTGCTAGGGACTGTGGGAGGGAGTAATGGAAAGTGACTGCTAATGGGTACAGGGTTTGTTGGGGGAATGACGAAATGTTTCGGAATTAGATAACGGTGATGATCGTACAACTTTGTGAATATACCAGAAACCACTGAACTGAATACTTTAGAAATGGTGAATTTTATGATATGTGATATATATTTCAATATAATAATAGATATTTTTAAATTTCCATGCCTGTTATTAATTATATCCTGTAAAATTAAAGGCAATTAAGATATATAAATTAATAATCCACTTACTTTCATGTACAGTTGTCCTTCTTTATCCATGGGGGATTGCTTCTAGGACCAGAGATTTTAGTCCACGAATACCAAAATCCACAGATACTCAAGTTGCTTATATAAAATGGTGCAATATTTGCATGTAACTTACACACATCCTCCTCTATACTTTAAATCTTTTCTATATTACTTATAATACCTAATATGATGCCTACATATCACTTCATTCACTTGACTTCAACTTGTTCCACTGCAAAGTCAAGTTTTGCTTTTTGAGACTTTGTGGAATATTTTTTCTGAATGTTTATGATCTGCAGTTGGTTGAATTCATAGATGCAGAACCACAGATACAAAGGGTCAACTGTATAATGTTAAGTACTAAAGAAGTAAAGAATTTCTTTTAAAATGTTGGCAGGATAAAGAATATTTGTCTATTATTTTACACTAAGCAAATATTGGAAGTATTTATATAGTAGCTGAAATATCATTTCTTCAGAGGACTCTCTCTCTGAACCTAAGTAAATGGTAAAAGTAGAGAGTCATTTAATTTCTAATTGCTATTCCTAAATTCTCCCATATTCCTATCCCCCATCACTACTTAGCTTTGCTACTTCTCTCATGATTAGGAAGCCATGAAGGAGAATCCTTTCAACTCATGGTGCCAAATTCCATTTTCATTTTCAACCTAGGTTGAAACATTTGGATCTAACTAGGCAGATCTGTCACGGGCTGCCAAAATTATCAGTCAGTACTATGGTTTGAATGTGTCCCCCAAAGTTCATGTGTTGGAAACTTAATCCCCAATGCAAAAGTATTAAGAGGTGGGTTCTAATAAAAGGTGATTAGGTCATGAAGACTCTACTCTTGTGAATGGATTAATGTCCTTATCTCTCGGGAGTGAGTTACTTATCATGAGAGTGGCTTTGTTATTAATATAAAAGCCAGTTAGGTCCCCTCTTGCTTTTTCCCTCTTACCCTCTCTTGCCTTCAGCAGCATGAAGGCCCTCACCAGATGCCGGTGCCATGCTCTTGGATGTCCCAGCCTCAAGAACTGTGAGCCAAATAAACTTCTATAGTTTATAAATTGCCTAGCCTGTGGTATTCTGTTATAGCAACACAAAACATACTATGATGGTGAGGTTAATAGAGCTCAGGTTAATTCAGGTTAATTGTTTTTCTGGTCAGTACCTTCATTGTCATCCTGCCACGCCTGAAACTGAACTGTCCTCGTCTTTAGCACACAAACAAACACAGACATACTCACATGTGTGCACATATACATTCCACTGTATTTGCAGGAACCTGCAACAATTGGGCCTTAATTTCATTTCTATTTGTCTTTACGTTAATGACATACAGTATAAATAAAAGTACACTAGGCATTTACTATAATAAATGATAACTTTTACACAAAAATAACCAATAAAAGATTACAATTTCCATAGTTCAATTAAGGAATACACACATATTTAAAACTTTGCAGAATAGGGGTAGGCTTACCTCCAGTTATAAACATTCCAGGAGCACTGGGAACCCAGGCTAAGCACTGTACAGAAGCTGCTGCACTGGGAAGATTAAATGTTGTTATACAATAAAGTGATTCAGAATCAACTAGGCGAATTCCATAATGCAAATTAGCCACAAGAAGATAATCAGTAGATAGTGGGTCCCATTCCAGGGCTGTAACTGGATCCTCTTCATCTGCCCCTTCAAGAGATTCAGGTCTCAAAACATGTTTCTGATTTTTATTACCTATTAAAATATAAATAAAAATATTTCCAAAAAATTCACAAAAAAGATCAATAATTTAGATGATGTTAATTTTCTCCTTGCATACTACCTATCTCTGAGAGTACTGAGAATATAAATCTGGCATTTTTATGCAGAAAGCATAATTGACATGTGAATGTGGGTGAATTTGTTGTCCTAATGATGAAAGTCAGAGTCATGCTCTGCCTTGGCAATCTCTAGTGGCTTGAATGTTTTTCCTATTTGTTAGTGAAAAGCTGTAAGAAAAAGACACAGATAAATAATATACTCTATCTTGTCAACAGGTACATATTTCCCTAAGTTACAGCAGCTATGTGAACAGGGGAAATGCTTATGGAAATGAAGAACATCATGTAGTGATTAAAAAGCATAGATACTGGACCTGGCTGACTGCCTGGGTCCAACCCTAGTTCCACCACTTATTAATTTTGTGGTTTTGGACAAGATAATTAATCTCTGTGTGCCTCAGTTTTTCTTTTTTTAAATTTTATTTTTATAATACAGAACATGGCAATACTTACTTCAAAGAGTTTTTAAAAATACTAAATGAGTTAGTTGATTAAAGTGTTAGGTAGACAGTGAGGACCTCTGGACCCTCCTGGGGACAAAGGCAGGCACCCCTAGCAATTGCCACACCTGGGGAGGAGGGAATGCCCTACCAATCTACCAATCAGAACTTACCATGCCAACTGCAAAAGAATGCAGAGGATTCCCTAGCCTGCAGGGCCAAGCAGCACAGGTACAATAAGGTTTGAAAGGTGACCTAGAACAACCTAAGGCTAGTTATCATGTCATTAGCTTAAATCTACATTGTGGTTCACCGTCCCAAATGGGCTTTCAGAGAGGCTCATGGGAAATCCGCATACATAGTAAGACACAAATTATGTAACTCCCAACTGTCCATCAAAGTGGTTCAATGATGACGTTTGAACCATGGGGAGGGCCCAGCCTAGATGCTATAAAACCCAGACCACAACCAAGGCCCTTTTGTTCTGACAGAGGGGTCTGTTTGCCATCTATGGTGAATGTACCTTGCTCTTGCTCTGTAAACCTATCTTGTCCTTCCTTAATAAACTTCTTTTCATGCTTGCCTTGCTTTGGATGTGTCTGGTCATTTTTTGGCCAAGAGCACACCAAGAACTGAAACCAGATTACAACCTGACAAAAGTGCTTAAACAGTGTGGTATATTATAAACGGCATCTCAACATTTACTATTATTCCTTCCTCATTCACTTTACCATGTATCAGAATCATAATTCACACCTGACTACCAGTAAAAATAGGGAAGCCAGAAAAATAGGGAGATAAAACATGTGTAATTAAATAAAGCAAAGGACCATTAAACTATCCTCTTGTTCTTTGTAAATTATATACACAATTGGAAATATAGAAAAAATTAACACTGCTGATGTACCACATGGAAACTCCAATGAACCAGTCCTCTCATTCTCAAAAAAGAGGCAGTAAAATGACAAAATTTAGAGACTACAGCCTTAACAAAAAGTACCAATTAGTCCTAAGTATGATAAACTTTAAAGAAATGTTTGTGTTTTTAAAAACACAATTGAAAGATACCATAGCTCTTGTTGAAATCCCATAATTACACAACTTTTTGACATAACAGATTATAAAAGCAGAAAAAAAATTGTTTTCCTTGGATATATAAGATATTTGTAAAGTGAATTGAAAATCTTGTCTTTCCTGATTTGGGATTAAGCTCATTTTATTCTTTAAAATGTTGATTTTAAATAGGGTATTTTATTTAGAATTTTTGCATATATAATCACAGAAGATGGATATGAGATTTCTGTTATTTGGCTTTATTAAATTTTCTCTATAACCATCAAGAAAAGTTTGTTTACTTTTTCTTTCCCAATATAAGCATCTGCCAAATTGCTATTTGATATAATAAACAATGATACATATTGATATAGCTAATCATTATAAGGTTGAGAGAATTAGAAAAATGACTTATTAACCAAAGCTTTACTTGCTGTTTCTTAAGTAATTTTTAGGTATTTCCATGTGCCAGTTAGTAAGCATGACTTATTAAAAATATTCCAGCATATTAAAAAAAAGCTCAAAACAAACAACAACATGAAATATGGGAAAATTTGCAATGTTAATGCTAGAACATCTAAATCTTATTGCTTCAAAGCCCCACACAGCCAAAATGATAAATTATATTCATCATTTACTTTTCTATCTGGTTTTCTGATATTTTTATTATAAAAGATAGAAAAATGAACCTATAAAATTTTAGTCATTCATTAGAACAATAGCTGATAACATTTTTATTTATATTATACACAATATTATTATTATGTTCTATTTTATTAAACAAATATCAGGCAACTTGTGTTGTCAGATACAGACAAAAGCGTATGTACAAAAACCTGGGGCAGGGAAAAATTGAGATTGAAAAAAATGAGGGTAACATATTGCAGAGGAAAAATTAAAATCTCAGGACCTCCCAAAATTCATGACACCAAAAGGGAGAACTGAGCCTGAGAACTGAGTCACACAAGCACTGCCATCCTCTCCCCAATCAGGTACGTGGGTCCTCTTTTAAGAAATGAAGGGGCTTAGAAAATGACTAAACAGAGTTTTGTTTTTTGGGCGGACAGGGTATGGGAGGGAGAAAGGAAGCCTAGCAGGCAAGGTGGTCTTGTTACACAATTAAGCCTCACAATAACAGCCCTCAGGGAAATGTTTTTGTTCAGACCTTTCAGGGCGTCAGACTCTCAGCAAACCTGTTCCTGATAGAATAGGCAGAGCCTGGCTGCATTTAACAGAGATTCTCTACAAATGCAAATCTCTCCCCCAGCCGCCTCACCTGGACAGCCTTGCAGCATTATTCCTGTTTGCCCGCAGCCATCTCAAAATATGACAAATAAACTTATTTTGGGTTATAACATTTCTTATTTCCTTCAACCCTAAAAAAAAAGCCCTTCAGGTTATATAGCCCCTATAAAATGCGGGCATGTCAATTATAACCTTAGGACTGCAGCCTAAATAAACTCTTAAATGTTGATTACAAGTTTATCTCTACAGATGCAAATCAAGGAAGAGATATGATCACTCTTCTACCCACCCTCAGAAGATTCACAACATTGGCTATTTCTCTATCCCCTTTGTTTGAAAGTTCATTTTATCTTATGTAGATTTACCTAGCACCAAACAGAACTGCACAAGAATATCATCAATTGCCACACTGCTCACCTCCTTCACCTCTCCCTTTTTCCTGTGCACCCCTTGTTTCCTTTAAATGTGAAGTTCTCAACCTCTTCTGTGGAGAGCCCAGTCCACAATAGATACTTTGTGGGCTGTGTTTTTCCTGGCTGCATCCTTAAAATCTTGGCTTAGTAAGCCTCAATTGAGTGTGACTCTCTCATTTTCAGTCACTTATTATTTAAGTTAACAATATCATGGTATAGCTGCTAAAATTCTAATTTTGAGATTATGAAATCATAAAATGATACACAATTCACAATGTCCATAGGATAAAAACAAAGCAAAATGAAAAAAACAAACAATTTGCTCAGGAGAAGGACAACTTTTCCTAGAATTAAAATCAGAAATAAATGTCTCCTGTGTGCTTTTAAAAAGGGGACTGTGATATTGTGAAATATATATTTGGTTTTCATCTCCATTTCCTGGTATTACAATGGCTAAAATCCCTGGAATCTCCAAAGAGTAAAGTATCTTGTTGTATGCTAATGAGTTGACTGGTAGCTGGCAACCCCTGGGTAGTTTCAGGATGGGGACTGGTCACTGGAAAGACCAGGGGACTTTTATCCCCACCCCTCAACCTCCATGAAGGGGGAAGTGGCAGAAGGTTAAGCTGATTGCCAATGGCCAATGATTTATGCAATCATGCCTATGTAAAGAAGCTTCCATAAAAAACCCAAAAGGTACGTGGTTTGGGGAGCTTCTAAATGGCTGAAAACTTGGAGACCCCTGGAGGGTGGCATGCCTGGAGAAGGCATGGACACTTCACACCCTTTCCCACATGTCTTGCCCCATACATCTTTTCATCTATAGCCTTCATAATATCATTTATAATAAACCAGTAAATGTAAGTAAGTATTTTCCTGAGTTCTGTGAGCCATCTAGCAAACTAACTGAACCTACGGAATGAGGACTGAACTCTGATCTTTTTCTTTTGCCCAAATTCCTTTCTAAAGGGGCCTAGTGAGTCACACCTACAAATGATAAAATCTCACTAAACAGGTTTTGTTAACCAAATATAGTGCCCTTTACTTCCCAACCTGATTCTAGTATAGCATTAGCATCATCCAAAAGATAGAAGACCCCCCCCATCTTAACTCAAGCATCCTAGCAGATCCTTATCTTAAGAAAGATCCTCCTGTCTGGACTTCCCAGAGTGCTCAGACCTTTTATCTTAACTTAAACATTTCCTTTCTGGTCTTTTAGATAAAGCCTAACTCTTTCAGCCAATTGTCACCTAAAGAATCCCTAAACCCACCTATGACTTATAAGCCGCCCTCCCCCTTCGAGATGTCGCGCCTTTTTGGGCCAAGCCAATGTTTGCCTTCCGTGTATTGATTTATGACTTTACCTGTAATCCCTATCTCCCTAAAATGTATAAAACCAAACTGTAACCCAACCACAGTGAGTCCACTTGCTCAAGGCTTCTTGAGCCTTGAGATCAAGGTGGCTCTGGGTCATGGTCCTCAAATGTGGCTCAGGACGAACCTCTTTAAAATTATTTTACAGTTTGGCTTCTTTTCCATTGACAGGAGGAGGCTGTGCGAACCCCAATTTATAGCCAGTTGTTCAGAAGCACAGGCAAAATCAGCATTAAGGGCTTGCAATCAGCATGAGAAGAGGGGGGCAGTCTTGTGGGTCTCAATCTGTGTAACCAGACACTATCCAGGTAGATAGTATTAAAATTGAATCGGCGGATATCCAGCTGGTATCTGCTGCACAAGTGATTGCTTGCTTGTGTGGGGGAAAAACACCCATACGTCTGATGTCAGAAGTGTGTTGTGAGAGTAGAGTAAGAAAAACTGAGTTTGTTTTCTCCACTATGTAACAGTGTTACATAGGGACAATGTCATCAGCAATAGTCCTAAAATAAAACAATGCAAAGTTTATTAATGCACATTCATGGGATAATACCAAAATCAACTCAATTTAAACATTCTATAATGAAGTTTTTTAAAAAAGTTCTCTGATGAACTTGGTATAAGAATACAATTTGAAATAGCTAAAACAGTTTTCCAACTTTTTTGCCCTAGAATCCTCTTTTCATCTGAGAATTTTTACATGAAAATCCAATACATAATATAGAATAAAATTGTGCAATTCAGGCTGAAAGGGAAATGAAGGTTTACCATCCACCTGGATCACCTATCAAACCCTCCTACCCCCAATACACACACATAAATATACGAACATACAAAGCACAATTTAAAAATCACTGATTTAAAAATGATGGATGAACTGCATTACTGTGGGCAGTTCTCCGTGAATATTTATTTTTTCTTCCATGAGAGAAAGACTAGACAACAGAGAGCTTGAGGTCACAGGTTCCTGAAAAAACCTGGAGGATAGAAAATCCTATGTTATAACATAGGGATAAACCATCTGTGGTGCCAATAAATCATTAAGAAGATAAAGTTGACAACTCCTCATGAAAAGTAAGAATCCCAGCAACGTCAATATTAATGCTAACAGTCTCAAAGTTTCAAACTCACTATCCAGAATGTAGTGTCAGAATTAAAAGGTAGTGTTTCCTTCATGATCCATTAGCTCATGTATATGCAAAAGGAAAATACCTAGCAGGATTGTACCTTTCATAATGGTTTGTGTAATTGCTAAATAAATCCTTTGGAATAAATGAGATTAAGAGTTGTTATGGGTTGAATTGTGTTCCCTGCCCCCCCCCACCAAAAAGGTGTTAAACCCCAGTACCTGTGAATGTGACCTTATTTGTAATTACGGTCTTTGCAGATGATCAAGTTAAGATGAGGTGTCTTCAGGAAGAACATGACCCTGCCGACACCTTATTTATACTTCTGGCCTCAAGAATTGTAAGACAATAAATTTTTGTTTTTCAAAGCCATCTAGTTTGTGATACCTTTTTACAGCAGCCCTAGTAAACTAACACATGGATCCAGAAAAGTAACACCTGTTGACTTGAGTGTAGATGCACAAGTTACTGTTTAACAACTGGAAAATTGAGTTATTAGAAAAAATGGCCCCTTCTGTGAGGCACATAGCTCAGATTATTCAAATATTATAATTGAATATTTATAAGGTGTCCCGATGTACACCTAAGATAGAGAAAAGTACAGTAGGCCTTTTTTCCTCCCTATCCTTTCTATATCAAAATAAGCATAAAATGTCTCAACACTTTATATTTTAGACACAAAAGGCAATGTCTCAATGTCCCATCCTATGGCTTAAAACCTTCAAAGATGCCTAATAATAATAAAGCAAGAAAAAAGACAGCCCTAGACAGTGAAAAAGGAAATGGCCACAAATGATAAATCAAAAAATATAAAAAATATCTAGACTGCAATTTAGAGCAAAGTAAAAACACACTCCCCATAATCATCTTCAGATCTTAGGCAGCTCACAGATTCCATGAAAACAAAGTGCCACTGTCCTGATGAAATCTCTAGGTACAGACCAGCCAGAGGAGAAGTGAAGGATATCCCTAATGAGAGCTGGTAATATAACCCAGAGAGGAGGAACCACACGGCATACAGGCATCTTTACTGTCCATAAATTACACTTCTGAAACTAAGAAGACTGCCAGAGGTGAAGAGTACAGGAGAGGGAAGTGGTATTCACCACATCAAAAAGAGAAAGCTGTGAATTATGTCACTTAACTATGAGCCTTAATGCCCAACTATAAAACAGAATCTGCTCCCAATGCAGGGGATGTAACAGAGGAAGTAACAGCGCAGGTGTCTGAGACAACAAATCCAAATGAAGCAACACTCATTGATCCTTCCTCATACTAATCTTCAACAAAGAAATGAAACTGTCCCCATGTTAAATTAGTAAAACCAGAAGGAACAACCGAGGATGTATACAAAGAGCCAACAGGGAAGGTGGTAAAGAAATACATGTATATTTATTTTTATCTTTCTTTCAAATGTAAATAATAGATCCTATATAAAATATACTTAAGATATAGTGGCCCCAATGTATCAACATTTTATATAATCCTTTTATTAAACTTTAGAAAGATTATTTCCAGAAGAAAGATTTGTTTGAATTTTCACAATTTCTTCTGTTCAACTTCAATTTCTTTTTTCTTCTATAAATATCAGATAAATTGAATGTAATATGTTTGTGAAAGCAGTTATCCTGTTCTTGAAAAAGCACTTTCATCCATCCATCTAGCCATTAATCAAATACATCAACAGAGACGACAGATGGCTAAAAGTATGTTTCACAAATGTTAACAATACTTACATATGAGGAAAGAGCAATTCAAGTAATTTTTGATTTTTTAATTGTACTTTTTGTTATTGCTTCAATTTTAAAAATGAAGATAATCTAATTTCTCAGACTCTTTCAATTAGTTAAATTAATTAGTTGATAGGGGTTAAAAGGGTTATCATTTCTTTTTATGCCAGGTTCAAAGCCTTTGCTAAGGAGCTGTGGCATCAGAATGGCATTTTTACAAGCAAAAGGGAAAATATTAATATTTTGGAGTAGTATTAATGAGTCATCATATCTTCCAGCTATATGTATGTCCTTGTTCATTCAGGTTATTTTCTTAGCAGATGGGCAGAAATAAAGAGTTGACTTTGAAAGTACAAATATTAGATAAATGACTAATTTGAATTAATTTCAAATAAAATCTGCACAGCTGTGTTGAATGTATTACAATTTCTATAAACAAAATTTACTTCAAATGAATATTTGGAATCATCACAATGCTGGATAACATTTTAACAACTACTTATATTAAAATTAAAATTGTGTTACTTTTGTCTTTATGCTAAGTAAATAAAAACTATATATGAGAAAAATATAATTTAAGAAACCTGACTAATTAAATTCTTACCTGGCTGAAAAATTGATAGACTTCCATCAATATGACCAAACACAACTTTCCCCTTTTTTTGGGTATGCCATCTGAATATACAGACATCAGACAAGAAGCTATGAGCTTCTTTGTGTATAGTCACTCCACTATTGGGTCCTGAGATGGTCCAAATGAACAGTGGTCCTTTGTGGGAAACAAATGCCACCGCATCACCTGCATTCCAGCACCAGCTAAGAGAGGCAGGTATCCCTGGAATAAATTAAATATAAATACATAATAGAGAAAAATGGCATAAGACTGTACCATTAAATATTATTTGCATCATTCATTTCAAAAACAAATTAACATACAAGAATAAGTTCATTATTTTAAAAATACATTACTTTCTTAGTTGGGAATTGGATTTATAAAGAAATCCCAAAGACTACAGAAAACACATGTAGGGAACTTCCATGATGAAAGGAAAAATACCTAGGTTAGGTTCAAATACTACTGATATGATCATATGTTTCATATAGTCAAGGAAATTTATAGAGATCTTTATTTTAGTACACTATATATTAAATCAATAAATACTCATTGTGTATTTGTATAAAAGACCTTCTCTAGGCATTCTAGGTACACAAAGTAATATGGATTACAATTTCTGCTTTAAAGGATTCCAAAGGTAAATTGGGGAGATAGGGATTATACGCATGAAAAGATAAATGCTACTATAAGGATTTCGTAACGATGGATTTAATGTTACAATCTCTGTCTTATCAGGAGTTTATATTCAAATCCTAGCTTTGCCTCAGATGAACTAAAAATGTCACTTTATTTCTCTAAACCTCTGTTTCCTCATCTATAAAATGGAGATAAAAAATAAAAATAGTTGACTACTTATTTCACATGAAAGTTAAGAAAAGGAAATATTGTACATAAAAGTGCCTTTTAAACTATCAGATGGAATAAAAAAGTTAATTGTTAATGTTCCCACTATTGTGATCAAAAAAATCATATACAAAATAAATGTTATGGGAAATTCATGACTCAAGATAGAGATTATAAATCTCCCAACTCAGAGATTTATACTCACATTAGAATCATCAAACTGAATATAACACATCAGACCATGCGAAGTTAGGGACCAGGAATTTATTTTTAACAAGCTTCTCCAAATGATTTTGATACGCAGAAAGGTTTAGGAATCACTGGGCTACTGTCTTAGAAAGAAAATGGATTTGAATTATACTTAGAAGGAGGGGTAAAGTTTAAATATATGAAATGAGCAGTATTTCCCAAGAAGAGGAAATGATATGCACAATGATATGAGTTTCAGAGTTGAAACTCAACAGTTGACAGTAAGTTCAGTTTGTTGTCAACAGTTTCTCCAAGAGGCAGAAACTGAAAGCCTAATGCTTTCAGTTAGGTTAGAGCCTGACAGATAATGGGAACTCCATAAATATTTGCTGAATGAAGATACACATGCACAAGGCTAATGAAAACATTGATGTGGTTTTAGGATACATTAACAGAAGTAGAATTTCTCCAAAAAGGGGTAAAATACTTTGTATGGATCAAACCACCACAGCACAATTGAAGAACAACAGAATGCTGGCTCTCTGAATGCATCTTCAGAGAAAGGCAGCAAAGAAAGTGATGGGACCAGAAACAATGCCATATAATAATAATAGAAAACACTTTTACAGTGGCTTTTTATGTATGAGCACTTTCAAGAGCTCTGCAAATATTAACACATTTAATTCTCCCAACAATATTCTGAGATAGGTAAGTAGTATTATCCACTGCTTTACAAAGTGTGACATTTTTCAAGTTGCTGACAACTTTAACATTTTATACTTGAACAAACCAATACTCATTTTCCTTTAAATGAGTTGTTTAATTATTAGAAAAAAAGAATAGTAAAATGAAAAATAAAGAGGCAAGATTAAGTTCAACTATTGTATAGGAAAGTTGGAAAAAAAGGTCAATTAATACAAATTTCTACTTTGCTTCAGCTGGATTCTAAAAAGAAAAATGGACTCTAAGACATTTCAAAAGGGGTTATTTAAAATGAAAATGAGAAAAATATTCAAAATTTCTTTGCAAATAAAATATCAAAGCTTTCCAAATTAAGAAGATATTTGGAAATAGCATGAGGAAGTTATTGAAAAGTCTTTGAAAATTTTCAAAGAAAGTAAAAAGACGTAAAATTTACCAAAATTGTTACCACAGTTATTTAACCACTTTATGACTTTCAATAACAAAGTATTATTTAATTGTATATACAGTGGCAAAAGAAACTATGGTGCACACAGCTGGTGAATAAAAAAAAGTCTTCTACCATGAATACATATGATGTCTATCTACTTTATATCTACTTTTATTGTAGACGTTATGTATGGGTTTGTTGTTTTTGTTGTTTTCGTCTGACTTTTTATGGAGAGACTTGGGAAGATTTAAACATTATCCCACTGTTGCTGTAAATTTCCTAACATTTTGAAACAAGTGATTTATTCAAAGGTAGCTGTTTGTCTGTTTTTCTTACTAAATACAAAATTGTGCCTTTTGAATAGTACTTTATTTAATATTTTATATTTGTACAGATAATACATAATGGTGACTAAAATAAGCTTGATTTCTCAACTTGTTTTAGTTATTACAAAAGAATAAGAATACAAATTGAAAGAAATGAAGAGATAGTTGTTTACTTTATTCATTTTCAGTGTACTCAAATCTAAATGTCAGCAATGTATATAATCTTTATAGCAAGAGGGACAGAAACCCTCATAAGATCAACTACAAAAAAAATTAGGACTATAGTCATGGAAATATATATTATCTTTTGAATATTTTAACTAGCTATGCATATTTGACTCCAATGAGGAAACTGGGGCCTATGTGTCTTGTATCTACAGTAAGGGCTTGTCAAAAAAAAAAAAAACAACTTTTCCTCGGAATCTTTTGGGGACTATGTTGGATCATGAAGACTACCGGAGAAGAAGAGCCCTGTCTAGCAATTACCCCTGGGGTCAGCTCCGTCAAGTTGTTCTGCATTTGTAGCCTCTTCTCGTCCTGTTCTGACATAACCAATTCCTTAACAGTTCCAGACTTTACTTCTCAGTAGCTCTTGTAAAAGTGGCAGCATTTTGTGTACTGATGGTGAGGAGAGACAGTGTGTGTGGAAAGCTGCTATTTTTATAAAGGATTTATCCTCACTTATTTTGCCATTGATAGCAAAGCTAACCTGCTCACTAAAAGTATTCCTCCTACCCTCTAAGCCCATCCACATTTAGCATGCTGAAAAAATCAACTGAATATTTATCTAATATGTAAAATAATTTTCCTTTTGGTATGTTCATTTCATTTATATCACCAATATAAAGTCACATAAGGAGATAATATAAAAATCAAAGTTTCCACAAATAGTTTGATTTCAATGTAAGTCAAGGAAAAATGTATATACTAAATACTTTATTTTCAACTTAATCTATCTCTAAAATAATTGAATAGTTTTTTCTTCCATGATCAGTGTGTAGAGAGTGTGTGTGTGTGTGTGTGTTTTATTGAGAGATTTCTTCCACTAACAAGGAAGGTGTTCCAATTTAATAATGAGTACATGTGGTGTTTGTTTTTCCATTCTGTAGATACTGTTTGATGATATATAGTGTTTATGTGTTATATAGTGTTTGATGATAAATCTGTGGATAAACTAAGTGATAACTCAATAATATGTTGTCTAATCTGTACTTTTACATAACATTTAGAAAATATGTTTATTATGCAGTTACAGCCTGGTATTGACTTTGCATTACAACTTTATGAGAAAAATGATATTATGCAACTTTTTCAGTTTATGGCACACAAAATGTGGAAAGAGGATTTATTGTGTTACTTAAAATTAATCTCACGCAAAGGTGGATTTAAAATATTGGGAAAATGCATTATTGATCAATATAAACAATGCTGGAATAACCTATAGAATTTCTGGTTGGTGGAGAAAAAGGTATGATAAGAAAACATGGAAAGATATGAAAAATCTTGACTGAGGCTACCAATCACCATTTATATATCATAAAGCTTTGTGCGAAAAGTAATTTGGCTTTTTCTCACTGATGTACAGAAAACCTTAAGGAAAACTGTTAATTACATTAATGGAAGCTCATTGAGTAGCTGACTTTTAAAAATATATCACTCAGAGATTGCAGCAAACTTTACTCACTGTCTTATACATTGGTTGTTGTAAGTGAAAATAAAAAATAGGGCATATGAACTTGGGCATGAGATTCACAATTTCCTAGTTAAAAATTAACCTCATTTGACAAATATTTTTAAGATAATAGTTGAGTAACAAAATGATGTATTTTACTGGTATTTTCAGCATTCTTAATGACTTAAATTTGAACAGACAAGGAAAACCCAATATACTAAATATATTGAATAAAGTTTCCAAAAGGCACTATTATTATTATGGAAACAAAATTTAAAGATAATTGCTTATGAATTCCCAGTATTGTTGCTACATACTTAGAAGAATATTACAAAGAAATTTGAACAAAATAAAGTTAGTGAAATTTTCATATCTCAGTTATTGATCTCAAAATTATAATTATCTTTTAGAGAAGAAGCTGAATATGGAAAACATATATAACAGCAGCTTTCCAAACCATAATTAAGAATTGAGCTACACTTGGTGCTCAAAAACAGAATGAATTATTGTGACATTTAACACAGAAAAATAATTACTTAATTTTATCATCATGATGGGGTAAGATTAAATATGAGTTCCCAATGCTAAGTAGAAAGTATAATGAATTATTCAAATTCATAAAGTCCTATTTGTGTGAATTAGGACTTTCTACCTTGACCAAATTAAAGGCACTAAACTAGCTCAACAATGCATCAAATATACACATAATATTGTCCTTATATGTTGAAAATTAGAATAATAAACAGGCAAGGCCTGTTACTTGTCTCATTAAGAAAATCTTTTCTAATTATTATTTTTGTATTTATTTTGGAAATTTTTATATAATATTTAAACATTAGTGACATTATTTGGTACTGACTATGTTTTCAGTTGATCATATGTTCTAAGTATAATTATTCCATGAAATTTTGCTTCGGTTTTGTACACAGGCACACACATGAGTCACTATGTAAAATGTATTTCTTACCTAGGTTACCATTAGGAAGTCTGAAAACACTACTTTAAAACCTGAACTAATAATACTAGTAGCGTTTGTTGTAATAAAAATATTTTAATTAATAAAACAAATCCAAGTTATAAATATACCTTTTTGACTGTCGAGTTTAGCAATGACTTTTTGTTCTGCAACATTCCAAATGATCACTAAGTTATCGGTGCTGCCACTTGCAAACAGATCAGGGTTATGTGGACACCAAGAGATTGCTGTGATTGTTTTCTTATGTTCAGACATAATTGCGTGAAGTTTGAATTCATTATAATGGTGATCCAACTGAAAGTATATAAATAAAACATTTTATTGCTACATTTTAGATAATACATTATCCATTAACAATAACATTATACAAAATGAAAGCTACATACATGAAAATTAGTTCACCTAATAATAAAGATATGAACACATTCCAAGTCTTGGTTTATGTCCAAATGTATTTAATCAGCTGAAAGAAACCGTATTAAACAAATGAAAGAACTGAGATAAAACACACCAATTTTAAATATAAGTAAAAATGAATGTTTTACCTTTCAATATGCATAATAATTCAGAGTTTTATTATATTTTCCATAACATAATTTCCATTATATTTTCCTCTGCATGTAAGAGGGAAAAGCCCTTGGTTTTGGAATTTTTTTCCTGCAATTTTTCACTTATATTTGAATAAAAAAATTTAGGTTAAAAAAACCAACTGCTCATTATTACATAATTAAGATGCCCAAAGCTTCCAGAGCAATGGTATCATCCACCCTTTTTATATTCTTGTTTTTCAGATGGGGCATTATGTTGTGTTTTTACATGAAAGTGGACAAAATAAGCAGCCTAATTTTTCCTATTTTATTTGTAAATGTGCCTCCATTAATTAGTGAATTAATCTCTCCATCATTTTTAGCATGTTTTGGATTATATTGTATATGTCCTTTTGTTGTAGTTGTTTTTTTGTTTTTTGTCCTTTAATATATAATGAGCTTTTCACAGTGTTATTATAAGTTTTAGAAATCATTATTATAGTAAATATTTATTACATCAACCTTTCTTTAATCATATACTTGCAGTAAAATCCTGTCTGATAGCATGGCCTTCCATGCCTTACATGATCAAATCTCTGATATCTTGCCAAACTAGTTTAAAATCAATCTGAACTTCTTGTTTCTCTAATACTGCAAAATCATTTCCATTTTATGGCCTTATGCTTGCTGCTCCTTTGGCCTCAAATGCTCTCCCCACTGATTTGCTCATGGTTATTCATTCCCCTGTTGAGGTCTGAGTTTAAAAGCACCTCTTCAGAGAGATGTTTTCTGATCATGCTATCTAAATTTATAACTCTCCCTGGAACCTGTCCCATGACTCTTATTACCTGTTTTTATAGCCTTTGTAGAACAGACTTCTTCCTGAAACATTTACTTATTTGTTTACTTATTTATTTAATGACCTCTCCCTGCTCCCTGACCTTACTAAGAGTATAAATCCCACAAGAAGAATTTGCTTGGTTTGTTCATAGCTGCATTCTTAATACTGAGTAATGCTTGGTTAATACAGATTTAGTTAATATTATTGAAATAACAAACCCTTATGCTACTGTTTAACATTTAAGTAACTTTTAATTTTTGCTATCACAAATAATGCTGCAGTGAATATCTTTATATGTAAAATTTTGATCAGTGATCTAATTATTTCCTAAGGCTTTCTCTTCTACAGTTTCTCTAAGTTCAACTATTCTTGGACGACTTTGGATGAAAACATTATTAAAGATAACCCAGAACCAATGGAGTTTTCATCTGATCAGTACTGCAGCAACAATAATTTTAAGTTGACTTACTTAAGTATATAATTGTATTTTCTGTACATTTAGGAATAAATAGGATTTTAAGTTTAAATTATTCAGCAATTTAGGTTACCTATTGTAGATACTGTGAATGTATCTAATGTAGCTAATATAAAAATCAGCTATATAAATTGGAAATTCAGTGAAGAATCTATAAATGTAATAAATGTATGAAGAAGCTACACTGCACATAAATGACCTTCATTGACATTACTATATAAATTATGCATATAGTGTAAACACACTTTAGAATACTTGACTATTTGTAGGGATTAATTTATTAATGCATTCCTATTATATTTACAATTTCATATTATCAGACTGTACTATTACATTAAGATGGACCTTAAATTACTCTACTTTTAGAGTACTTTAATACAATATATTAGTGCATTACAACTCAATGGTTAAAGAAAAATTCTAATGCCATTTAAGAATATCATTTAATCATTCAGAAAAAACTTATAATACATCAATATCATTATCCAGAGTGTGACAGATACTTTGACTATACATTGCCAGTAGGTGTTATTTAATACATATTTCCTCTTAAACTAATTATAACATTTTATATTTATTAGCATAATTTTCAAAGCATTTAATTTAGATAATCACATTTAAA
This sequence comes from Daubentonia madagascariensis, assembly GCA_023783475.1. NCBI lineage: Eukaryota > Metazoa > Chordata > Mammalia > Primates > Daubentoniidae > Daubentonia > Daubentonia madagascariensis. The sequence goes on from JAKFHU010000760.1 coordinate 12,317,568, forward strand.
ATGATACTTATTAGTATAAGCTTAATTAATGTTAATGTCATCATTTAATAATGTAATTTTCTACTGGCATACTTTGAAACAAGGTTTTATAGTGGACACTGTAATGAACTGTTACCTGAGATTGTTTGCATTAATTTCTAAATCAGGGTAATTTTTTGTTTGTTTTAGTCCTTAATGACATGCAATATGTTTTTTATATTGATAGTTTTAGCTTAATCTTCCTAAATATTTGTCATAAAATATCATCATAAAATTGAAGACATACAAACTTGAAAAAAATTAAGTTCTAGTTGCATCCACTGAGTTTCTTTACCATCCTTACCTCTGAGGAGAATACTTTACCTTGCTTAAGTCCCTCTTGTTTAGGAGGAAATAAAAGACAAGAAGATAGGGAGTTAAGACTAGGAGAGAAATTTTGTAGGAGGAATGTAGAAGTGAGAAACTACATGCAGAGTGTAAAGGAGGAAGATGGGAGGAGAAAGGGGGCACTTAGAAGGCTTGGTGCTGTCTTATGTATGGGAGAAAAATGAAGGAATGTGAGTTATAATAAAATCATGTTTTGATCGGTAGATATTTGCACAGTCTTGAGGAATTTTTTTCCTACATAAAATTTTGCTCCATATTGTGGAAAGTGAATTTTTTCATGGATTAATGCTATTATTTCTTAAATTTTCAATAAACCACACTATTAGTAATATATAGTAAAGAAAAGGATTTTTACTCCAGAATAAAACAATAATTTTTTTACCCCTAATTGAAATGAGTTGGAGTTTTAAGATTGAAAAAAAAAATTCATTCCACACATTTAATGAATGTCTGCCAGAAAGTGTACAAAAATTTGAGAATTCAAAGATGAGGAAGACTCACTTCTAGTAAATGGAAGCATGTAGAGAGGCAGCCCATTTTACAAGGTCCTTCACTATTAAGAAAGAGGAAAAAACAGAATATGGAAAAGAGTTTATACACTTGAGCTGAGATTTGAAACAAGAGAAAGTGTTCTCTAAACACGCAATGTAGGCAAACTGAAAAATTAATGTAAGATATGAAAGAGTCCGAGATGTTTTAGAAAATGCAACAGTTTGGTGTATCTGTAATACAGAGTGAGAGAGAGGTAGGAAGATCACAAAAGACCTTGAATGTCATCCTATGAAATGTGGATGTTAATATTAGGGAATAAGTAGCAAAGGATGATTTTAAAATCTATATTTGCATTATAGATTGATTACACTGAAGCATAAATTAGAAGCATGCAAACTAGAGATAGAGAGACTGTTAAGAGATTATTATAATAGTTCAGATGAGAAGGATATAAAGAAGATACTGAAAGATTTAAAATACTAGAATCACTCTTGGTTACCAAGGGTATAGGATATAAGTAAAAGGGAGTCAAGATCAACTCTCATATTTCTGGTGTAGATGAATCTGCACTAGTTTTAATATAATGATCTCTGATGGACTACCCACAATCTTCAACTGACAAGATAATTTTCTCATATTAAATTTAGTAATAATGTAATATTATGATATAAGCATTTTCTAAAGATTTAACTTATAAACCCAATATAGTATGAATAGCAAAGAACAGAAAATATAATTATATATAATAATTATAATAAATTATAGTTACTAAAATATATAGTAATTATATATCAATGAAATTATAGCATTATGCTTTCGTGTAACATAGAATTAAAAATAAGTGTTAATTAAATATTAATTTTACCTGATAAAATTAACAAATGAAAAGAATTATTATAATTTTACCTGGTAAACATAGATAGCCAGGGTTGCACAATATGCAAACCTGTCTCCGTTGGCAGCACATACGTCTTTATTCCATGGCTGACAGCCAGCAGCCAGCAGTCCCACTTGCCTTACCTGGGACATGTTTGCCTTGAAAAACAAATGGAAATCTCATTTTCATTATTTGATAAACTTCCCCTTCATTGTTTTACATCTGTCTTCCCAAACCCTTACCTTTATGCCTTGAAAAAATTTTACTAGTACTATTAACTTCAACTTATATTTTCAGAAAACAGGAGTTGAAATCCCCAAATGTCTATAGACATCAAGGCATGTAATTTAAACTCGAAAGCAAGAGATCATAAAATGATGAATGACACCTGCCACGTGGCCTGTAAGGAATGACTAGAACCACAGTGAAATAGAAAGTGCATCCACATGTGCACGTAAGTGTTGATTGATTAGTTCCAATTTAGTATTGAGTACATGTGGTGTTTTCCATTCTTGCGATACTTCACTTAGAAGAATGGTCTCCAGCTCCATCCAGGTTGTTACAAAAAGTATTAGTTCACCATTTTTTTTTAATGTATGGAAATCAAGCAGGTGGGAAGGGGGAGGAAGGGATGGGTAAATTCACACCTAACGGGTACAATGCACACTATCTGGGTGATGGGCACACTTACAGCTTTAACTCAGACTGTACAAAAGCAAATTATGTAACCAAAATGTTTTTACCCCCGTAATAGTCTGAAATAAAAAAAAAAAAGTAAGTGCATATCCTATCTAAAGGGTTTTAGTACCACTGGAGAAGGCCATCCCACGTAGCAAGGTTTATGGAACTTCCTAGAGAAACTGAGCAGCACTGGTGATAGATTTACAAAAAAAGTAAATAAATTATTTGAAGTGCAAATTGGTATGATAAAGAAACAGTGTTATCAATCTCTCAGTGCTTTTAACTATTCAGAAGCTTCCACAGAAATATCCTTTCTTCTTCCTCTAATGACAGTGGCTATTTCCTCAAACATTAGCATTTAGGATAAATAAAAAAGATATATACCTTTTCTTACAATTAGTAATGTTATGTTACAATATTCTTATTCACTAAAAATATACATTACTTCAGCCTCAAGTGAATTACATAGGCTTTTGTAGATTATGCTGGGGATCTATGAGATTATTATATATAACATTTGTGTCTAAATAAAAATTGATTTCTGTTTAACCTAATATTGAGTTTATATTTGGAAAAGAAACAATTAGAGAAAAAAAATCTTTAAACACATTTAAAATGGAGTCTTTTTAAAATTTTCACTTTCTGCTAACTTTTTTCACATTTTTAATAATTAATAAATTGATTTTAGAGAAATTTTAAGTTCCCAGCAAAATTGAGCAGAAAGTACAGAGTTCCCATATATCCCTTATAGTCTTCCCCCACCCCATAACACAAGCTTCTGCACTATCAACATCCAGCACCAGATGGTACATTTGTTAAAACTGATGAACCGATACTGACACATCATTATCATCCAAAGTCCATAGTTTACATTAAAGTTCATTCTAGGTATTCTAAATACTACAGGTATTGACAAATGCCTTATGACATGTACCCACCGTTGCAGTATGGTCCAGAATAGTTTCACTGCCCTAAAACCCTCTGTGCTCTACCTATTCATCCCTCCTCCTTCCCAACTCCTGGCAACAACTAATCTTTTAATGTCACCGTAGTTTTGCCTTTCCACAAAATCATAGAGCTGGAATCATACAGTATGTAGCCTTTTCAGATTGGCTTCTTTCAGTTACTCATATGCATTTAAGTTTCTTTCATGTCTTTCATGGCTTCATGGCTCATGTCTTTTTTTTCCTCCAATTTTTTATTATAGTAAAACACACATAACATAAAACTTACCATCTTAACCATTTTTAAGGGTACAGTTCAGAGGTATTAAATACATTCATAATGTATAACCATGACCACCATCCATCTCCAAAATTTTTTTCATCTTGTAAAACTCACTACCCATAAACAATAACTCCCCATACTCCCCTCCTCCAGTCCCTGGCAACCACCATTCTACTTTCTGTCTCTATGATTTTGACTACTCTAAGCACCTAGTATCAGTGGAATCACATACAGTTTTGTTTTTTTGTGACTGGCTTATTTTACTCAGCATAATGTCCTTATGTTTAATCCATGTTGTAGCATATATCAGAATTTCCTTCCTATTTAAGGCCAAATAATATTCCACTGTACAAATATATCACATTTTACTTATCCATTCATCCCATCAATGGACAACTGGGTTGCTTCCGTGTTTTAGCTACTGAGAAAAATTCTGTGTAGTTTTCATTATACAAGTCTTTCACCTCCGTGGTTAAGCTAATTATTAAATATTTTATTATTTTTGATGTTATAGTAAGTGAAACTGTTTTCTTAATTTTCTTATCAGATTGTTCACTGTTAATGTATACAAATGCAACTGATTTTTTTGACTTTGTATCCTGAAACTTTGCTGAATTTATTTATTAGTTCTACCTGTGTGTGTGTAATTTTTGGGTTTTCTATACAATCAGTACACAATGTATATGTAGGTCAAATTATCATAATGTATACCTTGAATATATACTTTTCTTGCCTAATTGCTCTGGCTGGAACTTTCAGTACTATGTTGAATATAAGTGGTGAAAGCAGGCTTCCTTACCTTGTTCCTGATTTTAGAGGAAATTAATTGTAATTTATCATCCAATTTTTCCACTGGAAGTTGCAAGCCTTCACAGACTCCAGTATTGCAAAATAATTATATCAGACAGATTCTGCCACTGCAATTTTTGTCTAGGTGGGGAGAGAGATTCCTAGTGCTTTTCATGGCTTGATAGCTCATTGCTTTTTTAGTGCAGAATAATCTTCCTTTGCCTGGGTGTAGCACAGTTTATTTATCCACCAGTCTACTGAATGGAATATTGGTTGCTTCCAAGTTTTGGCAATTATGCTTAAAACTGCTATAAACATCCAGGTACAGGTTTTTGTGTGGACATAAGTTTTCAATTCATTTCGATAAATACCAAAAAGTGTGACTGCTGGATCACACAGTAAGAAAATGTTTAGTTCTGTAAGAACCCGCCAAACTGTCTTCCAGAGTGTATCATTTCATATTTCCACCAGAAATGAATGAGAGTTCCTGCTGCTCCACATCCTTGCCAACATTTGGTGTTTGAATTTTGGTCACTCCAATAGGTGAGTAATTGTATCTCATTGTTGTTTTAATTTGCAATTCCCTGTTGAAAAATGATGTTGAACAGCTTTTCATATGCTCACGTGCCACATATATATCTTCTTTTGTGAGGTATCTGTTCGGCTCTTTTGCCCATTTAGAAATCAGGTTGTTCATTTTCTTGTTGTTGAGTTTTATGAGTTCTTTGTCTATTTTGGATGACAGTCCTTTATCAGATGTGTCTTTTGCAAATATTTTCTCCCAGTCTGTGGCTTGTTTTCTTATTCTCTTGATATTGTCTTTCACAGAGCAGAAATTTTTCATTTTAATGAAGTCCAGGTTATCAATTATTTCTTTCACACAACACACCTTTTGTGTTGTATCTAAAAAGTCATAGCCATACCCACAGTCATCTAGGTTTTCTCCTATGTTACCTTCTAGGAGTTTTATAGTTTTGTATTTTACATGTAGTCCTATGTTCCATTTTGAGTTAATTTTTGTGAAAGGTGTAAGACTGTGTTTAGATTAATTGTTTATGCATGTGTGTATCCAGTAGTTCCAGCATCATTCTGAAAATACTATTTTTGTTCCACTGTATTGCCTTTGCTCCTTTGTCTAAGATCAGTTGAGTATATTTATGTGGGTCTATTTCTGAGCCCTCTATTCTGTTCCATTGATATGTTTGCCCATACTTTCGCAAATACCACACTGTCTTTATTACTGTAGCATTATAGTAAGTCTTGAAGTTGGGTAAGTTAGTCCTCCAGCTTTCTTCTCCTTCAACATTGAGTTAGCAATTCTGGGTCTTTTGCCTTGCTACATGTCCTTTGGAATCAGTTTTTAATATCTTCAAAATAATTAGCTGAGATTTTGATCTGGATTGCATTGAATATAGAGATCAAGTTGGGAAGAACTGGCATCTTAACAATATTGAGTCTTCCTATCCACGAACATGAAATATCTCTCCACTTATTTAGTTCTTTGATTTCATTCATCAGAGTTTTGTAGTTTTCCTCATGTATATTTTGTACACACTTTGTTAGATTTACACCTAAATATTTCATTTTGGGGGGTGCCTTTATAAATGGCAATGTATTTTCAATCTCTTGTTCAAGCACTTGTTCACTGCTGGAATATAGGAAGGCAATTGGCTTTTCTATATTAAATATTATCCTTGTATACTTCAATCTTCTTATAATCACTCATTAGTTCCAAGAGGGTTTTTTGTCAATTCTTTCAGATTTTCTACATAGATGTGCTTGTCATTTGCAAAGAAATGAAGGTTTACCTTTTTCTTCCCAACTTGTACACATTTTATTTCCTTTTCTTGTCTTACTGTGTTGTCTAGGACTTCCAATTTGATGTTGAAAAGCAGTGGTGAGAAGGGATATCCTTGTCTTGTTCCTGATCTTATCAGGAAAGCTTTATGTTTCTCACATTAAGTATGATGTTAGCTGTAAGTTGTAGATGAATCTTTATTAAGTAGAGGAAGTTTCCCTCTATTTCTAGTTTGCTGAGAGTTTTTACCATGAATGGGTTTTGGGTTCTGTTAAATGCTTTTTCTGCATTTATGGATATGATCATGTGATTTTTCTGCCTTAGCCTGCTGCTGTGGTGGTTTACATTAATTGATCTTCAAATGTTGAACAATAATTTATTGTATATTTTAAAATAATGAAAACAGTGGAATTGGAAGTTCCTAACACAAAATAATGATAAATGCTTCAGGTTGTGTATACCCCAATTACCCTGACTTGATCATTACACATTGTATGCTTATATCAAAACATCACATTTGCCCCATAAATATGTACCACTATTATGTATCTATAATAATTAAAAATAAAAAAATTTTTTTAAATGTTGAGCCAGACTTGCATACCTGGGATAAATTCCACTTGGTCATGATGTATAATTTTTTATACATTGTTGGAATTGATTTGATAATAATTTATAGTGTATTTTTGCATCTATGTTTACAAGAAATAGTGGTCTGTAATTTTCTTTTTAGTTTTGTTTTTCTTTTTGTCTGGTTTTGTTATTAGGGTGATGATGGCCTCATTGAATGGGTTAAGTATTACCTCTGCTTCATTCTTCTGAAATAGATTATAAACAATTGGTATAATTTAGTCCTTAAATATCTAGTAGAATTCACCAGTGCTCCCATCTGGGCCTGGTGCTTTCTGTTTTGGAAGGTAATTATTGATTCAATTTCTTTAATACACATAGACCTCTTCAGATTGTTTATTTTTTCTTGTGAGAGTTTTGGCAAATTGTCTCTTTCCAGGAATTGGCCCATTTCATCTAGGTTATCAAATTGTATGATTTCTATTCTTTTAAATTTGTTAACATCTGTTTTACAGCACACAATGTGGTGTATCTTGGTGAATATTCCATAAAAGCATGAGAAGAATGTGTATTCTGCACATTGTTGGATTGTTGTTGAAGTAGTCTATACATATAAATTATATCCATTCCATTGATGATGATTTTTAGTTTAACTGTCCTTACAGACTTTCTGCCTGCTAGATCTGTCCATTTCTAAAAGAGAGGTGGTAAAGTCTTCAACTATAATACTGGGTGCATCTTTTTCTTTTTGCTTTTCTATTGGTTTTTTTCCTCATGTATTTTGATGCTCTGTTGTTAGATGCATACACATTAAGGATTCTTATGTCTTGGAATCTTGGCCCCTTCATCACTTTGTAATGCCTCTCCTTATTTCTGATAACTTTCTGTGCTCTGAAATCTGCTGTGTCTGAAATTAATATAGCTACTCACACTGCCTTAGTGTTAGGATGGTATATCTCTCTCCATTCATTTACTTTTAATTTCCATGTGTCTTATTATTCAAAGTGGGTTTCTCATAGACAACATATAGTTGGGTCTTGTATTTTGATCCACTCTGACAATCCCTAGCTTTTCATTGGTGTATTTAGACCACTGACATTTAAGGTGATTATTATATAGTTGAATTAATACCTACCATATTTGTTACTGGTTTTACTTGTTGCCCTTGTTCTTTGTTTCCTATTTTTATCTTCTATATGTTTCTGCGTTTTGTGGTTTTAACTGAGTATTGCGTATGATTCCATATTCTCTTACTTCTTAGCATTATCAATTATGCTTCTTTGTTTGCTTTTTTGAGTGGTTGCCCTAGAGTCTGCAATATATATTTACAACTAATCTTAGTCCACATTCAAATAACACTGTATTGCACTGCTTCAGGGATAGTACAAGCACCTTATAATAAAAAGAAATTTCCTAATTTCTCCCTCCCTCCCTCCCATCCCTTACATCATTGCTGTCACTCATTTCGTTTATATGTTAGTATTCACGGTCATATATTTACACATAAGCATACATAATTGAATGTTGTTGCTATTATTATTTTTAACAAACTGTTATCTGTTTAATTGAGAATAAGAAAAATAAAAGTTTTTATTTCATCTTCATTTATTCACCCTCTGATGCTCTTCCTTTCTTAATGTACATAAGAGTTTCTAATCTATATCATTTTCCTTCCCTCTGAAGAACTTTTAACATTTATTGCAACACACACTCACTGGCAACAAACTTCCTCAATTTTTGTTTGTCTGAAAAAGTCTTTATTTCTCCTCCACTCTTGAAGGATAATTTTTCAGGGTGTAGCATTCTAGGTTGGTGGGTTTTTTTCTCTCAACACTTTAAATATTTACACTCTACTCTACTTGCGTGGTCTCTCAGAAGTCAGAAGTAATTTTTATCCTTGTTCCTTTATAGGTAAGTTTTTTTCCCCCTTTAACTTATTTTAATATTTTTCTTTATTTTTGATTTTCTGAAGTTTGAATTTGATAGCTTTTTTGTCATTTATCTTGCTTGATGTTCTCTGGCATTCCTGGATCTGTGGTTTGGTGTCTAATATTTATTTGGGTAAATTTTCTGTCATTATTGCTTCAAATATTGGTTATATTCCTTTCTTTCTTCTCATTCTAGTATTCCAATTATAGGCATATTATACCTTTTGTAGTTGTCCCACTGTTCGTGGATATTCTGCTCTTTTTTTTTTTCAGTCTTTTTTCTCTTTACTTTTCAGCTTTATAAGTTTCTACAGTCATATCCTCAAGTTCAGAGAGTCTTTCCTCAGCCATGCTCAGTCTACTATTGAGCCCATCAAAGGTATTCTTCATTTTGTTAGAGTGCTTTTTAGTTTCTAGCATTCCCTTTTGATTCTATCTTAGAATGCCCATCTCTCTGCTTACATTGTCCATCTGGTCTTGTATGTTGTCTACTTTTTTCATTAAAGCTCTTGCATATTAACTGTATTTTTTTACCTGGTCTGATACTACTGATATTCCTGCCATATCTGACTCTGACTCTGATGCATGTTCTATCTCTTCAAACTGTGTTTTTTGCCTTTTAATATGCCTTGTAATTTTTTGTGAAAGGTGGACATGATGAACTACATAAAAGAAAGTGCTTTAAATAGGCTTTTAGTAATGCAGTGGTAAGACGTGGAGGTAGAGTAAGCATTTTGTAGTCCTATGATTACAGCTCAGTCTTTTGATGAGCCTGTGCCCCTGACCAGTACTTCTCAGTCCCACTCCCTTAGGTGGGACAGGATGGCTGGAGGGGGATCATGGAGTTATGTATTTCCCTCTCCAGTGTGGAAGGTGTAGAGCAGGCCAGAGTTGGGCGTTTTCCTTTCCCCATAATAAGGTTAGGTTCTTATAAAACCCCAGCCTGTTAGGTTCTGATAAAATAGTTTCTCCTGAGGGTAGGTCTTATTAAGAAGAACACATGATCCAGTGATGGTTCATTTTTCTCTCCTGCTGGAAGCAAGAGGAGATTTTTCTCCAATATTCACTGTGAGCACCTGGTTGAGCTTCTGGAAGTAAAACTCAAAAAAGCATGGGGCTCCCCCATTACTGGGTCCCCCTGAGGCTTTTAACTCTGAGACTTGTCCATACTGTCCCTCCATCAATTCATCAATTCCAGTCCAGGTTTTCCTATTCTGGAAATGGTTCCCAGAGAAGTTTCTGCTCAAGGATTTCTGCTCTGGTAAGTTGTGATTCTCTTGTAACTGCCTATCTCTCTAATTTGGGGGGCAATAGTTTGCCCTGTGACTTTACTTCTTTAATGGATCTAAGAAGAGTAGTTGATTTTTCATTTTGTTCAGTTGTTTATTTGTTGTTAGAATGGAGTGGCAACTTCTTAAATTCCTTACATACTGAACTGGAAACCAGCAATCTCTCCACTAACCTTTTATTTATTAAAAACAAAAAAGTACTTCTAAATTTATGCCAAAACCCTTTTACTTTAGCTAACAATATACCTTGATTTATTATTTTTTAATTTCCAAAATTAGATAATATAAGCATTTCTATGTTGACATAAAATTTGGTATGCCTTTGTTGTGAAATAGCTTTTATAGGTCTGAGGAGTATAACAACTTAGAACCTTTTAAAATTTAGAGTCAAATAACTTATCTAGGCCAGCCATTAATATAATAAATAGTATTTTTAAAAATCTATGATTCTGATTAAAATACAAAAATATATCATGTATTATTAAATATATAAATACCACTGAATTTAAAAATCTGAATTATGTATTCAAAGAACTGCTAATATTTGAAACTTCTAGATTATTTTTCAAAAGGATTATAAAATATATATAATATTTTTGTAGGCTTTATTAAATTATATCTATAGTTGCCAAAGAGATGAAACAAAATGTTCAGAAGCTTTGCTTATCTTTGTAGCTAGCATGAACGATTACTCAATTAATGATAATGATTCTGCATTACTGAAAATAGAAAATATTCCACTGAAGGTCCATTTCAAAATATATATTTATATTTTAAATATAAGTCCTAGAAAACATGTCACATATAAAGGTAAGTAAACATATTTGATTGTGACAGGTAATATATTTCAGACAAATACTACCAAGCCTTTATCATCCTTACTTGAGAATATGTTTCACTTTTATGAGAACCACTTAAAATTTTTCATGTCTATTTCAAATATTTGCTGCTTCAGAAAATACAATCTTTTTGGCCCAGAAACAATACACACACTTTACCAATGAAATACTAAAGATTTTAGCTCACTGAATAATGCAGATTTATAATGGATTCAGGAAGAAAGCCCGAACATTGTTGTCACCTCACATGCAATTGACAGTGTTAGTAGCCTGGCATCTACAGCCTTTGCAGTGATATTGTTTTTATTTTTTTAAATCTAAATTCTATTCTTGGTTTCAATCTCATACCATATGAAATACATACACACTTAAAATAATTATACTATATTTACTCTTGGGTCGAATAGGGAATATATGGTGAAGATGCTTTGCACAGTAAGTGAATGAATTGTTCAAAAAAAAAGTGATGAGTATATCTATATTAATTTTGCATAAGTAATAAAGCTCACTTCTGAATATAAAGATTATTATGATATGAAATAATCATAATAAAATTCAAAATATAGATAATATAGAGTTACAATACTGGAAAAAACAAAATTATAAAACTAAATTAAGATAAAGTTCATATATCTGTGTGTTTGTATAAATGTATACATTTGTCATAAATACTAATTATGCCAAAATAAAAACGCCAAGTTAGTGCTCTAAAGATCAAATTTACACTTGTATGTGATTTTTTCAAACACTACCTATCTAATTTACAATTTTTAACTCAAAAATCCAACTTTTCTTGTAAACATTTAAAAAAAACTCTTATAAATCTGATATGCCGAATGCTGATTATATAGGCTATCTATGCATTTACAAGTAACCTGAAAAAGTGTAAGCTAGATTTTTTAAAGAAATTAAAGTCAATATTCATGTGCCAGTTTTCTTCATTTAGAATAAGATCTTTTGTTTTCATCTATGTCCTTATGAGAACTGGTCAAAACTTGAACCAGAAGGAGCTCAAATTCACAAAGATGATATGGTAATTTTAGGGTCAATATATATCTACATTTAAGTACAGCAACTCTTTAATATGTTTCAGAACTAGGAATTCATTTTAAAAGGCTCATAGTAGTATTAAAAGGCCAGGAGGGTAAGATTTTGAATTCTCATAATCTCTATGAGGTGCTCTAAAGTCAAATTAAAGAAACATCTATTTTAGTAAAAAGCATGTTTCTTAAAATCCACCTTGCCTCCCAAATTAGACTGTCATCCCTATCCCCTCCTATTAAAAAACATATGGACTACAGTTCAAAAAAAAAACTCCTCTGTTTCAAAACATCAGAAATGTAATTGTCATTACATTTAAAATGCCACTCACAAAATTCAACCAAGGATGCTGGCATTGTAGTGTGTGTTTGTGTGTGTGTGTGTGTGTGTGTGTGTGTATGTGTGTGTCAGTGGGGCTTGGAGTGCTACTATTAAACTCATAAACTAAAATATTTCCATCATTTATGGCTAAGACTGGAATTCAGGAAGGAAAGCTACTCATTAACTACCAACCTCCTTTCTGAAGACTGCTTTAGGATTTACAATATGTGTATTACTCTCCACTTAGATATTCACTGGCTCCAGAGACGTTTGCCAGCTTGTTTCACAGCTTTAAAAAACGTATCAGAAAAAAGCCCATGAGGCTTTACACTGCGGAATATTATCAAAAAGAAGTAAAACACTGATATCTGTGATTAATGTGATTATAATAGGAATCTGAAAAAGAAGGAAGAAAAATAAAGTACTGCATATCTTTAGCAGCATATTTCCTTGAACAACAAGGGTGAAAAATTTCATCAAACTGCATGAAGATATTATAGGTCTTTTGTTCCACTAATCAATGAACATAAAAATCCAAAAATCCACAAATTGTCTTCATTTAAATAATTAAGAAATCCTCCATTAAAAAGGTAAAAATAATCAAAGAAAAGAGAAATAATACATTACGCTAAACTAAATTCATTTTGACAAGGTACATTTTAAATCTACTATTGTAGTAATAGATCAGAATACTATTTTCAAAATACTGTGCAAAAGTTGCCATAGTAACAACACAATTCCTCTTGAAACATAATTAATTTCCTAAAATTTTATCAGATGCAACAGGATACTCTTCAGAATTATTTTTCATTTTATTTTATAATATTATTTAACAAATAATATTAGCATACATTTATATTCTATTTCATTAAATGTTTTTCTTTATGTAAAATGCTTGAAATTATTGTTCTTTTCATACATTAATCTTATTATATAAAATGCTGTTTCATATTTAAAGCCTAAAAGACTTCCTGAAAACATTATTAAGAATTCATCTAAAATCAAGATAGGAAAATAATATCTTTTAATAGCTTTTCTTCAATATATAATTATAATTATCCTTATATATTATATTCTTACCTCTGGTTTAAAACCTAGCAATTAAGTGTCTTATTCATCCCCAGAATTTTGCAACATAAAAACATCCACAATATAAATAACACAGACATACAGCTGTATGAGAAACAAAACAGGAAAAAAAATACAGGAAATTTAAATTACAACACAAATATATCTTACTCTTTGTAGTCCTTCATACCAATCATCTTGCTCAAACCAATTTGAAATGTAAGTCATCCAAGCCATAGATAGTTTCTATTTTAATCAAGGCAATTGGAAACTCGGCATCAGAACAGTCAGCACCTAAAGTAACAACAATGTGTTTCAACCAAACAAGATTTACCAAAATCTCCCTTGTGGCATTATGTTACCACAAAATGTGAGAACTGCACAAATATTTCAGCTGAAACTATTTTAATAGTTTACAAATAATAGTATCTGTTAAAAGAATGCTAAGTCAGAAAATATAAGCCTATGTTCAAATAAGAAAAAAAAGCAAATAATAATGATGTTGTTGGATAGCACCAGACAGCGCTACATCAAATATTTTAGAATTTCAGTTTACATTATAAAAAAAATCTTAGACTTACTTTTACATGAAATAGGCAAACGATATCTAAAAGTTACCAAGTTAAAAATAAGGAATCCAGAATAATCACAAAATAGGAAGAAGATTAGTTCTATTCTCAACCTCAGGAATTGGACATAAAGCTGGATATAGAAAGCTTTTAGGTTAAAAGGTGTACAATGACAAAGGCAATCCTATATTTCTGTTTGCTTCTAGCTCCATACTTGAAAGTTAAATCATTTTACAATTAGCTGACTGCTAATCATCTAAATGCCTGAAAAAGTTTAAAGACACCACATCACTTAATACAGTGCCAATATGTTCAACAGAGAGTCAAAATCACATGAATTTATTTCATATTAGTTGTACTCACTTTTGGAAGAAATTATTTACTATGAGTAAGAGATTTCTTGCTACTGAAGGAGCTCAGGAAATTTCACCCCAAAATGTGACTCCTTGGTATAAATAGTAATTTGTATTACAGGCCCTTAGAGATTAATAGGCCCTTGGAAGAGGTTTTCCCTCTATCTGCATAACCAGATGGACCACGAAAAGAACAATTGACTTCCTTTCCCCTCCCTATTACCTCACTATATTGCAGAAAAGAAAATCAAGAATGTAATTAGACCTGGCCCAAATAATTTTAAACGTAATACCTGTCTCTCAGGTTAATTTACAAGTCTATCTGTTCCTCCCCCAATCCAATTATTATCTCAAGTATCTATTCATCCTCCCTAGCAACCATTTACTGCCCCTAAACAGAATTACCTACACTTCTCTTCCCCTCCCCTCTAAAAGACAGGTGTAAAAATATTTGGATCCCATTGGGATATTGGATAATCACTCTCTGACTCTCCCTGTGCACACAGCAAATAAACATCTTTCTTTTATTAATATGTCTTAATTGTGAGTTGATCTTTCAGTGAACTATTGGGGGAAAGGGAAAGTTTCCCTCACCCCCTCACTACACTAAAGAATATTTGGAGTTCAAAATATACTCTATAAAGTTTAGATGCTTAACCCAACATATAACAGGTCTCAAGTCATCTTTTCCTGACCAAATTCATCTAACCTTACACTTCAGCAGACACAAAAGAAAGGAAGGAAAGAAGAAACGAAGAAGGATGGATGAGAATAAGAGAGTAAAGAAGGAAGAAGAAGAAAAGAGAAAGAGAGTGAAAGAAAGACAAAGAAAAAAGAGAGAAGGAAGGAAGAAGGAAGGAAAAAAGGGAGGGAGGAAGAAAATAATTTGAGTAATTTGAGTGTTTCATCCTTCATATCCAAAAAATAAGACAGCTTTTGTTCTGGCATAGATACTCTTGTATAAAATATAAGTATCACTGCAGCTAGTTGAGAACAGCCTTATCGCTACTGTGATTCCTTATTCTCTAGAAGTATTTTCAATAATATCTGCTTGAAGCCTCAGGTCAAAATGCTTGGGAATAGGCTCTTGCTTCTATAGGAAGCTTCAAGACCAGCAAAATCTCTTGCTTAATTTATTTACATTTTGATGACTTCCTTGAATCCCTATCATGGCTGTTCTGCCCTGACATTTTAGTTCCCACAAACCCCATTGTCCCTGTCTATCTGCTCAGAATTTGCATTCCTTGCCTTATCCTACCCTTTGGATTTGTCCTTTCCTTATTATAGTCTTTCTTGTCTACTGCTTATCCAATTTTGAGTTGCAATTCTTTATTTAAGTCCTGCCATAAGCTCTTTTATCCTACCTTGAACCTATATGTAGCACTGGCCCAATCACTCTAACTACCTTGCCACTGCTTCAGCAGTTCCAGTTTCTCTCCTAACACACCTAGCCTGCATGCCAAACCAACTTCCTAAACTCCGTTTCACGCTACCTACTGAACCTAGATCCCTCAGCCTTTTACCTGGTAATCTCAATATTAACATGTTTAAAACCTAACATTACTTTCAAGTGAGGTTTCCCTTTCTACCACCCCACACATTCTTTCTTTTGCATTCTCCATTTCAATGACTACCATTATATTGTAGCCAGTAACCTGAAATGAAAACATCAAAGCATCTTTGATTCCTTCATCAATGTCGCCTCCCCCCACTACATTTGATTACCAAGTCTTATCAAACTACCTTACCTTCATCCTTAATGTCACTGCTTTTAATGAAACCCTTCATTGTTTCCTGTACAAACCAATGAAATAGTTTGCTTACTGATCCCCTGCTTTCAATGTAATTCCCAAATATACATTGCTCTATACTTTCGCGACTTTAGACGTGAAGCTTTCAAATGCTTTTGCCTAGATTGTCCTTTCATTTCACCTTTTTTTCTGTGAATAATGAGCTTTTTCATATTTTTCCAGACCCATCTTAAATATCCCTCTTTTCTGAAGCCTTTCTCAAATTCTCCAAATCTCTCATAGGTGCTCCTTTATATCTATATTTATAAGCATTGAATAGTGATTATTTGTGAAGATCTAAATTGTGAGCTCCCCAAAGCAAAGGACCATGCCTTACTCATCTTTGTATAGAAGATACAAAATATCTGTTGAGTGAATTGACACATGCAGTGCTATGAAAGTTTGTCACCTAGTGGCAGTTCACATGAAGTGAAGGCACATTGGAAAAGAGCTAAGGAAGTGTATCCCAGTGAAATGGAATTACTATTCAATTCTTTGTAAGGAAGTGGCTAACCAAATCACTTAAAAAATTGTTTTTATTTAAAGGGTAAAATAAAACACAAACTTGAATTGGTAAAAGTATTTTGTAATCATACCAGGCACCAAGCATGTATTTATTATACTACTATAAATCTAATGTAAATAAAATTAGTACCTTGTTTACAGGGCACACAATAGTTTTTATTTCATATTTACAAATACTTTTCTATGAGCTCTATTTATCATATTTACAAGAATTAAGCAGACTATATCATATAATATAATCTCAGATTAAATGTTATCTTGCATAAAAACCATATTTCTTGGTTGTACTCCAGATATTGTATTTTGATTATTTGAGAGTAGATGGTATCTGGTTCATTTAGTATAAGAATGGTAAATAGGTTTCAACTCTTATACTTCCCTGGGGTGCAGAATTGAAAACTTTAGCCGACCTCAGATTGGGGAAGCATGTCATGATCACTCAGCAGTAATTGAGACAAAAAGAAGAGAGTCACGATGGCACTTATTACACATCTTTGCATCTCTGTATCTATGCCCATGGGGTCTAATCAACTTCTGTTTCATTAAAATCACAGATTTAAGTTAATTCAGTCAGAAAATTCTTACTCCCTATTAAAATCAGTGATGGAAGAAAATGACAATAATCAAATGCTAAATGTCACTATGTAAAATAAAATAAAGATAATGAAGTAAAGTTATGTTGCAATGTCAGAAAACTTACTAAGGCATTAAATATCCAAACATACAAGTAACCTATGGTCTGATTATTGCTTCCTGATTTTTTATATCCCTTTCTGCATCTATGTCTTTGTCATAACCTCATCATGGGCAGACTTTGTATCCCTGCCTGTTGTCTTTGAATTTGCCATGTAACTTGCTTTGCTCAGTGATATGTGGGCAGAAATCACAGTATTCCAGTTCCAAGCCCTTGCTATATGGCTTGTTTCCATCCACGTCCTTATGCTTCTGATATAAACATAAGAGGAACAATCCATAGCTTCCCCCTCGGTCCAAGGAGGATGGAGCAGAGCTCCCCCAAACAAATCACAGACCTCCAGTGAGAAGCAGAGCCACTCAGCAAAGCAAAACCTAAGTCAGTAAAACCTCAGTACAGTTGGCTAGTCCTTCCTTGTATCAGTAGGGGATTGGTTCCAGGATGCCCACAGATACCAAAATCTTGTGATGCACAAGTTCCTCATATAAAATGGCATAATATTTGAATATAACCCACACACATATTCCCATATACTTTAAATCATCTCTAAATTAGTTATAATATCTAATACAATGTGAATGCTATGTAAATAGTTGTTATACTGTATTGTTTTAAGTTGTACTATTGTTGTTGTTGTATTTTTATTTTTTAATGTTTTTAAAATATTTTCAATCTGTGGTTGGTTGAATCCCCAGATGTGGAACCTGCTGTATTATACTTCTAAGCCTAATAAACACTTACTGTTATATTTCACTGAGTTTTAGAGTGGTTTACGACAAAGTATTTTTGTGGCATCAGCTAACAAATACGCTATTCCTAGAAATTTAGAGCCAGCACTCTTGAAATCAGGAACACATGCACATTAAGGAAAGGAAATCAGGAACACATGCACACTCCATTAATTAATTAAATCAACATTATTACCTTGCCTACATTCAGAAATTTAGGTCTAATGACTGTAGGAAATAAGCAAGATTAGTAAGATTTATAGCTGTTACGACAATTTTTGTTTTATAGCAAAATACATTAAAATACAGGATTTTTTAAGTTAACAAAACATAGCAAGATATACTAATTTATATTAAAAATCTGATTTATCTCATTTTTTTTTCTATCTCTAACAATTAATCACTGAAAACCAGTTGAGTCTTTTTACAATGAGGAAAATACATTGGCACATATTATGTGATCCATTCGCACAAATGTGATGTTTCCACTTTGTTATCCCTCTTCCTTTGATAAGTAGTGCTTTGTAATTCTTTGTGTAAGAACTGTTAGGACTACCTAGGGGATACAAGTAATTTTAAACAAATAAAGTAAGACCCTGCTCCCATTCTGAGAAGTTGGTCATACCTACCAGTCATTAACAACCAACTACAAATATGGGAATTAAAATTGAGATACAGGGTGGGCAGTCCCTGTCATAGAATTGAAAGTTCTAAAAGTTCTCTGTTGTGATTTTATGTGACTCTATTTGTACCAGATCCTGAAATGTTTATTCCTGCTCTTTCTGCCCAAACTTGATAATCATTTTATTCACTCATACCTGGTTAAAATCCTTAACTGAGTAAAATGACTTTTTTTTTTTTTTGCCTACTCTCTAAAGTTTGATATCAGTCATCTCTGCTTTGATTCTACATGTAGATTTTTCCATCTAGTTTTACATGGTATCTCAGACCAAGATATTGGCTTAATCCTCTGAAATTGGGTATTTGCAGACTATCCTTTTTCTCCTCCAAGTTATATCTTTTTAACTACTGTATTATCTGCAGTTTTTAGACTCTCTTAGTCCTTGCCTCTTCTATCTTATAACACAGCAATGATTCTAATTTAAAACTTCCTAACTAGATGAACATGTAAAATAAACACACACTATCACTTGTCCAATCAAATAGGGTAGAATCAAATATAAAATATATGACATTCTTTGAAATCATCTTCTATCATACATCTGTATTTGTACTGTCTAGAATCATGGTTGGGTGGGTTGAGGGAGAGGGGAAGGGGTTGTGAAAGAGATTTAGGAAGCGTAAGTGTTCCTCATGCTGAAGACGTTAGTTGCACAAGTTGATATAGATCCAGGATAACCTGTCTTCCTACTCTTACTATGAATAAATGCTCCATTTGAGGAATCAGAATTAGTAGAAGGCAGATGTCATGAACAATATATCACTACAATTTTTTTTTCATTCTGTTTTTGCCCCAAGAGAATATGGTCATATAAAAGTAATAGCTGAAATACTGAGAACCTAAGAAGAGCTTTGGTAATCTCATAGGGCCAGAGGGGCAAACACTGGAGTTCAGACGCTGCCAAGGAAAAACTGACCTTATAATCATGTCCATTCAGTGAGGACCATCTGGGTCTACATCTTAAGAATGGGGAAGAAATGGAAATAGACCATCCCTCACAAAATACTGAGGCTCAACTTACAAAAATTAATTCAATGATTGGATTAAGGTGATCTGCCTGTCTTAGTCCATTTATGTTGCTATAAAGGAATACCTGAGGCTTGGTAATTTATAAAGAAAAGGGGTTTATTTGGCTCACAATTCTGTAGGCTGTACAAGAAGCATGGTGCCAGCATCTGCATCTGGTGAGAGCCTCAAGACTGTTTCCACTCATAACAGTGGGGATAGGGGAGCTGGCATACACAGAGATGACATGGTAAGAGACGAAGCAAGAGACGGGGGGGGTGGGCAGTGTCTGACTCTTTTTAAAAATCAGCTCTTGTGGAAATTAATAGAGTGATCTGCACTCATGACCCATATACCTCCCATTAGGCCCCACCTCCAACATTGGGGACCAAATTTCAACATGAGGTTTAGGGGACAAACATCCAAACTATAGCACTGTCCCGCCCTAATACCTTCCAAAAGCAAAAGCATATTCCCCCTGGAGGAAGCTAACATTAAATTATCAGCAAAAATACAAAAACTGGGATTTATGCTTGCTTCAACTTATAATGTTGGAAGCTACAAACATTACTCCCATCTAGTATTGAGAAAAATAAAGCATAATCTAAAAATCATAACTTTTCTTGAATCCATTAAACAGTTGAGGTTGCAAAGCAATCAAGGAGTTCCAAAGAGTGATGAGCCCCTCTGAGGAGACAGGACATACTAATCTTTTCATGCTTGACAGAGCACGCACGGCAAAAAAAGGTGACATTCATAAAAGGCAGTAAGAAAAAATCAGATAAAGGTGTAACTAATTTCAAAAGGCCAAGTGTGAACCAGAGTATCAGTTTAGAATAATCGGAGGTCTCAGTCACAAGTTGAGTTTGCACTCTCTTGTAAGAGCTTCTCCATAGGCCTCAACTAGGTACTTAGAAGAAAGACTGGGGTAGGATCAGAAAGAGTTCCCCTCAGTGGCTCACACATGTAGAAGACAACTGGCACTTGATGGTATATGGGCATGAAAACTGTATGCGTCCTTGAATCCTTTCATATGAAGCAAAATCCTTCAGCTGCGGGGAGAGAAGAAACAAACACCCTCACTTCTGGGCACAGTGGAGGAGTAAAAGCAAACCTCATTTGCCGCTGGGGAGGGATAGAAAACCCTCCTTCTTGACCACAGGATCCAGGCAAAGATCATTGCTTCTGAGAAAAGAGAGAAGCAAAGGGTGTCAGCCCCAGGTAGTGGTGGGTGGGTGGGCTGAGAAACATCTTGGTCCTCAGCCCTGTACCAAATCAAAGCATAGATCTGCCACTGATTGAGGAAGTACAAAAAAATCTCTCAGCTACTCAACACTCACCATGTGTGCAAAGCAGAGTTTGGCTACCACAGAAGGGGGTTTAGCGATAGGGGAGAAACCAAAAGTCTCCCCTAAGAACAAAACTTCCTAATCTGGGAGATAAAAATTGTAGTATAATCCTACATTAGGATACAATACAATAATTAAAAAGAACTACGATGATCAAAAGTCAAACATAAAAGGATATATATTTCATGATTCCATTTATAAAAAGTTTAAAAATAAGCAAAATTAATTCTAAGTTATTAGAAGTTATGAGAGATTTTTCATTGGGTAGAAGTTAATAGTGACAGGAAAGAGCCATGAGGGGGTTTTCTAGAGAGTTTACAATGTTTATTTTATGCTAATTATGCTAATGGGTACATTTAGCTACTGCGAGACACTAGATTGCACATTTCTGCTGTCAGGTATATAATCTAAACAAAAAGAAATTATACACTAAAAATCCACAGCAGTGCTTTCTAATATTAACAAAACTATGAGGGTAAAAATGCTGAAATGAACTTGTCCACATATAAACACTGTATAATTGAATTATATTTTCTAACTTCACTTAAGCAATTTCATTTATCTTTTTTTATTCTTCCATTAGAGTTTTCTGCCCACCACCCCAGACATCACATTTCAGAACAAATTAACTTAAGTGTATCAGTGGGATACAGCACTAATACTTCTCTAATCCACAAGTCTTACTAGAAGCAATGTCAGGGACATGCAAATGAGGAAGGTAGACACAAAGAAGAAATAATGCCCATGATGTGGCAGAAGTTAAAACTGGTGTCTGTCTAAATAAACTGAAGGAGCCTGAGATGGATTAGATCAAGGATCTGTGTTTGGGGGTCCAAACGAATACCAACAGGAAATTTGATGACTTTGCCATGACTATCCACAGTAGATGCCTGCTCATGCCACATCTATAATAGATCCTCTAAATCCTTAATTCTTATTATTCCTCAGGAAATATGTATTTGAGGAGATCTCCACTAGCATGTTCCTAAATGCCTGAAGAAATCCACATAAACAAATAACTCTCATTCTAGCATTTCATACTTTGAGCAGACTTTCCAAGGGTAGCCACTTCCCAAGAACACTTTGAAAGTTCACACTTTGAAAGTTCACACTTTAACAACAACAACAACAAAAACAATGCAGCTGACAACACTCTCCAGTTCTTAGTGATTATAGTTGGAAATTTAAAAAAACTTTTTAGAGACAGGGTTTCACTATGTTGCTCAGGCTGGCCTGGAACTCCTGGACTCAAGCAATCCTCCTGCCTCAGCTTCCCAAGTAGCTGGGATTTATAGGTGTGTGCCATACCCAACTGTCTGAGTTTGAAATTTTTAAGTGATAAAGTGTACAGTATACTTCTATTTAGCTTAGGTCATATGTTATTTTTAATGTATAGGTACAGATAAATTAGTTAAAAAATGAAGTATTTTTACCAAAGAATTGCAAAGTATAAAAAATAAAATAAAATGGATACTCTGAAATGGAAAAACACAACAACTGAACTTTAGATATCCATGGATGAGTTTATTAGTTGATTGGATACAGCAGAAGTCACTACTAGTGCAGTGAAATATAAATAAATAGTATATACCAAACTCGATGTATAGAGAAAAAGAGTGAAATTGAACAAAGCGTAACAGACAGATAAGATACGCTGAAAGTTAAACATGTACGTAATGAATTAATGTATGTTATAAGAAGGAGAGGAAAGAGGTAACACAGCAGAACCAATATTCAGAGAGATAAAGAATAAGAAATTTCCAAAATTGATTTAAAAACTCAGGTTTCTGAAGCTCACCAAACTCCAAGCAGGATAAATTAAAACAAAACCTTATCTATGCCCATCATAGTAAAATGCTAAAACCCACAAAAAGGAAAATCTTAAATCTTAAAAATGGTCACATTACAGTCAGAGATCAATAGAAATAATGGAAGTCAGAATACAATGGAATGACATTTTTAAAGTGCTGAGAAAAAGATAACTATAAACCCAGTAAAAATATTTTTTAAAAATTGAAGAATATGAAAGTTTGTATGAAAACTTACGATATTATCATACAAACAAAATCTAGGAAATTCACTGCTAGCATACCTGTACTAGAAAAAATATTAAAGGGATTTCTTTGGGCAGAAGGAAAAGAAACATGAAAATCTTAGAGATAACAAAGATCATCAGAAAGGGAAAATATGTAGTTAAATATAAATGGATATTAACTATACAAAACAATAATTGTAATGTTTTGTGAAGTTTAAAATATTTGTAGCACTAAATTATATGAAATAATAACACAAAATTTGAGAGCAGGGTAAATGGAGATAGTATCAAAGAAGAGGTAAAAGTAATCATTTTTATTAAATTGTAATGAGTCAAAGTTACATGCTGGAATTTCCAGGGTAATTACAAAAAGAACAGTAACTAAACATATTATTAACAAGTTAACTGAATGAAAGTATAATTAATTAAAAATTGTAAATGAGAAAACAAAAAGTTTGATTGTATATATAAATAAAATTATAACAGTTATGTATTAAATAAGAGGGATTAAAACTAAAAATCAAAATAAAATTAGTAGACTACATTAAAAAACTCAACTATATACACTTTACAAGAGACTCACTTTAATATAAGGTTACAGAATGGTTGAAAATCAAAGAACAGAAAATGACATACTATGCAAATATTAACCAACAGAAAGATGTTAATATAAATAACAAATAAAATAGAATTTAAGGCAAAAATATTACTAGAGAGGGACATTGTTTAAAGATAAAGGGGTTCAATCCAACTGAAATATATGACAATCCTAAAACTGTGTGCACCCAAATGATACACACAGCTTTCAAACATATAAAGCAAGAATGACCAAAAAAAAAAAGGACATAATTAAAGGAGAAAAAAACACTATACAAATGCACAATCATAATGGGACACTTTAAGGGACAATTCTCAATAGCTAATAGAATAAATAGAGAGAAGTTCATAGGAGTATAAAATTGATTCAGATTACATATATGGAATACTGCACCCAACAATGATAGAATTTACATTCTTTTCATGTGAACATGGAATATTTTCAAAAACAAACCATGTGCACAGCCATAAAGAAAACCTCACCAAACTTCAAAACACTGAAATCATTCAGAGTATATTTTCTGGTTATGATGGAATTAAGTCCAAGATCAATAAGAAACATAACTAGAAAATTCACAACTGTCTGAAAATTAAACAATGCATGTCTAAATAATCCTTATATCAAAGAAGAAATAAAAACAGAAGTTAAAAAATATTTAGCACTAAATAGCAAAGTCAAAACACACAGAAACTTGTGGGTTTCAGTTAAAGCAATGCTTGGGTGGGGGAGGGTTATAGCCTTAATTATATGTTATTTTTTCTAATAGAAAAGGAGAAAAAAGAAAAATCAAAGATGTAAGTTTCTATCCCAAAAAGCTGGAAAAAGAAAAGCAAATCAAACATAAAAAGTGTAGAAAAAAAATAATCTCAAAAAAGGAGAAAGGAATAAAATAGTTTACAAACACAATAGAGAAAATCAACTAAACCAAATGCTGGTTCCTTTAGATCAACTGCTAGAGGACTGATCAAGAAAACAATAAAAAAAGTACAAATGTCAATATCAGAAAGGAAAAAAAAGATATAAATATAGAACTGACATACATAAAAAAAAGACTAAGATAATACTGTGACCACCTTTACACCAATATACTGGGTAACTTGAATGCATGGATAAATTCCTCAAAAAATACAAGTTACCAAAGTTGATAAAAGAATAAGAAAATTTATATAGCCTGAATATGAATATGAATATGAGTCTACATGTAAAACTTTTCCCATACACAACTCCCCAGGCCCAGATAGTTTCACTGGTGAGTTCTTAAAAATACTTCAGGAAGAAACATTACACAAACTCTCTGAAATACAGTATTAATAAAAGGAATCACATCTCAATTCTTCATAGCCTATCAAAACCTGAAAAATACTTTATAAGAGGAAATTACAGAGAAATCTCTCTTATAAATTAAATATAAAAACACAAATATATAACATATTAATGGATTAGAAGATTTCATGTTGTAAAGGTGTAAATTTTCTCAAAATTAATCTACAGACTTAATGCAGTCTGTAGACCAAAATGCCAGCAGATTTTTTTGTGAAAATTGACAAACTAATTCTAAACTGCATGTGAAAATGAAAATGGCCAAGAATAGCCAAGGCAGTTTTGAAGAAGACTGAAGGTTTTATACAAAGAAGCTGAAGGTTTATATTACTAGCTAGCAATACCTATTATAAAGCTATAATAATTAAGACAGTGTGGTATTGATGCAAAGATATACAAACTGACTAATGGAATAGAATATGAGCCTAGAGAATGGATCCCTTCATATACCGGTAACTGATTGATGATAAAGGTGATAATGCAGTGCACTAAGGAAAAGAAGAGACCTTTCAATAAATGTTTCTGGGTAACTGAATACCTTATGAAAAAAAATGTAAATATCTTGACACCAATCTCCATAATTCAAAAAGAAGAGAGAGATTGGAAATCTACATACGTAAGATAAAATATTAAAGCATTAAAAGAAAACTAATGATAATATCTTTTCTAGGAATAGGAAAAGATTCATTACATAGGACACAAAAAATGCCAACAACAAAGGGAAAAAATTGACATATAGGACAATATTAAAGTTACAAACTTATTGCTAAGGTTTACATGTTTCTCCCCACCACCACCAAACCTCATACTGAAATTTAATCACTATGTTGGAGGTGGGGGCCAAATGGGAGGTGCTGGCATCATGGGAGTGGATCCCTCAGGAATAGATTAATGCCCTCCCCCTCAGTTGCAGGGGGTAGGATGAATAAATTCTCACTCTCTTGTTTCCAGGAGAGCTGGTGGTTAAAAACAGCCTGGCACCTCCCCACTCCTTTTCTTCCTTCCTCTCTCACCATGTAATCTCTGCACACACTGGCTCCCTTTCACCTTCTGCCACAAGTGGAAGCAGCCTAAGCCCCTCACCAGATGCCCAATCTTGAACTTTTCCAGACATCAGAATTGTAAGCCAAATAAACCTTTTTTCTTTATAAATTCCCCAGGCTCAGGTATTCCTTTACAGCAACATAAAATAGACCAAGACACTTATGTTCATCAAGACATCATTAAAAAACTCAGAACTTGACTGTTACAAAAAAGACCATCCAAATGACCAATAAGCACATGTAGAGTGCTCAATAACACTGGTCATCAGGGAAACACAAATTAAAACTGCAAACAGACACTGCTACAACAGTAGAGCTAAAATGTAGAATACCACAGATTGGCAAAGATGTGTAGTAACTGAAACCCTCATATACTGATCACAGGAATGTAAACTGGAACAACCACTTTGGACAACTCATTCGCAGAATCCTCTAAAGTTGAACAAATACATATCCTATAACCAGCATTTCCACTCCTAAGCGTATAGTCAACAGCAATGGGTATTTATGCTCACCAAATGACATGTATTAGAATGTTCATAGGCTGGGTGCGGTGGAATCACTCCTGGAATCCTAGCAGTCTGGGAGGCTGAGGAGAGAGGATCGCCTGAGCTCAGGAGTTCGAGCACAGCCTGAGCAAGAGCAAGACCCCGTCTCTACTAAAAATAGGAAAAATTAGCCAGGCGTCATGGCACATGCCTGTAGTCCCAGCTACATGGGACGCTGAGGCAGAAGGATCACTTGAGCCCAGGAGTTTCAGGTTGCTGTGAGCTAGGCTGACGTCATGGCACCCTAGCCTGGGCAACAGAGTGAAACTCTGTCTCAAAAAAAAAAAAGAATGTTCATAGTCCTTCTATTTATAACAGCAACAAAGTGGAAACTGTTCAAATATACATTAATAGTAGAATGGATAAATAAATGTGGTATGTTCATACTGTGAAAGAGTTAATAATAATGAGATGAATGAATGAATCACAACTACATGCAACCATATGGATGAATATCATAAATATAATGTTGACTGAAAAAAGTCAGACACAAAAATGACATATTATAATATTCCATGTATACAAAGCATAAAAATGGACAATATTAATATATTCTGCAAGTACTCAGGATAGTGATTATCTTTGGTGGTGGTAGTGAGTACTGGTAATATTCTGTTTATGCTTAAAAACAAAAACAGACACAACCTAAGGGAAGAATTGCCTCTGGATGATATATTTGTGTGGTATGTATCATAATCATCATAGCCAATAAGTTCTTTTTAATGAATTACTGAATCATCATCTCCTGAAAATTTAAGCAAAATTCCTAACCATAGTCTCTAAATTGTTTTAGTCTAAAATTAAAAAAATGACTTGCATTAGCGTAATTGAACAAGTCTGAAATGCACATACTATCATGCATCATAAACAAAATATTTTTAGTTTTTTTAGACTGTAAAATGGAGTTCCAAGTTAACTGCTATTTAATATAATTTTCTAAGAACATCTATTTTGAGAAGTTTCTTAAATATACTCTATTTCTAATAAATAAAATTGCAGTCTTTATCAAAATTTTAAGAAAAACATTTTACTGTTTTTATGAAAATGATTTGATGCAAAAGAGAAGTACAATCAACTGTTCAAAAATACATATTTTTTTGGATAAGGCTCTATGTCCTGTCTAAAATTCATCTTTACCTTTGCATTTCATAAGACAGAATAAATAAATCCAAAATGTCTTCTGAAAAGCATTTTGTGAAATGCAGATGAATCTAACATTAGAGAAAATAGTTTTAAAAACAGAAGAAAGTACATTATTGAAAACTGTATTTGCACACATTTTTTACAATAAAAAGCATTAGGATTTATTGTTTACATTAAGGGAAAGGGCATACCATTTTTCAGCTTACCCTTTTTCCACCACCTGGAACTTGGAAATGAAGGCTGAAGCCTTAGCAGGTATCTTGGATCATAAGGACAAGGGTTAGACTCAAAGAATGGCAGAATACTGAATTGGAGATAAGGCTGGATCCCTGAAAACTTGGACTTCCTACTTCTCACTTTTTGTTAATATGAGAGAAACGCTTCTGATTTGTTTAAACCACATTATTTGGCATCTCTCTGTTATATGCAGCCAAACCTCATGTATTCTCTTAGATTGCATAATTCCAAATCATATTTTAGAAAGTGAAATTAGTTAATTAGTCAATAATGTCAATTAGTTATAACCTTCTTAATTCCTTGTCTTTAAATATAATTAACTACCATAAATCATCCCAAGTATATACTGTTATTAAAATTCAGTCATTATTGTCTATAGTAATATTAGTACCATAAGCATGGTTGGTGCTAACTATTTTGCCTTACCAAATATATTATTTGCCTATGCATCTACCTCATTAATATCATATAGTATTTAAAGAAAAAATATATTAATCCATGAATATCTGCTGCATCATTTCATCTCATTCATTTCATACATAGTGAGTATATATCATGGCAAGACACTAAAGCTAGTTACTAAAAATACAAAGATAAACAAGAAACAAACAGAAAAATAAAACCTGCTTCAAGCAGCTTACAGCACAGAGAGCTGATCACAAGGCATATGTGTACGTTGTCTAATCAACAATAATTCCCAGTTGTCCCTTTTCCTGCCAACAGCATCCCACATTATTTTGGTACAGGTAGAATTACGTTGATCTCAGGGAGGACAGGCTCTTTTCCTACTCCTGGGAGAAAATGATGATTGGTCTATACCAGTTGTAGTAATTTCATCATCCTTGGACAATTAATGGCCTAGGTGTTGGCATCTGATCCAGTTTTGGGTAATGAGATACAAGTACAAATCACTGGTGTCATCCTCCCACTCTTCTGACCTGAACATTGTTGTGATGCTGTTGCTGCAGCAGCTATCTTGCATTCCTGAAGGAAAGGCCAAGAAAACCGCAGAAATGCTGCAATTCTAACATTATTGACATACCATCTTCAGTCACCACGTTATATGAAAAGAAGTCTTTTGGTTACTGAGTTTCTGTTATTCGCACTTGACTTCATTTCTAATAGACACAAGCACATGTATGAAACAATACCCAAGAGTTGCTACAATAGAAAATGAACATGGGCTTACAGGGACAGACACAAAAATGTGTCTAAATCTGCTTTAGGTGGCCAAGAAGGCTGTACAAAAAAAGGTGAGGTTTGAACTTTGAAACAGAAATCATTTTTCTGTGTCTAAAGTGTAACAGTACATAAGGAGAAATAATGGCACATGAGAATGGACAGACAAGCATAGATAAAATGATGGAAAATCATGTAGATCACAATAAGAATTATACCTCTTATTTCATATGTGATGGGGAGTCTCTGAAACATTTTAAGTATGGTAATGATACCCGCAGATCACAAAATCAGATTATGAAAGGCTTGCGGGGATCAGGGTGGCAAAAATATAAGTAGATGAGAAATGACAAGGGGCTGAACTAATAAGCTAATGGGAAGTAAGGAAGAGGGAGGACCCAAGGGAGACTTCTAGATTTCTGCCTGACTGACTGACTCAGCACCAGTCATTGAAAGAGAGAATTTAGAAGGACTGGGTCTGGGGTAAAGCTCTGTTAAGATATACTGAATGTAGAGTGTGGGTGAGACACACAGGCGGCGATGCCTAGAATTAATTGAGAAACAGAGGTCTGGAGCTAAAAAGACCAGCTATAGATAAACATTTCATATACAATTTCGAGCAACACCAATGTCTAAGGGATAAGTAAAGGAAAGGAAAAAGAAGCTGAAAAGACAACTGAATGAAGAAATACAAGAAATAAAAATATTGGAGAAAGTAATATGCTAAATGTCCAAGGAGAACATTTGAAAACAGGTCAAATATTTCAGACAAGCCAAGTAAGATTAAGACTGAAATATTTATATTGTAGCTGAGGATTAAGAAGCAGATTGTTATTAGTACAATTAGTAAAAACTCTGATGGTAATTATCAGTCTTC
The DNA here is from genome assembly GCA_023783475.1 of Daubentonia madagascariensis. NCBI lineage: Eukaryota > Metazoa > Chordata > Mammalia > Primates > Daubentoniidae > Daubentonia > Daubentonia madagascariensis. Next base: position 12,347,529 of record JAKFHU010000760.1, read on the forward strand.
ATTTTGTCTGCTACTTTAGCAGCAGTAGTTGCCACTTTGATCATTGTTCAATCCACGCTTTTTCGTTTGCCTGTTAGAAAAGTCTCTCTTTTGGTTCTCCCCCTACTTCAGTGCCTTCTCCCCATTCTTTTTTGTTGTTGTTGTTTTTCCTTTTTGCTTTGATTCCTCATCATCTCCCTGAACTCTACACTTCAGAATGTCCCAGGGATCAGTCCTTGGATCTCTTCTCCACACTTATTATCTTGGTGATCCCATCCGTTTTTAGGAATTTAAATACCATGTAAATTTACCCCTAAATTTATATCTCCAGTCTGAAGATCTCCTTAATCTTCAGATTCATATATCTAACTTCCTGCTTAACATCCCCATGTGGATGTTAACTAGAATCTCAAACTTCATTTAATCAAAACAAAACTTCTGATGTTTCCCCATAAAATATGCTTCTGCCTGTTTTTTCTAATTTGGTAAATGACCACCAATCTGAATATAGTAAATAACTACTGATGACTGGTGCTATTGTTTGAACATGTCCCCCAGATTTCCTGTGTTGGAAACTTAATCCCCAATTTGGCAGTATTGTAAGGTAGGGCCTTTAAGAGTTGATTGGGTCATGGGGGCTTGCCCTCATGAATGAATTAATTCATTCATGGATTAATGAATTAATGGGTTAATGGGTTATCAAGGGAGTGGAACTGGTGGCTTTATAAGAAGAGGAAGAGAGACCTGAGCAAGCGTGGTAGCATGCTTAGCCCCGTCCATTTGATACCCTGTGCTGCCTTTAGACTCCTCACAGAGTCCCAACCAGCAGGATGGCTCTTACCAGATGTGGCCTCTCAATCTTGGAATTCTCAGCCTCCACAACTGTAAGAAATAAATTTCTTTCCTTTACAAATTGCCCAGTTTCAGGTATTCTTTTATAAGAAACAGAAAATGGACTGAGACAACTGAGTATAAAGAATAACTGATGTTTCTTTAATTTGACTTGATATGAACCTTCTGGTGATAGAGACATTCCACTTGAGGTATGTATGTATGTGTATGTGTGTGTCGATGTTTCAGTAAAGACTATATATGTAAACTCTTAAAAGCATTAAGAGAGAGTATTTACATTACTGATAATAAAAACTAGGTTTTACTTTTCCAATTCCAACGTATTTCTTAGTTTGTATTTCATTACTTAGTTATTAAAAAGCATATGACAAGAAACATCAGTATATCAAAGAGGTATATGCATCCCCATGTTTACCACAGCACTACAGCATTATAGCCAAGATATGGAATCATATCCATATGTGTCTATCAACAGCTAAGTGTCTATCAACATCTGAATGGAAAAAGAAAATGTAGTATACATACACAATAGAACACTATTCAGCCATAAAAAAGAATGAAATCTCATCATTCATGGCAACATGGATGAGCCTGGAGGACATGTTAAGTGAAATAAGCCAGAAACAGAAAGATAAATACCGTATGTTCTCACTCATATGTGGAAGCTAGAAAAGTTGATCTCATAGAACTAGAGAGTAGAACAGTGGTTATCAGAAGCCAGAAAGGGTACGGCTGGGGGTGGGGGAGATAAGGAGAAATTGGTTAAAGAATACTAAATTACAGCTATATAGAAGGAATTCTAGTGTTCTATAGCACTATAAGAAGACTATAGTTACCAATAATTTATTATTTATTTTCAAACAGCTAGAGAGATTTTGGATGTCCCCAATACAAGAAAGGATAAACGTTTGAGGTTATGGATATGCTGATGACCCTGATTTGATCACTATACATTGTATGCATCATCACTATGTGCCTCATAAATATGTACAATTATCATGTGTTAATGAAATAAAAATTGATAAAAAATAAAAATAAACACGAAAAAGCCCATGACAAACATTAAAATATGAGTAGAGCAGGAAAGATAAGCAACAAAATAAAATTGTAATTAAAAATTGATACACTTTCATATTCCAATTGAGGAATTTTTTCCCCCAAATTTCAAGGTTCAAATCCCTATTTTGGTCAATGCACCTAAGTCACCTATATTATAGGGGCATAGAAGTGTTCTAGGTTAAAATAGCATTTCTATCAGAGTCTCTTACAAATTTTCACTTAAGCACAGAGCAAACATTTGTCATTTGCCTCCTCACCATCTCCGTTGGCTTCTTTCTGCAGTGGCTCTACATTTGCATTTGGTGATCCTCTCCTCTGCTTCAGTCCAGGTTTAGGTAGAACTCCAGTCCCTGAATCAGAGCAGGTGATTCAGATTTATACTAATCATTTTCCTGGACATTTTGATGGTTCAGTAATGGGAACATAGTTTAAATGTGTTTAATCATAAAACTTAGGATTTTATAATAACGACTAGAAAAAGAGGCTTTCTCCTCTGTGGATTAAACCACAGATGGTGTGAAATCAGAGCTAATACAACTATATTGCCATCAGGAGGAGACATCTAGAATTTCTAGGGGCTACTACCTGGAGCTTGAAAAAGCCAGCACAGTAGAGAGGGGCTCTGAAGCTGCTATGAATGATACATACGATCATCCAATTCTACCCTTAGATGTTTTAGTTATACGAGCTAGCAATATGAGTTGTATTTTCTCTTGCCTACAACTGAAAGATGGCACGCATCACAGGAAAAAACACACAAAAAACTCATATAGCACTCAAAATAAGGTCTCAGCATCAACCACATTGTTATCTGGGAGGGATTTACACTAAATACTAAGGTACTATAATTGGTGTCTCAGGTACCATGTGAAAGGTAGTTTAAAGTGTCATGGATGGACCATCCACAATGCTGGTAGAAATTTTAAAAGCCTTTCTCCCAGGAAGTATGTATAAATATAAATTGTCATTGCCTCACTACATGTCACCAGTTTAGAAAAACAAGATCGATGTCAACCAGAAAGCAATAGAGCTATTGCACTATGGTATGGGACCCACAGCACTGTCTCTTTCTCATTTCCCTCATGCAGCTCTTCTGTCCTTCTTCCCTCAGTCCATGACCCCTCCCTGTATCTACTCAGTGAGTACAGCTCTTAGAAAAAAAATGGGAGAAAAAGATAAGATAATAGTGCTGTACTCTAAGGAAGTGTAACTCTTTAGCAATATATTACAGGTGGAGGCAAAAAGGAAATGGATTTTTATTTTTTCATGTATTTTCTCCATCCATTTAGTCAATATGGAGAGAAAATTCTACCTCAGGACAACAAAATCATACTAGATAGTCAAAAGCCTCCTAGACAATGCCAATTAGAATATTGACATAAAATTTCTAGCAATGTTGATATAAGGAGGAGATTTGATATCAATCAAATAGTGGTATAACTGAGCCAGTATCAAGAAGAAAGAGTTGGGGCCTGCAGAAATCTGCACATTCTGTCTTTTGGTAATCAATAGCCTTACAGGCGTCCTCTCATTCAAGAATAGGAACGGAGCATACTACCAGCTAGGATTACAAGGCTGCAGAATGAGATGTCTAAAATAACGATTATGAAGAAAATAAAAAACAATAGCAGAATAAAAATCCACATTAAAGAGCAATAAAGGACAGAAGTGAAATTGCAAAAAAAAAATCATGTCAATGATTCAGAGAACAAAGTAAAAAAAAAAAAAAAAACAACTCCTCCAAAACAGCGTGGGAAAACAGAAAGAGATTTTTTTTTAATTAGGGATAAATTGAAAGATACAGTATACAAAGAACGAAAACTCCAAATACCTTAAAAACATTTTTAGAGAAAGCTAAAGCACAAATGAAACAACAGAAATAAAAGCAACAATCTAAGATATAGCCCAAAAAAACTCCATTTCTTGGGTTAAAAAAGAGACCCTGATTAGGTAGATCAAAAGTTCTTTTGTTTCAAGCAAAAAAAAAAAGAAATATATATATATAAAAAAAAAAGATTCACACCTAGATATACTAAGGCAAATTCAGATGTTAATTTTTTTATTTACAATCCTATGAGCACCTAAGTAGAATTTTTTTTTTAAAACACTATGTACAAATGGAGAAAAATCAGATTGGCATCATTTCTCACCACGGCACTAAATTCCTAAAATCAGTGTAATAACTATATTAAACTGAAGAACTACTGTAATCTCACTATTCTATAAATCGCCAAAATACTACACGTGTGAAGGGAAAACAAACAGAAAGATATTCTCACAAATACAAATATTTAGAAGGCAATTTACCCATGTTATCTTCCTAAAAAAAGTACTTGAAAAAAATTCCATGCTTTTGAAAAATGAATCAAAACAAAGAACTCAAATATGGAAGTTAATGTAATTTTTAAAATATATTAAACAAAGACTCTGAATATGGTTATGAAAATGCAAAGGACAAAGTAATTACTGAATGATTAGACAGATTACATAAAATGTTAGTTATAAAAACCTAAAAATCAGGGCCGGGCATGGTGGCTCATGCCTATAATCCTAGCACTTTGGGAGGCCTAGGTGGGAGGATCACTTGAGGTCAGGAGTTCGAGACCAGCCTGAGAAACAGCAAGACACTGTCTCTACAAAAACAGAAAAATTAGCCAGGAAGCCAGGCAAGGTGGCATGTGTGCCTGTAGTCCCAGCTACTTGGGAGGCTGAGGCAGGAGGATCACTTAAACCCAGGCATTTGAGGTTGCAGTGAGCTATAACACCACTGCACCACTCTAGCCCAGGTGACAGAGGGAGACATTGGATCAAAAAAACAAAAAACAAAACCTTAAAAATCAGATTGTTTTCCCAGTTATTGGGTTTAGTAAAAGAAAAGAAGAAAACAAAGGTATGCTAGATTTCTCATTTTATAAAGGTAATCAATAGACATAATTTGTTTCTTAACATTTAGGGAGAAATTGACTCAAAATATTAGAGAGAAATGACTCAAAGTCATTTTTATAATTTAAAAAACAAATGAAATAATAAAAATTATAAAACAAAATGTTAAAGTTTAATTTTTAAGTTAAAATACACCATAAACAAAGTTGAAAGAAAAAACTGGATAAAAATATATGAACATATATAAAAAACATTTTACTTAATATGCAAAGGGTGATTATAAATCAATGGTTTGAAAAGTTTATGTAGTTAATTTAAATGGCATGTTATGTTTCTGTATTTAAAAATTTACATATGTACACACAAACATTAAAAAATAAAGGAATATACATCGTAAGGTAAATAGTTGGCTATTTTTGATTGGCAAGATGGGGAAATTTATTATTCCTTTGACTTACTTATATTTTTTAAAATTCTAAAAATCACTGCTCAATTCATACATTCATTCAACAAATATTTATTGAGCAATAACTATGTGCCAGGCAGTCAGTCACTGAAGAAAAAGCACCCCCCCAAAAAAAACCATATAAAAATTCTGCCCACCCAGAGCTTTTATTCTTGTAGCAAGAAATCAGAAAATGAGCAAAAGAAGTAAGTAAACAGTATATATATTAGAAGATAATATGTGGTATAGAGAAAAATAATACAGGGAAAGAGGATAAGGAGTTCTGGAGATAGAGTTCATGTTATAACTTTTTAAAAGATGGTATGGGAAGGTGTCACAAGTGATACTGAGCAAACATCCAAAAGACATGAAAGAGCAAAATATAAAGACAGCTGGTGGAAAAGCTTGATAAACAGAGGGAGCACAAAAGCAAATACTCTGTGACATGTTCCTGGCAGGTTTGAGAAACAGTAAGAATAATCAGTAAAAACACCTAAAAATGTGTATTAAAAGGTGAGAGATATACCAGGATGCAGAGACTCAAGGTAGTTTTGTTAAACACACCTTTGCACTCTTCTGAATTATGTAAAGTTTCTATAATAGGAATGTATTGCCTTTATTACTAAAACCAGAAAACAAAACCCTAAAAAATCTTGTTGAAATATCAGTGTTTAAAATTTGGATACACTGTATGCTCAGAGCTATGCAAAAAAAAATTTTTTTCTCATTATATAATCAATATGTGCTTACTGTTTGGAAAACATTTGAAAAATGCAGAAAATTGGAAGAAATTTTTATCAGTTACTGGCCAAGTGATTTGAGATCTTCCTCTGTCCAGTATCCATAATTCTAAATGGCCACTATTGTCATTGTGATATGTAGAGTCATAGATTATCAAGGACAAATAGAATTTTAAAGATCTTTTAATCAGTATATCTCAAAGTGTGATTCTCATGTCTTTTGCATTAGAATTAACTTAGAAACTTGCTAAAAATTCAGATTTCTGTATCACACCCCAAATCTAATAAATCAATATCTCGGGGTGGAGCTTTTTAACATCACCCCCAGATGATTTACATGCATAAATAGAGCTTAAAAACTATTGACCTAGTTCAACAATGGTAAAGATGAGTTAGCAGGAAAACTGCCTCTGGTATCTTCTACTGACCGAGATTAAGCTCTTAAATTTCTATCATTTCTGAGTTTACCTTTTACATGCTTGGTAGGGCATTTTATCTAAGCATTCCCAATATATGTCAAATCATTATGTTCTTAAAAGCTTAGACGATAAAAATAGGTCACAAGCACAGTATTAGCCTAGATTAAAATCCTAGATTAGGTAGCAAGTAGAAAAGAATAAGGTCATTAGGCAGTTCTACTTTGAGCTCACAAAATGACCACTTATACCAGTATGAATTCCATTTTGGTCAGCAAAACACAGAAGTTACATGTAAGACCAAGTACTGTGTATCAGCAGAGCAAAATACTGATCCAAAGATGTGGAAAGGTGAATGCAGTTACCTTCATCATCCATCTACATATATTTACTTTTATGCTTTCCTACATTTGAACCACCAAAATGAAAACTATATGGATTTGAATCCTGGAAGTAGATTTATCTAGGTGCTTGGAAGATTATGGAGTTTTTTGTGCTGCAACATGGAAATGATTTTTGATTTGATCGAAGAAGTAATCCACTTTTACTTGAACAGGCTCATTCATACACCTTCTATATGTGACCATTCTAAGACAGTCAGCCAAAGGAAAAAAAAAAGGATGGGGAAATCACATATTTTTACCCATATATTAAGAAGTTAGAAGTAAATATTCCATTGAGAGAATATTATAAAAGGAAATAAGTAAATATTTGTCATCAAAGATATAGAATTATTTATACAATAGGTTATAGCAAAAGAGTATAGCCTTATTTTTATCAATAGGATCATTTCTCATGAAGAAAGACTTAAGGAACTATGCCATGTATTTTTCTGTAAGCCAGAGGACCTCTGTGCCCCTTTTAATTAATCTAGTTTGTGAGTTGCATTTTGAATATGAGTTTTTGAAGCAGGATGGGCCTTTATGTTTATCTGTCTGTCAATCTCAGGATTTCCATTTAGCAGAAAGTCATTTACACTGGCATCTTAATGTTCTTGGCAAAGGTGTTAAAATTTATTTTGGCAAGTCAATTGAGAAAAACCAGCAAAGGAAATCAAATGGAAGCTTGGAAGCTCAAACATTTTAAAAAATAGACTACCTAGTCACCAAACTTGAAAATTTCTTCACTGTATGTATCTAATATATTGACAAAGGCCTGAAATAAGTCCTAAAATTTGCTAAGTAAAGGGGCCTATGTTCAGATCAGATAGGTTGCTAATCGAATTAGGTCATTAAGTATGATATGTCCCATTTCCTTAAGTAGTAAGTTTGACAAGTGCTATCTCTGACATTTCACTTTGACACTTCTTGTTTTATTTTTATTGTGAAGGTACATCCTCATTCTTTCAAACGCATAATTTGACTTGTGATTATCTTTCAAATCTTTTTTAGAGCATGTTTTGTGAAACCATGGATAAGTCAAAAATTTGAGTTATTTTTGAATATGAGCTCCCTCCCGAAATCAATGCAGCATAGACAGCTCAAAATATCAACGAAGTGTTTGGGAAGGATGTGGCTGATGAATGCACAGTACATTGATGGTTTGAGAAGTTCCGTTCTGATGATTTTAATCTTGAAAATGAGCCTCATGGGCAACCTGAGACCAAGGTGGATAATGATGAGCTGAAAGCTGTAGTGGAAGCGAATCCATCTCAACATATGTGTGAGTTAGCAGCAAGGTTTGCATTACTATTCCAACAATACTGGACCATTGGAAACAAATCAGCAAGGTAAAGAAGCTGGATAGATGGGTACCATGTGAATTAAACGAGCATCAGAAGAGAAATTGTCTCAAAGCTTGCCTGTCTTTGCTGTCATGACATAAAGGCAAACCATTTCTACACCATATTGTTACATGTGACAAAAAATGGGTTCTTTTTGACAATCGCAAGCATTTGGCACAACGGTTGGATAAAGATGAAGTGCCGAAACACAGTCCAAAACCGAATATTCATCAAAAAAAAAGCTAATGGTGTCTGTCTGGTGGTCCAGTGCTGGTATTACCCACTACAGCTTCATGAAACCTGGTCAATTACAACGGATATCTACTGCAACCAATTGGACGAAATAATGACGATGCTTGTGATTAAGCAGCTGAGATTGGTCAATAGAGACAGGCCAATCTTCTTGCAAGACAACGCTCGGCCACATGTTGCAAAAACAACACTGCTCAAACTACAGAAGCTGGACTTGGAAACTCTCTGTTATCCACTGTATTCACCAGACCTTACACCAACTGACTACCACTTCTTCCAAGCTTTGGACCACTTCTTGCAAGGAAAAATATTCAATTCTCAACAAGCTGTGGAAAACGCCTTTCATGACTTCATCGCCACTCACTCTCTAGGCTTCTTCACTGCTGGCATAAGCAAGCAACTGACTGTTAAGATGGCAAAACTGTGTAGATAGTCTAGGTGCATACTTTGATTAATTGTACTGCTTCTTATTTGAGATATAATAAACTATACTTTTGATTTGAAATCGGACATTTCATATTTAATGACCTAGTATGTATTAGTTCACCTGTCACAAATTATGCTCTTAGCCAACATAAAATTCCCATTAAACATGAACTAATGTAATTATGAAGGTGAGACACTATGTCCAAAAAGCTACTACCGAAATATAAATGTTAATAAAATATATCCACTATTATATTTTCAGGAATAAGTTAATTTATTTAGTAGTTTATTGTATTCCCAAGCTTCAAAAGTGTAATGGTACACAGACATTATCAGCTCAAGAGGCAACCAAGTCTACACGGCGTAATGCACCTTGTATCAGTACTTCTCAAACTCTTCCTTGCATAAGAATCACTTGAGACTTGTTAAAATGCAGATTCTTGGGCCTTTCCCTCAGAAATTTTGATTTGGTAAGGATGTGGTCTGAGAATTGGCATGTTCCAGGAGATGCCAATGGTGCTGGTCTAACATACGCTTTTAGTAACTGCTATAGATAGCATACAGTACCAAAGTGGAAGAAAGCCTAGAAAATAAATGTATCCAACTTTAGAATTTTACCTGAGGGTACCCATAATCTAGACTTCAGACATAACTTCCAAAAGCATCTTATTTCTAGTATTCTTAACACTTAATTTTAAGTGTGATGGCTGTGCACACTTATATACCATGAGGTGCATTGGGATAAAGAATTTCTAAGGTAACCAGACCTCAAATCACAAAAGACTTTGCAGAAAAACTTAGACTATGTTAATAAGCAAGTCAATAAATTATATAAATTTTGGGAAAATACTTTTTAACTAATATTTTAAGTAAACTTTCTATATGAGACCAAACACATGCATATTGTTTATTATGTACAATAATTACTTTAACAATACAAAAGTGACGCAAACCTTAATTATTCAAACTTGACTTAGTCACTTAAAGAAATATAATGAAAGAGAAAATGATGTTGGTGATATATTTTGTAGCTCTTTAGAGGGGCAGCTCAATGCTGAGTGTCAGACCCTGAGGTTCTAGACCAGCTTTCCCTTTCCTAATTTTGAGACACATAATTTTTATGTGTTTATAGTGTTCTCATCTACAAAATAATAGTGTTAGATTAACTCGTCTCCAGTTAATCTGAAATGGCTTAAATTCTGAAATGGCTCCTTCAAATGTATTACCATATTTACCTTAAAAATAAAATGTTGCATGACTCTTTTCATTAAGAGTCACACATAATATCTTATCTTAAAGAACCAAACATAATTACATTAGCTATTTCTCATTAACCAAATATTCAATTTTTTTTGTACACACTTTCCACCTCACGGAACAAATTCTTCAGTTTTTAAGACTCTATGTGGAGCTGATTATATTGGAAAATGAAGCGTTTCTATAACACAGTAAACATGAGTGCTCTTTGTAATGAGAATTATCTTCTACTTTTCAAGTTGCATGTGTGTGTGAGAGAGATATGAAATTGAACTTATTATACATCATTGTAAATAAGCCTGCCTGGGGTACTGGTACACGCTCACAACTTAAAGTGTCAAAAATTTGGAAGAAGAAAACAAACCTAAGTATAAGGAGATTGTTTAAGGACCTCTACTTTGAGTTTTCCATCTCTGAGCATTTCAATCTATAAACAAGTACTGAATCCTTTTTTTTTTTTTTTTTTAAGACAGGGTCTTGCTCTGGTGCCTGGGCTACAGTGTAGTGGCATTATCATAGCTCACTGCAATCTCAAACTCCTGGCCTCAAAGGATCCTCCCGCCTTGGTCTCCCAAAGTGTTAGGATTATGGTTGTGAGCCACAGTGCACGGCCCACGTGTTAAATCTTATAACATCCTCACTGACACATGGAAATTTATTTCTTATACCTTTTGCTAGAATTTCCCTGAACATGATAATTATTAATTATCCTTATAATAGCAAATAACATTGATAAATTAACTCCTGTATTATCTTACTATAGAAGATTTATATTACTGCCCGTTTTTATGGTATATTTCTTAAATTAGAATGTAGAATTCCAGGATTTTAGAAGACAATTAGTCCACTGAACTGGGCTTTGTCAGTACATTTAAAGTAATAAAAAGTAAGACCTTTATCATCATATACAAAAAAATTATTTCACTCCAGCAACTGATAATGTGACATCTGGAAGTTAGGTGCCAGCTGTGGCTCCAATTACAAGTTGTCTTTTTTTTTGTTTGTTTTGGCAAAGTCTAGCCTATCTGAAATGTTTGAATTTCTTTCCAATTATTTTGTCTAATCATTGAAATCAGGTAAAAACAACCTGAACTCTCTCTTCTAATGTGACAGCCCATGCTTTACCACGTGAACTTTTAAAATCTTTCTAATTAATCAAGATAGGATTTTTTTTTTCTTTCAATACACAAAGGCATAGGTCAAAGCTGGTCTTTTTATAGTATTTCCCTACCAATTTTTGTTACCAAAGTTGCAAGTCCTTTGGTCCTTCCTGAACATTTTAAGTAAACTCAAATAAGAAAAAAGTTTTCCCTCTAGGTTTTGTTTCCCTACAGAGTAGTTTCTTTGGAGAATTTCTAAAAAGCCCAGATCCAACTTCTTGCTCACAAATCACCAAGGAATAGTTTCATCAACAGTGAGAGAATAATTGTCATGTTATTATCATAGAACAAAGCACAGTCTTGGGTATTGAAAAGTGCCACCTAATTCTAACTTCAATATGTTTCTGATACAGAAGAAAAGAAGGAGCCAGAGTTAATAAATTCCTCACAATCTTCTAGTATGACTTCTATGAATTAAAATACTCTCAATGAAATCTCTGTTCCTGAAGACACACTGGAAGCTACATGACTTCACTTTAATATTTCAATCTGTTAAATGGAACAGATACACAAAATATAGAATGAGATAATTTAGCAGCTGTAGAAAGCAGCAATATTGCCTGCATATACATCATCACCATGAATGGCTGGGTAAACTGATTATTCAGTATAATAATTCAATAATCTGATAAACTGTTACCTTTCTTGCATATATCAAATTTCAAATAAATTCTGTAATTTAAAAAGAAAATGTGAATCCTTCAAAATTGTTGGAATTTCATTTTAGTCTTCATCACAGTATTTAGGCAAACAAAATTAGGTAGTCAGGAGAATTTGCACATATTTTATGAATAGTGACAACCTAATCATTCATGTTGGACTTGTAGTATCCATAAGGGTAAAACAAACAAACGTAAAACTGTTGTTAACCTTCTCTGAGTAATTTAAAAACTGCCACTGGCCCCTCTATGCCCAGGCTGAGGGTTGCAAAGTAGAGTCTTTAGAAAACAGCAACAACAAAAACACTGTAGCCCTAGTAGTCCCTCTACTGGGAGCAAAAGAATTTAAAAACATTGCATTTCTAAGCTAAATTAATTTGTGGCTTTCCAATATATGGAATTATTATGTGACTAATGGGTAACTTAAAAAATTTTAGTACATCGACAGGTGCGGTGGCTCACTCCTGTAATTCTAGCATTTTGAGTGGCCTATGTGGAAGGACTGCTTGAGGTCAGGAGCTCAAGACCAGCCTGAGTAAGAGCAAGACCCATCTCTACAAAAAAATAGAAAAATTTGTCAGGTGTGGTGGGTGGGCCTGTAGTCCCAGCAACTCGGGAGGCTGAGGCAGGAGAATTGCTTGAGCCCAGGAGTTCGAGGTTGCAGTGAGCTATGATGATGCCACTGCACTCTAGCCTGGGCGACAAAGCGAGACCCTGTCTCAGGGGAGGAAAAAAAAAATTAGTATACCAATATTTAATTATTAAAAAATATAAAGAATTTTAAAACTTTCAAGTAAGTATATTTAACGTTGTCTTTAGGGATGCCCACAGTTCTTTAAGCAGTTCTATTAACATAAACACAGGAGAAAGTCAGATCAACATAAGTAATAAAATTCAATCAGTTATTTTTACATAATGTAAGTTTGTGGAGCTCACCCAAGAGCTTTTTTTTTCTTTTTTTTACTATGTACACCCTTTGAAATAGGCCACTAGTTTATTCTGATTTAGAAAACTTCCCAGGAACTCTTAATGCAATGACCCAAAACTATCATTTGTAACATTAATCTGTAAACAATCCACTAAAGCATGTTTCCCCAAATTTTATTGAATCATAGAACAGGAAAGGTTGTCAGACCACTTATCTCAGACTTCTGCATTCAAGCAGGTAAGATAAAACTATATCCATTTTCTCAACCACTTAAGCCAGTGAAGCAGAATCTTAAAAGGATATGAGATTGCTTTTTCTACAGAACTTAGAATCATCACCAGCCCAGTATCAGCTCCTGTCAAGCAAGGCAGTGATAAGGCAATTCATAAATCTACAAATGCATAGAATACTTAAACCCTTGTGGTGTTCAAGTTTATAAATTCTGATAAATTTATTTGAATTTATTTTCTGTTTTTTGCAACCCAGAAATGTTACAAGTGCTAGAAGTGGCAATTATAATCTCATGTTGTTGAGCTTTGACTCTATTTGTATCTTTTTTGCAATGAACTTGTGGGCTTTTTTTGTTAGTTTTCTCTAAAGGGTATTTCTGAAAGATTCAGAAATGTAACATCACTCTTAAAAACCTTGTTAAAGATATATATGTATATACATAAAATATGTGACTTATTTTTGATAATAATCAAACTTTTCGCTAAATTTCATTCAAATCAATTGCTTTTAATATAGTTAAAAAATCAGCTGAAATTTTTTGTTCCTTTTAATCTTTGCGTGCAAAATAGCCTCTTTGGGGCGGGGGGACAGGAGAGATTCTATTTTTATGACTTATCACATAATACACGCCTCTCTTACATCCAATACCGTCTTTTTTCTGGAACACATTTCCTTTTTACTCAAAGCTTTCTTGGTGCAAACGGGTAAATAATTTATACAGATGTGTCTGACCGGCACAGTGACAAGAATAACAATCTAGCCTCTAGACATGCATATACTTAATAACCTTAAAAATAAAAATAAAACAATGTGTCTCGAAATGGTCATAACTTACAGTCCGGTGGTAGTTCAGATATATAAACGTTGGCTGTTTGTTGTGCCTTGTAATAATCAGGTGTGTGACTCTAAAACTCAGGGGATTATCCCATTAGGCACCATCGTGTGCAAAGCCCTGTAAGATGCACATACCCTAGTCTGTGACCACAGGGGCGGACAGAGTCCCTCTTACACGACGCCACAGCAGTTCAAGAATCACCCTCTTCAGGGCCGCGCTTGCCCAGGTCTCACCCCCGCGGCCCCACCGGCTCCTTACCTGCAGGAGGAGGCGGCCGCAGCGGCGGACAGCGGAAGGTGCTGAACGGGCGCAGCGACAGCGCTAGCACGGCCCGTGCGCGGACCCGCCCCGCCCTGCCGGCGGCTCGCCCGCGCGTTCCCAGGGGCGCGGAGGCGGGCTCCGCCAGCCCGACCGCCAGGCCCGGGGGGTGGGGGCCGCGAACCCGGCTCTCCAGGTCCCGCCCCGGAGGGCCACATGACAGCCACCCTGGTCTCTGATTGGAGCGCCAGGGGAGGGGAGGCGGAAGCGGCTCGTGACCCCTGGAGACCTGGCTGAGGGAGAAGTGGTAACCTGGCAACGGGGCGTCAGTGCTGGAGACGCAGTTGCTGGGCGCTGGAGGGACGCTTCAGGCAGAGGGTTTGCGGGGAGGCTGAAAGTGGTGGAAAACTGAACCACCAGCGTTCTCACCACCTAACACACTCCATACTGAGTTTGCACTTTCTAGGAAAACGAGTTACACATACAATAAGTAAATCACCTTCTTTCTTGGGGGGTTCGGAAGAGGCACTTGAGCCTCCTTCAGGGGCTGGGCTGCACTGCTCTTGAACCATCGCCCGGAATGTGAATGCGTGCAGAATGCTGTCTCTCCTGCACTCCGTTACTGTCTGATGGGCTCACGTAGCTCCGTGGGAGACTTCTGTGGATAAGGTTATTTGTTTCTATTCGTCGAGGTGTATGTGATTAATTTATCTGTCTTCACAGTGTGCAAAACTGACATTTTTCCTGTGGACTCTGATTGAATGGAAATACTTGGTACTGTTATTCCTATTAGATTCTTCATACCTCTGGAATATCTTCACTACCTCTGTCCTTTATTCAACACGCCAGAGAAAATAAGCCTTCATATACTCGAAATAAAGTGTATTTAATAAGATTTATCGAATTTTAATTACATGCCAGGCTCAGAATAGATAAAAAATTAATGGTCTACCACCCCAACCAGAGAAAGTCCCTGGACATAATTCCTACCCCCGTAGATTTTATTCCTCTTTTCTTCCACAGTATTCTCCGCAGAGACCATTGCCTATGATGGCACTTAACATCCTATTTTGTAAATTAAAATTTACTTAAAAGTTGATTCTCCACATAAACAATAAACTTGTTAAGCGCTGGGATCAGTTCTTACAACTCAGTTCCCTGTATTCTAACAAAGTGCCTGATAAATAGCAAGTCTTCATTAAACGGTTGATGAATGGATGGATGGGTAAATAAATTAGGACATAATCTACCAGATAAAGTATAAGGGCATCAACTAAATATAATTCAATGTGCTAAGTTCTAAAATAGGGTTACATAAAAGTGCTATGAGATGATTTCAGTTGGGGGAGGGAGAAATTTTTCTTCCAGGGTATTCAGGGAAGCTTTCATTGTGATTGGTGTTTGAGCAGAGACTTAACAAATAAATAGAATTTCACCTGATAGGAAAGGGTAAAGGACATTCAATGCAGCAGGAGCAGTATTGCCAAAAGCACAAAGTGGGGAAAATGAACAATTGATTTAACTAATTTTGATTTTTTTGCCTTCTCTGGAATTGGGGTTATCGAAAGGTATGAAGGAAAATAGAAATTTGCAAAAGACTAAACTAGAAAAATAAGGAAACTGGATTAGGAAAGACACAGAATTCCATATATAGGTTAGACTTTAATCTCTAAGTCAAGCGAAGATATTGAAGTTTATAAAATCGGTACTTTTTCTTGAAGGAAAATACCTTGGAAATGTTGGAGGTACATAAGGTACAGAAAAATGAAAAGCATGATTCGTTAGGAGAAAAACTCAATAGTTTATGGAAAAAAGATGCTGATAGCTTGAATTAAGGCAAGGAAAATAAGAATGGTGAAGAAGAAAGATTACAAGAAACATTTATGTGAAAGTTGACTATAATTTTCATTTATGATTGATAATTGCTAGATACAGTGCTAAATAATAATGTACATGAAGAGAAAAAAATTGTTGAAGACAAAATGTATAGGTTGGTCCATCTGGATACAAAAATCTTTTAGGTCTCGTTTGCTCATAGTTGCTCCAACTCTCCAGTTAAGAAACATAAAACCGAAAGAGACATCCGAAATTAACTTGTTGTGTACTCACAATTTAAAGATGAAGGTATTGAGGCCTGGAGAAGTATAGAATTTGTCCAGGTCAGATATATATGTATATATATTCAGCCATATTAGCAGCGGAATTGATATCATATGCTCCCAGTCTCCCAGTTCAGTGCTCTTGTTCCTTTACCATGATTTGGTTCATTAGTTTTGAACGGAGATTTAAAGAATCACAATTATAGTTAGACTTAGAGAAAAAATATAATTTCTAAAGAAAAGATTTCTTTACTCTGATTTTCATTATTTTATTCAACAAGTATTTAATTTAATGTGATGCTCCCATCTCATAAGGAAAAAAATTGTCAGTCACCTAGGCTGACAGACAGTTTCAGGGCAATCATTAGTTCTTAACACTCCCAGTACATGGAGTTCTTCATGATGAAATTTAAAAGCAGAGTGATTAGGGAGCCAAATGATTCTAGTCAATTCATCTTCAAGGCTAAGCAGGTTCTGTGAAAGCGGTGGCTTTGAAAAAGGTGTTTGATGCAATTTAATGTGGCAAATGCCTCTTTAGTGGATATTCTGAATAAAAAACCAACCAGGGTAAACTTCTTAAACTTAAATTTTAGGAAAATTTAGACAAAAGGACTTTAGATTGACCCAAATGAAAAGCCCTCACACTATTTTTAATGTAAAAATGGTAAGAAAGCAGAAACACACATACCAACAACAAAAAAATTGTCAAACTGATGTGCAGTAAATATATAGAGAACCAAATACTTAAAAATTTACTGTGTGTAAAAACACTTTTAAAATTGAATCACTTTTTAATAAATATATAATCTACTTCCACAATATTGACTCAGGTAAATATATCAAAAATTAACATTTCTGTTATGAAATACAGTAAAGAAGTACCAAAATGGCTTAAATTAAGCAATAATTGCAGAAAATTTGAGGTCTGTGGGACAATATTGATTGAATTCTTACAGTTCTTTTTAAATCATAAAATATTTCAACAGAAAAGTACAGAGAATTGTACAGTAAACATCTATACTTAGTAAAATTTGTTTCTTATTTGTGTCATCTTTTAAAAAATAACACATTATACATAGAGTCGAATTGTCCTTTTTTCTTCTTGTCATTGGATTACCCTTTCATTTTACCCAGATGTAACTAATGTAACAAATAACTATATATTCTAAATTTGCTTCATTACTTGTCATTATTTTTTAAATTTTATACATATTTATACATATATTGGTAGGTATAGTTTATTCATTTTGATTGAGGTCTGTCTCATATTAGGAATATAAAATATATCACCCACAAATATTTATTTACCTATTGATGAGCACTTAAGTGGGTGAACTTTTCCCTAATACAAAATGCAGTGAACCTCCTTGTATGTATACTTGTCTATGAGTTTCTCAGACTACAAAATGGAGCTACTGTGTCATGATACATGTCCATCTTCAAATACAATAGTTAATACCAAATTGTTCTCCATTTATACTGCAGCCAGCAGTGTGTGAAAATTTTTCCTGCTCCCTATCCTCACCAACACCATATTTTCATATTTTTTCCAACCTAATGAATGAAAAATGACATCTCCATATGACTTAAATTTGTATTTCCTGATTTTGTTGAAATGAAACATCTTTTTGTGTTCATAAGTTGACTGTTCATTTCCTTTGATTATTTTCTTTATTGATTTGTAGTATTTAAATATTCAGGATGATAATCTATGTTAGATGTACCCATTGCAAATACCTCTCCAAATCTTCAGTTGTGAAAAGTTCTCAATCATTATTCATTTGATATCTTTTGCTTCTAAAGTTTTAACTGAACCTGTATTAGAATTGTTAATTCTACTATCATGTCTTTATTTCTTTTCATACTTATAATCTCTTTCTCCCTTAGTGCTGAATTCTTTATGACTCTCTCAGTACAATATTCCAATTTGATGAATTTTTTTTCTTCAAGTAGCTTCAAAGTGATGATCCTGGCTACTGCGCAGCCTCATATAGAACACTCAGGTTCTATTTTTCAGCCTAGCCTAATTCTCATCTGCTCTCACCTACTTCAGATTCAGAACCCAACAGATTTATGGTTTCAGCCCTAACTCATCATATTTAATCCACAAATGTGCATATTGAATTTTTCAGTGAAACTAACAACTTTAGTATTCAAATTCTCAAAAGCGTGATTCCCCAAGCCCCCTGAAATATTGACTTATTCCTAGGAAAATGTTTTTGTATAACCACATAAAATTTGCATATTAATTGAAAGGGTTCTCCTGTTGAAATTCCCTTAAGGATCCACTGACCCTAGGTTACGAATCTCTACTCTATTAGTTTCATGCTTCTGTGATACTTTTTGCACAACTGGAAATGCCTTGCCTTTGAGAGTATAACCATTTTCACAAAATGAGTGTCAGACTAATGCACCTTTTTGATTTTCTCTTTCACTTACCTTGGTTCCTTAATACTTTTTTCCAGTTCAATTCATTTTATTTATGGTAATAAAGAACATGGTGTTTTCACGTAGTAGTCTGCTGGAGCCTCATTGTATTGGCTTGAAAGAGACAACTTGTCACATATTTTAGGATTTTTGTAATCCATTATTAAGCACAGCTATCATTAAAATTAAATTAATTAAACTTATAATTAAATAAATTATAAAACAAAGTAATAAATACTCAAAACTCATCATTTCTTGATCATTTATTAGTATCTTACTCTTATCTATGCTTTTGAGGTTATTACGTGTATTGTAACTGTATGGTAGAAATACTATATAGTAATGTACATTTATTTCTTCCTAACTTGTTTAGTGATGTCACAGTGGTAGCTTGAAATTGGCCATAGTGGGTGTACTTACACCTTGAAATTCAGCAAATGCTACAACTCAGGGCATGATTCACGGTTTTGTTGACTATCTAAACCTACCCTAGTTAATAAAGTAGCTACTAGCAAAATATGGTTATTTAAATTTAAAATGAAATAGCATTAAAAATTCAGCTCTTCAGTCATAGTAGTCACATTTCAAGTACTCTATAATCACATGTGGCTAAGTGATTATTGTATTGAACAGAGCAGATAAAGAACATTTCCATTCTTGCAGCAAGTTTTATTGGTAAGTGCCGGTTTACTTCAGGAGTCAGAAAACTTTTTCTATAAGGACTAGATAGTAAATATTGTAGGCTTTGCAAGCCATACAGTCTCTGTCACAACTGCTCAACTCCATTGTGACAGAGCCTTTATGTAGTGGAAAGCCATCATAGACACTATATAAATGAATGAATGTGGCTGTGTCCCAAAAAAACTTTATTTACAAAAACATAAGGCAAGCTGAATTTGACGTAGGGGCTATAGTTTGCCAATCTCTGGAATAAACTAAAGAAAACGATAAAGAAACTATTAATAATTCAATTCAGCTGAAAAGTATGTCTATAACTGTTATATTATCAATAGCACAAAAAATTGAGGAACTATTCTTCCAGTATTCAAAAACTATTATTTAATTCTGCAAAGAAGTTGCTTAGGTCAATGACAAACAAATGAAGTTTCTACATATGCTATCATGTTTCATTTTTATCTTACTCATTAACATAAACAAAAATATCAATCAACATTAATGTCAGCACTATACTCATTTGTCAATTACAACCATAGTTGGCTTCAAATACAAGAGTTTGGCAAAAATTAATGAAAGCATTCTGTGAAAATCAATTAGCTATATGGAATACAAAATAAAGAATATTGCATATTGTATTATCAAATATAAATTGTGTGCAACACACTTTATATCAACAAAATTCATAATAAACTTGTTTACATACATATACGTATGCATTTTTTTTCAGAGATCTGGTCGTTAAACATTTACTACCACATTACTAGAAAGTACTTAAATTTGTCTAAATATGTGACGTTATGAATCTAGGTGTTTCACAAACATCTGTCTATTTATCCATATACTCTATCTATCTATCTACTTATCTATCTGTCACAGCCTTGAAAATGTGCCACTCACCTCCAGCTGTGGGGAGCATAAAGGATAGATGACCTCAGCTACCGGTGTCTGAATCCACCACCATCACATTTTGTGCCAAAGTCACACTTCACTGTATGTAAATTTTATCTCAATAATTATTGTTTGACCTTAACAAAGAACTAATTTTCCCCAGTTGCTATTTAAATATCTCACTAGTATGCAATTAGCCCATCAGATTGAATGAAAATTATGTGAATACATTTCTTTAAAAAACATGGAAAATGCTATTTGAACTTATATTTGCATTGAATATTGGAAGTTAATAGAAACAATGGCAAATTTAGTTATTCTCATTTACTTGGACAGCCACCTGACTTTATACTCTTAATTTTACCAAGTTCATCTTAAATGATAATAATATATTTTCTGCTTATTATATCCCAAGTAGCAATATTTTTTTTGGTAAAAGGTATAGGCAACTTTTATCTGAAATAGATATTATGACTTCCTAAATGTAAAATTCTCCATTATGGGGATTCAATGCATATTTCTGTGTGTATTTATATTACTGTCTGTGTGTTTAAATAAAATTTATTAAAACCTTATAAGTAGAATTGAAGAAGTATTAATATATACAATAGACTGAAACAGTGAAACAGAATAAGCCAAGCTAAAATAAAGCGAAGTTCCAATTTCTGGTTCTAGAAAATATGCCTTAGGCCCTTTTGCTATAAAAACAAGGCAAGATGCTGTTACTATGAATGGGAGTCCCTCATGAAGCAATTTGCTGAAAACATTTCAGAAGACTTTGGGCCCCAAGGACAAAGGTTTGCTTTTCGTTTGTTTGTTTTAGGGATGACTGCCAGCACTTATTTTTAATCCCAACTTTTAATCTTTTAGTAACATCTAGTTGAAGGGCAGTTAATTTTTCACCTGTTTTAAAAAGGTTATTAAGATCATAAGTAATAGTAAGTAAAAACCTGGCCTTCATAAAATTCATGTTCAGAGCATGGCTAAATTTCCTCTGGCTATGCTTCTTGAAAGCAGCTGTAAAATTAAACCTCACAGGATTTCCTCTGTGTTACTGTAATCCCAATTCATAGCCATTTTACCAAAAAAGAAATAAAAATAAAAGAAAAACTCCTGAATATGTATTTTATGAAATATAAAAGCAATATATGTTATACTATGTTTTTCTGGATGGCAAAATGATAGACTGATGGATTTTATGGCCTAGAAATATTTTTAAAGAAGCACAACAGGTTAAATTAATAAAAAAGTCATATTTTCTTGCATATTGTCTTTCCACACTACCTTGTTCCTATGCCATCCAGATCCCTCCACTAAATTTTATTTTACTTTATTTTATTTCATTTTAGGAGAAATAAGAAAGTAACTCATCTAAATTCTCTTCTGTAGAAGTTATTATTGAAATTTTTAAAAACTTTTTTCTCAAAAGCAGAGTGTGTCCTAAATGAGCAAGTAAATAAAGAAGTCACTCAGTAAATGTCTAATATTTGCCACTTACATAAATTGCTTTGTTAAATGAATTTTAACAGAATGAATTTTACAAATTTTAACTTTGCATTTGACAAATTAATACTTAAAGAGGTGGCTATATTTAGCTTTTCAAACATTTACATTAAGTAATAGTTTGTTTTTAAGTTGAAATTTAGAGGGTGATCATGAAGCAAGATCCTTAGGGATTAATTTATAAGTATTCTTTAACTCTTTAATTGCTAGAGCATTTTAATATAGTTGTTTTTGTTACATAAAGGGACTTTTCCCTCTAGTTCATAAAAACATAGTTACATTTTGAGAACTTTCTTGTTCGATCAATATGCCATTTCCTGGTTATAAGCATTGTACACATATGTGAGGGAATCAAACATGTTATGAGCAGTTCAAATGAAAATTCAAAACCTCTCAAATTTATATGGCATGTAAAGAAATGTTTAAAAGAATTTCAAATGGAGGCAAAAACTGTTTTTGGTGGAAAGGGGAAGATGTCAGTTAAATCTTTACCACACAGAAAATAATTTATGTATCTATCATTTATGTACACTTTTAAAAGCACAAAACAGCTTAAAGGCAACGTACAGGGCTGGAATCAGATAGCCAGAAGGGTGCACTGTGGTCAAGGCATAGAATTCCATTGTCTGTTCAACAGGTCTTGTTGATATCCAGGGGTCTAGCTTTGGACACATAGCATGCTCATTGAGGTGGCAAATAGGTAGACTTTAAATTTAATTGACTTGATTGATTCCTAACAAAAATCACATGTAGATTCACTGGGGGAAAAGAGTTAATCTCAGGGTATAAGTAGGCTGAAATAGCATTTGAGGCTTAGCTTAAAATAGCATATTGGCATGACTGTAAACTATTATAGAATCATCTACTAGCTATCAAGGCATTAAAGAGGATTTTGGTCTATTTATTTACTACTGCTCTTCCAAAATCTTTATTGTCAAATTTATAATGGTTCCTAGATGAGATTTTTCTGTGGGGGTCGGGGGGGTGGGGTGGGGGAGCAGAGAGGACTGTATTATGATTACTTTGTATATAATGGGGAAAATATTAACCTCTTAATAATAAAATATTGTGGTGATTCTTTGCTTGGTTAAGGTACAGAGTTCAAGAATAAAGTTTCTGATATTATCTGAAATACTGCATAAATTTTCTCAGCAAGACAATTGTAACTTTCCTAATGATTTTTAAGTGGTAACTTTCAGTTGCCACTAGATGACACTATTGCATCCTTAGTAGAGCAAATGTAGACATTGATTTCTATTTGTGGACATGAAGGAAATGCCAGTTCTGTTAGGCCAGGCTTGATTCCTAGCCTGGAATCCTGTTTCATAAACTTCCACTCAGACCTCCAATCAGTTACAACTTGTTGCTTGTCCAACTCTGAAATGATAATAGTGATTATGACAGCTGTGATTCTACGTTGTTACTTGGAGCCAAACCAATGAAACGCAAGCATTAGTCTTCCCCTCTTCCAGAGTTCTTCTGGCTTGGTACTGTGTATATCTGTAAGGCAGCGGGTTGTACTTGTGTCTTTGCTGGGCTGCCGACCTGGCAGTTCTCCTTGCACTGCTTGCCACGCCACTGTGGTCACTGTCTGGAAGGCACAGGCATGGTTCCCTTGATGGGATGTTGCTCTTTCTCCAAAAAGCAGCAGCAGGAGAGTGAATATGGAGCAGCCACAGTTCCTTTGACCTTTCTGTCCCTTCCTACTCCACACCAGCACCACCCAATGCCGAAGGGAGCATCAAACTTTCTGAAGGACTGGTGTAACTGTAACATATGAGGGAAGCAACTTCAAGCTGCATGCTAAATGTGCCTTTTGTGACCATCGAAGGCAAACCACTTACAAACTTAAAAGTTTTACAGGGTTAGGGTTTTGCTTGATGGATACACTGAAATGCCTAATCTTGATACTCCTTCCTCAGTAAATCACTACTTCATTAAACTACCTCCTTCTTCCAGATTCTGCCATTAGACTCCCACCCACTGTCCAGGGAGTCTACCCTTTACCCACAAAGGTTACTTTCATCCCAGGATCCATCTTCTTGCTAGCAGAACATTGCCATCAGTTAGAAATAGCTCTTCTAAATAAAACACCATCTCTTTGAAGTACAAGGGCAGAGGGAGGAGGGATGGGGGGGCTGCAATGGCAGAGTCAGTGAGTTAGTATGGACTTCGGCATTCCGAGTCCACTATAATGATATCAGCAGAAATAAGCAATCTAGGCCTATTCCCTTTAAGGTCTCCCAGTACTGTTTATAGGCATGCAACTTTCTTCAGATTGCCAAATGGGCAACTGAGAAATTAAACACAGACATACAACATGTATATTTGGAAGATACATTCATACCTCTGAAGACAAAGGCAGTTAGCATAGTCAACAGAGTGTAGATAGAGGTTGCAAACTAGTCAGGCCATTTCTAACCAACATTTGTATTGTGTTTGGCTCATAGGCTCACATAATTTGTTTAAAAATGAGCCAATATTTTAAAAATCAGGAGATTTCACTGTAAAACTTTATTATTCCAGCATTTTGACACAAACCCAGAGCACTGGCAATAGGAGCCCTTATCCTGATGGCAGTAATCAGCTGGAGCTGAGAAGTCATTGACCCTCTAGATGAGGCAGTGACCCTCTTTGCCGGTCACTGTTTTTCCCTTTCTTTTTACACCCCACTACCTTAACCTATTTATTAACACAATACTTGCTTAGCAACTGTAGGCATTTAGGTTTGCAAGCCCTGATCTAAACCATTCAGGAGAAAACATTTTTTTTTCCCAAATTGTAAGGCCTCTTCTCTCATAATCTCAATATATTTTAGTACTTTGTATATTTTGGAAAGCGCCATTGACTCTTCTCCTTTATTCCTTCCTCCCATTTCTACAAACTGGACCTATGTTTCAGTTTTCATGTGATGCTTTGACATAATGAATTGGTGTCTTAGCATTGTTGCAAAAATCCCAGCCATTGTCAGGAGTGGCCATCCCCTTAAGTCACTGGCTTTAAACATCTTTTCTCTCCCACTTGTCATGTGACTATTACCAATGTCTTTTTACTGTAAAACAAAAATATAAGCCCTTGCTGAGCACTTCTGATGTATTTCACAAGGTTCTTAGCCACATGAACATCCTGTGGATGTTAGATCAGAAGTGAAAATTGGCTATTTTATCTTATGGTTATATAGCCATAGGTTTCTGTGATCTTGGATAAATTAACCAACATTTTTAATGATCAGTCTTCTCATCTACAAAGAGATATATCACAGTTTCCTTATCCTCAGATTCAGAAATAAACAGACTTTAGAAGACTGGTCCACTGCAAAACTTCATGAGAAACATTCTGAGGAAGGAAAGTTTAAGCCCACAGCCTTGGCCTAATAATAATGCCCTTTGTCAATAAGGAGGAATGACTGTAATTGTGGGACTTTAAGGAATTCTAGGGTCTGTTGCACTCATGGAAGGAGAATTGAAGGAAGAGAGAGAAACAGGTAAAACCTAAGATATGGATAATTAATAGCCTTGTAAGAATTGTGGGCTCTGCCTGCTTTGCATAGGGTAGAGCAACATCCTTATTTCAGGGGAGAACACACTACAGCAATCCATATGGAGGATGTTAACCCATCAATGGTTCAGTATCATTACTTTTGCGCAAAGTGGCAGGTTAACCTCAGCCTGGCATTGGCACAATGTAGCTGCTAAGGAGAGTGGGACTTCAGTGATATATCTTACTGTAACATTGCTGGTGGCTTCAGCAGCAAAAGACATTACAGGAAGTTAAAGGCAGAGGATGAGAAAAGGAAAATAGTAAAAGCCAAATGACAGCTGAGAAGACTGTACTCAATAGTTTCAATGAGACTATGTAAGACCATGACTTAGGTCTGCCTTATCTTGGAACCTCTTTGGAAAGCCATTTCTTCATGCCAAGTGTTCAGGTTTGTAGGCAAGTTGTATTGAATACCAGTAGATGGTTGAGTAGAAAAGCAAAAACCAAAGCAAAAGCTTAGGAATCTGCTCTTCTCCTTACCTGGTATCCTCACCAACAACTTGACGGTTATGCTGGTGTGTATGTAGTTTTCTTTGTTTGGTTAGAATACCATCCCATATCCTTTATAATTTTATGACTCTCTTTTTGCAATGTTAAGACTGATGTACCTTTGGCTTTGTGGAGTTTTCGAGGTTATAACTACTGTCATTTGACTTTCTATCCAACCATAGAAAACTTTTCCCTGTATCACAAATATCAGACTTATCTTGCATTTGGAAGAACAAAAAGATTGATAAGATTGTTTTGGCCTCAAGAAATTTGGAATGAATAGTAATGTTTGAAACTTGTTGCTTTTTTTGCGGAGGGGGTGCAGAGAGAGTGGTCTAAGACTCAGCGGTCCCCAACCTTTTTGACACCTGGGACTGGTTTCATGGAAGACAATTTTTCCATGGATTAGGGGTGGGGAGGCAGAGCTCAGGAGGTGATGTGAGTGATGAGGAGCGGCTGTAAATACATATGAAGCTTTGCTTGCTGGTCTCCCTGCTCACCTCCTGCTGTGTGCCCCACCCACCCTTGTTCCTATATTTCCTAAGTTTCATAGAAAACATGGAAGACAACTTTTCCAGGGACCAGGGTTGGGGGGGGTGGCAGTGCTCTGTGGCTGGTCCTTGACAGACCTCAGACTGGTACCGGTCCAGGGCCAGGGGTTGGGGACCGCAGGTCTAAGTCATAGAATATAAGGAGATGCAATAGAAACTTCTGTTCTCTTTGTTGACTAGTAAAGCAGGGGCAAAATCAGGAGGATGTTATATATGCTGCTTTAAGAAGGGGCTGATAGAAAACGTTTCAGTTTTCTGTGATGTGCTTTGATATGATTGGTTAATGGATTAGCATTGTCACCATACAAAAATCCAGCCATTGTCAGGAGTGACCATCTGTTTAGTCACCAGTTATCTTTTTAGATTAAACCAAATAAAATAAAATAAAATAAATTGCCTGTGTTGATTGTTCCTAAAATTATCTCAAGGAACTGGTCCAGGGATACATCCATATTCTCCCAGAAATAATTAGTAGAAACTTTAAAGTGAAAGAACTGGAAGGAAGATCTGGCTCCATACAATTATATAATTATATTGAAATAGATAGTAGGAAAAACTGCAGAGTAACTTCTTGGTTATTTTGAAGATGTGAAGCAAAATGTATCATTTCTAATCCATACTGACTTGATACTGTCACATTCATTCACTATTCATTTCACAAACCTCTTTTGACTAGTGACTGTGATATAGGCTTATGCTTGGTTCTGGGATAATAAAGTCGGAAAGACTAATTTTCTGGGTTTTAGAATGTCACAGTCTAATGGCAACACTGAAAAATAACTCTAATATGATGTGATAAGTGTTGTAATAGGATCAGCACATGGAGTTGCAGAAATGGAAGAGGATTTGGGGAGTCAGGGATGTCTTCATAGAGAACAGGCTACTCCAGCTGTGGCTGGAAAAATGATTAGGAATTCACCAAACAGAAAAGGGGATGAAAGTGTTTCAGCAGGTAATAACATGGAAAAATTATGGCATTGACCTTGTCAGTGGCTGTGAGAGTTGCAAGGTGATAATCCTGTTTTTTAAACCAGTATCTACATTTCCAACAATTAGTTATACAGAGATCTCCATTCAACCGATGCATTTTCCTATTTAAATTATACATTTTAATGACTTCTAAATGATTACTACATATCCAATTATTTCCCTGCAGCTCTGTTTAAAAATGCCAGTAGTTACCTTTGTATCATCTGTCTGGTTTTCTTTTCTGTTAATAAACTGAATAAAAACCTACTATGTCAAGTTGCATCACTGTAAAAATAATTTCTCTGCAACACTTGTGTATACGTGTCTGTGTGCGCAAATGTTTTATTGCAACCATTTTTTAATGGTATCCAAGTGGTTTATAATAGCTAAAACAGCTTCCACACCAGAGTACAGATTAGATCAGTGCTATCCAATTTTTTCTCTAAAACAAACAAACAACAAAACCAGAAAACAGAAACAGAGGAGCATGAACTTAACCATAGCATTTTATGACTATCATATTTTTGGGACGTTTCAAACTTTATATTAGAAATTCATGAGAATTGTCCATTCTACATCACAAAATTTATCCATAATTTTAATACAAAATACATTTTTGATAAAAATGTTTATTATTAGGTAAAAATCAATGTTTCTGGAAGATGCTTCTTATTTTTTTCTGGGGCCTTGAATATATACCTAGGGTAACTCACCATTCTGGTTTACCTGAAATGACATGGTGTCCTGAACTGCAGCATTTTCAGTGCTAAAACAAAAATGGTTCTGGGCAAAATGGTTCAGTTGGTTACCTTCTATGTGACTTTGAGAAACACAGACTTAGGACAGGGGATAACCGTGTTTCAGAAGTGGTAAGCTGATTCTTGCCTAGCATCCTTTCTCTTTTATTAAGGAAATTGCCTCCTGCTCTTTTGCATGTGATCCTCACCTCCCACTTCAGCACCTGAGTTCAGTCGTCCAACCAGAGTGTCCAGACCTCTCCTCTCACCCTGGGTGGTCTCAGGCCTTGTTAATAAGAGATCCTCATTTCCTGACCATGGTGATTGGGACAGGCAGGGTCAGAGGATCTAGATAACACTTGAGGTGGATATTTAGATACTATCAGAGAGGTTTTTTTTGATATAATTGCTAAATTAGTAAGACATTAATCGGGGTTGAGAAGGAGCCATCTTGCCTCACGTGAAAGGAAAACTAATCCCACTATGAAGAAAGAAAGCAAGAAGATTTACCCAGAGCCAAGAAACCCAGAATTTGATGACATAATTTGAGCTCCTGGATTGTGTCATGCCTAAAGCTAGACCCATTTATAGATTCTCAATTCTATAAGCCAACAACTTACCTTTTTGCTTAAGCTAGTGTAATCAGATTTATGTAATTAGCAACTAAAATAATTTTAAGAACATGATAAATCTTTTTCTTCAATTTACTTTAAATGCTTACTTTATAGAAAAGAATATCAAATATAGTTCCTTGTAGATTCAGGCTTCACTGGCATAGCATATCATACATTATTGAATCAAGACAGTGTTCCTCTAAGGAGACAGTGAAAGAGTAGGAGGGAAGGGGTGAGGGAATGTGAAGAATAACACTTGGCTGAGATTTGAGGGGTGAGTAGTGTGCAATGTATATCAATGAGGGCTTGGAAATCTCCAGTTCCCATTCAGCAGATGATTGTCTTCAGGTGGGTCAAACTAAAGTAGCAGAGTGTACCAACTGTGGGAGCAAAAAGGTTACAAGGAAATGAGAACTGTATTACCTGGAAGATTTGCTTATAGGGAGCAGGGTCGTACCTTAGTCTTCAGGGGATATGGACAGAGCCAAACAGTCCACTGCAATATAATCTTAGCATGTGGACAAAGATAGAAATCCAGCCCTGCAACCTAGGAACAAGATCATGAGGAAATAAATAGGTTCAGAAACTCTGTTGGAGACGCCCAAAGAGCAGAAGAGAATAACCCTGGGGAAGGCTAGGTAGGGATGTGAGATGCCTTCTTTCCTTGAGGCAGGATTTGTTTGGGAATTGAATGCAGTAAGCCCAATGAGGACATAGGTGACTGCAGCTCTAAGAAGCCAGAGAAAGCAAAGATCTAGAGTTGCAAAATGTCTAAACGAGGGTAGCTTTAATTACAGCTTCCTAAACTTTAAGTTCTCAGGGAAATTTCATTTTTACCATGAAATTCTCATTGTAGTGATTTTCATAAAAATAACTTTTGTCTACAGGATGACTCCTCATCTTGAAAATCTACTCTATTCAAGGACACTTACATTTATTGGAAATTTACAATTCTACTTGTAAATACGTTTTCATAAACTTTGGCCTGGCAACTGAAGGATTGACCCTCTGTCCCTTTTCTCTAGCTACCACAATAACAAAATCTCGATTCACAGAGCAGTGAACAGTGAAACATGAAATGAAAGGAACAACAAGCTCAATTGCTATTGAAAACAAATAAACACAGCAACATAAACAAGATATTTCAAGCATTCCCACTGCCCGAGATTTAAATCCTACTCTTAAGAAGTCAGACTTTTATATATGTAATATTACTATCATGTCAAAATTTCGTTATTTTATAAGTATTTTAATAAAATGAAAGGGCAGCTATGAATAAAGGAAGCATAAAATGCTTCAGTTCAATCTCCCTGGTTTTTAAACAAACCCAAAGTGCAAGTCTAATTTATTATTTATTAAAAAAGTGAAAAGTTTTATTTATTATTTATTTATTAAAAAAGTGAAAAGTTCCCCATTGACCCCTCTGTTCTCCGGCCACACAGGTAGCATCCCCACCAGCTATACCTTTGTGTGTCTTCCTTTTCTGTTTCCTTCCCTCTCCCCACCCTGATCCTAAGAGTTTAGTGCAGTGGAAGCAAAGATGAATATATTGGTATCCCTGAACTGAAGCACATATTCTCTCAGAGGATGTGAACCAAAATGCCAACTTATTTGAAGATATTCCCTCTATTAATATGGCTTTTTCCCTGTATTAATATGGCCATCTAGCTTTTATATGTCAGTCTTCCTGTTTGTTCCCTAATTTGTTGAAGACTTGAGCTCCTGGCGCAAGGTCTTCCTCCTTAACCTTGCTTCTATAATCAGTGATGTCAACATGCTTATGGATGACCTGTCTCGCACTCAGCGCTCTCAGTTTATCACCTTCGTCTCCATTGTTTTGCTCTACTACACTCAGCTTTCCAATCCATGAACTTTGGGGTCATCAGTGTTAAATCTGGAACTGTGAAGAGTCTAAGATGTTACCCTATCTGCAAGCTGAAAAGCTACCCTGCCACAGTTTCATATCTGCATATGTGTGTGTGTGTGCATGTGTGAACAGAAACATGAAACCTCTGGATCAGGGAACAGCCCTTTTATTTACTCACGGAACATCTTTTCCCTATGCTCCAGTTTGCCATAGGAGGATATGGCAACAGTTATATGTACCTGAAGGGGTTAGCACCACAGGAGAGGAACTCTGAAATTATGAAACCCAGAACTCCTGACGTATCTTGAGAGGAAGAGAGAGAGGGGGAGAGAGAGAGAGAGAGACAGATAGAGAGACTGACTTTATCTTTTACTCTGGAATGTTAACAAATTCTCTCTTGGGGGACAAAGGAAGTTCTTTACCCTGGAATGTAAACAATTGACTCTGGGGAAGTAAAAGAGCTGTCCTTAGACTTTACTATTCATAAAATATGAGCAACCTCTGGAGGAGAGGAGACATGCTCTATCTTTATAGTGTGTCAATTTCTATTGCTCAGAAGATCCTGACCATGTAGGAACATGAAGAAATCCAGGGAAGATTGTCTTGCAACAATCAATACCTTCACAACCTCCAAAATCTCCATTTCAAGCATCCCACATTCTAATCACTTGCTCCTGTTTTTCTAGCTCACTTATTCTAGTACCTAGACTCCAACAATTCTTATCTTCTTTGAGATGTCTAATTCACTGGGGTGTTTGTTTGTTTCGTCTCTATTTTTGGAGTCTTTAAAAAATTTTTTAACCATCCAACCCACCATCTGCTACCTTCTCTTCCTTTTTAAATCAGCTTAAATATAATGTCTCGTCATCATCGTTTCTCATTTATAAATATCTCCAATTTCATTGCTCCTCTCTCCATCCTGAAAACACTTCAACCCATCCCTCTCTTTGCCTGCACTCAAGTGTTTTAACGTTGTTGGGTGGGGAGGGAATCACACAATTGAACTAACTCATTTCACTTTAATTTATGACTGCAAATCTTACCTAGAAATGGATGTAGTATTCCCCCACAAGACTGTAAGTTTCTCTAGGATATGGACATTTCATATTTGTAATTATAGAAATTGTTCTCCAGAATTTAGTATCTCCCTATCCATCTGCCAGTGAGACCACAGTTATCCCATGTGTGATGGTTAATTTTAGATGTCAACTTGAATGGCTTAATGATACTTACATAACTGGTAATGCATTATTTCTGGTTGTGTCTGTGAGGGTGTTTTTAGAGGAGATTGGCATGTGAATTGGTGGACTGAGCAGGGAAGATCTGCCCTCAATATGGGCAGGCACCATCCAGCTGGGCTGGGAGCCCAGATAGCATAAAAACGCAGAGGAAAGGCAAACTCATTCACTGTCTCTCTCTCTCTCTCTCTCTTCCTCTCTCTCTTGTAGTTGGAACACCCTCCTTCTCCTGCCCTTGGACATCAGACTACAGGTTCTTTAGACTTTGGATTCCAGGATTGCACCAGAGACCCTCTGGGTTCTGAAGCCTTTGGCCTGAAGCTGAGAGTTGCACTATCAGCTTCCCTAGTTCTGAGGCTTTCAGACTTGGGCTGAACCACGCTACCAGCTTCTTTGACTCTCCAGCTTGCAGAGAGCTTGTAATGGTATCTCTAAGCCTCTATAACCACCTGAGAATAAATCCCCTTCTCTCTCTCTCTCTCCCCTGTTAGTTCTGTCTCTCTAGAGAACCTTGACTAATACACCATGGCGAGGGTACTGAGTCTAGATGGTTCCATTTCCAGAGAAATTGAAGTTTAATTTTCTAATAGCTCAATCTGTCTTTGGTTGCTGACTTTTAACTCTACTCTTATTTTATTTCTGGCTGGCTTTCTTGACTCAATACTTTGTTTGACCATAAGTTTAATTCCCAACTCTGGTTTTTCTCTGTTGCTGTCTTTTAGGTGGCATTTGACCTACTGGTGTTCAGCAGCAGTTCTCATGGCTTTGGTCTTATGGCCTTTTATATTCTGAAGAGATAGTAAGAACCCTAAAGATCTTGTGTTTATGTAGGTTGTATTTATTGAAATTTATGGTATTAGAAATTAAAACTGAGAGTTAAAAAAAAACTTCTCAATTTATATAAAACAACACTAATAAACCCATTGCCAGTAAACATAAATAACATATTTTCTATGAAAAATAGCTGTATTTCCCAAAATACAAAACTTAGCAAGAAGAATGACATTATTTAACATTTTTGAAATCTCTCTAAGGAATGGCTTAATAGGAAACGACTTCTGGGTTGCAGTATCTGCTTTGCATACAATCTATTGTGGTATCATACATCTTGGGCCCCTGTGGAAAACTACTGGGAAAGAATGACAGATAAAAACAGGCAAATAATGCCTTAATAATTTTATGTGAAAAATTTGAAGTTATGGAAATGATCTCCAGCACCCCAGAAATTCCTGGGTTCCAGTTTGCACACTACTGGTCTACTGTACTACTGTAGGCCAGGGGGTGGGGAACCTTTTCATGTTGGAAAGCTGCATTAATTTAGCTGTAATCAAATAAGGCTGCATTCAAGAAACTTCAATTAGATATACTTTAAAATGTACATCATTTTGTAAAAATCCAACTACTGTGTACTTAATAATTTCAAAAATGAAAAATATTTGTTAATTTTAAAGTTAACTAACCTTTTAATTACTTTGTTGTGTCTGCTTTGTTGGGAAGCATTTGAATATTTGGTTGCAGCATGGAGGTCCACAGTTTCAGTTGATCCTCTAGACGGGTATCAGCCATTTGTGAACTTAAGGGTGTCTTGATTTGGGTTGGTTAGGAGAATGTAGATTCACAGCAATAAGTGGTTGAAAAGCAAGAAAGCATTTTTCAGGCATGTTGCCGAAAGCATGGGTATTCTACTGCACTTTTCTATATTTGAATTAGGTCTTTCTTAGCATCAAACAATGACTTTAAAACGTCGTCTACTGAGAGCTCAATCAATTCCATCTGTAGTTCTTTAGATGCCTTGGTGATATCAACTAGGTGAGGATGAAATGCTAATTTGCGTGTGATGTCATGATTCTCAAAGTCAGTGAACCTTTCATTGTATTCTGCAATTAATAGGTCTATCACAGCTGCATATTCTTCAAATGATTCACATGTATCATCCTGCTCATCAATGACCTTTGCTAATGGGAAAATGTTCATCCAAAATTTCCATTTGAAAAGTGTTTTGAAAAAAGACAGCTTTTTTCAAAATGCTTGGATTTTTTGCCACATATCATATATGGACTTAGTTTTACCTTGCAAAGAAATATTCAAGTCGTTTTGATTTGACATGATATCACACAGAAATGCTGCATTCCTATAGAAATTTTCTTTCAATAATTCCCATTGCTGATTCTGTTCTTTGTAAAATTTAACTATCTGTTCTTGCAGAGACAAAATTTTGACTAACACCTGTCCCTGCGATAGCCAATGCACTTTAGAATGATACGGCAAATCCACACTGAATACCTCATAGTTTAACTTTAGCATGTTACGAAACTGATGATGCCGTGTTGCATTTGCACCAATATAGTTAACAATACTTATAACTTGTTGCAAAGTGTCACTTAAAATAGTAGCTTTCCCACAGAGATTTTGATGATGAAATGTACAATGCAAAGAAATGAGAGCATGTGGATCTGTTAATACTTTTTTTATCTGTGCAATAAACCCATCATGTTTTCCTGTCATGGAAGGTGCACCATCTGTACATACACTCACTAAATTTACCAGATTCACAACATTCATCTTGAAATTTGTTGAAGATACCTATTCCCTGTACTCTGCTCCCAATAGTGCCCAAAGTGAGTAACTCTTTGTAGCAAAGAAAATCTTCTGTTATGACCCGAGTAAAGTATAAAACCTGTGCTGAGTCAGTAATATCAGTTGATTCATCCAAAGCGATTGAATAATACATATTTTCCTTTTGAAGTA
This sequence comes from Daubentonia madagascariensis, assembly GCA_023783475.1. Lineage (NCBI taxonomy): Eukaryota > Metazoa > Chordata > Mammalia > Primates > Daubentoniidae > Daubentonia > Daubentonia madagascariensis. The sequence continues at coordinate 12,381,980 of JAKFHU010000760.1, forward strand.
TTTCATGAAGTTGTTCTGTGAAGTTGAAGCCTAATTCATGCTGCCAATCACTTATGGTTCTCCTTGAAAGAGGCAGTTGTTTGTAATTTGAAACATTATCGGGGTCTAAGCATCCCACAACTTCGACAATGCATTCTTTCACAATTTCTACATCACTGACTGGTTTCCCTTTTTTCCAGAGTATATAAGCTACTTTATAAGTTGCGTCAGTGGCATTATTTCCAGGTCTTATTGCTGCTTGAAAGAATTGTCTTTGCTTTTGCTTTTCATCTTTCAATTTCTGCAATATAACCTTTCATAACTCTCCCTCTAATTTAAAATATTTGTGGTCCTTATGAGTGTTACAATGCTGATGAGCATTGAATTTCTTTAATATTGATATTGCAGTATCACAAAGCAAGAAACTCATCTTATCTTTAGCAGAAGCAAGATAATATTGCAATTCCCAATCCTCACTAAAAAAATCTGTTTTCTTCCTTTGTGTTCTCTTGGTCTTCTTTGACATGATGGGCTGTTAAGCAGACAGAATTAAAAAATACTGTTGAGCTGCACAACTAGGCACAAATTCTACTTCAAACAGAAACATAGTGCACCATTGTCAAAAGCTGAGAACAGACTGGCATACTCCACCCCCGTAAATTCTTGCCAACCAGCCTCATGCAGTAGTGACACCAGTCAGGCCGGGAAAGTTAAAACTCAGCCATCAAATTAGCCCTTAAGGCTTACTAATGTTCTTAATTGTGCTGGTCAATCTGGGAGGATTATTTCATTGAAACTTATTTTATTCTTTGGTATTTTAAATACATTCATTTTAAAAATAAGATAAAAATATAAAAGACAAACAAAAATGTATTAACGAAAATAAAAGGATTTGTTCTGTAAAATTTGGATTCAGTCAAAAGGCCACACTTAAGGACCTAGAAGGCTACATGCGTTCTTAAGGTCTCAGGTTCCCTACCCCTGTTATAGACTCATCCCGTCACCACTGTCCACCCCAGGATGATCCATCAAATTCCTGCACACTTCAAATAGAAGGCCTGCAGAAGTAGGGAATACAAAATATTACTTCTTCAGCTCTTCCCTGAGAGTTTGAAGCAGTCTCAAGGTAGCTACAGAGGTTAGTTGCATGGTTAGAATACGTAAAATACTATGCCCCCAGATTTCATTCTCATGGAGAAATACACCCATACACAATGTAGCATATAGCAACTCTCCCTAGAAACAACATAACTGAACAAGACTCAGGTAAACTGTCAAGTCCCAGAGTGGGTGGAGTAGAGTGCCAACTCAGTGAAAATAGACTTAGATCCAAGTCAGACTCAGAGAGTGTAGCAACAAATTAAGAAACGGGGCACAAAGAGAATTGTGACTTAAAAAAAGGTAAGAAATATCATGCATGCAGTGGGCAACTATGAGGGACAGAATCCAGGAAGGATCCACTCACAGTTGCCTCCTACTTTAGACACACTTCTCGGTGGTACTGAGGAACCTCAACAGAAGGGCCAATCTTAACCAGACAATAATCTACGTAAGGACCCAAAGCTGACTTAGATCTAACTCAGCGCAGTTTTAGGCTTAAATTTTCCCTTGCAGGCCTAATAATGAGATAATTTATACCTCATGACTGAAATCTCAGAGGTGATAGCATTTGGACTTAAGTCAATGGAGACAAATAAATGAGCAAATTTGAGAGTTTAGATTGAGACTTTTGCTCAGAGGTATGGAATCTATATCTGGTTAATTATTTCCCACGGGAAGAATATTTCAGAGATTCACTATGTGAGTAATAAATATAGACTCTTTAACTTCTTCACCAATGCCTGGAGAGAGACACACTGAAAAGTGTTAAAAGGTTAAAGTCTGGAGATGACATGGTTGTTTTAGAGAAAAGCAAATGGGCTTCAGGTAACAGACCTATGTTTGGGTTCCAGGTTGTCACTTTCTAGCCTTGTGATATAAGAAACTCACTTAACTTCTTTGAGCTAAAGTACCCTAATTTGTAAAGTATGAAAAATACTACCTATGTTACAGAATTATTTTAAGGATTAAATGAGAAAAGGATGTACAAGTGCTAGCATATGGTTAGTATACAATAGGCAATCAAAAAATAATCACAGGTGACTATAATTAATAATTTATTGTGTATTTCAAAATGACTGAGTGGTATTAGAATGTCTCTAATACAAAGAAATGATAGATGCTTGAGATGATGATTATTCCAGTTACCCTAATTTGATCATTGCACATTGTATGCTTATATCAAACATCACATGTACCCCATAAATATGTACAACTAGTATGTATCCATAAAAATTAAAAATTAGAAATTATAAAAAATAAACAATCAATATTGTGATTATAACTTAGATAGAAGTATGACTTTCTATTACTGATTTTTACTTCTAAAGGGTGGACAAAATACCTATTTTTGTATATAACTCAAGTTAGTAAGGGATAACTAATTTCTTTGTTACCAAGTAAAAGCAATTTTTTTTTGAGGGAACAGTAAAATAAGGTCATAGTAATATACGGTTCCTTTCAATTACTGTGTATGTTTATATTCTTAAACTAATATCACATATCCCCCTTTTCAGAGAATTTAAATACAAAATCTTATAACCAATGTTTCTGAAGCAAAGTTTACTTGTATCAAATTGACAAGAAACTTGTTAAAAATTCAGCTTCCTATGCCTTCTGAATCAGAAGTCTGTGTTGACCAGATATCTAAATTAAAAAAAAAAAAAAATTCTGGCTGCACACAAAAGTTTAGGAGTCACTGCAATAGAGTGAACAACTGCTCCTGGTTAGCCCAAGACTTTCCAGGTTCCAATACTAAAAAGATCCACTTCCCTGGTCCTTGGAATTCCCTCGGTCCCAGGCAAACCAGGATGGTTAGTCACTCTTCAAGTAGAGTACATTACCATGATCTAGTACCATAACAAAACAACATAATGTTTGCAAGGCCTTAGCATTTCAATTAAGCGTTTTGGTAAACAAGAAAGAAAGAAAGAGATTTAAATCAGTTTGCCTTGTCAATTAATCCATTCCTGTGGTTAGGCTGACCTCTGGTGGGAATATGCTTTCAACTACAATTATTTGAGAACAGATAGTTCAAGTGAATTGGATTTTTTCTTGAAGGTTTTTTTTTTTTAAATTTCGTTTTCTGTTAGGAATGAAATGTGCTTCACAAAAAGTTTCTTCTTTGATATTAAACATATGGAGGGGGCTCTCTGTAATTATGCTGTAAATGTACTTTAGCGTGCTATGGGCCCATGCCATGTCATCACATAGTGGGGAAAATATTACTCAATGGTGCTATTGGTATCCAAATTTTCTGTTATTAGTAGGGAGAATCTTCTTTATTATGAAATCTGTAAGCAGACAGGTAATTTAAAATTGAGTCTCTAAACACTGGTCTTGTCATCTGCTGTGTCCTTGGCCTTAACATACCTTACTCCCAGATTTCCATGTGTGTTTTTCCTTTGCTTCCTTCAGATCTCTGATCAAATGTTACCTTATCAAAGAGTCTTTCCTGACCACACTATGTATCAATAGAATAGCAACTCTTTCCCTGATACTTTCTGTTATCTTTATCTTGCTTTAATCCTATTTAAAGCAGTCAACAACATCTGCTACCCATCCGTCTGTGTATCTATCATTTATCTATCTATCTATCATCTACCTATCCATATATCTATCAGTCATCTATCTTAGTATCTATTTCCCACTATTCTCACAAGAATATAAAGGCAGAGACTTTGCCTATATTGTTTACCCTCATATCCACAGCATCTAGGACTGGACAGCTAGTACTTACCAGTAGGTGCACAATATATATTTACTGAATGAATGAATGAGCGTCAATTTTCAATTTGTGTAATGCCAAATTTCCGAAAGACAGCCAGCAGCCAAACACAATACTTGAATCCTTGCAAAGAAAGTTTTAGTTAAAAGAAATCACACTGCAGATTGTACTTTCACAAGTAAATGACCTAGTTACCTAATTTCACAAAGTCGAAATAGAGTGATGATGACAACACGTGTCATTCACTGGCCTGGGCAAGCCCCACAGCAATACTGGCTGCCATGACTGTACAGGGCCCCAGGCACGAGGGTGGACTGGTTACAGTATTTCTCCAGAATACCCTCAAGCCGCATATAAATTGGGTTGGACAAGGAAACGGGAGAACAGGGCTAGAAATGCTGCATTACGCTTCAGGTTGACTAAATGAACCAAAGAAATAAACAGGAAAAAAGGATGTATAGCGAGTGGCAGGAAAATTAGGAACTGCTCAGAAGACCAAGCTCCATATTGGTTTGGACCAAATTAGAGGAGCATTTCTGTGGCAGAAGTTGCTTAGGGACTGCCTAGCTACGTAAATGTGAACAAGCTACCTCTTGTTTCATAATAATGCTTCATAAACAAATGAAATAATCCATTGTAAATTCACACTTGTCCCATGGAAAGCACTTGGTAAGTATTAGCTGTGTTGTTTTTGCTGTTTTTGCTGCACACAGTCCAGACACATTAAAATATCATGCATGATCGGGGTAATTCACGACATCAGAGCTTTAACTAAATATGAATCCATTCTGTATGTCCCTCACGGCACTTTCTACATAAAACCTCCACTCTCAACATTCCAAACACTAACTTATTCATTCTCATTCTTTTCTGGTGTTTCTATATCCCACTGACTTTTACCCAACAGCTTACAATTGGCAAGATAACCAAAGACCAGTAGGGCAAAAAATGATCACCCCACAACCTCAGGGCACTATAAGATTCTTAGATTCTTCATTCACTTATTAATTGCATAAGTAGCAGATATACTTTGAAATACAGGGACTTCATCATCTTACTACCTCTTACTGAATCTCTTTAAAAAGATTAGGAAGTCAATGTGTATTCCCTGTCTTTCAATTATTCAAAATCAAAACACTGTAATAAAATTAACTAGATTTTTTTCCTGCCTCATAATGCACAGATATCTTTTTTGCCATTTGGATGAAATTTCTCTTCGTAGAAATATCCTCTATACTCCTCACCAATTATGTTGATTGTTTAGTGCCACACTCACAAAGAAAACTGCTTTTCAGTCCACCAACATTTTATCATTTCTTGAGGCTGTGCTAATCACAGTAATATCAAGTTTATCTATAGGTAAGACTTTAGCCAAGAATTGGAAAATAACTTTCTAATGGTTCTGTGTCATCTAAAGTCATAAGCACTAATGCTGGCACAATTTTATTTTGAATTAAAAGACTACAGACCAACTTCAGAGCATACTAATTCTACATTATCAGCAATTCTAACAATCATTTTAATTGTCAAACTCTGGCTCATTTGAAGTACTCAGGAATGGGGAAGGCTGGAAGAATCAGTAAATTGTATATCATACATAAGAAAAATCACAGGAACCAAACCTCCTATATTGCTGCAGAGGACAAGAAATAATAATCATGGTTGGCCCTAAATCTGCTATTAAATCAAATGATGTCTTTTGGAGATATTTTAAGTAACAATTGTTAAAACTTATTTTGATGGATCAAGTGTCAATTACCTTGACTATCAGCTTAAACAGAAAATCTCATATTTTAATAAAGATGTGTAAACAAGGCAATATTTATTTTTTAATACTATTTTTTAAATGTTTGTATACATATTTGTATTAATACTTGTTATGTTTCAGGCATACATTTTACTTCACTCAGTTGGAAAGCTCATTAAGAACAATGTCAAATTGAAATTTTGTTGATAAAATTGGGTTTTTGCTGTTGTTCTTATTCTTCTTTTACAAATAAAGTTGCAGCGTGATTTCATAGCAGTAAAAGATTCTTTTCTCATTCATCCATTGATAGTAAATCAATTTTAAAACTTTTTAATAGCCTAAAATATTAATAGGCACATATATTTTGCCACTCAAGATATGTTTACCTCACAAAGATTAATAATGATGCTCTTTTTTATTCCAGCTATTTGCCACTTCCCATATCAAAAACTACCTGGTGCTTAGACATGAGGACATGCAAACAGAATTTAGAGTAAATCCATAGCACATGCTTTCAATATTGGACAGAACTATTTTTCTTATTAATATGCTTTGATTAAGCAGAACCAAGCCATAAAATTTTGGATTTTTGAATGAAAGGACATTTGAGAAGATCGTAACATCTGATAGCACTTGAAAAGAGATTAAAAAATGGCGATTAAATTTTTTTTCAACTTTTTACTTGACATAATTTCAGACTGATGGGAAAGTTGCAAGAATAGTAAAAGGAACTTCTATATACCTTTTATCCAGATTCCCCAAATATTAACATTTGTCACCTTTGTTTTGCTTTATTGCTCTTTCTCATATATATTACATACACACACACAGTATAATTTTCTGTTTACATTTTTTGCATCTGTTGAAGCTAAGTAGCAGACATGATGCACCTTTGCTCCTAAATATTTCAATGATTATTTCCCAAAAACAAAGACATTCTCTTATATAACTAAAGTACAATTATCAAAATCAGGAAATTAGCACTGATATTATTATATGATCTACAGACATTCAAATTTTTCCAATTGTCTCAATAATGTCGTTTATAGCAAAAAAATGTCTTGGATCACACATTACTCTCAGTTGTATGTCTTTTTGGTCTCTTTGCATTATGTGTCTGGAACATTCCTCAAGGGTTTGTTTGTTGTTGTTGTTCTCATAACCTTAAAAATTTTGAAGATATACAGTAGGCCAGTTATTTTGAAAAATGTCCTTAAACTTGCATTTAGGAGGCACTTCAATATGATTCAGTTCATGCATTTTGGACAGGAATATTGCAGAAGCATGTTGTGTTCCCCATGCATCATATCAGGAGGTGAGTGATGTCAGTTTGTCCATTAACTAGTGATATTAACTTTGATCACTTCATTAAGGTGGTGTCTGCTATTGTCCTCATGTAAAGTTATATTATTTCCTTTGTAATTAGTAACATTATGGGAGATCATTTGAAACTAAAGTATGTAAATACCTTGTTACTCATTAGACTTTCATCTAGTTTTAGCATCTGCTGATGATTCTTTTGGAATCAATTATTAATATGATGGTTGCCAAATGGTGATTATCTAATTTCATGATAGTTCTGCTTTAATCAGAAATAAAATATATTCTATAATTGTTTTTATCTTTCATAGCTTAATTATTTTCTTAATGGGTTTTTCTGTTCCAATTTTTTTCCAATTACTACTTTTATCTAAAAGTTCTCTAAAATTTGCATAGGTCATTTGGTAAAAAGCTACTGATTATATAGTTCATTTCCTTCTTATGATAAGTAATTATTTGCATTAGTCATATTATTTTAATAGTTTTAAAAGTAATGATGCTGAATATTTTAAGAGTGTGACTTTTTATATGGAATGAGATGTTCTTAAGACAGACGAATGTTTTCCATTCACTGACTTGGGGTTAGATTTCTTTACAAAAGCTTAAATTCACCAGGTCTGGGTCAATTTTTTGATAGTACTCTGATATTAGCAGCAGAGAGCAGGAGCTAAAGGAAGATTTTTTAAAATCACAAATGATGTTCATTTTACTTAGCTCTTTTTCTTTTCCTTTTTAAAAAAATTTCAGAATATTATGGGGGCACAAACACTTTGGTTACATATATTGCCTATGCACTGCCTAAGTCAAAGCTATAAGAGTGAATATCCCTCAGACAGTGTGCCCCGCACCCATTAGGTGTGAGTTTTCCCATCCCCTCCACCCTCCTCCCACTTGCCCAACTCCTGATGAATATTATTTCCATATGTGCACATAAGTATTGATCAGTTAGTACCAATTTGATCGTGAGTACCAGTGGTGCTTGTTTTTCCATTCTTGTGATACTTTGCTTTGCAAAACAGTCTCTAGCTCCATCCAGGATAATACTAGATGTGTTAATTCACCGTTGTTTTTTATTGCTGAGTAATACTCCATGGTATACAAATATCACATTTTATTAATCCACTCATGTATTGATGGGCACTTGGGTTGTTTCCACATCTTTGCAATTGTGAATTGTGCTGCTATAAACATTCAAGTGCAGATGTCTTTATTATAGAATGCTTTTTTTTCCTTTGAGTAAATGTTTGCTGGCCATTATTCTGTCGTATTTTGAGAAGTTTCTGTTCATGTCCTTTGCCTGCTTTTTAAGGGGGTTGTTTGACTTTTTCTTGTTGATTTTCCTAAGTTCTGTGTAGATTCCGGTTATCAGCCCTTTATCAGATGTGTGGCATGTAAATATTTTCTCCCATTCTGTAGGATGTCTGTTCACTTGTGGGTGGTACTACATGATACAGCAAAGAGTTTCCTATAACTTTCATATTATGAATCTTAGTTTAGGTAAAACGTCACTTTAGTAACAACACTACCATGCAAAATAATTTAAAAATGATATATTATTGGGTAGTCTTTACAATGGTAGCTTTTAAATTTACCAACCTGAGGAGACATACAAACTGAAATGTTACTCTGCTTATATTCTACAGATTTTTCTTTACCTATACATACAATATGGAGATGTGAAGGGTGAAGATAAGTTTACCAATCCACAAACATTACCTTTAAATTTATAACACTTTATCTCTGGATATTAAAATGTGATAATTGCTACATTTTAGTGACCTAGTTAAAAAGAATTGAGAAGGGTTTCACCTTTTAAAAATTATATAAATTGGTGGTAGTACAAAGAAAATTTGAAAATTATTTTGTGATAAAACTGGGAAAAATTCTACTTCTGGTGTGGCATTTATTGGCGGTTTGCTGCTAATCAAGTATAGCACCCATTTTATCATTAACACCATCATTAAATAATGCCCACATGAACGTTTGATAAGTACTTTCAGATCTATACTTTTTGAATCTGTAAATCTGGGATCTATAACTTATTGTCATACTTTTCTATCTATACCTTGTTGTTACCGTAAACATGTCCTTCATATATGCTGGTTAGATAATGATTTAAATTAATAAGACCTTATCTATACATTCCATGGTTTTTGACAATTCAAATTTAACTGACTTTTTTGTTTGTCTTTTCTTACTTTGCTTTGCAAAGATTGAGGATTTATTGAAATGATGTTAGCAATCTTTTTCATCCAAGATGAGACTGGATGATGCTGCAATTAAGTAATAAAATGGGTAGCAAAGAGAAAGAATCATAATTTTGTGAGGATAGGAATCATGTATACATTCTCTCCCTTCCTTTATAGTTTATCTTTTTACTAACCTTTATGATTATCCCCGCCCCACCTCATCTCCGCTCACATCCACGCTGTTCTCACGCCCCCAATCCCTACCCGTTCTTGCCCTGCTCACCTGCTCTTCTTACAGCTCAACTAGAACTAGTTCCCCTCCTCCCATTTTTTTACTGTGGTAAAGTACACATAACATAAAATTTACCATCCTAACCATCTTTAAGTATACAGTTCAGTGGTATTAAATACTTTTACAATGTTGTGTAACCATCACCACCATCTACCTATCTCCCTTTTCATCTTGTAACTGAAACTCTGTACCCATAAAACAGCAAGCCCCCAGCACCTTTTTGTCTCTATGATTTTGACTCTATGATTTAAAGTACTAAATACCTCATATAGTGGAATCATGCAGTATTTGTCTTTTTGTGAGTGGCCTATTTCACTTAGCATAATATCCTCATGTTTCATCCACTTGTAGCATATGTCACAGTTTCCTCCCTTTTAAAGGCTGAATAATATTTTATTGTGTGTATATACTACATTTTGCTAATCCATTCACCCATCAATGGGCACATGGGTTGCTTCCATGGTTTAGCTATTGCTAATAATGCTGCTATGCAAATATCTCTTCCACATTCTGCTTTCCATTCTTTTGGGTATATACCCAGAAGTGGAATTTCTGGATCATATGATAATTCTATTTTCAATTTTTTGAGGAACTGTCATACTGTCTTCCACAGCAGCTGTACCATTTTACATTCCTGCCAACAGTGCACAAGTGTCCCCGTGACTCCATATCCTCACTCACTTGCGATTTTTCTATTTTCGTTTTTATAGCAGCCATCCTAATAGGTATGAGTTGTTGCCTCATTGTTGTTTTGATTTGAATTTCTCTAATGAATAATGATGGTAAGCATCTTTTCTTGTGCTCATTGGCCATTAGTATGTCTTCTTTGCAGAGATGTCTATTCAAGTCCTTTGCTCATTTTTGAATCAGGTTGTTTGTTTTCTTGTTCTTGAGTTTTAAGAGTCTTCTATATTCAGGATGTTAATCCCTTATCAGATATATGACTTGCAAATATTTTCTCCCATTCTGTGGGTTGCCTTTTTACTCTGTTAATTAACTAGGACCAGTTTTATTTCCAGAGAAGGATGTTTAAAGTATGTAATTTTCATAGATTGGATATAATTATGGAGTAGAAGACTGAGTCTTTATTCTAATCATCAAGAACTTCTCAAAATTAACCAAAAAACTTAAATATATTTAAGTGTAAGGATTCAAAATGTTCTATTTTTAAAATCACATTTTGCAAACTCTAGACAATCTTCATCTTAAAGTATAATATTGGCCCTGAAATAAACATGGCCTTTTGTATATAAAAGTTATTTACTAAATTAACTGCTATTCTTCAGTCAGTGTAATTTATAACATGCCTACAGCCAACAGATAAGGAAGACATCCCTCATTTTGATTAAGTGATTCATTAGTAAAGCTTGAAGCTATTTTCATATAATTTAAGGATCAACGAAGCAGAGGAAAAATACTGATGATGACAGGATTCTATAGCTTCTCGTCTGTCTTTTGATTCTATTTGCTATAAGTAGGATAAAACAGCATATAATTTTAGCAGTTTGCTGTGGTCAGCACAAATAATCAACTCAGTTTTACAATGTCACACTACGGTCAGGTTTTTTGTCTTGAATTATTTCTTTTTCCTCTTAGCTCTCCAACTTTATTCTTTTCTCAGAATCTAAATTGCCCATGTACCTTTTTATCCAATGTGATTCACACATAGCAACTGTATACGCTTGTCTGAGTGTTAGGGAACAATCCTATGGGTGGCAGTGAACCATAATGGAATGAGCACTAAATTAGGAGCCAGTGGTCAGGTCAGGAGCTTCCAAGTATTGTGGGTTGATAAATAACACTAACCCAGTTGGTTTTCTCATTCTCCTTTGCCTTTTAGCAGGCCACAGGCTGTGCTTCCTTTTCTCAGGGGAGTTTTCTTGCAGAGGGTAAAAAAGGTACATCAGTTACCTTTTGATGTATAACCAACCACCCCAAAACTTGGTGGCTTAAAACAGCAATAATTTACTCTTTCATATTATTGACTGGCTGGGTGGTTCTTCTCTCCATGTGGTGATGGCTGGGATCTGTAACATGACTGCATTCAGTTGATAACTCTTTTGAGCTAGGAGGTCCAAGCAGGCCTCTCTCACATGTATGGAGCCTTAGTGCTGAGGCACCTCATTCTCCACGTGATGTTGATGTTGAGTTCTACCTAACTCCTCTGTCAGGACATCCTGGATATTTTACCTAGTGGCTCAAGTATCTAAGAAAGCACAAGTGGGAGTTTCTGGGCCTATTACAGGCTAGTCCCCAAACTGTCAGAGTGCTACTTCTGCTTTACTCTATTGGGCAAGGGAAGTCACAAGGCTAGCCTGATTCAGGGGGAGGGAAAATGGACTTCACCTCTTGTGCATGTGCACCTAGGGAGGAGAGGAATTATTGACAGCTAATTATTGAAACTATCCATAAGAAAAGTACATTTTGTATGCTACCCAGATTAATTTTCCCCATTTTTCAGTAATTATTAATATATCCATTTTCCCTGAGGAAATTATTTCTCCTGCTCTCAGCCCATAAGCTTTGGGTGAAGTCACATTCCCAGCTCAAGCAGAAAGTATGGGACCTGGAGTTAAGTCACCCAGTGCATCATATTACCTTAGTCACTGAGTTGAGGAGTGAAAATGTGATCTAATCAAACTCAAATGGGTACAATAAAGTTTATTCTTCTGGTCATTCTGAGAAAGAGACCCTAATTCTCTTCCTTAATGGACTTGAAGCTAAGATGGTGGTGCCAACCAGAGATAATGACTAGGGAATTGGTCAGAGAATAAATTCAATGAGAGAAATAGAGCTAAAAGCTAAGTAGAGGAAAACCAGACCCTTATGACATAATTTGAGCCCTGAAATCCAGCTTGCAGAAAGCCAAAACTACACCTTAGTTTTCTCAGTGCTGTGACCAATTCATAAGGCTGGATGAGTTGGGGGTATGTTCACTTGCAACCAGAAGAGTTCTAATTAATAAAATTGTCCACAATTCAGTTCTTTTCTTGGCTTCTGTGGCCTAAAGTCTAAGTCCCTTAAAGAGGAGGGAATGAGGAGAAAGAATTCCTCTACGAGAAACATGAAGAGAGAAAAAACAATTTGTCCAATATTAAAAATGATATTTTCTCAAGCTTCAAATCGAGAGAGTGTGGAGAAAAGATCAGTTGGAAGCTGACATTGCTGTTGGGCAGTGCTCTGAGGAGGTGGCCAGGCCTCAGGATGGATGACAGAGTGGTGCATTAGGAGAGGTAGGACCCTAAGCTTTGGTGCACCCATCTTCTTCAAAGATACCAGAGCCAAATGTGATACAGAAATTATAGAGCAGGCTGGCTTGAAGGATCTATGGAGAATGGGATATGAAAACCCAAAAGCAAGACTTAAAAATAGTGCTGTTAAGACTCCAGAGCCTTTATAATATCCCTGTGGGGAGGGCTCATGGGGGCCCTGAGGTCGAGTGCTCTGCCATCCCAGGGGAGTTAAGATTTAAACTGATATTAAGTTAATTAAAATAAACAATGATTTATTAAGTTTAATAAACTTAATAAGTGAAACAATGATTTCTTTGCACATCTGAATTTGTGGACTGAGATTTTATATTCACTGGGCACTAGTGAAATATACGAGCTAAGGAAAATTATTTAAAATTTCCAGGTAGCAGTATTCTCCTACACACAAGCTGGAGGATGAGGGATCATGAAATTGAAAACATCTCATGTGTCTCTGATATCTGGAGATTGTGTGTGTGTGTGTGTGTGAAATTTCCATTTAAATATTGAGCACCTACTATGTGCAAAGTACTGTGCTAGAGTTACTGGGAACACAGTAATGAGAAAGACAAGCCTGGGTCCTGCTTTCCAAGAGCCTATAATTTAACAGAGACACAGACAACTACAGGCGGATTACAGTGCAGTCGGATGAGCTCTCTCATGGGAAGAGCGCAGGGTTTGTTTGGAGCCTTTCGAAGGTGTCTCTGTCCAGGTCTCCAGGTCATGAATAGTCAGCAGTTGGAAAATGAAGATAGTAGGTGTTTATAGAGCAAAGTGGGGGAAGAGAGGGGAGGTGATTTGGTGGGGAAAAGGATTTTTTAAGCCAAAGGAACAGTGTATTCAAAGGCCTGAGTGGAGAGAAAACACAGCAAATTTTAGGAACCAAAATGATATCTAAATGATTATGTGCAGGTGGAGCATACTGCTTGATGTGGGGAGTGGCAACCAAATGAGGTGAGGCTAGAGAAGTAAGCAGAGAGCAACCGTGTCTTGGAGGGCCTGATAGGCCATTTCAAAATATTTTGGTTTGATTTTAATGTTTAGGGGGAGGATTTTAAGCCAAGACATTACATAGATTTGCATTTTTAGGAAGATAAATTTGGCTGCAAAGTAGAGGATACAAAATGGTGGGGCACAGAGACACCACCAAAAAATTGTTATATGTTTTCAATCAGATGGTTTCCAATAGCCCTTCCCTGCTCTGAAACACTGTCCTCACCACCTTGCTCCTGAGAGGCTATTTCCCAAGCTCTCACTTTCTGATGTTCCTGATGTTCCTCTTTCAGTCTATAGAATCAAGAAGAGTGACTAGAGCTCTTCAGTGGTCTCAAAATAACTCATTTCTTTCACTATTAAGCTTCCACTGTTATATATGGACCATGTCTTCAGAGTTCTGCTAAGAATGCCTCTCATTGTTTTCATTCAGAGTAGAGTCACTTCAGGATTTGAGACTCACTCTGCTATTTGATAACTCTTCTGAATCTGCCTCCACATATATAAATTAATATTATCATTATAAATTAGTAGTAATAATACATTCGTTTCAGAGTTGTTGGGAAGATTATGTTATTTATGCAGAGGGCCTGAGACAGAGTAGGCATTACAATAAAACATGTTTATTATTTACAGCTGATCTGAGCTTTCCTTCTTCATGTAAATATAACTCCTTCCCCTACGTGCCTAAAGTAAATATATAAATATACAAATGGAATCAAAATAACTTTAAACCATATTTAGGTCTATCAACATGAAAGACAGAATCGTAACACAAATGGGTTACAGTAAAAACTTAATATCCAGCATTTTCAAAGATGCAGTTGAATAAAGAAAGTTGAAAGTGCTTATCTTCCTTAAAGAAATATATGAGGTGTGACTGAAGTGACATAGCTTAACTGGGGCTTTGAAGCCTGGCTCCACGGCCACACACACAAAATGAAGCTCATTACTTTATAGTTCATAGCAGGGATATTAGAATTGGTATAGATAAGGGATGTCTGGTTCTTCTACATGAAATGTAGATCTCATTTTAATTGTATTTTAGCTATTGTGTTTCTGATGTTCTTGAAATAATTTACTATAGTGTAAATATTTTTAAATTCATCAAACTCTTCAAAAAAATTTTCTGGTATTATCAAATCATTTTTATCCTTACAAAAGGATTTTCTAAAGTAAAATGTACAACATTTAAAACTGCTTTATTGGTGGAAAGAATTATGTCTCATTTGCGTGGTAATTAGACCACATTTCACAATAGATTTAAAGTGAAGTTTCTTAACTTTTCTCCATATCCTTTGGGGCATACAGAATGGCATATTATTAAATGAGCCTATTTTATATGCAGAACCGACAGTTCTTCTCTAACAAATCATTCTAACTTCTGCCTTTCACATTTTCCTTTTATTATCTAGAGGGCCTCTGTGATTTCTTAAACATTTTTATGTGGCTTTGAAAAATGATGTTGGTTGTGCTTATTTATACTAGGAACATGTGAAAATTTATAATGCACTATGCAACCTAACACTTTTGGATAAAATTACAGATCATGGTCTTATTTCCCAATTTTTCTTGTAGGTCAACTTGCTGTGAGTTTTTAAAATCAAGTAAGATTTTTAAAAAAAATTTTTCCCACAGTCCGGGAAGAAAGACACTAAATTTGGAAAGTTTTTTTTTTTTTTAAATTTAAGGACAATTGAAATGTGTGCTATCCTTTCCTCTGTCCTCCAAATCATAGCTCAGGGGTGGTACATGAAGTACATGAATTATCCAAACCAGTCATAGTGTGCTATGCTCTTGACAATAGTGAGTGGTTGACAGGTGGTCACATGACCTCAAGCAGGACCAGTCAGATTCCCCAATACACTGCAGTACAGACATCTGGAGTGAGAAGTTCCTTTGCTGTGGGGTGGCTATGTTAGGAAAGGGTGATAATGGAATGTTAGTGCCATCTTCCCTATCACATGTAGAAAATGGAGACTCTTTCTCTGGATGAATACAATATATAAGGGAAAACAAAAGAAGAGATGGAGAAAGAGACTGGAAGCCAATGACGTAGTTCAGGCCCTAGAAACATTTTTACCTGAAGTTGGCATCGCATGTATAATTCCAAGTTACAACTTTTCCTTAACCTGGTCAGGACTGAGTTATGGTTGGGTATACATTGGAATTTATTTTATGTTGGACATTAGCTTCTAGTTTGTTATCATTTGACTTATCTAAATGTTCAAATTATTTGCCTTCTGCAGAAATTTTTTTTAATAAAGTGAAACTGTGTGAGGACTTTTAGTGGTTTGAATCAGCTAGTCTGAACTACAAACTGACTTACTTCAACCAAACACTCATCTAGCTGCTGCTGAGAAGGGATTTTGCAGATGTGATTGAAGTTTCTAGTCAGTTGACTTTAATTTTCTCAAATGGGAGATTATCCTGGGTGAGCCTGACCTCATCAGGGGAGCCCAGCAAAAGAGGGCTTAGGACTTAGTAGAGACCCCAAACCAGCTCATGTGCTTGTGGTTCCACCCTGCCTGTTATCTTTACTTCTTCGTGGCCTGCCATGGATTTTGGACTTGCTTAACCAGCCCCCTAAGCCAATTCCTTGTACTAAATCTCTTAATATCTCCTAGCATTTCTTCTTCTCTGGTAGAACCCTGACTGATACAATGTGTAACCATATTGTTGTGCTTGCTGTCAGCAATTCATGGTAGGATTTGCAAAATAAACCTTACAAAGGCTTCTCATTTCCCTTTAGCTTTATACTAGAGTTACACTGGAGAAGACAATATCATTTGCAGTGTCAGTGGGGGTAGGTAGAAATCTTAGTATCAAATTTCCTCTGTATTGCATCTTTCTATGAAAATAAACTTTATTAAAATAATACTTAGTTTTGATTAAAATCACACTTTCTATGTTAATGCTTACAAAAACAATGATTTGGGGAGAAAGTTAAAATATCAAGAAAAAAGGACCAACAGATGGTGAGAGGCCCACAGTGATAGTGATAATATATCCATTGTACGAAGCTTACTTACATGGGTTTCCTGCTTTCAGAACTGTGCCTTTTCCTGTCCATGGTGCTGCAGCTGCTGCGAAGTCACTCCAGGGAGAAATATGCAACATAGATTTGTGAAAGAAACTTATAAATCTTTTGCAGATAGAAGGTCAATGCGTAGACCACATGGTAGAAGGGACAGGAGGAACTCACACAGTGAGTGTTGTAGAGTTAGAAAGGAAATGGTGAGGATATCTTGGAGGCAATGTCCATGTGAAACTCTTGAGCAAGGTCAGAGGCACCCAACACACAGGGTGTTCTGTATGTTGTCATCCACAGGGGAAGGTCAGGGAAGGATGAGGAAATGCACCCCCAGGGTTTAATGTTTAGAGAAGAGTGGTGGTTGGGTAGAAAGCCAAGAGTCCCTGGCTAGAACCACCAGACATCAAGACATCGCTAGGTTCAGTCTTTCTGGGACCTTCCTTCCTGGAAAGGGTGCCCCATAGTCCTAGGCCCATCTACTAGGATTGATGTGACCACAGGAAAGGGTGTCCAGCTCTGAGAGAGAGAAAGCCATGAAAACCAGTATTGGAAAGTGAGTCCCATGTCACTATCATTCTTTTCATTCTATGGCAGCATATGGCCCATGACCCTTTTCAATGTTCAATGGCATTGAGCCTCTATAGTTTGATAACACAGAGAGCTATTGGTAGATATGGGTACTTTGTGGGGAGTTTGGAATATCTAGAGAAGGTTGTGGAAAATTAGTAGAAACTGGTAGGGAAGTGGGCTCAGAACCCTTAAGTCTGACTGGAGTAGATGCATTAATAAGAACCATCCTCACCTCTTGCATATGTGTTGTTTAGTTATTGCTGTCAGTGGGCTAAGAGGCAATGGTTAGCTCCACTCCTGACTCAGGCTACCTGTGCTAGCACATTGGGTTAGATTATATCTGGAAAAGTAGATAAAATAGTATATTTAACCCAAGTGGAAGCTACCTCAATTCCTTCAGGAGAATGAGGTAAGCCCACCACCCTCAATGATTGGGGAAAAATAGATGAAGAAATCTGAAATATTATATTTTATCTTTTTGATAAAAGCCATTCTGATAGTTGTGGGATAATATCTCATTGCAGTTTTAATTTGCATTTCCTTAATGATTAGTGATGTTGAGCCTTTTTTCATATGTCTATTGACCAACTGTATGTCTTCTTTTGAGAATGTTGATTCAGGTCTCTCTCCCATTTAAAATTTTTTTTTGTGTGTGTTCTTGCTATCAAGTTGTTTAAACTCCTTATGTATATTAGATATTAATTCCTTATTGTATGTATGGTTTGCAAATATTTTCTACCAATCTGTAGGTTGTCTCTTGTTTTCTTTGCTATGCAGAAACTTTTTAGTTTGATGTAATCCTGCTTGTCTATTTCTACTTTTGTTGCCTGCACTTTTGGCAAAAAACTTTTGCCAGACCAATATTGTGCAGTTTTTTCCCTATGTTTTCTTCTAGTAGTTTTAGAGTTTCTGGTTTGATGTTTAAGTCTTAATCCTTTTTGAGTTGATTTTTGTATATGATGTGAGAAAAGTGCCCAATTTCATTCTTCTGAATGTGGAAATTCTGTTTTCTCAACATGTTTTATTGAAGAGACTACTCTTTTCCTGTTGCATATTCTTGGCACCTTTGTCAAAAATCAATTGACCTTATATGTGTGGGTTCATTTCTGGGTTCTCCATTCTGTTCCACTGGTCAATGTGCCCATTTTTCCTCCAATACCATGCTGTTTGTGAGAATGTGGAGAAAAGGGAAACTTTATACACTGACAAGATGCATATCTATGCTGACAAGATATACAATTTTATGCCCAGTTCAACCCAGTCCTCAGACTCAGATGTCCAATTGGCTACTTGACATTTCTACTGGAGTGAGTCATAGATATCTTATACTTATGAGGTTTCTCCTTGACCTCCAGCTAATTCCTCCACCAAAAAGCTCCATTTTAGTAAATGGCACCTTGAACCAGCAACCAAGGAGGCATTGTTGACCCCCTGAAACATCTCATCACATCAGCTTTATCTCCAAATAATCTGTCCAATTTTTTCCATCTCTCCCACTACTTCAATAACAGTCAATGTCATCTCTCACTTGGACTGGTTTCTCTGTTCCTCTTTACTCTCACCCCACCAGTCCACTTTTCACAATGCAAGCAAAATAATCTTTTTAAAAATGTAAATTAGATTATGTCACTCTACTACTTATACATTAAAATGTTCCCACTGCAAAGACCCTGATACGTAGACTCTACTGTGGCTTAAAATGCCTGACATGGTGGGACCCTTGCTGTCTCTTTAACCATCCATCATGGCTCTCACCTCCCCATCCTGCCTTGCCAGTACTACTGGCCTATGTCTGCTCTCAGAACAAGCTAAATTCTTTCCTACTTGAGAACCATTGAACTCATTCTTTTTTTTTTCTTAATCTGAAGAGCTGGTCCTGATTACCTGGAGGTGGTTTGCTCCTTCTCTTCCCTCAGGCCTCCAATTAAATTTCACCGTATCAGAGAAATCCAAACTACAGAAAACTCCCATTATTCTGGCAAGATAAAGAAAAAAGAAAGGAGGAAGGAAAAACAGAACCACACCCCTCCAAAAGCTAAGTCTATCTGATTGCAGTGCCCCCAAATACACTAATAACATAGAATATTAGTAGCTGAAGTAGGTTAAAAATATTTAAAGAATGTATTTATTGAATAAATTTTCAAGTATGGATTGATAAGACCTACCTTATCTATGTACTTACCGATTATTTAAAAAATTGATGCTATAGGACAGCAATGAATGGCACCTATTGTCTTTAGTTACAGTACGTTTTACTTTAGGGTGGAAGAGCACAGGTTAGCATAGAATAGGCAATCAAAGGAGTAGTCATGCTGTTCTGAGTTAGGAAAAAATGAAAAACCAGTGATTTTAGGAGGTCAAAGAGAGTCGGGAAGAGAAAATTTGATGGTTTCAAGAAAGCAGAGAGAAAAGGAGAGCAGTAGGTAACATTGCCAAGGAAGACAACATGATGAAATGGTAGAAAGACGTTTATTAACACTGATGCTTAATAGTGGATTTCACATCATTTGCTTTGCTGTATGACACTCATGGAAAGTGGCTAACTTACATTTCTCCATCAGTGTGATATGGGACTGCATATGTTATGATGAAACCATATAGAAACTGAACTAGTTCAGGAAGGTAGGAGATAATAATCGTGAGATCTTTATTTAAAAAGACACAAACTTTTGCAGACATGATGGAAATATTCTTTGAGACCTACCCCATAGCTTGAAACTTGCCTCACCCCTGACAGTTTACCTTCCCATTGCCAGAAATTTTAGCACCTTTAAGTTGTGGTGGAGACCAGGTATAATTTTAGAAGTTTGGGGTGGGGGGAGGTAGCCAGGGTTGAGGACCACTGGTGTAGCCAGCGGTGCATGAGGGGTAACATTGCTGCAGTGTGGCATTATATGAAAGTCAAGATTCTCAGATATATTTTACAATATTAGAAAAAATCCCAGATTAAAAAAATTTTCCACCAACACATTTATTTTTAGCTATAGTATTTATTTCATAAACACATATTAGTGCATGAAGAAGTGGTCTGTAATTTATAGGGCACAATACATGAAAGAAAAGTGGTAGCATGAAAGGAATATTAGGGATGCTACTTAAATTGTCAACCATTTATTTTGAAAACTTATAAGGCTATTTTCCCATTACCTTTTGCTAATGCTCTTACTTTTCCAATTAGAGATCTGCTTTCTAGAATAGATGTATGAAGAGTGAAGAATAATAAAAATTTGATTTTAAAAGCAATTGTGAAAACCTCAAAAAGAAAGTAATGTTATTAATGAAAATCATAAAAATTCTGTTAACTCAGAGGTGGTTTTAGTAACACTGTTTAACGAAGGAGAAGGCTACAAATCCCTCTGTGGTCAAAAAATATGACAAATCCAGTGAAAGCATCAGTCTGCTTTTACATTTGTCTAAAAATGTTTTCATGGATGCAGATGTTGGAAAACTCTTTTCCCCATTGTATATCTGAATGCTGTAATTAATGTATCTGAAGAGGAGCCAATGTTCTTGAGGAAGAAATATAGGATTTCCTACAACTCTACTGGGGATTGTTTTCAATTATTGAACACATATTTGAACCTAGTCTTTAACTCAATTTAACTAAATGCAAAGCTACTGGTAGAGTTATTGTAAAGTCCTAAATCTTGGCACATGTATATTTTGGGGATGTTTATGATTATATATCATAATATCTTGCCAAAATGCAGAAACTGTAAAACTGAAAGACCTTTGTCTCATCCATACACCTTTACAGATTCATGCCAATTCACTCACTATTAAGGAGACTAGTGAATACTAATTTTTACCATCACAGAAACTTCAGTGACAATTGCTTTTAACAAAAGAGTACTTACATATGCAGTTTTTATGTGGTGTAGTTTAAATGCATAATCATATTTAACATTTAATCACTAAAATATGCTAAATAATGAGCATTAAAATATGATTCTTAAACTACAGACTAGAAGAAAATATTTGGAAAACCATACCTAATAAAGGACTGCTATCCAAAATATACAAAGAACTCTTCAAACTCTACATCAAGAGGTTGGGCATGGTGGCTCATGCCTGTAATCCTTGCAGTTTGGGAGGCCAAGATGGGAGGATCACTTGAGGCCAGGAGTTTGAGACCAGCCTAGTTAATAGCAAGACCCTGCCACTACAAAAAGTAAAAAAACTATCCAGGCACGGTGGCATGCACTTGTAGTCTCAGCTACTTGGGAGGCTGAGGCAGGCAGATCATTTGATCCCAGGAGTTTGAGGTTACAGTGAGCTATGATGTCACCACTGCACTGTAGCCCTGGCAGGAAAGTGAGATTCTGTCTCAAATGAAAACCAAACAAACAAACAAAAAACCTCAACTCAACAATAAGTAAACAAACAACCTGATTAAAAAATGGGCAGATGATCTAAACAGACGCTTCACCAGAGATAATATATGAAACAAGTATATGAAAAGATGCTCCACATCGTATGTCATTAGGAAACTGCAAACTAAAACACAGTGAGTTGTTTTTACACACCTGTGAGAATGGCAAAAATCCAAAATGCTGATGAGGATGTGGAGAAACAGGAACTCTAATTCCTTGCTAGTTGGAAGACAATTTGGCAGTTTCTTAAAAAACTAAACATACTTGTACCATACAATCCAGCAGTCACACTCACTATTATTTACCCAAATGAGTTGAACACTTATGTCCACACAAAAACCTGCACACAGATATTTATGGCGTCTTTATTCATAATTGCCA
The DNA here is from genome assembly GCA_023783475.1 of Daubentonia madagascariensis. Taxonomy (NCBI): domain Eukaryota; kingdom Metazoa; phylum Chordata; class Mammalia; order Primates; family Daubentoniidae; genus Daubentonia; species Daubentonia madagascariensis. Next base: position 12,403,935 of record JAKFHU010000760.1, read on the forward strand.
AAACGTGGAATCAACTGAGGTATCCTTCAGTAGGTGAAGGATGAACTGTGGCAAATCCAGACAATGAAATATTAGTTAGTCCTAAAAAAGAAATGAGCTATCCAGGCATGAAAAGACATAGAGTAACCTTAAATGCATATTACTAAGTGTAAGAAGCCAGTACTGCATGATTTCAACTATAAGGCTATATACTGTATGATTTCAACTATATGATATTCTGGAAAAGGCAACGGAGACAGTAAAAGGATCAGTGGTTGCCAACAGTTAGGAAAAAGAGAGGGATGAATAAATTGAGCATAGAGGCTTTTTAGGGCAGTGAAACTACTCTTCATGATACTATAATGGTAGATACTTGTCATTATATACTTGTCCAAATGCATAGAATGTACAACACCAAGCATGAGCCCTAATGTAAACTACGGACTATGGAAGATAATGATGTGTCAGTGCAGGTTCATTGATTGTAACAAATGCACCACTGTTACTGGGGATGTTGACTGTGAAGGAGCCAACGCATGTGTGGGCAGGGGTATATGGGAACTCTCTGCAACGTCCTTCAATTTTGCTGTGAACCTAAAACTGCTATAAATAATAAAATCTATTGAGTGTGAAAGAAAGAAATAAATAGAAAGAAATAAAGGAAGGGAGGGAGGAAGAAGGGAAGAAAGGCAGAATACTTGCTTCCTTGACCCACAGCTGCAACCTCTACATTTAAAAATACTGAAATGGACAAAGTGAATTTTCTGGCTTGTGGAAGGGAGGAATTTACTCCAAAGAAAGTCAAAAATCTAAGTGAGAAATGAAAATATGATGAAAGCCATCTTCCCCTTAGCTTTCTAGATGTTAATTATGTATACCTATTGTGTCTTATGCAATGGAACATTTTTGTGTAGTATCAGCTAGGTTGTGGCATCATTTTGAGACCAATCATTAAGAGTTTAAATAAAAAAGAATTGAACATATTAAATGTAGACATTATTAGCTCTTTAAAATCCAAAACTTATTATAGCTTTTCAAACTAGAAATGAAAAGGTCACTAAAGTCTCCTACAGGTTTTAGTTTCTAATAAGGTAAATATCAATCAATAAAACCCACATAAACAGAAAGCTTTCTGGAGTCCCCCTCCATTTAAAATTTTGTTTTTGTTTTATTCTGTCAAGTTTATTTATTTATTTATTTTTATTTCAAAAAAAATTTAGGGAGTACAAGTGTTTTTGTTACATGGATGAATTGTATGGTCCTGAAGTCAGGGCTTTCAGTGTACCCATCACCCAAACAGTGTTCACTGTACCTGATAGATAGATATTTATCCCTCACCCCACCCACACTCCCCCCCCCTTAGTTTTCAATGTCTGTTACACCACTTTATGACTATATATCCCTCGTTTAGCTCCCACTTACAATTGAGAACATGTGGTATCTGTTTTTCCATTCCTGAGATACTTCAATTAGAATAATGGTCTCTAGTTCCATCCAAGTTGCTTCAAAGACATTATTTCATTCCTTTTTATGGCTGAGTAGAACTCCATGGTGTGCGTGTGTGTGTGTGTGTGTGTGTATACACACACTACATTTTCTTTATCCACTCATCAGTTGATGGGCACTTAGATTGATTCCATATCTTCTCAATTGTGAATTGTGCTGAGATAACCATTGGGGTGCAGGTGTCTTTTTGATAAAATGACTTCTCTTCCTTTGGGTAGATATTCAGTAGTGGGATTGCTGGATCAAATGGTGGGTCTGTTTTTAGTTCTTTGAGGAATCTCTATAATGTTTTCCATAGCAGCTGTACTAGTTTACATTCCTACCAACAATATATAAGCATTCTCTTTTCACTGCATCCGTGCCACATCTATTGTTTTTTGACTTTTCAAAATGGCCATTCTGACAATGGTTAGGTGGTATCTCATTGTGGTTTTAATTTGCATTTTCATAATAATTAGTGATGTCGAGCATTTTTTCATATGTTTGTTGGCCATTTTTCTATCTTCTTTTGGAAAAAATATGTTCATGTCTTTTGCCCACTTTTTGATGGCATTATTTGGTTTTTTCTTACTGATTTGTTTGAGTTCTTTGTAGACTCTAGATATCAGTCCTTTGGCAGGTGTACAGTTCACAATATTTTCTCCCATTTTGTAGGTTGTCTATTGACTCTTTTGATTATTTCCTTTGCTGTGGAGAAGCTTTTTAGTATAATTAATTCACATTTATTTATTTTTGTTGCTGCTGTATTTGCTTTTGGGGTCTCAGTCATAAATTCTTTGCCTAGATCAATGTCCAGAAGAGTTTTTCCTATATTTTCTTCTAGAATTTTTATGGTTTCAAGTCTTACATTTAAGTCTTTAATCTATCTTGAGTTAACTTTTGTATATGATGAGAGATAGGGATCCAGTTTCATTCTTCTGCATGTGGCTATCAAGTTTTCCCAGCATCATTTATTGAATAGGGCAGCCTTTCCCCAATATATGCTTTTGTCTGCTTTGTCAAAAATCAATTGGTCAGAGATATATGGCTTTATTTCTGGGTCCTCTATTCTGTTCTATTGGTATATGTGTCTGCCTTTATACCAGTAGCATGCTGTTTTAGTTACTAGCCTTGTAGTATAATTTGATATCAGGGAATGTAATGCCTCCAGACTTGTTCTTTATGCTTAGGATTGCTTTGGCTCTTCAGGCTCTTTTTAGGTTCTATATGAATTTTAGGATTGTTTTTTTCTAGGTCAGTGAGAAATGGCATTAGTATTTTGATGTGAATTGTGTTGAATCTGTAAATCACTTTGGGAATATGGACATTTTAACAGTGTTGATTCTTCCAATCCATGAGCATGGGATGTTTTTCCATTTGTTTGTGTCATAATTTTCATTTGTCTATGTGTATGATTTCTCTCATCAGTGTTTTGTACTTCTCCTTGTAGAGATCTTTCATCTCCATGGATAAGTATATTCCTAGGTATTTTATTTTCTTTGCAGCTATTGTAAATGGACTGAGTTCTTGATTTCACTCTCAGCTTGACTGTTGTTAGTATATAGAGATGCTGCTGATTTGTGTACATTAATTTTGTAACCTGAGACTTTACTGAGTTTATTTATCAATTTCAGTAGTTTTCCAGTGGAGTCTTTAGGGTTTTCTAGATATCAGATTATATCATCAGCAAACAGGAATAGTTTGACTTCCTCTTTCCCAATTTGGATGCCCTTTATTTCTTTCCCTTGCCTGATCGCTCTAGCTAGGACTTCCAGTACTATGTTGAATAGAAGTGGTAACAGTGGGCATCCTTATCTTGTTCCAGTTCTTAGGGGGAATGCTTTCAACTTTTTCCCATTCAGTATGATGTTGGCCGTGGGTTTGTCATATATGGCTTTTATTATTTTGTGGTATGTTCCTTTTATGCCTAGTTTATTGAGGGTTTTTTTCATGAAGGGGTGCTGGATTGTATCGAATGCTTTTTCTGCATCTATGGAGATGATCATATGGTCTTTGTTTTCACTTCTGTTACTTCTGTTTACTTTTGTTGAGGATTTTGGCATCTATGTTCATGAGTGATATTGGTCTGTAGTTTTCTTTTTATGTTGTGTCCTTTCCTGACTTTGGTATCAGTGTGATACTGGCTTCGTAGAATGAGTTAGAGAGGATTCCTTCCTTCTTGATGTTATGGGACAGTTTCAATAGGGTAGGTACCAGTTCTTCATAGGTCTGGTAGAATTTGGCTGTGAATCTATCTGGTCTGGGGCTTTTATTTCTTGGGAGAGTTTTTATTACTATTTCAGTATCACTACTTTTTATTTGTCTGTTCAGGATTTCTATTTCTTCCTGATTCAAGCTTAGGAGGTTTTGTGTTTCCAAAAATTTATCTATTTCCTCTAGATTTTCTAGTTTGTGTGCATAGAGGTTTTCATAGTAGTCATGGATGATCTTTTGTATTTCTGTGGTATCATTTGTAATGTCTCCTTTTTCATTTTGATTGAGCTTATTTGAGTCCTTTCTCTTCCATTTCTGGTTAATCTAGCTAGTGGTCTTCAATTTTTATCTTTTCAAAGAACATTTTTGTTTTGTTGATCCTTTGTAGTTTTTTTTGTTTCCATTTCATTTAGTTCTGCTCTGAGCTTTGTTATTTCTTTTCTTTTTTTTTACATTAATTTTTAAAAATATTTATTTCAAAATATTATGGGGATACAAATGTTTTTGGTTACATGTATTGATTTTGTTATGCTTGAGTCAGGGTTATAAGTGTGCCTATCACCCAGATAGTGTTCATTGTACCATTAGGTAGGTTTTTGCCCATCCTCTCCTTTCCCCTTCCCCCTGCTTGATTGCCAATGACTTTTACTTCCCTCTGTGCACATTGGTTAGTTCCAGTTTGATAGAAAGTACACGTGGTGTGTGTTTTTCCATTCTTTAGATACTTCACTTAGGATAGTGGTTTCCAGTTCTATCCAGATTGTTGCAAAAGGTCTTAATTCATCCTTCATGGCTGAGTAGTATCCCATAGTATATGTATACCACATTTTGTTAATTTCATATGTTTATTGGCCATCTGTCTATCTTCTTTTGAAAAGCTTCTTTCATGTCTTTTGCCCACTTTTTAATGGGGATGTTTGTTTTTTCCTTGCTGATTTGCTTGAGTTCTTTGTAGATTCTGGTTATTAGCCCTTTATTGGATATATAGCTTGCTAATATTTTCTCCCATTCGATAGGTTTTCTATTTGCTCTGTTGATTATTTCCTTAGCTGTGCCAAAGCAAATCAGTAAATGTGATTCACTACATAAACGGAAGCAAAAACAAAGACCATATGATTATCTCAATAGATGCAGAAAAAGCATTCAAAAAAGTTCAGCACCTTTTCATGATAAAAACCCTCAAAAAGCTAGGCATAGAAGGAACATATCTCAAGATTATAAAAGCCATAAATGACAAATACACAGACAACATACTGGATAAGGAAAAGTTAAAAGCATTTCTCTTAAGAACTGGAAAAAGACAAGGGTGCCCACTGTCACCACTTCTATTCAACGTAGTGCGGGAAGTCCCAGCAGAGCAAGAGAAAGAAAGAAAAAATATCCAAATTTGGAAAGAGGGGGTCAAACTATTGCTTTGTGCTGATGATATGATCTTATATCTAGAAAACCCAAAAGACTCCAGAAAGAAACCCTTGGAATTGATAAATAAATTCAGCAAAGTCTCAGGTTATGAAATCAATGTACACAAATCAGTAGCATTCCTATACACCAACAACAGTCAAGCTGAGAGTCAAATCAAAGACTCAATAACATTCACAATAGCTACAAAGAAAATAAAATATCTAGGAATATACTTAACTAAGGAGGTGTTATTTCTTTTCTTCTGCTAACTTTGGGTTTGGTTTGTTCTTGTTTTTCTAGTTCCTTGAGGTATGACATTAGGTTGTTAATTTGTGATCTTTCTGTCTTTTTGATGTAGTCATTTAAGGCTATGAAGTTCCCTCTTAGAACTGCTTTTTTTGTTTCTCAGAGCTTTTGGAAGCTTATGTCATCTTTGTAACTCGATTTGAAAAATCTTTTGATTTCCATCTTAATTTCATCATTTCCCGAGGATCATTCAGCAGCAGATTGTAAAATTTCCATGTATTTGTGTAGTGTCATTGTGGTGTACTTTAGTATTCCTATTGATGATTCAACCAACACCTGTCTTCAAAATCTTCTCTTAACACCAGGGACCATCACCTTCACTGAACATTATAAATCTGCTCCTTTGGTCTTACCCTGGGTCTCATTGTCACTACAAATTTCTCAACCACTGTAATCTTACAGTCCAAAACAGCAATAACTGAATATCACATCTGTCTATCCTCATCTTTCAAGCTCTATTTGCACTAAGTTTGCTCTTAAACTTTATGTATACTTTCAGTATCTTGACCCCTTCTTTTATCCCAGTGTACTGATATGGGCCTGGGGTGCTCTTTCTTTTGTTCTAGTTTAGACCCAAAGCCAATTAACTACTTTTTTTGCCAGCAGCATTAATTCCTTTTTCTTCCTATCTCTCTACCATAACCTTAACAAAAGCTCTCAGTTTTGTATTAATCTAGGTCCCTGTCTTATCCTCTCCTATATCCAGGGTACTAAGCACTTTTAGCATAATCACAAAGATATAGATTGATTTCTCTATAAATTTATGTTCAGTCTCCTCTGAGGCCTCAATGCTAGTTGATACTTCTTTTATATGCCCTGGTCAGTTCCCTCTCCTATTTACTACAGCAGCTGTAACAAGCTTTATCACTTTCCTTAAGTGAAGCTGCAGCCCTGATTTTTTTCTTTCTCAGTGTATGTCATTCCGACTGCCTAAAGAATACTGAGGTTATCAGGCCTCCAGTTGGTCCACCTGTGCTCCAAAGTTCCATACTGAAAAAAAATCTTTCTTCTTTTTTACTTTCACTCTCTTTCCCAACCTGTTTTCCTATCTTGAAGGATTAGGAAATTTTTCCTCTGCTCTCTAGCTTATTCCTCCTCCTATGTTGCAGATCACATTTCTTCTTTCTACTCTAAGAAGTAGGTCTCTAAGATCATCATCTTTATATTCACTAACATATTAAATATGCTCACATTTCTTTTCTTTTTTACTGAATAAACTTCTCCTGACCCTACACCTAGACACTCTACTTTCCTTCCCTGATGAGCTGTGAATAGATTGTATACATTCTTTTCCCACTCCTACTTCCTCATTCCTTATTCTTGGGATTTCTCTGCTCCCTTTGACAATATGCTTGCTATTGTTCATCAGTGACTTCATAACTTTCAATCCAAAAGGAATTTATCAGTCCTCATCTTCTTTGCTGTCCCTGGGGCTTCTAATCCAGGTGACCACTTTTTTCTTCTTGCAACTTTCCTCACAGGATTTTCTCTGAGTTTTTTTTCCTGCCTAATATTATTTTATTGCACCCCTCAGCATAAGTTCTTCTTGCTCACCATTACTAAACATTTGTATGTTCCAATTTCCCACTATTGGTGTTCCTTCTTATTATTCTTCTCATTCAACATTCTCCCTCAATGAAGCAAATCATTGGCAATGTTGAAATGATGTCTGTCTGGGACATAAAATGTTCAGTCAGTGGCCCATAGTCACTCTATGTCTAGATAAAATCCCCATGCTTTTCAAGTTCATGTGATTTTTGTAGTCTTTGGCAGATAAAGCTAGTTTTAAAATTGCTGGTAAAATAAAATTAGAATGTCTTCAAAATTGTCAGTATTAAATATAATTCAGACATTTTTGCCTGGGTCTTCTGTTCAGAAAAATCCTCTAGATGTTTTAAAAGTTATGACACTGTTGTTTCTATGATATTTTTGATACTTGCTGAATTTGTTTGAGAGATTATGTCTTCAGTTTTGAGCCTTTAGCTTCTGGGGTCTAGATAAGTGGCCATGGTGAGGCCTGGAGACATATATGTGCCTGCAGTTCCTGGGCTCTATTCTTTCTGGCCCAGATGTGCCTCCTGCCATGTTGGAAGGGGTTGGATCCTCCAGGCATTGTCTTTAAATTGTCCTGGGCTCTGTATCTGGTATATAACAATTAAAATTGCTAATTTCCTAGGTTTTCTCTAAAAATTAAGGTTACTAAGAGTTAACATTGTAATTAACATATGTAATTAAAACTACTAGATATAAGAGAAACACTTCTGTATGCAAAATATATAAGGGAAGCAGGATGTATTTTTGGTGAGGAAGGTTATAAGAAAGGTATGAGAATGCAGTTTTTGTTAAAAAAAGTAATTTTGTCTAGTTTAGAGGTTATATAAGGGTTGTTTTAAACAGAAGGAAGAAATGAATGATAGGGAAATCTAAATAGATACAGAAAGTTGGGGAAAGAAAGAGAATGGGACAAATTTTGAGAAGCTATAAAAGGTTTATGGAAATCTTATCTTGTGTGATCAAAACTGATTGAGATTAGATGGATCTGTTTATAGGATTTTATTAAAATTAGCTTTAGCATTAATAATACACTGATGCAAAGGTAGAATTTGGTTTTCTCTTTTGAACAAATTTTTATGTAGTATTAGTAAGAGATAATGAAAGATTTTTGTTCACCTTTTCAGTAAGTGGAGAAAAAGAAAAAAGAAGGGAGAGTTTGCCTCCTGCTGGGTTTGTTAGGTCTTTTGATTAGAAAATTCAGTCTCCTCTCTATCAAAGAGTGAAGGGTTTTCCTTTTTGAAATCTTTTAATTATCACTTTGGCTAAGCAAATGACTTATTCTACAGTGACCTGTGATTCTATTTTGGTCAATTGTTTTAAATATTTCTTATTTTAATATCAAGTGTTTTAAGTCTTTGATATTTGACAAAGTTTCCACAATTAAATTTCATATTCTGAAATTAAGTCTTTTTGACCTTGAACTAACTTTTGGACATTCCAAAAAGGACCCCTGCAAGTCCAAGAGAGACATATTAGGCTTATTTTGTATGTTAAAATCATATGAGAAACATTATCATATAAAAAATGGTGTTTAACTTTCTTTGAGTTATATTTTTATAAATATGTTATTAATATGTGTTTCAAAATTGTATGAGATACCTAAAATTCTAATATGTCTTGGTAAATGTTATCAACTTCAATTAAAATTATTATGTTAAATTGTAGTATGCCACAGAAATAACCAAATTTCCTTGTCAATTGCAACTTTAAACATGGTTATTATAAATCTTTTGTCATCTACAAACAATTGTTGTTTTACTTTGAGTCCTCTCAAACAGCAGTTTAAAATTGGCTGCTGTCCAAAATTTGATTGCTCTCCAAGGAAATTTATGGACAGAACACTACTAAGTACTCTTGAATGCAGGTTTTTAGTAACTTTATAGGTCATACTATTGGACTAGGTGAAAACTTCCATAACTTTAATAAAAAAATTGATGGATTCATGAAGATTGCTAACTTAACATCAAGCAGAACAAAAGTTAATTACATGGGACCGAAATGTTAGAGGAATGAAATGATTTTTTAATCAATTTCTTTTGTTTGAAACATCACTTACTCTTTTTATGCTCTGTTTTCCAGTTGAGAAAATATTTTTTTTCTTTTGAACTATTTATAGATTATGGCAATTGTGTAAAATATACTTTGTGACCAAAATTGAACCACCTTTCTCTCTACCTGATTTCTCCAGGATTCAGAAACTATTCTTGAGTATTCTTATTTTATGGCAATATAGTTATTTCTGTAAGTTTAATAAGAATCTGTTTCCTTCTGTGTGAGTACACAATTGCAGACACTGGTTATTTTACTAAGGCTTTTAATAGAATGACATATTTTCAGATATGATCAGACCACTTTGAAGAATTAAGATTGACTTTATAGAGCTGATGAAAAAGCCCCTCAAGACTGGCCTGGTACTTTGTCTACCCAGTTCCCTAACAAGGTTCCTTACCTTGTGGTGAGTGAAGAATGTGACTTTCTGACAGGCTTATGAACCTCAAGATATTTTGTGAATCTTGTGAAGTGAGGAATTCACCCACTTCTTACAGGTATTACAGGCACAGTCTGATGGTGAATTTTTGGCTTGGCTTCCTCACCCTGAGAGCCATTCAAAAGCATAATCTAAGATTCCTTACAAAAAATTTTCAGCAAAGCCAACTTTAAAAGAGCCTTATATAGCCAATCACTACTCTTGTTTCATTTTATGCAATTAAATCTGGCCAATTATAATAAAACTAAAACTTATTTTGCAAATAAGTTAGTCTTACTATGATTTGTCTTTGGTAGAAAAGGAGGACTGGAGAGAGAAAAATTATGTTTCAGAAGAAAACTATAGCACACCTGTTATTACAGCTTAGCCTTGCCCATTGTTTTTAAGTTTTTATTATTTGTCTATAATTTGGACTAAATCCTGAGTTCTTTCCTGACTACAAGTCTCCAAACTAATGTTGTCAAATTTTTCTCCCAGTTTTCTGAATTGGAATCACTAGAAATTAAAATTGTGCTTTTCTTGAAGCCTTGCAGACTGAAGCTAGACAACTTGATATACACTTCAGGAGAAATCACTATAGCAACTTATATATAAACAGCCTTCGTGTCCATTGATGTATGGAATACTCAGAAAGTTCACTTGAACATCTGATTTGAACTACAATCTAGAAAAATCTGTCAGCTTGCCATTGCAATATGAAGATGCTTTGGAGATTCCAGAAAAACTAGTTTATAGACTACTCCTGACATTAACCTTTGTTTTTCTTCTGTTTCCATAGAAATGCCTCTTACTAAAGATCTGTTTGTCTGCATAATATGTAGAGGCCAAGCCCATCTGCACTGCCACCTCCTGGAATGGGACATAGCTGTTTAACCAAACTGATCTATTCTCAGGACTAAGGGACTGATTCAAGATGATACGGTGATATATTTAAATATGTTCCTTTCTGCTAATTCTAATTTGTTTTTCCCTCCTTTGCTTATCTCTTAACTAACAATCTCTAACTCAAATCTCTCCTAAGTTATCAACTTGGCTTTTAGTATGTGACACTTTCTGAATGAAGAGTTCCAAAAGGGAGACTGAAGAAACAAAAATATTTTACCCAAAATATATTTCCTTGACATGTTTCAAGATGGCTATTCATAAGGGCTGGAAATACAAGAATAGCTGAAAAGCTGTCTTTTGTCAGGGAGATTTGCATCTGTAGATAAAATCTACATTGATGCAGCCAAGCTTTCTCTGAAAGCCTTCCCTTGTGTGGGATCTAGGAGAGATTAAATGGGAGTCTGACATCTTTAGTCTTTAAGGAACATTTACCATCTATTCTATCTAAGTGCTGCTACCTGTGAGCTTTCACCTCCATTATAACACCACCTTTGCAAGCCAGACCTCCTCTTCTCCCCCTGCCGTAGATGTTTTGCCACCATAACCTGTTTTGCTATGATCCAAGCCCCCATTTTTTCTATAAGCTCAAGATGGAATATAAGCTTCTGTATCCCATTGGGGTCTTGAAGTATCACTCTGTGATTCTCCTCTGTGCATGTTAATAAATTTCTATGCCATTTCTCCTATTAATCTGCTTTTTGTCAGTTGGTTTGCAGTGAACCTTCAGGTAAAGGGGAAGTTTTCCCTTGGCCCCTACCAGGTTTTATAACAAAAATTTCCTGTTCATCTCAGATTTTAGATTTAGCTAAAGCCTCGATTTTGTATCCAATGGTTAGTAAGAACGTCCATATTTAAAAAAAATAAGTGCTAATCACCTCTCCACAGGCCTTGCTACAAGGTGGTCCAGGCAATGGGACTGAAGATGAGGGATGAGTGGGGAGAAACATTGGAGGCAGAACCTTAGGAATTGATGGACAATTAGGTGACAAGAATGAAAAAGCAGAAATACTGGAGAATTGGGGTCATTAATAGAATGTAATAACTGAGACAATAAATTAATTGATGTATGTTTATTACATTTCCATATAAAATTATATAAATTGTTAGATTTCAGGTGAGATAATGGCTTCTCTATACCCGAGATAGAGGATATTGATACCATTTACATAGTCACCATAAGGAAGATTACTTACACATCAAAAATTTGATATATTCACTTCTAATAATAAGCCAAAAGAGAGATGTTATGATTTTGGTTATTATATGGCAGTATATGATAATTTCTATCTTTAGTGCATTTCAAAATTCTTCTACTTTACAGAGAATGTTTAAAATATTTATGAATTACACTCAATGTTGAAAAATACCACCATCCTTCTTATGCAGGTGGCAATCCACCTGCTTAAGAGACAGTGTTGTCAACTGTTTAAGATCATGGGCTCTGGAGTATTTCTTCTTGGGTATGAATCTCACCTTCCCATTTATTTACCTATGTGAATTTGGGCAAGCACTTCATCTCTTTGTGGCTTAATTTCCTCATCTGTAAAGGGGGGATAACAGTATTTTCCTTTTGTTGTGAGAATTATATGAGGTAATACAAAGCTCTTAGAACAGTGCCTGACACTTAGCAAATTGTATTCAGTTTATGTTATCATTTTATATTCCAGAATCATGATACAATTCCGCTGGAAAAAAACAAGAATAGTTCTAATTTTTAGAATTATAATATTATCTTGGAATGGGTCTTCAGGAAATAGGTTGTAAATGGTCTGTTAGTGATCCTGAAGACGAGCTTATAAATTAATCTCCAAAATTCATCAGTTATCTTTATTGAACCAATGGATCAGTGTTATGCTTTGCTGCAATCACAGTTCATGTTAGTCAATTTCCAGAATGGTGATGTATTTATGAATGATATGTTGAACACTTTTAACTTTTATCGACTACTTCCTTAACCCTCCCACAAGAATAAATTTCCATTCGCATTTAAGAGAAATGCATTTACAACATCCCTGCCAGGAGTATTCCTCTTCCATTATGTGAGACGTAGCTGTGGAAATGTTTCTGTGCCAATTTAATGAATTGCTCTGCATTTATCTATGTATTCTGCTAAAGATATTCTTATTTACTTTTCATATCATGTCTTCCCCATTAGATAGCAATAGTTCCTCAAGGTTAGTAACTATGTCCACTTTATTTTATTCTTCCACTTGCTCACAACAGATTTGTATACTTTAAGGTGTGCTCTGCATGAAAAAGAAGCTTAAGACACTTTGGGGACTGACTTACTGGAATAAGTTCTCCAGTATGAATCCTGAAAGAACTAGGTCAATGGCCCATAGAATTATATAATTTAAAAATTTTTTTTTAGCTTGAAGGGACCTCAGAGATCACTTTTTCCAGATCCTTCATTTTACAAATTAGGAAACGAGCCAGGGTTACAACTCTGTCCTCTCATCTGACAAGCCCAGCGCTCTTTCAGCCTCAACTCCCTCTTGAATTGAGTCGTTTATTTTCCAGGTAATTTCTGCATATTATGATATGTGTGTGTGTGTGTGTGTGTGTGTTTGTTGTTGTTTTTAGGGCTTTATAACCTTGCCAGATTACAGAAACAAACATATTTAACGTAGAAGAAAGAAAAGATGGCAAAGTATAAATTAAAGGGTGAATTTTTTTCTTCCTCTTGTCTTTATGAACATCCTTATTAAGAAAAAATCGTATATCGAAGACAAGAGAACATTTTAGGGAATATAAAATCATCATCTGAAATCTGTCTTTGCTTCTGGAATGATCTTTTTCTTGACTCCACTTTAGGGATCATTATCTTGGATACCGAGTCATTCGTGGGGCGGTGAGATCACGCGTGTGTATGTAACGTGCATTTAAGATATTTAGGAAGGATACGTTTGCACGTGGCTTGCCTGAAAGTGAAAGGGGGCGGCTGGAGAGGAAAGCTACCATGAAGAGGAGGGAAATAGGCTTGTACCAGAGGCGGCAGGTGGAAAGAGGGAGGGGTCTGCGCGCCCGCAGAGTTTCCAGTCGCCTGGCAAGTTGTCTCCGCTGGGAGGGGCGAGGCTGTCACTTGCCAGGGCGCGAGGAGGCCGAGCGCAGCTTGGAGAGCTTGGCCCCGCGCAGCGCCTGGTCACTCGCGTTCCTCTGGGGACCGCAGAGAAGCGAGCCTTCGGGTCATGGGTGAGTGCTCGGGCGGGGGCGGACACGTCCAAAGGCTCGGCCAGGGGAACGGGAAATGAGTGTTAACAGAAAGAAAGTGAATGTTCGTGGGCCTCGCCCCCTCGCCCCGCGCCACAGCCTTTCTCTGGACTGTTTCTGGGAGCAGGGCGATGGGGATCCGGTGGCACCTGGAGGCGAGGGAGGGTGCCAGACTGTTTACAGTGGGCGAGAAGGGCGGGAGGCTGCGCCCGGACGCCAGTCCTAGCGGGTGCCCCAGGACCGAAGCCTGGGGGGCCGGGATACCGTGCTTGGGGCGGTGTTGGAGGAATAAAGACTAAGAGACCCAGGATTCGAAACGGCGAGTGAATTCCAGGGGGATCGCTGTCCTCGTGTGTTTCTACGTTTTAACGTGCCGTTTGGGGCGCAAGTTGAGACGGGGCACGAGAAATGGAAACTTCGTAAAACTTCCAGTTCGCACAGGTTTGAGTAGAAGAAGGTGCTGCGGCAGGGAGAGATTGGTGACAATGTCTAGTCCCTGTCCAAACTGAGTGCCCCTTTGCCCAAACTGAGTGACGCTGAAGGCTAATTCTTTCTAGATAATTCGACCTCGGTGAACGGGTTGGTTGAAAGGGCGTCCGGACCGGCTCGGGTTTCTAGACGGTGGGGTTCGGCGCGGTGCAGCTTCGCTTGAGTTTCTGGACGGAGACCGCTTCTTTAGCGTTTAGCCGCCGCAGCCTGGAGCGGCCCCAGGAATGTGACTGGGTGGGTGGAGCGGGGGGAAGAACCGGGCGTGCAGTAGCCTATTCAAACGCAGCACGGGGACGTGGAGTCCCACGAGAAAAGTTGGAAGAGCGAGGGAGGGCTGGAGGGCAGGAATGACCAGCCTCCCGGGACTGGCTCGTGTCCGCCCGGCGCATCCACAGAGCGCAGGGCAATGTCGCTTTTCCACGCTCGCCGATCAGCCATCGTGGCAGGGCAGTCGGGGGTTACTATTCCAACGCCGGGGGACTCGCGTCTTCCGGCCCAAGCCATTGGGCGCCCCTCCCCCTCGCCGCGCGTTTGTCCTTTGTTGTGAAGGATTTCTCCAAGAGTAAAGGAGGACTTTGGGTCTGACGTGCTCGGGTTGAAATTCCTATATTCCCACAGGCGCAAGGGTTGGGGGAGGCTTTGACTACTAATCGTTGGAGTTTATAGACACCGGCCAACTTGGAAGAAAGGAAAAAAGAGAAAGCTGAGGACATTTTTGCCTATGAATGTTAACTGTGATCAAGACATTCACAGTCTCTTCTTGCTTGACCCTGGGAGAGAGTTATAAAGACTCATTTTTAGGGCCTTTGTATAAAACACTGTTGGAAATGATCTTAAGAATGGACTGCCTTTAAATGTTTTCTGAAACGGAAAGGAGTATTTTCAGGTTGAAAAAGAAAGATAAAACACTTTCCCAAGTGTGGCAGAGAGTATTTCAGGCTCTTATTTTCTTAATTTATTTGGTTGTACTTGAGCATATAAACTCTAGTTAGAATACCACATGGGGGAAAAGCCCTCATAAATGGAAAGCCAAAATAATTGACTTGATGTAATCTATTCATTAACTCTGCTAAAAGCATTAAGATACTATTTGGATCCAACATAATAAAATGTCTAGAAAGAATTACATAATATACCATTGTGACTTTAACCTTGAGGGGACTGATTCTCAAACGGTAGGGAATTCATAATTTCAAAGACACTTATTTCTCTAACTTACATTTCCATATTATAATGAAAACAGTCGGTCCTGGATTTTACTTCAATGTCTGTGCATGAATTGTCCATCATCCCAAGTTGTAAGGAGGTGTCCTTGTGGGAGATGGGATGGAGTTAACAACTGAGTAGTTATGATAAACCCAAGCTTGGCCTATAACTCTTAAAAGCTGTCTTTCCTATCTGTAACCCAACAGATACCTAAAACTTGTCCATTCCTTCTACTGCCAGGAATGAATTACATTTTTACCACTGCAGTTGAGGTCACCAAAAACTCATGTAGGTGTCGGGTGGCTAGTGGGAGCGAGTGGGGAGAGGAAGCAAGTGAGGAACCAGAGGTCAGGAAAGGAGAGAAAGGACAGACAGGTAGCAATAACGAGGGAGAGCATGAAGTCGGAACTCGGGACAGAGATTCAGAAACGCAGCCCAGAAATGAGTTAGGAAGAGCCAATGAGCAGGTGGGAGGCAAATGAGGGAAAGAAGGAAGGAAATATGTATGAAAAATGAAAAACTTTTGATCACTTAGAGTCATATTTCTCTTCTTCCTTTTAATTTACTTGTGAAAAACAGAACTTTGTTACTTAGAAGCTCTTTTATTTAGTGGTGGTAGGGATAGTAGGAAGTTTAGCATTGGAGTCCAAATTGTTAGGATAAGAGGGAAAAACAGTGTAGGAGGATGCTGGACTGTGCCAGCAAACTGAATCCATCTTTTGCCTGGTATCATGACAACTGAAATTTATCATTTAAAGAAAGGAAGATAGTGCTATGGGGGTGAATGTAGCAATCAATTCTTGTTTTTCTCAGAAGAAATCAGAATTCTAGCATTGTGGAAGAATAAGAGTAATTGGTTAATGGAATATTCTGAAAAATATATAGTCCCCATATCTATAATGTGCAAGGCTAATTCTCAAAAAACAGTTATTTGTAAAGTAGGCAAATTGAGATTTTGGCATCTCTTACTTTTTTGTTGTTTGTTTGTTTTCTTTTCTTTCCTCAGTAATGCCCTTAGCTTGTCTAGGTATGAAGAAGGGTTTTCCCTTTGCTCTAAAATGTTGCTCTCCAGAAAGGACACAACAAAATATTTCATACTAAAAGATGCAGGACTAATCCTTTGCTAAGAGTATTTACATTTTAGCTGCAAGGTTAACTTTAACCTGCAAGCTCTCTAATTGTGGAATTTCAGGCTCCAGTGGAGAGCTAGGTCAGGAATTTTAAAATTTCTCCTCTAAACACATCGCTTACTGCTCTATCTGACCACATATATGTCATAAATATTTTCTCTGAGACCATTAATCTTTGTTTTGTTTAAAAAATGATGTTGAATATTATTTAGTTTGACATATATTATTATGGAAAGCTTCAAGGAGGCTGTGATACTGAACCCAATTTGTAGAGATGTGAAGAATTTGGGGAAGAGTTGTTCTAGATAGAATAGGGAGCTCCTTCTCAAAGCATGAAAGAGGTGAGTTTTGGGGAACAGTAGGACATGGAGCTGGGTTGACAGGATAGTACTTGTTTTGGAAAGCCTTCAAAAGCAATGAGAGGAATTTAGAATTTACACAATAGGAAATAGGGAGTCATGGGAGGCTTTGGAGCAGGGAAGAATTATGGTAAGATTAGTGTTTAATCAAGTGTTAAGGAGATAAGTTGAACATGTTCAATACAAAGAATAAATTGGAGAGGATAGGCCCAGTAATCACATGATTCCAGTAAGCACAGAATGATATGATCTGTGTCTGGGCCAGCGTGGTAACAGTGGAACTGGAAAGCCAAAAAAATGGATGAAAGATATGTCTAATGAAAAAATCTATAAAATTAGGCAATTGAACAACTGGGAAGAAAATGAATAAAGGATATTCTCTGGAGATTTGAAACCTTGTAGACTGGGAAAATAATGGGTCCCTTGATAGAGTATTTAAAGAATAAACCAGATGGTTTATTTTCTGGGTGTTTTGGACTGCAGATTAATTTCATTTTTGAAATATTAATTAAAAGGTGATGGCTAGACATCTAAACACACAAGTTTAGTGGGCTGGAAATACATAATGAAAATTTAATCAGAGCACAAGAACAAAAAGGTAAACAAAGATTTGAGGGTCACCAACCTTTAGTGAGAGATAAACCCACATAATGAATTTTCCGTTTGAAAATGAGAGTATAGGGAATACTGGTTGAAGGACAGGGAGGGAAAGGATAAACCCTGCTCAAAGGAAGAGGGACACCAACTACATAAACAGACAAAATGCCCTAAAATGAGGAGAGTGAAATGTGATATCTTAAACATTGTGTTAGATCTCAGAGTATGTGATTTTGGTAAGAAAAAAAATCAGATGGAAATATTTGGCTCTTAATCAATTTCAGCAAAAATGGAGTTGGTGAAGGACCAGTAAAATTGTTTGCAAATTTAGGCAAAGAATAATGAGACACAGTATTGTCTTGAGCTCATACTTTTTTTTTAGGAAAAAGATGACACCCTAGAGGCAGTTATGAACAGGGTACAAAGAGCCAAGGTTTGAAACCGGAGCAGCTGATGATAATCCCTTATGTCTTTGGGTGGGTCTTATAAATCTTTGGGATCCTGCTTCCTCTTTTGTTTGATGAGAGAGTTCGGCAAAATTCTATAAATTTATGTAGCTCAGACCTTGATTCAGTAACAATTAGAGGAAAAAACAGGTAAGAAAGATAAGATTGAGCTATATCCATTAAGCAAATCGAGCACACTTTTTTGATGCTATACTACTAGGTAATACTTTTGATCATTTGGCTTCTGGTATGTTATTTTCCCTAGAAAATTGTAAGGTCTGATAAGAGTCTGATCTTCAGCAGAGAAAGGTAAACTAATGTTCTAGGTATCTATTTCTGCATAACAGCTATCTCCCAAACTAGTGAATTAAACAACAACTTATCATTATCTTTCATGGTTCTGTGGGCTGACTATCTGTTGAGCAATTCTCATTTGAAGTCTCATGTCCTTGCAGTCCGATATCAGCTGGGGATCCAGCCATCAAGTGATTGCACTGGTCGTGTAAGAGTTCACACATATAGCTGGCAGTTGATGCAGGCTGTTGACTGGGAGTTCATCTGGGGCTGTCTCCAAGTGACTTGGGTTTTTCACAAAATGATGGCTGGGTTCCAAGAGGCAACATCCCAAGAATGAGTGTTCTAAGAAACCCAAGCAGAAGTTACAGGGATTCTTATGATATAGTATCAGAAGTCCCAGGACATCACTTTTCCTGCATTCTATTGGCCACAAAAATCATCAAAAGCAGGAAGATTCAAAGGGAGGGAGATTAGGCCTGTCCTTTTTTTTTTTTTTTGCACCTAGGGTCTCACTCTGTCACCCTAGCTCATAGGGTGCTATCATAGCTCACTGTAACCTCTGACTCCTAGGCTTAAACAGTTCTCCTGCCTCAACCTCCTAAGTAGCTGGGACCACACCTGCGGACCACCACACTTGGCTAATTTTTAGAAATTTTTTGTAAGACAGAGTCTCCCTATGTTGTCCAGGCTGGTCTTGAACTCCTGGCCTCAAGCAATCCTCCTGCCTCGGTTTCCCAAAGTGCTGGGATTACAGGCGTGAGCCACTGTGCCCAGCCACGACTGTCCTCTTGATGTGAGGAACACTGTGTTCATACCAGGAAAGAAGGAATTGAGGGCAGCCAACTAATTTATCTCATTCCTAAAAGACCTGTGTGCTTCACGTCACGTTTACAACTGACAACTCAGTGTAAATTCTCTGAAACACATATGATAAAAGACTGAATCTGTAGTTAGAAATAGGAAAAATCTAAACAGTCACACTCAAATTTCACAGGAAAACATTGAGTGTGAAAACTCATGTGGGGGTGGAAATGTGTTGGTGGAATACTAGGATGAGCTTAAAATAGTTTCAAATAAAATCAGCTAGTCTTTCTTATTTTCGTTTAAATCTGAAGTTTCTAAGGCTATTGTAAATTACTGTTCATTTAGAATTGAGTTTGTCAGGAATTGGAATATAGGTCAATAAGCATAAATCCTTTGCTCAATATCCTCTTGTCACAATAAACTAAATACTTTGTAGTTTAGAACTGTTTAGGAGCTTGCTTTATTTTTAAAGAATGTGTTAATTTTACAGATTACATAGTTTGAATTGGTATAGTGTCATTAGAAGTTTTACTATGCTTAATTTTTTTAGAAAAGATGTATTGAAATTAAATATGTAAGGTTCAACTTAAAACTCTTCATGTATCTCATTATTTTTAACTGGCAAAAGTTAGAGATGTCACTGTGTTATAAAAAAAAATATAGGTCTTTCTCCGAGGCAATCGAAAAACAAAGAAAAATTAGGGTAAATGAGATGGGTTTAAAGTCAAGGACAGAATTAGTTTCAACCTAGAAACTTAGAGACCTTAAAAAAATTAGATTTTTTTACTGTGTTTCAACTTGTTTGACTTGAGATCATTCTATTTTCAACTGTTTAACAAGAGGTGAGGAAATGAGGCTAGATAATGTAAAGTCATGTACTCGATGCTCACCATCCATGCTGTAACGGGCAAACAAAACCGCATCTCAACATGAAATAAAGGCTTGACCTATATAAACATTATAACTGGACTAATGCACGAGGAATACAGAAGTTAAATATGACATGTAGTTAATTCTCCTTCAATTTAAGATAATCACTCACAACTTATTCTAAGATATATAATAATATACAGTAATAGCAAAATAAATATCTCTTGCTATTTCTGTAAACCTTCTTATTTTAGAAGCTCTAATTTTATTGTCTAATTAGAATAATTTAGAGGGTATATTAAATACTGATTCCTGGGTCCCAACTTCCAAGATTCAGATTCAGATGGCCTGGAATTACAAGCTGGATTTGTAATTGCACTATGCAGTCCATCTCATTTTGAGACAGGAAGTCTGGGACAGGCTTTGAGAAAAAGCTACTCCAGAAGGCCTTTCTCCCTCATCAAGTCTTACTGACTCTCATTTCATAAGGCTGTAGGTGCCATAGATAGTGATTCCTCTGATAGAACTGGGCAAAGACAATTAAGAATTTTCTGGAAAGGATTCACCATTCTACTTGTCTCTACATTTGTTGGGGCAGCTATCTGTTTCCTTTCTGCATTATAGTAATTTGTGAATATGTATTTTCTTCTCCATTATTTGGGGTCATGTCCAGACTTTGAAGGCAGCAACTTCCAGACAATTGGCAAAGAAACCAACAAACACCCTTACCACTAAATTATTTGTCTAATACTGCCTACTTGCTAACTTAGAAAGTTACAGAAATACAAAATTTGACTCTTTTTTAAAGTATGATATGTTTAGAATTAGTCATGGCAGGAAACAAGAAAGAAGGGAAATAAGTGTATCTGCTCAGAACAGGGTTAGAGAAAGAGTCGTGGAAGAGATTCAACACTAGACCAAAGGCCCTTGTGAAATGAGAAACTTTAGGTCAAGAAGGACCTAGAATCAGCTGAAAAGTGGATGAGACAGAGTTGGTGCAACAGAAAAAACAGAGAGGAGTAACTTTTTTTTTCTCTTTAAGGGCTTTTCTCATTGATATAAGCCTATTGAAATTAAAGCACTGTTAATTAAGGGGTGAGGATACAAGCCTGCTCTCATAGACCAGATTTCAAGGAGGGCAGGCTGGAGAGCAAAGAAGAAAAGGAGGGAGGGAGGGAGTGCATTTGGGTGAATCCAAGGTCAAGTGAAGATTTTTGCTGTGGAGGAAAGAATTGCAAGAATTGTTTCATGTTTTAAGAGAAGGGGAATGATCCAGGGAAAGGCATAGACTGAAAATGCTATAGAATGATGGAATCCCTACGCAATTTACTGCAAAATGATCTAATAATATGAATTTATTTATATTATTTAAATAGAGTTTTTAAAGTAAAAAAATTATCCATAAAATGTTAGATGATATTTGAGGCTTTTTTTTTAAAAAATGAAAGATTATTCTTCTTGATTGTCTTAAGTTGTGTTGTTATACAGTATGTCTAGTAAAGATGTTGTAATGCATCTGTTTTGAAAAGTGTATTGTGTTTCTTTTCCTTGTATTTTAATTATAGAGATGATTTCTACCTTTAATAGTAAGACTATATAAACATATGACCTATATTCAAACTGTTAAATGAATCAACAGAAATGAACCATATTGTGGTTAAATAATTACTAGACCAGAGGTGGGGAGATGATTGTTCTTATCCCAATAGCTCAGCTACTATTGATCTGTGTTACCTTTTTCCTCAGGTGTAAATAAAGGACTTGGATTAAATGGCCTTTAAGATTCCATTCAGCTCTAAAAGCGTATAAACTAATCAATCAATCAATCAATAAAGCATATTGAGCCCCAGATTATGAAGAGGATGCTTTCCTAACAATGTTTCTGAAAACTGCACGTAGATCTTTCCTCGTTAGTAATTTGTGGTTTTAAGTCTGACTTTCTAACAGGGAAGACTCCCATGGCTTCAACCAGAAGATTTTGGTATTTTTCTTTCTTCATGTTTTCAGATATTGTTTCATCCTTATCAAGTGAGGATAAAAAAAAACAAGCAAAATAAAACACCAAATGTACAATATTTCCAGGAATAATCTGAGGCTTCATTAGGCTACATGCACATTACTCACTTATAATTCATTATATATTATCAATTTATTATTAATAAGTGAAGGAACTAGTTGATATATTTTAACATGTAAGTTTATATTTCTTGTGCTGGTAGCACCCTAAACTTTTGAAGTGTATTGCTATTTATGTGTGTGTATGTGTGTGGGGTTCTTGTTTCTTCATTTTATTTGATTTGTTTTATTTATATATATGTGAGTACAAGATGGTGTTTTGCCAGGTTGTAATGCAAAAGGAATCATTCTGCAAGTCCTAGAAATGGTGTTTTAAAGATTGGCAATATTTCCTGCAGGTAAAATTACCACTATGGTTAAATCCTAGTCCATAGGTCCCAAACAAATATATATATATATATTTTTTAAATATATATTTATTTTTTTAAAAGAAATATCAGAGCGTATCTAATAAAATATGACTCACTGCTGGCTTAATCCTTCTGGGTATAATATTTTGTGTTTACTCTTTTCTTTTAAGGAAAAAACAAATATGTAAAAGAAAAGTGCTAAAATGGAATTGTGCTTTCAAAAAATTCTGAAGACAAAGTATTGTATTTAGTAGATATTTTCTATTAAGGTAAGTCAACTATTTACATCAGTCCAGATTTAAAATACAGATTATGAACCCTGGATATTCAGAGTTTTCTACATTTCTTTTTCAGTCTTTCTACTAAATAGTACAAAAAGAACAATTCACCAGATACTAGATATATGAGACATGTGTGACAAGGTTATCCATTATAGTTACTGTTTTACACATTCTTTCCATTGTAAAGAAAGATTTAAAAAGAATACAGTTTTATTTCCTAATTGTGTATAAGGAAGCAAATTCAAGGTGACAAGTCTCTAGAGAGGAAAAAGCCAGAGCAGCTATTAATATAAATGTATAATTTGTAAATAATTGGTTTCCTTAGGTATAAATGATGTAGAAATTGCTAGAAAATTTAGTGTTATTAATTAGTTTTATTCATTTCACAGTAATTAGCTTAATAGACATTCCTTTACATTACATGATAAATAAGCTGAGCAGAAAGGTGATACTCAGCTCAAGAAAGGTCAAAAAAGTTTAAAGTATCAATGATAATTCACATATCTCATTGTATCATCTTAAGATCATTGTTGTGGCAGAATTTTTGTACATAGGGCCACCAACAATTCCATGGTAAAAGATTACTCCTCCCCCAAAAGCAGGCTTTTCAATATATTTTAGTATTGACTTGATTGAACAAGTATTTCTTAAGAGTCTGCTTAAGGGTCTACCACATGTCTGCTCTTGTTCTACACATGATGACCTAATGAAGGATGGAGAATAAGTACAATTTCTGATTCCAAAGGAATTATGTTTTCATTGGAGGTGGAAAACTTGCATGCAGAAAACTATTTGAGGATTTTATAAGATTAGATACAGATTAAATATAATCATTACTAAAACCACTGGTCAGGAATGGAAGCAATCGGTGGAGGGTGCAGTCATCAAGAGAAGTTTTCTGAATGAGTTCCTTGAGGAGAAGCTGGATGGTTTGTGAGTGTCAGGGAGTAGGGGTGGTAGTAGGGGTGTGGGAATAGCCTGAGAAGAGCAGGAAGAAAGCTGTGGAGGTGGGGTGAGTGTGCTCTGGGACCCATCTAGATCTGCTTTCCCTCTAGCTCTTTTATATGAAAGCTGCTCATTTTTTCACTCCCCATGACCTCTGGAATGGGATATGGGAGCCACAATTAACTAATGAATTGTCAAAACAGTGTGAATACTAGTGCCTTGGTGGTGAGCAATATAGGGGTTCTTCTAGCCACAGCATCTTATCCTTCCTGTCTCCTCACCTTGTTACTCCAACTCTGAACCTTCACATTGTCCTCACAGGGCCCTGAGAGACTTGTCCCATTTGTCTTCCATCCCCTCCCTATCAGTATTTTCTTTCTATTCAGTGTAGACGATATTGGCCCAGCAATACAACCATTCTTATGCAAATATTTTTGACTCCCCAGACCCTTTGTACAAAGGAGTCTGGATTATTGCAGCATAGATTAGAGGAAGACTTGATATAAGGATTCAGAAAATCGTCCTACCACATGATTATGCAATTGCAGCATATCCGATAGGGATCTGAACAGATTCGGTTACAGACATAACAGGAAGGGAGGAAATATGAATGATAGTGAGAAGAAAAACCATCTTTTTATATGTTAGAATACAAACCAGAAGAAATTGGTATTCTGATGGCAGACGGGAAGGAGTCATCAAGAACAAGCACAAACAAGCTAAAAATATTCACAATTCTGGTAACTGCCAATTAATGAAGCTACATGTATCAAATTCCATGTTATTAAATAGGAGGATGATCTGTTATGACTTCTATCAACCCGATGATTCAGGATTTCTTTGTTGGTCTACCTGCCCAGAGAGATCTTCCATTACTTCTGCTACCCCACGTGGTCCTCCCTGGAAGCTGTACAAGATGATGAACTTTACAGATGACGGAATAGTTTATGATTATGCAACTGGTTTCACTTCTTGTCTAAATAGAACCTTCAAACAAGGTTTTAAGATCCTATTTCCCATTGACTGCCATGATACAATCAGAATTTTATAAAATTTGACCCAAAGATGCAAACACATCTAATTAATTATAAATGAAATAATTTAATTATTTCATTAATAATTAACTGTTATTTAATTATTAATTAATCAATAATTTAATTAATTTAAAACATTTTTAAACTACAGATTATAACTTAATGGACTATTGCCATGATCAAACTAAGTTAAAAAAATTAAAATTTTGAAACTTTATATGTCAAATAATGTGATGGAGTTAGGTGTTGGTAATGATAGGATACGAACAGTTTTTTAAAGATCAGTAATTATTTAGCATTATGAAAATTTCTTACTTTTTTCACACTGTTTAATATTTTAATACTTGCTTGACTTAATTGAGGTGAAAGACAAAGAAGAAAGATCCCTTTATCTCCTAACACCTTAAATTTCACATTCTCACTTGTAGGTCTCCATAATTCTGGGGCTGTCTTCCATTTCCTTTCCTTTTTGCCACCATATTTTCCCCCCATTCTTGGTCCTTCTTGGCTTCTAAAGTTGAAATGATGAATGTTTGGAGAAGCTATGATTTTGGGGGTTGAAAGACTCATTCAGTCCTGTCCTATCTTCTACATCAAGGACTGATCCAAAACAACATAATTAAAATAAAACACAACATAATTAAAACAAAGCATTCTGAATAGGTAATTTTCAAAAAGCCTAATTGGATATTTGTAATTATGTGTTTTCATTTTTCACTGACACCTTCTTAAATAAATATGTGGTTCTACGTGCAAATGAATTTCTAGAATGCAAACGTGTACAGGGAGCATCTCCCTACCAGTGGGCATGAGTTTAATATGGCCTTTGAATTCTTGCAGGGACTATAGCATTGAGGTACAAGTAGATGTTTGCTCTCCTCAAGTTGGGTCCTTCTGTTTTCTTTGTCACTGGCTTTCTTCTTCTGTCCTAGTGGCTGTAGTTCACTGTTTATTTATTGGCTGTTTAGTATGGAAAAACATCTACTCTTTTCACATTGACAACAAATCAGAGTAATGAGCCTGCCCATCACGCTACATTGGGTATAATCTTTGCCTGTTAGGCTTTTGGCTGGTTTTGCTGCACTTTACCATACTGAAAGTTTGAGAAATCTGACTGCTTTGTTGGTTGTTGTTTTCCTATTCTTATTAACACTTGCCAAATCTTTTGTGATGCATCTTTAGACCAATGACAGCTTCTAGGTCAAATTTCAGTTTTGATCACTGCATCTTTAGAAGTAAAGCTAAGGATTGAAATAGCCAGTTCTTTTTCAGTGATTGCAGTGGGTGCTGATTAGCAGCATGCTGGTTGTCGAAGTCATAGCAACAAGTCCTACTTACTATCTTTTAGGCATCTCAATTAAGTTTCTTTAGTCTTTGAATATATAACTATAAGAACGTTTCATCTCCTAGGGAAAATTAATATGTTCTTTCATAGGAGAGCAACTTCATAGAGTTAATTAAGCATTCTTTTCCAATGTTCATTTCTGAACGAGTAAGCTAGAAATTATTTGCACTCTGTTCTTTCTTTTTTCTTCCAGTTTTCATAATTAGGCTTTCAATAGACTTAATCTTTTAATTTTAAAATGATTAATTGCCAAGTTGTTGGGCGCCATTGCTTAGGTTACCAAGCTAAACATACCCAGCAACAACAGAAGTGCATTGAAGTTGGCTAGAGTAGCAATGAATATTTACACAAATTTTATTTTCAACAAAGGCTCAGAACATTTTGTAGTCAACAACATTGTTCTAAGAGGAGATAGCTATGGTTATTTTGTTATAGATAAAATTAGATTTGGGAAGAGTAGATAAGAGTAGATTTGGGAAGATAACCTTTTTTTATTAAATTCTACTATTATTTAAAATGTGAAGAGAAATGGAATTTTTTCTATTTAATTATAATTTCTGTCTACATAAAAATTCTTTTGGTGGTGTAGCGTTATGAAGTTTATACTTTTCCCTGTCAGGTTAATGGGAAAAAAAGGGTTATATTATTGTACTTTACAAATCAATTAAACAGAATTTTATATTCTCTAATTCATTAATTTCTAAGCAAACCCAAACATATCAGCCTTCCTTGGCAAATTCATGGCACTGTCATTGCAATTTTTGATTTAGAAAAATCTATTTTCACTTTCTAGATCCACTAATTTGGAGAAAGGATCTATCCTCTTTAAGCTTCAGTTATTTTATTTGTAGGCACAATGATACTAATATGTACTCACAGAATTTTTGAGATGAATAAATGAGGGAAAGTACGTAAAGTAGTTAAAGTGTCTGACCAAGAGAAAATATTCAATTAATATAAATACACACACACACTCTTTATTAGGAAAGTAAGTTTGTCCTCAGTTTTAAGCCTTAATTTCTTTTTAAATGTGTCATACAGAAAACTAGATTCTTAAGCATAAAACAAACTTCAATCACATCAGTGCTTATTTTTCAAAATCAATACATACTGTTATCATGTGTTTTCTTAGGAATAAACTGATCATCTATGGCTTTTATGGATAGGAAATATTGTTAGGACTAAGCTAGAATTAAGGGCTAAACTCTGCTCAGAAGACATTTAGGGGTGGTCTTAAAAATCATAGCTTGCTAAGCCTACCTGCATGATCCACTCATCAAGTAATTTTTAAACTAGCTATTTGCTAGGCAGAGTACTTAGTGCTAGACATTGCCAATACAAAAATAAATAAAATATTATACCTGGTATAATAATAAAACAGTAGGAATTACATGGTATAACAGATGCTGAAGTAGAAGTTTGTATGGTGTATATGGGCAGAAGACAGTAATTAAAATTCCTCCTAAAAGGTCAGTAAAGGATTCCTAGAGCCAGGCTACAGCTAATCCATAAAACTCAAAACTTGGCCAGAAGTCTAGATCAGGGTAAAGGCATTCTGGCCAAAGGGGTAGTATGAACAAAGTATTGAAGTGAAAAAAGCGCAAGGTGTTCAGTGACTTATAAGCAGCTCAGTTGACTGGAGTCTAGAAATGTGGGAGATGTACATTGATCAAGAATGCTGAAGAGGTACAGCAGAGCTAGACTGCAGGGGGTCTTGCGTGAGCTGCTAAATGGTTGGCCTTTAGTGCACTGAGCCTTGGGAGGCACAGTTGGGTGTTTGTTCAGGCCTAAGATACTAGGTTTTTAATTTAGTAAGATCATTCTAGCAGCAATGAAGATGAAAAATACAATAAGTGGGAGATTAGAAGTGACAGGAAAGCATAAGAAAGGTTATTTTTAAGAATAGAGGTAAAAATAACAAATAAAGTACTAAAAATTCAAATTGGAAAGTGTCTAAAAACAGTTTTGCCCAAATAACACTTATTGGAATGGGGGGATAGTTGAAGATCTGAAATTTCATTTTCAGTGTTTCAAGGAGAAAAACCATAAGATCATCTCAGTATATACAGAAAATATTTAATAAAATTTAATATTAATTTATGCTGAAAATTATAAGCAAATTAAAAATAGAATAGATTGTTTATAAACTGATGTTGGATATCCTACAGAAACCTATAAGTAGCTTATATTAATTAATATTTCATGGTGAAACACTAGAAGCATTCCCAATAAAGTCGAGGACAGAACAAGGATGTTCACTCTCACCACAGCTATTCAGCACTACCTTATGTCCTAAACAGTGCAATCAGAAAAGAAAAAAATATATACAAATGGAAAGGCTGGAAAGAAGGGTGCAAATTTGTCATTAATCAATATGGTACATTTGTCTATATAGTAGATTAAAGATAATCTAGAAATAGTCATAAATAATAAGACCAGCAAGGATGTTTGGCATAGGTCAACATACATTATCAAGAGCATTCCTATATGCAACAATACCAAGACAAGGGTAATTTAAAATCTAATTTACAAAAACAAAAAGTCTTATAAAAATTCTAGAAATAAATGTAGCAAATATATATGAGATTTTAATGGCAGAAAGTGAATATGAATATGTGACAAGATATATCTGGTCAGCAAATATGCAATCTCACTATCAGAAATATTCCAATTCCCCTTCTAATTTTTATATATATATATATTTTTTTTCCAGTGCAGTTTCAAGAACATTTCTAAAGAAGTTTTCATAGAATTGACAAACTGATTCTAAAATTCCATACGGAAAAGCAATGTTCTACAAATTGGCATAGTTCTGAAAAAGAAAAAGAAGGTGGGGGGATTAGGCCTTTCAACTATCTAGATTTATTATTAAACTATAGTAATTATAACTGTGGTTTAAGCACTAAATAAATACACAGATGAATAGAACCCAATACAGGTATCAAAAACAGGTTCAGCTTTCTATGTGTTCTTGATATGTGATGGGGAGGAATTACTAATAAATGTAGGACTGTGCAAAAATGGTGTTGGGACAACAGATTTGTGTATAGACAATGAATAAATTATTTTACTGCCTCCCAGATATCCCTACCTCAGCCTCATACAAGAAAATAAATTCTAGATGGATCTAATATGAGGGACCTACTAAGGATCTAATTGCAAAAAAATCTTAAAATTATAAAGAAAAATATAGGAGCATATCTTCATGACACTGGGGTAGGGAAAGATTTTTAAAATATAGAGGAAAAGTAGTAATAATAAAAGAAAAAAACTGTCAAATTTGACTATATCAAAATTTAAGACATCTTTATGGTGCAATAAAAACATTAAAAATACAAGTTGGATTATAAAAGTTAAAGTGTTAAGAATATGTAAATAATGCTTACAAATCATTAAGCAAAAGACAAATGACTTAACAGAAAATTAGCAAAATGAAAGAACAGGACTTTCATAGAAGAAGGAATTATAAATGTCCTATGAATATATAAAGAAATGTTCCAAACTCTGGTAATAGGAAAAAATCAAGTGAATGAGAGAGAGAGAGAGAGAGAGAGAGAGAGATGATGAGAAAGAAATAGATAACCTGAGTATTCTTCCATATATTAAATGAACTGAATTAGTAGTTGCAAAGCTTGCAAGAAAGAAAACTCCAGGCACAAATGGCTTCACTGGTGACTTTGACCCATTATTTAAGGAAAATACAATAGCAGCAATTCTATCACAAAACCTTTCAGAAAGAAAGAATAGGAACATCACTCCCCATCTTATTTTATGAAGCCAACATTACCCTGATACCAAAACCAAACAAAAAATGACACTAGAGACTAATACATCTCATGAACATAGATGCTAACGTCCTTAAGGAACGTTTAGCAAATTGAATCCGATATGTAACACGTATGAACCATGTGGGTTTAATAGTAGGAAAGCAAGGAAATGGTTTCAAATGGTTTAACATTTGAAAATTGATCAGTGTAATTCACTATAACAACAGACTAAAGAAGAAAAACCTTATAATCACCCCAATAGATGTAGAGAAAGCATTTGACAAAGTTCAACATCCATTCATGATCAAATTTCTTAAACTAGGGAACAAGTGAACTTCCTTCACCTGATAAAGGGCATTTACAAAAGTCACAGAGGGGGACGGAATTTTGTCTGTTGAGACATGTCCTTCCGAGTAGAAAGCTCTGCATGGTTATGAAACAGCATGACAGACACAATGCAACTGTGTTATCATCATGAAATTAAAGGCACTGTTTAAAACATTTGCTAAATCACATCCTCATTCCATATATTCTGTCTGAAATGTTACCAAACAATCACAGCTGGGTGAAGAGTTGGAGGTCCTTTAAAATCTGATTGTAGGTTCTCTGTCCTTATAGTTTTCCTCCTTTGTTTTGGTCCTCTGACTCCCCTCTTCCCCATTTCCCAAACACCTTGTGCTATATTATTTATTATTTAACTTCAATGCCAGGGATGTAGCTTGCAATAAAAGGCACTTGACAAAATAAAATTGCATTATATTATAAGACTCCTGTAAAACATTAAAAAAAATAAAAACAGTACCAGTTACAAATGGCTCCAAAATATATAAAATAATTAGGTATAAATCTACCAAAATATGTACAGATTCTTTATGCTGAAAAGTACAAAACACCCGTGAAAGGAAACAAGACCTAAATAGAGAGCTATATCGTGCTCATCGACTGGAGGACTTGATATTAAATTGTCAATTCTCTCTAAACCTACCCATAGATTCAATGCATCTCCAATAGAAATTCCAGGGTGAATTTTTGTAGGTTGATTCTCAAATTTGTATGGAAAGTCAAAGGAAATAGAATACCCAAAATGATTTTGAAAAAGAACAAAATTGGAGCAGTCATGCTAATTGATTTCAAGACTTATTCTAAAGCCAGTTTAATCAAAACAGTATGGTAGTGGCAAAAGGCATAGACATTAATGGAACACAGTACAAAGTACAAAGAGATAAACCCACATAAAAATGTAAAATGTAAACTTATTTTTGACAAAGATGCATAGACTATTTAATGGAGAAAAAGAAAGTATTGTAAACAAATGATACTGGAGGAATTGGATATCTGTGTGCAAAGAAATGAACCTTGTCCTATCTTGCACTATAAAGCAATATTAACTCAAAATGGATATAAAGCTGAATGTAAAACATTAAATTGTAAAACTTTTAAGAGAAAGCAAAGAGAATCTCTTTTTGACGTTGGGTTAGGCAAATATTTCCTAGAAAAAAAAACCCAAAGTCTAATTTTAAAAGAAAAATTTGATCTTCATCAAAGTGGAAAATGTTTGTTCTGTGAAACACATTGTTAGGAAAATGAAAGGACAAGCCATAGACTTGGAGAAATTATTTGCAAAACATATTGCTGATAAAGGACTGGTATCTTGAATACATAAAAACAATCAAAGCCCAGTAACAAGAAAACAGTGGGCAAAAGAGTTACACAGACACTTCGCCAAGGAAGACACATAGGCGGCAAATGAACATATAATACGATGCTAAACTTTATTAGTCAGTAGAAAAATGCAAATCAAAGTGAGAATAAGATACCACAATATACCTATTAGAATAGTTAAAAAACCAATCAAGCAAGCAAACAAAACAAAACAAAACAAAAATCAAGCAAACAAACCAAAAAACCTGACAACACTAAGTGCTGACAACAGGCAATTGGAACTCTCACGTATTGCTGTTGGGAATGCAAAATGGTACAACCAATTTGAAAAATGGTTTGCCAGGTTTTTATAAAGTTAAAAATATGCTTAAAATGACCCAGTAAGCCCACCCTTAAGTATTTACAGAAGATAAATGAAAACTTATGTTCAATCAAAAATCTATAGATAAATGTTTATGATAGTTTTATTTATAGTCATTAAAAACTGGAGAGGTTGCTCAAAGGACACAAAATTACAGTTAGATAGGTGGAATGATTTCTGGAGTTCTGTTGCACAGTGGGGTGACTATGGTTGTTGGTAATCTATTGTGTATTTCAAAATAGCTAGAAGAGAGGATTCTGAATGTTCTTACCACATAGAAATGATGACTATTGGAATTGATGGATTTGCTAATTACCCTGATTTGGTCATTACACAATGTACACATGTATTGCAACATCACTTTGTATCCCCTGAAAGTATACAATTTTTATGTGTTAATTAAAATAAAACTAATTAAAAAAATTTTAGTAACTGTATCTAATGGAAGAAGAGAAAAAATAATAAAAATATTATGACACCAAGTACTATACAGATAATTTCTCAGTATAATATAAAAAGATCCAGAATGTTTTTATCCTCAAAACTCTAGGTATCTAAAACCACCAAAGACTTTACATGAATTACCTTGATACTTTATTTTTTTATACATGTTTTTTCATTTTTTAAATTTATTGATTGATTTTTTAATTAACAAAAATTGTGTATGTTGTACAATGTGATGTTTTAACATATGTGTATACTGTGGAATTATTCTATCAAGATTATTAATATGTTCATTTCCTTACATACTTATCATTTTTGTGGTGAGAACATTGAAACATACTCTCTTGGAAATTTTCAAATATGCAAAAATTATGTTAACTACTCCATGTTAACATAACTCCATGCTGTGCAGTGGATATCCAGAATTTATTTCTCCCATCTAATTGAAGCTTTGTACTCTCTGACAAATACCTCCCCATCACGCCACACCAGCCCCTGGTGACTACCATTCTACTCTCTGCTTCTAAGAGTTTGACTTCTTTGGATTTTGCATATAAATGAGATCATGCAGTGCATGCCTTTTTGGTAAAAACCATTCTAATAGGCATGAGGTGATGTTTCGCTGTGGTTTTGATTTGCATTACCCTGATGATTAGAGATGGTGACCACTTTTTCATATACTTGTTGGCCATTCGTATGTCTTATTTTGAGAAATACCCATTCATATCCTTTTCTTATTTTTAAATTGGATAATTGTTTTCATGTTACTGAATTATTTCAGTTCTTATCTGTTTCAATTATTAATCCATTATCAGATGTATAGTTTACAAATATTTTCTCCCATTTCATAGGTTGTCTGTTCACTCTGTTGATTGTTTCCCTTGCTTTGGAGAAGCTTTTTAGTTTGATGCAATTCCATTTGTTTATTTTTGCTTTTGTTGCCTGTTCTTTTGGGGTCATATCCATATATTATTTACCAACAGCAATGCCAAGAAGCATTTCCCCTATGTTTGCTCATAGCACTTTTACAGAGTAAAGTCTTGTGTTTAAGCTTTTTAGAAAAACTGCAGACAATCCAAGTGTCCTTCAACTGGTAAATGGATAAACTAATCTGCTGTAGCCATACAATGGAATTCTACTCAGCAGTATAAAAAAAGAGACTACTGATAACATAAGACATGGATGAATCTCAAATGCATGCTAAGTGAAAGAAGCCAGACTGTAAAGGCTATCAATTTATTTATAAAACTCTAGAAAATGCAACTTTATAAAGACAAAAAACACAGCAGTGGTTAACTAATAGTACAAGAAAGTGACTATAATCAACAATAAGGTTCTACTTTAAAATAACTAAAAGAGTAGATTGGAATTTCCTAACACAAAGAAATGATAAATATCTAGTGATGGATATGCTAATTACACTGATTTGATTAATACACATGGTATGTCTGTATCAAAACATCGCATGTGCCCTATAAATATATACATCTATTACGTACCTATAATAATTGAAAAAAAAAAGAGTGGCTGGCAGTGGGTTACTTGGTTGACTACGAAGGGGCAATATAATATTTGAAAAATTGTTCTAGATCTTGATTGTGATGGTGATTGTGTGACTGTATACATTTTCTAAGAGTTGTAATACTATAATCTAAAAAGGGTGAGTTTTACCATACAATAAATTATATCCAACTAAAAACTAGATAAAAATCTAACTAGATGTGATTAAATGTCACCCTTGATTGATTTTGAGTGGTAGGTCATTTTTGTTAGTTATATGATTTTATGCTTTTTTCCCAAAAATACAATAAAAAAATAAAAGTTATTTTCCCAAGTTTTAATAAATTAAAAATAATATGCTCCAGATCAGCAGTCCCCAACCTTTTTGGCACCAGGGACTGGTTTCATATAAGACAATTTTTCCACAGACTTGGGGGGGGATGGTTTCAGGATGATTTCAGCTCATTACATTTATTGTGCAGTCAAACCTCTCTGCTAATGATAATCTGTATTTGCAGCTGCTCCTCAGTGTTAGCATCACCGCCTCAGTGCCACCTCATATCATCAGACATTAGATTCTCATAAGGAGCGTGCAACCTAGATCCCTTGCATGTGCAGTTTACAGTAGGGTTTGTGCTCCTGTGAGAATCTGCTGCCACTGGTCTGACAGGAGGCGGAGCTCAGGAGGTGATGTCAGAAATGAGGAGCAGCTGTAAATACAGACGAAGCTTCCTGGCCTGCCTGCTGCTCACCTCCTGCTGTGCGGCCTAGTTCCTAACAGGCCAGGACAGGTCAATGGCCTGGGGGTTGAGGACCACCACTCTAGATAACACTTTCCCCATGCCTGCTGCAAATCATGTGTGTAGTCCTCTCTCTCTAATCTTTCTTTTTCCCCCTTCATTTCCTTAAGTTTCATACAATGTACAAAATTTGTAAGTGTTAGACATAATAGGAGTGAGAATTTCTGTAAGATACTTTTAATTAAAATCCTTTGATTTATTCAACCATTGAGCATTAAATAATATGTTCCATTTTATATTGTATTAAAAATTGAATACATTTTAAATGGCAAAATGCACTAACAAAAATCAAATTCTATGTTTGGTGAGCTGATATAGTGATTGAGAAGGAGCCTTAGGATCCCTAACTCTTGAGAAGTGATGTGTACATAAATCTTTTCAGAGGTCACATCACTATTATCATTACCAATATAAATATTTCATATTTTTTCAAATTTCAAAAAATGCATCTTCAAAAGCCTGTCTTGATTCTCCTCAGGAGAATTTGGAAACACAATTAGTATTTTATCCCATCAAACCAATTCAATGCTTATTTTAAGAACTTGAATTTATTAGGAAGAGCATTCACACATTTACTAGAAAATTCTAGTTAGTAGAAATTGATCTTACAGATACAGAAGATAATAATAAGGCCTGTCTCAGAAAGCAAGCTAAATAGTCATGGTTCTGGGGTACAGATCTTATTGCCATTATATTCAAAACAACCTTGGGTAATTTGAACAACTAACTGTGAGGCCTCAAGTTCTTTTTTTTTTTTTAACTTTTGTAAAATTATGATATTCTTACTTTAAGGTTTGTTGTATAAAGATCTGTAAATTATTTCATATAGTACCCAGGCCTCAGTAGATGTTCAAAGCTAGCTGTTATAAATTTTATTATTGGGTGAAATAGTACTGCTATTAATAATTGTAGTTAGAACAAAGTGGTAAATCAGATAACAGTCAATATACTCGACTACATAGGAGCGGCTATGAAACTCACAGAGTAAGAAGCAGATGGCTCTATTAGCATTACTAATACTACTATTATTTGTGGTTATTAGTATTACTATTTACTTTTTAATTAACATAGTTCAAATAGAATAAAGCTATTTATTACATATTTGTTGTTGCAGAATAAGTCACTTATATTTTCAGCATCATAGGCGAGGTAAAATTTATTTTCTTCTCCCTATCTCACCATGTGAACTTTGGTGTAGTTCTAGATCTATAAGGCTGACTTTAAAAACTCAGGTGCTCTGCAAATAAAGGCTTATTATGATTGATATTTGCTTTTGATTATGGTTTAGAATCAGGTTGGTGAACTTGAGAACAGAATAATTGACTCAGTTGATGTGATAATTTTTGCTTATACCGTACCATCTGGAAAAATTGTGTTTAAATAACCTCTTAGGCAGTGTTGTGATTAAATATTCAGCAGTATAGATTGGTACCTGCTTGAGAAACAAACCATTAGTTCATGGAATTGAAATAGAATTGAGGTAGTTCCTAGTGTTTGTAAACTTACACCTCATAAAACTATGCTTAGTCTTCACGTTATTGTAGCAGTTATTTCTTAACGGAAACTAAATTTTTCTTCAAACTCTTGATTTTGACCGAATGAATATTTATTTTAATTAAGAGAAGGCTAACATTTGCCTGAAATTGAAGGACAAATTTATTGGGAGCAACTTAAAAATATTTTATTAGAATTTTTTTTCCTATAAGGGTTCCAGTATATTGATAGTTTTAGGCTTTACATGGGCCATGATGAAACCCTGTGTTAACACACCGCCTTCACTGTGGTTGAGTGTAGATATAGCTTCATGCTTAGCAGTGGTTCTCCACCCTTATTGGACATCAGAATCACTTGGAGAGCTTTTAAAAACTAGGTCTAGTTGGCCCACTCCTAGAGATACAGTTTCAATTGATTCAGATCAAAGCTCAGACACTGGTATTTTTTAAGAGCACAGTACTTGAATCCAATATGGAGTCAACACCTGAACACCTGACTGAGAACACCTGAATTAGACACTATGGTCTTTTATTGCCATATTATTCATTTATTCAGGGTAGGATCATTATTGTAAAAATTAATACCTACATCTCAGTAACTCACACAATGCAGATTTCTTTCTCCCTTAGGTCACAGTCCAGCGTGGGTGTGGGGGAGGGTGTGTCTAGGCCAACGGGGAGAGGACTGACACCTTTGGTGTCAGAGTGCTACCATCCCCTACAGGCCTCAGTGTCTTCCGCATGGTAAATGTGAGAAGAGGGAACAAGGGGCATCAATAAGAGATTTTTGTGTTCTGCCCTGAATTGGCATATGTATTGTTAAAATAATTTTAGCTTCAAGCTGCCCCCTTACATATTTTAAGTTTGGTTTCTCCCTAAATAGTGAAGTGTAATCTAACTGGATATGTAAACAGACTGTAACCTACTCTTGTAACAAGTAGCCAAGTCTCAGCCAATGACAGAAGCCATACTTCAACCACTCATAGGCAGCCAACTGTTCAAAACCATGTTTGAATAAGGCAAATGCTGAGCTGTAACCAATCCGGCTGTTTCTATATCTTATTTCCATTTTCTGTACGTCATTGTCCTTTTTCTGTCCCTAAATCCTCTCTGATCATGCCACTGTGCTGGAGTCTCTTTGAATCTACTCTGGTCGGGGGCGATGCTGATTTGCGAATTGTTCCATGTTGAATTAAACTCTGTTAAATTTAATTTGTCTAAACTTTTTCTTTTAACAATACTGACAACTACAATCCATTATCCAAATTCAGTTATAAGACCTCATCTAAATTCAAAGAAGTCTGGAATTCTAGTCTAAATATGTGCCTGAGAGGAAAGGAAACAGGCTTCCATGAATACCTAGCAACATTTGTCATAGTCTCTTAATCTGATATCTAAAACAGATTTTGATTAAAATAAACCCAAAGATATTGTAAAAGAGAATAGTAAATGATACCACATTAAACATTGTTTTATTCCGTAAACTTTTGTTCAGGATCTTGAGAAAATAACATCTAAATATTTATTTTTAAATGTTCTTAAAATTTAGATTACAGCCTTTTGAAGCCAACAGCAATGAGCGGAGGAGCGTATAGTCAGTATTTACAGGATTATGTGGTACACACAGGAAGGGAGAGTATTGAACTTAAGTGTTTAGGAATTCAGGAAGGTTGAAGAGAAGTTCAGTTAAGAGTCACACTTTCCTTCCACCTTTCTATTATAAAAGATCATCCCTTAAGAAGAACCAGAAATCACTACTTGTATTCAGGTATGAATGTCAGCGCATCACGTAGATATCTAATATGGTCTTATGCATTTGACCTGATAGTCTGTAGTTGATAATCTTAGTGCAAGGCCACTCATAATAGAAAAAGAGAATTATTGTCTTTAACTTTTTATATAAATATTATGTTGTATAAATATGTTTCTAATCACAAGAACTCTTGTTTTGGGCAAGAGTTCTATTTAAAATAGGGTTAACGTATTACTATTTTTAGATATTGGGAAGAATATAGTGTGTTTCCATTTACTAGTAATGTCTAGGTTCTTCCAGTAGTTATGAAGAGTTTATGTAAATTAAAACCCATATTTTAAAATACTATTAAAGAGCAGTAAGACTTTTATTTTCCCTTATTCTAAACACAAGACACTGAAATAAGTTGCTTATTTGAATTGCATTTGCAAGCATGCTCGAAAAAATGCTAAATAAAATCCTGCAAAACTTTGGTTTTACATAGATATTTTAACCATTGTAGGAATATTAAAGCTGTGAACATTGATTTTCAATCCACAATAGGAATTTCCATTATTAGGATGCAAAAAATCAGTCTG
Source organism: Daubentonia madagascariensis (assembly GCA_023783475.1). Classification (NCBI taxonomy): domain Eukaryota; kingdom Metazoa; phylum Chordata; class Mammalia; order Primates; family Daubentoniidae; genus Daubentonia; species Daubentonia madagascariensis. The sequence goes on from JAKFHU010000760.1 coordinate 12,442,044, forward strand.
ATTTTATAGTCATGTCATATTCTAAAGTCTTTGATGAATTCTTTCATCTCAGGTGTGTTTTTGCAGACCAATTATTCAAACTCTTCTAAAATTTACTTCTTTGATTTGCCTATTAATCATTTATTCAAGGAATAAAATATTACTTTAGTATTTCAACCTATTTCAATGAGTTTACTAGCATATTAGCTTGCAGAATATTTAGATAATTTAAAATTAGTTTCTAGTGATTAATTATGTAAATACACTTACATTTCTTATATCCAACCACACTAGGGAATGCAGGATTTCATATTTGTTTTATTTTTCTAGATTTATTCAATTCTGTCCTTTTAAAAAATCTAAGCAGGTCTACATACTGGTTATGCAACTTGTGTGTTTTACTTGAATTCTCTCACTTGTAGCTTCTCTATGTGGATAGTTCTACATATTTGTAGGGTTGTAATGATGATCAGAAGTAATGGGCTCTACATGACTGCCTTAGGCAGGCTTGGGTAAATGGAGCATACTATTAGATTACCATTCATCTCTGAACCTGTTTATAGAAAGCAAGCCTCTGTGGCACTTTGTCTTCTGTTGTAAAGCTTCACTTAATGAGTATACATGGTACCTAGTGTTGGTTTTGAATCACAGTGTTGCGTTACAATGTTTTGCTTATTTAACAGTTGCTGGCAGTAAGCAAAAAGGACAGTTTTAACAATAAGAAATTGGTTTGGGAGACAATATATTTAAACCACAAATGAGTTAAAAATTGTGAAGTAATAAAAACTGCCAAAAAAATCAGTGTTGAGCATCGTATGATGACTTACTAAAATTGGGTAAGACAAATCTGAACTAGAAGAAAGTCTAAATCACTGAGTTTTCAAACACTAATAGCATATTTTTAATTCTTAGCATATAAAAAAACTTCAAAGTAACTATTACTATGGTTTTGGAAAAAATATTATATTTCTAACTCAGTAAGTAGGTAAGAATCATTTAAAATTACATTGGTGCCTTTTACATAGAAATTAATATTATTTTAGAATGGTTTATCTTCTAGATAGATAACCAATAAAGTACTTTTCAAACTGAATACTCTGTGATTATAATTACATTACTTTATCTTTGATTAATAAATCTGTTCTGTTGAGTGAAGGTAGATTTAAACCTATGATAGATTATGTGATCAAATACTAAATTAATGGAATAAGAATTAGTAATGTTTTATTATATGGTATAGGTGTTTAAATATTTCTAAAGATTAGCTAGGAACTGGTGAGAACTGAAACTTTAGAGGCATTAATGAGAAGTTTGTATTTTTTTGTTGTTGCTTGGCCATCCGCTTATTCACTAAATAAATGTTCATTGAATGTCCTCTGTGTGCCTACTATGTGCTAGGCATTCTGCTAGGTGCTGAAAATATAATCATGATCAAGGTAAACGTGGCTAGTGATAGCACAGATGCTCCATAGGCTAATGGGGAAGAAAGACTCCAGTAGATCATTGCAACTCAGGCATTAGTATTTGACAGGACCCAATAAATAAATAACCTTGTTATTGTCCCAAGTTTGGATTGAAGACAAATGTTCTGGCGGATGGAGCTCAAAATGTTAGCTCTTTTACTGATAAAGAGTTTTGAAGAACAGGACTTTAGCTACTCTATTTAAGGGTACTTGGTAATATTTCAGCTCAGAGTTGGACAGACTTACCTGTATATAGGCAGAGTGCACTAGTGGCTGCCTCTCACAATTTGCCTCTCTAATCATGGATGGCATGGAGGAGCAGAGAATGCAGGCAGGAACTGGTATATTACAGACAGCAGAGAGGCATGTGTGAAGGCAGAAAATGGAGAGGTGAGAGATTATGAGTTGAGGGAATTCCAAGTATTAATAGTTCAGATAGGCTGGTATATAAAGGAAGAGTGTTAGGACAGGAGTCTGGAGAACAAAAGTGGGATCCATATGTACATGGCCTTGTGGTCATGTTGCACAGTGTTGATTTTACCATAGCAGCATAGAGTCATTGATTTTAAACAGGTAGTTGACATGGCTGCATTGCTTTTAAATGTCATTTGGAAAGCTTTGTGCAGGGTGGATCTGAAAGGGACAAAACAGAATAAGGGATCCACCCAACAAATTATTATTAAATGACAAATGATGAATTAAAAATTGTGAAGTAATAAGAGCTAGTGGAAAAAATCAGTGTAAAGCATTATATGATGATTTATTAAAAATGGATAAGACAGGTAGAGGTAGTGTAGGTGTGAACGAGAGTACTAATAGTTTTAGTAAATAGGTTGAAAGACATTTATTTCATCTTTCTAGCCCCCTTTTAGCCATTTCACTGCTCATTAGCACCTCCGCTGAGAGGGTAGACAGAGGAGCTGAATCAGGTCTTTATAATGTTCTTTCAGAACAGCTTTTCTGAAGAATGCTTGGTAATTTTTTTAATTGCAATTAATAGTCACAGTGTGGCTTGGGATTAACTGAAAATTTCATTTATTCATCCTGTCCCAAGATCTCATTAGCATGTATGATTGAGTCAGACGTGCTTTTAATTATTTAGTTGACCCTTTTAATTACCTTATTTTGCCTGTGATAATTTGTAAACTTTCTGCAAAATTTTAATTTGACCACATCAAAGGAGTCACAGCTTTAGTAAGATGGGCCCTACTGAAAACAACAAAAATATAAGCAGCAAAACAATGTTCTAAAGCTTTGTGAAGTTCATTTCGGGATTAGATGAAAAGCTAAGTAAGTTTTTGGATGGTGCTATTTTTTTAAGGACAAACTTTTTTTGGCCAGGCACTGTGGCTCATGCCTGTAATCCCAGCACTTTAGAAGGTCGACGCTGGAGGATCACTTGAGGCCAGGAGTTTGAGACCAGCTTGGGCAACATAGCGAGACCCTGTTTCTACAAAAAACAGAAAAAAATTAGCCAGGCATGGTGGCATGCGCCTGTAGTGCCAGCTACTTGGGAGGCTGGGGCAGGAGGATTCCTGGAGCCCAGGAGTTTGAGATTGCAGTGAGCTATGACGATGCCACTGCACTCTACCTGGGCAACAGAGCAAGACAAGACCCTGTCTCAAAAAAACCCAAAAAACAAAAAACAACCTTTTTCTCATTGTGTAAACTCTCTTGAAATGGATTGCCTTTGATTTGAAGACCTAGAGTGGACACTTAATGCCTCAAGGCTCAATATTCACAATATTATGTAATTCTTGACTTCAGAAACTATTGTGTCTATGAAGTTAAATCGTCTTAATTTTGTCATGTCTATTTCTTTTACCATCTGGTTCATGATTTACCATAAGCCATCTCTTCTTGAAGTTGGTATTTACTGTTACACATGCATTTTCTTTTCCTTAACACAGCATTGTGGTAGTGTCATTAGTAGTCATGGATGATAGTCACAGATGATAGTCACACAATAATAGTCACAGAGATAATCCATTCATTTCCACCAACACTTAATAGCCACCTAAGTTGTGCCTAGCACTGTTTACTCCCTTGTGGATCCAAAGGTGAAACATATAAAGATGATAGATATAACTGCTCATGATGAATATTCACAGAGATATCTATTATCGCAGCATAGAAAAAGAAGTAATTAATTTTCCCCTCATAATTAAGAAAGGAAACTTTGCATGAGAAAGGAAAGGAGAATGTCAAACCACAAAAAGGAAGAATACGCCAACTATAGGTATTAGCATATGCAAAAAAAAAAAACCCAGAAAACCCCAGAAACAAAGATAATGGAGATGCCTTACTTTTTTATTTTACTCTCTATTAACAAAGAACATTCTCTCTAAATTTTAGATAATGGGCTATGTATATGCAGATCCTAGCACTGTAAATTATCTTTTCAGATCCTATTCCTAAACCTCTCATTTTATAGTGTGGAGCCTGAGGCCCAGAAAAATGAAGTGACCCGTCCAAGATTGTACGGCTGATCAAAGGCAGAGCAAGTTTGCAAATAAAAATGTTTGCATTTAAGATCAATTTTAAAACTGCATGTTCAGAATCTTATTGTTGTTATTTCTATCTATAAGTCTCTTTAGAAATAATTACTGGCATGAATTTAATGGCCATCAGTGATTTTTCATTTTAATGCCAATAAGATGATTTTTGAGCAAAATATCTATAAATTATTATTATTAAGAAACACTAGAATATTGTATTGTTCTTAAATATATTTACAGCACAAGAACATTTAAAACAAAGCTTCCAGTGCTTTTACTAGCTGAATCTGATACAACTTATGTGGTGTGATAAATTTTAGAGCTAAGCTAGAGTTCTTTGAATGAACTGATGGGTAATAAAGTATATGCAAAGAATCATAATGTGAAGGGAAGGGAAGAATGAATAGTAGCACCACAGGAGAATTTAGGTCAAATACACTGCACGTGACTCTCTTCTGACTGGAAATATTTTTCAAGTAGACAACAGAGAACAATGTACTCAGCTGCATGCCCCAGCAGTGTGGCAGCCCGTGTCATGCCAAGCAAGTAACTCTGTTTCTGCTCTCCCCAAGGCAAGAGAACCCTTAAGGGACTTTCACAAGATGCAGTTTTTGTCTCTACTGCTTTCTGTTTCGGACCCAACAGGTAGAAATTATGCAGCCTGTAGCTACCCTCTATTGGTGATTTAAACACCACTCTGCCCTGCTTTCATTTTTCTGGGAAAATACATTAAATACTTTCTTCCAAAATCTTTAATATAGAAAGACAGAATCCCCCAGAGACTTCAAGAGCACTGTGTTTCCTCTACCATCTCTCTGTTCCCTTGTGTGCCCTCTTCTTTGCTTTGATTTGTTCCTCTTGATAGCTCAGTGGCTCCCCTGATGACTCCTGCTTCCTGTTCTTTCTCTCCTGAGAGGGGAAAATAGCGTTGAAGAGAGACATAAAGGCGAGGGAAGGGACAGATTTAGGGAGAGGAGTTAAGGGATGTCATTCTGTAGGAATGTGTTTGGTCCTCACTTATATATGGAAGAGATGAATGAGGTTTTTAAAGAAAAATATGTTCACACGACATTTTAGGTATATTAAGCACCTACTTTATTTCCTTATTTGATATCAGCTTTGAAAATAAATATGATTCAGAAGACAGGCTTACGTGGGTTTTGATGAGTAATAATGTAAAGGCAAGCGCACAGGTACAGGCTCCTTTAAATGTGCCCTTTATTTCAACACAGGAAGTTTGTTGTGGCTTTGAAGATATGGTTTCCCTTTCCCTTCTGTTTCCTTTTTTCACTTGTGATTGTGTTAAACTTCACAACCCTGTGTATGACCCTTGAAGTCTAATTTGAATGAGGAAGGGAATAAGCTTAGAAGGAATTTGTTTTTCTTTCAAAGAGGGCAACAACTATGTCCATCTCCTTTTGCATATTCCTTTTAGCTCCCTATTTTATGAACATTTGTCGGTGAATCCATATGTGAAAACACACACATTCAAAAAGACAAGAACTGTATTACAAAGTCTATTGCTGTTTACCAGTATCTTTTTCTTCATTTTCCCTTCTTTTAAAACTGTTTTTTTCTTTTCCATGGAAGTTCACTTTATTGTGTCTCTGAAAACCATAGTGCATTTGGCTGCCAAGCGGTTCATGTGTTTACTGCGATGAGAGTGTGACCTTTAACCCTCAGTTTCCTTCTCCGTTATAAAGCCCAAGTCTGGTGTGTTTTTGTGAAAGCCCCAAAAATCAGATTTCCGGTGAAAACAAACTTGTTTATTGAGAGGTGGCAAAGTGCAAGGGCAAAATAGTGTTATTTCCAGAGAGGTTGCCAAATATTTTTTGGTAGAAAAAGTTTTCTTTGATGAAAAAGAAAATAAAAAGGAGAAAGGAAGGACACAGTGGAATATTTCAGTATCATTGTGTTTTAAGGAAGAACTGTATTTGAAAGCAATTGCTGAATTGGCCTTGAAAGTAAAAATAATTTAATAGATTTATTTTTTATGCTTAATGATTACTCATTTTCAAAAAACTCATTGTATGTTCTTTGGTGGTATTTTTAAAAAACTAATAGACATTATTTTTTAGAGCAGTTTTAGATTAATAGAAAATTGAGCAGAAAGTACATAGAGTTCCTGTTTAACCCTCACCCCTCCACACACAGTTTCTAGTATTAACATTTTGCATTAGGGTGGTACACTTTTTACAACTGATAAGTCAATATTGATATAGTGTTATTAATTAAAGTCCATCGGTTACATTACGGTTCAATCTTTATGTTGCACATTCTGTGGGTTTTACCCAATGTATAATGACACATATCTACCATTATAGTATCATACAGAATAGTTTCACACTGTCCTGAAAATTCCCTGTGCTTCACCTATTTTTCCCTCCCCCCCCCCCGATACTGGACCTCTGGCAAGCACTGATCTTTTTACTGTCTCCATAGATTTGTCTTTTCCAGAATGCCATATAGTTGGAATCATACAGTATGTAGCCTTTTCAGATTGGCTTCTTTTATTTAATAACATGCATTTAAGATTCTTCCATGTCTTTTCATGGCTTCATGGTTCGTTACCTTTTATTGCTGTGAAACATTGCATTGTATGGAGATACACAATTTGTTTATCTGCTCACCTACTGAAAGATGATGTATTGGTTGCGTCTAAGTTTTTGAAATTATGAATAAAACTGCTATGAACATCCATGTGCAGGTTTTTGTGTACACATAAGTTTTTAATTCATATAGGAAAAATATCAAAGAGCATGATTGCTGGAACATATGTTGAGAGTATGTTAATTTTATAAGAAACTGCCAAACTGTCTTACAAAGTGGCTGTACCATTTTGCATCCCCACCAGCCCAGCAATGAATGAGAGTTCCTGTTTCCCTACATCCTTGCCAGCATTTGGTATTGTCAGTGTTTTGGATTTTTGCCATTCTTAGAGGTGTGTAAACGTATCTCATTTTTGTTTTAATTTGCAGTTTTTTAAATGACATATGATATGGAGCATCTTTTCATGTTTAATTTTGAACTCTATGTCTTCTTTGGTGAGATGTCTGTTCAGATCTATTGCCTATTTTTTAATTGGGTTGTTTGTTTTATTATATTATTGTGGATATTTAAGACATCTTTGTGTATTTTAGATACCAGAGATACCAGTCTTTCATCAAATATGTGTTTTACAAAGATTTTTCTTCCAGTCTGTGGCATCTCTTTTCATTCTCTTTATGGCATTGTTAGCAGACCAGCAATTATTAATTTTAAGGAAGCCCATCTCATCAATATTTTCTTGTTAAAATTATTTATTTTTAATGTCTGATGTTAAATTTTATGTATTAAATTTTTTTTTATTTCAATAGATTTAGGGGCACATGTGGTTTTTGGCTACATGGTTGAATTGTATAGTGGTACAATCTAGGCTTTTAGTCTACCTGTCACCTGAATAGTGTACATTGTGCCCAATAGGTGATTTTTCATCCCTTACCCTTCTTGTGCCCTCCCTCATTCTGTTCTGCATCTCCAGTGTCCATCATACCCCTCTGTATGACCCTGTGTGCCCATAGGAACTTAGCTCCCACTTATAAATAAGAACACACGGTATTTAGTTTTCTGTTCCTGAGTTATTTAACTTAGGGTAATGGCCTCCAGTTTCATCCAAGTTGCTACAAAAGACATTATTTCATTCTTTTTTATGGCTAAATAGTATTCTATGGTGTGTGTGTGTTTGTGTGTGTATAACCTTTTCTTTATCCACTCATTGGTTGATGGGCTGTTAGCTTGTGAATTGTGCTGTGACAAACATGCAAGTGCAGGTGTCTTTACCTTTAGGTGGATACCAAGGAGTGGGAATACTGGATTGAATGGCAGATCTAGTTGTAGTTCTCTGGGAAATCGCCACACTGTTTCCGTAGAGGTCGTACTATTAAGTAACTCACATTCCCACCAACTGTGTAAGCTTTCCCTTTTCACTGCATCTGCACCAACATCTATTGTTTTGTGACTTTTTAGTGGCCATTCTGACTGGGGAAAGTTGGTATCTCATTGTGGTTTTAATTTGCATTTCCCTCATGATTAGTGATGCTGAGCATGTTTTCATATGTTTGTTGGCCATTTATATATTTTATTTTGAAAAATGTCTGATCATGTCATTTGCCCACTTTTTAATGCGGTTATTGGTTTTTTTCTTGCCAATTTGTTTGTGTTTCTTGTAGATTCTGGATATTAGACCTTTGTTAGACGTATAGTTTGAGAATATTTTTTCTCATTCTGTAAGTTGTCTATTTACTTTGTTGATTATTTCTTTTGCCGTGCAATAGCCTTTTAGTTTAAGTTCCATTTGTTTATTTTTATTTTTGTTGCATTTGCTTTAGGGGGCTTAGTCATGAATTCTTTGCCTAGGCCAACATCCAGAAGAGTTTTTTTCTAGGTTTTCTTCTAATATTTTTATGGTTTCAGGTCTTACATTTAAGTCTTTAATCCATCTTGAGTGAATTTTTGTATATAATAAGAGGTAGGGATCCAGTTTCATTCTTCTGCATGTGGTTTTCCAATTTCCCTTGCACCATTTATTGAATAGAGTGTACTTTCCCCAGTGTATATTTTTGTCTGCTTTGCCAAATATCAGTTTGTTGTAGGCATATGGCTTTATTTCTGGGTTTTCTATTCTGTTCCATTGGTCTATGTCTCTACTTTTATACCAGTACCATGTTGTTTTGGTTACTATAGCCTTGTAGTAGAATTTGAAGTAGGGTAATGTGATGCCTTCAGATTTGTTCTTTTTGTTTAAGATTGCTTTGGCTATTTGGGCTCTTTTTTGGTTCCATATGAATTTTAGGATTGTTTTTTCTAATTCTATGAAAAATGAAATTGGTATTTTGATAGGAATTGCATTGAATCTGTAGATTGCTTTAGGCAGTATGGCCATTTTCACAATATTGATTCTTTCAATGCATGAGCATGGGATGTTTTCCTATGTGTTTGTGTCATCTGGCAGCCCAGTGCTCTGCCCTTAAGAAGTCTCTTACTCACTGACAGCAGCAGTGCTTGGCATGTGAGGGTAGAGAGGCTGTCTGACAGTTTGGGAGTTGGAAGTCTGCTGTATTGGTGAGGGGAGCAAATAGAATCTGCCCCACCTGCCTTTTCCACAGGACTCTAAATTCCTCAGGGATCGATCTCTGTCAAAATCTTTTTCCTTCTTGTTCTGCTCCCCAGCTTCTTCCCTTAGGTCCTCTGGTAGGTTCTAACACTCTTCCCTCTGTATTCCACTTGGGCTGTGCTTATTCACCTGCAGCTTTTTCTTCTTTCTGGGGAGAACTGGTGACTGATGTAGAGTCAATCATCTTGAAACCCAATCTGTCCTCACTATTTTCTTTCATGGATTATGCTTTCGGTGTTATATCTAAAAATTTGTCACCAAACCTAAAATCACCTAGATTTTTCTTCTATGCTATCTTCTAGGATATTTATAGTTTTGTGTTTTACATTTAATTCCATCATCTACTTTGAGTTAATTTCTGTGAAAAGTGTAAGAACTCCATCTATATTCACTTTTTTGCATGTGGATCTCCACTTGTTCCAAAACCTTTGGTTGAAAATACTATCCTTTCTTTGTTGAATTGCTTTTGCTCCTTTATCAAAGATAAGTTGACTTATTTATGTAGTTCTTTTGCTGAGCTCTCTATTCTGTTCCATTGACCTGTTTGTCTATTTGTCTATTCTTTTGCCAATACCATGCTGTCTTGGTCGCTATAACTTTGTAGTAAGTCAGATAGTATCAGTCCTCCAACTTTGTTCTTGCCTTTCAATATTGTGTTGGCTATTCTGGTTTTTTCTCCTTTTCCATATAAACTTTAGGATCAGCTTGTTGCTATCCACAAAATAATTGGCTGGGAATTTGATTGAGATTGCATTGAATCTATAGATCAAGTTGGGAAGAACTGACATCTTGACAATGTCAACTCTTCTATGCACGTACATGGGATACCTTTCCATTTATTTAGATCTTCTTTGATTTCATTAATAAGAATTTTGTAGGTTGTTTCATATAGATCTTGTGTATATTTTGTTAGATTTATACCTAAGTATTTCCTTTTTCTGATGATAATGTAAATGGTATTTTGTTTTTAATTTCAAATTCCAAATGCTCATTGCTGTTATATAAGAAAGTGATGGACTATTGTGTATTAACCTTGTATCCTTCAAACTTGCTATAATTGCTTATTAATTCCAGTAATTGATTTGTTATTTCTTGGGGATTTTCCACATAGACAATCATGCTATCTGCGAACAAAGATAGCTTTATTTCTTCCTTCCCAGTTTGTATACATTTTATTTCCATTTCTTGTCTTATTGCATTAATTGTAATTTCCATTGCAATGTTGGAAAAGAGTGGTGAGTGGGGCATCCTTGCCTTAGGAGGAAAGCTTTGGTTTCTCGCCAGTGAGTATGATGTAAACTCTAGGATTTTTGTAGATATTCTTTATCAAGTTGAGAAAGTTTACTTCTATTCCTTGTTTGCTGAGAGTTTTTATCATGAATGGGTGTTGGATTTTGTCAAATGCTTTTTTCTGCATCTGTCAATAAAATAATCTAATTTTTTGTTCTTTGGCCTGTTGATGTGATGGATTACATTAATTGATTTTTGAATGTTGACCCAGCCTTGCATATATGCAATAAATTGATTTTGGTCATGATGCACAATTCTTTCTGTACATTGTTAGATTTGATTTGCTAATATTTTGTTGAGGATTTTTGCATCTATATTCGTAAGAGATATTGGTCTGTAGTTTTCCTCTCTGGTATTGTCTTTGTATGGGTCTGGTATTAAGGTAATGCTTAACTTGTAGAATGAGTTAGGAAATATTCCCTTTGCTCCTATTTTCTGGAAGAGATTATAGAGAATTGAAAGAAATTTCTTTCTTAAGTGTTTGGTAGAATTCACCAGTTAACCCATCTGGGCCTGGTGCTTTCTGTTTTGGAAGGTTATTAATTATTGATTTAATTACCTTTATAGATATGGGTAGTCTTAGTCAATTCAGGATGCTGTAACAAATTACTACAGACTGGGTGGCATAAACAACAAACATTTATATCTCAGAGTTTTGGAGGCTGGAACTCTGAGATCAGGGTGCCAGCATAGTTCAGTTCTTGGTGAGTGTTCTCTTGCTGGTTTACAGAGGGTCATTTTCTTACTTGTCTTCAGATGGCAGAAAGAGAGCTACCTAGTTCTCTGGCCTCTTGTTATAAGGATACTGATTTCATTCATGAGGATTCTATGCTCATGACCTAGTTGCCTCCCAAAGGCCCTATCTCCAAATACCATCATCCTGGGATTAAGTTTAGAACATAAGGATTTTAGGGGCACATAAACATTCAGTTCATTTCATAGGTCTATTTAGATTATTAATTTTACTTTATGTAAGTATTGAGAGATTATGTAAGTATTGAGAAATTTGTGTATTTATACCATTGACATCTTTTAAGGAATTGTTCCATTTTATTTTGGTTATGGGCATAACCAAAATATGCCCATAACATATTTTTTTATGATATTCCCTTATTATCCTTTTATGTCTATGGGGTCAGTAGTGATAGCCCCTCTTTCGTTTCTGATATTTCTGATATTCTGATTTGTTTATTTTCTTTTTTCTTCCTTAGTTAACTTGGCTAGAGGTTTATCAGTTTTATTGATCTTTTGAAAGACCTTTCTATGGTATTATTGATTTTCTCCATTGATTTCCTGTTTTCAATGTCATATATTCTACTTTAATTTTTATTATTTTTTTTCTGCTGCTTAGTTTAGATTTAATTTGCTCTTTTTATCTAATTTCCTTGAGTGGAAGCTTGGATGACTGATTGTAGATCTTTCTTCTTTTCTTATATATGCATTCCACACCATAAATTTTCCTCTAAGCACCAACGGTCTCTCTGTGATTGATTTATAGCTTTCTCTCTGTCATTGACTTCTAGTTTCTTTCCACTGCTGTCTGAGAGCATACTTTTTATGACTTCTTTTAAATTTTTTAAGGTGTGATTTGTGACACAAAATGTGGTCTATATTGGTGAGTGTTCTGTGTGAACTTGAGAAGAATGTGTATTTTGCTATCATTGGATAAAATATTCTATAAATGTCAGTTAGATTTGGTTGATTGTGTTCTTTAGTTCATTGCTTTTCTGCCTGCTGTATAACTCTCAATTACTGATAGAGGGGTGTTTAAGTCTCCAAGTATAATAGTGGATTCATCTTTTCATCCTTGCAGTTCTATCAGTTTTTGCCTCATATATATTGACAGTCTGTTGTTGGGTGCATGCATATTAAGTATTGCTATGCCTTCTTGAGAATTGATCCCTTCATCACTATGCAATGCCTCTCTTTACTCCTGATAACTTTTCTTGCTCTGAAGTCTGCAATGTCTGAAATTAATATAGCTACTCCAGCCTTCTTGTGATTCCTGTTACAAGTGTTATGAGCTGAATTTTGTGCCCCAAAATTCCAAATGTGTTCTGTATTTGGAGATAGGGTCTTTAAGGAGGTAACTGAGTTAAAATGAGGCCATTAGGGTGGCCTTAATTCAATATGACTGTCGTTGTTATAAAACAAGAAATTAGGACATAGGCACACACATAGGGAAGATCATGTGAAGATACAGGGAGGAGAAGATGGCCATCTGCAAGTCAAGGAGAGAGGCCTCAGAACAAATCAACGCTGCTGACACTTTGATCTTGGATTTCCAGCTTCCAGAACTGTAAGGAAGTAAATTTCTGTTGTTTGTGCCCAACAGTCTATGGTACTTTGTTATGGTGGCCCTGACTAGTATAGCATGGTATATCTTTCTCCATCCCTTTGCTTGTAATCTATTTGGGTCTTTATTATTTGAAGTGAGCTTTATGTAGACAACATATAGTTGGGTATAGTTTTTTATTCATTTTGACAGTCTCTTTTGTAAAATTTGTATATTTATACCATTGACATTTAAAGTGATTATTGTTATTGTTGGATTATTGTCTACCATATTTGTTACTGTTTTCTGTTTGTTGCCCTTGTTCTTTGTCTCTTTTTTTGTCTGCTGCTATTTTTCTGCCTTTTCTCATTTTAATTGAAGATTTAATTTGATTCCATTTTTTCTTCTCTCTTAGCACATTAATTATTCTTTTTTAACCTTTTCTTAGTGGTTGCCATTGAGTGTCAATATATATTTACAAAGAATCCAAGTCTATTTTCAAAAAACACTTATGCCACTTAACCCTTCATACTATAACACTACCACAGGTAGTGCACATTATTCCAAATTCCTCCCTCTTGTCCCTTATAACATTGGTGTCATTCATGTCATGTCATTCATTTCATTTGTCCATAAGATATAATCATACAACACATTGTTGCTATTATTTTAAACAAACTGCTGTTAGACCAATTAAAAATAAGAAGAATAATTCATTTTATTGTACCTGTATTTACTCCTTCTTTAATGCTCTTCCCCTCTCTATGTAGATCTGAGTTTCTGACCTATATCCTTTTTCTTCTTTCTGAAGAACCTCTTTTAATACTTCTTGCAAGGCAGGTCTACTGGCAACAAATTCCCTCAATTTTTATTTTTCTGATAGACTTCACTTTTGAAAGATAATTTTTTAGGTTTTTTTTTTCTTTTAACAATTTAAATATTTCACTACATTCTCTTTTTGCTTGCATGGTTTTGGAGAGAGGTCTGATATAATTCCCGTCTTTGCTTCTCTCTAGCTAAGTCCCCCTTCACCCTCAGCTTCTTTCAAGATTTTCTGTCTGTCTTTGATCTTCTGCAGTTTGACTGTGATTTGCCTGGGTTTAATTTTTGTTTTGTATTGTATTTATCCTCCCTGGTGTTCGCTGAGATTCCTAGATCTGTGGTTTGGTGTCTGTCATTAATTTCGGGAAATTCTCAGTCATCATTGCTTCAAGTGTTTTGTCTGTTCCTTTCTCTCCTTTCTCCTGGAATTACCCTTATGAATATGTATGCCTTTTGTGATTGTCCCACAGTTCTTTGTTATTCTGTTTCATCTTTTTTTTTTCTTTGCATTTCAGTTTTTGAAGGTTCTATTGACTTTTTTTTCAAGTTCACTGATTCTTTCCTTGGCTCTGTCCAATCTATTGATGAGCCTATCAAAGCTAGTCTTCATTTATGTTATTGTGTTTTTGATTTCTAACACTCTTTGTAGTCTTTCTTAGTTTCCATCTTTCTGCTTACATTGCCCATTGGTTCTTGCATGCTGTCTACTTTATCCATTGGTGCCCTTAGCATATTAATCATAGTTGTTTTAAATTTACAGTCTGATAATTCCTTCATGTCTGTCATATCTGAGTCTGGTTCTAATACTTGTTTCTGTCTCTTCAAACTGTGCTTATTGTCTTATGGTAAGCCTTGTAATTTTTGTTGAAAATAAGACATTATGTACTGGGTAAAAATAAATGAGGTAATTAGGCCTTCAGTGTGAGATTTTATGTCTATCTGGCTAGGATTTAGGCTGTGTTTATTGTTTTCTGTAGCTATTAGTGTCAGAGGCTAAAATTTTCTCTAGTGTCCATGTTTTAATCACCCCTGTTGTCTTTATGGTTCCCTGGAAATTTCTTCTTAAGTAAGGTCTGAGATGTGCAATTCTTCAGTTGTACTCTCCAGGAGTCCTGTTGATGTGGTGGTACGGTTGGGAGGAGGGGCAGCAATTTCTTGTCCTATGATTCTGTCTCAATCTTTTAATGAGCCTGTGACCTTGAGCTGTAACCTTTACAAGAGCCTCTCCGTTCCATCCCCTCAACCCCCTTAGGTGAGACAGGGAGGCTAGAGTGGGTTGGAATTGAGCCTTTCCCTTCTTTTAGGTCAGTTAGACTCTGGTAAAATGTTTTCCCTTGAGGGCAGGTCTTGGTAAGAACAAAATCCTCTGGATGTATTTCAAAAAGGCTACTTCCCCACGACCCAACCACACACACATTGAAAGCACAAGGGGATTTTTCTCGGATCTCTTTGTGAGAATTTGGCAGGGTTCCTAGAGGTAGGACTCACAAATGTGTGGGGACCCTCCAGGACTGGGCCCTCCTGGAGTTTTTAACTCTCAAACTTGTCCACACTGAACCTCCAGCAATTCATAAATTACAGTTTTAGATTTCAACCCCATCACTGGTTCCAGCAGAGATTTCTGCTCCTGGAAACTGTGGATTTCTGTATCTGCCTATCTGTCTTTCCAATTTTGGAGGCTTTCATTTGTCCTGGAAGCTTGATTCTCTGATGGGTATAAGAAGAGTTGTTGATTTTCAATTTGTTCAGCTTTTTACTTGGTGTTAGAATGGAGTGATGACTTCTGAACTCCTATATACTGGATAAGAAACTGGGAGTCTGTTTCATTTTGATTTTTGTTGAGTGAACATGCTTCCTTAAAAGTAATCTGAAGGTGATTTCTGTGAGCATTTTGAAAATTTATGTATTTCAAGAGGATGGTAAGTTCTAGTAAACTGATTCGTGTGAAACTGATGAGTGGTAACCAGGTGATAGTGTCTGTAACTGACAGTCTCTCAGCTCAAATGTGTTTTATATTGTGAGCTACATTTAAAGAAAGTTTCTGTTAATAGCTTCAGAAATTAGCACACTGTTATGCTAAAGCTTTAGAGTGCACAAGGTAGTAATATTATTGGATAAGGTACACATTATTGTTCATTAAACAGTATGTGCTCATCAGATTACATTATTTGCTTTTATCCCTAATTCTTAATGAAAAAGTAGCTATATTTTGAAATTAACTACCATTTTTCCAAAATTGAAATAACTTTGTAATTAAAAATGACATGAATTTTGTACATTCTAAGGTTGCAATGTTCTGGGATTAGTCATGGCATCACAGAATTCTAGAATTTGAAGAGATCTTTAAAATTGTTTGGTTTTGTTTTCGTATTTTATAGATCATGACTATAAAAGTTAAGTGTCTTGTCTAGCATCAAAAGCTAGTATATGGCATGATTTTATTATGGTATTTTAAAATGTGACTTTCAGTTTTGGTCTTAAGACAGACTTAAACCATCTTATTCTTATTTATTTGATCAGGGTATTAACGTACAGTGGAATTTAGAATGATGACCCTGAGATCTTGAAGGATCTCAAAGCAATATCTGATGCGTCACAAAATGGCTGAATTCCATCCCTAGAATTCTAGTTTTCTAGTTTAAACTTTTTTTATTTTATTATATTCAAATATTTGAAAATTTACTCCAAGTTTGGCAACTCCATTAAAAAAAAGTTTAGTTAGAACACATTGGTCCCAATCCGTGTTAAGGAGTTTAAGAAAATAAGCCAAGATATCTGTGAATTCCAAAGTAGAATAGTTGGCAATGATTTTGTGGTGTTCAGTAAGAATGCTACTTCATGACTGTGTAACCTTGCCCAAGTTACTTAACCCCTTTTTGCTTCAGTTTTCTCCTCTGTGAAATGGGATGTGGATAATAGTTTCTTGCCCATAGTGTTATTGTGAGGATTAAATAAATTAAATGTATAAATTGCTTAGAACTGTATCAGAGTAATTTCCTAATTAATGTTAGTTATTATAATTAAAGAGAACAGGTAATCAGACTCAGGAATTGAGTTTTTGGCCCTCTTCCATTTATAACTCTTTCTAAAACCACCCTGGATAGATTATTGACCATTTCTATGTCACCTCTAAAATAATTGCTTTCACTTCACTAATTTTGTATGGAAATGCATGTGTGCGTGTGGAAGGGGCAGTGGTGTGAGGCAGGAGTATGTCTAATGAATGTCAATAATTGACTCTTCTGTTACACAGAGCGGCAAAGCCAAGTCTTACAATTTATTGTGCATAACCATACATCTGTGGTGAGTGAACTAGCACAATCTCCAAATCCCCTGTTCCCCTAAAATTGAGATGCTCTGCTCGTCTTTTCTGTTGTCCTCCTCTTAGATAAGCTAAGTAAGCCTGTGTAATTGCAGCAGTCACTGATTTGTGTGCAAGTGGCTTGTGTGTGTGTGTGTGTGTGTGTATTGTGGATCATTTCTACGTGCCTACGAAGTTATTAGATGGCAGGCATGCCAAAGTAATGCGCAATACTTCAAATCATGAAGCGTGAAGCTGGTCATAGTGTTAATTCTCAGCATGTATAGAACATTAAGCTATGTATTATGAAAATGGAGGCATTACTGTTTATGAAATGTGAACATAGAGAGTTCTCCATAATTTCCTGGCCCCACATACCCAGCAATTTTCAGAGTAGTTACTTTTATAGTTGTTTTTGTGATTCCTTTAAACACCTGGCAAGGACTCTGTTTTCACTCAGTATATCTTGAATTGATTTTGTAGAATGATTTGGTTTTTCTTCCATCTACCATTCCCACCCTACATTGTAACTATAGGGGTTTATTTTTTGACAGTAGATTAAGTGGAAGCATTTTTTTAAAACTGGCCATTCTTTGGAAAAAATTGGGAAATTTTAGAAAACATTTCAGGCAATTTTATTATGTATCCAGACGCTAATTATACTCTTCATTCATTTATCACATTTGCAGCCTATGAAACTCAGCCTCTACATGAAAGCAAGAATTCTTGGCTATTTTTAGCGGGAGGGAATGGATACAAGTAGCTTTTTATAAGGGCAGCAGTAAGAGAGTAAACTGGCTTTGTAGGGTGAAACCAGAAGGGTTTCCTTTAATGCAAACTATACCTTCTTTTGGAAACCCTAGTGCTGTGGCAAAGCAGATAACACAGATGTAGGCAGACAACGTCATAGTTCATTTTTAAAGATATGATCTAGATTCAGACTTAATGGACTGTTAGTACAGACTCCAAGTGTGCAGAGGCAAGTGTTCTCCGGAGATCTCCAGAGATCTGTGGTAATTTCTGCCTTTCCTCCCTTCCATGTTGGGGGAAGACCAATATCTTTATAAAGAATACAGTTTTGGCCATTTTTACATGTCACCTTATCACTCAGCACGTGAATTAGAGACAAATTTTAAAAAGCAGCTTTATGGTTCTCAATGGTAGTGGCTTTGAAAATACACTTCAAATATAGTTGTAATTTACACATCCGTAACCTGATGCTACAGAGTAGAACAGCTAACTTGCCTCCGAATTATCGGTGGTTTCCTAAACTTTGTGGAGATTTTTTTCTTTAATTGGCTTGGAAAAGTACTTCGAAGGTGAATGATGCCATTCAAGTATTTTATTCAGGAAATTAAAAAAATGCACAATGCTCTTTAGCATTCACAGGTACTCTGAATCACTGTGAAATGTCAGTAACATGCTAGAATTACAAGTTACATTAATGTTATAAAGGTAGACACAAACAAAAGTTAGGTTGTTTTTATACATTTCTTTTTTTTGCCTTCAGTATTTGTTATTTTTTCATGACAGCTTAGTATTGAATTTTGTGAATTTATTTTAAAAATTTACTTATTTCTTTTTTATGACAACCTGCCATTGAACATATCTTTATTTCTTTTAAGTGCTGATCAACACAAGGCAAATAAATTGCTGTGGCCTTGAAAGAATTAATAAGTAGATTTAATCCACTGCTTTAAATTTCATGAGTCTGGAAAATTTATTTAATGCCATGTAAAAATTGCATATTTGGTATTGTTTTCCTACATCTTTAAAGGGATTTGATGTTGATTTCAGTTTTCATGTGGCTGTTAAGGAAAAGGCATTCTGACATTTGGAATTTTCCTTGGACTAGTTATAGTTACTATATCTGATAAGCTGCCTCCTGTATTTCTGGTTGCCCCAAGACTTAACTCATAAATGGATTCTATATTTTTATTCATGTTTTCTTCAATATTTTGTTCAAAATATTGTTCTACTTTGAAGTGTGCTGTAGAAACTTCCTATAGAAATTTTTCTTCTCCTTGATGATGTTTTTATATACTTTTTTGTGATATTTATAACATTCTTTTTCATACAAATGATTACAGAATAGATCTGTTAAACTGAACTCTCCTTTCATATGGAACTTCACACAGTACATGAATCACATTTTTCTGGCCTTCCAAAAGCCTTTGGATCTCCTCATGACATTCTCTGTCACATTTCTAATGAATCAAGCAATTTGCTGCCCAAGAAATTTTGATGGTGGTTTTCAGTCTTTGTGTGTCTTAAGATTGCAGACTCTTCTTACAGTATCCCATGCTAATACATGAATTTGGGCTTATTGGACAAGTTCCAAGAAGTAGTCCATGCTTTATTTCCGTGTTGCTATTTTGTACATGCACTTCCAAAATATAATAATATGCATTCAGAAGTTGTTAGGAAACTGTTTTCATAGCTTTACACTTACTATATTTTCTGGCCATCTAAAGGTATAACAAATAAAAGAGGCTTTTGGTATTTATACCTCCATCAATAGAAATCAGAAAAGAGAATAAAAGGTGGAGTTCTTTGTGGCTCCTGTCTTTCCTTGGGAACCAGGCCCCCAGCACAGCCATGTACTGCTGTAATACTAAGAGACTCCACTACCCAGGTAGAAGGATGCTGTGCTTTAGCTGTTGACAGTCTGTTGACTTCTACATGAGTGACATTTATCTCTGCTCCTCTTTAGCAGCTGTCCACCTGGTCTTCCAATTGACAGCACACACAGCTATTCCTCTTCTGAAATAGTAAACTCCATGATTTTATTCTCTTACAATTTAGGCGACATTAACTCCTTTCACTTGCATAGCTCATCATCTCTTTATTTCCATGGACACAGCCTTAGTTGATGCTTTTATTCGTACCTTAATTATGAAAACATCTTCCTTTAGGTCTGTCTTTGCCTCCAGGCTTGTCTTCCACTAATGCACCTTCTACTCATTGATTTCTATGAAATGGACACTAATCAACCTTCCAACCTGGCTAAAACCTTCCAGTGACTTTCACTGACTCCAGCATCTCCACAACACACACATATACGCGCACATTTTCACACCACCCTTCTGGTTTTTGAATCCTGTAGAACTCTGCAAAAATACCTCTCTGTCTGTGTTGCCTCTTTCTCCCGTGGAATACTTCCTGTGGGCCTTTACATATCCAACATAACACTTAACTCTGACCATCATACCTGATACAAAGTCAACGATCACAGAGTATCGTTAGCATTATGCCCCGCTTCCCTCTACTTTCCATCTCGGTTTGGTTTGGTTGTCTTGTCCAGACTTCATATTCCTTTTATATCACACAATTTTCACTTTGTTGTAAAAATTCTTTCGTTTGCATTTTCAATCAGTCTGTAGGTTATTTATGAGCTGGGAATTCAGTATGTCTTCTGAGAACCTTCGACATCTTGCAGAATGCCTGGTACTTAAGTCTAAAGTAGGGACTTACCTATGAATTTGTTCCATTAAAACAGTGATTAATTAACAAAGTTCCTTGAGAGCAGGTATCCTCGTCATGTATTTCTTTAGTATCTGCCTCAGCACTTAGCTTACTATGAAGCACAGAATCTTTGCTCAGTAAGAGGTGTGCATGGGAACCGTAATGGGTAAAATGCATCTGTTCATGTGCTGTATCTTCAATTGCCGGCCTCCTTTGAAGGTCGAGCGTTCAATTTTGAACATTTCAAAGCTGCATACTCTGTAAGAACTAGGTTTTTTGCAAACTTTTTGGTGGGAAAAAAATATTTTTTGCCATTCTTTTTCTTCAATGTTTATATGAACAATTGCTAACTGTATTTTGATAGGCTTTATCTCAGTCCAGAGCATTGAATCGTTTCTGCATATTTTCCCCACTGAAATATGGTGAAGTAATGCGTGACAATATGTACACTAGAATACATGGTTTATTTTATTCTCATGTTTATGTTATAGAAGGATAAATACCATCACATTATTTCTTGTACCAAGTGGTCTTCATTCCCTTCCCACCTCTATTTAAATATATGTTTTGCTTTCTTAAAAGACTCTTGGGATTAAAATGACATTTCATTGTTCAGGAATATATTATTCAGTTGAAATGAATACTTGAAAGTTTAAAAATTAGAATGAGAAGATGGGTGGATCAGCTTTCTTTTGTACCTTCCAGTTAAGTGGAATCAACTGGACACCTCTATGTACAGCTTAACTGGCAGATGGTTTTCTGTCTCACTGAATCTACACCTATGTAATACAAAAACTTTTATTTGAATGAGAAATATTTAGAATTTGACAGAGTCAAATTAAAGCAGCCTAATTATTGATTTAAAACTTATTGTAAAAATAGTACCTTCCAGAGACACACCAATTCTAGATATACATGAACAAATGAAAAGGTGAGATTTAAAAAATAGAGGAATTAGAGCAAAGGAAATTTAATTTAGAAAAACGATGTGAAGCTGGGGGTGAGATTCTTAAACAGAATATGTATCATTAAGGCCTATATTTTATTTATTGGTGGCTTATAAATTGTCTCTAATTTTTCTAACTTTCCTCAAAAGAGGGAAGGACCATTCTCCGTAGGATAAAAAGAAGACGGAGCATGTGTCTTTCTGGTACATCGGAGAGAAATTTGTCTACTGAGTCCTCAAAAAACAAGATCAATATCCTCATCAAGATCCTCCTCATGAATATAGGATAGCATTCGATTTTGTATGACGAACATCCACTCAAGCGCTGTCGCCCCAGCCAGTGCAGTTCTGGGGGGCCTCCTGGATGTGGCCTCAGTGGTGATCTGGTAGATGTTCAACACAGCTGGTTCTCTAGGGAGTGTGAAGCCTTTGACTGAAGTAGTTCTTGATTTTCTTGGCATAAATATTCCCACAAAAGCTGATTTCAGCTTCACTGAAGGCAGAGTTGGAAGGAGATGCACCCAGTCGGCTCTCCAGAGACTGCACAGCTGGCTCCAGCACACCACCACGTGCCCGTCACTGCTCTCCAAAATCCTGGTTTCATGCACAAAGCAGGATCCGTCAGTAATTTTTTTTTTTTTACTAAGCCAATGTTTTGGTGGTTGTTACTATCAGGTTGCAGTGATTTTGAATTACACTTCTCAATAGTTGCTTGGAATGAAGTTATTCCTTATTACTGGTTAAGAGCAGAGCCAAAAGATTTCACAATCAGGTGACCCAGAGGTAGATTGTATACCCATAAGTAAAATGGAGAAGCTAAAAGTGAAATCTTCCCCCCACAATTTTACTTTACGTCTGTATTGATCAAAATACATAATAGCTAACATTATATTTGAGCACATGATATGTACCAGACACTGTTCTTGTTGCTTTATATGTATTAGCTTATCTCAGTCGTGTTAAGATCCAAGAGTTGATTATTATTATTAGTAGTAGTAGTATTTCCTTTGTTGTAAGGTCAGAGCTAGTAAGTTGTGCAGCTGCGATTTAAACCTGGGTCTCCTGGTTCCATAAGTCTACCATTTTCTAATTTTTGAAAACATGTTCTCTATTTGCTATTGAATATTTGTTGAATAAAGCAGAGGACACAAAACATTGAAGTACGCTATTTCTTCAGATGAACTTGCTAGATTTTACTTTCACCTATGGGCCCCAGGAACAGGTGTGTCATTGTCTGTGGGTACAAGCGGAAAAGCTCTGCTCCACTCTTCTCTCCAGCACTAGCCTGAAAAATTGAGAAGTCAAGAGTAGGCTTTGCCTAGTCATGGATTATCTGTATAGCAAAAGCCAAGGGACTCTTCTTCCAGGCATTGTGTTTTGGAGAGGGGTGATTCGTCTCTACTTCTCAGGACATTTCTTAAGAAAAATTGTAGTGTTTGTCTCAGATTCCCAAATAAACATAGGATGTTTTATCTATGTTGGAGGTCATTGTCTGGTCTTTTTGACTAAATATTATTAGGCCCTCACAGCTCCTGTGTTACCTTGTCAGCATTACTGGTAATTCACCGTAGGGCCTGGTTATCTCTGTTTTATTGCATTACTGTAAGGTCTTGCTCTTTGCTGTCAGGCAGGCAGAGGAAGGTGCTACTCTTTTCCTAGATAAGTAGAAAATAGCTAAAGTCCAAATTATTTTTAAGACCTGAAGAAATAGAAGAATATGAAGCCCTGTGAGTAACAGTGGCAGGAATGTAGCTGGACTATAAAGGCTAAGCTACGTGAACAACCACTGATACTTAGTAGGCTTACTTTTTAAGGTGACCCTGCTCTCAGGAGACAGAAACGTTATCACCTTTAATGATTGAAGGAGGGAACAGAAATGATGACTTTTCACTCTTTCCATAGATGACCTGACTCATCATCTCGGAGTCGCTCATCTTTAGATCTCCTTTTCTTGACTCTTTAGGAGGGAAAATAATAGACAACACTTAGTGTGGTGTTTCCTATCTGCCAGTCATTATTCTAAGTACACTATGTACATTTTTATTGCAACTCTACTTGTATCAGTGTCCTCATTTTACAAATAAGGAAACTGGGGCATAGAAAGGTGAGGAAACTTTTAAAGCTTATACAGCTCTAAGAGTTTGAGCTGGGATTTTCAAGGAGGTAACCTAGCTGCAGGAACGACACCCTTAGCCACTGGAGCAGTGCTGTCCAGAAGAACTTTCTGAGAGGATGAAAATGTTCTGTAACTGTGCCGTCCAATACCAGAACCACAGCCATGAGTGGATGTTGAGCAGTTGAAATGTGGCTAGTGCAAGTGAGTGCATTTGAATTTCATTTAATTTTAGTTAATTCAAATTTAAATAGCCACATGTGACTAGTGTTTACCTTATTGACAGCACAGTCCTAGACTGTACTGACTCTTCAGGAAAAGTTGAGGTACAGACTGGGTCAGGAAGAAGAGCTAAGGACATTTTTGTCACTGAAGGATCAGTGCTGCCAATGTTTACCATGACTGACTGTAAAAAAAGATGTTCTTAAACCAACTGGGTTAACATTTCTAACTCCATTTTAACAGTCACTATGGTAGTTTTAATATACAATATAAGTCACCCTGTGGCCTGCAGGCATCAAAGTTGTGCAGTGTGTCAAAATAAAGAAAACAATAATACTATATTAACTAAGAATGATGACAATTAAGGTAGGCATCAATTAGATTCCTGCCATGTACTACTTTACAGGCAATTGGCTGTTCCTATTGTGGCTAAAAAGTTTATTCTTCCTAACCCTTTGTACTACTTATGTTAAAATGAATATAATCTAGGTTTCTGAAAATGTTATTTCCTGAGCCATTTTTACATATATTGTGCAAATTATTTTCCCTTAGACTATTTTTCTGTGGAAAATTGTCATGATGCAGCAGAGGTTACAACATAATGTATTTATAGGTTTTTCAGCTGTAAAACTATCGAATTCTGGGAATAGTTTGATGTAGAATAAAATTTACCTACCCTCCGATAGCTTTGTTTATTTTATAAAATTTAGGATTGTAGATATTTAGAATGCATGCTCTATTCTTGAACCAAAGTAGAAGCTTCCTATTATTTAACCTTTAATGGCAAGGGGATTTTCCTTTTCTTTAGGCATTGTGCTACAGCAGGACTGGACTCATTAGTGAACAGGATGGCTTCTCATCTATTTTGTTGTATGATTTCATGGGCTCTGAAATGAAATTTATACAAAAATTTGCATTAAAGAGGCACTCAAAAATATCTGTGGAATGGGCAAATTCATTAAGGCTTTCTAGTTACATGTTGCTTAGATGGAAGAATTTTTAATATTTTTCTTAGGGTAATCATTACCCTATGAAGGCAGAGCTACTGTAGTCTTAACTCCTTGTCACAATGGGAAACTGGGAACTTGATTGAATAAAACCTTAATTCAATTCCTTTGGGGGCACCCATTTTGAGATCACTGCCTTAAGCCAGAATCCACTATGGAAATCTGTTATGCAGCTCAGAACCCCACTAGGGTACCCTGGCATCTAGCTTTGAATTACACATAGAAATAAATTCTACTGAAGACTCTTTGAGGAATATGTTTCCTTTGTCTTAAAATGTTTTTTCATAATATTTAAACTCTAACATTTCAAACATAAAAGAATGTTCTCAGAAAAACTAACAGATTTTTGACTCTTGAAAAGGAATGTTTAGATACTTGGCTCTGAGGTATTTGGTTAGCTTACGTGGGCCCTTTAAGATAATTGTATTAGTCAGGGTTTTCCAGAGAAATCAACAGGATGTGTATGTGTGTGTGTGTGTATGTATTTAGAAGGAGATTTATCATAAGGAATTGACTCAAGTCATCTGGAGGCTAGGGTGAGTCCAAAATCTGCAGTGTGGCCCAGCAGGCTTCAGACCCAGGAGAGGTAGTAATGCAGATGAGGTTTGAAGGTAGTCTGCTGAGAATTTCCTCTTGCATGGAGAACTGGTCTTTTTGTTTTATTGAGGGCTTTAGCTGATTCCTCCCGCAGCATGGAGGGCACTCTGTTTACTCAAAGTTCAGAGTTCACCGGTTAAATTTTAATCTTATCCAAAAACACCCTGACAAAATATACAGTTAACTGTCTCAGTAATATATATGTGAAGAGGCCTTGACTTATATACGGCTACTTATTTTTTGTTTTCTGAAAATTGTTGCAACTCATTTATATTTGTAATCAGCTACTGCTTATTAACTGTGCATATTCTAGGTGCTTTAAATGCCTAACCCCTCATTGTTTCAACAACCTTTCAAGGTAGATGGTAATCTCCTGCTTAGTCAAGGGCATTGAAGCCTCAAGTGGTCATTTGGCCAGTCGGAGGTAGAGAGAGGATGGAATCCAGAAATGTTTGGCTCGAAACCAGTGCTCTTTCAACTCTGTCCTGCCTCATTCCTTTTCTGTCTTTTTAGGACCTAATGATGTGGAAATCATGGGTGTCGATAGCTATGGTTTCAATTCCATCTTCAGTTCTGTATGTATAAAGCAAAGAATTCACAATGTATGGTTCTTTCACTCATTTTTCCTACTGAAAATTCCAGGCAAAACATATAAAGGAAAATGGCTCGTTAGGGTCAGTTTGGCAGATAATCACCTTGAGAAGGTGACATTTTTCACCCCATGGGGAGTTCAGTAGGCAGAAGGAGAGGTGAAGGTTTCCAATCATTTATCAACATGTTACATTTCAGAGTAGTCCTTTCTGGGTTCAGAAGAAACCCCCTTTCCTAGCGGTCATTTGGAATGGGTGGCATTCACTGTAACAGAAGCCTGAAATAATCAAAAAGCCTTTCTAAATATTCATATGAAAGAAAAAAATGCCTTACAAATACCTTGTTTTTAAATTCAGCATTATTCAATTCCTGGTAGATAGTTCCATTTTGAGAACTCTACTTTCTGACTATACATTTTTGGTACTTTGGAAATTAACATTGTTGAACTTATGGTTGGAAATTTTTGCAGTAATAATACAATTCTTGCTTTTAATCATTTCAAATAACAAGAAAAGCTAAAACTGTCTTGTGCCATTTAAAACTATCTTGTGCCATTTAAAAATACTTCTATTAAAATATTTTTTCTCTAAATTTAAGCGAGAAATTGTCCCCTCATTTTCCTCTCCCCTCCCCCTCTACACACTTAGGCATAGCAAAAAAAAGCACTGCCCAATCTGTTGCCTATAGCAGATTGTCCTAGGTTCTTCTAAGAGTAAAGTTATGTGTAAAAACTCTCCAGAAGCTATTTTTTCCCACTTTTGAAACACACTTCCATAATCAAAAATCATTTTGCAATTCCTTTCCTAGAGACTTGTGGTTGAACGTGGAATATTTAAATTTTGTTGAAAGTTAGGAATAATCCACAAGTATTATACTCTTATTTTCACATTTCAAAATTACCTCTTAATTGTATAGGAATATTATAATATGATTGGAATTTCTTGTCTTAGGAATCAATGGCACTTGTAATTATTTTGATTCATAAGGTCATTAAAATAATGTGAATGAAAATTTGAATAAAAATAAACATTTATTATGTCTCACTGGGACTCTGTTAGACCCACAGCTAATATGATTTTATTTAGTCTTTTCTAACGATGTAATTAGGCATCTGCTTTTGGATGGGTGACAGATCTCATAAATTACCACAATACTGTAGAAAGAAATACATTAACTTTGTCAAAGTGTATTCAATCTTTTCCCCCCAACAGTCTTTTAAAAATGAATTGCTTTTCTTAATGGCAAGCTTTGTGTGCTTTTAAGCTTTTCTGAGGGAGTTCTTATTTTCTGTTCTTTACAAAATCATTTGCCATTCCGTGGTGTTTATACGTTGTCTGCTTACTAAGAACTTCATCTCCTTTCACTCATGGATTTGTAAAATTCATTAGAAATATGCTGTGCGAACTGACAAGGCTACAAGTGCTTTTTCTATTTGATTTCATGGATTGTCGTCCAAACAACTTAATGCAGATAATCAGATAATTTTTAACAAGCTGTCAGCGATACCACCTATTCAAGGAATGCCCTGAATGTGAAGAATGAACAGATAGTGTATAGCCCATCAGTGCAACTTTATCTTCTTCATGCTTTAAAATCAAACTTTTGAAGGACTCTGGAAGGATCAGCCCGAGAAGACGCCCTCATTTTTTTGCTTGTTCCAAGGAATCTTTACTAAGGTCAGCTCTTGATGAGAAGAATCAAGGAGTACTAGGTACGGTTCAGTCTAATTGCACTTGATTATTTAGTTTCTTAGATTAAAACAAAACCTTAAAACTTGTTTTACACAAAATATATGCCAAATGTAGTTTATGATAATTTTAAGATGTAATGTAAGATTTGTATTCCTTGACTTTGAATTAAAAAATACTTTCTCCTTATTAAAAAAAGGAATATATTTTTTCATTGTAAATAAATTAATAATTACAGGAAAAGCATAACAAAGAACATTTAAATTACTTGTAATCACACCATCCATTGATAACTTTTAATATTTCTGAGGATTTCTTTTAAAAATATTTTATGATGTGTTGGAATTATATGAAAGTTTGAGGTAGTATTCATTTTAGGAATTGTTTCTTGATTCCTTAGTTGTATGGAAAGTTGTTCAGCAGTGGGAGAAATACACACTCACAGCCATACACACTCACCACCAAAGGCAGCCTTGCTGATAGAATAGGAAGTGTCTCATCTTTACCAGGAAATTATTACCTGTTTTCAAGGATTTATAGGTGCTTTCAATGATTGCCCTTTACTTACTTTAGTACCAAGCAATAGTGATTATTATCACTAGTATTATTAATATTATTATTTCACTACATGGTGTGTAGGTCCATAGCATAACTTTGTGGCAAATGCTTCAAGATTCCTGCAAAAGGAATCACAATTATAATCCTTCTCTCTTCCAGTTAGTTATTTCTGATTTCCTACGTGGTTGCATTAACTCATATGATGAATTGGTATTTTTGAGTCATAGTAATGCATTTTATATGAGATTTGGTAGAATAATCAGAATTTCAGAGTTTAAGTTTTCTAAAATCAAACAGTGTAAAGGAGGTGGAATAAGATGGAATAAGATGTCATGTCTTAGTTTGGGCTGTTATAACAGAATACCATAGTCTGTGTGGCTTAAACAACAAACATTTGTTTCTCACAGTTCTGGATGCTGGGAGTCCAATATCGGGGTGCCAGCATGGTTGGGTTCTTGGCTAGGGCCCTCCTCCTGGTCCACAGATGGCTGTCCTCTCATGGTATCCTTATAGGGTGGGGAAAAAAATCACTTCTCTCATGTCTCTTCTTACAAAGGAACTGATCTCATTCATGAAGACCACATCCTCATGACCTAATTACCTCCCAAAGGCTCCACCTCTCTTAACACCATCACTTTGGGTGTTAGGATTTCAACATATGAATTTGGGGGGGGACACAAACATTCAGTCCATAATATGAAGATACCATGATATTGGAGAAAGGATCACAAAGGCTTGTCCTCTGCATAGGGCTTAGTAAGCTGCAAGTAATATATTCAGGTGTCCTCTGTAATTACTAACTCTGAAATGGGATGTGGTTGGAAAGTCGACAGGTGTCCTATTGCTAGGCGCTATGTTGGCATATAGTGTCGCAGAGAAAAAGAAAAGAACTTCATTCATTCATTCATCTTTTTATTTATATAGTAATGCATCTATACATTTAATAATTACTTAAGTGTCTACTGTGTTCCAGATATTTTACTAAAAATCTAGAATATGATGAGAAACCTGAGACTATAAAGTTTTCATTTTTTCTTAAAAAAAAATAGTGGGGAGAGAACATAATGTTCTTGAAAAAAATGCTCAGACTTCAATACTAATATTTATTGTGCAACTAAAATTTTGGATGTCCTTGGTTAAATCATTTGTATTTTTTATTTTAGCTGAGTGGTCCTTAATGCTTGCCCTACCAGCTATTCATTGCAAGAAACAAATGCAGTAATGAATGTAAAAGCAATTGCTGAATATATATTACAGCACAAATGCTAATTATTATCAGGAATAACTGTAAAATGCATATGGGATTTAGGATATGCTTTTATAATATTACATCTTGGAGACGTCATTATTTTTGAGTTCTTCAGATTTATGAAACAAGTGAAGATAATAATTTTAAATGATTTTCTTCAGTAGAAGTTTTCCCTCTAGTGGTTGCTGTGGAAATCACATGAAGATTTTCTAATGCTGACTGTTCACATGGAAAACAAATTAAACAAACTAAAAAGAATTGAAAACCAAATAGTCTGAATTATTGAGGAGATGTTAGCTGGTTTTTAAAAAGACTATTCAGTTGGGTTTTAAAATTATATAATGGCACTCAATTTTTGAAAATTAGAAAGAAAATTCTTTGCTCCTTTTATGGCTTCTAATAGGTCGTAATGGAGATGATGGTTAGTACATGCAGGCTTGAAAGAAACACTAGAAAAGCCAGGCACTCCCTATTTTATCACATACATGAAGCTTTCAAATACAGATTCTTCAATGATTTTGCTTTCTTTCCTGATCTGGCTGCCAGTACAGCAGTAATCACTAGTCTTGGCTTCCTCACAGGAACTTGAGCCTAAGTTCTGCGTGAGTAAGCATATTTGGTCTTTCTTAAAGGCACGTTTTTAGAAATCATTCCAAAAAGCAAATCACTTTAATTTGTTGGTAGGATAGATACATTTAAAACATCTACAACTTACCTCGGCCTACCACGTCCCCTATTACGTGTCCTCTGCCCACCTCCCCAGCCTGGCACTGTCCTGCTCTTCCCTTTGCCCTGAGTGCTTGGGCTGTGCTGCCATCTGTGTCCCTCAGACACGCCACCTTTGCACTTGCTGTTCCCTCCTCTTGGCATGCAGTGCCTCATATCGCTGGCTATTTTGGGCCACCTGCCTCAAGACCTCACCTACCTCCAAAAGGTCTTCCCTGACGGACTAGCAAAGGAGGCTTTGACGGTTAATCTCTTATGACAGTTAACATCACCCATTTACTTACTCCGGAACTCTTATGACAATCTAAATTACAAGGTAATTTATTTTTTGCTGATTCAATGCCTGTATCCCAGGAAAGAATGGAAGGTCATGAGGCGGAGATTTGTACATCTTGTTCGTGATTGCATTGCAGTCATGAACAGTGCTTCACATGTGGCAGGTGCTCAGTATTGGTTGGCACAATCAATAAATGAATGGAAGATGATATTAACGTTAACTAATTGGTGTCAGTTGTTTAAAAGCTCTGCTGAAACATCGAGGAATTTTTGGTGCCCTGTCTTCATTGAGACTCGTTTTTACATCTTTGAAATAATTGGTCTTCCTCATTAACTTTACATTGAGATGAGGTTTGTAAAGGTAGTGCAATTCTTCGTACAGAAGCTCTACTATAGAATCATTAAATTTAAATGGTTTGTTTGTACTAAACAAGGACGTGATTTTTCTCATCTTCTTTGATAAATCCAATTAGATGCTAGATAGCTTATTTAGTGATATATTCAATTTCTTATATCTGTGCAATAAGAAGTTATCCCATCAATTAAAGTTGTTTTTTTAGAAATTCATATTATTCCATTTTCTTCTGTCTTCCATAAAGAGATAATTGCTGCTTACACTTACATACTTGGCTTCATTACAGAGAGTCTTTTCTGGTCTAAATAAATGATTTTTTTTTAAAAAACACCCTCTTCTCAAAAAGCTTACTTTCTAAATCTTTAATCAGTTTTGATTGATGTTCTCCTTTGAAACTGCTCTAATTATTTCTCATATTGCTTAATGGTTTTGAGACCAAGAAAACGTACATGAAGCCTAAGGATTCAAGGTCTCTGAAATGGAGGCTTCTCTATTTATATCTTGGAAAGACCGCAATGGGTGAAGTCTGTAAAACACGTGATTAGGAAATGTGTTGCTGCTGGTTGCCTTTTTATTCATGTTTGTTGCCTATAATGTGAACTCGTTGCCTCATTCAACTAAGAGACAGGCAGTTTTGCTGAAAATTTGTGGCAAAAAGGCTAAGACTCCAAAAACTGTGGGTTTCTTTCTTGAGTTTTCTGCTCTGTCATTTTCTTCATATAGCCCTATGAAAACAAGGGAGATGTGCATAGATGGTAATAGGGTTCCCCTGATATTATTTTTTAAGAGCTGTTTCCTCTCCAAATGTGATAATAATTCGAATCTGTTCTGGCTTGTACTATGTATGTGTGTGTTGAAGCAATAATATATTTTAATCTATTGTAAATGAGTGGTAAGAATTGGAATAAAAATTGATATGCATTTTATAGATAGTTCTGTTCATTACAAAGACTTTAAAAATAAATAGATGAAAAACGCTTATCATTGACCTACTCAAGCTCTTTCCTTTTGCACTCATGCTTTCCTGCTCTTGTTACCATAGTTACTGGTTTAATCACGATGCACAGAACCATTTCTAATTACAGTATATGCCAGTACAAAAATTAATTCTTTGCATATCTTAGGCCACAAACAGCTTGTAGCTTGTTTTTTGGCACTTTATTACCACATATCTTGAAAAAGACATTTGTACATAATTTTAAATCTGTTATCTGCTATTTGTTATTAAAATGAAAATAAATCTCTAAAGTGGATTGACATTAAAATAACTGATACAGAAATTTTTTAAGAGGTGAAATTTCAATACAAGTGAGACATCATTGGTGTTATCGCTAACATATTAATTAATAGCAATTATAATAATTTAACAGTCTTTTCCAATCAGAAAATGTTACTAAAAGGATGTTCATTATTTAGAAACCAAAACTATTTGCTGTAACTAAGCAGTTGAGCCAGAAACCACTATTTGAGCAGTCATGTTTTCCAAATTATGGACGATTTACATTAAAATTCCCTTTGTTGAGTTTTTAAAAAATCTTCTAGATCACATGGTACAAACCAGTATTTCTTAAAATATGTTCAATTCTTGAACACCAGGAACCTATTACTTGGGTAATTTCTCCCAATGTCTTGCCATGAAATGGAGGACTAGCCAGAGTTAAATCTGGCTTCTTATCTCCTATTCCAGTAGTTCTAACTCTGCCAACCTAGTTAAAGCATATCAAAAAAATGTTATAGGCATTCCTATTCATTTTAATTATTATTTTGTAGCTGAGAAGGTATTATCAAATACAAATACATTTTATTAACAATAGAAGTTTGAGAGTATAATTACTTTTATGTGCATTTTATTAACATGATAATGCTGTTATTATTACTCTTAATTAAAATATATTACATTTCATTTCTGCTTTAGTAAAATGCTTGATAATAAACCAAAAGTGCATTATTTTTTCTCCCCAAATTACACTATATCTTTCCCCCAAACCTACAGATAAAAGTTTTCTGTTCTACTGTTCAAGGTGATTTTTATTATAGATTGTTGTAATGATGTTTCCAAACCTATTTGAATCATATTTATGTTGGTTGACATGGGAAGGTGTATACATTTTCAAAAGCAATCAATGTATGACGCTTTCATGACTCTTCTGATTCTAAAACATCTTAAGTATTTCATAATTGCTAGTCTACCAGGCATTTTCAGTGTTGCTAATAAAACTAGTCATAACTGTACACAAAGTATATTTCTATAATAAAATCATAAAACAGGGTAGTGCATTGCTATTTATATTGCTGTATTTCTACCTTAACTGGCACAAGATCTTTGTGGCATGTGTGAATTTTCCCAAGAATATTATATGGAGTCTGGAATTAAACCCTGTGGTTTCATTTGTACTTATGGGGAAAACTCGTGATTGCCAAACTACAAGTATTTTTCTGCCTATTAAGACTGAAGCAGATAAATGTGAAATAAAAACATGAAAAATTTCCTGCCACAAAGACTTGACTTTTTCTTGTTGCTTCTCTTTAAAATCATCATACTGTAGTTCCAGGTCAAGATATGTATCCACTCATATGTAGTTTATTACAAAATAAATTTTAAGTTCCAATTGAATTTTCTTCTGACTTTTTCCATCTGGTAGACTTAAATTACAGTTAATGGACACATATAATGAGTATATTATGTTGTTAACTGAAATAGCTTTAAAATTAGTGAGCTATTTAATTGCCATTTAAGTTGGTGAAAAGTGACCTGTCTTTAATTGGGGAAGACATATTTATTGGCTTTTTATTTGGTATTTTTAACTTGCCTGGCAGCAAATGTAAATCAGCCAAGAAAGCATAATTTTATTAAATGTAGCTGTACTGATTTAACAGAGACAAAAATTTCTTAATTTGGATAACAGATTTTACATCAGGAAGAACAGATTATTAAATCATTCACAGTTTTAAATACTCTAGAAATGAAATTGTAGATATTGATATTTGAAAATTGCTATACGAGCTTGCCTATTTCTTTCTTCCCTGGGACTCCTTGGCATTACAGCAGCTAAGTAGTATTAACTATTTTGCTGGAACAATATTGGGTCTTCCTGGAGTTCATTTTGAATTCTAACTCTAATCCAGAGCTGTGATAGATATAATTTAGACTTCTACACAGATACCCTCAACTGGCAATCATAAAAAGGGTTGACATTTTTAGGTACAGCATTTTTCAAAAAACATTTAAATAATTTAATAAATGATAGTCCCCTTCATATCCCTACAAAATTTCCTTTCCCCCATTTTACTCTCCAATTCTTAAGAAATCAGTATTATCAACATGCTGGATACTTTCAGCCGTGTTTGTGTATTCTTATAACATGAACTGAGTCACACTATACAAGTTGTTTTATAACTTGTGTTTTAATTTTTATTTTCTGTAAGTTTTTTCATAAAGGTACCTATAGATAAAACTCGTTTGTATCTCAAATGCATTAAAGGCTTCTTATACATCACAATATGTATGTAAAGTAATGTATTAAAATTGAGGGGTTTTTGACCAATGGAACAGGACTGAGAACCCAAATATAAAACCATCCTTATACTGTCTCTGATCTTTGACAAATCCACAAAAACATACACTGGGGAAAAGATTCCCTATTCAATAAATGGTGCTGGGAAAACTGAATGGCCACATGTAGAAGACTGAAACTAGAGCCACACCTCTCACCTCTCACAAAAATCAATTCACGATGGAAAACAGACTTAAACCTAAGACGTGAAACCATAAGAATTCTAGAAGAAAACGTTGGAAAAACTCTTGTGGACATTGGCCTAGGCAAAGAATTTATGAAGAAGACCCCCAAAGCAATCACAGCAGCAACAAAAATAAATAAATTAAAATTAAAAAGCTTCTGCCCAGCCAAGGAAATTATCACTCGAGTGAACAGACAACCTACAGAATGGGAGAAAATATTTGCGTGTTACACATCTGATAAAGGGCTGATAACCAGAATTTATACAGAACTTAGGAAAATCAACAAGAAAAAATCAAACAACCCTATTAAAAAATGGGCAAAGGACATGAACAGAAACTTTTCAAAAGAAGATAGAATAATGGCCAGCAAACATATAAAAAATTGCTCAGCTTCTCTAATCATCAGGGAAATGCAAATCAAAACCACAATGAGATATCACTTAACTCCAGTGAGATTGGCTCATATCAAAAAATCCCCAAACAACAAATGTTGGCAGGGATGTGGACAGATAGGAACACTCATACACTGCTGATGGGACTGCAAATTAGTACAACCTCTATGGAAAAGAATATGGAGATGCCGCAAAGAACTAAAAATAGAACTACCATTTGATGCAGCAATCCCACTTCTGAGTGTTTACCCAAAGGAAAAAAAGACATTCTATTATAAAGACATCTGCATGCGAATGTTTATAGTAGCACAATTCACAATTGCAAAGATGTGGAAACAACCCAGGTGCCCATCAATACACGAGTGGATCAATAAAATGTGGTATATGTATACCATGGAGTATTACTCAGCCATAAAAAACAACGGTGAGTTAACACATCTGGTATTATCCTGGATGGAGCTAGAGCCCATTCTTTGAAGCGAAGTATCACAAGAATGGAAAAACAAGCACCACTGGTACTCACCTTCGAATTGGTACTAACTGATCAATACTTATGTCACACGTGGCAATAATATTCATCAGGGGGCGGGCAGGCAGGAGGAGGGGGGAGGGGATGGGAAAACTCTCACTGAATGGGTGCGGGGAGTACAGTTTGGGGGATGTCCATGATTGTAGCTCTGACATGGGCAGTGCATTGGCAATATACATAACCAAAGTGTTGTACCTCCATAATATTCTGAAATAAAAGGACAAAAAAATTGAGGGTCATTTGAGTTGATTCCTTTTTGTTTATTTTGATAAATTGCCCTCCCCAAAAGCTATTTCCATTTTTAATTCCCCTAAAAGTGGTTTCTGTTGTCTGTATCCTTGGCAACATTGGAAATCATCAATTTTAATTACAGGTATATAATGAAATGATATCTTTTAATTTAAATTTCTTTGATTCTGATGTGATTGACCATCTTTTCACATATTACTAGATGTTTTTATTTCTTTTTTGGGACTTGTTTGTATCCTTTCCTTATTTTACCAATTATTTATTTGTCTTTTTATTATTTATTTTTAGGAATTCTAAGTATACTATGGATATTAATCCCCTACTACAATTTAGCAAGTGGTTTGTCTCAGTTGTGCCCGTATCTTTTAGCTTTATGAAATTTTTACTGTACAGATGTTTTAAATTTTTTTCAAGTTTTTCATATATTGCTCTGGTTTGATGTCTTGCTAGGTTGTCCTTTCATATCTCCTACAGTCTGCAGTTTGAAATATTCTTTTGTGAATTTTCCTAGATATCTCATATGTGTTTTAACACTTAGCTATTTAATTTATTAATTCATAAAATGCCCATTGAGTGCCTGCTGGCTGCTAAGATTTGTGTCAGATGCTGGGGTGCAACGTGGAGCAAACTCAACTGAACCCCTGCTCTCCAGCAACTGCACTCCAGTGGGCTAGCAGTGGTCCCCAACCTTTTTGGTACCAGGGACCGGTTTCATGGAAGACACTTTTCCACAGATGGGGATGGGGAGGTCGTGGAGTTCTGCGGCCCAGTTACTAACAGGCCACAGACGGGTACAGGTCCCAACCAGGGGTTGGGGACCGCAGGGCTAAAGGACTGTGATCAGATAAGCACTTTAATGAATGTAATTACAAATTGAGCTAAGTGCAATGAAGAAAAGATATGCATGGAATTTATTTTTATTTTGTTGTGAAATAGAAAGGTATAGTTATTTTTTACCAAATGTTTAGCCACTATTTTCTATTCAGTTTATTGCAGTTTGTCTCTATTCAATTTATTCATGGTCTATTGATTTTAAAACTTGAAAAAATTACTGTAACAAATTAGCACATTTCTGGCTGGTCCGAAGGTAGTGAGTTATCTCACTTGATAGCCAGATAGAATTCCTTGTTCTACTCTTTCCCCCCCTTCTCACTACTGGACTTGACTAGTCTTAAAAAAAATTAGCGCATTTCTTAGCTTAATTTTTAAAATTAATATCCCCTCCCATTGTACTTTTTTGGTTATTGTCTGGAGAGTCTAGCACATTTACTCTTGAAGATTCATTTTTGATTTGCTTGTTATGTTTCACAAAACCTATAAAATTATAACATTTTTACTGGGGTTGTATTGAATTGATAGATTAATTAGGGGAGAACTGATATTTTTATGTTGATGAGTCTTTGAATTCAGGAATATATTGGTTTTATTTATTTTTCATATTTTTTTCCTTATATTAAATATATTTCATGTTTTTCTTTATAAATAATATATATTTCTTTTTAGTGCTTTGGTATTGAAAATGGGGATTTGTAAAATTCTGATCTTTC
Organism: Daubentonia madagascariensis; assembly: GCA_023783475.1. Taxonomy (NCBI): domain Eukaryota; kingdom Metazoa; phylum Chordata; class Mammalia; order Primates; family Daubentoniidae; genus Daubentonia; species Daubentonia madagascariensis. Next base: position 12,479,073 of record JAKFHU010000760.1, read on the forward strand.
TAAGTCGGTATTTCTTTTGTTCTGGCAGTGGTTTAAGGACTAAATCTTTTAATGGTCTTGCATGGTAGTGTGGAAAGCAGGGAACATGCAGGTGGGCACGACTTCTTTAATATTTGAGAGTAACTTCTTTTTTATACATTGAGGGTCTGTACTTTTGGTTGCTGTAAGTTTTCTTGCGAGTTTCCTCCTTCTCCTTCCTGAATATCTACTCAAGGGTGAGTGAGAAGATCCTGAGAGCTGTGATAAACGACCAAATTCAGTGGCTCTAAGGGGCCTCTACCGAAGAGGTCAGAGGGAGAGGTAAGAAGGTGAACTGCAGGCTCTTTCACAGCAGCAGACTGGGTAATTCCAGTGTAGTGAATTAATGCCGCACTGTGCAAACAGCAGACTTTGCTATTGAATCTCAGGACAAAAGCACATTATTGCACACTCAGTTGTCCATGCTTAGCAAAGAGGGTATTTAGTGAAGATATCATCCTCATTAAAGTAGTCAAGAAATGATGTGGAATTAAATGGGACTGAGAGATTATCATTCCTTTTTAAATAACTCACAGTTCTTAATATCTGCTTTGGAATTACATTCTTGGTTGTGACCTTTGATCATGAGATGGCAATTTGAGCAATAATTTAATTTTATCATTATTGGTGGTAAGGATATTTACAGAGGGTTAGCTTGTTTTAGGTAACAGTTACAAAAATAGGACTATACTTTAAGGCCAACCTCCTCAATATGAAGCAATTTAATTGTTACACAATTTGTCAATATGCCTGGAGGCATAAATTATAAATGGAAGGAAAATAAATTAAATGTGATGGTTTTATTGCCCTACTGTTGTGTGAAGGAGTATGTGAAGTCATTTATAGAGAGTTAATTTCTTTTTTGTATTTATTTTTATTGAGCTAGTTAATTTCAAACACCCCATCAATTTTAGGACTGAGACCAAAACACTGCCACATGCCCTCAAACAACATACATTTTAGTGTTTGAACGATATCTTTTGAAAATTATGGTGGCTACATTTACTGAGAGGAGTATAGTTTATGCAATTTCTCCTACATCTTCAGATTTGGATGATATTTTACAGTGTCCCAGTCACTACAAATTCAAATTAACAGTTTAAGTAAAAGATGTAGTTTTTAATCAAAACAAATTATTTGATGAATATCTAAAATTTGGCATATCTGTGGTTTCCTAGATTCGTGGATATAACCCCTTACCTCTTCGGTGTTAATTGATGAAAGTTTGGGAATCAGTGGTTTACAAAAGAGAATAAATGCTGTAAAATTAACATTTAAAATAGTTGACTTTATGGAGGAAAAATTGACCTACAATAAAATGACCCATTTTAAATGCAGCATTTAATGAATTTTGACAAATGTGAAACCTATGTAACCACCATCACCCCTCATAAAGATCCCTTGTACCTTTTGCTAGTCAATCCATCCTTCACCCCCGGCGCCTACTGATCCACTGCAGATTAGTTTCACCTGATGTAGAATTTAATATAAATGGACGTAACTTTTTGTGTCTGGCTTCTTTCACTCGACATACAGCTTTTGAGATTCATACATGTTATTCTATGTTCTTATAGCCGATTTCTTTTAAAAGCTGAATAGTATACCAGTGTATAGATTTACAATTTGTTTATTCACTTATCTGTTGATGGCTATTTGGGTTGTTTCCATTTTGGGTCTACTATGAATAAAACTTCTAAGAACATTATACATAAATCTTTGTGCGGATATATATTTTGGTTTTTATTCACTACCTAGGAGTGTAACTGCTGATCATATGGCAAGTGCATGTTTAGCTTTATAAGAAACTGCTGAACTGTTTTCAAGTATTGCATCATTTTACATCCCGCCAGCAGCATATGAGCCTTAGTGTTACTCCCCGTCCTTGCTAACAGGAAGTCTTGTGAACTTTTTTACTGTAACCATTTTAGAGGGTGTGTCGTGTGTCTCATTCTCATTTTAATTTGCATTTCTTTGAAGATTGGTGATGTTGAGAGTCTCTCCATGAGCTTATTATTTGTACATATTATTGTTTGAAGTGTCCCATCCTTTTGCCTATTTTTAATGCAGTTGTTGGTTTTCTTATTATTAGTATTTGGATGGCATGACTTTGCCAATCTTTTACTTTTAACTTATTTGTTTCTTTGTATTTAAAGGGCATATCTTATAGAGAACATATAGCTGGTGGTGCTTTTTTATGCAGTCTGACAATCCTCATCTTGTTTGTTATATTCACACAGTGAATTTTATTGTAATTGACAGTGTAAGTGGGTTTAAGTCCTTCCTTTTGTTGTTTATTTTCTATGTTTCCTATCTATTATTTGTCCATTATTTATTTTTTTCCTAACTACTTTTGGATTGAGTATTTTTATTATTTCCTTATTTTCCCAACTGTATTTCATTTTCAGTTTTTTAATAGTTGCTCCAGGGTTCACAACATGCACTTTAACTTATTTTAGTCTACCTCCATATAATATTATATATCATGTATAAGGTAAAAACCTTAAAATAGTGCACTTCTATCCCACCTTCTTTTCTTTGTACTATTGTTGCTGTCCATTTTACTTTTATATATGTTATATATCCAGAATACTTTGTTATTATTTTTGTTTTAAACAGTTAATTATCTAATAAAAATGTTTTAAAAATGAGAAAATACCTTTAAGATAGTGTCTTTGTTTTCTGTTGCTATAAAAGAATATCACAGACTGGCTAATTTATAAAGAACAAGAATGTATTTTATCCCAGTTCTAGAGATGGGAAGTCCAAGATCGAGGTGCTGGTGGGTTGGGTTGTCTGGTGAGGGCTGCTTTCTGCTTCCAAGATGGAGCCTTGATGCTGCATTCTTTGGAGAGGAGGCGTGCTGTGTCCTCACATGACAGAAGATGGAAGAAGAGGGCCTAACAACGTGTGAAACCTTTTTTATAAGGACCATAATCCCATTCACAAAGGAGGAGCCCTCACGGCCTAATCACCTCTTAATATTTTTTCGTTGGAAACACCCAAATTTTGGGAGGGTTGCATTCAAACCGTAACAGATACATTTATATATTTATAATTTCTAGCACTTTTCATTCCATTATGTACACCTGAGTTCTGTCTAGTATAATTTTCTTTTCACTGAAGAATTGCTTTTAACATTTTATTGTAGTGTAGATCTACTAGAAATGGATTCTTTAAGCTTTTGTTTATCTGAAAAAGTCTTCATTTTGCCTTTATTCTTGAAATATATATTTCCCTGAGCATAGAATTTGAGGTTGACAGTTTTTTTTCCCCCAAGCACTTTAAAAATAATGTTCCATTCTCTCTTGGGTTCAACTAATAGTAAATATACAGAGAGAAGTAAAAGTCTCTGGATTCTCATCTATTGTATATAGAATTCAAAATATGCGTTTACTCACTGACCGAAATTCTACATCCCAAGGCAAAAAGTGTCAAGTGTCAAAAAGGGTTCTAAGAAAACTCTTTGTGAATGTGAAATATAGACAACATCTGGGAATTTGAGATTCTAGGATTCAATTTCTGTCACTCAGGCTTTAATAGTGTTTAGATTATCTAATATTTATTGATTATTTCTCTCAGCCTATGTTTCCTCATCTGTAAAATGGACATAGTATAGTCATTACCTCATAGGATGGCTGCAAAGATCAAGACAGAAGAAACAAGTGCTTAGAACTATGTCTGTCTCAATCTAAGTGCCCAGTAAATATTTACTATGATGTTGATTATGCTAATAATGATTACCATATCAACACTCTCTGATTGTCACTATTACTTCTTTTTTTTGTTGTTTTTAAAATTAGATATGGTTTCCTATGTTAAGGATTTAACAATTTAGCTAGGAAGAGTTAAATACTTTCATAGTAATGGATAATTTGTATACTTTTGTGCCATGTATTATATAAATTTCATACATTGTACTATATATTTATCAGAATATCAATTATTTAATAATACATTGTACCCAAATTATGTGATATTAACTGAGAAGAACAATAATCTATATTTAAGAAACAGCTGTATTGCCTTCACTATTTGGTATGTGGGAAGAAAGGAATGCCCATTTTATCTGCAGAAGAAATGCCAGGATTCTTGATAGAAGGCTTCAGATTATTTGAATAGCTTTTATTCTTAAGAACTCAAAGGGATTAAAATGAGGATCAGCTTTTGAGACTCAAAAGAACCTCACCAAGCAAAAAAAGATTCTTTTAAAACTTAAATTCAGAGTTGAGTATAATTGTCTAAATTTAGCTTGTGAAGTGCATAAAATAAGCTGTATAATACCCAAAATGCTCTTTAGAAAGATGAGTTCATGTTGAAACTTTTTCCAAAAATAACAGAAGAAAGGTTTATAAAGTTTACTTTTTTAGATTTTGGCTTATGCTTTTTATTGTTGCTCTTGTCTAGGCTAAAAACCTTCTCTTTAAAAAAGAAGAATATTAATATGGATGTAATCTTCATCATTAAACTCCTCTGGCATTTAAAAAAAATAACTGCTGATGTTATTTTCAAGCAGTGTCAAAAAAGCACAATTTTTACAGAATGTTTTTATTAACAAAAGAATATTGCTTTGTTGGAGAGTGACAATGTCTCTGTGCTTCATGGCTATTACATTATTCATCCCTAAAGCTCACACAGCAAGTCAAATAAAATAAAACAACTGTTGATGGTTGTTTGTGTTGAAAAAAAAGAAGCAGAGAGAAGAAGTTAACACTAAATGATTTTTAGATTTCCCTTTATCCATTGGGACTTTTAGGTTCCTTGAACAGGGTTGAGACAGGACTAACCTCCATATCAAAATAGAGTTTGGTTTCAATAGTCCCGAGATAGGTACACAGCTATGATATATACAGGAGACTATATTTATTCTCCCATTATTTACTCCTTAATCCCTGTGTTTCTACCTCTCAAGGATTTATCACATTCTGCTTTAATGGTTTATTTACTTCTCTCCCTTACTAAACTGGAAGCATCAACATTAGGAGTATCGTTTTGTTTATATTTACAGCTATTGCATCAACTAATATGGTGGCTTGCACATGCCCAAGGTCCTGCATGCATTTGAGGGAGGGTGAAATTAATAGGTCTTGATAGCACAGTCTCATTCTGTTCCAAAGGGCAGCAAGGATAGATTTAGGAGGGAATCTTATTATAACCGGCAAGTTGCATACATGCCCCATCTAATCAATATGGTTCAGGACAATTTTACAAATTTAGAACACTATTATTACTTGTATTTTAGTAACCAAATTTGTCTTTGTCTAACCCAGTGTCCCACCAATGGATCTGTCCTTTTCAGAGAATAAGTACAGAGCAATAGGCCTATGACAACAGCCCCTATACTTCCAAAGTACTCCTGGCTTATTGAAGCATGAGCTAATGAGATTTCATTATAAGGTTTAACTTTCAAAATATTTTGACTGAGATAGGTGATTGCAGGAATATAAAGATGTTCCTGTATGCTTATGAAAGTGTTTTAAATACAGACAAAAAATAATTGGAGTTCTAAAATTGAAGCCTGCTGTTTTGTTCCATGTCACAGGGCTGTCATCTTAAATTTCTTTGGTATTTCTGGGACGGCTGTATATTTTAAAATTTTGTTTATTTATTTTCCTTAATCACAGCTCTGAATCTATTGAGAGCCTAAATATGTTTATTTATTCTATATAAGCCCTAGATTTACAGCATGGCCTCATCCATGACTTCCTTCTGCATTAGTCATCTAATAAAGTAAGTGTTTTCCAGGAAATGTATATTGTGGAAATGTACATAAAAATGTATTTTCAGACAACTCTGTCCATTTAAATTAGCAAGGATACAACCAACTAATAATAGTTTGAGCCTTTCCATTAGATAATGCTTCATTATTTTGGTTTTGAGAGTTTGACAGTAAATAGAAATTTCTATGATAAACCTGAGTTCTTTGGTCAAACTGCACTATAACTCAAATATATTAAAATGTGGTGAATCAGAATTCAATGCTTATTTATATTCTATCTCTTTTGCATATGATAATACAAACAAGAAAGCAAAGTAGTCGACATTTTCATGTTTCTTGGTGCATTTCCAGTTCTCTGTGCCGCCCACCACATGCCAGCCAGGCCCACTGCGCCTCCCACTCGGAGGGGCAGTAAATATTTTCTTTCTGAAATGACTCTGAAATACGTGCCTCTTTTGTGCCAAGCTCTTATGGATGAATTTTCAGTTTTAATTTTTTATTTTTGGATGGCAGAAGTGGTAGTGGAAGTGGGGAGTAAAGTCCTAGCCTTTTAAGCTTGTGATGCCTGTTATTAAATTATATACCCAAGGTGCCTCATGTGGACAAACTAAGAAAAGAGATAAAAGCTGGATAATTTTTCCAGGTACGGGTTTATGGCATTAGAGCAGGGCTTCTCCAATATACGCGTTTTTAGAATAACGCCTTCAAAACTGTAATATTTCATTCTATTCATTTCAATGTCTTGTCCTAAGACCTCACAGTGTTAATGGGCAGGTTTATAGTATTAAAAGGCATTTTAGAAACTTCTTTGCAATCCATCAGTCTTCCCAAGCCTGCGGGATTCAGAAAAAAACAATATGCTCACTTCAGAACACTCATTTTATAAAGCAAAGTACAAATGTATGAAAAATAAGAAACCCTTCTGTTTTCTGAATCTATTTTCTCTCTAGAAACCACCATAGTTTCATGTCCTTCTTAACAAATGAAAATAATTTATTACACAGCAATGATCCTCTCACTTTCAAAACCAATTCACTTAAAGGCAAGAGTCTTTAACATTTAGAGACCAATCCAGTAGATATAAAAAAAGGTTCATTAGCATGAGATGAGTTAGACCTTTGTTCTTAAAGCAGTCTTCTCTCATATAAAGCTGTGAGCAAGATAACCAGTACAGTTAATGAAAAAGTTTGACGGTAGGAGTTGGGAGACCTGGGTCTAGTTTGGCCCCTGACTGACCTCAGCCAGATTTTCAGGCCTCTGTTTTTTCTCTTTCAGGGACTCAGACATCTCTTCCAGCTAAGTGCCATGGTCTGTGTTCAACATGTACTAGCTGCTCTGGGGCTTCTGTTTGGAGTGAGGGCAGAGCTCTCACTGATTATGGAAAACAAATTCTTTGTCTGTATTCAAATTGTGGTCAGTGAATAATTCAACGCGTTCGGCGGTGATTGGACAGTTCTTAATAGAAGGAATCATCTCCTCAAAGCCATGTTCTTCTGTCTCAATAGGCAGTCTCAGAACAGAAGCTGTACATTTTTTGTGTTGGTCTTTGAATTTTATTTTTTAGACACACTATCAGTAAAAACATTTTCCATGTGCATATGCAGTAGGTGTACACTTATTATAAATCACATACATATATGTAGATTATAAAAAAGAACAAAAATAGAAATTAGAAATGCATGAGATAAATTAAATATTTTAAATAGTTCATTAATAGCATAGACACCGATTTGCTTTTACTAAAATATTATTGCAAATAATATTTGTGTTGCAAGCCAAGTGACTAAATAAGCTCCCATATATATGACTATGGGTTAAGGCAGTGATTCGAAGATCTGATTCTAAGTGCAGTTTATTTTATTATATTGTTATTAAAATCAAAATTTAGTACTGCTTTGAGTTGCATTTCTCTGTAAAAAATATTTTGAATTGTCAATATCTTCTCTCTACAAATGCTGAGGTTTCCATAAGTTCAGAGAAAATTTTGTTAATTAGAAGATATTCTTCTAATATTTTCATATTATAAAATAATGAATATTTCAGCTCAAATATTTTTATAAATACTATCTTTTCACCTTCGTTCAGAGTAATTTTTTTAGACAAATATATCTATAAAATAAAATTTCCAAATTATCAACTTTGAAAATTGTAAAATTGTAAAAATTTGTCAATAGTTGATTCTTTTGGTCATTTTATCAAATTTTGATACCATGTAATTATAGGTCATCTCAGTTTTATTTTAATCACATGCAGAGTATAAATTTATCCAATAAAAAATAAAAGCAGTATTAAATGATTCTTCCCATAAGCTAATTCATTTCTAAATACAGAGAATTTAAAAATTAAATCTTCAAGTCCATTTGATCTCTCAATTTCCTTGTTCTTGTGTATGTTTTTCAATTCTAGCTCATCCTCAGTAATTGCAATTGACCCAAAAAGCCAACCTTGTTTGGCATTGTATTATTAATAATTGAATACTTTGAATAAACATTTATAAATGTTTTTGAATATTTTTAATGTTTTAGTGCTCGAATATTTTAAATATTTTTGAATTAAAAATGTAGAGAACTTGTGTATAAACACACAAGCATACACATTTATGTCAATTTTGACAACTACAGCTGTATTTTGATTAGTACAATATTAGTACAACATTGAAACTAGAAAGTAGTTTGGATGCATTTATGAATTATAATTCATCTCAACTGCTTCCAAGTACATTTATTAAGAACATTGTTTTTATTCCAAAGCTTGCTACAATAAAATTTGTATTCATATTATCACTATGAAAGCAAATAGTTTTTTGTCAATGATGAACTTTTTAACTACATTTACAATAGTATTCGCCATGACATCATGTTTCAGTTTCAACAGAATGAGTGTCTAAGAGCTTTGTTTCAAATACATAAATTAGATTTTAAAATTCAAATCATCTTAAGAATTAAATTTAACTGATTTTCTATTTTCATTACTATGTATCTATTTGAAGCATTTATGACACAGGATCATTTAACTGTTTATGAAGATCATTTGCTAAATGGAGGCAAGAAATGAATAGCTCTTCTTATGTGCCCAAGAAAACTTGGAATAAAATAATGCTCAGAATTATTCTAGGAGTCAGGCACTTGATATAAATGCAAAGTCATACTTCACAGAGTGATTTATAAACACCCATCTGCAGCTTCACATCTTAAATCATTGTGTTCATGTGCCAGCTTCTTAACACAATTGCCAACCTTTAAAAAGTTGCTAATACTTCCTTAGCAAATTTTTTTCTGGTTTTCATATGATCAGGTGTATTATGATCCTCAGTTGACAAATATTTTGAAAAGTTACACCATCATCATTAACTTCCTTGAGAAATGGAAATATGGTACTTAACAATTTTCATTAAACTTGAAACTTAGAGCCAATTTCTAGCAAAATGGTTCTTAGCAATATAAAAGGTTTTGCTAAAATAAATTTTATAAATAATTGTAGATTTGCACTACACAATAAATGTGAAAACCACTGAAGAGGAGTGTTCAGTCTTCTCTTCATTTGTTCTTAGACAGAACTACTCAGCCTTTATTTCCCTCATAGATTTTACCTACACGTAACCTATCATTCCCTGTATTCCTCATTGATCCCTCTGACTAGTGGCCTGACTACTCTGTCAGACTCTAAGTATTTAGCAAAAGCCACAGCACATCTGGTGGGTAGAGCATGTGGCCAGAGTGGCAGCAACATCAGATACTTCTATTCCCACCTTGGTGTGTCCCTGGCAACAGGTGTTGAGTAGGCTCCATTTGTCTTTGCTTGTATTGCCTGCTGTCTTTGTAAGGAGATTTTAGTTTAGTAATATTTCATTTGGAGAGGATCAGCAACAGAGGCAGGTCCCTACTAGTCTTCTTTAGATTTAACCATATGTTAAAAATGAGAGATCTGTTTGTTGCACAAGATTCTTACATGCTACTGGATATGGTTATGCCAAGAGCAGGAAGAAGAAAGCAGAGTGTTGCCAAATCCATCTTAGCTTATTTAAGTGCAATTGTTAATAAATGATATTTCACTTGAAAAGGAAAAACCCGGACAAATTTTTGACTAGCACTATCCCAGGCAAACCTAGATGATCCCAGGCGCGTCAGGAATTAAGACCACTTTTAGTCCTCATGCTTGATGTTTTATGGTATCAAGATGGCGGCTGCAATGCCAACCGTAAGGACTTAATTCGAACCCAGGAAGGTGAGCAGGTAGGGGGGAAGTGGTTCGTGGAACCTTCCTCATCCCTTCCAGACTTCTGCTCACATTTCATCTGCTCATGAGGCAGGTGTCTGCTAACGTCTCACTGTTTGATGTGTGTTACTTTCCCAGGTATTTAACGGCCAGAAGTTGCACTCTAAGTTCAATGTAATTCTCACTATCCATTCCCATGGCCCTGTTCCTTTGCGGTAAAATATTCTTCTAAGGAAAGAACATTCTCAAGTTATTAATATTTTCAGTTGTATGATGTATATATATTATTCACATTATCAAATGTCAGGGACTGTAAAGACTGCCTTTGACAAAGTCTGTAAAATCTGTTTAACCTAGCTCTTAGTAGAGCTTCAGCATTTATTTTTCCACAGAATAATATTTACAAATCAATGCTTATATGGATAATAACAAACTATCTATGAATTCACGTTATTGGGATAACCTGGATAGTGTGGATTATATTTTAATTCAGTAATACTGAGATAAAGATGAGCCAAAAGATGCACACTGCTTAAATTTTAGGACAATTTTAGTGGACAATGATGTGTTTTCATGTGTAACTGCTAATACAGTATCTCTTCATCAGTTAAAGAAATGAAGAAAAGACAGTGAAAATGTTGAAAGAGCTTTTCATATTCAATTAGATTTTGTGTTAGGTAGATTTAAAATTACCAGTAGCCAGAGATTTTTGCTTTAGGGTTTATGAATTATATGATATAAGTATTATTGTAAATCCCAAATAAACTGATCTTTATCCAGACTCTGACTTGATTCCAATAGAAGGGGAATCAACTTAGCTGGCTTTGTTTATCTAGACATATTAAAATTGGCCTCCCTGAAGTGCCGTCTCCCTTTTAATTTGTTATACCACCTTGGCAATGTTTTTATTTCTTCAATATCAAATTTCTACTTTTTGTTGTGAGTTTCAGAGCAGAGGTAAGGTGGGAAGCCTTTGAGAACCTTTCTAGCTTGTCTTAAATATCCACACAAGGATGAGGTAATCCGCCAATACCTTAGGATCTTTGGGGGCTCTGAGATCATTATGGAACTGGAGTAATGTCTGGCCAGGGAGTCCAAAAGGAACTTTTAGCATAAAGATATGGAGGAGGTGAAACTCTATTAATGTGGACTGATCTCTGATATGAGAGTACTCAAGAAAACCATTTTGGAACTTATGGGATAATTTGGTATTATTAATGTTATTGGAAGTTCCCTAAATACTGCTATTAGCCTGGGAAAGAAACTAACATTAATTGAGTATCTACTATGTGTCGGGCAATTCACATACCTTATCTCATGCACTGTTCACATGAACCCTGGAAGATATGCATTAGTAGCTCTATCTTATATACTACATATTTTACCCCACATTGTGAGTCAAACACGGATTAGGTAGGCAAGTAGAATTTGGATTTATCTCTCTTGGCCCTTAAGGCTTGTGTTTAGTTACCATACAAACCGTGTCCTCCATTGCGCACCTTGGAAAATTTCCTCCTGATTCTACTTCTGGTCTCCTGGATCATTGCCCGTGAGAAATCAAGCATGGGGGAAACACAGCCATCCTGGACAGACTTCCTGTACCAGTTGGCTGATATAATTTGGGTTGTTATTTTTGCTGGCTGTTTTGGGAAATATGATACATTCCAATAAATAAATGCAAAATCCTACTCTAAAAACAAAGGTAAGAAACCTAGTGCAGCAAACAAGATGATAGATCATGTTTAGAACTTGAATACTTTCTGTAGTGTAAAATCCATTTCATCCTATTCTTCCATATAAAACTGGATTTCCAAAATGTGTTGAACTTACTATATTAACAAAATTAAGACCTCATCCTACTTTTCTTAGGAATTCTTTGATGCTTTAGCTATTTCATGTTATTTAGCAGGTTATGAAATATTTAATATTCTTTATATCCCATTTTTTCCTTGGGAACAAAGGTCCTTGACTTTTTTGGTAGGATAGGGCATGGATTTACTTGGAGAATTATTATTGGAGATTAAAATATTGAAATTCTCCAATCCACATATGAACAAAATTATGTTTTCAACTGTCCTTTTTAAGTTCTCCAGTGTATTGGAAAAAGTGCATAAGTTTACAAGCAACAAAGCCAAACTTTGACATCTGAAGTATACTTGAGATTAGATGATTGAAGATTGAATATCATTGTTTTTTAATAGATCACAACTGAATTTGACAAATTAAAAAAGAGATTCTGAATCCTTTTTTACTGAAAGCTGTTAATGAGTCAATGTTAATACCATAAAAATTTCACCTTCTGTGAAATTCCAAGGAATGTAAAACATCACATTAAAAATATAAATATATTGGTTAAATAAGTAACAATCTTAATTTTCTTCATGGTAGAAATTAATTTCTTATATAATAAATATAGTACTTATATTGCAATTATATTTCCTCATCTACTATGTAGTATATGCTTTAACAATATTCTGATGCAACAAAATATTTATAACTAATCTCATATGTCAATTTTGAAATTTAATAAAGAGTAATAATATTTCAGAGACATTTGGAGTATACTCAAAGCACAATTCCTTCAAATAGTACTTTAACTATTATTTCTGTGAACAGTTTGAACTCAGTAAGAGAGTAAATGAGCAAACTATACCATTATCTAGATTAACAACACCAATGGTATTAGAAACTAACATATATTGAGTGTTTGCTGTGAGCATGCGACAGTTCCAAGTTCTTTATTTTATACATTATTTGATACAACAATTTTAAGAGGTGATTAACCATTTATACTGGTAAGGGAACTAAAGCACAGAGAGGGTAAATGACTTGCTTGTGCTAAAATACAGCCAGTGGTTGATAGGGATGGGATCATTTAAAAATGACGCCACAAAAGCATGCCAGAAATGTAGGATCCCAGTGGCTATTATCAGTAGAAATTAATGTTGCTGATTCCATCATATGTTGCCTTCCAGGAAGAACATCCTCCTCTCCTGTTCATGAGCATAGAAACACATATACAGACATAAACGTACTCACATGCACACATTGTTGGCACAAGACAGGCTCTGTAACCTTTAAAGGCTACTTTCCTTTTAACGAGACTCTTACTTAGGACCAAAGGTGGCCAGATGTGAGAATATAAAAAGAAGACTCTGTTAAAGTAGGACTCTCTTTGCTTCACTGTATCCTTGGTAGAAGTCTAGACAAGAGATGAAGAAGATCTGAACTAGAGAGAAGGTGCCCTTTCACATGGATTGTGCTCCGTAATCTGAAACATGTGAGGAAATTTCTGGAGCTACATAGCTAATCATTATAGGGAAGTCCTGAGGAGGCGGTAAGATTTCAGACTGAATTGGATCTTAGCTCAATTATACTTACAGCTCGTTGTCTCTAACTCAGTCAGTAACTGTACCCAGCTTCATCATAGGCTGGGGAATGTGATCTTTTAGTAGTGTGCCCAATTCTAAGTGGGAGTTCTCTTAATTTGAGAGAAAAGAAGAGAATGGATGTTTGCAAGGCAGTTAGCAGTCATGGACTCACTTATTGACTGCCTTTTTACTAAAGATGAAAACTTTGGCTTAATTTTTCATTATTCATTCTTGCATACTGTTAAGTAGAAGCCTGCTGAAAAGTCTTAGGCAAACTTCACTGATGCTTTTAATTAAGGGCGAGTTTTGTTGATGATTAAAAAATAGACCTGCTGTTTTTAAGCTAGAAATGTTTATATAAAAGTGTCAATTCCTCTTTGAGCTTATTCTGACCCGTCAATCTTTTTTTTTGCCTGTAGATCTTACTCGATTAAAAAGATGAGATCCTGGATTTAAGGAGGTTATGATGGAGTGAGGCTCAGTTAGATATCATAAGACACCTCTTATGACACACATAATTTTTTGAGAGTCATTACATTTAATTAGACTGCCAGAGACCTCATTAAGAGAGATCACAAGAAGGGTTGAATTCTTTATGTAAGTGGTGGGCAAAAGTCCTTAACTAGCAGATATTTTAATTAATTATACAGTTATATTTAGATTTGCTGAAAGTATACCCCATCCTGTGTGAACTATAAAGGTAATTTTTCCACCTTCCCCAGTTTTTTATTAATTGATTAATGTGCTTAATTTTGTTTCCAGATGTGAGACAGTAAAATAAATGAGTATGAAAAAAGTTTTTGTTCTTATTATTCAACGATATTTTATAGGATAGTAAGACAAATACCAATAGCTCATAAAAAAGTGAACAAAGGATATAAACAGACAAATCAGAAAAGAATGGGGTATAAACATGACAATAGTTCTTTCTTATTAATAATTAATAAGTAGTGTGCTGTTTAATATATTGTTAAAAATTTTAAAGATACACATTTCTGTATTTCACATATTCCACCAGAAACATGTTTTTTGACAAAAAAATTAAGAAACATGATATACAGATTTCTTATTAAACTCCAGAAAACCAAGTTAAGAGCTCTCCAGTCAAAAATCTTAGGTTATGAAAATGCTGTCTTTAGTTACAAGCATCCTATTGTCTTGCTAAACTTTCTTCCATATGGAAATGGTAAACAATATTGAAGACATTTTCCAGAATTTATTTGTAGCCTTTTTTGTGAAGGACAGGAGCCACATCTGCACCTTCTTGGTATGTACTAAGGCTCCTTCAGAAACTATTAAGATACTATTTTGAGTGCCTCATTTCTTTTCCCTACTCAAATAATTTTCTTTTCTGATTCTATATTTTTTATTTCCTAAAGTTTCTTCCCTGTGAAGCTCAACAGCTGCTGCTTCCTTTGCTGGGTTCCATCGCTTCAGCAAAACGTTGCATTTCCTTAAAATCTGACAAATTCCCAGCTTATATCTTTGCAGTTTCTCCAATGTTTTTTAAAAAAATTCATAGCTTGCACATATGGTTATCACCAAGTTTGTCTGAAATATCCCTTCATTATAAAGTTTCCCTTTTTTCTTTCATTCTGCTGTCTATGTTCAATGTCAAGCTTTTAAGTCATATTGGCAAAGTATACCTTCTACAGAAGTTTTCACTATGACAATAGAGCTTATGCAATATGTTAGGAAAAGAATTTACTTTTTTATCTTGATAGGATTTATTACTAAAGCAGTTATTTCAGCCAATGTTTAAAATGAGATAGCCATTTAAAAATTGTTTTGAATTTTATTAAATAAGCAACCATGAAAAAAAGATTCAATTATTTAAAAATTATAATAATAGTGTAATATTTCTTACAAATTACCCACTGACATCTATAAAACAACATAACTTTGTCTTCCCTTTAGTGTGTTCTTTAGAAAGCTTTTCTCTCCTCGGGTTGAGATTTCTTGAACCATTTGGTATTATTTTTCCACTGCCTTTTTATATGTGTTTTTTGTACCAACTCATTCCTCCCACATACCAGATCTCACAGATTTTAACATGTCCATCCTGGATGATTTTGATGCTCCCCCTCCCCCATTTTGTGAATTTTGTATCAAGAGGGTGAATGAAAAGGAATCATCTGTTAGGTGGATTTTTAATAGCTGCCGGCACTACTATGATAACGTACATGGATAGATGTAAAATCTAGTCAGCCTTTTGTTGACTTTGTTGTTGTTAGATTTGCAAGTTACCTTTCCTTGATAGGAATTCTTTTGCTATTTCAAGCCCTTACATTTCATTGTTTTGCTTATTTATTGCTAACATTTCATATCTTGCAACATTGAATCAACAATAGCATCTGTAGCAGGGCCCTTTAATGGAGGCAAGGGGCAGTGCTAAGGGAAGAAGGTGGTTCTTTTAGGGGATGTTAAAATGGGGAGGGCATCTCAAATTTTAGGAACCTTAAAGATGAAGACATGTGATGTGTGCAGGGAGGAGTGTAAGCAGCTACCTATGATCCATTGCTTCACGAGGGAGATGCCTCCCCACTCCCCTCCACTTGGGGAAAGGTAGGGAGGCTGGTGACCTGCTCTAATCTCCTTATTAAGTAGACTTCTGTAGACTAATGATATTTGCCAGGACTTAGTCTCTTCAGCAGGATGCTTTTTGAGGATATCCTTGGCTAAATGATTGCTTATAGTAAATAAAACCTGGGTCTGTAGATTTATGAGACAGGAGAATGCCCATAAACACAAAACACTTTGGGGGTAGAAAGTGAAGATGTTTCATAACTTAAAAATTCCCTTCTATGAGAATAATAATCTGCAACACGTCTCCTGCACCTCACCGATTATTCTGGGCCAGGGAAACCATGTCCAATGCAGGAAGAAGAGACCTGGGAAGTCAAATGGATGTTCCAGATTTGTTTATCTGAGCCTCTTGATTGCACTGATTCTTGAAAATATTAGTGAAGCTTGATACTGGGTAAATGATCTGATTTATGGCATCTGATTCTACAATTTGAAAGTATGGGTTAGCTCAGATTATCACGTTTTACCTCATAATGTATACACCCTTGAGGCTAGCTTCTGGGTTATTTTCTCTCTCAGGGATGCCCTTGGTGTGATATAGAATGAAGGTGATAAAATATAAAATCAATACTAGGTTCAAGAACCCTGATTCATATGATCTAGTTAGTGTTTCCTTTTCCAGGTTCTCATACCTCCCTCTGAAATTGTTGGTACAGAAAAAAAGACAAAATTCTAAACTACTTAAAAGCAGGACTTATTTTGCCAAACTATGAGATAACTTTGATTTAGCTCCAAAGCTGGTGGAATTAAGGAGCCTGTGTATGTTATATCTTTTGATCCACCCTTGCCCTGTCTGTTCCATGGCTAAGAGAGTCAGCAGATATACTATACAGAAAATTAAACTTTTATATTTTTATATCATGGGTAGTATTCTTTAACCCAAACTCCCCACTTTATACTGCAAATCACAGGAAAAAAATAGGGAGGAAGCAGCATGTGGGAAAGGGTTGGGGAGATGTGGTTTCCATAGGGTGAAACCTGGAGCCTGGGTAAAAGGAAATTGTGAAGGTGGTTGTTTTGCATTTATCTACCTTACATGATCAGACTTTCAGGAATAGGAGAATACCACACTCCAGCCCAATAAAAACAGGCTGGATGACAGCCCAAGAGATTGCTGTGAGCACCCACCCCAGATCAACCTTCCTGTCAGCCTTCATGTGGGAAGGGGGATGTATGGATGGCCCAGCCCTTGTGTGCATGCAGGTCGAGGAGGAGGAAAACATAGGGTCCAAATGGCTACATTCACATCAGAGAAGAGCAAACAACAAAGCAAAACGACAAACAAAACCACCAAATAACCAAAGCAAGTACTAAGAATAACACCAGAAAACTAACATATTGCCTAGACAACATTGTCTGGTTTTTCGTGCTCATTTATCCACACTCCCTGGCTACTGCCTGCGTGGTAGGTGAAAAATAATGTTGTTGTTCTGGTTTGCATTTATCTAATTATGCCTGGCCCCTTGTATTTTTGTTGATCATTTGTGTTACTTCATTTGTGAAATGTCTGTCTCTTTGTCAATTTTTCTATAAGTTGTTAGTCTTTTTCCTGTTGATTTTAGAAGTCCATTTTTAATTAAGGACGAATAGCTTCCTCTCTGATATAAATATTACAAATATTTTTTTTCACAGTTAATCATTTGCCTTTTGGTTTCAGACAGCTATTTTACATTGTGATATGATTAAATTTGTCAGTGTTTTTCTTTTTCTTTACAGCATTTGCTCTTTGTATCTTGCATTGAAAGTTTTCTCTACTCAATACTATTATGTTTTTATTTGGTATATTTTTCTTGCTCTTTGGGAAAGAAAGAAGAGTTAAAAAAGTTTTAGAAGGACAATTTGGCAATATCTTCCAACATGTAAAATAAATATTAATTCAAATTTGTTCAAAAATATTTGTTGAGCAGGTACATTGTGCCCGTCACTTTTCTAGGTTCTTGGGGTGTATTGTTTAGGGTATGTCCTATGGAATTTATGATGTAAATGGAGAGAGGGAAAGTAAAAATATGCTTTACCAACAAGGGATTTTTATACTCTGTTACAAGAGATGATAGGTACTATGGAGAAAGGAAGAAAGACAGGGGAAAGAAGTTGGATCAAGAATTCCATGCTACTGGGGGAGGTTTACAGTGATAAATAAGGTGATCAGAGTAGGCCTCATTGAGAAAGTGACATTTTGGCGAAGACTTGAAGGAGATAAGGGAATGGCCAAGGCAAGGTCATTCAGCAAATACAACAGCCAGTGCGAGCGTCCTGAGGCAGGAATGTGCCTGGCCTGCTCTAGGAAAAGCAAGTTAGCTGGTGTGGCCACAGTGAGCGAGGGGTCGAGTAATGGAATATGGGGATGGTGACACAAGGGCATCAGATCACACATAGCGCCGTGGCTATTCCAAGGACTTGGACTTTTATTCTAAATGAAATGGGAACCTTTGTAGGGTTGTGAGCAAAGGAGTGATCAAACTGTTTACATTTTAAAGGGCCACTGGTTACTATTTTGGGAAAGGGAGCAAGTTACTGAACAGAAGTATAAAAGTATAATATGACCTCCTGTGTATAACAAAGTCTACATGCATAGATGTGTTCTTTTTTCCATATATTAGTATTAAAATATATGGATATATATGCATAGAAAAATTCTTAAAGGACACAAGTGGCTGATTTTGTTTGTTACAAATTCTCTTTTTCTTAGATGTGAATTTTCCTGTGAAGTAGACACTTTTATTGGAAGTTGAAATTATCACTATAAAATGTAGAGTCAATTTGAAGTGACACTAGAATAATGCATAAAAAGAAATTCAACAACATATTTTTCCACTTATTTGCAATGATATATGTCTATAATCTTACTCATGCACAAGAGTTAGTAAATTTTCTAGAGAATTCTAGCAGTTTTTTTCATTAGAACCATTTTGCCATACACGCTCTCTATATATACATATACACACACACACATATATATATACACACACACACACACGTATATATATAGAGAGAGAGATTAACTTTTAGGGAAAAAAGAAAATGCATGTAAACAACAGTGGAAGCAAGCGGGTACTGAGACCACTCTGCTTAAACCATGACTTTATACTCCGAAGTTGTATATAAATCAAATCTTACTACCTTATGTAAATAAAATGTCACGTCTCATCTTCCTTGTATGTTAAACACAAATATTCAAACGTTGTTTTAAAAGTTGATTTTAAGAAATGTTTTTGTCTTTGTCAAATTAAAAAATTTACCCCTTTCCCAAAATTCCCACATGGAGTTAATAAAAAAATAAACTCAATTTGTTTGCTCATTGATTTTTATTTCCTCCTCCTGCCCCTGACTGGGAGCATTTCCAAATTCATTTCTTGTCTTTTCTCTGCATAATGTCATTTACTTGTTTAACTTTCAAAATCTTTATAGGTAGAGCCACATCTAAGAATAAATTATTCCACCTCTTGCTGCCTCTTGAACTACCTCAG
The DNA here is from genome assembly GCA_023783475.1 of Daubentonia madagascariensis. NCBI lineage: Eukaryota > Metazoa > Chordata > Mammalia > Primates > Daubentoniidae > Daubentonia > Daubentonia madagascariensis. The sequence goes on from JAKFHU010000760.1 coordinate 12,498,446, forward strand.
TATGGTGTGTTAACATGTCCTCAAACCATGCCTGTCCTCAGTGGAATTAATCATTTCCCTTATTGCCCCATTTAATTTGCTTATTTCTCTTTATCAGTTTTCTGGCACCTAAACTTGAAAGGGGAAAAACAAAGTTTATTCACTTGTCTTTCATTTCCTGCAACCAGTCACCTTAAGACGTTTGGTCTGTCACATATTCCGTCTTTTGTCACTGTCTTCATGCATATAATCCTAGACTGATTTAGCACATTATCTGTAAGAACCCTCTTATTAAGTTCCCTGCTGTCAGAATATCTCCTGATTTTCAACACATCCAGCTCCTTGCCAAATTTATGTTTTCTTAAAGGGTAGTTTCTTAATGCCACTCATCACGTTTCACCCTGAATACTTCACTGTTACTCACCAAATACAGTGAAAATGATTTTATTTGGGATGTATGGCTGTTATGCCAATGATTTATGCTAATAATCCTATTAAACCTTTTACAACCTGGTGCTAAAGTGGAAGTTTGGGCTTAATGCAAGGGATAATAGCTGACACATTCCAAGGAGGTACTGGGCCTTATATAGTAGCTAAGGGAGGAAAAGCCTCTTGCCAACATTTAGGGAATAAAATTTCTTAGAAATTTAGTTTGAGATAGGAGTTTTTGGGAATTTTTTTAAGTGTACCTTCTGTACTGTGAGTCTCATCTTCCCCCTAACCCAACACTTGTATTGAACCTTCCATCCAAGTCAAAAAAGAAAGGTTCTTGGGTAGCTTAATGTATGTCCCTGCCATTTGGTGGACAGAGTAGACTAGAGTCTAAGACACCTGAGAAATTGAAGTGATTTCTGGCCTAAGTGGCCCAAGGTTTGGGGAGTTATTTCACCATCCTGGTTTATCAAGGCATAGGATCTGTGAGTGTTTGCTGTGGTTAGTATATGAGAGTGAGGCAGTCAGGGTCAAAACATGTATGGTTTAAGACTGTCTGAGGCCAGAGTGGGCAAGCTATGGCCCTTGGGCCAAATCTCATTGCTTTTTTTGGGTAACTATTGGAACACAGACATGCTCATTCATTTATGTATTGTATATGGCTGCTTTGGGGTATAGTGGTAGAGTTGAGTAGTTGCTAGAGGGACCATCTGGCCCACAAAACCTAAAGTATTTATCATCTGGCCTTTTACAGAAAATGTTTGCTGAATTCTGGTTTAGAGCAGTAACCAGATTTCAGGAAAAAAAAAAAGGCTGGAATTATTTTTTGATTTTTAAGGCCAGAGGAAGGAGAAAGCAAATAATTAGAATAGGGAGGCAATCACCATTGTTATGGGAGGTCTAGTTGAGAAATGCCAAAGACAGAAATGTCAGAACTCCAGCTAATGTGGAAAGAACCCACCTGTGACATACATCTTCCATGGCCTGTGATTATAACACCAGTTTATAATAGTCTCAGTCAGGTAGGTGCTTGCTGCTCCCCTTCCTTCTTCCTTTCCAATTACCAGCCCAAGAAGGCTGAGAAATCAGGTTATCAACCAGAGAGGAAGAGGAGTAACACTAGGAGGGGATGGAGAAGTTCAGCTCACCTAGGAACACCTGCCCGCAGCCCACCTTTAAAGCAGGTTCAAAGTTTTTATTATTACATAGATTTCATCATTAATTATTAAAAAGAGACGATGTTTTGCAACTTAAAGAGACTTTGGAAATTTAATGGTCTAAGAGTAACCAGAGAAGACATATGGTAAAGCCAAATTTTTATCAAGGGAAAGGGGAATCCAGTGGTGTGCTGGAGCAGGGTTCCACTGCCTTGAGAGAGCTGGTTGTTAAACATTCAGGATCTCTGGGACCTCATGGTTAGAATATCAGTAGCTTTAAATTTGCCATGGTGGGAGTATTTACAGCACAGAAATTGATAAATGCTACAAGACAGGACTGTTTCCCCCAGAAAGTCCTTTTACTAGCACACCCCTGGATCACAACAAGCCCTATTGACTGTCTGAAAGTGCACAGAGATGAAAATAAATGGGCTTTTATTATACCCCATGAGTTACTCATGTTTAATATTATGGCTGTACTTGATTCCTTTTCCTTCAATTCACAAATATTTTATTGTCATTTTCACTGTACCCTACTTATTTCTTATTAAATATGTTGTTTAACCTATTTTGTTCATGAGAGGTTTATTACTCTCCACTTGTCCTATCAAAATCCTATCAATTTTTAAGACTCACCATGAATCTACCTTTTTCTTGAATATTTTCCAGATTACTCCAGCTTTTTTTTTTTTTTTTGAGAAGGGTCTCCCTCAGTCAGCTCGGCTAAAGTGCAGTGGCATCATCATAGCTCACTGCAACCTCAAACTCCTGGGCTCAAGTGATCCTTCTGCCTCAGCCTTCCTAGTAGCTGGGACTACAGGTGCCACTACCACGCCTGGCTAATTTTCTATTTTTTGTAGAGAAGAGGTCTAACTCTTGCTCAGGCTGGTTTCAAACTCCTGGCCTCAAGTGATCCTCCCAGCTGGGCCTCCTAGAGTGGTTGGATTACAGGCATGAGGCACCACCTTGGTCCAGATTACTCCAACTTTACTGAATTTTCTTTATTGCTCTTCCTTTTGTACTTGTGTTTCATTGTATACACACACAATGTAATATGCTGCATGGCTGCTAAATCTTTTGTCCTCCATATTTTCTTCCCTCGCCTCTATTGTGCGCTAATGGCAAGTAGGAATCATGATTTCTTTTATTCTTGTATTACATCAACTCCATATTCATGGTTAGCATTATGTCATTTACATATAAATAAATATATTAATAAGAGTTCACCCATGAATGAATATATTAAAATTCATTTTATATTTAATTACTTTCACTATGGTATTTCTAGAAAATTCTAAGTTTTAAAAATTCAACCCCCAGATGGCTGTTAGCTATGTATAAAAGGAAGACCATTAAACTTCAAAATTAGAAAGTCTGTGTTCAATTTTAACTTAACCACTTCCGTACTATGACAGTTCCTACAAAGCTTCCTCTCTCTGAGCATTTGGGTTTTTTTTTTTTTAACCTGTGAACGAAACTAATAATATCTACCGTCCTGGTTTACTGGGATGATTAAATCAGATAATGCGTGTGAAATGCTTTGAAAGGTGTGATTATTTGTCCAAATGCACTAACTAGAAGAAGGATATGGGAACATTTTGACAGTCTTATCAACCCTTGGTATGTGTTTGAATAAAGCTATGTTTGACTTTTTTGGACAAGGTGCCGTCTTCCCCATGTCATCACATATTCATTGATGACTACTAGCTAATTGGTAATATTTTCTTAGTTATTTTTCCCGATAATAAAAGAACTTGTAATAACAGCATTTTATTCTTTCATTTACTATTTGTGAGTTGTAGTAAGACCTGACTAAGTTGACTATGAGCTGTTTGCTTCCTCTCTTTTATCGTCTGCCTCTAATGGCAAAATGGAGTTACCTATCAGGGTAGCACAAAGCGTTATCAAGAACCATTGAAAAACACAGAGTCATCATGTGCTCATATGGATGGGGTATATACCATAACTAAAACAATAAATCTGGCTCACTCTCATTTTCCAATAATTTTGTTTGCAGAAACAAAAAAACCCCACTTTATACTGTATAAGAGAAGCAATCTCCTGTTACATGATTCATAACAAATTTTTTGAATTGTTTTCACATAGTCTGTTTTTAGTTGATATGAAACAAAGTGCCCGTGATAATTCTATATAAAAATAGCCTTCTATTTTTTGTTGAGATTTCCTGGTTATATTCTTCTTTAGCCTTATAGGAATATCAAGATTCTTTTTGCTGGAACCAGCTGAGGCAGCTTTCCTATACAAACCTTTTTGTGTGATAATAATCCTTTTTCCTCAAAGTTTGTCCCAAGATCAGGTATCTTCTTTTTTAAATTTTCTTTTTTTCAACTGTGAAAAACTTGGGGATTTTCAGTCTATCTTTGGTAATTTTAGCTTATGTGTTCAAACTAAAGCCAGGGGAATGAGTAACACTAGCCTTTACAGATCAGTAGGAACTTAACAGTCATCTAATCAATTCTGCTTCGTGAATAAGAATATACAGGACACAGAGATCTGAAAAATCTAGGCATGTTCAAGGTCAGATAAGTTAGAAGTGGATGACCCCACCCATAGGCATGTGGTCATTAGTATAATATGTTGGTATTCATGAGTGAGGGGTAATGGGTTCTGCTGTGGACAAATTATTTAGATTCTCTAGTTTGATTAAAGTAGATTGCATTTTAGGCCAGGGGCAGTGGCTTATGCCTGTATTCCCTACACTTTGAGAGGCTGAGGTGGGAGGCTGGCGCCACATAGCAAATCATAAAAAATATACAGATTTGCCCATTGTTTTGGGTCTTCATTTCCTAGTGAAGGTGCCCATGTCACATAAAATTTATATTAAATAAGTTTTCATGTTTTTCTCTTGTTAATGTCTTTTGTTATAGGGGTCTCAGTGATGAACCTAGGATGGATGAAGGAAAGATATTTATAGGACAAAGATATAGATGCAAATTCATTTGAACTACATCTAGAAGGTCTGGTACTACAAACAGATGAGGTTTTGATAGTAGGAATTCAGTGAATTCAATGGGAAGCAAGAAGTAAAGGAGATTTAGTGAGGACTGAGATTGGAAAAGAGCACAGATAACATTAGAGGATTCTAAGACCAGCCTGGGCAACATAGTGAGACCTGGTCTCTACACAAAATTTTAAAAAGTAGCCAGGTGTGATGGTGTATACCTTTAGTTCTGGCTACTGAGGAGGCTGAGCTGGGAGGATTGCTTAAGCCCAGCAGATCGAGGCTGCAAGGAACTATGATCACACCACTGCACTCTAGCCTGGGTGACAGAGTGAGACTTTGTCTCTTAAAAAGAATGGATTGCATTTTAAAAATGTATCACTCACTAGACAAATGGAGACTTGACTTATGATTTCACAAATTATGTAGTAATAACTTATTTACATTACCATGACCAAATAGTGAGTTAATGCATTCTTTTTTCTATGTTTACTTTTTTTCCTATTCTCACATTCCGTCTTTATTTTCACTTCTTCCCTGCTTCCTAATGCTCTTGTAAAGACTTTACTACTCAGCAATGTAGAGGATGAAAAATACTTTTTCCTCACCCATCCTAGGTTCATCGCTGAGGCCCACTATAACAAGAGACAGATTAACAAGAGAAAAGCATGCAAACTTACTTCATTTAAGTTCTTTTATGTGACACAGGAACCTTCATAAGGAAATGAAGGTCCAAAGAAATGAGTGAACTAGTGTATTATTTATGCCAGGTTTGATGAAGAAGTGAATAGTCCTGGAGATGTATGACTGGGTAACAAAGTATGGTCTAACAGTAATAAACCGGAAGAAACAGCAAGTCCTGTTTATTCAGTTTCCTTTTTGTGTCCCTGTGTCTTCAGATACGAGGGTTTTATGACCTGTTTCAGGAGAAGGTCAGAAAAAGCTTCTAGGTTTTATGACTTGCTTCAGGGAAGAAAGACAAGAGAAGATCAGAGAGTGGCCTTCCTGCTTCTGCTGTTTTCTCAAGTGCCAAAGTGCCATATTTTGGGGTGGTATCTCCTGCACTCCATCAGTAGTTTTGATCTTTGTGTTGAGAATGAGACCTTGCATGAATACTGTATAGATTTAGGATTCATTGAATATCAGAGAACATAGATGTAGATGCAGTTTCATTTGAACTACATCTAGAAGGTCTGCTACTTCAAATAGATGAGGTTTTAAGACTAGACAATTTAGTGAATTCAAGGGGAAGCAAGGAATAAAGGCGATTGAGTCAGGATTAAGATTGGAAAAGAGCACAGATAATATTAGAGGATTCTAATGGGAATATGCTGTCCTCTCAGGTGTATGTGGTGTAGGTGAGTAGGATTACAGTTGGAAGAGGTGTATGCAGGAGAGAAGACCAGAGGTCTGAGGCAGGTGATCTGTAAGACAAACCAGGAAGAGGTAGCGCAGCAGCCGGGAAGCTGCTACAGTAAGCCAGAGAAGCCAAACCACTCCCGAGGCACCCACTGAGCCTGTCAGCGGCAGTGGCTGAAAGGTAAGTTGCACTTGTGAGGTTTAAGGAGAAAGGCAAGCTATTTAACTTTAATGGCCACAGGTCATTTGTCCTTGTGGTGCGTGGCAGTTCTGCTATGACTCTAAAGGTAATTTTACATATTGACAGAATCTGGAAGATATTTGCTTTCAATGATGCCGTAAATGCTCTTCACTTTGATCCATTTCAATGGCTGATAATGTTCCTCACATCTGTAGCTGAGATTTCCCAACTTAATTTGGGTTCTCATCAGGGTAGATGTCTATCCAAGTCAATTGCAGCATCTGTGCCGACAGCTCTGAGATGTTGTCCTTGATAGTCTCCCCAAGTCAGCAGCATCAAAGTGAACTCATTAAGAATTACAAGGAAATGGATTAAAAGAAGGTAAAACTGGATTTCAAAGGAGTCTGAGTGTGGCTGCTGTCGCGCGGAGGTGGTGACATGCAGATAGGCAAGCTTAGAAGCTATGCAAGGAACAGAGCTGTGTTTCTGAATATCACCATGGTTACAGTCTATAAAAAATAATGAGGAGAGAAAAATAAGAGCACTGGAGTTTGAAGACATTTTTTCTAAGATTGGTTTTTATCTTTTTGTCTGATAAAATGAAAGGATCCTGTGGGGTGCATTATCTTGACTAAATATAAAACCAAAAACAAATTATAAATTTCTTCTTAAATGCTCACTGCTAAATATTCAAGAATGTTTGTGCTCTCTCTCCATCCCCTAGATATCATGAACCTTACATTTAATGAATCATTGTGAAACGTTGTCATCCTCTAATCTGACTGCTGAGCTACAATCAAAATTCTGTGATGACTTTGTATCTTTCACCCACTACTTCTTAGGCTTATTATCACTGGTGCAGTGACATAGTTCCTGAATTTCAATGCTGCTTGCATCCAGCTGTGGCCATTGATTCACTCATTGAATTTGATGGTGTTAAACACAATAAGAAAGATGACTTAATGGATCTTAAATGTTTACTATTATTGAAACCATTCTGCAATTTTCATTACCAGCAGAAGTCCCTACTGAAATGGTATTCTTTCTACTTCCCAAATGCTTCTGGTAAGCAAAGATACAAGGAAATGCAGTCCACACCAGCTGTTTCAACCTAATTGAGAGAGAAACTAAGTGCTCATATTTAGTAAAACTCTACTAAATTGCTCTTCTTAATGATGAAAGGACAAAAGGCATTGCATTTTGACAATTTAATGAAAGCATGAAGGCTGACATTTTCCCAGCATTAGCATTCTTATAAAATACAAAGATCAGTATTTTTAGAAGATGATTCCTTAATATTAGAGGATATATACTGAAGAGAATCAGAGTATGCCACCCAAAATATGCCATTTTGGTATAAGGATTATTTTGAGCCGAAGGCGACTGAGAATTAGCAGGCATAGGAGAGCCCTCTATCTTCCACTATTTGCCTAAAATCAGGTCATAAATTTCCCTTTGTGCAGATGCCCCTCCCCCACCCGCCTCTTTTGTACCAGGAAGGACAGCGCAACTCTTAATCAACAGAGTTGGTTCCACACTCTTATCAGCCCAGAGACAGCACCTGACGAATCTGAATAACAAATCTTACTGAACAACCCTTATCTTTCATTAGTTTCTCCCATATTATTTACCTTCCCACAATTTAATACATCTAAAAGCCTAAACCTCTTTTCCTTTTTCATGTCACTTCTACACAATGTATTGCTCTTTGTTAAAATGGTATGTAAGCCCCTGGGTCTAACCTCTTCTTTGGGTCTTCACTTTTTTTCTGTGAAGGCATCCATATGTGTATGTGATAAACTATTTCTCCTGTTAATCTCTCTCTTGTCAGTTTAATTTGCTGGGCTCCAGCTGTTGAATTTGGGAGGGTGGAGGAAAAGACTTCCCTCTCTTGTAATATCCATCTCTTCTTTTAGTGAAGTTAAGTAGGAAATGATAAGTTTTAATATTGATATGCTTTCTGAAGGTGCTGAAAACAACTTCTTTGGTTACTTGTGATATATCTTAAAATGACCAACTTCAGCAAATATTGAATAAACATTGGCATAAAACACAAGACTGGAGAAAAGCACTTGGTTAGGAATTATGAAGTTTAAATATTAATTTTTTTCCTATAGTTGTAGGAGCTTTGTTGTCAGGAGTAGGTATTACCTTTTTTCAATATACTATACGTTAACGCTCAAATATAGTAACCCATTAATATAACAGAGTAGTTGCCCCTCCTCCCATAGATAAAAAAGGGGTAAAATTGACAGTAAGGAATATGTAGCTGAAAAAGTGGGTAAAAATTTTTTCTGTCTCTTTAAAATCTTCTCACCTTTTTGGAGAACTAAAACTTATATCCCTGTCTCAGACCAGTGGTTGGGAAGGGCAAGAAAATGTCCTTTGTTTTTTGCACTACAGGAGATGGCTCAGTGGAACTGTTGGGCTGGAGGCCCAGTCCAGGTGGGCAGAGGTCATGGGATTGTCCTCATCAGAGATGGGACGGAACAACAATTACCTAAAACTAAAAACCTCCCTTTAAAAACTCTGTATTTCTACTTATGATTAGGACAATGGCATTTCAGACAGAAGTCTCCATCCTCCTCATTTACCTACAACTTAATAAATCTCTCTTTCCTTTCTTAAACCACTTATCTTCATTCTTCTGATGTGGCCTCAGCAACAAGTGCCAAACTTTTGGTAGCAGATTTTGGCATCCCTGGGTGGTCCCATTGGCACCCTGGTGGAATGACACCCTGAAGCAGGGGAACAGCCTCAGGCCAAGCCGTGGGTCTTAACTAGAAGGAGCGACTTCTTTTCTAGGTGAGAGAGTATGGGATGGTTCCAATAGCTGCTGGAGCCTGTTTTAGCTCTGGAGAACTCCCATCTTCCCGGCCCCCCCCACCACCAAAGTTGATACAGCTTCCCACAACCTGAACTGAATTGAGGAAAAGAAAATGGAAAAATGGATTTGAGAAGTGTCCACATGCCATGGCCATATGTTTCTTTAATAAGTTCCCTGGCGTGCATGCTGAAACCCTAATTTCACCCACTTGGGAGGTTTTCAGACCTTCCTGTTGATTATTTATTTAGAGAAGCCATTTGGGGATGAAAGTCATGAGGTTGAGTGGAACTAGAGAATCTGGTTTAAATTCAGACCTCGTTTGTGGTTCCCAGGGAATGGGGGGACTAGGCCACCATTTGGGGAGGGTTTTAAACCTTCTAGCCCTGTGGCAGGGCATTCATTTGTGAGGTGCTGTTGGAGGCACCATTTGGGGTAGTGTTTTGTCCCCCTTAGATTCCCATTTGTTTGATAGGCCTTGACATTTTGTGTTAGAGATCCCCTGTATTGTCTTTGTTTGTTATTTGTGAATTTTGTTACTCCCGAACTTTCTATAACATAAAGACTCCAAATGGTCACCATTTCAGGGTCATCAGTGTTGGGTGGCAAGTGGTGGTAAGCTATGTTTGACTGTTCTGGAGGTCTTATTTCCTGCTGGAACATACTTTTAAGGGGGTCTGAAGGCTTAAAATTTTGAAATTCATTTTTAGTTGGAAAAAAACTGCCTGAATTAGAAGAGTATAGGCCTAAATATTCACTTTTGAAGTCTTTGGAAAAGTCTTAAAAAAATGTCTATTTTATATGTGTGCATTTTTATGTGTTTAAGTATATGTGTGTGTGTATATATACACATATGCTTTTATGTATATGTATGTATATATATTAATGTATGTGTGTAGATATCTGTATACATGTATGTATAAAATCTTGCTCAAAGTCGAATACCTTTTATATTAGCCCAAGTTGAAGAAAGCTTGACACTTTACTGAAAGCGGGTATTTTAAATGAAGTTTGCTCTCTCTTTGTTTTCTGGATAATTTCCAATATTATCAGTTGCCTACCATAAGTTGAAAGATGCACATGTCATTTTGGGCAGATTGAGAAACCTGGGTTGTAAATAGTGTCTTTCATGGATAATTAATGAAAGAATTTTTATTAAGAATGATGTTAAAAGTTAATCATAATTGTGGCTATTATCTTCCCATTACTAGATTTTTTTATTGCCATTGGAAACATTTACAGTAACGATGTGCCATTCTCTAGCTTCTCTACTTCCCTTTCTTGACCCATCTACACAGAATATAATAGAAATACCTTTCAAGTTTTGTTTAGTATTTTATTTTGAGAAAAATATTCTTTCCACAGATACTTCCACAGAAGGACATTCTCTGACATAACTATAGTACAATGATCAAAATTGGTCTGTGATATTGATACTGTAGTATGTCCTTATTCATAGTCCATATTCACATTTGGTCATTTGCCCCAATTATGCCCTTTGTAGCTGTTCCTCACCCACTCCAAGATCCTCCATTGGATTTGTTATCATGTTTCTCTAAGTTATTTTAATCTGAAAGAGTTTCTCAACTTTTTTTTTAACTTTGAGAGTTTTAAAAATGGCAGAACATGTATTTTATGGAATGTCCCTCAATTTGGGGTTGTCTGGTGATTAAATTTAGGTTTTGCTTTTGCAGCAGGAATACCACAGTATTCCCAACCTATCATAGCAGGAGTCATGTGATTCTGTTTGTCCTAAAATTGGAGATGTTAACTTTGATTACTTGATTAAAAGTTCTGTAGATCAGCAGTCCCCAACCTTTTTGGTACCAGGCACTGTTTTCATGGAAGACAATTTTTCCACAGACCAGGGAGTGGGGGGATGGTTTCAGGATGATTCGAGCACATTAGATTTATTGTGTACTTTATCTCTATTATTATTACATTGTAATATATAATGAAATAATTATACAATTTACCATAGATTGGGAACCCCTGCTCTAGATAACGTTTAATCTGGAGAGACACTGTGAGATTATATATAAATTTTGTTCCTCATCACATATTCACTCACTAGTTTTAGTTTCATTGATTAAATTCTCAAACTTCATCATTGAATGAAGTCATTTGGTGACATTTTCAAACTTCATCATTCCCTCTATATTTATTAGTGTACTTTACACATTAAGGGAGACATTTTCTGTTTATCTATTTACTTACTCATTGATTCTTATTTTATTCAGTGAATTGCAATCTATTATTATAGTTATTTTTTTGATATTCAAGTGACGTGGATTTGGACAGTGAGAGCCTCCTGGGTCTTTTGGATATGATTCCATCATTATTGGAATGCTTTTGTTACTCTCTGTTGCAACAAGAGATTCCAGATCATCTAACTTTCTCTTCAGCAGCCCCAGAATCAATCATTTCTCTAAGGAGTGTTGGTTTCTTTTAGTGGAGATTGATATTCAGAAACCAAGATCGAGGTCATAGATGTGCTTATTGCTTTTAATGTGTTGTTGCTTCTAGGCTTTCTAGAGAATATATCTATATCTATATCTTAGATGTATTATTTCCATATTTATTTATTTATTGTAGATTAGCTCTTACTATTCTAGATCTTCATATAAATGGAGTCATACCTATGTGCTCTTCTGTGTTCAGCTTCTTTTACTCAGCTCAATGGTTATGAGAGGCATCCAGGCTGTTCTAAGTATCAGTAATCTGTTCTTTTTTATTCCAGGGTAACTTTCTTGCACAAACATACTTCATATTTTTAATCCGTTGTCCTGTTGATGAACTTTTGAATTGCTTCTTGTTTTGGACTATTGTGAACAGAGGTGTTATGCACATTTGTGTCCACATCTTTTTGTTGCCATTTATTTTAATTGTTATAGGGTGAAGACTTACTTAGAAGTAGAGTTATTGGGTTGAGGGATATTTTACTTTACTTTCTAACTTAACTTTTTAAGAAAATTCTAAAGCTTTTTCTAAAATAGTTGTACCATTTTACACTCCCACCAGAGTTCTGGTAATTCCACATCCTAGCTAACATTTTGTGTTATCCTTTTTAATCTTAGCTACTTTAATGGGTATAGTCCTATCTCATTTTTATGCTTTTATTTGCATTTTCCTGGTTACTAATGATGCTGAGTACTTATCATGTGCTTATTGTCTGTTTATATATCTTTCTTTGTGAAGTACCTCTTCAAGGCTTTTTGTTCATTTTTTAAAATATTAACTGTTTCTTTAATACTATTGAGTTGTAGGATATTTTATAGTCTTGATTTAAGTTCTTTTTTTCTGCCTTTATGGGACAAATAGAATACTATAGGATAAAGCAAATAAGTACAAAAATTCATAATATAGTTTTAAGTAGTTTAGTAGAAACATGAATACTCTGCTATGGAGGAGAGAGGAAGAAGCAAATAATTCTGCAGTGGGTGTTGAAGAATATGTGACGTCTCAGCATGGCCTGAAAGGTGACTAAGGTTTTGCTAAACAAAAGAAACTATAGAGTATGTAAGGAAAGAAAGGTATGAGAGAGCATAAAAAATCAGTTCCATGAGCACAGACTTTCCCGTTTATTTATTATTAGGTCTCTAGTACCTAGAACAATGCCTGGCAAACTATTAGGTATTCAATAAATACGTGCTGAAGAATGCATCATTGAATCCTTGCAGCCTGCAGGTGCATGGGTGCCATGAGTAATGTTACTGCAGAGAAATAACATGCTCTTATTTATCTTGAAGGATAACCATATAGCCATTTGTATGATTAGTGGGAGAAGGGGAAGAAGAGAAGAAGCAAGTCTGGAGTATTTGGGTGGCATTTAGTCATTAATTCAGGACACATTTATTGAGGGCCATTGTGTGCCTCACATAATTGGTGTGTTTATCAAGGATCAAAAAGGTGTGAATCCTGCTCCCAAGGGGCTCACAGAATGTTTGGGGAGGCAGAAACGGAAGCCGACAGCTACATGGCAATGCATTACATGATAAATGTATTCCCAGAGGGCATGTGTTTGCAGGGCCCCCCTTGAGCATTAGAATCCCCTTAACTTGAGCTGAATCTGCATGAGTATCAACCATAAGAGGGAAGTTGGGCAGATATTTCTACAAAGATGAATATGAACAAAGACACTCCCTGAGACCCAAGTAATATAGTGATCAAGAAGCAGTTGGAATTCATAGAGGTACAAGGCCAAAAACAGAGGTAGATCAGAGATAGTTGGGTGCCAGGTCTTAGAGAATTTGTAATTACATATAGAAAAATTTGAGTTTTATCTAGTCATTGATAATAAACTACTGAAGTGATATAGGCAGAGGAATGTCATGGTCAGATTTACATTTTATATTGATCACCTTTAAAATATGTAAAAGATGGATTGAAAGAAGACAAGATAAGTGTGGAGATAGTAGTTGCATTAGTTGAAGAAAGAAATGGTTAAGGAAGCTAGAAGATTTCCACTCAGAATAATGGCTTTTATTTATCAAAATTAGCTTATGATATCAAAGAAACTTGGTATGATTATGATTTAAGATAATGTTATCTTGCCTATTTTGCTTCAATTAAAATTGAAAAGAGATGCTTAGAGTTGCCAACTCCAGTAAAATATAATAGGCATCATTAGTATAGCCAAGAAAAAAAAAAAGGATTCCAATTTAAGTACAGTCATTTTTTTTTAGATTCAGTAGCTTGTAGAGAAGACCTGATTATTCAGTTCTGAAATGTGGCTGATTTTATTCTTTAATTAAAGTAGTTCAATTGACTCAATTGGCAATGCCTTTCCAGATACACTTTAAAAATTCTGGAAAAGATTTTAGAATGAAAGGAAATGCAGAGTGCAATACTAAACTCTTCTCTCTTAGGTTCTCAATTATATGCCTCCTTAATCTTAAATATCTTAGATTTCAAAGAATGAGTCTATGCTATTTTTCCAGTTTAGATTCCTCACTAAAGGAATCTAGTGGTAGCTAGAAATTTTGTACAATATATGAGGATAATTCTGTCCTGTGTTATATTGAGAATTCCTAGATGTGCCGATCTCCAGACTGCTTACCCAAAGGTCCAGGTCTCCCCTGCTCGCTATGTAGGAGACCCTGCCCACTGCAGGTTGCATTTCACATGCTTCCCTATTGGCTGCCTTCCTTCCCCTGGATTCTGTCAATGAGAGGCACTGGAGGGAGACTGGCAGGTGGGAGGCAAGGAGAAGCCAGGTTATTTATTGTCCTTTCTCTCTGACTCCGTTGCCGTCTCTGTCAACAGCAGCTCCCCTGGGGCTCCGGCTTCCATCATTTAAGTCCATCATGGAGTCAGCCATTTCTACTGACCCTGGTCTCCACTAACCTCACCTCCTTCCTCCAGCCTAGGCTCCACGCCAGCTTCCTACCCTCACTGGTCCCTAGGATTTCTCACTATCTTTTCTTTGGTTTCTGAGCTCTTCTATCACCTATACAACTTATTCCCTGTGTTAACTTTCTTGATTTAAATTCTTAGAGTGGTTTTTGTTTTCCATGTTGGGCCCTGACTGATGCATGAGGCAAGGGAGTTTTTTAATGGCTTGAGTTAATCATCTTGAATTAAACATTTTCCGTGAATATAATCATTATCCCTGATACACTGTTCAAATGCAAGGTGTCACTCCACAGAAGAGGATTTCTGAATGATATAAAAACAAACAAACAAAAGAACCAAAAATCTTGTCAAACTTCAACCTTTTTTCATTGAAAAATACAGAATTTGGCCTTGAATAATAAATACTATGGCAAATTGTTTTACCAAAATACATATATATATACATTTTTATTTCTCACCAGGTTCCACCCTGCCTCCTCCCTTCACCCCAAGAAGATAGACAGGTCCTTTTATGCCTTTATAACTGGGGGATATTTGCAAGGCAGAAAACAGAAACAGAAGCTTCTGAAGTCAAAGCCTTTTTAAATTTTCTTAAACTCTTTAAGGCAATAGTGCTGGAGCCATGACTTGAGTAGAATGAGCATAGGGGCTGGAGTAAGAAAGCTTTTGAGGAGTTATAGAAAGGCTTGAGGCATCAAAGGAGGCTGATATCTCTAGGTCTTGGAGGTAGGAGGGACTCACATCATGCTCCTAGGCACTTCCCCAGCAGGCTGCATGATTTCAGGGGATGTTTCACTGGTGCATTTAGGGATATTGAGTGTCTTGGTGGTCAACACATGTGGGATCTTACCATCTACCTTGGTGCTACTGAATCCCAAAAATCCCTGGAGACTTTGTCATCCTGAAATGTAAAGCTCCCCAAAAAGATGAAAGTCGAATTTTCTGCCACTCTTGCAGGATGAAAGCTAGAAGTCAGAATTAAGTTGATTTTAAGAAAATAAATAAAAGTAACATTAAATACATATCTGAATTTGCTGACTCAAATTTATACTCATTTATAGCCATTACTCATTTAGATCATGCTTCTTTATTTGCAAAGCTATTGCAAATCATATTTTTACTTTGATGTTCACAGTAACTTTGAAAAGGTCAGTGGAAATGGCCACAAATGGAGACATTCAGGACCAATAAAAGCCAAAAGAGAATAAAACATAATAAAATAAAAGGCAAGATAGATCAAAGATTTGGGGATAATGTTAAGGTGTAATTATGAATAGTTAAAACATGTTTTAACCTGAAGTATTAATAATTGTAAAAAAGCCATTATGCCTGTATATCATATAACGATTATGCTTAAAACAGAATTTAGCAAACGTTGCAAACCCCATGAAATTAGTTTTTCAACTTTTTCTATGTTAAGTAAGTACAAAGAACAATTATTGAGAATATATCTATGTGCTACTGTTATTATATTAATAAGCTGGCCTGGAATTTAACCTGTTCATAATATGTCTTCATCTGTTTAAATTTATTGGTAACTTTATATCTCTTGGTGATATATATACATATGGATATTATTTTTCATCATTGTTTTTTCTAAATTTTCTACAAAGAACATGTATAACTTTTGATACAACCATAAAATATTAGTCACTTTCAAAGTATTTAGCTTTTTTCCAATTGGCAATAAGAAAAGTTAATTTATTCACCAATTTTTTGGAAAAAACAGAATGCATTGTTTATAGCAATATTACTTTTATTGAGATTAGCCTAAATTTTTTTCAGAAATGAAAAATTTAAATAGAATTTTGAATGATGTATTCTTTATATTGACCAAATGGAGTCATTTGGTGTATTCCAGGCCTTATGGAAATATCAAACAGTGCAAAATGTACAGCATATTTAAAGGCAAACTGGCTACTCAGGTAGTATCTCAAGGCATTCATTGGCATTCTGGATCATAAGGCAATCTTATTGTAAAGATAAAATAAAATTTTGTTTTGTATTTAAGTTGTACTTGACTTTGCTTTGAAGCTGACTGATTCATGGTCTCTCACTCCACTGCATTCTAGGTCCCCTGAAGTACCAAGTAACACAGAGAAATGGACAGAAGGAAACCCATTGTAACATGTCTTATCAATACTCTATACAGATTTGAGAAGCAGTGTGTTATAGTAATAGTGGCTTGAATTTTGAAAGCAGAGAATAGGATTAAAACTTGAATCTGCCATTTAGTAGATGAATGACCTTAATATGATACTCAATCTCTGAACTTCAAACACCCTTATATAAGAAAAGGGAATCACGTGTACTTTGTGGAATATTTTGCATATGGATTTTCCTCCTAAATGATACTACTGTCCTGGAGCTACTTTATACATTATTACATGCAGAGTTACCCTTCTTTTTAATGGCTAGAGAGTGTCCTTAGGATGAATTAGCTAAAAGGACTTAACCCCTCCCCTTGTGATGGACTTGTGGGTGATTTCTGGTGTTCTACTATTAAAAATGTATACTACTAACGTGAAAATCCTTGTTTGGGCAGGTTACGCTGAAGTAGGAATGATAAAAAGGTAGACGGCTGTACGGGAGAGAATGTAGCCCTATTATTAACTAGAAATGAACCATTCTCTTTTTGCAGTTGCATGGAAATTTCTCCCTTTTTTTGTGAATAGCAATTGTGGGTAGAATGGAGCAGCTACTTTCTTAGAGGGGCATCAATCCATCAGACAGAGTTAGTCTTTTATATTTTGTGAGTATGTCTTTTGAGCTAGGGCAGAGAGATTACTCTTCTACAGGCCCCATCTCCTTTTTTTCTGCAATATACAGGAGTATCTTCGTCTAGATTAGATGTTGATGATTTCCCACTTGGATTTATTTAGTCACTTAATCTGAGAACATTTAATTTGGTCTGTAACTTCTCCTTTTTTCTGAGCAAAAGTACCTTTAAAAGACTCAGAAAAAGTCTTGTAATTTGAAGATGAGGACAGTTTACCATCCTATCTTACATTTTCCAACTAAATCTACCATCTCAGTTTTAAGATCATCAGCAAAGAAAGTGGATAAGACACGTGTGAAATTATCACCCTAACTGAGACCAGATTATTTTCAGAAGGTGGGAGTTAAGTGGTCTCTGAAATCAAAGATTAATTTATTCTTAATATCTGATTTTTTTAGGATTGGATTTTTGGCCAATTTTGACAGGTATGATCTCAGGGATATCTTATGATGTGAAGTGTGGAACTCTGTAGGCAAATGTTGATCATTCTATTAGCTATCATTTTGTTAATAAATTTGTATTGCTTTTTCTTACCAAGTTTTAGCATCTTCAGGTCCTACAAGAAGATGAGTTAATTGATAGATATCAGGGTATCCTAGACTATAAATTCTTAGAATAAACTGAAATTCTTCAGTGAACTTCTATTTTTTTCTTAGAATAGCTAGGAAACTTCTTAACTATATTATGCACATCTGATCTAAGCCAAGATTTGAAGCTCTACAACCAATGAGGTTGGTTATCATCTCCACCTATGTTATAAGATATTAAGAAGGAATATTGTTTATTCAGTAGGGTATGTTTAAGAGGAACTGGCAGAGGAAAGGGAAGTGTGTTCCACGAAGGTGCTGGAGGACCTGGAGAAAGAACAGACCAAGGGGGAGGAGGAGGTGAACTTAAGGGAGGCCGGGTAGGAGGCTGACTGGAGTAAGATCAGGAGAGAGAAGTGTTTAAGTTTGGATTTTATGTACTCCATGTTTTTATTACCTTTCCTAAGGATTTCTTAAGGGAAACAATTTTAGAATTTTTCTATGTTTTAGGGGCCTCTTGAAAAAAATTAAAAATGCTGATCATTGACATTGAATATTTAGAATTTCTAATCTTTTCTTTTCCTAAGGCATCTCACAAAATAATTTCTTTCTTTCATCTTCCAAGTTCCCTTAGTGTCACCAATAAAATTCAAAATTGTCCTTGATAAAATCCAGCCATAGTTCAATAAGCTGTAAAACAACCCACAGTTTCATTGAAATGACCAGACAATTGATTCAAAATAAGAGAACATGAGCATCAAGCCCTTGGGTCTACATCCCTGTCCCTCAGTGCTCATCTTATCCATGGGGGTGATCCACTAAGTAGTGAAACAAGGCAAATCACAAAGCTTATACCAAGGACAACTAAGATGGAATAATAACAGCTTAGGCAGTGCTTTCAAGCAAGGTGAGCAGAGCCCTGTTCAGGAGCAGGACTAGTCCAGCTGTCTAGTTTGTGGGACTCCAAAGAGGAACTACTGACAGGGTGTTCAGCATGTTGAAGTGGCCCAGGATGAGCACCAGAACACCTGGTCCTGGTCTGAGTCTTGGCATTGAAGCTGTGGAAGAAGGTCAATCAGTACAACATTAGTACAACCATTACCAAAAATGTCAAGCAAAGAAATTCAGAAGGAAGGTGGAAATTTTAATGAGGTTTAGCAAGAGGGATCAGTTGAAGTTCACCTAGTTTTAGGAGTAGTTGGCCAGAGATGGTTCTTGTGCATTCACTGCCGTTGCCTGGGCAATTCAGATCTTGTCAAGAGGGTGGGAAAGAGCGATTCGGGTAAAGGCCATTTGCAAGAAGGGATGGGATGGAGGAACAGCTGCGGGGATGAAGGATATGCAAGAACCATGGTGGAAAGTTTAGTCCTTCAGTGTCTCTTACAAAATGAGTAAAAGTATTTACTGAATGAAGGAATGAAAGAATGAACAATAAACAGAAGAAGTGAAAATAATGTGCAGCAATATTTTTCGGCAGTGACCCACTACTTCCAGTGGGCTTGTTTACGAATGTCTCATGAAATAGTTGTCACATGAATTACAAATTGAAGGATAGATAGAGTTTGAGACATCTGAGAAGAGGGAAGGACATTCAGTAGAGAGAAGAAAGCAGAAATAAGGACCCAGAAGTAGGAAAAAATAGGAAAGGGATAAGGAATAAGTAGCATTTTTTTAGATTTTTTTTTAAGATTAATAAAATAAATCAGCATGAGATAAGAGTATCTTGAGTTCCTATGTAAGGATTTTAATTCCTCAAACCTTAAATGTCTGTGATATTATCTGTCAGTTAGATAGTATTCATATTAGCAAGATGCCATTTTGTTAATTTTGTTCTTGAGAATGTAAGTTGTAATTTGCTTCAGTTACCAAAAGGTGGCAAAGTTACATGCTTGATATTAGCGTTAAACCATCAGACTGCTTCCCAAACAAGCCCTCTGTATGTCTGCGTCACACATACAACAGACAGTATAACATGGGCAAAAGCCACATTGAAGTTTTCGGTACTGTGTGTTGATCTCTGTTCTTGGCAATGCTGCAGCATCACAGCTTGCAATATTATGAATCATAGCCTTGCCTTTTCATTTTATTCTTTATTTAGTACTGTAATTATCTAAATGAGCTTTGAAATTATGAGTTGAAGCTTCAGACTAGTCTCTGACTCTGCTATTCCCAGTATAAATTTGGTTCAATACTTTACATGTCTTAAAAAGAAAAGAGCAATGTAATTTTTAATATATACTTCAAGTTATCACCACCTTCCCTTCTCCCTTATATCTTCCCAAGGAATAACCACTGTCCTGAAACTAGAATGATATTTTTCTATGTGTGTTTCTGCATTACTTACTTAATATTTGTCAATGCCCTCCATACAGAGACCACTAAGAAAACTCCTATATTTGAGTAAGTTGGGTATATTTCAGTGATGGAAAGTGTACATCATAAGAAAGTGTGGAGCATCTCAGTAAGAGGGTGTTAGAAAGGCTTTGTTACAGATTCGGACTTGTGTTAGGTGAGTTTGGGTAGGAATTAAGGAAGTGGGATGTTGCTCTGAGTTGCTTACTGTTAGGAAGCAGAGGTAACTCTATTGTTGAACATGTTAGCACATCCTACCTAAAAGTAGGGAAGAATAGGACAAAACTAAAGCTGTAATTGGTAAAGAAGCAACAGTCAAATTAGCCAGGATAGGGGATATTGTGGTCATGATTGTGGTTTGGACAATATTCCTGGTTTGCTTTTATTTAACACTAATTTAGACTTTTTTTTATCTTGACCCATTATGGTCACAAAGTGGCCTTGTCTGATGTTGATGTTCTGTGAAATTATTTATGTTCAATGGAAGAGCATAAAGGTCATGTTATAAATCTCATAAAGGGGAGTTCCAAGCCATCTCCTAGCGTCAGTTTCACTCACTCATGCTAAGTGCTGCTTTTTTCATATATCTATATATTTACATCTATATGCATATACATATATATCGTTTAGGATACATATGATTTAGATATTTTTATGTTTAAATTAATATTAATGACATCATACTGTATGCGTTATCTTTACTAATTGCTTTTTAAAATGTTCATTCTTGATACATCCAGTTCCCCTCTTTGAACTGTGTGTATGGTATTCCATTGTACAAATAAGCTACACTGAATCATCTATGGTTGGAAAGTCAGTTTAATTACAGTGCTTTGCTATTGCAGGTAGTGCTGCCAAAAACATACTACAAATATCTTTTTTATATTCATGCATATGAGTTTCTCTAGGGTGTTTTTTCTAAAACAAAATTAGCAGATTCTGTAGATTGGACATTTCAACTCTACTAGATATTGTCAAGTTGGTCTCCAAAAATTAATTGTATAAATTTTTACCTTGTCCTGCATTGTTGGAGAGTTTTTATTTCTCTATACCTTTCAACAGCACTTGTTATCAAACTTAAGTTTTCCCAGTCTTCTGGGTAGGCAGTAGAGTCTCACTGTTATTTTAATGTGCTTTTCTCTAATTATTATTGAGCCTGCATATTTTATTATGTAAGTTTTAGCTATTTGGTATTTCCAGTTTTGTGTGTAGCTGGCTTGCTTATATTATTTGTTCATTTTTCCATTGAATATAGGTCTTTTGCTTATTGATTTATAGTATGTTTTTACATGTTTTGGATGCCAATCATTTGTACAGTCTATGTAATTTATCTTTTCCCATTTTTATGGTATTTTTTTAACCCAGAAGTTTTCACTTGTCATGTGATCAAATTTATCAGTCTTTTCTTTATTGTATATATTGTTTGTCCCTTTTAAAAAGCCCTGCTTTATTCTGATGACATAGTTATTCTCTTAAATTTTTTCCTAAAAGTTTTGAAGTTTTATTTTTTACATCAGGTCTTTAGTTCACCTGATTTTGTGTGAGTGTGTATGTGTGGTTGTGAGTGTGTGTATAGTTTGAAGTAGGAATCTATTTTCCCTTTTTAAGCATATGATTAGTTAATTGTCCAGCATGTTTTTCCCTTCTGATTTATAATGTTGCCTCACTCCTTACTCTAGTTTCCATATATACATGGATCTGATTCTAGGATCTATATTTACTTTCATTCTCTCACTTGGCTAGCACTATGGCAGTATCACAATATTTTAGTTATACTTCCTTCTTCCATTTCTTCTTCAAAGCCAACCTTGCTATTTGTACATCTTTATGGTTCTGCATTACTTTATGTTCATCATATTATGTTCCTTGGAATCCCTTTGGGAATTCAATAAGAATTACATTTAGTTTATGCAATTATGGGGAAAATATGCACATTTAAATTTTGGAATTTTTTTATTAGTGAACATGGTATATTGTCTTCTTTTATTTAAGCCATTTATGATCTTCAGTGATTTTAAAATTTTCTCAGTAAAGTCTTACAGATTTTTTTAAGACTTAGCACAGAGTACAGTTATTTAAGATATTGCATATTATTTTGCTTTTCATATATTGATCTTATATCCAGCAACCTTGCAGAAGTCTCATATTTGCTAATATATTATGTGTTTTGTTTTGGATTTGCTATAATAGATTAATTATCTTTGTGAGTGATGACAGCTTTGTTGTTTTCCAGTTCACATATGTTCAATTTCTGTTCTTGTCTTATTTCTAGCAGCAGACATTCTAGGTTATTTCTGAATTTAAAGGAAATGCTTCTTATGATTTCCTCTGTAGTATCTACTTCCTGTAGACTCTAAGTAGATAATCTTTAACAGGTTAGGACAATTTTCATATATTTCTGGCTTGTTTAAAGTTTTTTTCCTCCATGAATGTATACTGGACTTTATCAAGTCATTTTATTGCACCACATTTGCGCAATAAATTTTTGCCTAAAATCTGTTAGTGTGGTGTATTACAATAATATTTTCTAATGTTAAAATATCTTTGTATTCAGATGTTAAACCAGCCTTGAATTCTTCTTGGTTATTATGTATTATGTTTACATTTTAAATTAGATTTTTTGAATTTCTGTTTATAAATAAAATCAACCTTAAATTTTTATGTGATGTCCTTATCTGTTTTTGGTATTAAGGTTTATCTAGTATAATTGCATTGAATTTCAAAATTTGTTCTCTTTCTATTCTGCAACAATTTGTTTAAAATAGAAATTATCTTTCCTTAAAGTTTTTAATACTGTCTGTATGTGGCTATTCATCAGTGAGTAGATTTTTGACTACTGATTCATTATTTAAATTATTACTGTGCAATTCAGCTTTATTATTTGCTTTTGAAAAACTTAAAATATCCATTTCATCAACATTTTCAAATATACTTAAGAAATTGCTTTTAGTGTTTTCTTATTTTTTCAAAAGTTTTATCGTAGTTGCATTTTTTTATGTCTAATATTGTCTTTCCTCTTTTGTTCTTGATAACCTTTGCCAGTGGTTTGTTAAATGTATTGGAGTTTTCAAAATAATAGATTTTAAAATGTTCTTTCCTACATTTTCGGTTTTTGAAATTGTATTCATTATTCTTTTCACTTTATTATTTCTTGTGTTCTGTATTTTTTGCGTTGATTCTGTTCCCTTAATTTTTAATGCTTTTTGTTCTAAAATATGTTTATAAGGCTCTACATTTTCAAGTACTGTTTAATCAGCATTCCCTATATTTTGATGGATAATTTATTCACTGAAGTTCAGTTGTAAATATATCAAGTTCATTATTATTTATAATTTTTCTTTAACCCACAATTTAGAAGTTTTTAACTTAGAAAAGTTTTATCTTTTCATTAATAATTTCTCATTTACCTGCATTCTTATCATATGAAATTATTGGTGTTATATAAATTTTTTGGCAGTTGTTGGGACTTGTTTTATGACTTGTACTTGATCAGTGGTTATAAATGTTTTATGTATATTGTATTTGAAAAATAATGTGTTTACTCTGATTGTTGGGTATTAAGTTTCATATATGTCCATTGGACGAACTTATGTGTTCTTTTCGTTTTCTACAATAATGGCTTTTGCCTGGAAATACTTAATGTGGTATTAATTTTTGATTACTGACATTAAATTATCTATCAACTTTTCCTTGATTAGTATTTACCTAGCATATATATTTTCCCATTTAGTTAGTTTCATTTCATTTTTTTTTATTTCATTGGCTTGTCATATGTTATAAACTGATATAGATGGATTTTCAAAATTCAATTAGAGGCAAGTTTAATCCTATAACATTCATTTTGATTTCTGATAATTTGGTCATTTCTGTCATCTTATTGTTTCTTTACTGAGTTTTTTCTTTTCTTTTTTCCTTTTTATTTTTATTGTATGCTATTGATCAGATGTTTTTTATTCTCTTTTTGTCTCCTTATTTATTTAGAAGTTCTTATACCTTTACATTTTGAATGTGCACAGATACTTGACAGAGTCTTCATTTAATCAATATCTCCATTTTATTCTCAGCCATTGAAGGACCTTTTGATTTAATGTCCTTATTCCAACAGAACACGCTTGTGTAGTTCTTTCAGTAAGGTTCTCTGAGTTATAAACTCCTTCAGGCTTGGGTAGTCTATAAATATTTCACACTCACTCTTAAATGTCAGTTTAGCTGGCTTTAAGATTCTAGCTTGATGGTTATTCTCTCTCAGCACTTTAAAGACATTATTTCACTTTCAGTTGGATTATGTTGTTGCTTTGGAAGTCATCTTCCGATCTAATTGTAATGTCTTGTGGATATTGTGACTTTTTTCTTCAGCTGCTTTTAAGGTCTTTTTAATTTGATATTCAGTAATTTCCTATAAGGAGTGCAGTTGTGAAAACATTTTTATTCACTCTATTTGAGATATATTGTGCCTCGTGAATCTGAGACTTTGCATGTTTTATTAGCCAGGTGAAAGTCTAAGCCTTTATTGCTTTTGAAATTTCCTTAGCTCAGTATCTACATTTTATCATTTTGGAAGTTCTGTTAGATATATATAGAATCTCTTTATTTTGACCTTCATGTCTCTTAATGTTGTTTTTGTATTTTCCGTCTTATCTTTTTGCACCATATTCTGAATGATTTCCTCAGATCTTTCAATTCACTTATTCTCTTGTGAGTTCTGTCTAAATTGCTATTTAACAGATTTATTAAAAATACTTTTTAGTAAAAAACTGAAACATTCATACCTAAAATGCACAAATCAAAAGTATACAGCCCAATTAATTTTCACCAGGTGAACACATCCGTGGAACCATCACCCAGATTAAGACCTAAAACTTTATCAATACCTAAGAGGTCTCCTGTATACCTCTCCCAGCTTTCCCTCCTTAATTTAAGCACTATCTTTACTTCTATCAACATTGATTAATTTTATCTGTTGACTTTGTATAAACACAACCATGAAGTACATACTCTTCTGTGTCTGGTTTCCATCACTTAGCATTATCCTTGTGAGACCATCCATCCTGTTACGTGTAGTGGTATTTCAGTCATGCTCGTTGATTTTTAGTATTTCATTGTATGGTTATACCGCAATTTATTGTTTCATTCTATCATAATGGATGTTTGTGTTGTTTCCAGGTTTGGGATACTATGAAGAGTGCTATGCTGAACACTTTTGATGCACATACATGTATATTAATAAATTCTGAAAGTTATATTCCTAAAGAGTGAAATTTCTCAATTGTAGGGTTTAGATATGTTCAGATTTAGTAGCTAATGCCAAAGAATTTTCAAATTTAATTTCTTACAGCAGTGCAAGAGAGTTCCAACAATATTCTCACCAGCACTTAGTATTGCCTGTCTCTTTCTTTTTACCATTTTCTCTCAAAGAACTTCCAAATCTGCAAAGAGATTTGAACTCAACAGTTGATGTATTAATCTTTTACATATGTCAAAGAAGGACTCCATCTAGATATAAAAATAATTTCTATCACAATAAATGGTGCTTTAGGAACGTTAGGTCCAATATAAGATTTATTGGAATTTTAAAACAAGAGGCTGGCTTTTGTCTTATTGCTTTGTTTTACTGTATGATGCTTTTTGACAATATTTTTACTCAGTTTCCTAAAGGAGACTTTATGAAAGAACCATGGGCACATGTTCAGAATATATGTGTAAATGACAGGAGTCATCACTAGTATGTGGAAATGTTGAAAGAAAGAGAAGACAATAAATTTGATGATCTTGTGTTCTTTGTCAATGCTTGTTGGTTGAGTCATGGAAGAATTTTACAAGGATTAACAGTTCTCAAGATTTCTTTAAACAAAATAATGCTTGCCAAATATCCAATCATCAGGGACAAAAATGGCAATATGGTTTATATTTTGTTATCAAAATCACATTGCACTGCATATGAGTATGATAAGTTCCAAGGTAAAGAAAAGCTTAGTTTTGATCTAGCTAGATAAGAGAATTTATTCTGAAACTGAAACTTTTCATAATATAAATCAATAATATTGACTTTATACAATTTTCAAATATGAATCAATGTATAAACAATTTTAATTGTAATCAGTATTATGTAAATTGGTTGTAAAAGCTACAAGAAATATTTGAGCAACAACTTTTTGTTATTGATAAATTTAGAATTGCCTTTCAATTTATGCAATGCTCTAGTGAATCTGATGTAAAATACTGAGTTGTCACAAAAAATTAGTTCATTTACTTATCATAGACACATGTACTTTTGAAATTGATATGCTTTGGCTCAAAAGCCAAATCTATTGTTCTAAAAAAAAGATGAACCAGTGTGGTCAGTATTGTAGATGTAAAAGAAAGATGATTTTTTACTACTCAATTCAGTTATTAGGAAACTTTTAAGTATGTTTGTAAATAACTTGGGAACATGAATTTACTTCTCCTGCTATAAATTCTGTGAAGTATAAATACAGATCAAGTATTTCTGTTGAAAACTTGGCATCCAAATTGAGGTGTACTATAATTATAATATGCATACTACTTTTTTGTAGACTTAGTAAAAAAAAGTAATGTGGACTATCTCCTCAATAATCATTTATATTGATTGGATGTTGCAAAATAATACTTAGTTCTGGATATTTGGTTAAATAATGTATATTATTAAAGTATATTTTTTCTGTTATTTTTATTTTTTTATCGTGCTACCAGAAAATTCAAAATTACATATATAGCTCACATTATATTTCTGTTGTATAGTGCAAATCTAGAGCAGTAGCTTAGATGTGCATATTTTCAGAACAAGGAATCCCAAGACAATGGGATTTGCTTTACAAAGCAAACTGGACTAATTGCCTATGTTCAATCTAATAGTTTTCTATTGGCTTACTTCCATCAGGAAGTAAGATGAATTCCTGAAGATGGTACAGACTCTTTGATTTGACATCTGCCTCTTGTTCCAGCTACGTGACCTATTCTTCTCCCCATTGCACCCTAGTGTGTATACAAAAATGAGTTTTTAAAAATATCTTTGATGATGTCATGCAATTTCACAAGTTCTAAAAATTTACATAAGTTGTTTTTCCTGCAGCTTAGAATGTCTTTATCATCTTGACTGCATTAATTTTTCCTATTAATTTTCCCAAGACCCTGCTCTTAATTTTTCCTGTTTGATAAATTCTTTCACTTTTTCCAGTGGAAGATTAAAAGCTACCTCATCTGTATTCCCATTGTGTTTTCTGCACACTTCTCTTATTACTTTTTATTATAATATTCTTGTTTTACAAATTTATTTCTTTACCTGCCTGTAAATTCTTTTTGGCTTTATTCCCTACATTTCCTTACATGTCTGGCATAGCACCTGGCTCATTGTATGTATATGAATATTTTTTAAATGTATGAAAGAGAAAACCTTAAAATAAGGTAAAATATCTGATTTTAAAGAGAGGATTAAATAGATAAAGAGAAAGTAAAAAATTTCAAAGTTTCTAAAAATGGTAGTCTGAATTTCTTTGGCAATCTTCTTAGCTTTTAATTGAAGAATAATTTTAAATATTTCTCAAAAATTGAAATAAATAGTATGAAAAATATGAGAATTTCATTTTTATTTAATATGAAATAAAGCATTGTAATTCAAGCTATTATTATTGAATCCTTATCATTCTTTACTGACAGTGTTATTAATCATCCAATAGCATAAAATAATTTCATTGCTCACTCGTGCATTGAATTACTAGCTATGTCAGCTACCTTTAAATATTTTGATAAGTACATGGCAGAGCTCATGGAAAATATTAAGGAAAACTTATGTGACTAAACATAATAATAGGTATTATTACAGAGGCATACTACCTCAGGCACAATGGAAAACATGTATGTCTCTCTTGCCTTATATTAACTAGAAATGGATGAAACAAAGCTTAGGGTTTCTAATTTCAGTTGATTAAAATGATAATAGTAAAGTTTGGATAAACAAATCTATAACAAACTATAAAAATTATAAGTAAATTATCCAAATCAATTTCTCCCCTAAGTATTTTTTAAAACCCTTTTGCCTGCAAATTATATGTTGATGGTTGCTTAACATATTGGATATTTTAAAAAGGCTTTTTCAAGATTATTTTATTATTATTATCATCATTATGATTATTTTCTCTAACATTCAATTACAGCACAGCATTCTGTTATAACTAAATAACATACTAAAAATATTTATCAAAAAAGTCCATGTCTCACACGTATTAACTAGCGGAGGGAGGAATGCTATTTCCGCCACTCTTTTGATGTTGCTGTATAAAGATGCTCAACAGTCATTTTTTGTTATAAGAATCTAGAACACTGTAGTTGAATTGCTGTCTTCATACATCTAGAATTACTATTATTTTGATTATCACATTAAAATGACTCTGATTTGCTGTCCTGTCTTCTTGCATGTCGCTGAAGCAACAATAAAACTTCGCCCCTGAAGGCTGGTCAGGGGCCTATGCCTCGCTGTGCCCCTGACAAATGAACCTGCTTTCTGCATCCACCTCAGGGCAAATGTCACTTCCTGCTAGGTCTCCTGTTGGACATCCCCTGACTTTCATTTCCCTGATGGCAGGGAATCATCAGGCATATTCCTTCTAGCAATGCCTCTAGAGCTCCAAACCTGGAGGACTGGTTTTTGTCAGAGGAGGGACCGTGAGGCACACTCTGCTTATGCAGCATCCTGTTGGGACAGTTCAGCCTCTTACTATTCTTATCCCTTCGCTAGCGACTTACCATTTCTGGCCTTTGCCCTCTCTGACCATGGGCTTCAACCCCAATACCGAGAAACAGATGGCAAGCAAACACCAGACTGTGACTTAATGGTAGAATAAGCATAGGCAGAAAGAAAAGAAAAAGAACTCTTGGGTTATTTAGAGCCACAGCAAGAGTGGCTGGATTGGTGGAATCCTGTTTGTCCTCCTCATCCTTGGCATTTCATTTTGACTAACACTAAGAGATTTTCCCACTTTCATGTTAAAGCATACCCTTTCAGGTCTGTTTGGTGTGATCTTCTTAGGTGGCATTTTCAAATGTCTTAAATTGCGCATCCAACAGGACAGATCTGACTGGAATGATGTGGTTACCATGGTACTCAAAAGACAGCTTCCAGAAAGAAATGTATCTCCTTCACAAACAGAAGTAAAAACTGAAAATAGAGTGTCATATTTTCTTTCCAGAAATTGAGGACAAGAAGTACAGTATATGTTAGTGAAATGCAAAATCTAATTTGAGGTTTTATAACTTCCTCATTACTCTAAATCTAATCTATTTAATGAATTTTAATTATGACTTTGGCTATTGCATGAGTCATATTATTACTCCTATAGCTCAGTCTGGTAAAGAAGTCAATATTCTGGCAATCTATTATAATATGAGCTACTTCATGAAACTGCTCATCTGAAACTCATGGGATTGTCACAACACTCCCCCTAGATTTCTACCCACATCGATACTATTTTTAGATCTAAGTACCATATGGGAATTAAACTTCATAGAGGAATCACAGTGCAGTTTCTAGAAGGTTTGAGCTGGATGAAAATTTTGTCCAGTCGTCTCAATTTACAGATGAAGAGAGTACAAGACAAAAAAGGTTATCTGATTTATCCAGTCAAGTAGGTGATCAGAAATAAAACCAGCACTTGCTTATAGATCCGTTATTACTTTTCTTACATTTTCTTCTAGATTTCTTATTGCTTACTTAATCACTACTAAGACAAGATTTATATCATGGGCTAGTCTACCAATGGGAAGTCTTAGTTCTCAAAGATAGGTGATCATTGCTACAGTTTGCCCTTGAAAACTGAAGTAATATTTTTGCTTTCAAGGCTTCTGTTCTTAAAAGGGATCTTGGAATGATCTTGACTGATCTTCTGTTTTTCTATAGGTTACTGAGACTGGAAAATTCTGTTATAAATAATTTTGCTATGTCTGGATGTCTCTGCATCTTTAATTGGTACATGAGATGATGTCTTTAGGGATGAGAAGCACCATGCCTTTACCAGTAACCAGCATCTTGACTATCTAACTTTTGAAAAATATGACATAAGTTTTTATAAAAAATGTAAAGTACGAAAGACAGTCATCACGTAGATTATTACACTTGACTGTGATAAAACTATTAGTTTATGTCATTTAATTTTACCTGGGTTCTCGGTGCTACTGATAATTCTTTGTCCCTGCTAGTTGACTCTGTTAATTATCCCATGACTACTGTTACAAATGCTTTCTCTCCTCCTTCAGTCTTCAAAGTCTGTGTTTGTTACACTAGAGAGTATGTTGGGGAAGGGGAAATGAAAGAAATAAAACTACTTATAAGTAACTTAAGCAGAAAGAAGTTCACTGGCTTGATATCAAAAGCTCATGGCATTGCAAGAAGGATGGAGAAACAGCCTTGAATAGGACAAGACAAAGGCAGCTCTGGAAGCCAAAAAGTGGGAGCTATGCTGATGGTTATTTGGCAGGAACCTGTCAGGGCACAGCTGCTAGGGAGTGTATGGTCCCACCCTTTCTCTGTTCTTGCGGCATGGTTGAAAGTCCCAGGAGAAAATTTTCTGGCTAAGCTTAGGACACATGTCTGCCTCTCGGCCGTATGAGGTGGTAAGAAGCAAGATCTAGCACTTCAGCTTTTGTGATTAGAGGCAAGCTCATAGATTTCTGCAGTGCACACACACACATTGGGCATAGGTAATTTCACAAAAGGGTACCATTTGGAAAATAACAATTGTTTAGTAATCTTTCATATTTTCTTTCTAAGTCTTTGCAGATGGCCCATGCCTTGGATTCACTGAAAAGATTAATGACAATTGAAGTGAGCTGCATAAACTTTCCTCTTCTCCCATTTTCCATCTGTTTCAAAGCAAGGATCCCTTGTTTTCAAACCCATCTAACTTTTTTGGAAATTTCTATGTCACATATGCTTTCTTTTTCATCTTCAATCTCATTAGTACTTTCTCTTTCCTCTTGACTTTTAAGATCATCACCTCCTCATTTCCAAATATTAAAAAAAAAGGTGACTTTTCTCATTCCTTAAGGCACCATCAAATCTCTCCAGTTTCTCTGTGAAAGTTTCAAAAGTGTAGGCCACACCCACGAGTTTTGTTCCTTCTGCATCTTTCTCTCCCCTGCACACCACACGTCTGAGATTGTTTTCTCAAGTCAACAGGGAACTGTCCAATGCCAACAGTCTTGCATCCATCCTTTCATCCACACTGTCACTGAGCCCTCAGAACTCTTGTTGTTACATGTCTTTTCTTGGAAAAAATATTTCCTCCTGTGTTGCAGCATTGCGTTCTATTTTTAAAATGTCTCTGACCTCTTGTTTTCTGTCTTTATCCTGGAACATTTTGCTTCTCCAACAAATTACATGTAGGTGTTCATCAATGATATATCTTTAGATTTGTCATTGCTTCTGTTTCTTTATATCACAATCTTGACTGACCTGTGGCCACAAACAGATACAGGGCTCAGATTCCCCCTGGTATAAGGAACGTAGTGCTCCATTTCTTCATTTTTTCCTTGTGCTTTAATATGCCTCTTTTATGGAAGTTACTGTTCTTTACTTTTTAGACCATTTATGTATTTTGCTCTAGTTTTCTGTAGAATATAATTTTCTGGAGGTTATGGGACATTACTTTATTTACTGTATGACAGTTGCTCAATAAATAATTGTTAAATTAATGTTAATACAGTGGAAAATAGACATTCTAATAAAAGTCTGTAGGAAATGGACTATAATAGAAACAAAAGTTAGATAATGAAGCATAACTTTGTGACACACTAAGATTTTACGAATAATGGTACCACAGTTGTTTACTGAGCTTCTTTAATTATGAATATTTGGATTTGTTTCCATACTGAGAATCTATAATAGGGAGGAGACTAAGAGATGATTTCACATTTTATTATCCCTTTCAAATATTAAGGGTCCATTTTAAAACTATTTTATATATCCCGGAAATAAAGGGAGAACCTAAAATTTTTAACAAAAATTAAGTGTCCGTTTTGGGAAAAATGAAATTAATTTATTGGCAATTATTTTCACCTATGAGTAAAAGAGCTGATTCTTTAAATCTTTGACTTATTACAATTAATCGATTTATAGCTTGTCCACATTTTTAATCAGAATATATTTATTATTGATTTTGTGGAAAATATTATAATAACATAACTGAATTGCAAATAAGTCAGTAATTATATATATTTTAAAGTAGGAACAGCCACTTGTTATAGAAGAAAATGTGATGTGTTCTTTAATTTTAATTTAAACAATATTTTATTTATTTATTTGTTATTTCAAAATATTAAGGGAGCACAAATGTTTTTGTTACATGGATACCTTGTATAATGTGTAAGTCAGGGCTCTTAGTGTGCCTGTTACCAGAATAGTGCTCATTGTACCTGATAGTTTTTAACCTTCTTCCCCCTCCCACCCCCTCCTCTTGGTTTCCGTTACTCTTTACATCTCTTTGTGCCCCTCTGTGCTCATTGATTAGCTCCCAATTATTTGTGAGTACATGTGGTGTTTCTTTTTCCATTTCTGAGATACTTCATACAAAATATTTATGGTGATCATTTTCTTCTTTCTTTGCTAGCAGTGGTCTTTCAGACTTCCTGATAAATTTTCAGTAGAAGTAAAATTAGAAATGACAAAGTATTTAATTTAATAAAGGAATACCTTAATGTGACATTTAAATATGAGTACTAGGTAAATGATTTTTTTTAAAGACTTGCTGATGTTAACTCATTAAGCTGAGGAAAGCACACACATTTCCCTTGTTCATCCTCTGAAAATTAGCATGTCTGTTTCTCTGTCTATTCAACTGAACATAGCTACAACACATACACAGACCCAGAAAAACAAAAATTTGAAAATATGCTTTAATATTGTTATTTTATCATTTTTCCCCAAAATACCCTAAGTAAAATCAGCAGGCATCTATTTTTTCAGTAAACAATTCCATTTCTTTTTCATCTTCTATGAAGATTAATTAGCATTATTTCTAAAGACAGAGGGATATAATTTAATCAATCCTAATAAGACTTGTTAGAGAGAACTCTAATGATCACATTTTGGTTTCACGGAAGTGTAAATTTTAGAATCTTATTTTCACGGGAAGGTTATACCATCTGTCTACATGTTAATTTATTGCTTCAAATACATTAACTCCTTTGCACCTTTTATTTGTCACATAAATTTTGGCATTGTTTACATATTAACCCTTGTATTCCTAAAATAGCATTGAAGAATTCTTAGTCTAAGTACTCCAAATAATAACACAACTTTAAAAACAAGAGTAACAATTAATATCATATTCACTATGATTGAAGAAATATATAATGCTTCCTCTAATTCTGAAAGAGAGCTAAGTAGAGAGAGCTCTATTATATGACCTTTAGAAATATTTTAATCTCTCTCTCTGCCTCAGTTTTACATACTTTAATTTACATGACAGTTCACCATACCTACTTTATAGGAATATTTTAGTGCTTCCTGAGCAAAAGGCAAGATGGCTGATGCCTCAGAGGGAAAGAAATATATCACAGAAGCCCTTGAACAATTTTAGGAAGTGCCTGGAAGTAGAAGAAAAGGGTGTAAGTCTGGCGTAGAATAGTGAGGGAGGAGGTGGGGACCTGGGTGTTCAGGGTGACACCATGGTGCAGAATAGAGCCCAGGAATGTTGCAGAGATGTGTACAACTGAAGGCTATGAGTCCCACACCTGATGAACATGTATCTCTGTAAACTGTGTAAAAATTAGAGGAGAGAAGAAAAAAACCTGCGCTACTTTTAGTATTGATTTAACATGCTGGCTTGCCTAATTAACCAGGAGAAAAAGGAAAGGCCAATAGACATAAAAGAATGAATATGTGGAATCTGTGAGCTTAAGAAAACAGGAAAAAAAAAAAAACAGAGAGAGATTGCATTTTATACACTGTAATTAAAAATTCCAGTGGAATGAGTCAGACATTTTCTCTGGAATGCATATGTCAGAGACAAAAATAATGAACTTTAGCAATAAAATGATCTATGATCTCTTTGGGAATATCTGGAAGGAAAAAAAGGAATCAATTATTTTATCTATTCCTACAGCAAAAATTGTGAGCAAATCACAGATATTCTCATACAAAATGGTCATTAGAGATTATATGAGTCTAAAGTTAAAGGGACATAATGCTGCAAATTTTGCAGGAAGACCCTAAATGTCCACTGTTCTTCTACAAGGAAAATATCAGCAGAGATAATGTGGGGATGGAAGAGGTCAGGATAAGGCAAAAATGATGGCTTGGTGGATGGGAATAGGGGATGGTGTCACTCCTTGTCAATGTCGATAATGCGGAGAAGAGAGAGAAAGCTATTGTGACCTCCTCCTTAAAGATGAGGCTGAGAAGTATTCAGAAATCAGGGGCCAAACAGCTACTTTTGCTAGATTGAACTCTTTCTTTGAAGATAAGAATTCCACCATTTTAGTTAAAACCGTTTGCTCGAGGAAAAGGTAAAGTGAGAAAGATAAATAGCAAGGGCAGACGGGGGAAACACCAGAAGACTTTTTGGTATACAAATAAATCAAGCAGGAGATATGGAGCAATGAAGAGGAATGGTTTTAAAGAAGCCCTAGAAACATGATATGAACATATTAAGATGATAATAGCAACTCACATTTATGGAATATTTTGTATTTGTTTGCCATACATGTTTTGTGTCCTGGGTGCATTTATTTTATCCTTACAACATCTTTTTAGAATAAGCATCGTTTTTTTCTCCACTTTATAGAGAGGAATCTAAGGCTTTGAAAAACCAAGGTATTGGTCCAGGATCCAAGCTAGTTGGTAGTAGAAACAACTTAGCTGTCTAGCCACAGCAGAATGAAAGGAACTGGAGTTCCTAATTCTTTATAGACACACACACAAAAGAGATAATGTACCAAAAAAGCACGTTTTTATTGTGACAAAAGATAATAGAACAAGGAGAAGTGATAGGAGAAAAATCATGTAGTGAAAAGGGACTCCTATTTATTTAGAAGAGGAAATTTTCAGGGTTTCAGACAGCACTACATAGAGAGAATTATGTGATTTGGAATGTAACTAAAACTTAAGAAAGTTTTTAATTGTAGAAGTAAACATTTTATATATAGTATTTTTGTCTTTGCTTCCTCAGTATTTAGCATAGTGCCTGCCAGGTAGTAAGTAGATGCCTAATAAAATTTCACAGAAAGAGTGAAAAAAGAGACAGAAGAAAACCTGATCCTTGAATGTTCAATGTCAACAAGGTAGCCTGAGAATCAGAATTTGAAGGATTAAGATAGCTTGTTTACACAGGAACTCTTCTATAATGCATTGCTATTTGACATTTGAAGAAGTGAATTAGTTCACTGAAAAAATTGAGAAATGTTTACTTGGTTTGAGAACAAAAACAAACCTTGTATTTTAAAGTGAATTTTAGGTGCTGTATTCTGGCTCAAGGAAACATTAATAAATATTGAAGGTCAGAGATAAAACACATGAAAGTGTTGTATGTTCTTTGGAATAGTAGTGCTAATCTCACTAACTATTCTAGTATAGTAATTTTGTTTGTTCATCAATTTGTGAGTAAAAGAAAATAAATGAGGAGGTGCTTGTCATGTAGATCAGTAATTCATAGCATAGACTCTGGAACCAGATAACTTGGGTTCAAATCCAAGTGCTGCAAATTATTAGCTGTGTGACCTTGTGTAAACTTTTTAATGTCTCTGTGCTGTTTCCTCACTGTAAATGGGGGTAATAATTGCACTTACAGACTTTGTTAGGAGGATTAAAAGAGCTAGAATCTGTGAAATTTTTAGAAAAATACTTGGCACTTAATAAGTGCTATGTTAGTGTTTTTTTGAAAAATAAATATGATATATTTGTAAGTGATTAAAAGAATCTCTCTGGGTATATGTGCCACCACTTTCTTTTCTTTTTACCTTATACAAAGAATCACACAGTTTTATGAAGAAGAGACTTCACAAGTCATTAGCAGTTAACTAGTAGGCCAAATATAATATTAGGGGGAAAAAACAAGATATACTACATATCATTTAATTTTTATAAACTATGATTACAACTGTGCAGAAATACATAGAAACAAGATAAGATGGAAGTACAATAAATTTTTGGCATGTATGGGTTTGAGTACTGAGATTTTTGACAAATTGAGAGTGGCTTTGAAAATCTGTGAAATTTAGTCATTTTTTTTTTTTTTAGGCATGTTTGTGTTTTGAAGTAAATCACTAGTGACTAAGTCAAGTCAAATGCCTGGAATTAGCACTTAGAATGTTATGAACTTCTTGAAATTTAATCATAGCATGTGAAACTGGAAGGTACCTAAGAATTGATGTAGACCTACCCAAGCTATGAACAGTACAAGAAATCAGACAGTAGTAAACCATCAATAGTACAAGGCTGTGCTGAATTGACATTTTCCTGAGATCACACACTAATAAGAACAGAAGAGGATAAAAATTACTTTCAGAGAAGCGGAGTCTGTCATTTCTTCATTCAACAAGTAACAATTCGACACTTACAAAGACAGTCACAGAATAGTAATGAGCTGTACCAAGCAGGCCATGTTCTGGGCCATAAAATTATTCTCACTGAATTTGAAATAAACAAAATTATACGTTAACATGCACCTGCATACAACCAAATTATTAGCAACCAATAACACAAAGATAACTAGAAAATCCTCACCTTTCCAAATTCATCACCTTTCCAAACAACAAATAAGTTAAAGAAAAAACTCACAAGAAAAATTTGAAAATATTTGAAATTGAATGAAAAGAAAAACGTATTTAATACATCAAAATGTGTGAGATGCAGCCAAAGCTCCGCTTAGAGGAGCTTTGTAGCATTAAGTGCGTTTATTGGGGAGAATGATTGGAAAAAGAAGAAATATCCCAAATCAAGGACCTAAGTTTCACTTTAAGAATTAGGAAAAGAAGAGCAAAGTAACCCCAAAACAAGTAGAAGAAAGGAAATAATAATGATAAGACAAGAAATTAGTGACATAGACAACAGGAAAATAATAAACAAAAATCAATGAAATGAAAAGCTGGTTGAGTAGATTGATAAAACTGGCAAAACTCTAGCCAGGCTATTTAATAAAAAAAAAAGAGAGAAGACACAAATGATCAGTATCAGGAATGACAAAGGGTATGTCACTGCAAATACTACAGACACTAAAGCAACAATGAAGGGCTGGTTTCCAGCTCCATGTGTAAGGAGTTTGGAAGTCACCAATAGGTCCTAACAAGTAAAAAGCTGAACAGACTGAAAAATCAACAACTCTGCTTGGATGTGAAAGAGAGGGGAGGCCAAAGGACAAACTGCTGTCAGGACAAACCTGACAGCAGGTGAATGCAGTGCTTGACAGCTGCAGACAGTTGTCTGCTGGAAAAACAGCAGCAGGAGTCAGGTGCAGCAGGAGAGACAGGTAAATGCAAGAGTCAGGTTTACCAGAGCAAGGACTCATGAGCAAAAACACCTTATGAACGAGTACCAGGATAGGAAACATGAACCGTAATGGATGAATTGCTGGAGGCTTGGGGTGGACAATTGTGAGAATTAGGAACTCTAGGGGAACCCAGGCACGTGCAAGGGAGGCCTACAAATTACTCCAGTTCAACCAGGTTGACCTAGTTCCCACAGTAAATATCAGAGAAAAATCCCTTTGTGCTTCTGGCAGGGAGAGGGAGAAAGGAACCATTTTGAAATACACCAGAGTACTCAGTTCTTAAAAAGACCTGCCCTAAGGAGAAACGAGTTAACCAGAGCCAAACTTCCTGAGGTATTCTCAGAGTCTGACTGATCTGGGGGAAGGGGAATGTCTGACTTCATTTGGCTGTAGCCTTTCAGGTGGGAGAAGGGAAATACCAACCAGAATAGCCAGCATAACACTGAAGGAGAAAACAAAATTGGAGGACTAACACAAACTGACTTCAGCACTTACTATAAAGCAGCAATAATCAAGACAGTGTAATAATGGCAAATGATTAGATCAATAGATCAATAGAAATGGAAATAGATCAATGGAACAGAATAGTCCCACATGAGTAAAGTCAACTGACCTTTGGCAAAGGATTAAAGGCAATATAATGGAGCAAGGATTGTCTTTTCAACAAATGTGCTGGAACGAGTGTATACCCACATGCAAAACAATGAATCTAGACACAGATCTCACACCTTCATAAAAACTAACTCAAATGGGTCATAAACCTAAATGTGAAATGCAAAACTATAAAACGCTAAGAAAATAACATGGGAGAAAACTAGATGACAATACCAAAGGCACAATCTAGGAAAGAAATGATTGATAAGCTGGACTTCACTAAAATTAAAAACTTCTGAAAAGCAATGTCAAGAGAATGAGAAGACAAGCCACAGAATGGGAGAATAATATTTGCAAAAGATATCTCTAATGACTATTACCTAAAATACATCTAGAACCTTTAAAACTCAACAATAAGAAATCAAAAAACCCAACAATAAGAAATCAAAAAACCCAATTGAAATGGGTTAAATATATCATATGTCATCAGGGAAGTGCGTATTAAAACAGTAATACTGTACCACTACAAACCCATTGGAATGGACAAATATAGCACACTGACACCACCAATGCTGGCAAGGACGTGGAATAGGAAGAAGTCTCATTCATTGCTGGTGGGCATGCAAAACAGTACAACCACTTTGGAAGACTGTTTGCTATAATAGTTTCTTAAAAATGTAAAAATACTTCTACCCTAGGATTCAACAATCATACTCCTTGGTATTTGCCCAAAGGAGTTGAAAGCTTATGTCCACCCAAAAACCCACACATGGATGTTTATAGCAACTTTATTCATAATTTCCAAAACTTGGAAGCAACTAAGATGTCCTTCAGTAGGTGAATGGATTAATAAACTGTGGTACATCCAGACAATGGATTATTCAGCACTAAAAGGAAATGAGCTATCAAGTCATGCAAAGACATTGAGGAACCCAAAATGCATATTTATTAAGTGTAAGAAACCAATCTGAAAAGGCTACATAATGTATGATTCCAACTATATGACATGCCAGAAAAAACACACTATGGAGATACTAAAAGATCAGTGGCTACCAGGGATTGAGGATGAAAAGGTGGAACACAGAAGATTTTTAGGGCAGTGAAACTAGTCCGTGTGATATTATAATGACAGATACATGTCACTATGTGTCCAAACCCATAAAATATACCACACCAAGAACAACCCCTAATGTAAGCTGGACTTTGGATGATTATTATGTGTCAATGTAGGTTCATCAGTTGTAACAAATACACATTAGTGGGAGATATTGATAATTGGGGGTTCTATGGATGTGTATGAGTAGGGGGTTTTTGGAAATCTCTTTACTTTCCTTTTAATTTGGCTATAAACTTAAAGCTGCTCTAAAAAATGAAGTCTCTTAAGAAAAGAATACTGTGAATACTATGGCAATAAATTCAACAACTTGGATAAAATTTTGAAATTCCTTGACACAAACTATCAAAGTCTACCTCAGAAAACATAGAAAATTTAATGGCCCTATAGGTATTTTAAAAATTGAGTTTTTAATTAAAAACTTTCCTACAAAGAAAACTCCAGGCTCACATGGCTTCACTGGTGAATTTTGCCAAATGTTTGAGGAAGAAATAATGGCAATTCCACATAAAGTCTTTCAGAAAATAGTAGAAAAGGCATACTTCCATATTTTCCTATAAAACCACTATTTCTCTTACAACAAAAGCAAACAAAGACAATCCAAGAAAATAAAATGCAGACACATATTCCTTGGAGGCATAGACAAAAATATTTTAAACTAAATTTTAGTAAATTTAGCCCAACAATATATGAAAAGCACAATACTTCATGACCAGCTGGGTTTTACCCCAGGAATTCAAAGTCAGTTTAATATTTAAAAATCAATCTCTTTAATTTATCATATTACAGGGTAAAAAAGAAAAAACAAATGATGATACCAAGAGATATAGAAAATGTATTCAACAAAATTCAATGTTCCATTTATGATATAAACACACAGCAAATTATTATTAGAAGGGAACATTTATAACCTAGTAAAGGATATCTATGAAAACACCTATGGTTACCACCATACTTAATGGTGAAAAACTGAATGCTTTCCTCCAATGACTGGGTACAAGGGATGGAGTCTGCTTCTCTCTTATCATATCCAAACAGCATTATACTGGAGGTCCTATACAATGCAACCAGTCAAGAAAAAGTGATAAAATGTATACTATTTTCTAAAGAAAAAGGAAAACTTTTTAATTGCAAACATTTTGGTTTTGGAAAATATTAAGGAATCTCTAAAAAAGGTACTATAACTAATCAGTGAGTTTAACAATGTTGGAGAGTATGTAAGTTCAATATACAAGAATCATAAATTTGATGATTCTATATGTCAGCAAAAAGAATCATAAATTGAAAGAAAAAACCTCTCAAAACTACCAATTACAATAGCATCATAAAATATGAAATGTTTACAGATAAATTTGACAAAAATATTTAAGCTGTGCATGCAAAAAAAATATAAACCATTTTGAAAGAAATTAAAGATGATGACCTAAGTAAATGAAGAGATATGTCATGGTCATGGATTGGAAAACTAAGTATTTTTAAGATGTTTATTTTCTTCAAATTATATATAGATTCAGTACAATACCAATCAAAATCCTACTTAGATTTTTATTAGAAATATTCAATTACATTCTTAAATTTACACAAAAATCCAAAGCGTCTAGAATAGCTAAAACAATTTTGAAAAAGAACAAAATTAGAAAATATATACTATCTAATAACAATACTTACCATAATTAGCCAGGTGTGGTGGCACCTGTAGTTGCAGCTACTCAGGAGGCTGAGACAGGAAGATCGCTTGGGCCCAGGGGTTTGAGATTGCAGTGAGCTATGATGATGTCACTGCACTGCAGCTTGGACAACAGAGGAGACCCTGTCTCAAAAAAAAAAAAAAGAAACAAAAAAACACTTATCATAAAGCTGCATTAATCAAGGCAAGTGATATTGCTATAATGATAGAATACAGAACAATGGAGCACAATAGAGAGTTTAGGAATAGATCCACATCTGTATGCCAGTTGATTTTCAACAAAATTTTCAAGGTAATTCAATAGTGAAATGGTCATCTTTTCAAGTTGTGCTAAAAGGGTATCTATAGGCAAAAAAGTGCTCTTCCACCATGTCCTCACACCATCTAAAAATAATAACTCAAAGTAAGTACATCAAATAAAAAACTTCTAGAAGGAAACATGGGTGAAAATATTACTGCTCTTGAATTAGGCAAAGATCACCTGCCTAATTAGTACACACAAAACCACAAACTATAAAACAAACGTG
The DNA here is from genome assembly GCA_023783475.1 of Daubentonia madagascariensis. Taxonomy (NCBI): domain Eukaryota; kingdom Metazoa; phylum Chordata; class Mammalia; order Primates; family Daubentoniidae; genus Daubentonia; species Daubentonia madagascariensis. The sequence continues at coordinate 12,539,770 of JAKFHU010000760.1, forward strand.
ATAAATTAGACATAATCAAAATTGAAATGTTTGCTCTGCAAAAAACACTTAAAATAACGAAACGATCAGCCACAGAAAATATATTTGTAAATTATATATCAGATAACGAATTGTATCCAGAATATTATAAGAACTCTTACAGCTCAACAATGAGAAGAAAAACAACCCTATTAAAATTGGCAAAAGATTCGAAAAGAAACATAACCAAAGAAGATATATGGATGAGAATGGACGCATGAAAAGATGCTCAACTTTATGGTGTTAGGGAAATGAAAATTTAAAACACAATGAAATATCACTGTACACCCACTAGAATGGCAAATTTTAAGAAGTCTGACCACATCAGGTGATGGCAACTGTATCGAACAAATGTAACTTTCATACACTGCCAGTGGGAATATAAATAGATATAATTTTGGAAAATAATTTTGAAGTTTTTATGTAATTAAACATACACTTATTGTATGAATCAGTAATTTCATGCATGTATAATGATCCAAGAAAAATATGAAAACATATGCCCTTGCAAAGACTCATACACAAATGTTTACAGCCTTATTATTTGTAGTATCCTCAAACTAAAAAAAAACCCCAAAAAACCTGAAAGTTCATCAATAGATGAATGGGTAAACAAATTGTGATATAGCCATTAAATAATTCACCAATAAAAAGTAATGAATTATTGCTATGTACAGTGTCATTGATGAAATTCAAAATACTTATGCTGAGTGAAAAAAGCCACAGAAGGGTTACATACTATATGATTTCATTTTTATAAAATTCTAAATGCAAACTAAATAATGGTTTCAGAGAAGAGATTTGTGGTTGACTGGGGATGCGATGGAGGGAAACACGAATCATAAGAAATGTGAATCATGAGTAAACGTGGGCGAGGGTGATGGAAATGTTCTTTATCTGTATTGTGGTGATGGTTTAATATATGTATGCACATTTGAAAACCCACGAAATTGTACTCTGGATTTATGCAGTTCATTGTAAATCAACTTCATACAATATTCATACAGTACAATACAATTTCATATTGTATCCCTTCATACAACTGTTAAAAATATCTACTCAATTCAAGCACCAGAATCCGTAAAATGGAAAGAAAGAAGGAAGAGAGAGAGAGAGAGAGAGACGGAATGGGGGGAGAGAGAAAGACAACAATCAGAAAAACAGTATTTGGAGAAACTGAAATGCTGATATTCCTGGTGCAAGTTTAACTGGTAGAGCCACTTTGGAAAATGCAAAGCTGAGATGACCCTCTTTACAACAGCAACTGAAGCTTTAGTAATGCCTACTGAAAATTTATTTGTTAAATGTATAAAATTTATATGAAATACTCACTGAATATACCTGCCAGAATTGTTTACATGAAAATGACCACCACCCTCTTAAAAAAAAGACAAAAACAAAAAACCTTGTGCTTGGAGTAAATGGAATGCTGATATAATCCTGATGGGGGATTTAAGTTGGTTACTTAAAACTGAACATTGGCATGTGCGCCAAAGGAATGTGCACACTGTTTACTAAAGGACCCGCACAAGAAACTTCAAAGAGCACTGTCTTTAATAGTCAAACACCAGAAAGTACGTAGATGTTCACAACAGTAGATTGGATTAACAAATTGTGTTATACTAACACAATGGGGACACCATTCTGCGGTGAGAATAAATGACCTATTTATTAAAGGGATGGATCTCACACACATTATGTTGAGCAAAAACAGATTCAAAAGAGTATGTGGTGTATGATTCAGTTTCTATAAAGTTCAAAAACAGGCAACACTAATCTGTTTTGTTAGAAATCAGGAACAATTTCCCTTGATGGAAGGTAGTGACCTCCAGGGGTCTGGAGGAGTCTTCTGGGACTGACGCAATCTTCTGGGTGCTATGTACGTGGATTTATCCAATTTGTGAAAATTTATTGGGCTTTACTCTGCACAATATCTGCACTTTTCTATATATCTGAGATACTCACATAAAAGTTTTTAAAAGAACTTAAAGCCTCAGCTGAAAAATAATTTGTTAAAATTATAAATGAGACAAATACAAAACTATGCATTGCATAAGAAAACTTAAAAATGTGACACTGTGAATTCTTCCTTGAAGTAATCTACACTCTATTTCAATTACAAATGGCCATTTTAGATTAACAGAACAATTATAAACATCTGGAAGAAAAACGTGATTATTTGTATTAATAAAAATTACTTTTTATTGATAGAAAAAATGCATAATATGCTTCTTTCATATTATTTATTGCCCAATCAAGTTATTTATTCCATTCTAATTTATGTAAGATATAATTTATTATAAATTCAGAAAACAAACTAAAATTGATATTAGGGATAGTAAAAAAAGGAAGTATCTTTAAGCTCACCTCCAGCAATATGATTCATATATAAATGTCCATATAGTCACTGATGTCTGATTCAAAGTGTTTCAGAATTTTCTTTTAGTTTGACAAAAAATTATTGAACTTGTTTCTCTGAGTCATTGAATGGGAATTAGTGGGCTGGAGATACAGACGTAATTTATATATATTTGTATTTTAATTTTTTATCTAATATCTATTTAAAATTTATATACATTTATCTTTTTTATCTTTTTCACTGTCCTTATACAAGCTCTAATATTATATTTGTGCCTTTAATGTCTTTATAAAGGGTAAACTTGAAATATCCTTACACCTAAGGAAAATGTTAAGAGTATTCCATTATATTCCTGTTTTATATATACATGTTATTCAGTTTTTAAAGTGTGTATTTACATGGATCTAAATCCATTTAAGATTATACAGACTAATAAAAAAAGTTGTTGTATTTATCTGGAATAGTGTTTTTTTGTTATGGATATTTCCACGTAAATGAGATATTTATGTGAAGAAATTTTTAGGAAATGTGATTTTTTTCCTAGAATTTACTGTATGTTCTGCACAAGAAGAGTAACTTTAAGGCTCACTTAGCCTTCCTCTCAAACGGACTGAAATACTCAGGACCAAAAAATAGCTATCTGCTCAAGCATAGTAGGCAAGTACTAAAGGAAGGAGATTTTTCCTGGCTTTCCTCCTGGAGGTGCTGCATAGTAGGGACAGGTGTTGAAGTGATCAGGTAATCTCTACAGTTTACTATTTAAGCAGGGTGTTATGCTTCCTCAACATTAAAATGACTGATAAAAAATGATCGATATATATGGACAGCATAGACCAAAATAAATGCATTTTCCTTGAGTTTTGGGGTTATGAATGGAGATTACAAAAGACGTTTTTATGTCCTGTTTTATGTTCTCGATAATGAATGATGACTATCCTTATTCTCTGTTATCCAGTATTCTAGTTTTGAAGTATGATAGCAATACTGCCCACTTGAATTTTTATTTAATAACAACCTCTCTTTTTAGGGACTGAATTTTGGATATTCCAGCCAAAATTCCCGCTAGGCACTGCTTTCTCTGCATCCCACTAATTTCATTTGTAGGAGGCATGATTGTCAGAATGGGTGGAGAAATCACAGGCTGGCAGTTCCTTAACTCTGGCATGGCTTATATAGTGTCTTCCTTAAGGAATTTTCTCTACTGAAGTTGGTAAAGTATCAGGTTTGCCATGCGGATTCTTAAAAAATCTATTAAATATGCTCATTGTGAAAATTAGAACACATATTTTGAGTCAAATTTGGAAATATCATAGAGTATCAACACATGAAAAATTTATGTGATCATGATTCTTCTGGAATCTTTTTTAAAAATAAATTTTAAGAGTATATGGTTTGAAGGATGTCATGGTCATAGGAATCAGAACATTAGAATATAGATTACTACTTCTCCTCCATCTTCCAAACTGAATCCTATTAAATCACAACCTTGCCATAGGTTAGCTAGTATGAGTATAAACTAGCCCTAGGATACTGTTTGGTTTCTTAGAGCTTCACACTTATATCCTATTAGTAAATGGAAAAGTTTGTATTTTCAAAAAACTTTTTGATCTCATACAAACTTGGATAATTGATATCTGGAGTAGGTTGTATTTAAATTAATTGTAGATAAGAAACACAGGAATCACTTATTAAAATTTGAAAAACATAGATAATTTAGCTAGGGTATATATAGCAGAAAACATTGATTCCATTTTAATATCCCATAAATATTTAAAGCATATAAACTCCATGGAACAAGATAAATTATTTAGTAAAATATATTGAAATAGAACTAACAGCATGAGAATTAGGAAACCGAGAATTTGAACAATATGTTAGGACTCTCTTTGATTAGGTTGTAGAATAACTAAATAAGATATGGGCATTTTACAGCCAGCCTGGGAATAGCAGCCCTAGAAAGCCATTTGGAAGAATGTGCGGCCTAGTTTGCCTATGACCCATTATAGCAATAAGACCAAAGTTATAGTTGTTACCCTACTAAAGCTAGTCTTTTATTTCCCCCAATCTTGAGGAAGTTGCTTACACATATAAACAATTAATTAATTAAATGATGCACGACTGGTTATTCTGTTTTCACATGTGGCTTCTAAAGGATATTATCATTCTGTGCTACCCTTTCATCTGTTTGCTTTTGGAAAGTTTTTAATTATGGATTTAATTTGTCTAATAAATACAGTGCTGTTCAGATTGTATCTCCTTGTGTGAATTTTGATAATTTGTGACTTTCATCTAAGTTATTGAGTTTGTGAACATGGAGTTGTTCATAGAAACCCTTTATTATCCTTTTAATGTCCATGGAATCAGTAGTGATGACCCCTCTTTCATTTCTGATATTGGTAATTTGTGTCCTTTCTCTCTTTTGTTCTTGGACAAACTGGCTAAAGATTTGTTAATTTTATTGAATCTCGCCCCCCCTCCCCAAAGAACCAGCTTTTGGTTTCATTGATTTTCTCTATTGTTTTCCTCTGTTCAATTTCATTGATTTCTCCTTCTGTTGTCATCTCTCTTCTGCTTGCTTTAGGCTTAATTTGCTCTTCTTTCTCTAGTATCTTAAGGTAGCAGCTTAGGTCATTTATTTTAGATCTTTCTTCTTTTTTAATATAGGAATTTAACATTATAAATTTCCCTCTAGGCACTTCTTTCTCTACCTCCCACAAATTTCATTAAGTTGTATTTTTATATTCATTTATGTCAAAATAGTTTAAAATTCTCTTGAGATGTCTTTTTTGACTCTTGTGTCATTTAGAAGTGTATAGTTTATTTTCCAAATATTTGGTATTTCCTGGCTGTCTTTATGTTGTCTACTTTTTACATTAGAGCCCTTAACATAGTACTCATAGTTATTTTAAATTCATGGAGACACAGTATGCCTGGTTTTGTTTTTGGACATCAAGTTTCTAGCCATTTGATGTTTCATGATATAGGATGTTCTTCAAGAAAATCCCAAAGCACCCTATTTGTATTCTTGTCACCTCTTTCTTGGTGTCAGGAATCCAACAAGGGAGTGTGAGTCAAGTGAGTGGGGAGTAGAGAGAAAAGCTTGTCTAGATACTATTTTTCTGGGTTCATTTGAATCTTCCTTTTGTAGGACATTTACTTTCATGCACTTATGCCACACAGTATACATGGAATTCATTGAAGGGTATGGATATATTTTCTCTGGTGGAAAGGAATTTCATGGAACAAATTATACTCAATTAAAATGAAGAATACATACTTGGTTTCATGTTACTTAATTAGTTTGGTATTATTTTAAAAGATTAAATTTCCTCTATCTCTTGTTTTTTTCTCTTTTAAATGTACGGACACATCATTGATTCCCAAACTTTGAGGCTCTGGTCCCTGAAATTTTTGCAGGTTTAACTTAAATTGCTTTGAATTTGTTTTTTTTTAGTTTTTCCTTAGTGATTAGTTCTATTTTCAGCAGCTTTATTGAAATATAATTGATATACAAAAGATGCACATATTAAATGTGTATAATTTGATAGTTTCAACTTATTTATACATCCAAGAAACCATAACCATAATCAAGACACTGAACATACCTTCTCCCTCCTTCAAATTTCATCATTCCTCTTGGAAATTCCTTCTTCTTGTCCCACCCAAGCCCCTCCTTCCATCCCTTGGCACTTACTGATTTTCTTTCTATCACTATAGATTAGTTTCCATTTTCTAAGATTTCAGATAAATGTAATCATGCAGTATGTACCCTTTTTTGCTTATTTCATCCCACATAATTAAGCATAATTATTTTGAGATTCATTCATATTGTAGTGTGTTTCAAAAATTTCTTTCATTTTATTGTCAAACAGAATTCCATTTTGTGTATATATCAGATTTGTTTATTCATTCTCTTGTTCATGGACATTTAGGTTCTTTTTAGTCTTGAACTTTTACAAATCAAGCTGTTATAAATATTCTTGTAGAAGTCATAATATGGACATATGCTTTCATTTCTCTTGAGTAAATACCGAGAAGTGGAATGGATAGATCATATGATTGGTGTATATTTAATATTTTAAGAAATTTCTAAAATGTTTTCCAAAGTTTCCTTTACCACTTTACATTTCCACCAGTAGTGCATGCAAGTTCCACTTCCTTCCCACCCTCACCAACACTTACTTAGTGTGGCCAATTTTCTTAATTTTAGCTATTCCAATAAGTGTGTAGTGATATCACATTGTGGTTTTAATATGAATTTCCCTAATAAATAATGATGTTGAGCATCTATTTGTATTTGTATGTTTATTTACCATTCATATAATTCTTTGGTGAAATGTTTCTTCAAATCTTTTGCCAATTTATTAACATGGTATGTCTCTCCAATGATCTAAGTCTTCTTTAATTTCTCTCAGAAATATTTTGTAGTTTTCAGTGTTTGGTTCTTAATCATTTTTTGTCAGACTTATCCCTAAGTATTTCATACTTTTTGATGCTATTGTAAATTTTATTTTTAAAATTTCAAATTGTCTTCTGCCAAAACACAGATTTCTTTTTGCTTTTTTCACTGTCTAGAACCTTCAGTATATTCTTGCATATAGGTGGTCAGAGCAAACATCCTTGCTTTGTTCCTGATCTTAAGTGGAAAACATCCAGTCTTTATTAAGTATGATGTTAGATATACCTTTTTTGTAGAAACTGTTTATTAGGTTGAGAGTGTTTCCTTTTATTCTTAGTTTGCAGAGAGTTTTAAAATCAAGAATGGATGTTGTGTTCTCTCAAATGTTTCCTGCAAATATTACAGAATTTAGACCATTTACATTTAATATTATTATTGATATGGTTAGGTTTAAATGTATCATTTTGCTAATTATTTTCTGTTTGTTTTTTCTTTGTTCCATTTGTCCTTCTTTTTTTATTGAGTGACTTTTATGATTCCTTTTTATATCTTTTCCACACTTATTAGCTATAACTACTTTGCTATTTTAGTGGCTGTTTTGGTGTTTATAATATGCATTTTAACTTATCACAATCTACCTTCAATGATTTTGTACTTCTTCGTGTATACTATAAGAACTTTGCAATTCTATGCTTTATTTCTCCTCTCAGTCTTTGTACTGAGATGTATTGTTCTGCAATGATTTATTCTCAAACATTCTAGCTTTTGCATGTATATAACTCACATATTACATTGCTATTATTTTTGTTTATCTAATCTATTTTAAAATACTTATGTGTTAATTTTTAGAACAGTTTTAAATTTACAGAAAAATTGAGAAGATAGTGCAGAGAATTTCCATATACTATTTATACATAGTTCACCCATTATTAACATATCAGTATAGCATATTTATGATAATTAGTGAACTAATATTGATACATTGTTTTTAATTAAAGTCCATATTTTATTCTGATTTCCTTAGTTTTTATCTAGTGATTTTCTGTTTCAGCAAAGCACACATATCATCAATGTGTTCATCAATGCATTTTTGGTTTTTCAGTAATTCTTTATTTCCTTGCACTAAAAGATGTTCCAGGCTCATCTTGTTTATTTCTGGCCCTCCCAGTCTTAGAATCAGGCATTTCTCTAATGATCCCTGGTTCCTGTTACTGGTGAATGATATTAAAAACCAAGAGCTGAGCACTAGGCTCCTGTGTGCCAGCTAGATGTGTTCATTGTTGCTGGAGTTGCTCATAGGCCCTCTCAGCTGAAAGAGAAAATAAATATATTAACCATGTATAAATACATGTTTATAAATGTTTCTCCCTTAGTATTATATTAAGTTAAACATGAGTTCTTACTGATATCTTCGACTATAATCTATTACCACATGAATCATTCTAGCCTCCTTCCCTTGCTGATCTATAAATTTGCACTCCAATAATGAGAAACCTGACTTGCACTATCTGTCATCCATTTATATATTAATAATTGCTCAGTTCCAATATACTGGTGTAGTAGTATCAGAATTGTTATCTCATATTCCAGTAGAAAACAACTTTGTTGACTAGAGTACAGTGGTTATGTTCATCTTCTTTTGAGTTTTGTCTTTGTACACTCCATTCATTTCCAAAGTTATTTTGTTCAGCACCTTAATCCCAACCTCATAAGTGAGTTTGTCTCATGCATTTGTAATGCAGTTAGATTCTCTTGTAATAGTCTGCATTTTTTCCTGTGATCCTCTGTCTTAATAAATTATTCTTTAAAAATATACATGTATTCTGGTTTACTTTTTCTGTTGTAAAGTTCTATAAGTATTGCAGATGCAAATTAAATTTTTAAATATTTAGAATATGGTTGTAATAACTTTTAATGTCATTACCTGCTAATTCTAATATTTAGTTCAGATCTGACTCTATTTAGATTGATTAATTTCTTTCTCTTGTGAGGGTGTATTTTCTTGCTTCTTTGCATGCATGGTAATTCTTCAATTGGCTGCTAGACATTGTTGAATTTTTCTTATAGTTTTTTATTTAATATCATTAAACTATGTTCTAGGGTACACTTATTACTTGGAAACAATTTAATCTTTCCAAGGATTCTTCAAGATTCATTAGTTGGCATCAGAGCAGTGTTCTGTCAAATTATTTTAATTACTGAGGCAAAACTCTTCTCAGTAGTCTACTCTGTGCCCTGAGAATTATGAGATTTTCTACTCTGACTGGTGGAAACAGGCACTATTTCTAGTTCTGTGTGAGCAACAGCTGCTATTCCTTTTAATCCTTTCCGGTGGTTCTTTCCTGACCTTTGATAGTTTCCTTACATGCATCTGTGTATCAGTACTCTGCTGATTAACTCAAGGCAGACCCTCTGTGGATCTCCATACTTCTCTCTTTGTGCAGCTCTCTGCTCTCTGGTACTCTGTCCTTTTAACTTCTGCTGCCCCGATCTCTTCGAACTCTCAGTTCAATCTCTTCAACTCAGAGAGTTCTGCAGACTCTGCCTGGGATTTCCTTCCTTGCACCATTGCCTAGAAATTCCTTCAGGGCGAAAACTGGGCAATTGTAAGTCTCATCTCGTTTGTATTCCAAATCTCTGGCTTTTGTTGCATGCTGCCCTTTGTTGTGGAAACCATTGTTTCATATTTTTTTGTTCAATCTTTGGTTATTTCAGGTGTGAAGATAAATCCAGTCTTAGTTACTCAATCTTGCCCTGAAGCAATAGTCCATCCACTAGCCACTGATTAGATCATTTTTTTCCTCTTAAGTCCTAGGATTTTTCCTAAGCTTTCATTGTTAACAGATAAAAACAATTCTTTATGAAATTAGACCCTTTTTTCTTCCCCTTCAGTTCAAGAGGTTTTAGGTAATCGCTGGTGACACAGCTCTACCCTGTCTTCCTATCCCTCTTCCTTTTTGTTTCTTTTTTGTTTGTTTGTTTGCCTTTTATTCTTTTTCTCAGAAACTGATGATCTCTGTGTTTTTGTCTTAGATATGCTTATCTTCTGCTATCTTGTGCTGACACAAACACATTTCCAAAATATGTTCCACTTTGTTCAGCAACATTTTCAGTTAACCTGGCCAAGTCAGAAATATGCTTTCTCTGTGCTTTACCCTATTTCTTGTTTTATGGGAGTCCCTTTGTTTTCTAACTTTTTGAGATGTTTAAGTCAATCGTCAGCTTGCATTTAGGTTCAACGTAAAGTGGGTATCTCTAGTTCAAATTAAAGTGCACCAATTATAATATATATTGTATAAATACTCTTTGATAATGACTTAAGAGTGTTTAGGCTTACAACAATTGTTTGAACTTGCTAAGAGGGCTTAAAGTTTTTATTTTTGGTAACCTAGTGATACTAATATCATAGTATCTTCACACAAAGGTACTGCTTAGAAATACAACCTCAGAGAGTTATGTGAGTTCTCAAGTTGCCACAGCTCATGTTTATTGGGTATTTTCCTTTCCTTTTTTTTTTCTTTTTCCCAATTCCTTAGAACATAACCCTTTACATAAAAGCATGTAATCTTATTAATCTTAGTAAAGAGAAATGAAGATTTCCTGATTTTTTTTACTTCTTGATCTCATTGTTTTTGTGGTTTTACAAAGCTAAGGAAAAAAAAGGATTTGTTTGAATTCCCGATTATTGTATGCTTTGTGCTGTACTATTATTTAATACTTCCTTAACATTGTGAAAAGCCTCCACTCAAGTATTTGGTTAAGATCAGCTAAAAAGGGATAAAGGAAAAGCTTCTTTTGTTAGTAGTTTCTTGTAAACTTAGCTCTAGAGTTTTTTTATATTAAGTAATCTTTTTTGATATCATGCCAAAAAAAGCTTCATTTCAATAATTTTTTATGAGTTGAAGTGAAATATGTATGTATTAGTTATTAAGGATAGAAATAGGAAATTATTCTTAAAGTGTTTTAATCTCTTTGAACCAAGGTAGTTTGAAAATTTTTTCCTAAATTATAAATAATGGGGAAAAATAAGGCAATTAACTGTAGCACTCAATTGTCTTCTGTTGTTCTTTATAACCAGGCTTTTGTAGGATTCATGTACCCCAAAGGAGAGGATGTTAGATCTGAGAAGAAACATAATGCCAGCCATAGGTGGATGGCTCATTTGGAGTATAATGTTAATAAAAGGAAAAAAAATGGTTATCGAGTATTTATCCAGAACTTTGCTAGATGTTACATAATCTATCAGTTGCTTTCAACAAGGTTATATATCTGTTCTGATTTCCATATTGCTGAAAGGATGTATGAAATATTTTATTTGATTAGCATTTCCACATTTTCATTGAAGTTTCAAGATTTGCTCCTTCATGTTTTTCTGAGAGCAAAAAAAGACTTTCCTATTTATATTTTAAAGGAAACAGAATACTAAACAAAGAGAACAGAAAATTAAATGCTATCTAATTGGTGCTCTGAAATTATTTTCCAGATCCATTCCTTTTGTTTTTAAAAAATAAGCCTAAGTACATTTTCAAATTTAGGAGTATAAACACTTATTATTAATAGGAACTCTAGGGGCCTTCAGACTGAAGGGGCTTGGAATAAAGATATAACATGACACAATACGGGGACATTTCACTTTTTCTTTGTCATCTCTATTAAAATGAAGCAGAAATTCTATTAGAATTTTCACCTGAATGAAAAATGAAGCAGGAATGAAGGGGGGGCCCGTCCTCTGAAAGACGACTTAAATTTTTAAAAGCCAATCTTTATTTGGTCCGGTGATTCATTTATCTCTGTAAGTATCCCTTGTTCTTCCAGTTCCTTTCCTTAAAAAATGTAGGTCTTCCAAAAATTTCATTTTTTTCCATTCTCTTTTCTCTCAATATTTTCTCCTTCAGGTTCCCACACATTTCCACTTATTTATTCATTCCAAACTGAAGGAGTATCTACTATGTCCCAGGAATAATGCCAGATGCTAGGAATACAGATTTTACCTTCTGGGGTCTCATCCTTTTATTTAACATCTAATAAGATGGCTAAAGCTTTCATTCTGAGTATTAGGAGGAGTCCAGCACAACTCCCCTGGGATCTTGTTTTCTCGTGTTTGTCTTTTACTCTGAATTCCTGCTCTGACTGATCTTTTACCGTCCAGACACTTCCTGGGGCGGACGTCTTCTTTTCATGTTGCTTCACCCTGTTTGTGACCGTCGTCCTCTGTTTTTTTTGTTTGTAAAGACACCACTGACATGTCTGTGGCATAAAATAGATTTTACTCAAAACTAAAAGAAAATGGAGAAAGATTATAGTTCAATAGAGAATAGAAAATTACTTAAATTCATTATTACATTGAAAACCAAACAAAACCTTGCATGTGAATTAAATTTCTATAATGTGCAACCTGGCCTTGCCAATCGCCATTGCTTTGCCTCTTTGGCCACCCGTAGGTGTGGCAAACTGTGTCGGTCTGAAAGAAAGCAGGTGACCTTTCCCCTCCTTACTCCAAAGCCGCTATGTCCATGATCCCTGTTTCATACCAGAGAACTAGGTAGCCCTCCCTCTTCAGTGTAACCTGAATATTATTTCCTCCCATTACACATCATGAGTGTTTGAATATCCATTTGGAGAATACAGCCTCCAGGAAACACAGGGGCAGGCAAAAGGAGAGAGTAGGCTGCAGTTACATGCTATATCCTAGGAGTAATATTTCTAGTAAGAAAAATTGTTGAAAATAGGACAAGGAGAGGAAAAACACATACATGATAGGGATACTAGTTTTATATATATATTATATTACAGATAAAATACATATTCATATGTAATGTATGTCATATAATATGTATTTTATATGTAACATATATAAATATGAATTTTATTTATGTAATATATGAAAACTAATAAATACATAATATTTCATATATATATGAAAAACTACTAATGTCCTCATCCTACAGGTGTTCTTCCTATATATGTATTTTATATATACATATAAGATATACATATTTATTTTATATATATATATTTCTTGCAGTGCATTAGAAAAACAGATAGTGAGATACTGGGTTCATGGAAATCCCACCTCAGATCACTACTTGAGGTGGAAGTTGAGACTACAGCTGCTGTTAAGCACGCATCACCCAGACTGCCTCTTTCCTGAATTCCAGACCTACCTTCATCTTCTTCCCACATGTTGTATTAGTATATCAAAGCCAACATTTCCAAAATCAAATTGCCTTACCCCAAACCTATTTATGTTGTTGCATTTCTTATTTTTGTTTTTACTAATGATATCCATTAATCATTCAGATCTGTATCTCCCCCTTTCCCATTGTCCTCATATCCAGACTATTGTTTTCCTGAACTTTTTGAATCTGCATTCACAAAAATGTTCCACTTTATTTTCTCTTACATTCCAGTGGTTACTCCTTTGCCATACCAATTTAGTTTCTTATTAAATCCCGTGGAGGCTATTGTAATAAACTTCTAATTGGCAAGTCTCTATTTCCTTTCTTTATAGCTTAAGATTCTAAAGTAGAGTTTAGAATCTGTTCTTCTCCCAACTAAAATCCTTCAGGCATTTAGAAAGAAGATTTTCTTCTTTCACACTGAATAAAGTTGCTGTGTCCCTCTGCAGATCTTTATTTCAGTAACATTCTTGGGTTTACTCTTACTTTTCATAGAAGTCCGTAAGAGTGGACAGTAACTTTTTGTCATTTTTTTTTAATGTACATCCTTCACTCCTACCAGACTAAACTAGTCACTACTCTCTATTCATGATTTTGCTCATGCTAATCTCTCTCTGGAGTACTGTCCATTACTCCACTCCCACATCCTGCTTGTCCACACGTGTCCAGATACGTCCAGTTCCTTAAGACTTAAGTGACATAACATCTCTTCCCAGTTGTCTTCTAGCAGGACCAATATTTCTTTTCCCAGAATTCATTTAACACCTTATCTGTACTTATGATTCTATGTTTTATTGTAAAGATTTCTGTCTTCTCTTTCTGACTAGACATTGACTTACTTTGAGCAGAAAAAGTACTTGCACATAATAAGTTCCAATATATATTTATCAAATGAAAACAAAGTTATGAGATTGGCAAATATTAAAGTTAAAGGCAATTATCAAGGAATAATTCTTAATGTAGTGCAAATGTTTTCATCTCTTTGTCAATGAAACTATTTCAGCATTAATCAGGGCAGTCTAGATTATGCTCCAGTAACAAATTAACCCTAAAACTTAGTGGCATATCTTATCAATGGATCATTGTTTGCTGGTGCCACATGTTCAATATGGGTCACCAAGGGAACTCTGCTCCACATTGCTATTCAGGGCACTGGGTTGATGGAGGCTCAACACCTGTGATATTGCATTCACCAAAAAAAGTAGAAGGGCACCCACACTTCTCATACCTGCTATGCAGGCTTTTGCATAGAAGTGACACACATATACTCTGCTCATAGTCCATTGGCTAGAATGAGTCACAGCTCCTGTCCAACTAAAAGGGGGCTGGGAGAATTGGGAAGCACATGTATATTTGGTGCTCTGTCTTTACCATGCTTCTCTACCAGATTAATTAGTCCTGTACTTACTGTTGAATAGGAAACATGTCTTATACATCTAGATAGGAAACTTTTTTAATACTATTAAATCTATAAATATTTATAAAATGAATTAAACATATTGAAATTAATGAATTTTATATGCAGAAATAATTATCAAGCAATAACATTTTTGAAAGTTCAGTACCATCTCCTTGTTAAAGTATCAGTTGAACAACAAAAAAATCCAAGTTTAAAATTGAGTTGTTTATCACTTTTCCTCATCTGAATCTGAATTGTATTTATTCATTTTCTCATTATTTTCTTACTTTCCCTTTTATTTACACACAGATATTACTTTTATTTACACACAGAAATAAATAAAACTTCAAAATTATAATATCTCCTTTGCTTAATGACAATAATATTTTTAGGTGTTTATGTTTATTGGTTAAAAAACCAGTATTTATTATTGCATACTAAAAATATGTGCTAAGAGCACTGTACACATTATCTCTTGAAATTTCAGAACATTCCTCTATGGAGGTAAATTATTTATATTCTCATTTTGTATGTTAAAGGAATTGGAGCTAAGACAGGGTCATAACTTCCCAAACTTACCATAGTTAGCCAAAGGTAGAGCTAGAATTTGATCCTCATTGTGTGACTCTAGTCTCTAAATTGTAATGTATTTTCAGATCAACCATTAAAGGTACTAATTACAACTTAGTTTGGCTCCTTAACCTCCAGGATTTTATGTAACATATTTGATTTTAAACACTGTAAGGCAGTTGGATAGTTTTCGAACTTAAGTATAAAGTGAGAAAAGAAGATCTAGGCTTTCCATTTAAGAACTCATTCATCTGATAAGTCCCAAAAGGAATGAAAAATTTTATTTCATTGGCTTGCAGAGGTAGATGGAAATGTATTCATGTGGGAAAAGGCTTTTCATTAGGGGCTGCTATCTTTGAAACTAGGGAGGCCAGACAGCTGCAAAACAAGCTGTCATTAAAAATTATACTTTGCTGCAAATGTTCAAGGAGACAGTTTCAGCACTAGGCTGCTCAGAGTCACTAGATTACAGCCTTGGTGTTTTGACAACTATTCAAGAAAGAGCTGTGAGCTTCCTGCCAATTAACAAGAGAAAAAGAGCTAGGGATTGGTGGTAGGCAAAGATAAATGAAGATATGAACTTGAGAGTGTTAAAGAATTTAATATTTCATTTGCAGAACATTGCTCTTGGTTAGAAAACTACAGTAGCTCCCCCTTATCCACCAGGGCTAGGTTCCAAGACCCCAGTGGATGACAGTACCAAACCGGGTTTTTGTTAATCGGAACACGCTTTCTATTCATGTTTTCTACCCACAGATTTAATGCCTTTTCCATTTTAACTAAGCATTTATCACACACTGTGGCTGTAACTTTTGCAGTTTGAGGTGTGACAGCAAAACTAGCACAAATTTCTTTTTCCTTCTTCACAATTTCATGGATAAAAGACTCATTCTTATTGTGGATCTTAGAAACCGTAGCATACAATTTTTTTCTTCTATTATTAAGTCAAGAACTTTCACCTTTTCACCAAAGGAAGCGCTTTAAGCTTCTCTTTGGCATATCAGAATTGCCAGCATCATAGTCTTCTCCTTTGGGGCCGTTGTGAAGTAAAACAAGGATTCCTTGAACATAAGCACAGGGAATACTGTGATACCATGACAGTGGATCCGATAACTGAGAAGGCTCCAAAGTGAGTAACACACAGGTAGCGTGTACAGCCTGGATCCACTGACACAGGGAAGATCCACGTCCCAGGCAGAATGGAGTGGGAGGGTGCACAATTTCATCACGCTACTCAGAACTGTGTGCAATTAAAAAGCAATGAGTTTGTTTTTGGAATTTCCCATTTAATATTTTTGGACTGCAGTTGACTATGGGTCACTGAAACAGCAGAAGGTGAAACCATGGATAAGTGGGACTACTGTTCCATGAACTTCTTAAGGAAAGCAGTTTGCTCTAATGGGCACATATATAAGTATTATAGAAACTTTATTTCTAGATTGAAAGAAAAGAGGACCACCCAGTGGGTAGCTTCAAATGAAAATTTGTATTGCAGGAAAGTTTTCTTGAGTTCATTTATTAGAGGATGTGTTGAATTGCATATTCTATGTCTTTTTATTAGACCAAACTGTCTCTTATTTCTACTGAGTTACCTTTTTGGTTTGGAAACAATCTGCATTATGTCTTTTTCTATATGTTTTAGTATACTTTAAGCTAAAAAGGAAAATTCATTGATTACTGGCTCTTACTTGTACAGTGTATATTGCCAACAAAAATATTGCAAAAATATTATTTGTTTTTGAGCTCAAAATGAGGCCATGTGAGACAAGTGCAGTAAATAACTCACTATCATTATTTTGTCCTTAGAGTAAGTCACATTGAGATATATACCTTATAGTTACGGATATTAAATAAGCATGAAGAAGCTTTGCATATTTGTTTTACAGTAATTAATTTAATTACTACATGTTTGAAATTATTTGAATTTACTCTACTATATCTCAATTTCTTGATAATTTGAGTAAGATTCTACTACCCGGGATTTTGAAGTTGAATTATCATGCAAAGTGGCAGAATTAGTGAAGTGGAATAGGAAACTTTATGCTTCAGTATAGAAATTTCTTTAATCACTATGAAAAAATCATATTTTCTAAATACTAAAAGTTGCACATATATTAACCAACTTTTTGCTATATAATTTTCTTTTTAAAAAGAAATTATAATGATTTGCTTAATATCTAATTAATCTAGAGTGCCTCTTGGGTTAAAGGCCTTATAATATGTGGTAAGGGCATATTGGCCAAGGGTTACAAAGGTCGATTAGCCAGAATGACTCTGGGGACTTTTCTCTATAAACTTCTTGAGAGAAGAATCAATGGTTGAATTTTCCTTCCCATAGTCCAGAGGTTTTTAAACTGAAAGTTTTAGGACCTGAAATCCTGATTTCATGTTCATAAAACAGCAAAAATATACACAAAATTTAGTAGGTTTTCAAATATTCATTTATAGAGGGATAAGATAGAAGATCCAATGCTTTTATCAGATTATCAAAAGGCCCCTAGGCACAATAATTTGAGAGTCATTGAAATAATAATTTCTTTCTTTTGCTGTTAAATGTAAGTTAAACTGGAATAAATGACCTAAAAGCAGAACTGAGAGTAGAGACACAATGTTATGGTACATTCGGGTTTGCAAAGAGCGCTTCAGATTAGGAGGGGTGTTATGAACGTGAGGTAGGCTAATATCTGCAAAGGTAAGTGGAGGGGTGGGTAGTCCAGACTAGGAGTAGAGCTTGAACACACGTGGAGTGTATTTTGGGGATAGCAATTTTTTCATTGTACCTACTTTTAAGTAGGAGAAAAGGTGTAGTGCAATATGCATTTGACAGGTAGTTCGGAGCCTGATTCATGACTCTAATCATTTAAATAACAGAGAGACACTGAAAATGTTTTAGAATGGGAGAAATGTGATTAAAAAAATCCCTGCTTATGGGAATTGTCCTGACAATATTAAAAAAGGAAGCTCTTGAACCATCAAAATTAATTGGGATATTATTGTATGATCCAGATAAAGATGACTAAAGGTAGAAATTGTGAAAATAGAAGGGTACAAATTATTACAGAAATTTCAAGAAAAGAAACTATCACCAGACTGGGTGAGGAAAGGGGACAGAGTAGTCTGAACTGGAGCCTGCATATTTAGTTCTATTTTTTTTTTTCAAGAAGATTTAAATGTAGCTTTACTCACTTAAGTGATAAAAATGAGCTCATGATCAGAATGGTAATTCTATGCTCATAGATGTTTACATTGTTAAGTGAATATTTAGTGTCACTGAGAAGTTACTAATCCAATGTATTATTTATTCAAGAATTTAAAATAATTTAACGTTGAGTTCTATGCCTGTTGGTAAAACATTGAAGTAAATGCTAGAAATGTCATGTTATCCTTATAAGAAATATATTTACCTTTCCAGTTAATAATGTGGAGCACACTGTTCTCTACGATGAGGAGTTTTGTGTGTTCACTGTAATTATAAACTCTTCATTGAGAAGCTATTGAAAACAAAATCCTGTATCTCATTTGCATAGATCCACTGCCAGGAAAGAAAGTTTTAAGAACACACACATTTTCTTTTGTAATTAACTAAGAAAATATCCTTAATTGACTTTTGTCACACACAAAAAAATATGTTTCTTTTTTTTGGCTATTGATTATAAAGCAATAAGCCAAGATACTGGAACTGTTAAAGGTGTTAGTTGACCTTAGAAAAAGAAGAGGACTGAATTAAGCTTGTGTACAGCAAGATCAAATGAAAATATTATGAAATATAATAAAGCCCCTTTCTCTAGCCATTATATCGGTGAAAAAGTGAAAGAGCTTAATATGTTTATCACCTATGCCTATCTTCATAAGAAGCAGCAATTGTATAAATAAAAGTTTAAAAAACAAATTTAATACCTGGAATCAAGAGACACATAAAGTCTTGACAGTAGTAAGAAAATCAGATGTAAGTATTTAAAAGAAAAGAGACATTGAATAAATTCATAGTTAATTTGAAATAACTTGGCCTTTGTTCAAGCTACAAGACTTCTTCGACCACCTTTTCATCATCTGTGAAGTCAGGGAGCTGGATGATGATCACTAAGGTCTTCTTGATTTCTAATAATATTGGATTTTAAAGAACGGAAAGAAGAGAACCATGAAATAGGTGTATGTGTTAGAACGAGCATGTGTTGTCTGTGCAGAGAAAAGAACACTGTTCTGTTGTTAAACCTAAAATGGACAAATCAAGGCAAGACCAAAATAAGACTTCTTAGAAAGATATTTCACAGTTTTGGTTTTATACATCGACAAAAGAAAATGTTACCATTTTAGTAAAAGTAATGCTGACAGAGGGCAAAGTGGGTTTGAGGTTACTCAACCTGTGGCAGGAGGAATTTGCAAGACTGGCTCTGTCTTCCCCTCTAGCGTCGGGAGTCCCACGACCTCTGTGCTTGAGGTGAGAGCACAGGGAGAGGGATTTAGACTGATGATTTTATATTTGTCATGTTAAAAGAACTTATTCAAACACTTGTTAAAATGGTAAAGAAGATGGTATTGAAGGCTATTGCATTGGGGATCAAGACTATTGCAATAGGGAAGAGAGATTAGGCTCAACTCTGAATATAGCAAAGAGAGCTTGGGATTTATAGCTGAGGAGCAGAGTGAGCTGGTCAGTGGATGGAAAATTACTAAGACATCAGGGTAGGGGGATTCTTGCAAAAAGCATGCTAAGGACTTACATATTAAAGGTGGGGATGAGGAACTTGATCAGTTATCAAAGGTGGGGAGGATTCTTTCTAAACTGATTTACCAGGATTCTTAATAAAACTGGGCAAAGCAGGCCAAGGACAGGACCCAAGGATGAAGACTCCTTAAAAAGAAGGCTCAGTGGAACCTGTCTAAAGTTTGTTCAAGAAAAGAGTCTTTGTTAGTCATAAATGTATCCAGTCACCTTATTTACAAATGAAATTGCTTTTAAGCAATCATCCCAAGAATGGGGCTACGTAATTGTGGCCCCAGTGCAAAACGAAAATGTAGGACCAGTTGTTCAAAGGTTAAGAATTTCTAGATAGCCACAGAAGAGCACTGAACCAAGTGGTGGGCTCTTCTAGGCATAGCACCTGGTTCAACTCTATAGGTTGCCTGCCCATAAAGCTGGCCTGGGTCCTAACTCCTTATGGCTCAAAAATCTGCCAAAGTCCTGTCGAGACAAAGACCCAGCAGGTTTAAGTGACATTGTGAGGGTCCCTCAGCTTTCCATTTGTAATCTTCATTGGAATTAGGATTACAAATGAGATGGTCATATCTAGTGGGCTTTCTAACTCATTGTCCTGTGCCCAAGAGGGGGTCCTCTGTTCAGTAGGGAGTCAGATCCAGATTTAGCTTAAGTAGTTTCTGTGGCAAGAAAAAAGTAAATGTGGGAAGGAAAGACATTTATATTGGAGAAACCAAAGTTGTTGTTGTTTGTAAATTCCTTCCTGCCTTTAGGTGAAATTAGTATTTGTACTCTATATTTTCTTACATGGTCTTCATCTAGGAAATTCTGCATGTCATTTTTGGCCAATAAATATTTTTTCTTGTGTTCATGGGTGTAGATTGATTGACTTGTTTATTTTAGAAAGTCAGAGATTGGATATATTCCTGAAAGATTTCCTACTTGAAGTTTGATGTATATATGTATAATATATAGAGTGTATATTTACAAATTTTATTTTTATAAATACAAATACATGAACAAAATAAAAAAGGTGCCTCAATTGTTAATAAGTAATTAGCATTCTTATAATTAGGTAAACAAGGATTGGGATTAGGAATGCCCTTTTTTTTCCCATGAAACCATTAATTCACATTGTTATCAAAGTAGAACTAGATTGAACTATGATGTCAATTTTTAGTCTTTTAAATGAATTGTGGAATGTAGCTTCATAGAGTAGAAAAAAGCTGAATATAGAAATATAAAGAACTACATTTATTCTTTTTTATGGCCACTTAACATGTAATGTTTGTGAGCTTCAAATACCTCACCTATGAAAAAAACTTTGATAACAGTATCTGCCTTTTCCACATTACACAGGGTTGCTTTACATAATTAACACCATTAAAATTTGTGATGTATTATATATTATTTTAAATGGCATAGTCAAAATTATTTTACAAAGATGAATGCTAAATTTCCTTTTGGAGAATCTTTTAAATTTAGAAAGCCTTAGAAGAAGCATAACCCAAAAAAAGGAATTTTGTACAAAAAATTGCTGTTACAATAGGGGGAAAAAGCTATTTTTCCAAAATATTCTTAAATGTTTTATCTTTGCAACATCAAAAAGGAACTAAATTCTAATTCCCAGAACTGAATATAAAAGTAAACCACTCTCATATCATAAAATAATATTGATTTCTTTTAAATATAAAATTATTTTGGCTCATATATATTCATGAACAATCATTTATATTGTCTTAAAACAGAGTGATTGTGTATTTTTAAAGCAATAATTGAATGACAGATATGGAAACTCTAAAATTCATTTTTGTATGCAATGTCAGATTATATCTTATATTTTATTTCTGCATTTTCCAGAATCAATAGAAATGATGTTGAATCTGTTTATGATGACTAAAAATATCAGCTTTTTATCCCTCCATTTTTATAAGCAGCCAGTTTGTTTTCATATGTTCATATGTAGTTATAATTTTGCATGTGTGTAAAAAGTTATTCCTTTTCTTGGCAATGTTTAGGTGATTGAATGTGTCGACAAAGCATCGCAGAGGTGTGCTGGCCCTTTAATGCTCTGTTTCTGTTGTCATGGAAATAAGATTTTCAAGTAGGTTTATCTGCTATGCTTTGCTTTTTATAGACTATCATTTTAAGTTGGTTTTGGACAAGCATCCTTATCCTTCAGATAAAAACACTAATCTTTATTTTACTGTATTGTTCAATGTTTTTCCCAATAGGATTTCTTAAAACCCTGGTGTATAGGGACATTAGAATTTCTAGGAGTGTACATTATATAGAAATGCTTAGATCTTGGCTGTAAATACAAAGATAATTTTTTAAGAAAGTATTATGATGACAAAGAAACAGGATTCAACTTAAATTTCAGGCTTTTAAAATGTACATTACTCTCAAATTACTGTTAAATAATTATAATATATATGAGAAACAATTTTGAAACATGAACAGAATCATGTAACTATTCATGTTGCTTATCCAAATGCCTAACTGTGGCCTACATATTCCTTCATGATTCAGCAACCACTTACCTCTAGAATTGATTTTTATAGAGAGACTGGTTGGGTTAGGTCCTGTTGCTAATTAGTTGTGTGAATTTGGCAAATTATTTCAGCTATCTCTTTGTGTCATCTACAATTCTTTCATCAGTGTTTTGTAATTTTCCTTGTAGAGATCTTTCATGTCCTTGTTAAATTTATTCCTAGGTTTTTTTCTTTTTTTTTGGCAGCTATTATAAATAGGATTTCCCTCTTGATTTCGTTCTCAGCTAGATCGTTATTGGTGAAATGCTACTGATTTCTGTATGTTGACTTTGCATCCTAAAACTTCACTGAATTCATTTATCAAATCTAAGAGTTTTTTGGTGGAGTCTTTAGGGTTTTCTAGAAAAAGGATCATATTATCAGTGAACAAGGACAACTTGACCTCCTCTTTTCCAATTTAGATGCCTTTTTTTTTCCCTTGCCCGATTGCTCTAGTGAGGACTTCCGGTGCTGTGTTGAATATGAGCAGCGAGAGGAGAGTGGGCATCCGTGTTTTCTTCCAGTTCTTAGGGGGAATGTTTCACTCTTTCCCTGTTAAGTATGATGTTGGCTGTTGGTTTGTCATATATGGCGTTTATTATTTTGAGGTGTGTTCCTTCAATGCCTGGTTTGTTGGGGATCTTTTATCATGAAGGGATGTTGCATTTTATCAAATGCTTTTTCTGTGAATATTGAGGCGATCATATGGTTTTTCTTCTTAATTCTCTTTTTGGTATGTATCACATTTATTTATTTTCATATGTTGAACTTTCCTTGCATCCCTGGTTTAAAACCCACTTGATCATGGTGTATTATCTTTTTGATGTGCTGTTGGATTTGATTTGCTAGTATTTTGTTGAAGATTTTTGCGTCTATGTTAATCAGGCATATTGGTTCGTAGTTTTCTTTTTTTGTTGTGTCCTTGTCTGATTTTGGTATCAGGGTGATACCGGCCTCTTAGAATGAGTGTGGGAGAATTTCCTCCTTCTTGATTTTTTTGTAATAGTTTCAGGAGTATTGGTATTATTTTTTCTTTGTATGTTCACTAAAATTCTGCTGTAAATCCATCTGATCCGGGACTTTTCTATGTCGGGAGATTTTTTATTATTAATTCAGTCCCACTACTTGTTATTGGTTTGTTTAGGCGTTCTATTTCTTCCTGGTTCAATCTTGGGAGGTTGTAGGTTTCTAGGAATTTACTTCCTATGTGCTTTCTAGTTTGTTAGTAAATAGTCATTTGTAATAATCTCTAATGATCTTTTTTATTTTTGTGGTATCAGTCATAATGTCCCTTTTTTCATTTCTGATTCTATTATATTTATTTGGATCTTCTCTCTTTTCTGGGTTAGTCCAGCTAGTGGTTTATTAATTTGGTTTATCTTTTTGAAGGTTCAACTTTTCATCTCATTAATCCTTTGTATTGTTTTTTTGGTCTCTGTTTCATTTAGTTCTGTTCTGATCTTTGTTCTTTGTTTTCTTCTGCTAAGTTTTGTTTGTTTGTTCTTGTTTTGCTAGTTATTTGAGGTGCAATGTTAGGTTGTTAATTTGTGATCTTTCTACTTTTTGATGTAGGCATTTAATGCTATAAAATTCCCTCTTTACACTGCTTTTCCTGTATCTCAGAGGTTTTGGTATGTTGTGTTTTCATTTTCATTTGTTTCAAAAAAATTTTTATATTTCTGTCTTTGTTTCTATATTGACCCAGTGATAGCTCAAGAGCATGTTGTTTAATTTCCATGTGTTTGCATAGCTTCTGTAATTCCTTTTTATGTTGATTTCTAGAATTTCCACTGTGGTCTGAGAAGATAGTTGATATGATTTTGATTTTTAAAAATTTGTTGTGACTTTTCTGTGGCCTAAAATGTGGTCTATCTTGGAGAATGTTACATGTGCTGGTAAAATAATATGTGTTCTTCGTTGTTGGGAGGAATGTTCTGTAAGTGTCTGTTAAGGCCGTTTGGTCTAAAGTCCAATTTAAATCCAATGTTTCTTTGTTGATTTTCTGTGTTGATGATCTGTTTAGTGCTGTGAGTGGGGTGTTGAATTTCACCACTATTATTATATTGCTGTCTATTTCTTTCTTTATGTCTAGTAATAATTATTTTGTGAATCTGAGAGTTCCTATGTTGGGTGTGTATATATTGAGGATTGTTATATCCTCTTCCTGAATTGATCCCTTTATCATTGTATAATGAAACTTTTTTTTTTTACAGTTTTTGATTTAAACTCTGTTTTATCTGATGTAAGTACAGATACTCCTGTTCACTTTTGTTTTCCATTTGTATAGAATATCTTTTTCCATCCCTTTACTTTCAGTCTATGTGTGTCCTTACAGGTAAAGTGAGTTTCTAATATGCTACTGCATGTAATTGTGTCATTTTTTAATCCACTCTATATCTTTTGAGTGGAGCATTTAACCCATTTACATTCAAGGTTAATATTGGTATGTGAGGCTTTATTCTTGTCATATTGTTAATTGTTGTCTAGTTGCTTTACAAATTCTTTGTTTCCTTTTTCTCTGTCGCTTTGTCTTTGTGGTTTGATGAAATTCTGTGATGTTGCCGTTTGATTCCTTTCTCTTCTTCCTTTTTGTGATTGTTTTATACGACCTGCAAGTTATATTTTCATGTGTTTTTGTGATGGTGGATACTGACCTTTCATTTCCATGTTTATGATTCCTTTCGTCATTTCTCGTAGGGCTGATCTAGTCTTGACAAATTCTTTCAGTGTTTGCTTGTCTGGGAAAGACTATTTTTCCTTCATTTGTGAAGCCCACTCTGCCAGGATATGCAATTCTTGGCTTATAGATTTTGTTTCTTTCAGCACATTGAAAATGCCATCCCATTCTCTTCTGGCTTATGAGGTTTCTACTGAAAGGTCTGCTGTTAATCTGATGGGGTTTCCTTTATAGGTGACAAGTTGCTTTTCTCTTGCTAATTTTAAAATTCTTTCTTTCACTTTGACTTTAGGCATTCTAAATACAACATGGCATGGTGAAGTCCTTTTCACAATATATTTGCCTGGGGATGGTTGAGGCTCCTGTGTCTGAATGTCTAACTCTCTTGCTAGTCCTGGGAAGTTTTCATTGATTATTTCCTTACATAGATTTTCTAAACTTTTTGATCTCTCTTCCCCCTTAAGAATACCAGTAGCTCATGAGTTCAGTCACTTTATGTAGTCCCAGATGTCTCAAAGGCTTTCTTTATTCTTCTTTATTCTTTTTTCCTTATTTTTGTCTGATTGGATTATTTCAAAAGACCCATCTTCAAGTTCTCAGATTCATTCTTCTGCTTCACATGAAAATATAACTTGCAGGTCTTATTGAAGCTTTCAAGTGTAATTTATATTTTTTAATGAGTTTTGCAGTGCTGCAATTTCCGTTTGGTTTTTATTTTTTAAGATATCTATCTCCTTGGTAAATTTCTCATTCATGTCCTTAGTTGATTTTCTGATTTCTTTGTATTGGTTTTCAGATTTCTCTTGCATCTCATTGAGCTTCTTAAAATGAATATTCTGAATTCTTTGGCATTTTGAGGATATATTTTTGATTGGGATCTATTGCTGCACAATTATTTTGGTCTTTTGTGGTATATTTCCTTAGTCAGAGGTATTATCATGTGTAGATTTACAACTTAACTGCTAGAAACATTATATCCTTTACTCATAGAAATTTTTCTTAATGGCCAGGAAAGAGTAATCAATTAAATGTGAATGGGGATGTAGTAAAAAAGTTTAATTACATTTGTTTATAATCAGTACTGCTTCATTGGAGTAGATTGCTGATTCTGTTGCAGGGAACTAGCATTTGGTTCAGTAGACAGAAAAAAATTGCAACTTTCCTTATTTAGGACAGTAATATTTAATGTGAGCAGGTGTGATTTTTATTTCTATTTTAATTTTTCCAGAGCAAATGGAAATATGAGTATTCATTTCCACAGATAAACAATTTTATGAGAGGAGCAGGTTTCTTCTGGGGGGACTCAGGCAGAGTAGAATCAGTAATTCAGTTTTGGAAATGTTGGTTTAAGATGCTTGTAGAATGCTGGTGGATCTCTCTGGTATGAGTCTGGAGAATAAGGGAGTTATTTCCTCAAATGTTAAGGGGGACAAGTTTCATAAATCATGGTTGTCTTTGGACTACAAATTAATGTTTATCTGTAATTCATGATACATTTCAAGTCCAAGCAACCCTACTTGGATGATAGCATGATGTTTATTTCTATTTATCAATGAGGGAAGTGGAATAATTTCAGATTGAATGGTAAAATTCTCAAGAATAGATTAAGAATTGCTTAAGTGCTTTGCCTTTTTTCCTCAACCATTTTTCTTGGAAAATACAAACAAAACCGATGATGTAGAGTCATTATTAGAGGACTCTGTGTGTGTGTGTGTGTGTGTGTGTGTGTGTGTGTATGGTTACCCAACACTTATTGAACGGGTGTCTTTTCAAAGAGCTTTGCCAGGTGCTTTGTAGAATCAAAGAACACAAGAATCTTGTGTTTGGTTTGGGTGCAGACAGTCCTTAAGAGAGGTTTTATGCAAAAGATGTACCATAGGTATGTTGGTCATAGGTTGAATAGCCACCCTTTTATTCTTGCATAATTTTGTATCTTAGCAAAGTTCTTGAGTTGAAAAATGCACAAATAGAGATTTCTGAGCTTATAATCTAGCCACAAAAACAGATATGGACACAAATGACTATCTAATAAATGCTGAATAAAACAATCAGTTGCTGTACATGATGGAGAAGAGGGATTGTTGATTCTTTTCCTCAAATAAACTCCTCCTGCTGTTGTCCCTGTCTCATTTGATAGCAATTCCTTTTCAGGGCTCAGACTGCAAAACTTGGTGCCAGACTTAACTCCTCTTTCATACATACCTCACAGTCAGGCTCTTAGGAAATTCTGTGAGTATGACCTTCAAAATATTTTCCAAATTTGACCATCTCTCACTGGCCCACAGCCACTATTTTGGTTTGATCCATCGTTTCTGCAGTAGCTCTCTCATAGGTATCCCTGCATCCGGTCTTGCTCCCTGTAGTCTATTCTCAACACAGCAGCCTGGTGCATTAGTTTCTTAGTGCTGCTATAACAAATTACCACAAACCTCATAGCCTAAAACAACATGTATTTATTATCTCACAGTTCTGGTAGTCAGAAATCTGAAATGATTAAAATCAAGGTGCAGGCATGGTGGTTCCTTCTGGAGGCTCTGGGAGAGGATCTGTTCCCTGCCTTTTTCACATTTTAAAAGTTACTTGCATTCCTTGGCTCTTGGACCTTTCCTTCATCTTCGAAGCCAGCAGTGTAGGATTTCTTTCTCTGTCTCTCTTTCTCTTGTACACACACGCTCACTCTCGCTGTCTATTTCTGTTGTCACATGTCCTTCTCTGACTGTGACCCACCTGTCTCCTTCTGATGAGGTCCTTTATGACTGCATTGGGTTCACCTGGATAACCCAGGATAATCTTCCCATCTCAAGATCCTTAACTTAATCACATCTACAAAATCCCTTTTGCTATATGAAATAACATTATTCACAAACTCTGGGGATTAGGACATGGACCTCTTGGGAGAGGTTATTATTCTTCCTACTACACCTAGTGATCCTGTTTAAAGTAGATAAGATCATGTCACTCCTTAACTTAAAATCCTCTAGTAGTTCTAATCTCATTTTCAATAAAAACCAAATTCTTCTATGATCTACAAAGCTGTACATGATATGCCCCATTGACCTTCTGACATTATATCCAACTCTCCCCTTTATTTTTTGCTTATGCTATACTGATGTCCATCCTGTTTTGGAGGCATGTTCTAACATATTCCTGTGTTAAGACCTTTGCCCTGCTCTTTTCTCTGCCTGGAGTCCTCCTCTGTCAAATATTGACATGACTAGTGTCTGTGTTTCCTCCAAGTCTTTATTTAAACTAATGTTCTCTATGCTACTCTCCTTGGCCAGCCTGTCTAAAATTCTACACATTCCCCTGGAAATTTCATAATTTTTCTCAATTTTTTTTGTATGTATATCTTTAGTACTTACCACCATGTATCATACAATATGGTTTATTTAGTAAACCTTTTTCTTGTTTGTCCTTTGAACATAAACTCCAAGAGAGTAGAGATTCCTTTTTGTTTACTCTTCACTCCCCATTATCTAAAAGAATTTCTGGCATGTAGTACACCTCAAAAGATATTAGTTGAATGTAAGAACCAACTAAAGGAACGGGGTCTGCGGAGCAGAAGGAAGTGGAACCTAGCTGGAAGGATAATTAGGCTTATTGCATGCTGGGAAGTGTATTCCAGGTTGAGAGAGGACTGTGATTAAAAGCACAGAGGGCATGAAGTATTCAGGAAATATCAATAATGGGGAATAATTTGGCAGAGAAAATCGACTATTTGCCAGAGATTTATGCTCCCCTTTCATAATGTGGAACTATTGCTGTGAAGTGACTGCCAGCCCCCTACAGTTAGGTTTCACCATGTGATGGAGTCGCAGCCAATGGAATGTTGGTGGAATCAAGGGCATCCCCTTCTAGGCCAGACCTATACAAATGTCCCATGTTCTACAACTTTATGCTGTTCTCTTTTCGGCTTTTTGGATAAGAGACAACCCTCAGGGTCACAGTAGAAGTCACATGTTAAAGATGGCAGTGCTAATGTCAACCTGCATTTCTGAAGGACTGCTTATAGGAGGGTGGTCCTGCCAAATATTTCACTTAGCCAGTTCTATAACATAAGCAAGAAATCAGCTTCTAATATATTTGAGTCATTTTACATTTTTACATTTTGGGACCTATTTGTTAAAACAATTAGCTTATCATAACTAACATGCATTACATAGGAATGGTGTTCTAGTGGTAAATAAATTTGAAAAGTTAATTGTAACTAAATAGCTTTGTAAAGTTATTAAAATTAAAAATAACTTTGAATAAAAATTAAATAATTGTAGAAATACTAGAAAGCACATATAATGAAAAGGAAGAGAAATAAATTCATAATCCTACCTTAAATATCTGATTCCATTAATATGTTCTATTTATTCTTGCATATCTACATATCTTTTCCTCTTTGCTATGAAAATAGAATTAAACAGTAGTTGTATTTGGAATAGTTTTATACATCAACAGTTTTTTACTTGGAAAATATTCTGCAGTGCCTATTTTTTAAGTACACGCAAATATAAATCCTTTGTTATTTTTATACGTGCGTGTGTATATATATGTGTGTATATGTGTTTGCATACTTGGCTGTTTGTGTGTGTTTATATGGGCATGCTAAAAGGAGTTGAAGTACACATACTAAGAATTAACATTGGTCTTCTTGGCAGTATGGTGGAGATTGGGAATGGAAAAGGACAGAGATTATTAATTTTAAATACAGTTTTGTATTTCATCTTCCGCTTTCTGATTTAGTAGATAGAGAATAGGTCCTGGGGTCTTTATTTTCTTAAAAGCTTTTCAGGTGATTCAGATGTGCAGTCAGGTTTAGATGATGATCTCTGGTTCCTCAAAATAGCCATATGCTTGAAGAGAGCAAGCAATTTTTGAGAAAGTTGGTATACTGAAGTGAAGAGTACAGAAGTAAATTTTCATCATGTGACTTTCTAAACATTTATATGAGTCCTAGTGAATGATATACACATGTGATATTTATATATTGGTATGTTCCCAAGGAGAAACACCATAGCCATGGTTCCCCAGGGTGAAGAGACCTGATCAATGCAGTCCTAGTGGGGATTCCTGAGCTCCCAAGAATTGGTAATATTTTTTTACAACTGCCCAAGAAAATCTGATACAGTTCTACGGCATTGTCTTCTCAATGCTGACACTGGAACTCATGATGGGGTCCTATGGTGACCTCAGCAGGAGACCCTGGAGAAAAGATAAAGGAAGGGAAAGCAAAGGCATCGCAGTTAGTGCTAGGACAGAAGAGAGACCAGGCACCACGTCGTGGCCCAGTCTTGGGGCTCCTGACCTAGCTGGAAATATTCAGGGGTGAAAAGAAATGCACTTGCAAGTAATCAACCTTTATGCTCCTTTATTATTCCCTTTCCTTGGGAGAGATATATGATGCAAAAGATTCAGGAGAGCTCCAATAAAGTCAAGAAAGGATGTGTTTATGTTTTCCAATGGTAGTGATGGTAATAGCAATTCTAAGGTTTATTATAATCACTAATATTATTTTTATGGCTCAGGCTGTCTCAGCTCTTGTCAGTGTAAACTTGCAAGCAGTTTTTTGTTTTTTATTTTTAAATCTTGTTATGGGAAAAGTGCACAGGTGAGAGAATGCTGATCGTTTAATCCGTTCCATTCAGGATTAGAGATATTATGGAGACATTGTGTACATACTCAAGCAATGGGGTTTACAGTACACTCTCAATACGAAAGGGGCAAAGAGGGGAAAAGCAGTCTGTGAAGGCCAGAGACGCAAACTGTGAACGTGCTAGCAGACCGCATCCTTGCGTAGGAGTACAGAGAATTCTGCTCCCTTTTTCACTTTTTAAAGATTTTGTAACCACCCAAGCAAATAAACAAGCCAAGAATAAAACAAACTAAAAAAAGCAGTTGAACAATTCTAAGGGATGGTGGAGTCTTTTGTCCTTTTGCAGAAGCATATCCTTGCCCTTCCCCCACGCTGGGCAGGAAGCCAGGATTGAGGCGTGGGGACATTCTATAGCAGATTTTTGCTTTGCTTTATGAAAGGCAGGCCATCATTTTCAGATTAGAGGCCTGACAAATAAACACCTGAGTAAAACTTAAAAAATCTCTCTCTCTCAGTTGGATAGTCACCTGCCTCTTTGGCAGCACTGTCTCCACTTTCTTCTGAAGTTGGAGGTGGCAATCTCTCCAATACCTGGCAGGGTAGCTACACAAAGCCTGATGGGGCCAGCTTTGCCTGCAACACTAGCTCAGAGACTTGGCAGTGCAGCATTTCTCTGGAAGGACTTGGGAGACTTTTAGCTCCGTTTCCTCATCTATAATTCAAGAATTGGTGGCCTATATCTTACTGGCCCAAGTAAAAGCTTATAAGACTGATTTTCTCTCTGCTCTCTGCTCTCTGCTCTCTCAGATCTGGCAACTGCTGGTTTATTTAATGTACTGGGTGTAGCTGATTTTGGCCCACTAGGGACCAAAAATAATATGTGGCCAGTAGTTAGGGAGAAAAGTTCAGATTGTCACAAATAATCACAGTTTCTGCTGTGACTCATCTACTATCAAGGCATATTGCTACTATCAAGGCAAATTTTCTCTTAATTTTCTTATTTGTTAAATGGGAAAATAAGATATCTTAATTTCTCTATTGGGAACAATGTGAAGCTGAATTAGATAACTAAAAATATTTATTTGTTTGCATGTTTATATCATGTCTTATTCCAAAAAAAATTTGTTGTCTAGGAAGATATAAAAACATGAATAATTGAATATTGTTCTAAAAATTGGATTAAGGATGTGGTAAGTGGACTTAAAAACAAAATAAAACAGACAAGTATTCAATAGAGTCTGTGCATGCTTATACAGAGTTCTACAGATGGTTAGGAGCAGGAGCTGCGGAGAAAGTTTCTGTCTTGTCTTATGTTTTACAATTTTTGCTACCATCTCTGCCTTTTTCACTGGTTCCTGTTCATTATTTTGTCTTCTTTCTTTAATCATGTTCTCCCCGGAGGTTTATCCATTCTAATAGTTTTAACCAGAATTTCTTGCTGATGATATTTTTGCTTTTTTGTTAAAAGCCCATCCAGAGAAGACATTGACCATGCCCGACAGCTCCTCCTGCATTCTGAGAAAGCTATCTTCTCATCTTTTGGGGGAAAGGCTCCTCCCAATAAATCCTTCCATCAATAGGCATGATTCTTCCTTCTGGTGTTGCTTTGAGATATGAACATTGAAGCTAGCAGATGTTGGCAATCATATTCTCTGCTTGGTGGAAAAGTCTGGAATAGATGATGGTTTCACAATACAGAAATAGTAGAGGCTGGAAACCATCCTTCTTGTCTTTGGGGAAAGACATTCTTGTGAACCGGACATTCCCCCGACATGACCTGTTAGGTCTGCGTGAATGTTCCCTGGTTCCCTGGTTCCCAGTGTCAAGAATGAGTACTGGTACCCAGTCGAGCCAATGATGGAGTGATCACAAATATGAAGCAATCTCACACACATTTAATGCAAAGCGAAAGTACGTCTCAGAGAGAGAGACAGGTCATCCTCTGCGAGTGGAGAAGACCCTGAAATCTGAACACACACTCTCTTTTATATGCTCACTAGTTTGTCCTACCTTTCTCCTGGCAGGATTGGTTGCTGTTTCCCACTTGATTGACAGGTTGGGGTTACATAACAGATTACATAACAGGTTAGGTTATGTAATAATTCCCTTACTACACATGGGTCCTCCCAGAATCCTTCATGAAAACTCCACACATGCTATGCTAATTAGATGGTAATGAGCCCCAGGTCAGTTAAAGGTCCCTAGGAACTCCTTACTGTGTATGTTCCCATCAGGGAACAGTTCTTAGCCACAATTCGTTTCCTAGCTACAATTTGCTTCCACTCTCTGCCCTTAGCCACTTCCTTGCCACCTGTTTGTCCTCCTTTCAACTTAACATGTCCACTTTGTGGGTGTGTATCATGAAACTCCCTATTTGCTTTTAGCAGGTTGGAGTTGGGTTTCTTTCTCTTGCACAGAAAGAGTCTTGAATAATATACCAGATAAATATAATATTTATGCATTAATAGAATAGAAAATTTCTAATGGTTTTTGGAAATTAGAAAATAGAGATGAAGACATAACAATCTAGTCTCTGTGAAGTAGGTTAAAATTCTGTAGGAAAATAAAATGATACCCAAGTTAATGTTTTCTTCCTATTGGGCCAGCTGTCATTGCTTCCTTCTGCCTCATCTTAAGCAGACTGTAAATTCTTGGAGGGCAGGTATATTGTATTCATTTCTGTGTTGTTAGTACCTAGCACAATTTCTGATACATAATAAGAAATGCATTAATAATTTTGAATACAAATAAATATATATTTCCCTGAAAGAAAATCCTTGGAATAGCCAGGTATTTTATACTACATCATATGCTACACTATTTTGTTTTATACTCTTTCCTTTGTAAAGGAAAAAATAAGATCAACATTCCCCATTGACTGTCAGACAATTTATCTAAAAGGGGAAAATTACTATCTTCTTATTTAATTGGGGTTGAGGTTTAAATCTCAAATACTTGTGAAAGGTCAAGATTAGAAAATTTTTGAATTCAGTTGGCCTAAGAATAATAGTTTTTTATTTTTTTATTTGTTTGTTACTAAATAAGTTTCTTAATTCTTTTAGAGAGAGAATAGAGAGATTGGAGAGCCAGAATTTTAAGAAACAAACAAAA
The DNA here is from genome assembly GCA_023783475.1 of Daubentonia madagascariensis. Lineage (NCBI taxonomy): Eukaryota > Metazoa > Chordata > Mammalia > Primates > Daubentoniidae > Daubentonia > Daubentonia madagascariensis. The sequence continues at coordinate 12,573,296 of JAKFHU010000760.1, forward strand.
AAAGAGACAGGGAGTTGGCAATCAGACTCTAAATCTAGATAAGGGAGTATCAAGAAGGTACTTTTACTATTGAGAAGTCAAGTAGAACTAAGATGGCAAAATGGCCCTTTAAAAGTTCTATTTGTGACTTTTGAGTGAACGGTATTAGGAGAATGAACTATGTAGAAATCAAATTGCAGGGGACTTCTTAGGGGGTGGACATGAGTGGGAAAAGCCTGTCAGTTAATCTAATTAATACATGGATTTGTTTTGCAAAACAGAAAAAGATGTTACTTTCCTGCATAAGTTCATCAATGGAGTATTTTAAATTTCATGTTGAGGAACTTTTATTTGATTCATTGGGGCATTGGTCTGTTCAAAATAAATTATTCTCTATAATCAGGCATAAAGTAATTTAGACTTTGAAAATGTAAGTCTGTTTTGAGCTTTTGTTTTAAAAATGTACCAAAGAAGCTAATTTTACAATAAGCACAGAGCAGCCATTCCAAGGCACTTGTCAGTTTTGACTATAATTTTATCTTGTTCTTTCCTGGTGTCTTCAGGCTAAATGGGCAATCTATCAGATTCAAATATCTTTTTTTTTATCCAGTCAGTTTAATTTATCTAGATTGTAGCTCTGCAGGGATTCACAGTAACTGAATAAAGGACATTTCTTTCAACTACTCTATGTGTTTAGATAAAACTCCAGCTTTAATTTCTAGTTGACAATAAATAGCGAGTAGAAATAGATGCTATTAATGGATATTATTTCCAATAAAAGGAATTGTAAAGTTTTTTTTAGAAAATATAATAAATGAGATTAGTGAGTCAAATAATCTCAGCAATTTGTATTCCTTTTCCAGTATAGGGGATGAATACAAAGTATCCAATTATGTAAAAGTTGTTTAGCCCTTTTATTTTTTTTTTTCTTAGCCCAGTTAGTAAAGGACATATATGGAGCTACAAACAACAATAAGTCAGGAAACATAAGCTAACAAATCAGTGGGGAAATAAATCAGAAATAATAGAGATTCTATCAATGAAGCTTAACAAATACCACAAGAAAATAAATAAGCACAGAATGGTGGCATGCATGGGTTACCTATATAATAAGAGCCCTCTATTTTATTTATACACTGTGTATTCAAAATGGATGAAAGATGTGGCCTCTGGAGACATACTGCCTGCTTTGAATCTCAACCCTGCCACTTACAGCTATATGATCTTGGTAAAATCACTGAAATCCTCTGTGCCTCAGTTTTGATATATATTAGGTCATTAAATATTAAATGTTTAGTTTATTATATCTCAAACAAGAAGCAGTACAATTAATCAAAGTATGCACCTAGACTATCGACACATTTTTGCCATCTTAACGGTAGCTTGTTTATGCCAGCAGCGAAGAAGCCTGGAGAGTGAGGGGCAATGAAGTTGTGAAAGGCAGCTTGTTGAGAACTGAATATTTTTCCTTGTAAGAAGCTGTCCAAAGCCTGGAAGAAGTGGTAATCCTTGGTGCAAGGTCTGGTTAATTGCGGTGGATGACAGAGAGTTTCCGTATCCGGCTTCCGTAGTTTGAGCAGCATTGTTTGTGCGACGTGCGGTCGAGCTTTGTCTTGCAAGAGGATTGGCCTGTCTCTATTGACCAATGTCGGCTGCTTAATCACAAGCATCCTCATCATTTTGTCCAACTGGTTGCAGTAGACATCCGCTGTAATCGACCAACCAGGTTTCATGAAGCTGTAGTGGATAATACCAGTGCTGTACCACCAGACAGACACCAGTAGCTTTTTTTGATAAATATTCGGTTTTGGACTGGGTTTCGGTACTTCATCTTTATCCAACCATTGTGCCAAATGCTTGCAATTCTTCTAAGTGAAGTATCACAAGAATGGAAAAACAAACACCACATGTACTCACCATTACATTGGTACTAATTGATTAACACTAATGTGCACATATGGGAAGTAACATTCATAGTGTGTCAGGCAGGTGGGGGGTGGAGGAGGGGATGGGTAAATCCACAACTAACGGATGCAGTGCGTGCTCTCTGGAGGATGGGCATGCTTGTCGGGCGGTGCAAAGGCAATTTATGTAACCAAAGCATTTCTCCCCCCATAATACTCTGAAATAAAAAAATTTGTCAAAAAGAATCCATTTTTCATCACACGTAACAATACAGTGTAGAAATGGTTTGCCTTTATGTCATGACAGCAAAGAAAGGCAAGCTTCCAGATAATTTCTCTTCTGATGCTCATTTAATTCATGAGGAACCCATCTATCCAGCTTCTTTACCTTGCCCGTTTGTTTCAAATGGTCCAATATTGTTGGAATAGTAATGTCAAGCCTTGCTGCTAATTCATGCCTAGGTAGAGATGGATTCGCTTCCACTACAGCTTTCAGCTCATCATTATCTACCTTGGTCTCAGGTCACCCACGTGGCTCATTTTCAAGATTAAAATCACCAGAATGGAACTTCTCAAACCATTGACATAGTGTGCATTCATTAGCCACATCCTTCCCAAACACTTCATTGATATTTCGAGCTGTATGTGCTTCATTAGTTTCACGATGGAAATCATATTAAAAAATAATACAAATTTTTGACTTATCCATGGTTTCACAAAAATTGTTCCAAAAAAAAAAAACTGAAAGAAAATCACAAGCCTAAACATGTGTTTGAAAGACTGAGGATGTACATTCACAATAAAAAACAAAACAAGAAATGTCAAAGTGATATGTCAGAGATATCAACTGTCAAACTTAGCACTTAAGGAAATCGGACATTCCATACTTAATAACCTAATAAAAATAATAGTACCTATCTAATAGAGTTGTTGCAAAGATGAAATGGGATAACATATGTCGTGTTTTTAGAACAGTGTCTGACTCATTAAAAGGGCTTATATAAGTATTAGCTATTATTCTCATAATCATCATTATTTTTATTATTTTTATTTTTTTTTTCACTTTTTAAAAATTTACTTCATGCTGTTTTTTTTTCTCCTTTTATTTCGGAATATTATGGGAGTACAACACTTTGGTTACATATATTGCTTATGTACTGCCCGTGTCAGAGTTACAATTGTGGACATCCCCCAAACTGTGCGCCCCACACCCATTAGGTGTGAGTTTTCCCATCCCCTCTACCTCCCTCCCGCCTGCCCGCCCCGTGATGAATATTATTTTCATGTGTGACACAAGTATTGATCAGTTAGTACCAATTTGCTGGTGAGTACCAGTGGTGCTTGTTTTTCCATTCTTGTGATACTTCATTTCGAAGAATGGGCTCTAGCTCCAACCAGGATAATACCAGATGTGTTAACTCACCGTTGTTTTTTATTGCTGAGTAATACTCCATGGTATACATATGCCATATTTTATTAATCCACTCGTGTATTGATGGGCACCGGGGTTGTTTCCACATCTTTGCAATTATGAATTGTGCTGCTATAAACATTCACGTGCAGATGTCTTTATTATAGAATGTCTTTTTTTCCTTTGGGTAAATACCCAGTAGTGGGATTGCTGGGTCAAATGGTAGTTCTACTTTTAGTTCTTTGAGGGCTCATATCAGAAAGTCCCAAAACAACAAATGCTAGCAGGGATTCGGACAGATAGGAACATTCATACACTGCTCGTGGGACTGCAAATTATTATAATCATCATCATTTTTATATACACTATGATATAAACTTTGATATGTTTATTTACACTATGATATAAAGTTATATAAATTTATATAACTTTAGTTATTTAAATTAAAGTTATGAATACCATTTGCTTATTTATGTGTCTAACAAATGTGATTCAATTAACATGCCTGTGTTTAACTCTGCAAAGTTCAGCTAAGATCAGACTGTGATGTTTAACACAATCTCACTGAATGTTTGATGCCCAATAAAAATAAAAGACAGAGTGATTTTCATTGCTGCTGCTAGCTCATGGTCCTAAACTCACAAGGCCAGCTCAGCGATCACACCCAACTCTAAATCTTTGTTGACCTTCATGGTCCCACCTCACTACATCCATATACATTCTCTCTCTCTCTCTCTTCCTCTCTCTCTGTCTCTCTACCCCCTTTCCTGGGTCCTCCACTCCCTGCCTCAAACCAAGGGCAGTGTATATGTTAGTTTCCAGAGGATGGACTTCCTCTTCGTGCAGAATCAGCCACCATGCCTACCCATTGGGCTTAGTGTGACCTCCATTGCTCAGATTATGGCAATTACAAGAAGTTGGTCATTTAGTTAGTATCCAATGTTTATAGTAACATTTTTAAAATAAAATGATTTAAGGGACCATGCCATTCCAATCTAAATAAATCTACCTTATTCTAGGTAGATTTGCATTTACCTTTATAGTAACCTTCATTTAGTTTTATAGCAACTACATGCCTATATCCGGCATTTGGTTTTACAGTAACTAAGTGTTCATACCCTGCCTGTAGTTTTATACTTACTAAATGCCCATATCCTGCATTTGGTTTTATACTAACTTCCCATGTTCTCCAAGAATAATGGCTAGGTTCTTGTTAGACACTTATTACATAAAGGACCCATCCTGGTAGTTTTTCTGAAATTAAGGTTATTGAAGTCTGCATATGCAAAACCCCCAACTAGCAGCTCTCCAAGTTGGCATCCTACTATAACAATGACTTTACTGTTTAACTGACTTTAAGATTTGACTTAACTTTGTATGTTACAATTTCCCCAACACAGTGTCTTTAACAAATTATTGGTGCTATTGGAGTGAAGTGATATTTTTCACCATATGTTTTGGTCTAAAAGGATATTATTAAATAATCCTTCAACGTGAAACCTTTCCCCCCTCTTGATATGGTTATGCTTTATTACTGAAATATATCAAATACATTTTCTGTTTATTTTAGATATATAAGAACTTTAATATTCATTGCAATTTTTAAAATTTGAAATAGTGTTTTTAATGCTGATATTAAACAAGAAATTCTATTTTATACTCTTTCTACTTACATAAACCATATACTGCATCATTAAAAGACAAAGTTTAATGTAATTGAAACTTATTTTGCAAATTTAAAGTAGTTTCTCAAACTTTCCTAATTCATGTTTATAATTCATAAGCTGTATGAGTTCTTCAATTCCTTTTGTAAATACTGTATTTGTTATTGTTTTAAGCTTAGTATATTTCAAAGGCTGATCCACATATTAGGATTTAGAAATGTAACAAGGCCACAAAAGTATAAGTTTTTGGTGTCAAGTAAGCCAATTTTATTAACTCTAAACATTTTGAGCATGAGGAGATTAACGAGCCTTTGTAATATGAAAAACTCCCTCAGAGACATAGACATTTTATTTTGTTTGTAAACAGCAGAGCCACTCTGTAAAGAATAACCATTGTCTTGAAAGAACATAGTGAGATTGTCAACTGCCTAGGTTTTTCTATTAATACTTCAGGAACAGTTAAAGTTTTAAAATGAGGTTATGGAAGCTTCCAAAGTTCAAACACATGACACATACAAAACATGCCCTCTACTAAACTTTGGACACAATGCAGAGTATGAAAGCTCACATGCTCTCAGACATTTCAATGTGGTTTATTCGCAGGTTGTAAGTATCATGCTTTCTATCCTGCCTAATGACAGTTACAAGACTGTTCTACTTTGTGATAAAATTTGTTTAGGCAGACCTATGGCATGAGCAAGTATAGAATTTACCCGGGAATTGCTAAACCAGATCAGTCTACCAATCTATCAAATTGCATATACTGACCCCTGAGAAAAATCGATATACATACACTGTTTTGGAAAGAAAACAAATCCTATTTATAGATACTCAGGATAACTTTATGTTTACAAAAGCAGATTACTTTATGACTCGGAACAATATACAGTTGATTTAAAACCTAATATTTCGTGACCTGAGGACTTTCTCTTATCTTTTACTAAATAGCTTATGGGAGAGTAAATTATTTGAACTGAAACCACATTTGAGGCCAGAGAAAGAAGGAGACTAATATTTATTGAGTGCCAACCTTGTCTGTGCCAAGATTTGTGCTGAATGTACTTGATCCTCACTAAATCCTTGATGAATAGGCTTTCTTTTTCTTCATTTACAAATGAGAAACAGAGCCTTAAAGGGGTCATGGAGGATGGACAGGGATGACTGAGCTGCCATTTGAAACTCCGACTGCTGAGCCCGAACTCCTTCCAGCACGTCATGCTGACCCAACTAGCAGAGCCCAGAGAATGGCCCCAAGGCTTCTACATGAGGAAAAATAATCCAGCTGTTTGTTCCTTAAGCCTGTTGAATAAATAGCTAATTGGTTTGCACTCTTTCTAGGCAACTTCACACAAGTAGTTTAGTCTTATGATTAAGAGCGCAGGTTTAAGAACCAGACTGCCTGGGTTCTAATCCCAGCTCTGCCATTTACTATCTTTTACCTGGAGTAAGTCACTTGTTCTCTGTGTCTCTATGTTTCCACACGTGTGACATGAAGATAATAATAATGTGTGCCTCATAAGGCTATTGATGACTAAAAGTACCGACAAAAATGCTAAGATCCGTGGCTGGCATATAATAAGCTCTGACTAAATGTTTTGTATTATTGCTCTAAGCCATGCCAGGTGGACTACTGAGCTACTACCAATTTGCATTTTTTAGGGGTACTATAGTTGATGATATTTTTCATACAAGTTTCACTTCTTCCAATTTAGCAATGGCTATAATTATATCATTTTTGTATAACATTTTATATTTTTCAAAGAACTTTTTTGTCTTATGTCATTTGAAGAATTTACTTTTCTCAAACCTTATTTTCTTCATCTGTAAAATGGATTTAATTAATGATACTTACCTCATGAGGATATTGAAGGGTTAAAATGAGATAGTGTATATAAAACACTTAGCATAATATCTGACATTTGGTGTGATCACATTGGGAATCAGTAGGGTAAGTATTAAATTTGAGGAAATGGATAAAGAACATCCTCACATAAAGTAATATAATAAGTTAATGGTACATGTCAGCACATAGCAGAATAACCTGACAGATGAATCGTTAATTAAAAAATAAATCAACATTGTAACTCATTTTTTCCAAAAGGCTAGTAATCACTTCTTTTTATTGTTATGGCAGATTTATATGGATATGCTGGTTGTAACATGAGTTCATTAATAAGAGACTCAGTAAGCTCTGTTTTTTGAGCCATGATAAACTTGTTTTTGTTGACTTACAAAAGGCATTTTTAATTTCACTGCACAAATTATACATTTTTATATTCCCGTCTCTGTAAACCATCCAGAGAAGGCTAGTTATTATCACCTGCTTCTACCACCCAGCTTTGTGTGCTATCCTTGGTTTTATATATGTCAATATTTACCTCCCTTAGTGAATGTAATCAGAAGTCAACATAATGTTGAAACTACTTTATTAACAACTCAGAAATGCTGAATGGCCACCTGACAGTTATATTTTAAAAGTAGTGTTTTATAGTGGAAAGTGTGATAGCTTTGGAGTTATACAGATCTGTGTCTCAGTCCTAACCTTAGTGCAGGATACACACACATGAACACACACAAATGTATACCAACACACACATGCAGATGAATTTCTGCATTAAGTAATATTTTAGTCTTCTAAGCCTTAGGGTACAGAAAGGTGGCAAATGTGTTCTGTGACTGAATATAATAAGACATTTTTAAGCTAAAACCTTGAGAATGTTTTCAACTTGACTTGAAAATGTTCAGCTTGGAAATGTTATGTTGCACCACATCAAAACAATTACAAAATATCCCATATGGACAGAAAGCACAACATTTATGACCAGTGCTGCTTGTCCAAGTCTCTCTTTCATTGTCATCCTTACTTTCTGACAAATAATAAAATTCTGTTAATGACCATTTCATAGTAGAGACCTTTAGTTCTGCTTTTATTATTATGGCTATGGATAATGTTAAAGGTCCTTATATATTCACAGTATAAGCTAAAGGAGCTCCTAAAACACTCTTAATGTATCATCCTGATTTATTTTCTTCATTACACATGTCAGAACCTGATATTGTCTTTTTTGTGTATTTGTTTATTTGGCCTTTTACCTTCCTCTTCTGAGTCTACATGCCATAGGAACAGGGACCTAATATATGTTTTCATTGATTGTCTTATATAGATTTAAATTTCAACAATGGTAAGCATTAAATATATAGTTGATGAATTAATAAATCTAAGACTATTCCTGGAAAGAATTCTCTTGGTCATCTTGTATTTCCTTTTAAATCAATAATTATAGGATCTGTTTGATACTACTCTTGTGGAATGTACCTTTGCTGTTAAGATTTCTGCATCCTGAAGTAACCTAGTATAATTATGTGTAAAACCTTGGCTTATGTGACCTTAACCTTCATCCTTTCTTTAGGATAATGTTTTGTAAAATTCCAATTAATTTTAAATGTATAATTCAATTTATATTGAAGATTCTATATGGACTATACAAGATATACAAGAGATGCCTATAAAACTATTTAGAAATTTATACTGACATTTTACTCATGTCAAAACTGTTTAATAAAAGCAGCTCTTAAATATGAGGGGCCTTCAAAAAGTTCATGAAAAATGCATGCTATGAAAAAACTATGCATGGATTTGAAAATTTTTTTCCACCAAATAAGCTTGTAGTAACTTGTTGGAACATGTCTGAGCAGGATCTAGTTTGAGGCACTAAGAAGGATAAGACATCAATTTGAAAAGAGCCTCTCTCAGAGTACATGAATTCTGCTAAAATTGGAGCAAGAACACACATCAAATGTAGGGTAAAGCTTGAGTGGAAGAATGGTGAAGTCATTGATGCTTTACAAAAAGTTTATGGGGACAATGCAAAGTCAGCAGTTTACAAATGGATAACCAGTTTTAAGAAAGGACAAGATGATGTTGAAGATGAAGCCTGCAGTGGCAGACCATCCACATCAATTTACAAAGAAAAAATTCATCTCGTTCGTGCCCTAATTGAAGAAGACTTAGGATTAACAGCACAAACAGCCAACAACATAGACATCTTAATTGATTCAGTTTATACAATTCTGACTGAAAAATTAAAGTTGAGCAAATTTTCCACTTGATGGGTGCCAAAACCATTGCGGCCAGATCAGCTGCAGACAAGAGCAGAGCCTTCAATGGAAATTTTAAACTAGTGGGATCAAGATCTTGAAGCATATCTTCAAAGAACTGTATTAGGAGATGAAACATGGCCTTCCCAGTAGGATCCTGAAGACAAAGTGCAATCAAATCAGTGGCTACCAAGAGGTGGAAGTTGTCCAGTCAAAGCAAAAGCAAACCAGTCAAGAGCAAAGGTCATGGCAACAATTGTTTAGGATGCTTAAGGCATTTTGCTTGTTGATTTCCCGGAGGACCAAAGAATGATAACAGATAACATCTTCTTACTATGAGAGTGTTTTGAGAAAGGTAAACAAAGCTTTAGCAGGAAAATAGCCAGGAAACCTTCAGTTAGTAATGTAAAAAAGACTGCATTGACATGGTTAAATTCCCAAGACCCTCAGTTCTTTAGGGGTGGACTAAATGGTTGGTATCATCACTTATGAAACTCTCTTGAACTTCATGTAGCTTATGTTGAGAAATAAAGTTTATATATTTGATTTTTATCTTTTAATTCCATTTTGAAATCCCTTGGTATATTTACATCACTTTTTGCAGGAATTGATTCATCAACACTTGTTTACTTTTTGTTTACTGAGTCATTTAATGTATTGGAACCAGTGAAATTTTGGGGGACTTTTACATTCAGATTTTGAATCTTCATAGCTATGGCACTTGTGAAAATCATTTTATTCTCTAAATATCACTCTTTATCATCTGTAAAATAGGAATACCACTTACTCTTAGCATTGTAAATAATCAGTAAGAGAAAAAATGTTCCTAGGATATGGTGAGTACCACACAAATATTTATTAAATATCAGTGAATAAGAAGAGCTAAACCTGGTCCCTGGAAAGATGGGCACTTCACAATAGGTCTATCCTCAGTCTGACTTCATGAATGGTGAGGGAGAAACAAGGGCAGCTCATTGTTTCTGGTCTCAATGACAGACAGGGGAAATGAATATCATACATACTGAAATATTAAAAATGAAAAATGTATGATACTTGGCAAATATGAGCTATAGACAAATGATATTGAAATTTAGGCATTGGGTTAGAGGGGGGAAATAAATCATGTCTACCTTAATATTTGCAAAATTAAATGCTAAAAATAGCTTTATATTTAGTCTAGAACAAATGCAGTGGCATGCTTATTGGTGACTTGAGAGTATTACTGAAAACCATAAAGAAGAGTTGTAAGTTGATGGGTTGGTGACTGCTGCACAACCAGAGTGGAGTCAAGTGGTGTTCTTCAGGGTTCATTTGAAACCAACGTGTGCACATAGAGCAAAGAAACTTTTAGGATGTAAATTACTTGTGTTGTTTGAAGGCGTGAGTGTGTCGATCTTCCTGGAACCACAGTTTAGCCAAATATGTATCCAAATAGACCATATGTCATTTGCGATAAAACTTTCTTGAGAAAATGTAGAAAATATTTCTGGCTGTTTCTGGTGCATTCAGGATTTGGGCATATTTATTTTCTCCTTAATCAGTGGAGAGTAGATCACAATCAAATGTCTTTTGCTCAAGACTAACAAACCCCTCAAAGACCTTCAGATATATAACTCACAAAAAAGGTACAATGCATTAAATCACACATTTCTCTCAGAAGTGAGAAAGGACGAGGTTTTCAGCCTGATTGCCCAGTGGGAGAAGCCCACTGCTCCCTACTTTCTTTAGTCATTAGTTCAGATGTGTTGGTAGAGGGCATTTTGAAGAATGAGAAAAGTTGTCAATCTGTGAGTTTTCTTTTTTGAAATATGAATTTTTAGGTTACTTAAGGTGATCTCTGGAAATGTAAGAGTATACTTTAACATATGTTTTCATCCACAGAAGGACTTGCAATCTAATATATAAGCAGGACTGAAATGCTTATGATAAAGCTGAGATGACTTGAATCTTATTTTTCCTCATCAGTTGTCTATGCACCATGTAGTGTAATCAGCGTTTTTAGACAATATCTCCTACCATCTGCATCTGCAGTGAGATTCAAAGCAGAGATTTAAAATCACTATTTCAAACTCAGAACTCATGATGAGCCACTAGCTCTGCATGAAGTAGTGTTAGCCCCCCTTCCTTTCTTGTTCTGTCTTTCTCTCATACTTAATTTATTTTTACAAGCTTGTCATTTGCTGTATCTAATGTGATGTGTAAGGTTAGGCTTACCTGAGATTTCTAAATTGTTGAATTTTGATTCAGATTAATGGAGCAAAAAACAATCATTAATTTTTCAGACAAGTTATAGCTTATGTCCATTGTCATTGATGTAAAACTAAGACTTTATTCAAAACTGAAGGAATGTTAACATGGAGTGCCTTATAACTATGTTAAGTACTGAATGACTTATCTTTTGTGTGATATAAGTTTAGTAACAGGAAAACCAAAATTCAAATCCAATTCCTTCACCAGCTGTGTAGACTTTAGAACATTGTTTAACTTTTGAAAATCTCCATTTTATCACATGAAAGAAAGATGTCATGCAGAGATGTTGTGGATATTAAATATAATTTACAAAAATTGCTAGCCCAATGCATATAAAATAGTAGGTTCACAGTTAGTGTTAACCAACTTACTATTGTCAGTTTTATAAAATTATTGTGTTATATTTTCTGATAATTAAAATAATATTGTAATCATTTAAAAAGTGCCAAAAAAGCATGCCAAGAATAAAAAAATTATCTCAAATCCCACTTTCTAGAAAGAAGCACTTTTAATATTCTCAAATATATCTGTCAAGTTATTTCTATGTATATATTTATGAACATGTAAAATACAAAAGTATGTTACTCATTTTATTTTGTTATAGACTTATATCATTTTATTACTAACAACTTTTCATTGTTAATAAGAATGATTTATATAATCATTAACTGCTATATGGTAATCTCATTTTTGGACACATCAAAATTTTTATAAATAATGCCCTTCTAAAGTGGACAGCTTTTGAAAAAAATAAGCATCATTTATGTTTAGAGAAAATGGGGCTGAAATTGAGAAAATTTCCAATTAAAAGAAGAGCTTTCAACATATTAAAAGCAAATTAAAACAATTATATATCATAACTTATTTGAATTTACAGTGGGAATGCAAACAGAGTTTAACATCAGAAAACATACAAATGCAATTCTCTACTTTAACGTATTAATGGGGACAATATGTATAATCATCTTACTTGATGTAGAATAAAATATTTGTTAAAATTCAACACACTGTATGATAAGTGAATCTCAGCAATATGGACTAGAAGGGAATTTAAACAGATAAAATACTAAAAACAACATATAGTGGTGAAACAGTGGAATCATTCCTTTTAAAATTCTTGCTCAATTCAACATTTCATTGGTGGTCCTAGAGTGCACAGTGAGATAGAGAAAATAAAAAAAAACTGTGCAGACTGAAAAGGCATTTTCAAAGCTCTTAGGGAGGACATTTTAAAACATCCTAAAAATACATGAAAGAAGTCTTGAATAAATGGAAAGATATCTTATATTCGTGGAAGCTGATTCAATTTTACAAAATGTTAATTGTCTCTCATCAAGTCTATGAAGTTAATGTAAGTTCAATAAATGGAAGTTCCTCCCTCCACTCATATTTGAAAGCTGATTCTAAAATGTATATGGATGACTAAAGGGTCAAGATTAACTAAGACAATTTTGATTAACTAAGAATGATCAAAGTTTGGGGACTTGCTGCTGCTTCATATATAAAGACATCTAAAGCTAGAGTAATTATTAAGAAGAAAATGTGTTATTGACACAGGGGTGAATGAATGAACCAATGTAACAGAATAGACGTGCATATTTGAAAAAAATGTGACTGAGGTGGCATGGTGAATCAGTCTGCTGATAGATTATTGAGAATGGATTATTTAATAAATTGGTTTAGAATGGTGATCTTAATAAAAAAATACATAAGTTAGATTTATATATTATTTCAATTATAAATGAATCATTCCAAGGAGGCTAGATTCCAAAATATGAAAGTAGCAAAACTTTTAAAGTAAAAATAATGAAAATATGTAATATGTCTATGATATTAGACTTCATAGATAGGAAAAGCAAGTCATCAAAGAAAACTTTGTCATATTAAGACCTCCATATAGTAGGAGTCACCACAAAGAGAGTGAAATATAAACCACACTGTAAAAAAATATTTGTCATACATTTAAGTGCTAAAGGATTAGTATTCAGAACTTACAAATAACATCTATAAAATAGTACCATATAGCAAACAGCACTATAGGAATATGAGTGAAGGGTATGAATAAGCATTTCACCAAAATAGGAAAACCAGTAGGCTAATACGCATGAAAAGGTTATCAATGTTGTGAATACTCAAGGAAATACATGTTAAGACATGTATAATTACTACTCATATGAATTTAAAAATTTATCTTTTGGTAACATTTAAAAATCATTAAGTATTTTTGAAGATGTGCAGTAGTATTAGCACAGTTCTCATGGAAATTTAAATTGGCACAAGCATTTTGGAGAGATTTTGACACATATGCACATACCCTCCCACCCAGTGATTTTACACCAGGATACACCCACACACAACTTACACTTCTAGAGACATTTTTACATATATGCATAAGGGGATATATGTAAAAAATGCACTGTAAATTTTTGCAATAGTTTAGAAATTGGAAACAATATTAAATGTTCATCCACAGGTTAGATCCACATATATTATCAAAAGATTGAGAAGAAAGTTGTGGAAAGATACATATAATAAGATACCATTAATATCTAATTAAAACCTGCAAAACGATGTTAAATATAGTGTGTGTGTTTGTGTGTATATATATACACACAAACATTATGAGGACATTATACAGGAATAAAAATACCCCTTATTCCCTTCAGGAAATAAGGTGGACGAGGTGTAAGAGAAGGATGCAGTTAGAGAAGGTGTATAATTGTCTTCGTATTTTATTTTATATGTTGAGTGGTAGGTATATAGGTGTTTATTTAGGTATTACATTATGCCTGAAAAATTAATTTAAAGAAAATAAGAAGGAATAAGAACTGTTCATAATGTCCCAATGGCTAAATTGTGCTACTGAGTAGGGTTTTAAGATCAGAAATATGACAATTAAGTAAACCTCTCCCTATTGCAGCAAAACTGCTTTGATGGCAGTTGTATTTTTTAACTAAAGCTATCAAAACATATTCTAAATCTTAAAGAACTTTCTCAACTTCAACTTGCTATAGCAGTTTTAGTCGGAAACCATACTTCTTTGTTGATTTGTTGCTGTTTAACGATATTGTTATTAACCTCAATTATAAATTCTTTGAATACAAGAATCATTTCTTCAACTTTTGTTTTTGTGTCTCTCATAGCATCTGCCAACATGTTCGGCATATGGTAAGAAGTTAATTTTTTTTTGGATGAATACCGACATTTATGTTGAAACAGGACTTTGTGACAGGTCCTCAGCCCATGTTAAATGCCATTGGGTTTACTAGTTATATAAGTGTAGGCAGGTATCGGGTTAGTATAAAGAATCAGCTTTGGAGTCAGAATGCCTGGGTTTGAATCCGATCTTTACCAGTGTTGCTTTGGACAAAGGGTTTTATCCTTTCTGTTCCTGTTTCCTCATCTATGCAAATGGGGATAATAGTAATTCCCTGATGTGATTGTTGTGAAGGTTAAATGAGATAAATACTTGTTAGGATGTTAGAACAGTGCCCCACACATGGCAAGTGCTGAGGATAGTTGCGGTTAATATTAGCATAGTTGCATCCATCATACTTTGTTCCAGTAGTTTGTCTCTCTCTTCCAGCTGTGCTGTTAGCTCTGTGAGAGCAGGGAACCACATCTGTCCTCTTCACCTGGCTCAGCTTCTAAAACATGGTAGTCATTGAGTAAATGACTACAAGTTGAGTGAGTGAGTGAGCTATAAATTTTATTCTTTGGTAAACGCAATTTAAGTAGCATTTTTGAGGCCATAAAAAACGAGCTTGGGCCATTTTTTATTATCTGTTACTGAATTTGCAGTAGCTTTTGGATTTTGGGCAGTTAAGCAGAGGCCACTGCTGGTTACCCATGCATCTTGGAAGCATAGTTTTTACCCCTCATGGTTTCTGCCATGTTTTATGGAAAACATAATTACCAAAAAGGGATTTGATTTTGTCTTGCTTCTTGGCATTTTGGAGAGAGAAAAAACTGTTTAGAAGTTTTTAAATTTGTTTCACCTTTTTGGTTATATCAATGTATACATATTTATAATAACTGATTCAGGCTATTTTAAAATGGTAAGTTTAGTCTAAAGAGTGTTATCCTTGAATTTTCTGTCTCTCCTTACTCTAATCAGTGCTTATGACAGTACAGATTTCCCTTAGTGCCAGAAACATGACACACAATTAATATTTCCCAGTTCCCTTTTTGTTTTACTGGTTGCTCTTTGAAATATCTCCTTATCATTCTGTCAACTCCTTGGGAATAGCATTTATTATATTTGAAGGTGACATGTGTCTCCTGGAATTATTGCAAATTATGTTCACACCAGAAAATATTTTGTGGAAGCTGCTAGACATACAGGAAAGTATATTTTAAGCCACTGAGTTCATTCATTCATGTATCCATGTATCATTATTTTATTCACTCATTCATGCATTCATTCATGCATCTAACAAATATCTATTGACAGCTTCCTATGTGCTTGTCTTGTGGGAGGTGGAAAGATAAAGTCCCTAATTTCATGGGGTTTATAGGCTGCAGGGCAGGGGGGAAGATATATGTAAAATGCAAACTTTGCTCTGTAATGGCACGTGCCTCTGTACTAAAAAAGCCCTACTCTGTGGGTCAGGAAGTTTTGCCTGAGGATAACACATTCCTGCTGAGATCTGATAAATGAGTGGATCTAGCTGTCTGAGGGTGGAAGGAAAAGTGTTTTAGGCAGAAGGAACAACATGGATTAATTGACAATTTTGAGAACTTAGTAGGAGGTAAATGTATGAAGAACAGCAGGGGGTAGTTATGCTGGAGAGGTGGGCTCCTGCCAGGTCAGGCCCCATCTTGCCAGCCAATCTGAAGTCAAACTTTATCCTAAGAACACGGGAAAGCCACTAGCCTGTTTTCAGCAGGGCTATGACAGTCATGACAGGACGCCTGGTTAACGTGGTGAAAATACAGTATTAACAGATTAGAGAGAAAAGGTCTCGGTAAGAAAGAGCCCAGCAGACCTGTAAGGTAATTTCTTGGGGTAAGTACTGATGAGTTTCCCAGTGTCTCCCTTTTTGACTCCAATTTTGTAGGGTACAGGCTAGATCACAGGAGTGCCTCCTGTGTGTCACAGTCTAGATCACAAGAGTGTCTCTCGTCTTCTTCAGTAACTCCAGGAAAACTAAGAACCAACACTTAGAATTGGATATTCCAGCACAGGACTACTGAATACCTTTGGGATATGATGCCTAGTAAACAGTAAGAGAGGTTTCCGCCCATGTGGCAAGATGATCGTCTACTACATGTAATCAGAAGACTCTTTCTCCCCATGGGCTTTTGTGTATTCAGTTTCAACTGTCTGGAAATTTTTTTCTTTCTTCCCTATACTTCACCTCCCCCTTTTTCCTGGCTAATTTCACCTCCTTTCCATGATAGGTCTCCTGCTTTGGTCAGGTGAGATCAAACTATACCGTCCAGGAAAGTAGGAAAACTTTCCCAACTATCAAAACTACATGTAGGTTAGATCTGCTTCTTCAGGCTGACGTAGCGTCTTGTGTTTTTTAATCCTTATTAGGTAGCACTTGTCATAGAGCATTGTGATTTGGGGTCTGTCTTGTGCTGCTGGGCTATAAGCATAATTACAGCAGGGATTCATCTTAGTATTCTTTTTACCTACGTCAAATGCCTATGTATATGAGAACGCTTAATAAACATTTGTAGAATTAAGAATGAAAGAAAGCAGGGTTAACGATGCTACTGTGAAGACAGTGATCATTCTGTGTATTGACTGCTTTATATGATCATATACCTCTGATGAATGTTATAGTAATTTATAATATATTTAAAACATTCCAGTGTTCGAGGTGGTTTTAACTTTCTCTAAGAAAATTTTATGGAAGTTAATTTCTGACCTAGAGCTTAAAACAGCCGTCAAAGGGGTTCTTTTTCCTTGTCAAAATAGAGGAAGAAATCAACTAAGACATTTCATTCTTGAGATAGTTTTGGATCTGTGTATGAAACATTTGAGGGGGGAAAAAACCAATTTGTAAACAGTGTTCATGTCTGTTAGTCCTGTGTGCTATACTTGGTTCATATAATCATATTTTTTACATGTGCCCTCTGTTCTCTGACCCAATGACCATGAACATGTTGGGTTTTTTTTCCAATTTTTACAGTTAATGCTATATTTGGAACCACTAACTTGTTTAATCTGTAACTCTGTTTACTTAATTATATTTCGAACATTGTATCACAAGGATGACTGTATTATATAATAGAAAAATATGTAGATATTTTATCAATATGTATACAAATATGTTTATCCACAAAAACAGTGTTGAAGGAAGAGCCATCTCTAAATTGAGATGAATTAAGAAAAATGAGAGGGACTTATAACGGTTTTAGATTGAGTGAGTAATGTGTCTTTTAGCTTACACAGAAAAGAGTAATATGTTATGAATATTTCTTAGACAATACTTAAGAGGGAAATTTGACTTAATATTTATGATCATATTTTTAACTACCTGGTGAACTTATATGCATATATTTTAAATAAATGACTAAGGGTACAGTGGGGCAAAAACAATGTGATATAATGGAATGAATATAAGATGAGGCATTGTGGTTATGTTGACTTGTCACAGGTCTTAATGGAGACGTAGAGGAAACATGATTGGCAGTTATTAAGTTTCACATAGTATATTTTACAATTCACAAAGTTAACCTACCATAATGTCAATCATTTTTCTTTTCTAACTAGTTTTCAAATACTTGGATATTCAAAATATTTTTACTTCAAATAAGATCAAAGCTTTTGTAATCCTAAAAAACAATCATTCTTCTGCATGTGGCCATCCAGTTTTCCCAATATTTATTGAATGGGGCATCCTTTCCCCAGTGTTGTCTGTGTTGTCAAAGATCAGTTGGTTGTAGGTAGACGGTTTTATACCTGGGTTCTCTATTCTGTTTCATTGGTCTATATCTCTTCTTTTATACCAGTACCATGATGTTTTGGTTACTATAATTTGTAGTATAATTTGAAGTTTGGTAATGTGATACCTTCAGATTTCTTGTTTTTGCTTAAGATTGCTTTGGCTATTCGGGCTCTTTTTTGGTTCCAAATGAAGCGTAGAATTATTTTCTCTAGATCTGTGAAATATAATGTTGGTATTTTGGTGGGGATTGCATTGAATCTGTAAATCACTTTGGGCAGTATGGACATTTTAACAATGTTGATTCTACCTATCCATGAGCATGAGATGTTTTTCCATTTGTTTGTGTCATCTGAGATTTCTTTCATCAGTGTTTCATAGTTCTCCTTGTAGAGACCTTTTAACTCCTTGGTTAAGTATACTACTAAGTATTTTATTTTCTTTGTAGCTATTCTGAATGGTACTGAGTCTTTGATTTGACTCTCAGCTTGACTGTTGTTGGCATGTAGGAATACTACTGATTTGTATACATCTCTTGCCACATACAAAAATTTAATTCAAATGGATAAAAGACTTAAATGTAAGGCATGAAACCAAAAACATTCTATAAGAAAATGTAGGAAAAACTCTTCTAGACATCAGCATAAGCAAAAAATATATGACTAAGACCCCAAAGGCAAATACAACAGCAACAAAAATAAATAAATGGGACTTGATTAGGTGAAAAAGTTTCTGCAGGCAAAGGAAATAATCAACAGAGTAAATAGACATTCTACAGAATGGGAGAAAATATTTGCAAACTAATGATCCAATAAAGGATCTACAAAGGATCAAATATTCAGAATCTACAAAGAACTCAAACAAATCAGGAAGAAAAAAACAACCATAGTAAAAAGTGGGCAAAAGACATGAATAGTTTTTCAAATGAAGATAGACAAATAGTTAACAAACATATGAAGAAATGCTCAACATCACTAATCATAGGGAAGTGCAAATTAAAACCACAATGAGACATCACCTTACCCCTGTCAGAATGGCCATTATTAAAAAGTCAAAAAACAACGGATGCTGGGATGGATGCAGATAGAAAGGAATGCTTATGCACTGTTGGTGGGACTGCAAATTAGTACAACCTCTATGGATAACAGTATGGAGATTCCTCAAAGAAATAAATGTAGACTTACCATTCGACCCAGCAATCCCACTACTGGGTGTCTTCCCAAATGAAAAGAAGTAATTTTATCAAAAAGCCACTTACACTCAAATATTTATCACAGCACAATTCACAGTTGCAAAGATGTTGAATCGACCTAAGCACCCATCAGTTCATAAGTAGATTAAGAAAATGTGGTGTGTACATACACCATGGAGTACTACACAGGCAAAAAAGAATGAAATAATGTCTTTTGCAGCAAGTTGGATGGAACTGGAGACCATTATCCTAAGTGAAGTATCTCAGGAATGGAAAAACAAAGACCACATGCACTCTCTAATAATTGGCAGCTAATCACTGAGTGTACATAGGCCCAAAGAGCTGTAAATGTCATTGGAAATCAAGAAGGGAGAAGGGGTGGGGGTAAAAACCTACGTACCAGGTACAATGAACACTCTTCTGTTGATGGGCACACTAAAAGCCCCAACTTAAGCATTATAAAAGGCATCCGTGTAACAAAAACATTTATACCCTCTTAATATTTTGAAATAAAAAAATATCAGTAACAACAACTCTATTACCTTCAAGCAGGGGGAAGGTAAAATAGGGACTTAGTGTTTAATGGGTATAAAGTTTCCATCTGGAAAGATGAAAAAATTCTAGAGTTGGACGATGGTAATGGTCCCAGAACAATGTGAATGTACTTAATGCCACCAAACTGTAGACTTAAAAATGACCACAATGGTAAATTTTTTATTATGTGTACTTTACCACAATAAGGAAATATGTATCTCAGCTTACTGACAGGTGAGGCTATATGTGCATATGTCTTTCTCCTCATCCACTTAGCAGGAGTCCATGTAGACTGGCTTTGAGGTGGTTTTTTGTATATTTAAATAATTGGTATAAGTTGCTAGTGTCTTGTTTTGGTAACAATTGTTGGCATGAAAAAGTCTGTTTTAGGCAAAAAGTTGATGATTATAGGAATTGGTTGCTTTGCTGCAAAGTTTCTAGAAGGAAAAGAAATCATGATTAGAAATCATGGTTACCCTTCCATTTCTCTTGCCCAATGAATATTTTTAACATTTCCTTTCTCTTTCTCTATTTCCCTCTTTTTCTTTTTATGTCTGTAAAAAAGCAATGTGTGAACTGAGGCTGATTTTTGAAGATGCTGAAGACACTCATGATGGAATAGAGCAGGAAGGAAAAACAGCTTCCAACATCAGAGTACTAGACAAGGAGTCAGCTGACACTGGATCTAAGACTTAACTTGGCCATTGATTAGCTCAGTCCCCGAATATCAATTTTTCTAACACAAAATGGGGAAAATAATGCTTTCCCTAATTGTCTTACAAATGGGTTAATGCATGTGAATGTGCTTTATAAATTGTAAAGTGCTCTAAAAATTTGAGGTGGCATTATTATATCTACTGGCCCTACTATTAATAATGTTTCACTAATAATTTCTATGGTATAAAATGAATAAAGAATATAAATGAAGAGTGATGCTCCATTCTGTCTTGATTGTATGCCAGGTTATGTCAGCCTAGGGATAAGTTGAAGCAGAGAGGCTGCTACAATTTGGCTTTTTGATTTCCCTTATGGTTTCTCTCTCTCAATCTGTGCCTTGGGCAAGCAGCTCTTTCAAAAAACCCTTGAATACAGATTGACATATATTCAGAAGAGACAGGTTTTGAGTTATTTGAATTATAGTTACCTTTGGGTTAAATTCTTTTGAAAAGAGAGAATAAATAACAAATGATTATAGAAATAAGAGGACTGAACATTCATTTAAGAGAAGCAAAGTGGAATGATGTGCAATTGTCTTTCCGCTAAGTAGTTGCTTTTGTAATGGTTTACAAGATGGCATGCAACATGCTACTGACCTGCTTTAAAGAATGCATGTAAAATATATGCTATCATGCAAGAGACTTATGCTATGGATAATGAGAATGTGAATTATTTTTTGTTAAAGGCAAGGAGTTACAGTTGTGTGTGTGTGCATGTGTGTGCTTATGTGGGTGTCTGTGTGTGTGTGTGTGTGTGTTTCTTTGTGCTCGCTTATTTGGAGATGGAGACAGAGGCAGGGAGTCTTCCTTCCTTTATACTCTAGTAAAGGTTTATGCTCCTTGAAAGAGATACTGTTTATTTTTTTTCTATACCTTTTGTGAAGTATTGAGACTCTTGGATTGTGCCCTGTCACTCAGTGGACTGAAGTACAAATGCTAATTTATTGCCAGACTGCAGCATTGTGATTTGCATTCCAAATCAGACTGCAGATTCCCATTACAAATTGCTATTCTGTTGTTTCTTATCTAGAATTTGTTCCTTCCTTTCATCACCATACACATTCCCCAATAATGGCCTTTAAAAAAATTCTCTTTCAAGAAATTCCCATTTGAAATCAGCAGCTTTAGTGGGCTAAAATCATAACAATAAATAACAAAGACATCAATAGGTGTTTTTGTCCAGTGGTTTTTCTCCCTTTCATTTAAGAGTTCTATGGCACTAAGTAAAATACTGACTTAAAACACGTATCTCTCAGGCTCAGAGGTTTATACTCATTCCTTTGAAAACTATGCTTCTATTTCTTTTTAAATCTCAAAGATGTGAGTTTACAAGTCCTCTCTTAATAATAACCATTTACAGATAAACCCTGAGATGGTATAATTGCATCCTTTCTTGGCAACTTTAAATCAAATTAACTAAATACTTAGTGAGGAGAGAAAAAAAGAAAACACATTTTTGCAACGTATCTTCCTGGGTGAGAAGCCAGTGCTGCAGCATAAAGAACCGACGGGAATCTGGGCTTTCCCACTCTGGAAGCGAAGGGGGGAATTATGGGTTGGTGGTCTGCTTCATGTTAGGAGGACACCCCTCCATCTGTTCACAGCTCAGCCTGCTTCCAGTTTAAAGCCCAGATTTCAATACAAACCTCAATTTCTTTTCCCCATTTTAAATGCAAAGCAAGACTTGTGAATCATAGTGTCTCTGCTCCTGGGATTCAGACCAAATTTCCCCCCAAAATTCTCAGGCTATTTGTTTGAATACCTGCTTACAGTGGTACACAATGGGCAGCTTTGAGAAGAAAAATTGATAATCTTCACGGAAGAGTAATTTGAATGAAATTACACTTGACAGCCTGTCTCCAAGCAAACAAGAGCAGCGAGGGAGCCTGAGCTGAGAGCTCTGAGGACTTGCCCAAGCCCCTGCTGTTGGAGCTTCCCAGGGAAAAAAAATCACCAGTTTTTCCAACATCTAATTGAGCTTTTGATTAATTCCGTGTACCAGATTCTGCTGAAGAAAGGTAGCCATGGAAGAGAATATGGAAGAGGGACAGACACAAAAAGGTACTGTGCTAAAAAGGGTTTGTTTGTAACTAAGTAATTATTTTGCAGTTTCCTTGTTTGCTTTAGACACTTGCCAGTAAGGCTAATGAATGTTTCTCTCTTGGAAGGCATTTTTTTCCTCTCCTTTAGTCGGTTCCTCACTTGCAGTAATGTCTGGCATGAATGTTGTCATTATTTGCAAATCTTTCGGATATAAGTATCCAAATGTAGAGTCAAGTATTAGTAAGAAGAGCATTGCGGTATTGTTGCGAACTATTTCTTAGACCAGTCTTTGCTAACCTTTGTTTATTTCATGGTTTCACGCTTGTCGAGCTGGGTCAAGGGATTCCTGGTGTGAGCCACAAACACAGTATTTGGAGCTAGCGGTAGTTAAAAATTGGATGATGTAACCATTATCAATGCCCTTGCATGGACTTCTGATAGAACAAAGACCAAGACCATTTATTAGATTTTGGTTGGTGCACATTTTTAAAAACTATGTTTATTCCTTATATGAATGCAATTTAGGTTTAAATAGACGGAGCAAAAGTTTACGAATTTTCAGGGTGTATAGTGACATTAAGGTTTTCCTTTCTGTATAGTTGACCGTAATCAACTTCTGGGTAATAAATGTTAAGGAAATTTTCTGATGCATTTTTTGAGCTTGTCTAGGTATATCCGACTGTATGAGTTAAAGTGAAATTGCCATTTTTGTAGGTTAAAAATGGTCAAATATTGGCAATTTCAAATGATTCAAACACCTCTAGAATGTTTTTTACATGTCAAGTGGTAGCTTTGGAGGGAGCTAGCTTTCACGCCAGACTAGGCAGCGTTTTCTCTCGTCCACTCTCAGGCTTATGTAATGTCAGAGAAAACGCTCTTGTTTTCTTAGGATTGAAGCAGTGACACAGGTAATGCTACAAAAAAGTAATATTCAAGAGTAGTATTGAAAAAGAGCCAGCTACCAAAGTCTATTTTGAATGTATACAAATGCATTGTTTTAAAAAACTATATTTTATATGATAAAATAGTTTGGAAACACAGTATAGTTTGTCATTTTTTTAGCCATTCAGCTACGCTATGTCTCTTCTTTTAATGCATGCACACACACCTTGCGGCATATAAGGTGTGTGTATATATATGTATATACATATATACATACACACATGTGCATATATATAATCAGAGATTATTGATATTAAATATATAAGGGTTTGATATAAGCAATAAAGATAATAGATGAGCTAATCTACAGATTTAGTCATTAGTCCCCTCGTTAATGATACTCTGTAACAGAAACACAATAATCTACATAGATACCGTATGATCTATTTTTTAAATTAAAAAAAAAACTCTACTACTTTTATTATATGCACAAATAGATTCAGTGTTTATCAGTGATCTTAAATGGCAAATTTCCATGGTAATTTCTGTCCTTATGAGGCATCTCAATGGAGTATTTTACATTACAAATAAAATATCTTATTTTAATGTCTTTTTTATTGTACATAATGATAGTGCTTCTTGGCCAATCAATTTGTTTAAGAAAAGATAAACTGATGATTGTTTTCAATAGAGAAATGATATTTATTACCCTAAGTAAAATCTTGAGTTAAATCACGGATTGTGGTAACAGGTTGAATGTGTCTCTGAGAAATGTTGGTTCATAGATCATATGAACCAAGAAAAATGGTGTAATTAGTTGTGATTTTTTTTTCCTCAGGTAACATGGAAATCTTTCTCTTATGAGGGTGGGGGCAGCGGCTCTGTGAGGGGGAAGATACTGTCATAGTGGGCATTTCATCATTACAATATGCATAGGTAAATCAGGAACAGTGGTGGAAAACAATTATAAATCAGAAAAAAATGTATAATAGTCTATTAAGTATATAAAGCTATATAAGTAAAATATGATTCTGTTTCTTTTTCTTAATTGAGAAAAAGACTTAATCCTCTTCATTGTTGATCTCCTGTTCCTCTCAGTGGTGCCTATGACATCTTATCTATATAAGTTTGCATTAGAAAGTTGCATTTGAATATAAGTAGGTCTCTATATGTGCAGAGTAAGGTAACAATGTGAAATTTGCTGGGATCTAATTTGTAGGAGCTGTTTGATAAGCAGATAAGATCATTTTTCAAGAGTTTGGGTGGACAGATTTAATGATCCATCTACTTGAAAGGAAAGTAGCCCTCTGCATTAGTTCTTATCCTGTTTTTCTTAAACTACATAGGATTTTCTTAAATAATAATTTAGATAGAACAAAGTTTTCTTCATTTGAAAGACGCTTTCCAGTATTCTTGTGATTTAGACTGATTCTTTCCTGCTATAAATCAGAAGAACTTAAAACTCCCATCAGTGTTTACCCATATCATCTTCCAGATTCAACTAGAATGTGAAATGGAAGCCATTGGTTTCATTAAACATATTTGAAAAAATATATATAATTGATGCTTAAGGACTTGAAAAGATCCTCCATAAAAAATATATATTTTTCTTCATAGTGAGATCCCACTTAGGCTGTAAAATGCAACTGAAAGCAGTCCTAACTTTTACCCTGACTTAACTATACGTGTTCAGCTGGGGAGAAAGGATACTTTCATAGAATGGCTGACTTCACTAGCCGTTCTCGATTAGCCCATGCTTTGGTGAGAAACTGAAATGGGGTCATTAATCTGTTGCTCCATCCATTTTTGCCACCCTCCCCAAAGGTGAGTATCTCATTGTGCTGAGGGGAGTCTAGTGCTTTAAGGAACAGGTATTTTTTTTAAAACTTGCCCTCTAAATGAAAGCCAATTACTTTATCTTGTGTTCAGCCAAAACAACAATGTTCTAGTGTTCAAGAAAAAAGGGGAATAAAAAAAGGCTGTTTTGAACTTGGCCTTTAGGTATGGCCATAGTAAACCTAGTGTCACTATCATCAAAAATCAAGACACACAGTCACCAAATCATGGCAAGAAGAACTGTGAGCCCCTTGCTGTAGAGGGGTTGAGCAAAGTACATAAAGAGTTATTTATGAAGATTTAAAAGATGTGCATTTATGACTTGTAGACACGCAAGTATGTCTGGAATATTTTGACAAATCCTATGGGAAAAGATTTAATGATTTAAGGGTTTCTTACCATTAGTGAATTAGCAAATACAATGTTGGGGTTGCCAGACAAGTGGGTGACCATTACTTTATAGATAACTTTAATGAAGGTGTTACTGAATTAGGAGGGGTTCACAAAGGAAGCCTGATCAATAAGTAGAGGAAGTGATAAAACTGTAGAGAGATAAAAAGGAAATAGCAACAACAGAAAGACCCAGCAAGTTGGAACCTTTACGAATTGGCTAAACTGCTCCAAACTGCCAAAAACCTGATTGATTTAATTTCTGAACATGAATATTGGCCTCAAAATTACATGTAATGTACTGGAAATGTTGATCAGCTCAAAAGGTAACAACCACAGTGGTAATCACCATGTCTTTCTAGCATCATAAACAAGCAGCATATGAGTCTATGTTCCCAACTTCTCAAGCTGATCCAGACTCAACCACTGACTTCCTCTCCAACACCAAAGCTTGGTGTACCATCTCCTCTATTGACCAATAGAATCAATCCTTGATGGTCCCCAAGGAGTGGGTCACTATAGTGCAGAAGTAGAATCAGACTCAATGTGAACAGGGCTCAGTTTTATTATTTCAAACACCAACATATGGTCACTGTTTAATGGTTATCATTCATCCATACCTCAGTACCACTAACATATGCATCATATCACCATATCCTTAACTTATTAAAACCAACAAGAATACTAAATCAACCTAAGTTCCCTTCAATTCATGAGTGGATAAAGAAAATGTGGCGTGTGTATACACACACATACACACACTTACGCACACACCATACATCATGGAGCACTACTCAGCCATAAAAAGAAATGAAATAATGTCATTTGCAGCAACTTATCCTAAGTGAAGTGTCTCAGGAATGGGCAACCAAACACCATACGTTCTTGCTAATAAGTGGGAGCTAATAGATGGGTACACATGGGCACAAAGCGATATAAAGAACATGAGAAACCAAGAAGTGGGGAGGGTGGGAGGGTGGGTGTGGGATAAAAACTTACCTATTGGGTACAATGAACACTATTCTGGTGATGGACATGCCAAAAGCCATGACTTAAACATTATACAAGATATTCATGTAACAAAAACACTTGTATCCTCTTAATTTTTTCAAATAATAAAAAAGAAACAAGAAACTAAAATTAAATTAAATTAAAAAAGAATATCTAAATGAAAGGACAGTGCATAAATTTATTTTCTGTTTTCTTTTTCAATGTTAATGTCTATCTCATAATTTAAAATACTGTACAATTATAGTTGACATAAGAGCTCATAATTATGTACTTTACATTATACGTTTATACACATGTATTACTATAAAGGAGTCTATGCACAAAAGCGTAAACTGTATATCGTATCTATAGGCTGAGTGAAAGTCTTAAAAAAATTTTTTTTGACTATGATTATTTTTACCTTGAGAGATAACTTTAGAACCTAACCCTTCCTTGAGCAGACATCATCCCTGATGAAGAGTTACCAATACGGTAAATTGAAAGGAGGTAGCTTTGGCTTTAGGAGACTAGATGGTATCGGCCAACCCAGATTGCCCAGTGATTTCAGTGCCAGACACTGGCCTAAGGACTTTACCTAAATTAACTGATTGACTCTTCACAATAGCTTTAAGTGGTACTAATATTGAGGAAACTAAAAATCAAATAGGTTAATTAACTAGACAAAAGTCGCATAGTACTGAATAGTAGAGCTGGGTTCAATACAATCAGAAGGAGCCCAGGATCTGAACTTTAAACCACACCCTACTCTATGCTCTGAGTCCATAACTGCCTGCCTGCCAGCCACACCCCTTCCAAGTGACTCTGCTTCCACCACACACTTCCCCTGCACAATCAACCATGTTCTGTAACTTATGGCTGTGTCCTTTAGCACCAACTCTGGCCTTTGTGGCCAGACATGACCAATTTCTCTGTGCACCCACGATTCATGACTTGCAAATCATAGACTTACATGAGAAAGATGACTTAGCTCAATTGGACTCCTCTCTCAAGAACTGGCAAAACATGATTCTTGGTATGCCCTGAGGGCTTCATTGTCCCTCCATGCTTTTATAAGAACTATGCCGCCCATCTCCAGCTAATCTGAGCTAATTTCTATTCTTTGTAATCAAAAGACCTCTAAATAAAACAAATGTCTAGAGATCCTTTTGGAAGTCTTACGTAAAAAGACTTAGTGTTAAGAAATTTACCTTGAGTTCAACCTGGTGAGTGACATCTAAACCGAATGCATATTTAATGCATTCTTAAATTCGAACTTGACACCATTCTTAGTACATCCTTGAAGCTTCTGGATTTTTTCCCTCATTTTTATTTAAAAAAATTTTTTTTTTAATTTATGTTTTTAGAGGCTGAGTCTTGCTCTGTCACCCAGGCTGGAGTGCAGAGGGATGATCATAGCTCACTGCAACCTCGAACTCCTGGGTTCAAGTGATCTTCCTGCCTCAGTCTCTCAAGTGACTGGGACTACATGAGCACACCATCACGCCCAGCTAATGTTTTTATTTTTTATAGAGACAGGGTCTCACTGTGTTGCCCAGGCTGGTCTCAAACTCCTGGCCTCAAGTTATTCTCCCTCTTTGGCTTCCCAAAGAGCTGGGATTACAGGCGTGAGTCACTGTTCCCGGCCTGATCTTTTATTTTTGCAATTCGAATAATAAGTTCATCCTAAAAATACTGCCTACTACTAAGTATTGGTAGTATAATATTTTGAGAACTATTGCAAAAAAATTGAACAGCCAGAATGAGTCATTGTCTTTTTATTAGTAGAATTAGAATCTTTAATATTATGTCATTGAAATCTGTAGACCAGTAGATAGGAAAATAACAAAAACATCAAAAACCTTTGAGTAATCATTGAAATGTAAGGATTAATTGACCCCCTTTGGCTTCTTAGATGTTGGCTACTTGCAGACCTGTGAAAAGGGAGCTGGTTTTGTCCATCTAGTGGACAAATTTCATCTTAACACACATTGCCACAAATCATCTCTTCAGCTGCCATTTCTGCATTTGGATCACAAGGCTAGAAGAAACATAGAGATTCAGATTGTATATAGTGTATAGGAAAAATCTGTCCTAAGATTTTACAGCTGTGCTTTTGCTAGCATTCAATGTGCTTAACATGGAGTGCCCTCCTGAGCCCAAGAAATTACTTTTACCCCTTACTGCTATCTAATGTAGTTCTAAGACACCTGTTAGTGGGAAAAATTGAGTATATTTTTAATAAAGTTTAACAGATATTCTCAGAACTTCTACATTGGTATGGCTGTTATGGCTGTTGTGGTTTAGATACAGCATTTTAAAATTTTGTCACTTCATATTTTCATTGGGTGAGTTGCTAATTATATTTTTATGTCTGTGCTACTATATATCTCAGAGATCCAAAATGCTCAAATAACATGTTCCAACATCTTGTTAGGATAAAGGATATGAGTAGATTTTTCACAATATCACTAAGTGAGTGTATTCACCTTTTTAAATGAAAGTTCTTGATTTGGTTACTTCATTAACTCCTTGAATTAAAACTTAAATATTCAAGGAAACTAAATGAGAAGTATCATGTAGTAGACTGAGATATTGACAGTGTTCTTGGAATGATGACATTTAAGAAATGGTTTTTAGAAATTAATTATCCTTTAATTCATCAGAAGACAATGGCTCATGAGGGAGTCACAGGATACAGGACATAATTTCTAGATTGTCAATTGTGACCTCCATTTCCCTTCACTCATATACGCCTCCCCATCATTCAAAATGTTTGACAGTTTTCTTTTTCATACATTGAAGGCAGACTGCCTGGCTTTCTTTCAAAAATCCTTTTGGATAACATCCATACTAACAGGTGGCACAGCTGTGGATTAGCTGACATTATAAAAATAATTCATGTTTTTCCATGTGCTTTCAATTCAAGTTGTGTCCATTGTCTAGGATAGTCTTAATGCGAAAGTAACTTACTTCTTTGTTCTGTGAAAATAAAAGGAAAGAAAAACAGAAGATAACTGATTTATTTTTCTCAACTTGTGAGTGGGAAATTTAACTTTGGTTAAAGATGAAAGTCAGTCCTTTATGGGGGGTCTGTTTATAGAGTTCACTGGTGAATTAAGTTATGATATGAGCAAATCCGAGGTCAAAGAAAAAGGAAGGATGATTGTTTGATTTTAAATGATGTGTACTAAGAGATATCACCATGTTGGAATATTAACTGCTGTGTTTAAACCAGATTTATTTCCAAAAGAAAGAAAGACATTTTGACACATTGTTTAAATTGCTTAATGTGGGGGACTTAAATTTCAATTATAGGAGAAATGATAAATTTTTAGTGTACTTACCTCCAAAAAGAGTGGAATTGGATGGAACTTATCCCTGAGAATGGTGCTGGGGACATAAAACATATTGTTCATATTGCCTCCTATTATGGAGTGTGCATATTTTTTCTTGATTCTCAAATAAAAGTGAAGCAATTAAAATTTTTTGCTAATTATCATTTTCCACTGATTTATAATGGGAATCTCAATGTTTGGGCAAATAATTTCTACTCTTTTTGGTTACAATTTACTTTTTCCATTAGAAGCATTCTTTGAATGGTGAATTAGCCATTCTTTCTTAATAAAAATAAACAATGAGAGAAAAACTTTACAATTGTGTGTATTATTTTATTGTTATTTGAGTAAAAGTTTCAGTAAATAATTCAAATAAAGAAATAGTATATGGTCAAATCCCTTTCACCCAAAACTTAACAGCCTTTTTCTTTTTCAATTTTTGAGATACTTCTGCACATTTCCTGTATTGCTGGACACTGATTTTCATTTATGATAGTCTATACCATATCAATTTGCAGTTCAGTTTAGTGATTGTACATCTGAAACAGAGCTAAGTGCCTTTACCAACATGGTTTATTTTTCAAAGAAAAATAGTAATTTGTAATAGCTAATAGTTAATAATCAAGGCACTGTTCTAAGCATCTTGTATGCAATTCCTAATGTCAATATATATTCTAACATTAATTAATAAATATTGATTTTCTTATTAATAAATAATAAATTTTCTTATTAATAGCAGATGTTCTTTGACTTTATGGGCACATTATTTAGTCAATGTCCATTTAATTCAAACTCTACAGGGAACTAGGAGAAAACCTCATACAAATATCCACAGAAAAAAAGGATTGTAACTTAATAAAATGAGACAGTCTTCCATTTCTGGAAGATTGTAGGCTGGGCATAAGGGGGAGAGAGCCAAGTGATTTGCTAGTTAGAAATTTATTTTTCCCATAGTAATAGCATTTAAACTCAAATTTTTAGAACTGTACACTGGAAATTTATTTTCAGTGGTAGTAAAGAATTGTGCGTATTTTTATTTTACAGTATTTTGCAACTAGAATCAATTATAAAATAAAGGATTGAGCATTGTTTGAGCAATGGAACTGTTCCATAGGTCATTGAATTTGGTTTGTTCATGTAAAACCAACCTCAGGCTTTGAAAATCTCTGACTATCTTAAATAGTGCCCATACATTACCAACCTCAGATTCATTTAATGGTTTATTATACTTCAGAGACTATTGTTCATTAAATTAAAAAAACCATCATCCTTTTACAGTAAAAGGACTGCTTTGAGTACTAAGAATGATTGAACTTAAAACAGTTTAAATTTCTCTGCTTAACCATCCACAATAGAAAGTTGTAATTATGTCGTAAGATCTAGAATTCCCAAACCACATACTCAAATTCTCTCCATGAATTTTAAACATGTAGAAAAGTCAGCAATTTATAGTTGACTATCAAAATGAGCAGCTAATTAACTTGTGTTTTCCCAGATCAGATGACTTTTGCTAAAGCCTTGGCTGTTTTTCTCCACCTTAACTTGCTTTCTATATAACTTAATCTGTATTACTCAATCCTAGTTTTCTCAAAATCCCTATTTGGAGGATTCTTTTTCTTTTCCATTATCTTTGGGTTTTGGTGGCTTAATGAGAGTGTTAGATGGAATAGTGAGTAGGTGAAAGTGCCCATTATAATTTCTGGAACATAGTAGGAGTTTAATAAATGCAGATTTCTTTTCCATGTTTCATTTCCTCTTATTATAGCCCATTAAAAAATAACTAAACAATTTTCTTTCAGGCAGAGAGTCAGAATTGAAAATTAAAGAATGCTAAAGGACTAATCACTTTTTTGAGTTGTAACAGTTATTTTCTAAATGTTTGTTTATCATTTAATATAGGGCACCATTTGTTGTTTATATATTTATGTATATGTTGTACCTTATCTCCCTTTTTAAAGTACAAATTCCTTGAGGGTAAGGATTTTATGTTTTGTTCCTGAACCCTCCCTACAAAGTGCTCTGATACAGTCCTTCTCCCATCTGATGGTGATCATGATGATGATGATGACAAAGGAGAATAGGAGGAGGAAGAGAAGGAAGAGGAGAAGGGGGAAGAAGAGGACAAAGAGGAAAAAGAAGATGAAGTTAACCATACAGACTGAAGGAAGAATGAAACATATTTTTTTCTTTTTTCCTAATTAGAGACAGATCTTACAGAGCAGCTAAACCTGGCTTGGAAGAATGCAGCCAAGACTCCGTTTCATGCCATTAGATTTGAATTAAAAAGAATTCTTTTACTCTTTTACCTGAAATATACTCAGTAATTTGATAGCAGCTTTTTTGAGAATAAATAGATCTTTCTTTTTTTATTATTGAAGAGCCCACATATTTTTAGCATTATGATTCTTGCAATTAAGTGAAATACATTGAACCCATCAGGTTTGGCAGATGGTTACTGACACTTGGAAAGTTATATCATATAACATTTTACAAGATGCTGACAAAGAAAATGTAGCATGGTAGTTTGTAAATTTACTGGCACTAGGCTTACTGTGTTCATTAGTAAGGGTTGATCAAAGAAAACAAAATTGTGGAAGAAATAACAGAAATTGTCAAGGACAATTTAATACGATAAGGCCTTTCCTGGGTTATATCTAATCGGTCAATTTTCAAGATAATGAATTCAAAGAATAGCGTGTCAATAGTAACAAATTTCCTTTTACCTTCTTTTATGCTTTATTTCCTTTTTTATATTTTTATTAATACATAGTATTACACAATTGCCAGATATTTTGAATACGAAAAAGGAGCAATCTGAAAATGAGGCATTTAAGCTATGGTCAATGGGGTGTGAAGAATATTTCCTTACAACATTTGGATGTTCATCATTTTCTACCTATAGTTTGGGTGTACTAATTTGTTGATGTACTAATTACTAGTTTGTGCATTGGGATTAACTTGTGATACCATTATTTGGTGAAATTGAGAGTAAATTCTCATTTAACAAGTAAAATAACTTCACGTTTTATATGCCAGTTATGTAACCAGACCAACAAATATACTCTTGGAAAGAGAAAAACTTATTTATTTGTTTATTTATTTATGTAAGTGTTATAGTTATATAGTGACTTCTTGCAACACTAGATAAAAATTTCATCCTCAAAGAGGTGGCAAACACTTAGTGCTGTCATTGATCTCTACCACACAATGGAGTAAAAGGAGCTACTGGTATAGGACCCACTTGGTTCTTTCACGATCATGTTTAGTAGTATTATCTGTGTATCAAGTGTGACCACTATTTTTACATGAATATTAAAACTATTTTTACTAGTTTCTGGTTAATTTGAAGGAAACTTTGGGTCATACTTACAGTTATTTATATCGTCATTGCAACATTGGGCCTTAACTCTGATACTCTATTTTCTTTCAAATTCTGCAATGATGCAAAAGCAACATCATTATAAACTAATGGTTCTGAGATCTTTTCAGGCAGCTGAATGCCCCATGCTTGTGTCCCCTAAGTATTGCATAGTCTATAAAGTATTAAAAATATGGTGTATTTATTTATCTAATGTGCTCTATTTTAAAAAAATCATAACCACTGGTCACTCTATTCCGTCTGTATCAGATTCCTGGCATATCCCCTCCAATTTACTGACAAATGTATTTTGCCTCAGCCTTTAGGTATTAATAGATTTATTTTTAAATATCTACTGAGTGAACTGTGACATTTAATTATATTGTAGGTGTATTAATTTGAACCATGTCAAATTGCTAATATTAGACAATTTTGATCTACAAAATGGTTATTTAATATGTCTGTAATATCAGTGTGCTACACTGATGAAAATTTGTAATGTGTCCATGATTCTAATGTAGAAAATAGAAATATAGTATATGATATGACATGATTAAGATTTGCATACTATATTTATGTGAGTGTAGTAAGCTTATTAAATATTCCTTCTCCAAAATATTTTGAGTTCATTAGTTTTTTGCTTTATTCTCCCTGTTAGCAAAATTGGCAAAATATTTGGAGACTTTATCGTTTGATATACTCATATATCATGAAAAGGCCAACATTGATATCATTTCTTAGGTTGTATGAGTTCAGTACTTTGGAGTCTTGTTAAGCATCGCACTAAGTTTAACTAGTGTTTATGACTTACTCTGTCTGTCTTTGGGTAGACAGTACGTCCTTTAATCTAGAGAGTGGAAAATCTGCTTTGTTTTTCCTTGGATAGAATAACACTCCAAAATCACTTTCCATATATGTGGCCTGACTCAATAAAGTGTCATCTCCCACAAGACAAGAATGCCGTTCTGTTACGAAAGGTTCTCTTTGATCCTCTAGGATAAATTTACAAGGCTGTTTGTGGTCCTTGAGGAACAATGAATTACATACCTTCTCAGTATTTAGTGTAACCCAGGGATTGACATGATTATTATCACCGCTTTGGTTATTTTGAAGCTTTATTTTACAAGAAACATAAGCTTTCATTGAAGGGGTTTTATGTTCTGTGTTTTAGAAATGTGATGAGGCAATAATTTAGGCTTCTAAGTGGACAATAATGCAGGAGAATGGAATGCCCTTTATTTTATATACACACATAATTTTAGCTGTTACTTTTTAAGTGTGAGTGTGGGGAAAAAGTGGGAATGGATGGGAAAAAAATTGATGCACCCGATCTTGCTGTAGGATGATTAAATTGTTTCAGACAAGGTTTGGCTTGCTGGTAGGAGGGTCCCTTCCCTGACTTAGATAATTTTCATTTAGTGAAATTAAAATGATAGTTACATTATCTAAAATGGACTTATATACACATGGTTTGCATACATTGATTAAGTAAAGCTATTTATTTCTCTACCTACATTTTGTTAGATGTTATATAATTTCATTTTTGTTATATTTAGTATATTCTTTTTAGCTACTTATATGTCTGTTTTGTAAATTTTCAAATAAAATTGCTCTTCAATATCTGTGACAATGTTTGGCCATCAACCACAACTTACAAAGTTATTGAAATTATTTATTGACTTCCTGGCCACTTAGAAATTCACATAATTTAAAAAAAAGTGCTCTTGGGATCATATTATTTGAAACAAAACTTTTGAAATTTCATTAATAAGTATTATAAAAAATCCATCCCATTTAAGAGACTATAAAAAGTTGAGTAAAAAAAAGGAACTAACCCTGAAAATATATTTGAATCATATCCTTATCTATAGGTTTTTGTATTATGCCTTTTGACTCAGGGTTTTTGTTTGTTTTTGAAAACATTTGCTACTTCTAGAGTGACAAATAGTATTCTTTGGGAGATGTCTATTATACTTCCATCCTCTCCCTGACTTCAATATTTCAGTTTTGACTTTTGTATATAAAAATGCCAGTATTATTTCTGTCCCTTATATGCTTTCCTGCACTAAAATCAGTCTCTGTTCTTCTAAGTTGAGTTTCCAAAACTGTTCTTCAATGGACTGTTAGATTCCTGGATTCTTAGATTCTAGCAGTTCTTAGAAAGAGTCGGGAACATGAAGGACTAATAGCTGAGTGTCCATTGTTTTGGAAGAGGTCATTGAATGCTACTGCCCCCAAATGAAAATGGGATATATTCTCATTAAAGAAATGGATATATTCTTCAATGTATATTAATTCTTCAATATATAAATTAAAAAATTGGATATATTCTTTGGCCAAAAGAGAAATGATTTATATTATAGAAGGGGGTTAATGCCCATAAGAATCTAGAAAAGAGAGTTTGCTGGAGCTCCCTGGGACAATTGAGGAAAGAGAACTGTGGTGCTGCCTAAGACATTGTGGGGCAGGGAAGCAAGATTAGTAGAGCTATTTAAAAGGCATGTTGGGAAAGAATAACACTGTTTCCCATTTTGCAAAATGAAAAAAGAAAAGAAGAAAGAAAGGAGACATCAGACTCATATATCTTAATCACTATGTATCAGCCACTGAAGTCTTTGAACTCTTTGCTCATAACTAGCCTCTGGCAAGGTTTTCCAATTGCCTTCATTTTGCTTTCATGTGCAATATAGCTGAGGACATACCAGACAACAACTGAATACCACTTTTGGGGTGATATAAAAATGCATTTTGTATTTCCCTTGGTAAAATTGCTTTCCTGAGGAAATCCACTGTATCCTGAGGAGAAAGTAGGCCACAAAGAAAAAAAATGTCTTTACATTTCAACTTTGTGTGTTACATTTACTATGAAAAAGAAATGACCCAGGTTGAAGAGGCTAACAGAAAGGACATATTTGAGAAGTGCAGAGAAATTCAAAACTTACCTGTCTATGAAGTCAATAAAAGAGTTAAGTTGCTTCTCCTTCCTCCACCAAAAAATAATTAGAAAGATTTTTTGTTTGTATGCATATTTTTGATAAGGTGATACTTGGTACATATGCAACAAAGATGACATAAATTTACCACACTGCTCATTGTTAAATCCAAGTTATATTCCCCAAGTTTTCTTCATTTCATAACCTAGATTTTCTGTTTTGCTCTGTCAATGAGGCAGTACTACAAAAGAGGTGTTTATTTGTCTTGTATAACTAGATTATAAATGTCATGAACAGAATTTTCTTAGACTTAAGTAGGTAAATTGAATACTGTTAGGACATTTGGGTATAAATGTCAAATTTAAACTGAGCTTCCTTAAAAATTAATAATTGATATAACAGCAACATTTGTGAGAGGTGAGGTGATACTATTGCCTTAAATTGATCAAAATGAATAATTTATGTGAAAAGAATTAACTATATTTTGCAATGGATGTGTTATGTTTGTGACTTTTTGATTTATTTATCTTTGTAAATCACACAAGTGTAGAAATAGAGTAGTTCTCAAA
Organism: Daubentonia madagascariensis; assembly: GCA_023783475.1. Taxonomy (NCBI): domain Eukaryota; kingdom Metazoa; phylum Chordata; class Mammalia; order Primates; family Daubentoniidae; genus Daubentonia; species Daubentonia madagascariensis. The sequence continues at coordinate 12,610,279 of JAKFHU010000760.1, forward strand.
CTTTAGTTTGCTGTAGTATCACCCCTTTTTGAATATGTTAAAACATGAATTGCTTCCCTCTCTTCCCTCTAATTCAAGTTTCTGATTCAGTAAGTATGGGTGAGACACAAGAATCTACATTTCTAACACTTTCTCAGGTAATGCTATAGTGGCTAATCCTGGGATCACACTTAGAGAAGCACCAGTCTAGTAGATTATTGCCACTGGTTAAAACTCTTGGTAAATTTCCCAACTGTGATTTATAATTTTTATATTAAAATAAAGATATTATGAATTTGAAATCCCAAAATTTGAGAGGAAATCATAGAGACTGCAATCATTTAAAATGAGAACTTTAAGGGCATTCTGGACAATACCTTCAAAATTTTGCTTTTGAAAATCAAAATAATTTTGAAATCTCCAGTCATGTACATAAGACCTTGACTACTTCAAAAAGCATTGTGAAATGATATACAATATTCAATCTGGATTATGGAATAGGTATAGAAGAAAATTAGAATCATGGAATGATTCAAACAAGCAAACATCTTGCATTGATTGGGGGAAATTGATTGAGATAGGAAACCTACAGTTATGGAAAATGCTAATACATGTAATAATAAAATAGTTATCATGTATTCCATATACATAGGAGCTTAATTATTTGTGGGGAAGATATAAACATTGATACCACATCACACTTGTGACTGTCATGAGCTGTTATTGGTATTAATACCATTGTCAGTCCCACCAGCTAGTTAACCAAATATCATCAATAAAGAAATTTTATGTCCGAGATCATGAAAGGTCCAATGAGGACCAGCTCTAAATATATTTAAAATAGTTAGTTATCAATATTGTACCTGAATAAGATCACAGAGCACCCTTTATTCACAAATAAAATAAATGAAATGAAAGTAAAAAGTTTCACTGTTGAGATCCCAATTATTACCATGTGTTATAGAATTATGTATTTGGTTTCTGGCAGTGCCTTGTTAAATTGTACATATGCTATCTAAAAGAAATAAAACAATGAGAGATTTTTCATACATTACTATGGGAATATGACATCAAATTAGCTAATTTTTCTAAAGAAGAGAATGCTTAGTAATTTGAGAGGATTGAGCACTTACTAAAAAAATGGACAAGGGTATAGGATTAACACACACACACACACACACAAACCCAGCTCAGGACTTCATAGATATTCTTGAAATTATTGTTTTGGACCAGAACAACTTTCAAAGTATGTTTAGTATGCTCTGGGGAAGGAAATACCTATGGGAATTTATTGCATGTTCATTAGTTCAAAAACAAACAAGCAAACATCTTGCATTGACGAAGGAGCTTAAAGACTGTCTTCTCCTCAGTGCTACACCTGGGAATTATACCTCACTGCTTCTTCCAGAATTCCCAGATGTAAATATCACTCCTAAATTATGATTTGTATTTGATAAAACAACATAAAAATATTTTTAATGCAATAGAAAGGGAGAAATGGCTTGTATTTTAGCCTTTACATATTTGTAACTAAAAACCTTAAAGTGCCAGAGAGAAGATAGTTGTAATAACCAGAACTATTCAAACATGGATTTAAACCCTAACTCTGCCATAGACTGGCCATGTTTTTAGGCAAGTAACTTAATTTCTGATCAAAAGACTTAATTTTCTCATCCATAAAATAGGAAAAATAATATCTATATGTTGGGATGGTTGAGATAATATTTATAAATCATCTAATGCACTGCTTGGTAAATTGTAGATGTTAAAAATAGATTTTTATTAATCTTTTAAATTATATTATTATCTTCATTCATTACATTGTATTACCTCCCTGTCCATGCTAAAAGCCATCTCAAATCCATGTCAAATTTCTGTGATTTTATATAGCATACATGTAATTCTTATTAATGAATAAGACAAGTACATAATTATTTTAGAATGACTAGGTGCCAGGCACTCTTCTAAGTATCACCAAATAAGGCAGGAAAGATTATAAAGCTTTTGATGTGGAAGTGGCAGAGACAGACTACAACAAAAACAACATCCACACAAATATAAATAGATATATAAGAAAATATCAGTGTTACATTTATGAGGAAAACAGGTTGATATGTTAGAAAGTGACAAGATCGCTGTGAAGCAGTTGGTTATGGCTGCAGTCTCATCTGAAGGCTCAACTGGGAGAGGAGGGGAGGGGATATACCTGGTCCCATACCACATGAACCTCCCCACAGGGCTGCCTCAAGACATGGTAGCTGGCTTCTCCAGAGCAAAGGATCTGAGAAATACTGGGAGAAAGATTCCTTGTGGGTAGAAGACTTGGTGTTCTTACAGTGTCATTTTGGAAGCAACATTTTATCATTTTTGCAACACTCTATTTGTCAGAAGCAAGTCAATAAATGCAGTGGAGATTTCAGAAAGGTGTGAATGATACTAGGCAGGGATCTTTGAGTGCCACCTGAGAGGCTACCTACGACAGATATCCGTAAGGTACCTCAAATGCAACATGTCCAAAATGGAATTTATCAGTTTATTGCTGAATCAACTCTCCATTCTTTGTTCATAACTTCCATCACTTCTGCCAGCATTTATGTATGTTGTGTATAAGCTAGAAGTTTATGGGTCTTACTAATGCCTTCCACACTTTCATCTATGTCTAATTGGTTAGCAAATGCCTTTACTTCAGAAATGTCTTCTAATTCTTGGTTCTCATATTCATCTACTCAGTTGTTAAGAATCTTAATCAACTCTTTCCTTAGGCTATTACAGTTATCTCCATTTTGCTTCTGTTCATGGAATCTCTATTCTCTTTAACTAGAATTATTTTTCTCAAACAAAATATATTCATGATTTCTGTTGCTTAAAAGTTTTCATTGTTTATACTATTTATGTGATGAAATCCATTATCTTTATTTTGGTATATCAGTCACTTTACAATATGGCCCAAGGCAAACTCTCTAGCCTTATTTTTCAATCTCGTCCTTTACACAGAATGGAAATACTCTCTCAGCATGGCATGCCCTCATATGACATGTAAGGGCACATCCTGATTTCTTTGTCTCTCTTCTTTCTTCACTGCTGATCACATTCATCGTTCAAGCCACGGCTCTATCAGTGTCTCATCAGGAAAGTTTCCTAGACTCCCACATTCATCATAAGCCATGAACTTCTCTAGGTTCTCGTACATTTCTATAATCTTGCACAGCTCACTGAATTATCGGTTATGTTCATTTTGTTCTCTTCTTATACTACCCTTTTAGAATAAAGTCCAAGCATTAATAATATTGAATTTAAAGTTCTGAACATAATGATGTAACAATTAACACTCAATAAATATTGAGTGAGTAAATGATTCCTCATTTAAGTTATTGTCTGTAATTGTACTATATCTGAGCAAGAAAAATATTTGAACTATAGAAGTTACAAAGAAAGGGTATGAACAGGATAAATGTTTGATTATGATTCCTATTAGGGACTCACATATTTAAATCTAATAGAAATTATACCAATATTTAACGGTTGTTGCTATAACACTGTTGGCTAGGCACTGTTTCATGTGCTTTACATTTATTAATTTACATAATCCTGGCAACAACTCTATTAATAAGGTACTTTTATGATTCTTATTTTACATAAGGAACCTAAGACACAGATATTTTTAATAATTTCTCCAAAGTCACTCAGCTAGTAAATGGTGAAGTTGGCTCTCAGACCTTGGCAGTCTAGTTCCAGATACTCTTACTCCAGAAAAAAAGTCGTTCCCAAAAATGAACCAAAATCAAGATAACATAAATTGAATAAAGTTAAAAAATAAAGCAAAACAAAGACTAAAAGACGAAAGACTAATTATTACAAATGGATGAAATTTGTGAACCAAGAGGATCAGAGTTTACACTATCATAAAAAGGTATTTTCAAACTTTTTCCTCAAAATGCCAGGGTATTAGAACATCAGAAGAACTTTAGCAGCTTAAGAGAGTGTAAGGAGGAAACAAGTACTTCACCACGGACAATGGGAAATGCATTTCTGAAAGTCATCAAGGCTTCAGGTGACCTAAGGAAAAAGCATAAGTAGTTTCTGATGAATGAATGAATTCATGGATACCTTACAGAACATTCCAGCATGTTCTTAATTGTTGTGAGGTGGGAATGATGGGCCTCCAGGACATCTCTCCCAAGGGGGTCCTGGATATCTTGGATGAAGAGTATTCATATTGTATGGGCTATAGAACATGTTTCTGGATGGCAATTATTGTCAATTTGTGGGGAGAGTTCTACCAAAAATACATAATATAGTCCACAATGATGGACTCATCTTTATTAGTTAAAGAATGTATCAGCATGGATAACTTTTAAAAATATAATGTTACATGAAAAACATACTTAAAAGCCCCAAAAAGTACTATTTATAAGTACATACAGTGCATTATTTATTTTATAATTGTTTGTTATATTATTTGTTTTATGTTTGAAAGTTTTCCTATTGTAAATATTAAAAAGTAAAGGCATTAATATAGTAAAATGAGAATACCACATGTATTTTTGTCTTTGATTTCATTTTTTCCTTAAAATAGGCAAATAAAGGTTTTTATTAGATACTAAAGAATTAGAAATTAAATTCCAAGATAAAAAGTCTTGTATTTTCATCCCATGGTGACATTTCCCACCCCATGTCTCATACCCCAATAGAAACAAAATTCACACAAAAAAAAGAGTCTTGTAAAACATAAATTTATTAAGTAAAGTGGAATTCAATACCCTAAATTTTACTAATATTTATCAATTATAGTTATCTGCTGGTATAAGCAAACTTAGTTGCTATTTTAAAAAGTACTGCCATTTGCAATTTTATAGAGTATCTTGATAAGAATAGTGTATTTCCCAATTCAATTAAAAATAAACATATTACTAGAGCAGGGAAATACCATATAGGATTGCCTCTTCCTTTTGGTTCTTTTTTTTCTTTTTTTTAAATTTATTTTTATATTGGCATTATACAGAAACTTTTTGGTTATTTTCTTCCTTTAACTTTTCTTAGTCTAATTTTTTATTTTTAAATATACTTGAAAGAGTAGACAACAAATATCAAATGTAAAATTCTGGATTGAAAAAAAAATGGTATAATCCACACTCTGAGCTTAATCTTTGGTACACATTTGACCTAGTTCTTTATTAGCATGACAGTTTTAACCCGATCATAACCAGAAAAAATAAACACTGTATGTTACTACTAGTAAGCACAAGGATCGAATATGCACATATGAACTTAAAATTCTAAATGAAAATTAAAAAGACTGAAATACATTTTTATAATAAGATCAAATTACTTATCCAGAGTCAATAATTGTTGTATTATAAGCAAAACAAATACAATCATTTATTTGTAGCATTATTACCTGCCTTAATAAGTTCTTTTGTTTCTATGCCACTTTTGCTGATGACTTCTTAGATCTTCTGAACACTCCTCAGGTTATGTGATTAAGAACTAAATATGACCACATGCTATGGTAGCAAAGCACCAATTTGATTAAAAAATAGGCTCCTCACAAAGATGTTAATATAAGGAAATGTTTCTGGGAGTGTGGGGAGACAATATGTCAATTTTCAGGTGTAAAAACCACAAAATATTTGGAAAATAATTTGCTCTTGTTGCAGAAGTGTGTGTGTGTATATGTGTGTCTATATGTGTGAATAAATGAGTAAAATATGAATGTTCGTATTTTGTGGTGTATTTCTCTTATGTGTTCTAGATGCATGCTTCCATTTTAATATAATCATTTTATTAGTAGTCACTATCTATTAGGTAAGAGAAAATTGAATCTTTTCTCTGTTGTATAGATTAAGATGGTGATTGCAATCAATTCCTGAGTTCAATTTTAAACATGTAAATTTAGTCTTTTATGAACTGGTCTGCCTTTACATATAAAAACATTTCTAACAGCACATCCAAGAGTCTTTACAAATTCATGTTGAATGAAGCGAGCTCCAAATTGTGTGGCTGCCACTAGTTGGCTGGGTGGCATATGACAAGTCACTTAACCTCCGTGAACTTAATTTTCCTATTTGCAGTGTTAAGGAGTTGCACTAGATTTCCATATCCATGCTCCTATTAATTTTAGACATGCCCTTTAAATCTGATATTTTCACTAATGATGTAAAAACATTATTCCATTCTTGTCACCTTACTAGAACAAGAATATCTTTTCTATTCATACGTTTTATTTATTTCTACTTATTTTTTTTTACAAAGTAAGCACATCCGATGTTATTTATAAAATAAACTCATCTGAGCATCAATTTTTTGTTACTTAATAGATAGAGCCTATGCATAGAATATTTGTACAGTATTTAAGAAATGGAATTTCTAGTCCAAAACCCATAGGAAAAAGATTTGCCAGAAAATAGGAACATTCATATTTTACTCATTTATTCTTTCTCTGTCTTCCTCTCTCTCTCTTTCTCTTTCTATCTCTCCCTGTCTCTGTCTCATACCCCCCACAAAAGTAAATTGTTACCATAAATATAATAAAGAAATGCCCAAATAAAGGTAAAACATTTTATATGTTATTTATATAAAGGATAAGTTTAAATATTCCTTTCAATCAATGCTAGCATTTATGCTGGCTTTTTTCCCCTGAAAGAAGGAACAACATGTCATTTATGCAATGAATATATGATTTCATCATGTTGCAAAGTCTTCAAGTCCATAGCATTTGTTATTCCTGCTTTTGAAATGAAGACTTCCCTAAACGACAGCTAACAATTTACACAACTTAACTGTGTCTTCATAAATTTTCATTTTATAATGTGGAAAAGAGATAATTTTGAGATACAGGGATTTCCAGTTTGGAGAATATGGTATGTTTATATCATGTATGTCTCCAGTAACATTTGTTTTTGTAGTGAAAAAGAAGCTATAATACCTTGACTTTGGACATTTTTGATAGAAAATAAGCTCATAAAGATAACAATAACCAAGGCAAAGGGTTAAAAGCATCATACTTGTGATACTTATAGCATTTTGGTTATTTTGAAAGTTGATGGTGATCTTATTGCAAGCATCTCCAGGGTTCAGTCTCAGTAAATCTCATTCATGTGTTAGTCCCTTTATTTTTCTGGTGAATTTGTTGACAGATAGTAATTGGGTCAGTGTATTGAAATGCTCCATGTAAGCTCAGAATTCTCTGTGTTGGTTGGCATGACAACCATAGTGGTCGATTAAACATGCTCAGAAATTGGGAACCTGGGCTTCTTAGAAGCTGTTAACTGGATGGGGAATAGAAAGCTGTCTAGATAATGGCAAATTGGGCAGAAATTTCTAAGAATTGCCTTGAAGGTGCTATTATACATTTATTTATGTAGTGTTAATAAGATAAACTTAAAATATGTACAAAAAGCCAGATGCTTAAAAATTCACTTAGATGATTACAAAAATACAGTTTTGATTTTATGTGGATTTTAATAAGAAAAGGTTGAAATTGCCTTAAAATATTAAGTACTCCATTAGAGATAAAGCTGACATTACTCAGAATAAATATAATTGCTATCAATGGTAATTTCGATTTAGCTCTTTCCCCTTTGAGAGCATTGTGTGAAGCACATGGCAGATGACACCTGCAGATGGCACGCAGAGGCATATTGGCACGCAGGCACAGGCTTTGCTGGCCAGTACTGCCATAGCCAAATTTAGGGACCAGGAAGATGGTGAAAGGACAAATCATTAAAGAGAGAAACAGAGTTGGATCAAGATTGATAGTATGGCTCACTAATATCTTTTTTCTTCTGTGCTGTAACTCCATTCCTTTGGCTTGTACATAGCTATTAACATAAAGACAAAATTTGGAGGTTGTAAATGAAAACAAATCATTACGTTCCAGGACACAATTAGTATCTTTTTTTTGTCATTAATTTTGTTTGATTTCCAGTATCTGAGACAACATTTAGGTTAGTCAGAGAAGGAATTAACTATCTAGCAAGCATTATTTTTTAAAATCAGCATGATTTTATCTGGTTAATAAAAATAATAAAGACAAGATAAACTGGATATAACAGATTTACTGTTTTTGCAATTCAGTTTAGGTGCCAAGATAACCAATATGTAAGATTTTTAAAAAGGGGGACATATTTTAATTTTATACTTTTCAGTTAGTATGCCTGCATTAAAATTCAAATACAGCAGTTTTGATTAATCAGTAAATAGAATATAAATATCAACCATAAAAATAAATAATTTTAGATAGACTAAGCTCATAGCAAAAATCTATTGTTGAAATAGATTTTAAAAATCAGTATTCATTCTAGTATTTTTGAAAGAAAAAGGTATTACAGATCATCTTTGTTCTACAAAAGGAAATTAACTGTGTGGGACTAAGGAACTAATTAATGACAGAACTGGGCCTAAAACCCTGCAGCCTCATTCAAATTCAGCCTCTTTTTACAGCACATGGTGCCGGCTAATCCTACCCGTTCGCATTGTGGTCAAAACACGCTCACTTCCTAGTTCCATGAGATGTTCATTTAGTGAAAATGAAACCAACACTGTTGGTAAGATGGGTTTATTTTGCAATTCCTCATTTTCCTTCTTTGTCATAGTTTCTTGTCTGGAGCTATGGCTCTAATTTATTTCTTATGCACTAATTTTTGTTTTAAATTTTGAGATAGCCATTTTAATATTTCATTTTATTTAAAAGTCTGGTATGTTCATCAGAAATTATTGAGGGGTGCATGGGGTTAAATTTCTACCCATCATTGGCTTGTATTTAAAGATTAACTTCTGAAAAACACAATCAACTTCTAAAATTACCTTGTAACACTCTAAGTATATGATTTTGTAAAATTTTCATTTTTTGCTATTCAAATACTTAACATTAATAAAATCGAGATTCAGTTTGGTTCAGAACTGTCTCTTTCATTAAATTTTCCGGTTTTGGGGTTAAGGGTTTTATCTGTCTTGTATTTACATTTGTGATGATGCTTTGATTCAAGTTTTTCAAGCATTGGGACTCGAAAATGTGAACATTTAAAAAAAACATTTTTACATTTCTGCTATTTCTGTTAATGAAAACAAACTGAATATAGTAAACCAATTTGACAGTATTTATTTGTTTGAGAAACAATGGCTTGTTTTCCTTGCTTTCAGAATTCAAAACACACGTATCTCTTGCCTTGCCTTTCATTTTTCCTGAGATATCATTTAAAAATCTTTGTTTTTATTCTCCTTTGTTGCTTCTTTTCAGTCTGTCCTCTGACCTTTCTCTGTCTTGTTCTCCCCTATTGAGATCCATCCTCTCTCCCTCTTGCACTTGCTCTCACTGGACTAACACATGCTAATGAATATTTTCAAAAGGACAAAGGGAGAGGGAGGAGGGGCGAGATTGAGAAGATGTGCCGGGAAAGGAGAGTCTGAGATGAAGGGTGAGAAGGGTGTGGGCAGAAAAAAATGAGGAAGAAAGGATGGGACAATGGGAAAGAATGCTATTTTCTAATGTAAAACTTCTATTATGTATTTATGTGAAATTTTTTTCATTCTTTATTAGATTGATTGATCCATCCATTCACTACTAGTGGCACACCTAGTGTGTGCCAGCTCTAACCAAATCGCTGGGGAGACGGCTGTTAAAAACATGCAAACGAACCAGCCTTCATGGAGCCCCACTGCTTTATGTTGCTTGTGAGTGTCCTTGGTTCAGAAGTCAGAGCAAAAGGACCAGATTTTTCAAAGAAAACTATGTCTTGCATGTATTAAATTTTGCTTGACTATGAAGAGTGATGTCAGCAAAGCCACTAAGTACACGGGTTTAGATTTGGGAGAAAAATCTCAATTAGAATTCTGCATTTGTAAATTATCGACAAGTGTGTAATCATTGGTGAGGTTGGTTTTGAAGAAATCAACCTAAAGGTGATTGTAGATCAAAAAAGGATTCCAAATAGAGATTTGAAGAAAACATTATAGAAAGAAGCTGAAAATAGGAAAGAGAATGTTAAGTTGCCAAAAAGGATATGCTGCGTCCTTTAATCAAGGCAGAAGAGGAAGGAACAAGGCACTAGGGAGGAAGTGGCAAGGAGTGTCACCCTCTCATGAGCGACCGATAGGATAAGGTCAAGGGTGACTTCCGTGAGAGTAGTATCAGTTAAACCTTTGAGAAATCTTTTCTGCTATATTTCTGTAGTCCATACCTCATTAAATATATTATTAAAGCTTTAAGATACATCTTAGTACCTGTCATTTCACGTCCTATGAAAAAGATTTTTTTGTGCGTGTTATTTGATCTTTGAGAAAATAAGGGTTTGAACATGCATTTATGTCAAGGGCAAAAATTCAGAATAGAAAGAAAAATGGAAAAACAAAAGGAAAAAGAACACCCAGATTATAGGCTAAAAGGAAACTGAGAGAGGGAGGTCAATTGTAGGAGGAGATGAAATCTAGAGAGTGGCTGGAAAGGTTAATAAACACTTTTAAAGAAGACCGTGGATTATTTTTTTCCTATCTCTATTTAAAGAATAAAGTTTAGACTTGTTCCTTGAACACAAAGGGAAGGGAGAGAAACAGGGATGGCAAGAGAAGGAGCTGGGTAAGGGGGGAGATGTCTTATTTTAGATATTTTGAATTTGAAGTGATATTAGAAAACCATATGGTAATTACAATAAGCAACTGAAAATGAGGGACTGAAATAAGTAGCGGGGACAAAAGTTCAGCATCTAAACTTTGCAGGTGCCCACACTGAGGTAATTGGAGGAAGGAGAGCCAGCGTAAGGGAGAGAAGGATGATCTGGATCAAATGCTACCTGCTAACTGCTATTCATTTTTCAAAAAAACCTTTCCTGACCTTCAAAAAGTATGGTGTTATGTGTACATGTCTCTACCTGAGATTTTTAAACATTCACAATTCACGGTGTTCTTAGTGTCCCAGTAATTTCTTTTCATGATGTCTCTAAGCCAAAAGAAATACCTAGCACTTTTATCTGAAGGTAACACAGGTCACTGTGTTTTCTGTTGAAAGTTTAAAATATCCAGCAGTATCCTGCGAGTTTGCTGCAGTGCTGTGAGATGCCTAGGGTCACAGGTTGGAAACCATAGGTCTATGCTACGCTTCCTCATGTCTTTTTCTTCTTTTTATACCAGAACGTACACGGCACCCTATCATAATTGCTTGAGTAATTTTCTTTCTCACTGTACAGAGTCTACAAACTGCATGAGGAGGGGACCACACCCTTTTTGTTCCTCATTGTATCCACCATGCCCAGCATGGGGATTGGCATGTGGCAGGTGGTCAGGGACCAGTTGTTGAAATAATCCAAGTCAGGACTGTGTTAATCTTATGAGTCTTGACCCAGAATGCTCATTTATCTGCACTTAGTTTTCAAACTCTAAATTAATATCTGGCATAATCCTTTTGATGGAGTCATCCTAACGTCTATGTGAAGTTTGTTGACAATATAAGCATAGTATGAATGCAAGTGTTAAAAAAAGAATTGCTTTCTTAGCTCTGCGTAAGAGGGGAAGAGGGCTTGAATAATCAGTTGGGGTAACTGTTAAGGGAGTGGTGGTAGAAATGAGAATAATATCTGTAACAATAGTTAAAATTCATATAATGTGGTTATTCATTTTATTCTCCCAGCAGCTGTAGGAGGTATGACGCATAACAAACTACTCCCAAAGTCAGTGATTTGAGACAACATTTATTTTTCTCTCTCCCAATTAAGTGGGTCGTCTGATTCATTCTTCTGCTCCATGTGTTACTGGCTGCAAGACACTGGGACATCTGCAGTCATCTGGGTGTTTGATTGGGCTGGAATGACTAAGAGGGCTCAGTTGATGCTGGGTGATGGTTGTGAGCTCAGCTGAGATGCTGCGCCAGCATGGCCCATGTGTGGTCTCTGCATGGAACTTGGGCTTCGCACAGCATGGCGGCTGGCCTCTGAGAGGGGGTGTCTCCAGAGCAAGTGTTCTTAGACATTGAGGCAATTGTGGCAAAGCTTCTCATGATCTGGCCTTGGAAATTGGAGAACTTCACTTCTGTCACATTGTACTTGCAAAAGCAAATCCCTAAAGCTAGCCCAGATTCAAGGAGAGGGGAATTAGGTTCCATTTTCTGTTATAATAGTCATCAAGTATAGACAGAGAGGGAATGAATAAAGAGTGGTTATCTTTGACTACTAAATGTAGGTACTATAATTTTTCTTATTTCAGGAATGAGGAGATGGATTTATGGAGAGGCTAGTAGCTCAATTTGATAGCTGATAATTGCAACAGCCAGTACTCAAACTTAGGGAATTTGCTCCCAGAGGCTGTGTCTTTAATCACAACACAGTACTGCCTCAGCCTCTAGCAATACTGTTCATTCTGATATATGAATACACACACATATACACACATGTACACACCCCACACACACGTTCAGTATATTTGGAGATCATGATGGTAATGGTGATATTGGCTGTAATCATAGTAATCTTTTGTTTTTGAATAGTTTACTAGAGTTCACATTCATTATTTTATTTAGTCATGGAATGAACTTCTCCTTCAGTAGTTTAATTTTGAAATAATTTTAAATTTACAAAAGCATTGCACAGATGGTACAGAAACTTCCAATATACACTTCACCCAGTTTCCTCTAATGCTTACATAACCATAGTACATTTATCAAAACTGATAAATTAACATTGATATAATACTCTCCAGTTAACTACACTATTTGGATTTGCTAATGTTATCCACTAATGTCATTTAATGTTCTAGGGTCCAATCCAAGATACTGTGTTGCATTTAGTCATCATATCCCCTTAGTTTCCTCTGATCTGTGACAGTGTTTCCATATTTCTTTGTTCTACATGACCTGACATTTTTGAAGAAAGTATTTTGTAGAATTCCCTCACTTTGTGTTTGTCTGATATTTTCTTACAATTAGATTGGGATTACAGATTTGTGGGAAGAAGACTATAGAAGTGATGTGCCTCTCTCCTCTCCCATCATGTAATATTAGGGAGTTCGTATTATCAACAGTATTTATTCCTGAGAATGTTGACATTGCTCCCTTGGATAAGGTACTGTCCTTATCCAAGTTGCTTGGTTGCAACTTGGTTGCTTCACTATAAAAAGTTACTATTTTTTCCTTTTTCAAACTATATTCATTAAAAAAGAGTCATTAAGTCCATCTTACACTTAAAAAGGGGTGAATTAAGCTCCACGGCCTAGAGGAGGGACTATCAAAAAATTTGTGGACATATGTGAAAACCATCACCATAATTAATAAATCTTTTCAGCCTCAGAGGTACTCTGAGGCTATGCAAATAGGATACCTCTCATAGAATGAATTTGAACCCTTCTGTATTAATCCTGATTTTTCTTCTCAGCTTTGAATTTTTAATTTAAAAATTTATTTTCATAACTATTTGATGTTCTTGTCTGTAAATACTATGATATAATGTGACAAAATGGGAAATCATAAAATAATGTAAATAGTTCTTACCAATCTACCTAAATCCTAATATAATCTGTTTACCAGTTAAAGTATAAAACATTTAAAATATACAGTTCACAAAATTGTATTCATACTCATATGTTCCATTTACTAGCTCTGCCTTAATAAATCGTATCAAAATATGTACTAATTCTTATCTAATTATATAAAGTATATAATTTGGCACAAATAAATAATTGGCTTTAATGTTGTGCTTCAATACACTGTGTATTGCTTTAGGCTATATATTAAATCTCTTTCTGTATTATTAAATTAAATTAGGTTTTCATAAATATCACATTTCCTAAAGAATTTAATTTATTGAATATTAAAGTTGGAAGGATTAAAAGAATTTCTGATGAAAATGGAGAAAATATGACTTTTACTATGAATAATTTACAATTATTCTATTTCTTTATCAATTCTTAACAAAAAATTTCATTGGTGAAATTGGTATGACTTAATGTAAAACAAATCCTATTAGAGTTTCTCATGTAGATTAAAATGGGTTGACAAGGCAGTGCCTGATTATTTAAAAATTTATGTTTATGTTTAGAATCACTACTATTATAGCAAAGGAATAAAATAAAAAAATTACTTTGTAAGGAAACCAAATTAATTCAAAGCATTTCTCATTTTAATAAGTAAAACAAGGGCACTAGCAAATTAAGTAAACTGTCTTTAAACTAGAAAAATTTGAAAATAATTTAGTAATAATACTTTTTATGAGTTTTATTTCATTGTTGCTAAGTTATTACCATATGTGTTTACAAATGTATATTAGAGACATGGATATTGCCAGTTATGCATTGATTTTACTCAGTGTATTGACCACAAAATAAGATTAAATGTTTATTTTAGAATGGTAGTTATTGACACATCATTTTTGTATATACATGGTATTTTAGTAGTTTAGATGATAACACCATATTTTAAAGGATAAAGAAATGAGAATAATTATTTTCACTACTTAACCTTGACAATTATTTATTAATCAGCTCTATTCCTTAAGGTATCTGCAATAAATAATGCAATTTATACTATTAATGGAATGTAAATAGTTTAAATGTATAAGGTAATAACAGCTTATCTGTCATTTCCATAATTGCAAATATTCTGAGATAATATTTCTTGTTTGGCTTGTCTTTCTACTGGTTAATCAGATGTAATAAATTTATAAAGACTTTAATATATTATAAATTTGTAATACATTTAAACAGACTTTTATACACTTATATAAGAAAGTATAACTGCACTTGAGTTTTATTAATTTGTTACATTGTATAGCAAAGGACCATCAAGGAGACAATGATAAACAAAGTATTACTTCTATCTCCAAAGAACATATGACTTAGTATGGGGGAAAACATGACTGAGATCTTTTACAGTTCTTACAGGGCTGGGTATGATTTCCTTAGTGTTCTTTTGTTGGATTTTAGGGAGATTCCACATAAAGGTGAGTTTTTTGTGTGAATCTTCAAGGATGGTGACATTTTTGAAGGGTGGAAATGGGTGATATGACATCCCATAAAGAAAAACAGTCTTCGCAAAAGCCCAGGTGTAAGAGAAAAAAGAATTTTGAGAAACACTACCATTGACCCACCAATGCCACGGTAGAATTTTGAGAGACACTAACATCTCCTCTTTTTTTATCTCAGGGCATAGGGAAGGTCTGTGAAATAAAGTTGGGGCCAGATAATAGGAAAATTTTAGCCTCAACTTTTCAGACTCTAAATAGCAGAATTTGGTAATAATAACAATGATGTGAGGATTATAGCCAGTACTTATTGAGCCTTTCCATGATCCAGGCTTGCAACAATCCAATGAGATAGACACTATTACTATTTTTACATTTTATAGTTGAGAAACCTGGGGTTTAGAGATGTTCATGACTTGTCCCTCTGCTCATGATCATTATGCTGCATGAGTCTTGAATCTTATGAAAATGGGAGCGATATTGTAAAACTATGCTTAAAAAAATTCAGAAATATACACTGAGGAGGATATTTGAGGTCAGTAAGTGATTGCAGTAATCTACTTACCTTTTTTAGAATCTAAATATTCACAGAATGGTAGGGATGTGATGAGATTGGACAGACATTGGCCTACAACACTGGCAGAACTTGATTGATGACCAGTTTGACATAGAGGGAATAAGCAAAGGAAACACCAAAATCACAACATGGTTTTGATCTTATCTAACCAGGTGTTTGCTTCTAGAGATGTGTGGAGCAGGTTGCCCCTGATTTGGTGTGGTGATGGTAACTGATATTCTTGAGGGCCCTGAGACCTGAGAAGCTATGTTAGAACAGTACCCCCACGGCAAACACACATTCATGTTGCTCCATCTAAAACTCACTAACTACCCTGGAAACCACCAGAATGTTATCCAACAGACAATTGGTTGATAATATGTCCTAAGCTCTACTCTGAACTATAATGTGCCTTTGAAAAGAATGAAGTAAATCCTCCCAAATCACTGCATAGAGTGATTTGGGAGGATGTCCAGTATATATTATAAAACTAAAACAAAACAGAGTCACTCTCTATGTTCATGATAGTTTTTCAATATTTTTTATAGGTAAGGGAATGTTTGTAAGGACTTATACATCAAATGCTTAACAATGATTGCATCAAGCTAGGTGAGATTTAAACGGCAATATCATGAGAAACAACAGTGTTCACAGAGGTGGCATAAAGGTAGCATGCAGCCACTTTCCCATGATTTTCACAAACATTTTTGAGAACTTAATAGCTTATTAGCAACTATTTTTTTTTTTGCTGGAATATCATTTTGTGAGACATATTTTACCTCAATTACTGACTAATATTATATAACAAGTTTGTAAATAATTAATAAATAGTATTCTAATTTTATAATCAACATAATATATAATTATGTATGATAATTATATGTATAATATATAATAATTCACAAGCTACTAATATAAAATAATTAATTATTGATTTACTTTACATTATAATTATATAATTAATGAAATTTTATTATATATTATAATTATGCTATATTTTATATATTTAATTGATACACACATTATTAAAGAGATAAAATTATTAGGTAATTATAGTCACCTATATCATACTCAGTGGAAAGAAAACCTGAGGAGGCTTTAATAAGAAAATCACTATGGTGTTTGATTTCCTCCTACCCTACAGAGCTTTCTTTGTCATCATCTTAAATATTTAGCTGGGCAAGCACAGTAAACCTGGACTCTTGGATAATTGTCAGTGACAGATCCCAAGCTTGAATTTTAAATAGTAGCAACTCTCTTAAGATCAGTCTAATATTTATAGCCCAGATTTAAGTGCTTCATGCTCCCTTAGAATATTTTTCCCACAGAAACTTTGATTCCATAAGAAAACAGAATTCTAGTGGGCCTGCCCTAATAGTCCTGGAGTTATGCTCTGACGTTTTTGAATAAACTCCGTAGTCAAGTCGGAGTTGGGAAATGGGGAAAGGTAAGTAGATTAGATGCAAATCTGTGCTCCATTATGCTGTAAAATGAAAGAAAGATAAATAAATGCCAAAGAAAGTGGTTTATAGGATTGCTGCTCTGTAAATACCAAATGGACTAATTAACGACATTCTTTTTAATGTCAAACTGTCCTTTGTGGGGTAGTTCTTTGTGGGGGTAGTTTGATATGTAAGGTGTATAAAGGAAAGATAATTGCTATGGTATAATCTGAGGAACTTATTAATAAAAAAATGTTTCATTAGCTACTATTCACAGTTTCCCTGCCTTCAGAATGAAATCTATTTTTTTCTAAGAAAATTGAATAAACTCCTATGGTCTTTATCACCTACAGATAATATACTGGGCACATTATTGTATTCTAATAACACTGAGGATAAGCTTGAAGATTATAGTTTAACAAATTAATTTAGGCTAATTTAATATCCTGTTAATTAATTATGTTTAAGATTTATAGTGTTTTGATACTATGTAGTTAAAAATTGGTTGCGTTATTAATTATAAAGTATGACGGCTAATCCCATAACTTATACGTAGATATAACGCATTCATTTGTAGACTCTTGTAGAGAATATTTTTGTTATCATTTTTTACTAAGCTAATAAAGAAAAAAATGTTCTCTATCTCATAATTCCATGTTACACAGAGAAATAACTGCATGTTTAGGGTAAACTAATTTCAAAAATCCTTTTTTTTATTTGCTGAGTGCCTACTACAGGATAGGGACCAAGATGTATGATTTTATTTATTATCTATTCAGTATTAGGTAATATGAAGCTCATTTGCTAAGACTCTGAAAGGCTGATTGCTATTTTTCATAAAGACAATAAATAAAACCTATGACCTTCATCATCTCTAGCTAATATATTAGGCCCTTATTGAATGTAGTCCCACAGCTAGTAATTGCCAGAACTGGGATTCAAACCCAAAACTCTTTTTCTCCGAAGCCTATGTGTATTTCCATAATGACAGCTTGCCTCATTACCTTGCATTTTACTCACCCTCTTCCCTGCCACAATTTCCTTCATTCATGTATCCATTCCTATTTGGTTAGTCTAAAGTTAAGTTGGGAATTTATAAATTTTGTTATTAAAGTATATATATATACTCTATTGCTTTGCTTTTTGGGAAGAATAGATTTCCTCTACATAAGGCTTGCTGTTGCACTTTTCTTTCAAAATTTCAGAACATTATAGGGGTACAAATGTATTGGTTACATGGATTGCTTTCATACTGCTTGAGTCAAAGTTATAAGTGTGCCCATCACCCAGATAATGTACACTCTACCCATTAGGTACGATTTCACCCATCCCCTACCCCCCTGTCCCACCTGCGTGATTTCCGTTGAGTTTTACTTCCCTCTGTGCACGTGAGTGTTGATCAGTTAGTTCCAGTTTAATAGTGAGTACATGTGGTGTTTGTTTTTCCATTCTTATGATACCTCACTTAGGAGGACGGTCTCCAGTTCCATCCAGATTGTTGCAAAAGGTATTAATTGATTTTTTTATGGCTGAGTAGTACTCCGTGGTGTATATATACCACATTTTATTAATCCAGTCATGAATTGCTGGGCATTTGGGTTGATTCCACATCTCTGTGATTGTGAATTGTACTGCAATAAACATTCTAGTGCAAGTGTCTTTTTGATAAAATGACTTCTTTTTCCTTTGGGTAAATACCCAGTAGTGGGATTGCTGGATCAAATGGTAGGTCTACTTTTAATTCTTTGAGGAATCTCCATACTATTTTCCATAGAGATTGCACTAGTTTGCAGTCCCACCAACAGTGTATAATTGTTCCTTTCTCTCCACATCCACACCAGCATCTATTGTTTTGGGACTTCTTGATAAAAGCCATTCTCTCTGGGGTTAGGTGATATCTCATTGTGGTTTTTATTTGCATTTCTCTGATGATTAGTTACAATGAGCATTTTTTCATATGTTTATTGGCCGTTAGTCTATCTTCTTTTGATAGACTTCTGTTCATATCTTTTGCCCACGTTTTAATAGGGTTGTTTGATGTTTTCTTGTTGATTCGCTTGAGTTCTTTGTAGATTCTGATTATTAGCCCTTTATTGGATGTATAGCATGCAAATATTTTCTCCCATTCTGTAGGTTGTCTACTTGCTATGTTGATTGTTTCCTTGGCTGTGCAGAAGCTTTTTAATTTGATTAGGTCCCATTTATTTATTTTTGCTGTTGCTGTGATTGCCTTTGGTGTCTTCTTCATAAATTCTTTGCTTAGGCCAGTATCTAGAAGAGTTTTTCCAACATTTTCTTCTAGAATTCTTATGGTTTCACGTCTTATGTTTAAGTCTGTTATCCATCTTGAATTAATTTTTGTGAGTGGTGAGAGGTATGGAACCTGTTTCTGTCTTCTACATGTGGCTATCCAATTTTCCCAGCACCGTTTATTGAATAGGGATTCTTTTCCCCAGTGTATATTGCTGTCTGCTTTGTCAAAGATCATATGGCAATATGTGTGGGGTTTTGTATCTGGGTTCTCTGTTCTATTCCATTGGTCTATGTCTCTATTTTTGTGCCAATACCATACTGATTTGGTTATGATAGCCTTGTAGTGTGGCTTGAAGTCTGGTAAAGTGATGCCTCCAGATTTGTTCCTTTTGCTTAAGATTGCTTTGGCTATCTGGGCTCTTTTCCAGTTCCAAAGGAAGAGTAGAATTATTTTTTCTAGATCTGTGAAAAATGATGTTGGTATTTTGATGGGTATTGCACTGAATCTGTAAATCACTTTGGGTAGTATGGACATTTCAACAATTTTGATTCTGCCAATCCATTTGATTTGGGTACGTAGGCCTTGACAATATGTGATTTGTAGACTTATCTCACTGTTGGGTTTCACCATGTCAGTGGATATGCATTTATTTTCCCTTTGTTCCTGAGATCTCCACTTGTTTTATATACCTATCCTTTTGTATATATTAAAATGTATTAGAGTATTTTAAAAATCATGGTGGGGGTTGGATAAATAAATGTGAAAATGTGAAATGGAACAGTAACCTTCATAGGAGAAATAAAACTTTGCTATGGAAAAAAATATATTATGAAACTAATTACCATTTAACTGGGAATTCTTACTTTGCTTATTTATAAATTGATTTCCCAGGGAAGCTTCTTCGTTGTTGCTAACCCTTGTCATGCTTCCAGGACCAATGTTTGAATATATTAGAGACTGAACAAGTCCGAATATGCTCAGAGATCCCTTGCACACCTGATTTTTTTGGCAGCAGCTCAAGTTTTGACATCATGAATCAGCACAGTTTGCTCTTTCAGAGTCTGAGCTTCTGTTCCTCCTTCTCCATTCCTTTCCTCACATTCAGGTTGTGGCTAGGCCTTTGTTTGGAAGCCAAGTGGGAAGATACATTTGCTTTTACTGTCAGTTACATGAAAAAGGCACATTAACCTAATTTTCCATAGAATTTACATATAAATTGACTTAACACAGGGGGTAAGTCAGTTCAAAATGGGACACTTTTCAGATAGTCTCTTAGTATAATATTGAATCGAAATTTTTATCTAAGAAAGTTTTATTAAGGTTCTTGTCATTAAGGGTCTTTATCCCTTTGAAAAAGCCTTTTCTCACCAATGTGTTATTTCTTTTAAAAAATCTCTGGGTTCAACTTCTTGCAGTGTTTATGGTAATTCTCACACCACAAATTAATAGTGATGTCAGGTATATTATGTCCTTGGCTTTTTGTAATCTGAAGGTTTCCTTGAATTTAGTGTCAATTGATTAGTGTCTTTTGACATTTTTACTTTTTTCTCAAGGTTTCCTGTTTAGTATTCTATCTAGTTCAATGTCAGCCTATACAGAATAAAATATCACCTGTCTTTTTATGCTTTCATCTCAGTGGGCTGATATATAGATTTATAACTTAGATTTTCTCGGCTTGTTGATTCAAAGTGGCAGAAAAAAATGGCTCTGTTTCAAGAAACATTTAATTTGCTTATCTGAAGAGAGTAGATTATTTTGGGGAGTGTATTTTACACATGACTTGCCTTGTATTAATTCGTGAACTGTTTTATATTATCAGAAATTTTTCAGATTTCTCCCTTCTAGTAGTTTTGAAATTTAGTATACAGTCCTTTAAAGGAATATGAAAGTAAGGCACTTGGGAAAGAAGCTACCATTTTTTCCCTCTGCTCTGTCAAATTTGCTATTTTTTCCATTTGATTTTGAAACACAAAATGTTTGGTAGTGGATAGTAGAGGATTAAAAATTATTAGCAGGATGAAACAACATTTGGGTTAATGGAACAATCTAGAGATTTTAGTGAAATCCTGAACATACATGCTGAACAACAGAGTCCTCACTTTCCTTTTGTCAGGCATGACTTTGGAGAAACAGCATTACAGAAATGTTGGCTGTTTTACATTGATTTTTATTTGGGAATAATCAAAACAGAGAAAACACTTTGTCTCTTCCCATTTGTGTTCCTTGTTGGCTACAAAATATCTAGGGTCTTCATCAGATCTGTGTTTTATACCTGATTAAATCTAGATTCCTCAACCTTTTGAAATTTTGTGAGGTTAATGTTGTTTATTTGACACAGAGATACTGCTCTCAACTGCAAACATGTTGGTGATACTACTTTATATGGCGGTGCAGAGTTCTAGAACAGCTGTAAATAATTACAAACATGTCAGCCTAACATTAAAACTTTTATGGATGTGAACCTTCTCAGCCATGGTAGATTTTATACACTCACATACGACACAGACAATAAGAATGTTAGCACCACATACAGCTGCTCACCTTATATCCTGATATTATTTTATATTTATATTGACAAATATCTTGGTCAAAGTTTTGAGATCGTCTGGTTCATTTAAAAACAAAAGCTATACTGTGGACATTCTTAATTAAAAACAATGAACAAATGAACAAAATTCAACCTATTTTCAAATGTTTGAGAATGTATTTATTAATATAGTATCAGTTTCATGAACTGAGATAGAAAATAACTGTTTTACAAAACTTTCTTTAATGACTCATGTTTTCAACTAAAATACCCTTTATTAGACAGTCAGGATTGAGTTTTTAATTGATTAATTGTAGTTTAATGATCTAATGCTGACATTGATGTGTGTTCTTTGCTTTATTGTTCACTTGTTACAAGGATCTTACCATTATTTACAAGACCCTTCATTGTATAGAATATTGGTGAAATTCACTCATGACAAATTATTTTATCTAAAAAGCTCAGTGGCTAAATGTTTTTGTTTCTCTTTGGGACTAATGTATTGCAGGATTCCATGCCAGAATAAAATATTGGAATTTTTTTGTAAAATAGAAGTTAGATTGGCTTTATTATTTGACTGTGTTAAATTAATGTCCCCATTTTTGAACATATAGGCGGGTGGGAGGGGGGTGGAAGGGATGGGAAAAACTCTCACTGAATGGATGCAGAGAGCACAGTTTGGGGGATGACCATGATTGTGGCTCTGACACGGGCAGAACAGGGGCAATGTGTATGGCCAAAGTGTTGTACCCCCATGATATTCTGAAATTAAAAAAATAAATTAAAAAAAAACAACAACAAATACTTTAGTGTTAGTATTGTGGATTGGGAAAGGAAAGGAATCTAATGCCATATTATTTGAAGGTTTTAGATTTTATACAAATAAGATTATAAGATTATTATTACTTCAAAATAATTAGCAGGGTGAATTATATTCGATACTATGCTATTAATCCAATAGTTGATTACTGACCTTCTTATGGACCTTTGGTAGGGGAGAGAGAAACAAAAAAGGACAGACTCAAATATAAATTAAAAAGAGTGACATTAACAGAACTGTGGTCTACAAAACTCGATTGTCCTTAATGGACATTAGACAATGGGGATTTTCAATTATGCTGATGAAATTCAAGTGTGTTGTGCAACAAACTTTATAGAACTGGGTTTTGTTAATTTGATATGTGGATTAATGAAATAATTAAGGGCATTTTATTTACTCTTCCAATTAATTTGTTTTAAAGGATATATATTTAAATATATTTATGAAATGGTGTATCATTTTGTTTTGACATTTATTATATTGAAATTTTTCCTTTCTATTTTTAAAGACAGTTTTTGTTCTTCAGATTTCGTGTGTACTAAAATGAAAGCTCAGGCAAGCCTTTTGTCTGGAAATAACTATAGCTTTTACACTAGCTATTGCTGTGTTTCTATGGAAACTGTGCAGGACTCTGAGGTATACAGGTTTTAGTCCAACAATGCACAATGATATCCAATCAGAATTTCTTTTCCCATGCAATTCTTTAAGATGTAATTGTGGTTTCAGGTGTTCACTAAAGAATCAAAATGAAATTCCATTAATTTTTCCCACAAGTGTCATAATATGGATATGGCATTTTGTATCAAATTGGTATTATTTAGCATTAGTGTTACTATTATTTTTAAAGATAATTTGATAAATACAAAATCAATATTTACCTAGAGAATTGTCCTCTTTTATATCAGATAAAATATTTCATTAAATTTGAATGCTGAAATTTTATTTATTTTCCACTTTCAACAAGTCTATGCCAAATAGGCCCTCCTGTTTTCTATATTTACTGTAAAGATGCAATACTGAATCTGGAAATAATATCAGAGCATGGATTTGTTCTTAAGGCATTTGTTCCTTAAAGCTTTGAGTATATGAGAATAGAGATTTTTTTTCCCCTACTAAATCCTGACTGCCATACACTGATCTTATTCCTTGACATGTCGTAACAATGATAATAATTAATAAGCCTTCAACATAGAAAATCGATCTCCTGCAAACCCATTCAACTGTCTTTCAAAATGTGTGACAGCCTGTAAACATTTGCTGGTAAAGACATAGGAACTGATGTTCAATATCCATGGGGATGGATGGAATCACTACCAAAATGTCACTGTATGAGGATTTTCAAAATGAAGATTGTACAAATGGAAAGAGATTGGTTAATTAAGTAGTCAAAAAAGGCTTCTAGTACACTGATTTATTCTAATGGCTCTGGTCGAGACCTAAGTTGAATTATTGACCAAGGGGACTCAGGAAATTCAAGATGCTTTGATCCATAAGCATGTTACTTCGTATTAATTGAACTTGCCCTGCTTCCATTCGATTTCTGAATACTAGGTAATTATGCTTTCTCCTATACGATGAATATCTTTCTCTTTCTGTCTCTCTTTCTTTCTTTTTCAGTGTATAAAAAGTAGGTAGAGAGAAGAAGTGTGGAAATCTAGTGTATGATTGCAATAAATAGAGAAAAGGAAGATGGATGCTGAATCCAAGAGAATGTGAAAAGTGAGACAGGAGGCTGCTCCGTGTGCTTTCTCTCCCTTTCATCTTTACTTTTGTCCTCCTTTCCCCTCTTCCCTCCAGAGGGACTGGATGGAAGCCAGGCAGGACGACCTGAGCCTCAGAACCCAGCACAGTGATAGCAGAGAAGGTTGGCCCATCTAAACAGGGATGATCTGGATCAGGACAGACTCAAGTTCCTTCCTCTGTGATCTATTTGTGACATTTCTGGATGAAACACTGGTGACATAGGACACGACAGAGCTCTTTGTCAGTGATGGACTCTTGTAAGCAGGCGACCTTCTTCTCTCATATTGCTCTTCCTGCTCTAAACCCCCTTAGGACTTCAGCATTTCCTCATGCCTTTAAGCCTCTTTCAAAGTCGGTTTTGCTCAGGAGTCATCTCTCTCTTTCCAATTATAAACTGGCATTTACTGAGGATAAGGACAGGAGCAGTGTCCTCTTTGAAGGAACTGATAATAAGTGGTGATTGACAGATATGCTGACCTCGTGTTACAGGGTTTGTGGGACAGAATAAATCTATCTAAGATATCCTTTTCCTTCCCCTTGTGATTGACCTGGCAAGACCCACAAAATGTGTACAGAACAGAAGAATGATAGAAGGGGCAACTCCTAGAAATGCACAGGAGAAAACAGCAGGAGCAAGGGTCTGAAATAAGTCCAGTAGCCTCCTTTCACATCAAGAACAATTAATTCAGATTAATGGTAAACAAAATTAAATCCTAAATCAAGGAAGGTGAGGATTTCCCAGGGATTGAGTCAGTGGACTTGATTAGACTATGGCAAGGCAAATCCATTCCATCCATTCAAAAGAATAAGGGCAGGGGTTGTATCTGTCTTGTTCACTGTTGTGCATCCATTTTCATGCCCCGTGCCTAGTGCGTAGGAGCAGCAAGAAACATTTTTGGATTAGTGAATAAATAAATGATCTATGCATCTGGCTAGTTGTGATGTAATCACACTGGATTTTCTTTCCATCTGAATTTTATTTGTATTTTAGTTGGATTTTTCCTATGCTTTCATTCTGTTTTATGTTTTATAAACATCAGGCGTAATGTTCTTGGACATTCATTAAACCGAAAGTGAAAGCATTGAAGGCATGGAAAGATCTGAAGCAAGGGGAGTGACAAAATCCGATTTGAATTTGTCAAAGATTACGCGTCCTGGAGAAGCGGGAGCTAGGAGACTGTATCTATAACCCAGGTGAGAGAGGTTAGGATAGATCAAATATTTCTTAACCTCCCACCCCCAACATACACAACAGCCAACAAAGGGGCATTACATATTTGACAGGTAACTTCAAAAATCTCGATATTTTCAATAAGTACTTTTCTTGCCACCTGTTTCATTCCTCAGAAGGTATAGGAAGCAGTTCTCAAATTAATACTGGTGAGTAAGGGATGCGCCATGGATGAAGGAATGTTGGGAGCAATCAACTAGGCTATTATGAAGGATAACTTTAGGGAAAGCTGTGTAAAGATATTAAAAATAGCCTACATAGGTAATAGCTAAGCATGTATGGATATTATCGCTGACGCACTATTACAAAGAGAGATATTAAAATGCAGCAGGGGGAATGGTAGAGGGAGGTAGGTCTTCAGTGAGGCGGAGAGAGTTAGGACTTAGCAAGGATGTCAGAACTCAGTCTGCAGAGACTGGGCTTACATAGGAAAATTTTGAAGGGGAAGGTTGTCCTAGCACAAATATAGCATGTGTGCAATGCTGAAGAAAGAGAACTTAGAGTAATTCAATATCACGAAAACACAGAGCACAAAGAAGAAAGTGTGGGAGATGAGGCTGGACAGCTAAGCAAGGGGCAGATCATAATGGAATTTATAAGCTTAAAAGACATTCTGAAGCATGGAAAGCCTCTTTGAAAATAGGTTAATAACATGAATGATATGTTCAAGTTAGCATTTTGGAAATGTCACTCTGGCTGCAGAGAGATGTAATTAAGAGCTAAGAGATTAAAGGTGAGCAAGTACTGGTGGCCACAGGTTTGTTAAAAGGATCTAGGTATATCTGTCACAATACTGTACTTAAAAGTCAATATATTAGGCCAAAGGTGCTAAAATAATTATAATTTCACCTTGCTATTCTTCTTTTGGAATGTTCTAGTGGAATGTTACATAGAAATAAAATTCAGCCATTTGATTAGACTACTAATCTACTGAGACAGTCTATGATTAGCCTTAACTTTAATATATGTTTTAATCTTTTCTGAACATTAATTTTTCTGCTGAAAGGAAAGCTAAGAAATATATAATATAATAGAATGAAAATAGTTAGCAGGCAAGCTTAGCATTTATTATAACTGTGGTGGTCCATCAACAGGCCTTCTTGGGGTCCAATGATCAATTAAGAAATGGAATGTGGGAATATATAATTTATTTGGCAGGTAGTAGACCCTTGAGTGCCGTCTTGGCCCCTCTCCCAATCTAATGATCTAAAAGTTGGCCAGCGTGCAGCCCTGAGGTCCTCAGACCTGGCATAGATCTCACTCTGGGCTGTTTGGGTCACTGACCACGGAGTGCACTATGAGGAGACATAGGGAGGCACTGAGGGGAAGTTTCATTGATGTGTGTCTGTGAACACGTCTTTATCTTTTGCACAAAGTATTTACTAATCTGATTCATCCTTCTCTCCCAACTTCAAACATAGACTGGCCTTTGTGTTTAATTCAATTATACACTTGTATAAGTGTTTTTGTGCATTATCTCATTTAACACTGTAAGGTAAGGAAAATTATCCCTGTTTTTTCGATGAGGCTTAGAAAGATCATGTGGTTTATCCAGATTCACATTGCTACTCATTAGAAAATTTTCATTGGAAACTCAAGATTTAAATCCAAGATTGTTTGGAAATAAATTGATACACAATCCCAGTTAACAAACTACCTTTAAATTGACATTTTATTATTTGGGTATGTAACCTACCTCATTTTCCTGTATTTGCAATACGTGTCATCTAAGACATCTTCTATAGAAATGGTTTATATGTTCTTCCAGTAGAAGAAATCTGGAAGGCACAATCTGTCTAATTAGTGATGTAAAACTGATATACTTCCTTCCTAGAATGCTTTGTACTCTTTTATAGAACATTCACAGCCTAAAAATAGTCTTTTTTTAAAAACCACTTTTGAACATTTCATATGGTTTCCTTATCTTAATCAGGAGAAAGCTTTTTCTTAGAATTATACATGTCAAATTGAGGACCATACTGTTGTAATTAAGTAGTAATTCAAAATTAGGTGATAATTGAAACAGAAATTCTTCCACTTTCTAGATAACATGAAGCATGTTGTTTTTAATGGAGTTCCAATTTAGTTGTGTTTATAGGGTTGAATTCAAAATGCTGTCCATTTTGGAAAATGCTAAAGGAGATGCTGCAACCCTTAACCCCCTGAAAAATATAATATCCACTTGAATCTCCCTAACAGGCTTGGATTTCTGCATTTCCTATATTTGTATCTGTATCTGTAATATGTGGCATCTAAGACATCTTCTACTTAAAGAGATTATAGTTTCTCCCAGTGGCAGAAACCTGGAGGTCTTGAAATATTCTAGAGCAAACCTTCCACTCATTTTACGTTGGCATTAAAACCCTGACTTCATGGGTGAACAGCATGTGTCTGCTGAACATATTTAAAAAAATTCTAACTTTCTAGCTAGTCCATGTAATGCACAAGGACTATAGATTTTTATAGGAAAAAAATTTATAAAACTCTTGAAATGCATTACTGCCCAATGGCTTCAGCCATGACTATAGCCACATATTTTATTTGATGGTGCACAATGGATATGTAATTGATTTTATGAAAAATCCCCTATAAAAATAAATGAAAAATATTTCCTTTGAGAAAATGTGTTTTCTAAAGTATGTCTGATTTCTGGTTTGTAAGACTGGACAGTGATGTGTAAAGGATCTCTTGAGGTTTTAATAATGAAGCAGCCCAGTCAGGGGGTTCTGGTTTGGCAAAGGTTTATTGTATGTAGTGCAAGCACATTTTCTTTGGCCAGGTTACAAGGCATTTTCATGTATAGAGAAATCATCTTCCTGTCCCCCACAGGAGTGTCACCTCCCTACAACATATGTAGCTTTATTCTGCCAAAAAGGGGGCAGATTTTGAATCTTGGCTTTCAAGAGCTGTTCCATCTGTAGCTCATGATCTTTTCTATAAATTCTCTAACTTCTTTTAAAAGAATAGTATGTATCTTCAGGAGAATTGATGTGCCCACTGAATATTTAAACAGTTCTGATAGATTTTATTTCAAGAAAATGTGTTAGACTGATTAATTATAAAAAAAAAGAAAAGAAAGAGTAGCAGTCTTTACCTTTTACTGCATATCTGTTTCTTGTCCTGAAAGGCAATGGCTGAAAGCCGAGTAGATTTGGCTCATTAACTACTGGAAAAGGTTATGATCAGAGGGGCAAACTCAGAAGTACAGAGTAAGTGGAAGCAGTGATATTCTAACATACCGGTAAAAAACATGATCTGCAAATAGCACTGCATCAACGATAGCTATATTACAGCAATCTAAATCTATTCAATTTACAAGTTTATTTATTTTTTAAAATTTATTTCAGAATATTATGGGGGTCCAAACGCTTTGGTCACATATATTAAAGGCAATTGGGTACAATTGAGCTTGAAAAAAAAAAGAAAGAAAAATGAAGCTAGTGACCAAAACTTAACTGATTAGTGTAAATTGAAACTGCTTTAATTGGAATCACTCACATAATTTGGATTGACTTTCTTTCAGATATTTGTTCCCTAGGTAGTGGCTTATTTTACTGAGCATTGTTTTTCTAACAAGACTAGAATTCTGCTCTTCAGAATCAGTTACCTTTGCCAGCCATTTATTTTCTTCATCTATAACACTTGAGGGGTAAAATAAAATTAATGAAATCACGCTCCCAAATTTCCAACATTTTATAGAAAATCTTAATTAAATGAGCTATTTTAGAGACCAAAGAATAACATTGACCTAGTGATGTATGATTCTTTGACTTAAAAGAGGGATATGTGTTTCTTACTGTGAAAACCCCCAACGAGCTTAAGTCTAATGTGGGAGTGAGTGAGTACACAAATAAACAGCTAAAAACATGAAGAATAATAAACCCCATTAAGTGCTAAGAACAGAATGAATTCAGTTCATTTCAAAGGAAAAGCGTTGGGACACCCTGATGGAGGAGTTGGGAGGTGGTTTGGAGAGCATGCCGTACGGATAGAGGCCTGAAAGGTAAGTGGGAAGTTGCTAAGTGGAAAGAATAAGAATTATTAGGTGATGGTGGGGAATTAAGACAGCATTTGGGAGGGTTCTAGAATAGTGTGGTGCAGAGAAGATGCTGACAAAAGGCTGATGTTGCTGGGGCAAAAGG
Source organism: Daubentonia madagascariensis (assembly GCA_023783475.1). Lineage (NCBI taxonomy): Eukaryota > Metazoa > Chordata > Mammalia > Primates > Daubentoniidae > Daubentonia > Daubentonia madagascariensis. Next base: position 12,639,912 of record JAKFHU010000760.1, read on the forward strand.
AGGAGAGAGAGCTATTAGATGAATTGGTGAGCAAGTCAGAGAGCAGGTCAAGAGACTAATAGGTCATATTGAAGATGGGGATTTTACTTTAAGAGGAGCAGAAAGTCTCCAGGGGGTTAAAGGCAAAGAGGTGACATAATGGGCACAAAAATACAGTTAGATAGAAGGAGTAAGTTCTAGTGTTTCATAGTACAGTAGGGAAATTATAGTAAAGAACAATTTATTGTGTATTTCAAAATAGCTAGAAGAGAAGAATTATATTGTTCCCAACATGAAGAAAAAATAAGTGTTTGAGGTGATGGAAATCCCACTTACCCTGCTGTGATCATTACACATTGCACACATGTATCAAAACATCACATGCATCCCAAAAGTATGTACAACTATGAAATAAAAATAAATAAAAATAAATTCTTAAGAGACCTCCTCCAATCTTTTTGTTAGAGAATCAATTTGAAATTGTGAAAACAAGAAGGGAAAGCATGGTGGTGATTTGGTCCAGAGGAATGCTGTTGAAAGTAAAGAAAAGTAGAAGAGTTCAAGCCATTTGCATATTGAATGCACAGGATTTAAAGATGGATTTTACATTGGTAATAAGGGGAAGAACGTGCTAAGAATAGCTACCAGGCTTTGGGCTGGAGTCACTAGAATAATGCAGTTAATGGAGAAGGCCAAAAGAAAAATTTAGTATGGATACGGAGATAATTCAGCTTTGGACATACTAAGTTTGAAATGTGTACAAGATATCCAACTTGACATGTCAAGTATGTTCTTGGCTATCAACCTTGTATTTTATCATATCTTTGAAACTCAGTGAGTTTCATGCTTCATTGAGAATATGGGTTTTATTTTTGGTATGTGAAGGATGAGTTGTGTACTGGAAAGGTAATAATTTTTGTATTTAAGATGAAAATAGTTTTCCCCAAATCTTATATTCTTATTTTCTTAATTTTTAATTTAATTTTTTAAAATTTTTAATTAAATTTTTTTAAATTTTTAATTTAATTTCTTTGGGAAAGAAACATATCACATGATGTCTATATTGTCTATAAAAGCAAGCAAAAAGTACTTATAAAATAATAGCCAAAAAATGGAAACAACCCAAATATTCATCAACTGATGAATGGATAGACAAAATGTGGTCTATCCATACAATGGAGTAAAATTTGTCATAAAAAGGAGTGAAGTACTGGTACATGCTACAATATGCATGAGTCTTGAAAACATTATGCTAAGTTAGAGAAGCCAGATGTAAAAGTGCACATTTAGCATGATTCCATTTATGTGAAATGAGCAGAATAAGCAAATCCAGAAATCAGATGAGTCATTTCCAGGTGATCTGGGGATGTGGGAATTGAGAAGGGATTGCTTAATGGGTATACAGTTTCCTTTTGGAATGATGAAATTGTTCTGGAACTAAATAGCAGTGATAGTTACACAACATTGCAAATGCACTAAATACATTGAATTGCACACTTTAAGGTGGTGAATTTTGTTTTTGTATTTTACGTCAATAAATAAGGGACCAAATAATATTTTATTTGATCTCATTATTTATTGACTAAAACAGCATTTCCCAAATCATGTTCCACAAGGCTACATGAAAAGTGTTTGTTGAAGAATAAGTCTAATAGCACTAACTACAGACCTTCACAAGGATGTTGTTATATTCTATTAAAATCAACAGTAGCTTAGTATTTTTGAAATTGAAACTTTCTGTTGGAGAATAAAAACAAATTCAAAGTAAGTTATTTTCTTTGGATATAGAGAAGACTGTTCAGAAAAACAAACAAACAAACTTGTTTTCTGATAATAAAAAATCTAATTCCAGAAGAAATTAATGTTATTACTCAAAGTTCATCATTGGGACATGTAGAATGTTCTGTTTCACATTGCTAAAGTCTATCATTAAATAATACAGGGTAATTCTACATCATTGCATTTTATTTCCTAGATAAACTGCATTTAATGAAGCTACTTTGCAAATAAAAATTTGACATCATCAACTGGAAAATGAAATTAATTTTTCTTGGTCATTCAATTAGTTCATGCTATATTCAAAACCTAAAAATTTTAGTAAATTAGACAAAATATGATTATTAAAAATAGTATATCTTAAAAGAAAAATTACTTGGTGGCAATCACAGGAAAGAAACTAATTTCATGTGTCAATTGATGTTCATCCAAAAGGGAATGATTACTTCTTAAAAATGCATTTTTAGAAATGGAGATAGCTCTGAAATACATTTCAAAAATATTATAAAATGTATTGAAAGGTAGTGGATTATTTATGAAAACAATTCTGGCAGCATTTATTTTTTTCTCACAGCTTTATTGAGATGTAATTCACATATAACATTCACCCACTTAAGTTTACAATGCAGTGGTTTTTAGTATATAGGAAGCCTTATGAAGCCATTAACACAATCCAATTTTGAATAAAAGTACATAGCTTATGGATCAACATCCACCTGAAATGATGGTCAAAGGATACTGCTGTATTTTGACAGAAATACAATATTTAAATACAGTCATAGTAATTGTCATTTCATCTAACACATATTTATTGAGATCATGTTGTATGCAGCAGTGTAGTGGTTAAAATCATGGCTGGAAGGTGTAGCTCAGCATAGGTCTTAACTATTGACTTTGAGAACGTGTCTTTCCTCCTCAAACTGGTACGTCAGTTTCTGTGTCAGTAAATTTGGGATAAAAATAGCACCTCCTTTAGAAGTTTTTATGAAGATTAAATGAAGTAATAAAAAGCCTTTAATACAAGATTTGGTATAAAATAAGCTCTCAATAATTGTTAGCTATTATTCCTGTGTCATAGTCACTATGAAGTAGTCAAGATGTCTTTTGATCTTCTATCATCACTGTTTACACTTCAGACACACCCAGATGAGCATTTCTCATTTTAAAAGTCCTATTTTTCTCTGTTTTTTATACCCAAGCAGAAAGATGATCTTGATGTGTAGCTCTGTATCTATCCTTATCTATCTATCTATCTGCCTGCGTTTATGTAATGACTAATTCACTACTCCTGGAGCTCTAGTTTTAGAAATATCCCCTATGGTTTTCAATTCATATGAAATGTATTTATCCTTTTCCTATAATTTTCATGTAATTTTTAATCTGCATTTGAATTTTGAATTTAATCTTTATAATCTGCATTTGAATATTCCATTTAATCTTAAAACTTTGAATATATTTCATCAACCTCAGTCTTATGAGTTTATTTTTACAAAATTCCCTAGAGGTTTACAATGTGAAGAGATATAAGAGATGAAAATAATTCCCCAAGGCATATTGTATAACTTGTCTCCCCATCTTTTCTCAGATGCCTTATTATAAAATCTGTACATCCTTCTTCATTTTAAGTATCACAACTGTGTGATTCAATAATCACCAACTTGTCCATGGGGATCAATTGGAGACTGTCAAAAATTAAAAAATATACATGTGGGTCAATTTGATTTGAGGAGAAAGTGTTTTGGACTTTTATTTATACACAGCATTCTTTTCTTCTTTCTGGTAATAATCCAAAAAATAAAATTTTGGATTGATGAAGGAGAAAATTACTGTCTCCCCTCATCAAATCTAATTTCTTATATTTTAGAGCTATAAAATTTTTCATTATAAAGTGAGGCACAATCATAGTAAAGCATCAAAAGCTATGGGATGTTATAAAACAAAAATTAACAGCCCACATTTAGTCCTCCACAAACCCTAGGATTCATTTCTGGGATAACTGTCATTAATATATTTTTATCTTTCTATACATTTTAAACTCAAATATAAGATATCAGTTTAAATTCATAATCTATCATTAAGTAAACTGAGTTGCTTTTTTTAGTTGCATATGTAGCTTTCCAGGATAGTTTTGGAAGTGTTTTACAAGACAGAGGACAAGACCCTCAAAATTCACAGCAAAAATTATTTAGCAAGCTATGTTCAAAAGGGAGAAAACAGAGAGTATTTTACATTTTTAATAAAAAGATTCAACCTCTTATCATCTTGATTTTGATCTTTAATGCTACGTTTTCTTGAAGAATTCCTACATACAATAATGAAGTCATTATTTTATCTTCTTGTCATCTTGTATTCCTTTAACTTGTGTTTAGTTTGGTTTCCATTTATCAAAGTCACAAAAATCACTTCCTTTTCTGAAGGAAACCATCATCATAAAGGAGGTAAGCACTTATGAACAATCCATACAGCCACAACCATCAAATAACTGGATGTGTTCTTCACTGACAGTGAGACTTGCAGGCTTGGAAGAGCTTTCTGAATCATCTATACCCTGACACACTGGCACACAACGGGTGCATGATAGTTTTTGAATGACTGAATGTATGAACTGGAGATTTAATTTTCCACAATATTGTTGTTATAGCATAACAGTTTGTTGTATACTAGACATTGCAAACAAGGCCCAGGTCCTTACTCTCAAGGAGCACAGATTCTAGGAATTTTTGTGACTTGATTTGCTACAAAATGGAAGAGATGATGTGCCTTATATAAATTAGTAGGGTTTGGAAATAAAATTTGATGTCTCGGTCCCTTTTGAGAACTAAATAGAAAGCCAACTGCCTCCTGGACACTGGAGGTAAACTGCATGTTTAGTATATGATTTTGACTCCCCTGCTGTGCCCCAATAGAGGACAGCGGGATGTGCTCATCATCTTGTGTTTATTTTTATGCACCAGGACTTTCATACTGTTACAACCCCAGAAACAATCTCGGAAAAACATTCTTTGCTTTTGTAAATTTAAAGAAGTTTTCTCAATTTTCTTTTTAGCACCCTTAAAAAAATAGTCATTTTTAGATTTAATTTTCTATTTACTCACTGGTGGATCAGTTGAAACCCTCTGCCAGTAGCTCCTAAATAACACTCCACATTTATGCAGTGCTTTACAGTTAGAGAGATATTTTGCCCATATTTTGCATATATAATCACATGCTTGGAATTGCTGAAATCAACGGATTTGATTGAGTCTAGCCAAACTTAAGACTTTCATCATATCACTTGCTGTTCCATGTTGATGTCTCAAAAGTTGTTATTCATTTTCCTAAAAATGTTGCTGAGGAGAAAGCAAAATGCCTCTGTTTTCTTATGTCATCTCTTATTTTTTCCCCAATTTTTAAAAAGGAAATGGAGTAAACAAGATAAAATATTGCTTACTAAGCACTTTTCTTTTATGTCCCAGCTCTGTGCTGGTTGTTTTAAAATAAGTAATACATGTAATTTATCCTCACAGTAGCTCTTAGAAATGATCCTGGTTAACAATTTAGGAAACAGAGGTTTAGAGAGGTTAAATGTGTTACCTCCGGTCACTCCACTGGGAAGTGGGAGGCCACAGTTGCCAGAGGCCTTTCCCCAAGGACTGCTCTCCTTCATTGCCTGGTGGTACCTTTCATTTCTCCATTCTTTTGCTGTGGTTGGAAATGGAAAATTATATAATATATTTGCAATTACATAATTATAATTTTATTTTATGATGATATTAGGCTTTTAATCTCCTTTTTATTCTATTCTTGGCTAATCTGTTCAAACATCTATCATCTGCAGACTTTTATATTTATTCTGGTTCTATGGATGGTTCTTTGTTCAGTCAGCCAAGCATTACCTTTCTTTCTTTTTAGATACAGGGCTGCTCTCTCTTCTCCTTCCTGGGATAATGCTTTCCTATGCGCATATGGTTCTCTTGGATAATCTTCTCATTACATATCTTTTCCCATGAACTTTAAAATTAAGGCTTATAAACCAATTTACTCTATCTCTGATTGTGTGAATGATAGCTTGTTGCATTCTTTGCTAAGAAAGAAATATACTTTATTTTGAGAATTTGGTATGTATAATGAACATTCATTTTGGACCTTATCATTGCTGGAAGCACTAGAGGAACTATGTATATTTCTCACTTGCATAACTAATAATATTTGTGACCCCCACCCATTGTCCCACTTTTGCCTTTATTACTTTGCTACTCTTTCTTCATAAGATAAATAATGTTTTCTTTATCACCAAAGTTGTCTCATATGCTTATAATCTCAATTTACTTTGAGAGGCCAGTATCTTATCAAAGGAGCAATTGATTTTACTTGTCCTTTTATTGCTTATCATCCAGTGCATGGCTTAATTTTTCAATACAAATCAACAGTGCTTGGCTGTTAATAATTGCATGTGTTATTTGGTGTGTTTCTCCTACTTTATATAGATGTTCCATAAATTTATATATCCAGCTCTGAAATTTTTTTCTAGATTGCACATTCTTCTGCCTATTAGATATCTCTTTTATATCCCAGTGACAACTCAAATTTATGTCTGTCTATGTTTTCCCTTCTGTCGGCTTCACATCCTGTCCTGTCAAACTCAGGACGACATATCAGTTTCGCAAGCCAAACACTGTCAATTATTTGAGATTCTTTTCTCTCTCTCACACACAACATGAAACCAGCCATATTGCTTTATGGAATCTAACTTTTAATACCTTTCAAGATTGCCATATATTCTGCATCCCCATTGCTACAGCCATGACTCAAATCTTGCCATTTCTTTATTGGACTGTGTCACTATTCTCCAGATGTTCACCATTCCTTCTTTCCATCTTTCCATCCCTTCAGAGTTCTTCCAGAGCATTCTTCCAAAAATGTAAATGTGAGCATATTCCTCCTATGCATAGTATCCTTCAATGGCTTTTTATTACCTTGAAACATAACCCTACATTCTGTTCTTTCCCTAACTCTCACCAGTCTCTTCACCACCACGTCTAACTCCTGTACCTTCCAGAACATACTAGACCCTAATCACCTGAATAACCTGAAATTCCCGGCATATCTGCCCTTAGCGTCTGTGGTAACGGGATCAATCTTAAAACCTTGTCTCTTCTTCTTGTTTCTCACTTGCTGAACATCAGCTAATTTTTCAAGGTTCAATGCAAAGCATCTCCCAGGATGCTTTCTTTAAGCTCACCTTATTACTGACACCTCCCTGTCTTCAGTTTTCTCTCCCAATAGCCTGCAAACCCTTTGATGTCAAGGATTACGACTTATTCTTTCCAAATCTCCAGAGCTCATCATAGACATGATTGACATACAGAAGCCATCAAGTAAAATGCTAATGAATAGAAACAGAAATTCAATCATTTGACCTAGATAGGTAGATTACAAGAATGTTTGACTCATTCAGGAGCACTACATAATTACCTACAACACAATGGGTTGTGTGTGGATTGTATTCCCCAGAAATTGTTTATTGGTCTTGCAGAGAAGTAAGTGCTACTAACATTTGATTGGAAAAAAGACTTTTTTATACAATTTTGGAATAGAAGCAAAATTCACAGTTTTTTTTTTATCACTAGAGTGAACTTTTATACTTAAGGAAAACTTGATTTAGTTTTGATTATTTCATATTAAAGTGTTAGACAATAAATAAGCATTTTTAATTACCCTGAAACTTGGTCCTTGAAAATGCTACTCTAGATTACATCATTCCATAGTTTCATTTTAGAACTGAAAAATCTCTCATGCTTCCTGAGATCTATAAGACAAATTTTATGTTTAGTCTTCCAGACTGCATTTGAAACCCTAAAATTTTGATTATGTGGCATTCATGTAATTACAGAGAAGAAAATAAGAATTTATTTTAGGTATAGCTAAGAATGCCATTTTTTTTTCATTTGAAACATCTTTTGGTACATTTATCACATTGCCAAGCAGAAATGTCACATTAGTTCTACATTATCATTATTCTCTGTTTTCTCTTATAAAAAATTATGTTTCTCTGGGCCTTTATGTTGTTATAAGAATGAGAGAATTTGAGTGAGAGTAGTTGAATTAAAAAATGTTTTGTTTTGTCCTTACAATATTATAATGTTCAAGTTAAAAAAAGTTTTTAAAAGATTTTCTATTTCTTGAGACCTAAAAGAAAAAATAATGTAATTGTATATGTCTGTTTGTGTGTATATATACATGGGGGGGCACAGAAGGAAATGGAGCGGGGGAATGAGAGAGAGAGAGAGATTTCTTTGGTTTAGAGCAACAGGAATACAGAATCAATGAATATTTTACTTTGTTGCTGGGATAAAATTGTTGAGCACTGACATCTGGAATAAATAACTGAGAAGATGAAGACAGAATAATTAACTGCATACTCTCTTTATTTCAATTAAATAAATAATTTACAAATCTATTCTTCCTTTTTCTTTGTCACTGGATTATACATTCTACTTGTAGGTAAAACAAATGTGGAGGTGTTTCTAGATACTGGCCTTGCATATAATTTCATTTTCAGTTTGAATGCCGTTACTGTGCTTCGAAGTAAATAACCGTCATCCTTGAAAGAAAGTATACAAAAAACATGTAGTTATTTAAGAATCTGAGCCCCATAGTTTAACAATGAGCATTTTGGGAGTATTATTCCTACTTAGGTTGGAGCTTTGTGATTGAACAAAACAAGTTTAAAGTGTGTAAATTGAAATACCAATTTAAGATTAACCCACTTTCAGAAGTCGGGGATGTTTGTTATCCTTAGATGCACCTTTATCTTTTTTTGCTTAGAAATTACTTTTGTGATTGAAAGGATTATACTCTCCATGGAGCTGACCTTTACATTTCAATACCTTAATCCCTGTTTCTTAAACCAAGGATCTTGTTATTGCTGCTGTTGTAATTGTTGTCATTTTAGCCAACTCACTTGAGCACCTCGAGGAGATTCTTGGTTCAGCCAGCAAGGCACACATCCATGCATCTAGTCATTATGTATTATTCAACCACAGTTCACCTGGTGCTTTAGTGGGAATTAGGGGGGGTGGGATAAGGGATTAGGATTAAAACAAGTCATTGAAATACCTGCTTATTAAGATACATTGAGAAATAGTGCCTGCTAATACTTTTAATAAGGGTATTGGAAGCATGTGAATTGATGGAGTAGATCATAGATCCTTCTAGGTGGAGTAATCAGTATCAGCAAAACACTGAGGAGAAACCACACTTCTTCCTTTTGAAGATTGGTTTTACCTGTACTTGGATATGTGTTGGGGTGCAATTTCTAAGTGAGCAACAGATGATGGACACCTAAAAGCTGGTGATGATACTTGATGCAGGAGGCATAAGGTGATCAGATTGTTGGGCATAGCATAGGTTCTTGTAAAGTAATATGTATTTTAGTTGAATCATACACTAAAAAGGGAAATAGAATTTTTAGATATATATGTCTGAAAATTTTATGCCTGGTGGGTTGGAAAGTAAAGGAGAAGAATTTAAAAGACCATTAAGGAGGCTGTTAGTTTAAAATGAAGAAGCAAAGAGTTTGCTATAATATAATGAAGAATCAGGATTTAAATGCCAAAGAGTAAAATTTCTCATGTAGTGATGGGAGTGAAATGATTAGGCCTTGAATAAGGTAGTTTATGAAGGTAAAGACAAATTGTTTCAGAGTTTATCAATTCAGTTAAATCTAGTTAGTAGTTAGATTTCCTTTTTAAATGACATATGTATTTTCATCAATACAACATAATTATCTCCAGTCCATTTCACTTTGATATTTTTATTTGAAATTAAGGTAAAAATATACCTATGTTTTCTCTGTTTATGTATGAATTTTAGTAACTTGACTGTTTTCGTATATTTATAATTACTTTCTAATCACTTTGACCAGTTTTCTCATAATAAATATAAAACATCACTGGATATTATTTTTAACATATGTAGATATATACTTCATGTTAAAATGAACCCCCTTTTTCAGGATGTTGAACATAGAACATCAAATATTAATGATACCACAAATATCTAGGATTGGTTCATGTACCATAAGAGAGGAATAAAGTTGCAGATCTAACTCTGGAAATGAATTCATTTCTGTGGGTTTTAACTCTGGGTCCCATGTGGGAAATGTAGACACTATGTTTTGGTTTACGGGAATACTAATGGATTTGATTAAATGATACTTTCTAAAACTAGAGAACATTCTGTCTTTAGTTGTTAGCACATTGTCAAACATAGTGCTTTCCTTTCTAACTGTTGGATTGATAGGCGGCTCTCCCTCTCTACAGATGGAACCTTAACACAGCTTCATGAAGTAAGTTGTTTCCTCGTCTCACTGTCCAGATTATGTCCCCAAATCCCTTTAGTTTACTCCATAGTTTTTAGCAACTAGGTACTTCCTGGTGCCATTAAGCAAGATTGGAGGCCAGATTAAAAAATGCTAGGGAAGAGGAAGCTGACATCGAACTGACTACTGCATCTTTTTATAATACCCTCTAAACTCAGAGCAAAATCTGTAAGCCATTATTTATTTCTAAGGCTAATATGTACTTATGCATCTTATTTCTTACTTTTCACTAAATCTAGGACCTTGTTCCCTCAGTTATACTTTCTCCAGAGTTTCTAAATTTACTTTTCCCCCTTCTCTGATAAAATATAAGTTCATTTTCTATGAATTGTAAAAAATAAACATATTGTCTATTGTGACTCTGAGTCACCCTGTATTTATTGTAAAACCACATGTAAAACCATGTCAGTTCTCATTTCTCCATAATGATCTGTCCTGTAGTTTGTGCAAAATAGATTTGGTTATTTCTGACAAATCAGCTGGAAAAAACTCTTACCTCACTCCCCAAACACCAAGTTCACACAAATGTTCTTCCCACAGACAGCATTGCTTAACTCTGTACAGTCTAAGAAATTTGCTGAATATAAACTTGTCCAGTATATACAATAAAATACGGTTAGCTTATATAATTAGATTGCAGTAATATTAGTGACTACAAAGAAATAGAAGGGTATTTTTTCTGTGGTAAGCTTGGGACAATAAGTTGCTGTTCTAGGTTTTAAGGAGAAATTTGAAAAATTAACATGTTATTCATTAACTACAATTTCCATATAATTTTTATCACATATATCCTAAAATAAAATGATTATATGTAATCATTTTTCTCAATATATTTTATATTTTATGACAGTACATGTCTTCCATGTTCCCTATGATGCTAAATGCTATCATATTCCCATAATCATTTTTCTGACTCTTCAAAAAATTTTATTTCCTTGTATTTAAATTTTTGTTAATGTATCCAAGCATTTAGAATCTAAATTGTGAACAAGGCTATACAAATAGATCTTTTCCTTTTTCCCTTCTGCTGATCACATCATCTTAAGTCTCACATTTGCAATTTATTACAATTTAATCTACCATGGCTATTATGGTATATAAGGATGCAATATGAATATTTTATTTTCAGATCATAGATGAATATGAATTTCCCTGAAGATTGTAATCATAATGATACATTGCTCTAGTTTTCATCTGGAACTGTTTATAAAGCTTTAGTTAAGAAGAAGCTGAAATAGAGAAATCCAAACTCAACATACATATGCTTTTATAACCTCCTCCATGTTATGTTGACTTTGTCTCTAGGTTTTCTCAAGAGCTCCACTTTTCAATCTAAGAGTCCTCAAGTACATGTAAAAGCCTGGGCTTCTAGAAGTCATAACTCTCATTAGCTTCAAGGACTGTGCTTTGGTTTAGAAATAGGCTCATTTTGGGTAGAAATCAGTGGATATTTTTAACAGGAATACAGTTATGGAATATGACCATTGTATACAAAATAAAATGGTTAAGGCTTTGAGAACTTTGCCCATCAGCCAACTGTGAAATGACAGGACCTGGAAAAATGCAGTTAGTCCTTAAAGGAAACAGAAGGCACAGAGGATGTGAGGATAGCCCTTTTCTTCTAACGCTTATGCTAGCTTGTCAGTTGTGGGGATATTGTCATAAAATAGTACTCAGAAGGATGTCCTGCAAAGAGGAATTCACACCTTGATTATCATGACATTTTACTTAAATATACAAAAACACAAATAAGAGTGATTTGGTAACATCCATCACTTTTTGGATATGTATTCATCATGAGTAATGTCATATATAGCTGTGTAATTATGGAGGTCAAGATGTAATGTTATGTTCTATGTTCAATATTTGAGCAAAGAAACTTCTATCTAAATATAAGTTATTATGTAAATATACTAAAGAATGTACTACTATATGTTTTAAAGCTATTTACTATATATTTTAAAGCTAAATATTACATTTATTTACACAGTCACACCTATCTCATTTTATTTTGCTTAACTTTATTAAGCTTCACAGATACTGCATTTTTTACAAATTGATGGTTTGTGGCAACCTGTGTCAAGTAAGTCTATCGGCATCATTTTTCCAGAAGATCTAGCTAAGATCACTGATGAAAGTGGCTACAGTAAACAACAGATTTTCAATAAAGACACAACAGCCTTCTTTTGGAAGAAGACGTCGTCTAGGACTTTCATAGCTAGAGAGGAGAAGTCAATGCCTGGCTTCAAAGCTTCAAAGGATGTGCTGACTCTCATGTTAGGGGTTAATGCAGCTGGTGACTTGAAGTTGAAGCCAATGCTCATTTACCATTCTAAAAATCCTAGGGCCTTTAAGAATGATGCTAAATCTACTCTGCTTGTGCTCTATAAATGGAACAATAAAGCCTAGATAACAGCACATCTATTTACAGCATGGTTTACTGAATATTTCAAGCCCACTATTGAGACCTACTGCTCAAAAAAAATTCCTTTCAAAATATTATTGCTCATTGACAATGTACCTAGTAACTCAAGAGCTCTGATAGCCATGTGCAGGAAGACTAATGTTTTCATACCTGTTAACACAACATCCATTTTGCAGCCTGGAAATTATCCAGAACTTATCTTCTGGATAACTTCTTATAGTTTCTGCATCAGCATTTGCTGGTTCACCTTGCACTTTTAAGTTATAGAAATGGATTCTTTCCTTAAATCTTATGAATCAAGGAGTAATTCTGACTTTACAGTCTTATTATTAAGAAATATATTTTGTAAAGGTATAGCTGCCATAGATAGCAATTCCTCTGATGGATCTGGGCAAAGTAAATTGAAAACATTCTGGAAAGGATTCACCACTCTAGGTGCCATTAAGAACATTTGTGATCCACAGGAGGAGGTCAAAATATCAACATTAACAGGAGTTTGGAAAAAGTTGACTCCAGCTCTCATGGATAACTTTGAGAGGTTCAAGATTTTAGTGGAGGAACTATCTGCAGATGTGGTGGAAATAACAAGAGAACTCTAATTAGAAGTGGAGCCTGATGATGTGACTGAATTGCTACAATCTCATGATAAAACATGAATGGATGAGGAGTTGCTTCTTATGGATTAACAGAGAAAGTGCTTTATTGAGATGGAATCTACTCCTGGTGAAGATTCTGTGAACATTGTTGAAATGACAACAAAGAATTTAGAATAGATTACATAAACTTAGTTGATAAAGCAGCAGAGTCTGAAAAGATTGACTCCAATTTTGAAAGAAGTTCTACTATGTGTAAAATGCTATCAAACAATATTGCATGTTACAGAAAAGTCTTTTGTGAAAGGAATAGTCAATCTATGTGTCAAACTTCATTATTATCTTAAGAAATTGCCACAGCCCTACCCCAGCCTTTAGCAACCACCACCCTGATCAGTTAGCAGCCATCAACATCTAGGCAAGACCTTCTATTATCAAAAAAGTTACAACTCACTGAAGGCTCAGATGATTGTTAGCTTTTTTTTAAGCAATAAAGTATTTTTAAGCTAAGGTATGTCCACTTTTTTAGACAGAGTGCTATTGGACACTTAAAGACTATAATATAGTGTAAATATAACTTTCATATGTACTGAGAAGTCAAAAAATTTGTGTGACTTGCTTTATTGAGATGTTAGCATTATTGTAGTGGTCTGGAAGGGAACCCACAATATTTCCGAGTGTGTCTTAAAGCTTTTTGGGGTTATTTAACATGTTGAATGTTCTACTATATGCACAGTCCCTTGGATGTCATACTCCCTCCTTTAATGGTTTATTAAAATATTGAATTCAGGCTTATACTTCTTAAGACAGGAGTGGAAAATTACTGTGTTCTAGGCTTTTTGTTTTAAAAATATATATTTGAATGTTGCAGTGACTGCATGACAAGAGATATTCAGACTATTTTAGACTATTCTAATGGGTTACAATGTGTCAAATTACAGTACGTGCTCATCATCACAGAAAGCGATAAGGTTGACCTCCTCATTTTTATTTCAGTTAGTGTATTGATAATCAGTAGATATAAATTTATATCAATCTGTGAAGACTAAACTCTCCTGATATCTAATATTTAAGGCTTTCAAGAGATAGGCTTGAGCATCATCTAATTAGTCTTGGAAACTCCTGTTCTTTAAGATCAAATTAGATTTGGCACAAGCTTAAGAATATAAAAACAAAGTCCTGGACAAAATGAGTATATGAAGGTTCCATTCTCTTAAAGGTACTATATTTCTAATCTATTTTGGGTATGAGTAGCTTGATTCTAATTATGGTAGGTTGCACATTTCAGAAACTTACATATAAAAATACCAAATACTATTTCTGCTTCAGATTTGGATCATTAGATCATTTAAAATCTAGTCTTTTAAGAGACCAAAGAGTTGGTTGAAAATAATTGAATTTACAATATTGTATGACTTATACACAGATTGATATCTAGGCAAGTTAAAATGTACATAATGAAATTAACATCAAAACTTTTAATAGTTTCTTACTAAGGAATTAATAAAACCCCTAGTCAAGAGGAGAGGCAGAAAGTTATTTCTGTAATAGTCATGTTTAGATCCTGTTCCTTGTTTTTCATAATGGTTCTCCCATCTCATACTAATTCACTCTTTTTTGCCAATCTACAACTCATATTCACCTGAATCTGAATGAGTGTTTTGGGGGGCAAGCTGATGTTCATATGAATTATATGGAAATTTTAGCCTCTCTGTCTGAAATCGCTCAAAATGTCCATGTTCACTTCAGCAGATGATGAATTCATTCCCCCCTTTTTTTATTACTGCTACTGGTTCTACTGTCCTAACAAGAACTCTAGTCATCTCTCATTTGGACTATTAAAGGTGACACCTGATTTCTTTGCCTCTGGTCTTGTCCGAGCTTAAATCCATCATCCACACTACAAGCAGTGCGATCTCTCTAAAATTTAAATCTGACCGTGTCACTCTAAATAAATAAAAATAAGCCCTCCCAACTTGTCTCTATCTCCTTCTGCACCCTCATATAGCATCTTTCCTCATTTTGCAATGTACACCCTGGTGATGTCAGTGGTGATGGTATTTCTCTCCACGCACCACGTGTCGTGCATAATTTTGTGTATTTGGTTATTCTGTACTGTCTGTCAATCTCTTTCTCCTGTACTTGGTTAATTTCTATGCATCCTAGAAATAATAATAATGTAAGCATCAGCTCTTTAAGAGGATTTCCATGAATTACACATTTATAGCATCTTATATGAAAGGCTCTGCAGCCTCCCTGCCAAGTACACTAGGTCTCTTGAGGCAGGGACTTGCTCTCGTTCATCTTGGTATTTCTAGCACCCAGCTCAGGGTTTGGCACATACTGGGGAACAAATGCTTGTTTAACTGAACCAGACAAAGCTCATGATTTTGATCTTCCTCATTTGCTAATTTGCAAATTAAACATGCAAAGTATGTACAGTGGCAGCTGCAGCCGACTCACATACCAGCCCAGGAAAAGAACTTTCATCTGCTTAATTTTTCACCGAAATTTGTTAGGCTACTGATGAATAATAGCCTCGGGTCTCCAAAATGAACCCATTATTTATAATCTCAGGCCATGTTTAAAAGGCAAAGTATGCCAGAAGAACTGATTTAGACCTAGCACATAAATACTTTATGTACGTTGTAATGAATCTGGCATTTCATGTATTTTCTGATTTTTGGTCATAATACCGTCACAGGAAATTTCTTTCTTACTTTCATCTGTATAGTTTCTGCAGTAGATCAGACAGTGGTACAGAAAGGAAAACCAATTTGGGCTTTCCTTTCAGAGAAAAGGAATGGTGATAAGGTAAATTGAAGTCCTGGCAAATTGCTTATTTTCCTGTCTTTTTCTCTTCATTATGCTACACAATTTCAAGTTCCCTGCAATAAAAATACACCATTCCTGCCCACTCCTCCCTACTCCCCCCATGCCCAGCACAAATTTAAAAATATGGGACCCAGAGCAGAATACATTAAATATATTACAATTTCAAGAAAAAAGAAGGTTTCTCCTAGAATGTTTTGTACTGATGGACAGCTTACACTAGAGGTTTCCATGTTTATCTTCTACAGAAAAGTGAATGGGAGAGAAACTAACATTTTTTGAGTACATGTTGTGTGCCAGGTACTGTTGAAGGCTTTTGCGTGTATTCTTTTTTATTTCTTCCCAAACTCCAGTGAGTTAAATGGTATTGTGCTATTTTCTATGAAAGAAAAAGCTCACAGAGCTAATCTAATATCAAGGGTTTTAAAAATAGTATTATATTTTTAAAATTTTGAATTTTTTGACATTTCTATTATATTGATTGTGCTTATTTTTATTATTCTCTTTTTTCTAATTTCTTGAGGCTTAATTGTACTTTTTTAAAGCTTCTTATGATGAATGCTTAGATCATTGACTTGCAGTCTTACTTATTTTAAAGTGTATGCATTTATGAACATAAATTTCCCCATAACACAGATTTAGTAAATATCTAGAGGTTTTGAGATATACCCTTTTCATTATTATTTAATTATCAATATATCCTAATTTCCTTTTTGACTTCTCCTTTGAAACATGAGTGATTTGGAAATTTATTGTTTAAATTTGACATATTTGGATTTTCCCTCTAGTTTTAAAAAATTCGTTCATAACTTACTTCCACTTTGATGAAGAAACATTGTATATTTCAAACATTTTGACATTTGTTGAGACTTACTTTATTGCCTACTCTAGGGTCTATTTCGGTAAATGTTCTGTGTGCATTTGATAAGAATGTGTATTGTGTAGCTTGTGGTTGCACTGTTAAATAAATGTCAATTTGCTTGATTTGTTGATCATTTTGTTCATCTTTTCTATAATCTTCTCGACTTTATGCCTTTTTGTTCTACAAGTTGTTGATATAAGTAAACTAAACTCTCCAGCTATGATTTCATATTTGTTCATTTTTCCTTTCAATTTTGTTAGTTATTACATTACATATTTGGTGATATTTAATTAGGTGCCTAGATATGTAGAAATTTTTTTATTCCTTTTGAATTAAGCCTTTTATCAGATGAAATATTCTTCATCTTTAGAAATTACTGTTGCCTTAAAATTTACTTTATCTAATATCAGAATAGTCACAGAACTTTCTTTTGTTTAGTATTTGTATACTATGCATTTTTTCTGACGTTTTATTTTTTATATTTTTGTATACTTATATTGAAAGTTTTATATTGTAAAAGTTACTTTTATCATTTTCATTTCAGAAGCTTTTGTCTTTTAATTAAATTATTTAGTCTATTTACATTTACTTTAATTAGCAATAATTAAGGTTCAAATCTACCTTTTTACTTTTCACTTCTATTTGAATTATGTGCTTTTTGTTCAGTTTTTCTCCTTTTAGCTTATTTTAGAGTAATTATATTTTTATATGTTCTCTTTATTAGTTTGCTATTCCTTTGTAAAATTCTGTTAGTGGTTCCCCAAGAGATCACTACATACATTGTTATACTACTTGAATCAACCATTAATCAAAGCATACACTAATTTTCAGACTTTGCACTGGAATTTATACTCTAACTCTACCTATCTCCCTCCTTATGAACTATTATTGACATTTATGCTAATTTTACTTCTATGTTGAACCATATAAGTTGTTATATTTTTTATCAGTGCTCATGTAGATTTATCTACAAATTTGGTCTTTTGAGACTCTTCCTTTTCTCCTGGTTTGTCCTGCTTCCTTCTGGCATTATTTTTCTTCTATGTTTTTGTTTCTCTGAAAAGAAAAAGAAATCTTTGTTCTGTTTTCATTTTTCTGCTTTTTCAAAATATTTTCTTTAACACTTCAAACAGCTAATTCTTTAAGGAGATCATGTCTTTGGCTTCCACTGTTCATGTTCTCAACAAATTTAGCACTCTCCTGATTGACTTCTCTTCAGGACCTTAGCCCCTCAAGTCATGGCTGCTTTGATTACTCTTAGAAGTTTTCACACATCTGCTTTTGCATACCTTTTGGTATTACCTAGCTTAGATATTTCTGAAATTAATTTCTGCAAAAGATTATTCTAAGAAACAGTTTTTGTACTGGAAGTAAGCATCCAATGACAGAGCCTTGAATGTACATGATTTTAAACTCCCATTTTCTAATGTCTACTTCTGTATTCTTTCCTGAATAATAGATTTTGTGAATATAGCAAACTTAAATACAAAGAAGATCAAAAAAGTAATGAAAAGTAGACAGCATAATCCAGTTGTTGGAAATATGCAGTTAAAAAGTCACTGATAAGCCAATATGTTATTGATCTATTCTCTATATGGCATCTTAGTCTCATAAATGCTTCTGGGTATTTAGTTTACATTTCAAGCAAACGAGCCATTTTGCAAACTTATCTAATCCATGATGCAACAGAGAATTCACAGCCTATCTGGAACAGAACAATCCACCCTGAAGGAATAGAGGGAACTATTTTATATTGTGGATGCATATGGCTCAGGAATCAGAACAGAATTCCTATCCCACATCTTAAAATGAGTAAATAACAACACAAAGATATTGTGAGTATTTGGGTACCAATTTGGGTAAATAATTACTCTTTCAATTTTAGCCCAATTCAGAGGAAAAGTCAAAATTTTTTTTCAAATATTCTATTTTCAAAAACTTTCTAGATTATTTTTTATAAAATAATTGATGTAAAATATTTTGTTATCAGTAGGTTCCATGAACACATGATGATTTTAGTTAGAATAATTTACTTCTTGTCTTTAACTCTCATTTTTCTCTTCCTTCCATAAATGCATAACCTTGATTCTAAGTTACCACTGATTGCAAGATCCATCAATTTACTAACAACTTTTCAAGAAAAAAATGAAGACTTTTTTCCTTGAATTATACAATAATTATATGACAAATCCCAGAATTATTAAATTGTGAAGCAAATCCCACATTATGAGATTGAGAAATTATGGAATATAATAGTGCCAACTAAATGCTGATTATCATGCTGATTACCAAACAGGGAAGATAAGCAGAGAAATGGGACATACATCTGGGTTGAAAGAGTCCATAACCTAGTTTTGACATTAGCACTGCAAACCCATAATTATAACAGTACGATAAGATCATTGAGAGAAATATAAAGTAGTGTGTATAAGTGATTTATTCAGTCTATTTTAAGTAGCTTGGTATGTCTGAATCTTCCAGGGGAATCAGGCAGAAGATTAGGCGGTTAGTCATATCCTGGTAATGAAGGGTCATTCATTCCACGTGGAGAAATTTGGGGATGTCTTCAATTAGCAATTAGCAATTATATCCTTAGATACATACTTCAACACCAAGAATGGTGGCGGTATGGAAAATGAATTAGAAGAGATTAAAAATTTTTATGGTTCAAAGAAATGCAGAAGATTCTTAATGGTCTGAACTAAGATGTTAGGGACAAAGAAGCAAAGTAGACAATGGTTTTAAAAGTGATTTCGGAAATTCAAGTAAACAGAGCCTGGTAACTAGGGGTAGGAGAGATACTGGGAGAAAAGGGAAATTTTGCATGTTTCTAATTTGTAGTATTGTGTTTCTAAATTGAGTGGTTTTAAGCCCTATCATCTTTTACAAGGTAATGCAAAAATAATTGATTTTTGTTTATGCTGAGTTTGAGATGCCTGGGGATATGTTGGAGAAGCAATTAGACAGTTCTGCTCCTTAGGAGACAACCTATACTACAGAGGAATTTGAGAAATATAAGTAGGTAATTTTCAAAATCATGGTAATGGATAAGATCACAGAGAAAAAGGATGCAACATGTATTCCTGAGCACTAGAAATAAGATGAAATTAGCTGGGTCTTTCTGCACTTATCTACCCAAATTTTCATGGAATATATTTGCTTGTGACATTCAAAAAGGCCTGCTTTAAAAATGCCTTTCATTGGTTTCTTTAGTGTTACTCAAAATGTTACCTTTTTGACTTATTTTAGAAGCCCTTTACATTTTGCTACATGTTGTGAGAAACATGAACATGAAATAAACTCTTCTAAAAACTAAAAGAGGTAAAATCAATTATGATAAATTTAAAATGAAACAAACAAAAAATACTTTCTAATCTTATAGCTGTTCATCTCACTACATAAATATTTACTTGAAGCAAAATTTATTCACCTCTGATGTGTTTCCAGAGTTCAAAATATATCACTATTGAGGTATATTAAATTAATTTTTAATAGAGATATTATAGAGATAAATATTAATAGAGATATTAATTGAATATCTCTATTGAGAGATATTCATGGGAAAAAACCAGAAAACTGAACCACTGAAAATGTTCACAATGACACTTACTGGTTTTTAATACTAGGTTTCATAAAGGAATTCCTTTTGATGGTTGTAGCTAGTAATGTTAAGTTATTTAAATTTTATACATAATTTGCAAGTAATGTTGATTCTTCACAAATTTAAATAGATGTATTATCCAAAAATGTGTAGTGGCAGAGAATATCTTAAGACTCAGCTTCCCAAGTATATTCATTTTTATCATACAGTGAGTAATTTTTATATCATTTCTACCTTGAATTTAATATTTAATATATTTTCAATCAGAATATGATTCCAGTACTCATTTTATGATAATAAAATGTAATTATACATTTTAATAATAAATAATAAATAAATGTAATTATATCAGTATGTAATTATATCAGGTAGGACAAAATATATATGATATGATAACCTAAATTTATTATCTGTCTCTTCCTAACTCCTTAATATTTAATTAAGTTAACTGAAAAAAAATGTGTTTTAGAAACAGTATTTTCTAAATACTTGTCTTAGCAAACTATTGGTCAAATACAATTAACTATTTTTAAGTCATCTTTGAAGTTCTTTTTTAATGTATTCTGTTTTCTGGCATATTTTTATACAATTTTCAGATTTGTCTGAGGAGTAAAATGATCAGTAACAAAACTCTTCTTTTTCTGACAGGAAAACATGAATGATTTGATAATTTCTAAAAGTTCACTTCTTCATATATAGAACTGAATTATCATGTTTCAAAGAAAGTCTTAAGAAATTATTGTGCCTTAACACACCGAGAGAAGACAAATGACTCAGATCTACAAAGATTAATCAAAGTATTTTCAAAATGTCCTTTTTGTTTCCAAACTTAAGAATTAGAGGTGTGATATTATAGGGTTATATACTTATAGAAAATGTGACTCATGGGGCTGGATGCCATAGTTCATGACTGTAATCCCAGCACTTGGAGAGGCCAAGGTGGGAGGATTGCTTGAGGTCAGGAGTTCCAGATCAGTCTGGGCAACATAGCAAGACCCCATCTCTACAGAAAATAAGAAAAAATTAGCTGGGTGTGGTGGCATGCACCTGTAGTTCCACTTGCTTGGGAGGCTGAGGCAGGAGGATTGCTTCAACCCAGGAGCTTGAGGCTGCAGTGAGCTATGATCCTGCCACTGCACTCCAGCTTGGGTGACAGAGCGAGACCGAAACTGTGTCTCTGAAAAAGAAAACACATACACAAAAATGTGACTCATGAATGGGATTATTTAAGGAAAAGATTTCTGTATGTTTTCAAAACAGCTCGGCCATCCTACCAATCTTTGCATTTCATATGTAGAGAATTTCCTCAATGCATATAGTGAGTAGCTCTCAATGACACTTGATTCTTGATTATTATTAGTTCTCAAATTGGAGATTACCAATATTCAGCTACAGGCATTGGTGATTTGGAGGCTTAGAAGAAAACATTTGTTTCTAGAAATACACCATACTTTTTATTTTGGTTTTGGTGGAAAATATGGCAGATTTCATGCCTGAGACCTTGTGGAAGAAACTTCCATCCATAAGATGCATTTAACCAAATGCATCTAATTTATTATTGTTTATAATCAAATTAATATATCTTTGGTGAAAGTACACACCCAGATGACTAAATGACATAACATGAAATTTTGCAAGAAAAATGAGGGAAATAGAATAACAAATACACCAGTTTTTAAATTCAGGCAAAAAACTTAGTGAGAATAATTAGGAACTTATGCTGTCAAATGAAAATTGAAATAAAGTATATTCTATTCAACACCTTGTCAGCCACAGCTGTAGTTTTCTTTAATGCTTGCTTTAGACTTACACCAACTGCTCTCTAGTTTCTTAGAACAAGATATGACCACCTCCACAAATTATGTCAGTTTTATAGTTAAATGCTTTTTTCCTGAAAGCAAAGACTACTGGTCTTCAAAAATAAGCTGTGAGATTTTAAAATTAAGGTTGTAAAAATCAATCTGATATCCACGCCACCTATAACTTTGTATATCTCAAACAAATAGCAGATGGTGTGTGGGGAGGGAGGAGTGCAGCATGCATCTGAAATGTAAATTCATGGGATTTCTTTAACTTAATCAAACTATCTGCACATTAAATTATTTACAATATGAACACATTGCTCCTTTTGTAATTGAGAACTACATTTTTATAAATTGTCTTTGCATTTTGTTTATCAAAGGTTAGTTGTCTAGTGTAGGGAAAAAAAATTAAAAATTCTCAGATCACTGGACATTCCATCCCCCAGCCCTCTGTTTTTTCCCATTTATTCAGGTCCCTATTTTGTCCCTGTCTCCTCACCTAACACACTCAGAGACACTATGAAGTATGCAGAAGAACTAAGTCCTTTGCTTACTGATCTGGTGCTTGTATTTAGTCTGTTTGAGATGGTGTCAAGAAGAAATACTGGGAATATTTTCTCAAGTTAGTGCCACTAATGAAAGCAAGATGGTAGTATTGCCCCTAAGACATATGCACATTTTCAGAAGAGTTCTTTGCAATTGGCCATAATGAGCAGTGAACAAAGGAGCTTTGTTTTGAAGCTGGGTGGCCAAGAGGTGCTTTAGGTGCAGAGAGCACCTTCAACCTTCTACCCATAAATGATGAGTGCCCTAGTGAGTTCTATCATTGGCACCAACTTTAAATATCAAAAGGATGTTCAGGACCTTTTGATTAGTGGGCTGCTCCCTCCTTTTAAACAGGAGTGGAAATGCAAAATTTCTTTTCTGTCCGCCATCTCTGAGAGGTCAGCACCATCAAATCATATACTTGCTCTTTGATTAAGGTACTTTTATTATTTTGAAATTGTCTTTAAAATTTTTCTAACATATAAGTAGAAAAACCTTGCATTAAATGTCTCCTTTTGAATTCTCTATAGATTGACTTCTTAAACATATTTGAAACCAATTTTTCTGTTATAGAGGATTATCACAAAACAAGAAATCTGGCACTGCAAAACATGCATGTTAGCTATTAAGATTTTTAAATAATATGTTTGAAAGTTTGCAATGGTCAGTTATTAAAATATTCTCCTTAAAACCATAACTCCTCTCATTTCACATTCAAGAAAAGAAAATGCAAAAGGAATTAACATGCTTTTATGTAAATACAAATAACAGTAAAAATTTTAATTTCTTGAAGTCAGTCTCTGAATAATGTCATTTTGATTAACATTTGTAAGTATTTTTTTATAGAGCCATTGACTTGACAATAATTTTATTTTAAGACAAAAACATTTTCATTATATGCAAATTCTACCTATGCCATTTTTTGACTCTAAAAGCCACGAATGTTGGAACTTTCTCTTAACAAAAACAGTGCAAGTTTATCTTGGAATTACAGTCATGCATCCCTTACTGATAGGGATACATTCTGAGAAATGTGTCCTTAGGCATTTTTGTCATTGTGCAACATCATAGAGTATACTTACACAAACCTAGAAGGGATAGCCTACTACACACCTAGGCTATGAGATAGCCTATTGCTCCTAAGCTACAAACCTGCACAGCATGTGACTATACTCAATACTGTAGGTAGTTGTAACAATGATAAATATTTGCATATCTAAACATATCTAAACATGGAAAAGATACAGTAAAAATATAGTAAGAAAAAGATAAAAAATGGCATTTATCATGATTGGAGCTTGCAGGGTTGGAATTTGCTCTGGGTGAGTCACTGAGTGAGTGAATATGAAGGCCTAGGGCATTACTGTACACTACTCTAGACTTTATAAACATTATACACTTAGGCTACACTAAATTTATTTTAAAAATTCTTTTTCTTCAATAATAAATTAACCTTAGGTTACTATAACTTTTTTACTTTATAAACTTTTAAATTATTTTTAACTTTTTGACTCTTTTGTAATAACACTTAGCTTTATACACAAACATGGCTGGGTGCCAGGGCACACCTGTAGTCCCAGCTACTCAAGAGACTGAGATTGGAAGATGATTTGTGCCCAGGGGTTCAAGACCAACTTGGGAAACATAGTGAGACTCCATCTTTTAAAAAAACAAACAAACAAAAAACCACACAAACACATGGTACAGCTGCACAAAAATATTTTCTTTCTTTATATCCTTATTCTGCAAACTTTTTTTATTTTTAAAATTTTTGTTTGTATTTTACTTTTTAAACTTTTGTGTTTAAAACTGAGATGCATACACACACATTAGCTTAGGCCTACACAGGGTCAGGATCAATACTGCTGTCTTCCACCTCCACATCTTGTCCCACTGGAAGGTCTTCAGGGGCAATAATATAATAACATGTGTAGAGCTGTCATCTCCTATGATAACAGCTCCTTCTTCTGGAGTAACTCCTGAAGGGCCTGCCTGAGGCTGTTTTACAGTTAACCTTTCTTTTTTTATTTGTAGAAGGAGTACACTCTAAAATAACAATAAAATATATAGTATAGTAAATACATAAACCAGCACCACAGTCGTTTATTGTCACTATCAAGTATTATGTACTGTGCATAACTGAATATGCTATACTTTTATACACATGGGCAGTGCAGTAGGTTTGTTTACACCAGCATTGCCACAAACACGTGAGTAATGCGTTGCTCTACGACTTACTTTATGACAGCTATGACAACATCACTAGGCAGTAGGAATTTTTCAGCTCCGTTATAATGTTATGGGACCACCATCATACATATGGTCTATTGTTAACTAAAACATTGTTATGCAGTGCATGACTGTAATATAATTTGCAAGTTTATACTTCTTTATATTTTATTACTATTAAATCAATAGCTATCTTTTAAAAAGTACTTTTATACAAGTATGCCAGTAAGCATCCTTGTTAAAATAAACCTGAAGGCTATGTTTTGCTAGAAGTTTTTACTTGGTAAATTTAGCCATTTGGGGATATTATTTAAGATTAATTTTTGTTTCAACAACATAAAGCCAATTTTATTGAGAACAAAAATTATTCTCTTCTTTGTAGACCCTGTAATTATTTTCAAAGAGATTTTTTAAAAAGCTTGATATTATTTTTAATATGTTGTGCATGACGAGATAATGATTTAGTAACAAGATTGTTTTTCTGAAAAAATAGGTGGATGGATCCTCATAGGTTAGGACTCTAAGTCGGTTTATTCACATTTTTATAGATGCCTTCTTCTAAGAGTCCTTTCTATAAGAAAACGTTCTTTTTAATTCAGGGACCTTGTGGGTAAAATCCATCAGACTGAGCTTAGAAAGGGGTGTGACTGCCTTTCTGTTTTTATTCAGGTCTATTTTTAAATGACTATATGCACACTATGTTTATCATCTACATTCATTTGTATCCTCAGACTTATAAATAATTGTGATGGTTATTTGTAATAGAAGCTCATAATTTCTGTTCTACTTTTGATTAATAATTTTCATTTGTGAAAAACTTACAGTGATATCATCTGTGCATTCATCGTATTCACAGCTTGATTAGTGTACTTGTCCTTCTCAGGGACTAAGAACGGACACTTAATACCAATAATTAGCAATAACAACTCCTTCTTGCTTCCCAAATTAGGCAGAATTTAGGACCAAGTCTGAATATAACTATAGTCAGTTTTCTCTTCATATGACCTCTAAGATTTTAAACTCTTAAAAATCTAGGCCCTATCGTTTCTAGTTTTCCTGTTTAACCCCTACATTCACTCTCTACTCTGTAGAGTCTGTAGGACATTTTTTGCCAGAAAAAAAGTTTTACTATTAATTCTAGATTTTAAAAATCCAAAATAGGTTGCAGTAATGAAAAACTGCAGAAGAATGTACTTTGAAAACAATTTATTATAAATTGTACCAAATGCCACATATAAAATACAGAGTAGAAAGCATTGTCCTGAACAAAGATAAATATTGTTTCATGACATTTATAAAGTAAGCATTCAATAATTGTTTATTGGCTTGATGGAAAGTATATGTAGTGTGAAATGTCTTTGTAAACAAGTTTTTCTCAGAGGTATAATCTGGCTCCAGAAAGAAAAATTTTGGCTGTCAAAAAGATGGAATTCCAAATACAAAAACAGAATAAGGAATAGTTTACCTAAAGTAAATATTATAGTGTTTTTTTAAAATAAAGGACTGACTACATTTGAAATGACTTAAAATAAGTTGAGAAACCTTGAAAACCACCTAAGAAAATTGGCAATAATATATAAGAAGGAGGTCCACATTTTTGTTCAGAGAAATGATCAAGTGAAGGTGGTGAAGCATTTTAATTGATGGCTATTTGAGTATGAATTAGAAAGTAGAACAGCTAGTGGCAAGGGAACAGAATGTGATCCTGAGCCATAAATCCAAGTGCCAATTGAAGAGTAGCAAGTTAGAACGGCAGCCCTGGCAATGGCAAGGAAAGATAGAAGTTAAAAAAAATAAAAATTGGCAGAAAATAATAAAATAAACATGGCTTTAGATTGAATATGCACAGCAAGAGAGAGGGAGTTAGTCAAAATACACATTAAGTTTTCAAGCTTGGGATAATGGAAGTCAATTTGAAGGAGATGATTAAAGTTTCAGGTTTGGAAATTTTAAGTATGACAAAACTTTAAATTGGGCATGCTCCATAGGAATTTAGATGTTTGGAATAAAAGTTTAAATAAGAATGTCATACATATGATAATTCATGATGACATTTTAATCTTCTAAGTTAAACTAATTCTCGAATTGGCATTAAAATACCATTTTAAAGATAATTAAGATTATTTTAAAGGCATAATTGAGTGCCTATGCTATGTACCCACCACTCTTAGACACAAGATCAAGCTTAAAAACAAGATTCTTAGTCTTTAATCTGGATCTCTGTATTTTATTCTTTTCGTGGTACCTCAGACATAGAATGAACGAGTTAGGTCTCAGGTAAATAAAATAAAGAGCCCCTGTTGACTTGGAAGAAACATTCCTTTAATGCCGAACAGTTATAAAGATAGTCAAATTTTCAATAAGGAGGTGTCTCTTCCTACCTTGGTAAAACAGCAATAACAAAGGATAATTGAGTTTATTTTTAAAAATAGTTTGAACTGTTTAAATAGCTTGATTTTCAGTTGTTTTTTTTTTTTTAATTTTTCACAAGTTTACACAGAAACTCCAATAAGCTTCCCTGGTATCTGCTACTGCCTTAAATTGCAGTATTAAATATTTGAGACATTTGAGTTAGTTATAGAAAGGTGATATTTTCATGTCAAAGGGTCATCTTTATTTATGTATTTGTAAAGATATGGTATGAAATATTTGTTATCTAGTTTAATATAATTGTGTAATTTACTGAAACTAATATCAATCCCCCCAAATCTCTTGCTTCTCCAGGTTATACAGATAAGCTTAGTTTTTAAAAAATGTATATATACACATACACACACATATGCACACACATACTCATGAAAAAAATCTGTTCTCTTTTAAAAGTTACGAGCATTGTAGAATTTGAAAATTGACTAACTCAAAATTAGGCAATTAATTTATATTAATTATAGCATTTAATTGAATCTTTTTTAAACAAATATTTGTTGAACACATGATTGATGCCAGATTTTTCCAAATGCATAGTCTCATTTAATTGGGGTGACCATATGTCCCGGTTTCTTGGGACAGTTCTTCAGTTTATCCAGGACAATCTGAATTATTGTTTGCTACCCAGGCTTAATTATTAATAGCACCCTCTTTTATTCTCAAAAGTGTTGTGGATTGGAAGATTAATTTTATTTTCACCTAAATTTTATACTTATAAAAACTCTGAGATGGACGTTTTATATAGGAAAAAAGTGTAATCAAGTTTCAGAAAGATTAAGTAGATGGTTTAAATCCACACACCTCGTAAATGACTGACCTAGAAATTTAAACCAGGTTTGTCAGTTTCCACTACCACTCTGCCTTCACTTTTCCTATGCCTTGTCCAGTTTAATCCAATATTCAGCAAGATTTTTTATTATATTTGAAGGATAGGGTAATGTGAAGTATATGCTTTATGATTTGCCAAGACTGTGGAAGAGTACCCAAATTAATTATCAAAGTTTAGCTTTCTGTGCCATCAATATACACATTCTGCTCTAGCGTTCCATGTATTTTGATTGTGCAGCAAACATGCCCAGGGATTCTCACATCTGTATTTTCTTATGTTTATGTGCACTGCTGTGTCATGTGTAAATAAAGTCTTAGTTCCTTTTTTTGTTTGTTTCTCTTCATTATGAAGGGAGCATAAAGATTTGCTTTTCTTAACTATAGTATAACAACAGGCTTACAGTGACAAGTAAACAAAAACCATATTATTTTTCTACAAATATATATTTCATCTACATGGCCTTTACTGGTTAAGACTCTTGTTTTCACTTTAGTAGCCAAGTGAAAAAAGATTCATCTGTTGGGAATGATTTTTTATTTGATCAACAAAGATATTTTGAATATGTATTATATGCCAGGCACTATCCTAGGTGCTGGAATACAGCAGTGAACTAAACAGGCAAGAAGTCCTTATGGATTGACATTATAGAAGCACACAAATGTGGAATTTAAATAGTATTCTAGAAGGCAATAATTACTATAGGAAAAAAGAAAAACAGCAGAGACTAAGGAATGGGGAATACCAGGGAGTTTTAGATAAGGTCAAAAAGATAAGTGCTAGTATAGAGATAATACTTGAGCAAAGACTTGAGGAGGTGAAGGAAGAAGTCATGTAGATACCTAAGGGAAGAGCATTATAGGCGTAAGGAATAGCCAATGCAGACATCTTGAGACAAGAGCATGCCTGTCATGTTTGAGAAGCGGCAAGGCCAGTGGGGCTGGAGCTGAGTGGGTAAACATGAACTCAGGCAAAGATAAGAGCAGAGAGGTAGCACGTGTTGAAACTGTGAGGGCTTTAGAGCATTAGGACTTAGGCTGTAACCCTGAGCATACTCAGGAGCCGTCAAAGTGTTTTAAGAAAAGAGGTGACGTGATCTACCTTTTAAAAAGAGTCATTCAGGCTGCTCTTTTAAGAATAAAATAAGTCATAACCTAATAATTATAATTATCATATTAATTATTACAATCTAATAATCCTCTACAGAGTGATTTTCAAATTCTTTAATTGTTCCTTCAAAGAACATTTATTGAACATCTGGCCTGTGCCAGATCTTGTGCTGGACACTACATGTATGACATTGAGCAAAAACCTGTTGTGCCTTATTCTGATGGAGAGCCACATTCCTTAAAGAATCAAATGCACGCTTGAGGCCATATTCTTGAGTGGAATGACCTTGTCAGGAGGATCAGGGAAAATTGTCTCTTGAAATAATTATTAAGTTGAGAGATCATAAGAAGTATAGGAGTTGAGTAAGTGAAAATGAAGGTGTAGTGTGTGTTTGTAGCTTGGGAGTGCATTCCAGACATGTGGTGGTGCAGTATATGGACAGGCTCTGTGTCAGAGAGGAGCTCAAAGAATCCAGTATGGGCTGTAATGAGAGATCAAGCTCCAGTTAAGTGGTGGCCAGAGAATACTGAGTTTTGAAAGCCCGGCTAAGGGTTTGTCTTTATGCTCACAAGAAGTAAGTATAAGTTGGAGAAATGAGATAAAATTCATATTCATACAAAGTAGGATTGAGATGGGCCAGTGGAGATGCAGCAAGACCTATTAAGGGCCCTTTGAGTGGCCTGAAAGAAAAGGATAGCAGGACAGACTGCTGGAAGCTTCGACAGAACATGACAGAGGCAAGGGAGCTTAGGAAGAGATGCCGGGGGCAGAGAGAAATTGAGAAAACAGACAATGTTGGACCTTTTGGCCCAGCTAAAAGCAGCATCAAGAGAAAGACGGGGTCATTGTAGTCTTAGATGAGAACTGAATCATGTACGTTGGTGAATGTAGGAACTCATGGGAAGCCAAACTGCAGGAGTGGTTTGTAGAGTGAGATGGAAATGACAAAAAGAGGCAAAAATATATGAGCAGCAATGAGAAGTAGTTTGGCTGTGAAGAGAAGTGGACCAGGGTGGTAGCTCCACTTCAGCTGCTGGAAGGACATGTGGAAATAAGGGAGAGTTTTTCTTTGTTTATTTTTTAAAGTAAAAAAAAAGGTTTAAGAATGTCTGGAAGCCCATGGGAAAATCCAGTTGAGAAGAAGTTGAACATGCATGAAAGACAGAATAACCGCTTGTACGAGAATCCATAGACATCAGGAGAGGAACTGACTTTAAACAGGCAGGGAGACCACTTGTCCACAGTGAAGAGATTTTCACATTTGACATGGAAGAGACTCAGGATGAGTCACAGTGCAGTTACTGCCACCAGAGAAAAAGAGAACATTCTAATCTGATGGTTTCCACATTCCCCAGAATAGGATGATCATGTAGTTTATCATTTAAATTGGGACACTTTGGGGAATGACAACAGGCCCTATTGATGATAAAGCTGGAATTTTTTTTAACAAACTAGAATTTATGGTCACTGTCTTAAGTTGAGTTCCCTTAGAAACTGATTCTGGTACAGAGATTTGAGTTTTGGCATGATATTTGATAGGTGAAGAAGACATCAGTAGAGGATTAGGAAATTGAGACACAGGTAATAAAATGTGAGGAAATAAGGAAACCAATAAGGCATGAATTATCATGCTGGGTATCTCTTTGAGCAGTTGGAACCAGCTGGGGAACCACTCAGAGCCAATGTAGATCACACACTTCAAGAGTTACCTCCCCCAGGAGAGAAGCTGGGATATTTATACTCAACTCCTGTCAATCATTGGATGAGGGTAGTTCTCAGGTGGACATCAATTTTCCCATACTTACCTTATTAGCAGACAAAGAATTTGTAAGACTACAGACACCTTCAGACAAAGAAATCAAAAGATTGCAGGTTGAAAGGAGAGCTATCATGCACCTGAGTGAAGGGCTAGGGGAGGTGCAACACGGAGAGGTCACCAGCAGCTTTCAGCCTGAATTTTGCTCTATGTTACAGTGCAAGTCAAGGTGATCTCTTGAGGGTTAGGAGCTAGGCGGGAAGTTGAGAGGAACTAGGGCATGGAGGAAATATAAACAATGCTGTGAGAAAGCATGATTACGTGGGGATATCGAGGCCTCTGCACCACAACTAGGAACATTCTAGTGGTGATTGACCTGGTTGTTATTTTCACTTTTATCTACATTTGACAGAAAAGGAACTGCCACCATGGCAAAGTAAATATACAAGGTCTAGAAAACAACAAATAAAAGCTTGGAAAACAAAATCATGTACTCTGCCTCAGATGCTCTATGTTCTTTACAAAATTGTACCTGCCAAAGATCTCTTCAATGAAGCCTTTTTGTTTTGTTTTGGATTTTTATTTTTTGGGAGTTGGTGATGCATCATTTTTAATTTGTGTTTTTAAAGGGAAAGACTATTGTTTCTCTTAGATTGTCACAGGAAAATTACTGCAATCCATTGCATGTGTTCATACATTTTATGTTTATATCTGTCCAGTATTTCTAAGTCCTACCTATAATTTTAATATAATACTCTTATGATAATTAATAAATCAATCAAGTGAGTGCATAGTTGCTCTACTGTTATCAGAAATATGTAGGAAGTAAGATGATCTGAAATTGTTTTAGATATTTTCTAGAAACATACTGTTAGCAGTTTTTATAATTATATAATGACATTAATGGAAGAAATGAGTAAATAATTGGTGACATTTGGGCAGTATATAACTGGCTGATGGATATTCTGATTAATTAACTACTAGCAACAAATTCATAGCTAGTAGTTCATAGCAAATCAGGCCACAGTAGTTTAGCATTTTCCCCATGGACCTACACAATATTCTAGCAAATTAGGTATTTAATTAAAAAGACCAGAAATTGGCCCATTTCTTAACTCACTTATAGATTTGTGACTAAAAGTTAAGGATATTGAATCAATGAAGACAAGATGAATTTGATTTTTCCTATGTTTCTTTTCCAGTAAATTTAATTTTTTTCCATTTACAACTTTAGATAATTATTAGCTATTCTTCATCTCATATTGTGGACATCCCAATATGAGTGTATTAACTGCCTTGGTAGAACATTTTTATGTTTACTAAGTTGCTTTTTTGATGGCTAATACTACTTCCGGTTTTGTAAATAAATAATTATTTGAAAGTATGTGTCACTGACTTCAAACAAGTTAACTTTCAGTGATACCGATGGCATAGTGTCATTTAGCGCCATTTTCCTTTCATTCAGTAAAATGTAGAGTAGAATTTCTGTAATTTGACCATTTTCAATTTGACTATTTTTTCTTTTGGGGTACTAAAAACTGGGAGATGATGGGAGATTGTTTTTTCAAACAGAATATTAAGGTAACATTTTCGTGTTTTAATTTTTGTGCTCTGAAATTTTGCTCATTGCGACAAACTTCTAAAGTCAATCCTAGAATACGGGCAAACACCACACAGTGAGGATTAAAACTTATAAAGCTTCAAGATAGTTACCTTAGTAGATTAACTGGATATGTAAGATGGTTTTTAAAATCTGTCTCAAATCATAAACACAGAAACATTAGTTAGGATGTATTTATATGGTTATTTTCTACAATATGGGAACAATACTTTTGGAAAAAGCATGTACAATTCTTAGGTGTTTTTAATAATAGACTCTTAGAAGAATTTTTCTGTAGATGCAGATAGACAAAATGATTCAACTAAACATACTCTATGGCTTTGAGAACTGAACTGTACTCTAGCTCATTAGGGAAAAAAAACAGGATATTTGGAAATTATGATATGATACATGAAAATAAGTTTGGTAATATCTATGAAGTATTTTGCTATAAAAGTTAATTGTTTTAAATTATGTCTTTCACGTTGACAAACTGAATTATGATTTTGAGGTTTTCATCTAGTTTAATGAGCTGAAAAGCATTCATTTCATCTAAATAAGGAAGATGGAAAATAGCATATCAATTTATTCTGTGTATTTGTTTAAGACATTGAACTATTCCATATGACAGACTGCAGACAAATTTACCTTTTATTTATAGTATACTCACTGATACATGTTTTTATTGCTTTTAAACTATGGGCTGTATCATTAACATTTGAATAAAAGTCAATGTGATAGAGAAAAAAACATACTAATATAACACTCCTCACTTGGATAATAAAAAAGTAAACATGACACATTAAAAGACAATATAGCACCAGTATTTCAGGCTATTAGTAATAAAAAGAGTTTATATTTATTAAGCTCTTGTATCAGGTCCTCTTCTAAACACTATAAATGTATTTTATTACTAAAGGCTAAATGAAAAAAGCAAATAAACCCCAAATGTTTAAAAGTCCCTCCCTTAAACAAACGTTTTAAGGTACAATCAAGGATGATGTAAAATGATATTGACCATTTAAGCAGGTTATGCACTTTATTTGTAAATCACTGTAAGTTTGATTCTTCTATAAATTTAGATAATAATTCCATTCAACATCATAGAAATACTCTGTGAACAAAGTAATACCTGAAGGGTATGCTGAGCAGGATGTCATGTTATTATTGTTATTACTATTAATTTGACTTATTTTATTTTTATTGTGTATTTTCCCCAACATCTCTAGATTTTCCAAAAGCTTTCGTCAATCAAAATTCCTTAGAGTAGAGTCACAGGTAACACAAACCTCTGGCACAGCTGGGTGTAGAGATGGGGAGTGCCCAAGTCTGGGCTAACTGATGCCAGCAGCCATGCACAAGTGTTGCACATCCTAATTAAAACCAAGAGACTTATGATAGTCAAATAAAACATTTTATGACCCAATCTGATCCAAATTTAACTCTGGGAGTTCAGGTTTTGCAATTCTGCATATGAAAAAATGCATTGTCAATTTAGGAGATAGGAAGTAATAAGGCAAAAATAACAGTGATGGAACCTCAGTATCCTTCCTTACAATCATGTATTTTCCTCCTTTTCATACATTTTCTATTCCTGTCAATTGTACTACCATTTTCCCACAATTGAAACCTGGAAGTCCACTCAATACCTTCATTTTTCATCCTCACATGATGTTTTGCCATTTTCCCATCATTATTTCCCTTAAATACACCCCACCATTTTTCTCCTATTGCCACCACTTTAGAATAAGCCTTCATTACTTGGCAGTGTATATACTTTGCGATTTACGTATTTATAATACTATTCCAATACTTCTGTCTTTACCTCAGTTCTTTTTTTCATGATGATCATGGCTCCTGCTTTCACTTTTCTGCCTCTGGGAAAATAGCAGATCTTACAGAGAACATGCTCGTGGAGAGCGGTCCAGGCCGTTTTATAAGACAGCATTCACTTGAGTACAATTAGATTCAAAAATACACACTCCAGGCAATTGCTATTGTAGCTGATTGCTATTGAGTAGAATTGTTAGAGAAATGTGTTTTGTTCTCTAAAAAAATTTTTTTATTCCTATCAAATTCAGAAATTAAGGAAAAATCCAGATCTCCACAGAAAAGAATGAGAACAAGTGACAAACTGCCTACCAGGCAGGTGGCACTTCGAATCAGGCCTCACAAGTGTCTCATGATTTCCAACCTTATATGTGCTATAAAATAATTTTTGTGTTTTAAAGTAATGACCAAAAATGAATGGAACCAAGATTCAAATATTTGAATGAAATACTTTAATAACTATTGAGATAAGAAAAAACAATTGCTTAAGTCTGGGCTAATGCATTAGGATTGTTTTGTTAGTAACCATTCACTGTATGATATATCAAAATGGATATTATGCTACCAATATTCATGACCACAATCTTAGTGGAACCTATTGCTCTCTATAATATTGTCCTATATGATAAATATATTTGTACCATTTTCTACGTAAACAGTGCAAAATTTTTGGTTATAATATAAGCAGACTTTATTTTGATTTATTTGTTTTTGAAGCTCTTAGGAGAAATGTTCCATAAAGACTAAAAGATATCTAAATCTCGCACTTATTTCTGTTTCTTGAAACACCTGCCATATTGATTAAATTTTGTGGTTGAAATAATTGGGAAATGAAATCTTTATATATGAACTCTACTGTTAAATGTGTTAAAGTCTCCAAAAAAGGTTATGGTTTTACTTTCCAGGAGTTTTGTAAGAATTCTTGTGATATTGCAGAAAACTAGGATCCAGTCAAATGTCTGTGTATTATTTTCTTTGTGGTTATGTAATATTTAGTGCAGAGGTTTTAATATAAGGCAATTAAATTAGATTATAAGCCATTGATCTTTACGGTTATTGATTTGATTTTGATATTTTGAATTTAAATTTATATTTTGACTATAAATATATATTGAATATAGTTCTTATTACTAGATATATAATGCTACCAAAAACACATGACTGGAGCATATTGGATATAAACTTGGCATTGTTTAAGCAACTTCTTTTTAATATTTTCCTCATTGACTGTGAACTCCAGGTTTTTACTTGGCAATCATAGCATAGGTTTTTCTGTGCATAAGAGATAGTATTTATTCAAAAAATATTAATTGAGCACTAACTATGTATAAATCATTTTTCTAAGCACATAATATAATCAGTGAAGAAAACAGAAAAGGAACCAAACACTGGAATATTGAAAACCCAAACAACCCTCATGGATTCATGCAGTTTACACTACAATGGGGCAGACAGATAAACAATAGATAATACAGATGAGTAAACTGTATATTATGGTTAAAGATGTTACGTGATATGGGAACTAGAAAACGCAGAGCAGGACAAAGGGAATTTGGGGTCTCCCTCTTTGGATGTGAGTAGAGCAGGATGCAATATGTAAATAGGGTAGTCAGCATAAAATTTGAGCAAAATCTTGAAGAAAGTGAAGAAGTTAGTTCAGCAGATATCCGAGGGAGGAATGTTTGCAACAAAGAACCTCGCCAGTAGGAAGGCTTAAGGGGCAGGATGTGCTGGGTGTTAGTGACACAGGAAGGAGGAGAATGTAGCAGAGCGACAAAGGAGGAGCTAGACAGAAGGTGAGGTCAGAGCCGTGATGAGGGAGAAAGAACATCATGGAAGGTCTTGATAATCCCTTGTAAGGATCTTGACTTTACTCCAAAGGAAATGAGCTATTGCAGGTTTTTGAAAAAAGCACCCACTCTCAAGGCCTGTCTATTTCTGCTCTCGTCTGACTCTCAAGCTATTTCAATCTTATTGTCATGCCGATTAATTATGTAGTAACAAATAACATAATGCACAGCACATTTTTTTTGACCACCTTCCCACTCCATCCTCCCCGCCCAATCGCCTGGTGACTATCATTCTACTCTCTGCTTCTATGAGTTCAACTTTTTTACATTCCACATATAAGTGAGGTCAGTGTTTGTCTTTCCATGCCTGGCTTGTTTCACTTAACATAATGGCCTCCACGTTCATCATGTTGTCACAAAGGACAAAATTCCTTCTTTTTAAAGGCTGAATGGTATTTCTTTGTGTATAGACACCACATCTTCTTTATCTGTTCGTCTGCTGATGGACTTGAGGGTTGGTTCCGTATCTCGGCTATTGTGAACAGTGCTGTAATGAACATGGGAGTGCGGAAATCTGTTTGACATACTGATTTCATTTCCTTTGCGTATATACCCAGTAGTGGGATTGCTGGACCATATGGCATAGTTCTATTTTTAATTTTAATAAATAATAAATAACATAAATGACATTTATAATGCATAATACATTTTTAATATGATTTTTTTCAATATCAGGGTTCCAAATGCATTGGGGTTAATACATAGACTCATGACGATATTCTGTCAGTTTATCAGAATATGTCCAGTAACAGATTCAATATTTGTTATAACTTGATATATCTTTGCAAGTGACAAGGCCAGCTCCCTCTCTTATTACTCTTCATTTTCAAATGCAACCAGGCTACTAGCTGAGCATTCCATATTGTCTTGTAATTTAGATAATAAATGATTAAAAGAAGTCTATGAGTTCAATTTCTGGGACTTTTGTTAAAAATATAGTATTCTAGCCAAACTCCCCCAGAAACATCCTTTTTGCCTGCTCTTTAGCACTACAGCATCTGGTGAATTTTCAGGCTGACATACCTCCTGATTAGTCAGCTCCATCTAAGAAATTTAAAAATCAAATAAATGCAGCCTAGGCAACAGAGCAAGACCCTGTCTATACAAAAAAGTAGAAAAATTAGCCAGGTGTGGTGGTGCATGCCTATAGTACCAGCTACTTGGGAAGCTGCGACAGGAGGTTCACTTGGACCCAGGAGTTCGAGGTTGCAGTGAGCTATGATCGCACCATTGCACTCCAGCCAGGGTAACACAGTGAGACCCTGTCTCAAAAAAAAAATAAAAATGGAATAAATGGTTGAAATGGTAGTCACAATAATGCTGAGAAAAGAGGCAGAAAATCCCAATAGACAATGACTTTCGCTTTTATTTAATATTTGTCTGGAAAAAACATAAATAGAGCCCAAGTCCCTCAGGGACATTTACTTCCTGGTCCTGAGATAGTCAAGGTTGCATCTGAGGCACATGTCCCCTGGGTTTTCCTCATTCTGTCATGGTTGTGAAATACTTCAGGTATTGTGGTTTCTTAAATGAAAGGAAAATAATCTTAGACATATATCATCTTTGTATAATAAAAAACAGCAAGGATAGGTCTCATTTAGAATCTCATTATGAGAGAACTGTTGGAGCTACCATAAACCTCTTCAGAATATTATCTACAAACATTAAGATTTTTTAAAATATTGATATTTGTCACAGTTAAGAGAAAGTTTTACATATTATACATTGTGATAATATAATTTTATAAATTATTGCATGTAACTTGGTTGCATTAGAGAACAAAAAGAAAATAGTAAAAATTATCAGACCACTGGAATACATTTTTCACTGTCATTAATGAAAATTATTTTAAATGTTCTTCACCCCAATTACTTTCTCTCACTTCCACGTTCAATCTTAACATGAACATTGTCAGATACGTTGGATGAAAATAATCCTTTTGATTATCTAAATTTGTTCGAATATCAAATTTTCATACCTATTGTATATCTATAGTGTATCTATTGAAGCTACATGAAGTGTCAACAGTTTTCATTGAGAATATAGAACATTGCCTTCCATGTTTTAATTCCAAATCATGTTATTTATGTGGTAAGCAGTGTCTTTAAGAATTACTTGACTGAGGGCTTTCTGATGGCTTGAGGAAAACATTAACCAGGTAAGTTTGTACAGCAGCTTAAAGGGTAATAAAACCAGTGCTACTATTCCCCTTATAACCTCACAATGGAGCTTTTAAATTAGATTTTGGTTTTTCAAAAAATAGAAAAAACCAACACTAGAAAAGTGTAAGAAATTGTTAGTTATTGAAAAAAACAGAAACAACACAGTTCTGCTACTACCTTCTGTGGGATCTTTTCATTATACCTTAGCAACAACCAGTCATGGTGAAATGCAGAAATGCTTACCTTTTTTTACATTGTGAAATACACTTCTAAGGTTTCCTCAGGTTAAGCTCTATTTTTTTGATTCTATGATATTACTGTGACTCCAGTATATTTTTTCAATGCAATTTGAGTTGACACCATATTGAAACTGAAGGATAGACATTTTGATGGGTGAACTTGACTTATCCTTCCCATACATAATATAACCAAAGCAATAAAAAACAACAAAAAACAGAGGTAGAAGATAAATCCTTGGAGTTATTCAGTGCTTTCTGTGTCCATGAGCCAGACTCTGCATGAAATGCTGAATGTATAAAGATACATCAAACATAGTCCTGGATCTCAGGAGCTGATTATTAATCACATGTAAACCACAATACAGGAGTGCTATGCCAAAAAATAGAGTAAATACTAGAAATTATAAAGATCTAATGTTTTATTTACTATTTCTGCCTCTTCAGATGTTCCATGGACATTCTTCTATTACTTCTGCAACAATTCTTATTTTCACTTCATAGCCACTAGAGGTGACTGACAGGAACTGAAAATGAGCTTTGTGTGTATTCATAAAATTCTGGGGATTAGTAACATGAAATAAAAAGATTTATGTGAAGTGCAGGTTTTCATACGTAGGCTGAGTCCTCTTAAGGATGTGCCCTGTGGTGAGCAGAATATAAGAACAGCTAAAAGGCATCTTCTGTTATCACATGTTCATAGGCAGCTTTGTAGCCCTCTTATCTCTCTTTAAACCTTTATTTTCAGCCCCCACATTCTAAAAGTCATATGAGATATGATCAAAAGAAGCGAAGGACATTAAGTATTTGGGGTATGGGATAAATTAGCCAGGGGTGAAAAATTGCTGTAGTACAAAACAGGGCATCTCTATTTTGTAATCATGGTGCTCATTCAGATTGTAACAGAAGCAGCAAAATGATAGGCTTATGCTTGGCTCAGATAAAATATACATTTTCTGTACAGCATTTAAAAAGATTTATTAGGGACTTTGAACTTCTATTTCCCTGGCCTTGGGAGAGCAAAGCACATACCAATAGCTCCTTTAATGAAAGGGGGTGGAGTAGGGGCAGGGCAGGGGGAAGAGAGAGAGAGACAGAGACAGAGAGAGAGAGGGGAAAAATATTGTTCTCTTAATTTAAAAATATGTTTTAGCTTGTTAAAATCTCCAATGCCTGAGAAAAGATAATTGCTTGGAGAAGTGACATTT
Source organism: Daubentonia madagascariensis (assembly GCA_023783475.1). Classification (NCBI taxonomy): domain Eukaryota; kingdom Metazoa; phylum Chordata; class Mammalia; order Primates; family Daubentoniidae; genus Daubentonia; species Daubentonia madagascariensis. Next base: position 12,679,924 of record JAKFHU010000760.1, read on the forward strand.
CTACTTTGAAATGCTGCCATTTTGCCTATCTGTTTCCAAATGTACATGAGACAATTCAAGCAGTCTCAGCAGCACTTCAGGACTATGGAAGAGAGTTTTCCTCTTAACAAATTGTGACTATTTGTTTCTGACCCATTTTGAACATTCTGCTAATGTTTATGATAAAACAGCATAATGTGACTATCGGGGACAATTTTCTCTATTCCATATGTATTTTGGAATATCGTTTTGATGTAGGAAATATTTCAGAATCTGGCTTTAAATTTTGCCTTATAACCAATTTGGGTGTATTGTAGCAACTATGAAATAGAAGTGTTTTAATATCTGCTTGTTTGAAAAAAATGACTTTTTGGATTTGGAATAAATGTTTAAGTTTTAAAAAGCTAGATTGTACTAAAAATCTATCATTATGTTTTCAGTAAGATGGTTGTATCTGCAAATGTCTTAGTAAATTTACATGAACTAAATTAAAGAAACAAACTTTCTATAAGTGGTTCATGCTATCTTTTTAAACAGAATTTGAATTTTTAATTTCTAATTTTTCTTTCACAACTTGAATCCATAATCAAGAGTAGTTATTTTAGCCACTAGTTTTTTAAAGTTATATTTTTATTCTCAAGAATAACTTCGAATTCCTCAATTGTATTTTAAATATGCTCCAATTCTGTTAAAATATTTTGTATTTGATGACATAGTGCAGTGTGCTAGTAGGTGATTCCATTTTTACCTTTGTACAGTGGAGCTTTGAAGAAACCTGTGACCCATACATTTGTGAGTTTTTATTTTGTGTGTGTGTGTGTGTGATGTAGTTTAAATAGTGACCAATGTATTTTTAAATTTTTGCTCACTTTAACTTTAATAATGTAAATTTTTTTCTTCAAAGTTAGTTTTAAGATTTTATTTGTTCTCTTATTGTTTTCAGAGTAACAATATAGTAAAATATAGATTGAGACAATATATGATGAGTTAAATTATGTGTTACAGATTCATAAATAATTCAGTGTTCTCTTTAAAAGCCTGATAAATCCAATTAATTATAAGAATCAAACTTACATTGCATATAAACACTAATTTTATAAAAACAAATCCACAGAATATCAGGCATAGCTGTTGCTGGTTTTTCAGTTGTTATTTTTGTTTTAAGAAAATTTCTCAATGACCATAAAGATTAAAAAAAATCTTAAAATCACGTTGGTCATGAGGGTTATACATTGTAGCACCAGATTAGGATACCTGTTCTAGAATTCAAACTTCTATATTCAATTGGTACAATTTTTCAAAACTGTATACTGTTTAAAGTTAAAAAGTTAAAAAATAACTTCATATGCCATATTGCTCCATTATATAACATGTAACACTTATTTAACAACACAGAAGGCCTTATTTACACTGAAAATTCCTTGGCAATTATAGAAGCTCTTTCATTATAGCCACAAGATTTTTTTAAAATTTGTGTAATACATAGTTCACTATAATAAGCAAGAATAGAACATGTAGGCTAAATTGTGTAATTCTCATAAATTTGAGATTTTTTAATCTAAAGCAGAATATTCCAAATTTTTCCTAGAGGATCAATTTTATCAACAAATTCTCTCTTCTTTCTAGATGTCTTGAAAAAGTTGTCTATCTAAGAACCTTAAGTAATGCCACATTATTTTTTATTTTATTACTCATTTATATGTACATATGTGGAAATGTCATTTAATACCAGTGCTATTATACTATGTTATAAAATTCCAAGTAAAGCAAACACTTTGGCAATCTGTGCAGTCTCACCACTAGTGACCAGATTATGCAGAAAAGTGCGCAATTAAAAAATAAGCCTCTTTGAGTATATAATAGGCATTAGAATATGTTATGATCAAGGGAAGTCTACCTTACCATCAATGAACACCAGATTTCCACTAGACATTTTAATATTGAAAATAAGATCCTCTTTCATGGACAGTGAAGGGGATTCTTTCTAAGGAAGAGATATTTAAACTGAAAGGAGGAAGGAGCCTAGCATAGGAAGAGCATCAGAAGACCAGTCAAGGCAGAGGAAACAGCGTGGGTGCAAAGGCTTGTCCTGCAGGATTTGAAAGGGGGCCAATGTAGCTGGTGCGTGGGGCTAGTGGGCCACAGTGTGAAACAGTGCCGGAGAGATCACAAACAGCATTCTAGTGCAGGAGTGTGTGGAAAGTAACATGGTGAGGAAATGTAAAGGAAAGTCAAGGAAGGATCTTAAACAGGAGCAGGGCATACTTCAGTTTACATTTTGAAACAATTCCTTCAGATGTTGCACTGGTGATAAGTGAGACCAGAAAAAGAGTAGCATGACCAGGCAAGCAAAGCTCTTTCCAAGAAACACATATCCCAAGCACCACATTACTTTGAAGCAATAATTAACAGATGATTTTCAAAATCATGGAAAATTTTATTGAACACTAGTAAATAACTTGTGATAATAAATATCTTTAAGAAAAACACTATCGTCTTGTACTGATTTAGTTTGCTTAAGAAGCTAGTGATTTTTACTGTCATTGGCAATGGCTTCGGCTTTCCCTGTTTGGAATTTCAGGGTTCTGAAGCTGTCAAGGTCTTCTTTGGACTCTTTCTCTGCTGTTTTTGGTATGGAAGTATGTGTTTTTATTTTAAGTTTGGTGGAGAGTTGTTAATAATCTTCAGTATTGTGCAATTATCCAAACAGAAGTGCAGAGGTGAATGTATTCAGTACAAGTCCAAGTTTTGCCAGTTACCTAGTTGTATGATGTTGTATGTGATGTGTGCAACCCTAGTTTCCACTTTTATAGATTTAAGATAATAGTATGTTACCGGAAGACTTTTGAATTATCTCCCCAGCCAACCTGCATAAACACTCTTTACCAGTTACTCACAAAGAAAAATAGGCTTATTTTTAAAAAGAGTTACAGAAGGAAAATCAAGGAAAAATAGTTTTGTAACTAACCATTCATTCTGCATATTTTTCATTCTTGGTCCCAAAGTAGAAAATTGCCATGATTCTGATATTTTTCTGCAGGTGGACATAGTGGAAGTTTTGAGGCTAATGACTTCTTTTGGTCCTAGTTGGCTGCTGAGACACATTTTCCAATTAATTCATTTATTCAACAACACCTACTATGTGTCAGATATTGTTTTAGGAATTGGGCATACAGAAATGAATATAACAGAAATTCTTGTACTCATGGCTTTTATATTTTGGTGAAGAGATTCAATAAACAAAGTCAATAAATAAGATAAAGAGCATATTGGATAGTGACAAAGTGTCGTGGAGAAAGAAGGCAATCCTTGGAGTGGAAAGCTCAATTTTAAACCGGATAGGTTTGTGGCAGATTAAAGACAGCAGCAAACTCTACCACCCCTCCCATCTAGGGGTAGAGTCAACTCCTTCATCCCCAAACTGCCTGCTGAATCTGGACTGCCTGTGACCACTTTGACAATAGAACATGGCATAATCATGCTCTGCCATTTCTGGGCTTAGCCTTTAAGAGGACTGGCAACTTTTGCTCTCTTTTGGAGCTCTTCCTCTGACGGAAGCCATCTATTATGTCTCACCTTGCTGTTAAAGAGCTCAAGCTAGCCACTTGGAGAGCCGTATGAAGTAAGATATTACTAGGAAGTCCTCGGTGGCTCCAGGTGTACTAGCCGAGGTGCCATACGTGCAAGGAAGAAACCACCTTGGACTTCCAGCTCAATAAAGCCTTCAGATGACTGCAGGTCCATTCACTTTCTGGATGCATCTGCATGAACGATTCCAAGTGAAAATTGCCCAGTTGAACCCATGAAAATGTGAGAAATTATAATAGATTGTTGTTTTAAGCCTGTACATTTTGTGGATAGCAAGTTAGGCAGCAATGGATAACTCACCGAACACACAAACAAACCCATGAACAAACAAATGAATGAATGAGCTATATTTTGAGCAAAGGCCTGAAGATTATGAAGGAGCAAGCCATACAGATATCTATGGGAACAGCATTTATGTTAATTAGTCCATTCATTACAGGAGAATATGAGGGTTTAACTGGATCTCCAGACATCATCTGAACAAGCAAATTGTATTCTACTAAAACCCCGCAGGTGTATGCAATTCAGGCCAGTTATGTCGCTCCACACTCTTTCCTTCCAGGGATAGCTTTTGTACGACGGAAACATGTCTCCACCTGATTGTTCCCTTACCCTAGGGGCTTATTTATCACAGTCAGAAAAGTATGGTTCCAATCATTATTGAAGCAATTAACTGTTCTGCCTTAGGGAAACAAGTTTAATTAATCAAAACATTCTTGTTAAGTCATGTTGACCAGTACAGAATGTTCTGTAATCAGTGATATATTTTTTTAAAAAAACCTATCTGAATGTTAAATATTAATATTAATAAACATTTCATAATAAAAACTCTTTTTTTGTATTTTTTGTACTGACAGGGTCTTGCTCTTGCTCAGACTGGTCTTGAACTCCTGGCATTAAGCAATCCCCCCTCCTTGGCCTCCCAAAGTGCTAAGATTACAGGCGTGAGCTACTGTGCCCAGCTGTAATAAAAACATTTTTAAAATAAAAATGTCATCATTCTTTCATAAACTTCCCAATAAATAGGCTTTCACAAACTGCAGTATCTATTTTCAATAACAATCATTTGAGAAATTACCTGTCTGTAATTATAGCTCCCTCATAGGAGCTGTGGAGATCACACCAGTCAATGCATTTAAAGTCTTGGCACTGTTCCTGATGCATTGGAACTATTCAAAAAATTGTTATTGATATCTTTATTACGGACTGTATATTTTGTTTAATGATTTGTTGCAAATTTCTCAGCGTAATTCCTTCTTAACCCCTGTATTACATATATATCCTAGTTTATGAACTAGTTTTAAAGGATTTTTGGCATTAAATATGATTTTATGTGATACTACATGGTTTACATATGCTGCTACATCTGTACATCAGAATCAACTGAAGTACTTATAAACAAGATTCTCAACAGAAGGGATCTTGGAATCTCTATTTTTGACAAAAATCTTTCATGATTTTGATACCCAGCCACAAAATTAGGAGGGGTACAAAGAATGCCTCCAAACTCTGCACATTCTTTTCCTTTTTAAAGATGTTCCTTTTAAAATTAAGAAGCTGGTTGTTTAAGGGCACTATTGTAACAATGACTAACATGTTTAAGATAAAAACCCTGTCATTTGAGCTTATCTTGGTAATACCACTTTGTCCTGAATGATTCAACTGTTTATCTTAACTTTGTACTTTGGTTAGGCCAGGACATATTTAAATAAGATGTTAATACAAATTTAATAGTATTTGAGGATTATTTGAGCTATATTCTAGAAGGCTTTAAAAACGTAGATTATCATTCACTAGTTAAAGTGTTATCTATTAGAAAGTGTGTTTGCTAAACACTTTATAGTGTAAAGCATTCCTCAGAAGCACAGTTTTAAACTATCATTACTCATCTTTCTTGTCTGCTATACTTTACACCAAGGTGCTTTTTAACCCACTATTATTAGATAATATTGAACTCTAAGCCCACTGCCACTGATTCTGATTTGCTGATGAGCACCATGACCCTGGCCACTCTAATTGGACACTCAGGTACCACAACAACCCTAGATGTTTCCATACAATGTTTTTGGAAAAGTTTCAGAAAGGCGCTGGAAATTTTAAATTTTATTTCTTACTAGAATGTAGGCTCAAATAGGGTAGAGACCATATTTTTGGTCACTTTTGTATACACAGTGTACAGAACTAATAGGTGTTCAAAAAACATTCACTGAATATTGATGCAGGGATTCAGTGCCCATGCTGCTAGCACAGGCACAGGGAAAAAAGGAATGAGCATTTTAAATGAACTCAGCACAGTCAGGTCCTGATTTAATTGTTCTTTTATTTCCATCCAAGGGGTATATGTTTCCCTGTATGATAGGATAAGAGAAAGTCAGGTTGGTTTCACTCCATTAACATTTCCATAGACACTTAAGGATCCTAAGGCTCAATTGAAATTATGGCAAGTTTTCAGAAATAGTCCTCTGAAAAAAAATATGTTTGCTTTAGCTTTAGCTAATAATTTCTTATTCTCCTTTTCTGATGATGACTTTGTATAAGACACTTAATGTGCATTACCCCAAATGCTGTAGCCCTCCCCTCTTATTTTGGAGAGCTCCCTTCTATTAATAATTTGGTGAGTTCTTGGGGCAATGACCCAGCATCAGGCCTCCTGCCCTCCGCTCTCCACAGGCCCGCAGGAAGTTGTGGGAGATGCAAGGATCACAGGAGGGGACTCAGCCCCCAAAGGAAACTGGGTGAGTCCTGTCAACCTAGAGACTCATGTTCTTCCATCCTAGGAAACTGTTTTATATTATTTGATAATTCACTAATCTTCACTTGCATTACTTTGATTGCCGGGCCTCATTGAGTTTGTTGTGGTTTTTGGCCTTTTACATCTGAAGTTGCTTAGTTTTCTCTCCAATTTTCGTCTTTTTCTTTCTGCTCTACTTTGTCATATTCCTCTTTTTTTTTGGTCTTCAAGCCCTTCTGTTAAAATTTAAGCTTCTGCTGTCATATTTTTATTTAATAAGAGATTTTCATTTTTTTTTGCAGTTACCTCTTTTTAGCATCTATTCATATTTCAAGAATGCAAGGTATTTTATTATATTGTAGGGGAGTATAGAATTATACACATTTAGTGTGTGAGTGTATCCTTTTTAAACTCTCACAGGTGCTTGGTTTGTCTCTCATTTCTCAAAGTTACTTTTTTGTTTATTTATTTCCCATGATGGGAAGTCAAACTGGAAGACACAGCATAAAACCAGGACTCTAAAGGGTTCAGTGAAAGGCTGAAATAAGAAAACAAAATGAAACAAAACAAAAAGTAACAGAACAATGATAATGACAAAAGTTCTGTGTAGGATAGAAAGGAAAATTACCTGCCTTTTGCCTTGTTGAGGGGAATTTGATACCACAATCTAGCTGTCCTGTGAGTTTTTTATATAAATTTCTGCTACCTTTAGAGATTGAAAAATTCAAGTCTAGGATTTAATTTAAAGGAAGTCACCATACATTTCAAAGGATTGATATCCCATAAATCATGTTCTCTAACAATAATGCAATAAAGGTACTAACAAATAACAAACAGAAAAATAAAAAAGCTCACATATTTGAAAACCAAAAAAATAAGCAATCAAAGAAAACAAATATAACTTATATGTCACAAAGAAATCACAATGAACTTTAGAGTATACTTACAACTGAATAATAATGAAAAAATTACATATCAGATATTGTGTAATTTACTCAAAGTAGAATAGGAAGGGAACTTTATAGCCTTAAATGTTTTTATTACAGAAGAAAGACTGAAAATTAATGAACACAGCATTTGTCTCAAAATTACAAAATGTGTAGCAAAATATACCCATAGAAAGTAAAAAAATGAAATAAATTAATACAAAATAAAAATTAATGAATCAAAATAACCATGCAAAAATAGGTTGTTTGAAAAGAATAATACTGTTGAAAGACCTTCGGCATGACTTATTATAATAGTCATTAGTGCTGTCTGCTAAGTATTTAAGGCCACCTGTCTTTGGAAAACATGGTAGAATTGCACTTTTTAATCCATGTGGTTGAGAGGGAGGAAGTGACTCTTCCGATCCACCGGGCTGTGAGTAGAAATGGCATGTATCACCTAGAGCTCAGATTACTTAATTGCCGAAGTGATACTTCCCTGATGTTTTTTATTCTGATATTATGACTGGCAATGTTCAGGATGGTGTCTCCTTTATCAGCCTTAGTTTCTGAATGGCTATAATGGGAATAGATCCCCACCTGAGCTGGAAATATCATAGCCTGATTGAAAAATAAAATGTGATGTTTTAAATCATTGAAAAACTGTTTTTGTAGCAAACATAGAGTTTAAAATATAGGCTCTGCTGACTAATGCACTTTAATAGGAAAAAGAAAGAAAGAAAGAAAGGAAAGAAGAAAGAGAGAGAAAAGGAGGGAGGGAGGGAGGGGGAGAGGAAGGAAGGGAAGAAAAAACAAAAGAAAGATTAAAATCATCAGGGTAGACAAAAGGAAGCATGTGCAGATGATGAATAAATTTAAAATATTACTTAAAAAGTTATATACAACTTCATGAGAAAATTTAAATCTTAAATTAAGTCTACAAATTTCTATAAAGATTGACTTTAGCAAACGGACTTAATTGGAAATAGAAAACTTGAATACTTCTATTAATATAATCATTAGCAAATTGGGCCAGTAGTTAAAATTCTTTCCATAAAGTGCACAAGTAGCCTGGACAGTTTTACTGATTGTTCTACCAAATATACATTGTGCAGATAATTACAAACTTTATGCAGACTCCCAAGGTATAGAAAAGAGAGATCAATTTACGAGGCCAGTATAAAGTTGATTCCAAAACAAGAAAGCAAAAACTAGATGTCAGTCACATTCATTAACATAGATATCCTTATATCTTTGCTCATTATATTTTTAAGCTCATATTATATTCCTTTGTCTCTACCTCAATCTGTCTTACCACTACTGCTCTCTTAAATTTTCCTTGAATACTCCAGGCACACACATGCCTCAGGCATTTGCATTTATTTCCCCTCTGTTTGAAACCTTCTTTTCTTAGATAGCCTCTTGAGTGGCTCCTTTACCCTCACACCCACCCCTTCAGACCTTCTTACAAATGTCACCTCGGTTATTCCTTCCCTGGCCTCTGTATCACAGACTGAAACCATTATGCTAATACTCCCAATTCCTTTTCTCTGTTTAGGTTTTCCTCCTTGCATTTTTCATAATCTTACCTATATTATTTCAGCATTTTGTTCATAATCTGTCTCCCACCTCTGCAAGGAGAGCAGAGATTTTTCTTGATTTTGTTTACTTCCAGAGCTTTGACAATTAGCATAGTGCTTGACACCTGGTGAGGGCTCAATAATTACTTGTTGAATAGATTGATAAATGCAAAAGTATCGAACAAAGTTAACATGACAAATTTAGCGATATATTAAAAAATACGCTATGACTCCATTGAATTTTTCTTAGGAATGCAAGTTTACCTTAGATTAGAAAAATTTATTGAAATGGCAGATAAAAGGGAGAAAAGCACAAAATTGTTTCACCAGATGGGAAAACAGCATGTTATAGAATTCAAAACAAAAGAGACTGTCTTCAACCAACAAAACAACAGCAAGCATCACACTTAATGGTATAACATGACAAGTATTATCTTTAATATCAGGAACACAAAAACGTGCCTTTTTTCATTACTTCTACTCTTTTACTACATTTTATTTAACAGAGTAAGATAATCAAAACATAAATAAGAAGGTACAAATATTGAAAAGAAAGAAATAAAGCACAAAATTTTCACAGATGCTATGATTATCAACATAAATTTAAAATAATCCACAAACTCAAAATAATTCCCAGAATCAACAAAAGAATATTGAAGTTTCTAGACACAAAATCAATATAAAATTACCAATCAGAATCCCAATGAATGAATTTGTTTGGTCAGATAAACTGGCTCTCAAATTTACATGGTAAAGTAAAAAAGCAATGAATAGCCATGACACATGTGAGGAAGATGAACTGGTTGGGGGAATTTCTCCACCACAAATCAAGATATACTATATGGCAGTGTAGTATTGGCCCAGGGATGGACAAGTAGACTAATGGAACAGAATAGATAGCCCTCAAACAAACCACAACTCTCTGGATACTTGATAAGGACAAAGACGACAATGTAGGTCAGGAGAGAAAGAATCAGCTCCCTGGTAAATAGTACCAGGAACAATTTATCAATGAATAGATTGTTAGTCTCTTGTGGGTCTCACCTGTCAATCTCTCTCCCAGAATCCACAATTGTGTTGTCCTCTCTTCTGTTGTCTATGTCTCCTGGTCTTTCTCTTATTGGTTTAGGTTCTTTTCCCTTTATTTTGGTGCAGTTTGTGGAGTGAGCAAAAACAAAGACTTGTTTACTTTACAATGTTTAAATGGAAGTAAATTAATCACTATCTTTTTAAAAATCTCATTTTTTTTAAAAAAAGATGCCATGTCTCAGGAGCTCCTATTTTCTTTAAAATTTTTATGTCGTCACAAGTCAATTTACAACTTCACTAAACATTGGGCAAATAGTAATGTTTCAGAGAGTGTGTTGAAAGTCTTATAATTCTTTTATTATTTGTTTTCGTATTAAAGCAGAAGGTATAGTATTATTTCATTTGTGAAAGTATAACCAGAAACTGGATATGAAGAAAGCTTGTGTATGTAGGTAATGGCTGTCACATGTAAGTTCTGTGTTCAGTATTGGAGCCATCAGCACTACTTGAGAATTAATGGCCCTATTTTTAGAGCATCTAGTATTGACAATGTTTCCTGTGCAAAGAAGTCTTTATCATTTTAGTAGAGATTTTCTCAAGAAAGGTATTTTCTCCAGTGTGAGCACTCACTCCACTTACTATGCCTTCACTAATGTTCATGTAATAGAGTGCTTTTTCACTTGCAGGTCAGTAACAACGTGGTGCTGGGAGGTAGCAGTATCCTCAGCCTGAAAGGGTGATTGTTGAGAGCCTATCCTGGGCCAGGGGCCTGGTTGCTATGGCAACCCTGCTGCTCTGCCACGGCTGTTCCTCACTGTGGGTGGAAAGAAGCTCCCCTGCCAGCAAGTACGTGGGATCCTGGCAGCTGGAGAGAATACTGAAATAATGCGCTGCTTCCCCAGATGGGAGCTCTGAGTCTTCTTTTAAATCCAATAGGCAACTCAGGCTCTGTGGAAGAGTGGGGGTTATTAGGATCTAGCCCATTACAAGTGCAATATGTGCGTGGTGAGATGCTTCAAGTTTCTTCCTTTGAATAAAAGTTGTTTGGCGATTCAGGTCTTAAATCAAAAGATTTTAGCCTGACCTCGCAGTAATGGAGGTTTTGAAGAATTTGTATTTGTCAATAGCAGTAATATAATTCTGAGAAATTTAAATGGCAGCATTTAAGTGGGGATTAAAAAAAATTTCCATTTCATTTGGAGACCTTAAATTGATTTGGAAATGCATGTTAACTCAGAGTTGTCAATTTGACTTTACCCAGGATTGGAATTTACCTCATGCTTTTCTAAATTTGAAAGCTGCTATTCAATTAAAGTTATACTTGATGCTGTAATGCAATGACCCTAGTATCCCCCTTGCAGATATAGAGCCTAACGTGGAGGCTAGAATTGATCCATGTAAAGCACAGTAGAGAAAAGGAGAAATAAGTAGAAACTGACTCTGCATTAGCGATCAAATTAATCAGAAGTCCTCAGTGGCAGTTTTGGTGATTATCCATGGGCTTTCCACTTTATCTGCTCTTGAGTTATTCTCATTGTGATTTTATCTTTACTCAGTTATAAACTTGAAGATCCAGCAAAGATAACTCCGACCTTTGCACTTGGTGTTTGGACTTTTTTCTTTATATCTGAACTTACTCTGCTCTGAAGGATTTTTTTGAACACGTTCATCTGGTTTTGATACCTCCCATTGTCTACAGTAGAAATCTCCCATAACCACATCAAATGCTCCAAGAATAGCAAAGGAGGGAAATCACAGAATTGGATTCGAAACCCTGGGGCTATGTGGTACATTTGCTAAAATTAGGGGTAGCTTTTCTTTGGACTGGTACTAATTTTATTTCTTTTAAAATTATTTTTAAATAATCAGTGAGATGGAAATTTTAGAACATCAAGAGACAGAGTAGTCCAAAGATTTTTCTGCCACCTTGTTAGACTGTGTTCAATGACATTCAGATACTACACATATTGGTCCCAGCCATCTGTTGGTGACATTTCTTTTTATTATATGAAGTTTCAAGCTGTTCTAACCTTTTCTACTTCCCCATTGTGTGTGTGGGTTTGTGTGTGTGTGTGTCGGGGGAGGAATGTTCAGGAAATGATTTTGTCCATACAAACCACAGCTACTGAAGTGGAGAAGTGCTTAGACTCCTTTTTTTAACCTCCTTTGGGGCAGATGAAATTCTCATGAAGGCCAGTTAGGTGAGCAACATGAAAATATCAGACAAGCTGAATCTCTGAATGTAAAGTTACTTTACACAGGAACTTTGCAATTATCTTATGCTTAGTATGTTGCTAGACACACACATGACTTCTAAAGCATTCGCAGATCTTCCTGTGACTTACATACAATAATAACAACCTATTTTTAAATCTCCCTTGTTATTTGTTTCTGAAGAAAAAGGAAAAGTCTTCTATTATGTGTTGGGGGCTTCAGCATTACAAAAAGGGATTTGCTCAAGAATTTCCAAAAAGAGGAAAGTGGGAGGAAGTCTCTGGAACGAGGAGGGGGAGGGGATAGAAGTGGGTATATGTAGAACTGAGATTGTCCTTGGACACACTCTTAGCCTGTCAGTCTTCTTACCTAAATTTTCCTTTATCATCAGTGGCTGGCCCATACCATCTCATCAATATTTCTTATTGCAAAGCTTATATACTTAAACATTTCTAGTTAACTTCTTAGAAGATATTTAGCAGTCAGCTATAAAATTTTGACATTTATTTTGAATATAACCATAGTTTTCTGATGTCTCAGGCTAAATGCTTAAAGTTGTCTTTCCATAAAGACTTCAGTGACAAGACTTCAAAAAGCAAACTTGACTACTGTGGTCAAAGAATTTTTGACAACCATATTACAGCACAATAATAGTTAATATTGATAATAGCTAAAATTATGTCTAATAATGGCAGCCAACATTTACTGAGTAGTTACTGTATGTCAGGTACTATTTTATATATTAACTCATTTAATCCTCACAATATGAGATTAAATGAGGGATATTCTCTTCTTGTCACTTTTTTACAGATGATAAAAGCAACGGAATAAATTTGCTTTGTGTGTCTGCTACTGTCCTTTTTCTACTGTGCCAATGTCTTTTTTCTCATTTTTTAAAATCATGAACCATAGCAAGAAATATGAATCACTACACAAATAATATATACAAGTATCTGAACTCAAAAGAGTCAAAAGTAATTTCTCTTACTACATGCCATGTATTCAGATATTGTCTATTCTATTTATTTCCACTTTTCAAGTTTGCTGGTCAAAGTTTACTAAATTGAGTTTACAATGAACTAACAGGCTTCAACTCACTGATTTTTTTTTTTAAGTGTGAAACGAAGCTTATTGAGGAAAGGCAAGATAGGTTTACAGAGCAAGAGCAAGATACAGGTTCACAGAGCAAGAGTGAGATACGTTCACCACAGACGACAACGTGCCCACCCCCCATCATAACAAAAGGGCCTCAACTTTGAACAATTGAACAAATTGGTTAGTGGGAACAAAAATTGAACAATTGGTTAGTGGGTACAAAAATACAGTTAGACAGAAGGAATAGATTCCAGTATTTGATAGCACAGTAGGGAAATTACAGTAAATAACTTATTGTATATTTCAAAATAGCTAGAAGACAAGAATTGTAATGTTCTCAACATAAATAAAAAATAAATGTTTGAGGTCATGGATATCCCAGTTACCCTGATTTCATCATTATACATTGTATACATGTATCAAAATATCTTATGTGCCCCCAAAATATATACAAATATGATATACCAATAAAAAAATCTGTTATAAGACAGAGGAAAATTACAGATACAGGGAGTTCAAAAGAATAAATGCCATTGAAATAAAAACATAAGCATGTGAAATTTGAGAGCAATAAATTCAAGATAGGATGGCATACCTGCATGTATGGTGAAGACTAATTAGAAGGAAGGACTGCCATGGGTTTTGTGGTAGAGGACAAAGCCATCAGTGGTAGGACACATTCTCCTGTGTGTAGAGGACGGGTTTATAATTAAGGAACTTGATTTTAATATCCTCCATGGCACCCTAGGACTTGATTTATATGGTTGATCTAATATCTATGAAAGCAAATATACTTTCCCACAGTGCTGAAGTTTGAAATTTTAAAAAAATTAGATGAACAAATAATATGAATTTCTCATTTTTTCCCTGTTATTCTTCCACAGGGTGTTTTGAGTGTTGTATTAAATGCCTGGGAGGCATTCCCTATGCTTCTCTGATTGCCACCATCCTGCTCTATGCGGGTGTTGCCCTGTTCTGTGGCTGTGGTCATGAAGCACTTTCTGGAACTGTCAACATTCTGCAAACCTACTTTGAGATGGCAAGAACTGCTGGAGATACACTGGATGTTTTTACCATGTAAGTCACTCTAGTATTTCTTCTTATTTTGAGTGTATGTGTTTACATTGCTGTGTGTTAAATAAATAGGGGTCTAGAGTTAAGTGATGTGATGATATATATGAGGAAACACTCTTAGGGTATACTTGACTCAGAGAAGCATTGACCTTTACAATCAACACAGGTACTTAGCACAGCATCAGAGGCTAATTTAATCTGGGCTTAATCTGTGCTTGGACTGTCAGGTCCAAAAGTCAAGTATCATTAAGTGGAATATTTGCAAATCTCTTGCTTTTTTAATTTGAGCAGAGGCTATTCTAATAGAGTAGAACAGACAATAGAGAACAGAGCCGGGTACAAATCTGGACCTTGTGTCTAATTCTAAGAAAATCACCAAAACTCCATGGTGATCACCAAAAGCTCCTACCTTTTTAAAAAAGGGCTCAACTATGGGTAGGATATCATCTTACTTTCACTGCCTTTCAGAACTTGTGTAAACATTGTGAAAGGCTCTTTATGTTTTCTGTAAAAGGATAAATCATAAGCAGTTGAGCAGCTTTTTTGCAAGGAAGGATTATGCTTTTTCCTCATAAAATATAAACTCCTGAGATCACTAAATTATGATGATGTTAAAATAATAGTTTTTAGAAAATTAACTCTCACTGTCTAGAAGTGAAAGTTTGCTGTTGAAGTTTCAGTCTCTTATTGCTTAATATTAGAGAGAACAGGGTTTTGAATTGAGTTATAGAAGAATTTATTTCTAAATAAATTGGCGATTCAGGTAATCTATTCAGCGTTTTTATGCCCACAAAAAGAAAATTATTTATTTACTACAATTTCTTTGCAATCCCAGCTGATAATAAACTTTGTCTCCTGAGCCATTATAGCTTTTGTTACACTTACAACTTCTTGTGTTTATTTCATGATACTTGATACTATGTAATGTTTGTCCTGTTCTTTTACTTTGTCATTCTAAATAAATTCAAACATTCTTAATGCATATATAATTTTTCAGGAATAAGATTATGTTAGACTTACAAATCTTAGTGGTTACCTGGATGGCTAGGGTACCTTTGCTTTTTACTCATATTATTGTTTCATCTAAAAGAGGTGGATTACAATTCAGACATATGCAGAGCAATTCCTGTTGTTTTGGTGTAATTATGGTCTAAAATCCTAATCTAAGACAACATTTGGAAGGTTATCAACCCATACAACTTTCTGAGTAACAGACAACTTTATAATATCAAAAATATATCTTATTGCTAAATTTCTTTGTACTCCATCAGCTATAGACAGATTGTCTTAAACAAAGTATTTTTCACAAATAGTATTTATTGTTTTATTTATTAAAGTGGCTAATTTTCCATGAAATGAAAAGGGAATAGAGTTGCATATTTCCATCAAGTAATAGAATAAAAATTCTCTACTTTAGGGGATGGAGGGTATTCCCCCTTGGGCAGAACGCATAGCAGAATTTTTAGTAAAAGGAAAGTTGAAATACTTGTGTTTATCTAAAATATATTGGCACTTAAAACTTTGAGAAAGACTGATTTAAAAATAAGAAGAAAGCATGAAATTGGGAAAACCCACTCCCCCCCAACCCATACATAGTAATTAGAGGAGGGAGATTGATTAGCCATTTAGTTAAGAAGTGAAATTATTGCAAAAATATAGTCCCTAACTCTGAAGTAATAAGTCAGAGCTTCACCAAGGTCACTGAAAAATGGAAATGAAGAATTAATAGCAAGTAAAAAGTTGTATATTTCCTGGTATAACTTTGTCTTACAAATTAGTTCTGAAAATTAGCATTATCCATTAAATTGAATCTTTTGAGCATGTAGCAGAGTTTATCAGTGTCCATCAAATTAAACACAAACATGCACATAAAACCAAAACTTAATAGCTATCAATACTTTAGATTCAAATAGCATGAATCAATCCTCATGAAATTATAAGTGATATTCATCATTTGGAATATAATTTAAAATGCTTTGGACTCTTGTAGGTTAGTTTTCAGAGAGCCTTAAGAAAATGATTTCATGGATATATTTTAATGTGATAAAACTGACATTTTCTTTTTAGTTTCATCTCAGCCTACCCTGGACAAAATATGTTCTCACTGTGCATTATTTTAAACCACCACAGATGTCCTTAAAATCTACAGATTCTCTATATTTAGGCTACATCCAAATTGCTAAATTTAGTTATAGAATGAGAAGTTTGTAAGAAATCATAAGCCTAATAAATGGCATGAGATGCTTATATACATCTATCCACAATCAATTGTTAAGATTTTTGTTTGATATTTAGACAACAAAGTTTAATATATCATAGAGCTCTACTAAAGCTCTGAAGGTTCTGTGTGGGAGTTTAGAATAAATATCAGAGGTCATATGCTTAATTTGAAACTTTTACCTTTGATCCATTATATTAAAAATTAAATGTGAAACCAGTAATGCATATCTTGAATTGGAAGAATACCATTTTAATTAGAATAAAAGTAAATTCCCAAATTATCTATCTTTTCATATTTCAAAGTACTTGAATTCCTCATAGAGGCCTTGTGTAGCTACCAAATGAATTAAAACAGTCTCCTTGCCACAAATAGTTCATGAAAACACAGAGGGAAGATACGTACTATAGACTTCCCAGTACCATTAATGCCAATTGATAAATTAAAAAGCTACCTAAAGGTTTAGAGAAAATAGGGATTTCCCTGTGCCTGGTTACCTTACAGGGGTATTAGAGGAACAGAAAAGGTGAGTGGGAAACAGAGACTGGAAAATCGGGAGCAATAAGGCAGGGGAGAGTGAGCGATATATTTGCAGGTGATATGCCCCTCTTGAAGATAAGCTAAGGTAGGTTTGGAAAAGAATGTGTAAGATCATGATTGTGGAAAAGAGACTTGTTGTCTAATTTTAGCAACTCACAGAGAGTCTATTTCTTTGCTCCATCATTCACATACTTAATTCAACTAAATTAATTACTCCTACATCACATACTTGTAAAAGAAGCTTGTTTACTGGATGTGTGAACTAAAAGGTAAAACCAATTGCCCAAGCCCTTAGTCTTCCACCGGTGGTCCTAGGATCCCTGGATTTACTCCCTCTTTATTTCAGAGACCACAAAATTTCTCTCTCTCTCTCTCTCTCTGTGTCTCTCTTTCTTCATTGTTTCCCTCCTCTTAAATACATACACAGATGCCAACTTGGGCAACATCTCCAAGTCTAAAGGGAAACACATGGCAGGCAGTGGCAAACCCATTGAAGTATGACGGCTCTGTTTCACTAATCATCTGTCCAACATGCAAAACGTATTTATCCGAAATAAGTTCTCAAATAATCTCCATCCTTATGTAATCTGTATTTCAGAAATGTAATTCTAAATACTATAAGCTCCTGCCAATGGAAGCGGATCTAAAGTCTAGCTCCTACATTCCCAGCTGATGTCACCCATTAAATTGTTTTGTCATATTCCGTTTGAGGTGTGGAGACCTCCAGAGATGGGAAAAGAGTGAATTTCTCAAACAATTTCTCAAATATTTTGTGACTATTTATATGATTTTTAATATCTCTGCCTCTTCTTATCTGCTTGGTATCCCAGAAGCTTCTCATCCTTAATCTGTCAGCTTTGTTTCTCAAGTCCAAGTCATTTGTCAGTTCCAAACTGTTGTGATAATAAGTGTGTAACTTACCCCATTGCTCCAATTAGGCACACTCAACACTGGAAACAGATCATGACTCTGCCACTTTTTGCTATGTGACACAGAGGACATTTTTTCTGATTTGAGATTCAGAGGTTTTTTTTCTGAGAGCCTTTGGACAGAGTATTATTACTGTGCTTCCTAAGTTTCATTTGACAAAGTGAGCAAAAAGTAGGGTAGGTATTTTGCATTTGCCAAACCCATTCCTATAAGACAATAAAATATGGAGATTGGTTAGAAAATTAGATATCATAAAGTGATCCAAATCACTAATTTTGCTAAGTGATTAGGCTTCTTGGATAACTCTTCTGAGGACTTGGCAAGGAACAGCCTCACTCATAAATATGCCCTCTCATAATTTACTACATAAGGGTTGTATTTGAGTTTTGGTACCATTGACTTCCAGAGTTAATACATTTTATTTTCAAAATTTTATTGATATTTTTATTGACTGTGATTTCAGATCAATGCATCAAAAACTGACTTCATTACATGATGAATTCTTTAATATTTGATGCATATATAAAATTAGTTCCTGTTTAAAACAAAATCAGGCAGTAAGCTTAGATAAAATAGACATACAGGTTTTTCTCTCAACTAACTTCGTGTATGTGTACATTTCTAAGTTTGCTTGTAGTTCATGTTTATTCTTTGGAAGTTAATGAGCTAGGAAACAGTTATCAGAAGCTTAATGAGCGGGAGTGAGAAGGGAAAACCACGAATTCGTGGCAAGACAAAACAAGGTTTCACAGGCTGACAGAAATCATGGCAGTGTGAAAACTATCTGTACTGGCCTAAGGCGTTGACAATTAAACCAAATTGAAGAACTCTTCTCACCACAATGTTTGAAGATCAGACAAACTAGTATTGATTTGCAATTATTGATTAGTCCTGGAGAGTAAAACATGATTTAAGTCATAGCTAGAACTTGCTTTAGAAAACCATATTGAATTCCTGACTTCTGAAATAATAATCAAATAGTGTGCATTTCATTAGGCAATATTTCAGCCAGGCTAGCACCCCTAAAAGAAGTGTTTAAAAAAATCCTAAAACACTAACATAAAATAACAACAACAAGAAAACCAAATACATAGACCAGGAGGGATTTAGTTAGAGAGACAACATAATGTGGTTGTTAATATCAGCCTGGGCAAAGAATCCATGAAGAACATCCCAAAGGCAATCACATCAACAACAAAAATAAATAAATGGGACCTGATTAAATAAAAAGCTTCTGCATAGCCAAGGAAACAATCAATAGAGCAAATAGACAACCTACAGAATGGGAGAAAATATTTGCATGATATACATCGATAAAGGGCTAATAACCAGAATCTATAAAGAACTCAAGTGAATCAGCAAGAAAACATCAAACAACCCCATTAAAAAGTGGGCAAAAGACATGAACAGAAACTTTTCAAAAGAAGATAGACTAATGGCTGATAAGCATATGAAAAAATGCTCAATGTGTCCAATCATCAAGGAAATGCAAATCAAAACCACAATGAGATATCACCTAATTCCAGTAGAGAATGGCTTTTATCAAAAAGTCCCAAAACAACAGACGCTGGTGTGAATGTGGAGAGAAAGGAACACTTACACACTGTTGGTGGGACTGCAAACTAATACAACCTTTATAGAAAGTAGTATGGAGACACCTCAAAGAACTAAAAGTAGATCTGCCATTTGATCCAGCAATCTCACTACTGGGTATTTACCCAAAGGAAAAAAAGACATTTAATAAAAAAGACACTTGTATTCGAATATTTATAGCAGCACAATTCACAATTGCAAAGATGTGGAAACAACCCAAGTGCCCATCAATACATGAGTGGATTAATAAAATGTGGTATATGTATACCATGGAGTATTACTCAGCCATAAAAAAAAATGATGAACTAATACCTTTTGTAACAACCTGGATGGAACTGGAGACCACCTTTTTAAGTGAAGTATCACAAGAATGGAAGACCAATAACCACATGTACTCACTACTAAATTGACAGTTATAGATCAACACTTGTGCACATATGGTAGTAAAATTCAATGGAAATCAAGCAAGTGTGTGTGGGGGGAGAAGGAGTGGCTAAATTCACACCTAACGGGTATAATGCACATTAGATGGGTGATGGACAAACTTATAACTTTGACTCAAACTGTACAAAAGCAATTGACATAACCAAAACACTTGTATCCCTGTAATATTCTGAAATTAAAAATTTTAAAAATTAAAAAAAAAAAGATTCTGGATTCAAACTCCCTGCCTTTATTTCATATTGGCTCTGCCTTTCCAGCTTTCTTACCGTGGACAAGTTACTGAACCTCTCTGCCTCAATCCTCTATCAGAAAAACGGACATACTGAATGCTGCCTACATTCTAAGGTTTCTGTGACAATAAAATTAATTGATATTATAACATGGATGCCACATAATAAGCATTGTACAATGATTTACTATTAAGACGGTGATGATGATTATGATGATGATGTCTTCCCTGAAGCTGTATCACAATTTTAATGCCCACTATCATGCTTCCTAAAGTCTGTCTGTCCCTGGACACACTCTACTTACCATAATACTACTACTGTTTTACTCTTTCATTAGGGTAGGGATTTCAGCACAGGTAAGTATCTGAGTAACTTTCAGACTGGATTGGAAATCAAAAATCTAATTTCTCTTCTCTTTTCTAACAACCAGAAATATAGAAGCTCTAGGGAAAATATTTATAAATAAAATCATGATAATTTCATTCAAATAATAATTTGAAAGGTTATCAGGTAGAATGAAACTTGCTTTGTTCTTTATGGTTCAAAGAGAGAGACTTAGGCCAATGTATTCCAATTTATAGAGAAATAGTTTTTTAGCTCAGTATAAATAGCATTCCAAAAGTCAGAGTTTTCTAAAGAATACATGGACTGCCTTGAAATGTAATGATTTTCCTGTCAATGAAGATATTTAGACAAGGCAGGTAATGAACTTCCAGTTCTGAGATGCTTAGAAGGTATAATTCACTTAGTCTTGTTTATTCACAAATTAATCTTAGTAATCATGCTTATTTCACTAATTGGGTTATTGTGAATATCAAGTATGAAAATATATTTTAAACTCCTTAAACTTATTATACTTCTATAATATTCCTGTTTTCAAATATGTAGATATCTTTTTCAGGCTAATGTTTTGTCTGGTTAGTCTTTTAATGAATTCATTCACTTCAGCAAAAAATATTGGATTATACCATGTGCCAATCACTGTGCTAGTATCTAGGGATGCATGGTAGAACAAGACAGTTTCTTGTCCTCAAGCAGTGACATATGAAAGACATGTGAGCAAAGTGCCCTCCTCATCTGACAAAGGAGATATGACTCAGAGAATGGTAGAGTTACCACTTTGAGTGAAAGGCTGCATCAGGCTAACCAAATAGAGGGAGTGGAGAAGCTACAATAATTAATACCATATGGTATTGGCACAGACATAGATAAATATATCCAATGGAACAGAATAGAAAGGCAAAAAAAGACTCAAGTACATATAAGTACTTATAAATACATATAAAGCTATGTCCCTACTTTATATTTTTACCAAAAAATTTTTAGGTGGGTTAAAAATTATAGTTTAAGAGTTGTTAATTTGTAAAAACTAGAAGAAAATATAAATTAAGGTTTCATTTATCATGGGGTAGGAAGTATTACATATAAGCAGTGTAAGAAATCACAAAGGGAAATATTTATGTGTTTGACATAATATATATTAAAATTTTACTCATGAAAGTGTTATAAAAAACATTAAAAGGTACATGAAAACAAAAGAATATTTGCAGCTTACATGACAATAAATGAAGAAATGATAAGTCAACAACAAAATATTCAATAAAAAATAGAAAAATAAAAGCAAGTTTACCAATAAAAATACAAAAGATTAATAGCTCATAAATATATCCTCACTAGTGAACTAAGAAAGGTAATTTAAAATAATACCATTTTTAACCAATTAATTTATCAGAAAAATTAAATTATAATATCTGGCATTAGGAAACAGAGAGAATATGACCTCTTGCTCTTTATCAAAGCATTTTTATTTTGGCACAGTCTTTCTGGACACCGTTTTGACCATATGTACCTTAAATTTTTCTAGGAATTTATCCCAGGGAAACATCTAGACTGAACAAAGTTTATCTAAAATCATCATTATTACCATGCTGTTTGTAATGGTGAAGCACTAGCTTCCTGTTGCTGCTGCAAAACAAATTACCACAAATTTAATGACTTAAAACAACAAAATTTATTTTCTTACAGTTCTGAAGTTAGAAGTCTGAAAATGGGTCTTACTGGGCTTACTGAAATGGGCTGAAATCAAGGTGTTGGCAGAATTGTGCTCCATCTGGAGGCTCTCGGGGAGAAGCCATACCCTTGCCTGATCCAGCTTCCAGAGGCCCCCTGCGTTCCCTGGCTCGTGGCTCCCTTCGCTCCTCAAAGCCGGCAGTGTGACATCTTCAGTCTTTCCCTGAGTTTCACTCTGCCTCCTTTGCTTCTCTCTTTCGCTCTTAAGGAATCTTGTGATTACAATTAAGGCCCACCCAGATCACTCACCTCAAGATCATTAATTTAATCCCATCTGCCAAATCACTTTTGCTGCATAAGGTAACATATTTGCAGGTTCTGGGGATTAGGATGTGAAAATCTTTGAGGCCCATTACTCTCCTTACCACTGAACACCATTAGGGAATTGGTGAAATCTATTATGATATCTTCAAATAATAGAATGTGCCACAATCTTAAAAATTATTGAAACAAGAATATAACACTTTAAAATATTCATAACATGTAAACTAAAAATGGAGTTTTCAAAACAATATATAATAAACATAGCTTTTTGGAATTAATTGAAATTCATATGAATAAAAAACTGGTAGGATGAACAATGAATAGTCTGTGTTTTGGTTCTGATTTTTTAAAAACTTTTTTCTACAATTAACATATATTGCTTTTACAGTCAGTAAAACAGTTGGGTACACAAACTTCACCAAGTTTGAAAGTTTGCATTTAGAAAGGAGATAAAGTACTGGCATTAACCCCTTAAGAAGTAGGATAATACGGATTGTCACTTTGGAAAACAAAAGTAGTGAAGTAAAGGCAGAACTTCTGATGAGCTCTCTGTAAGCCTACTGTGGACTCCTAATCAGTGATTTCATCATCAGGGGATTATTTAGGCATCGTTGAGACATATCATTGATAAAAACTCATATTTATGTAAATAAGAGTTTAATTTATTAATATAATATTTGAAATCTTTGTTCTATTAAGTTCATATATTGCATGTTGATAAAAGAACACTTTTGTGATAAAGCAGAGGGAATCAAGCCAATAAGATAAGTCATATTGATTATAATTTAAATATTTTGAAGATTTAAAATTTTGAAATGGATTTTGGATCATAATGTTAAGAAATATCCTTCCTCAAATTGTTTGAAGAAAAAATTTATGGAAAAATATTTTAATGTCAAGTAAATTGACATTCAGCTTCAATAAAGTCTGTAGCTTGTGGCAGGCTGAATAATGGCCCCCAATAATATCCAGATCCTAGTCCCTGTAACCTGTATATGTTACCTTGTATGGTAAAACTGACTTTGAAGTTGTGATTAAGTTCAGGATTCTCAGGTGAGGAGATCTTCCTGGGTTATCTGGATGGGACCTAAATCCAAACACAAGTGTCCTTATAAGAGGGAAGCGGAGAGCTATTTGACCAGAGAAGAAGAAACCAATGTGGCTATTGAAACAAGATGCTACCTGCTGGCTTTGAAGATGGAGAAGGGGTCACTAGCCAAGAAAAGCAGAGAATGCCACTCTAGAAGCAGGAAAGTACAAGGAAACTTTCCCCTAGAGTCCCTGGAGGGACTGAGGCATGGCCAACACCTTGATTTTGACCCAGTGAAACTGATTTCAAACTTCTGATATCTGGAACTTTAAGAAAGTAAGTGTATGTTTTTTTAAGCTACCGAGTTTGTGGTAATTTGTTAGAACAACCATATGGTTAGAGCAACCATAAGAAATTAACACATAACTAGGCCAGTTTATTGCAGTACCTACTGCCAGGTATTCTTATTAAGTGTTCAAGTTAAATTTTGAAAAAGTAAAACGAAAAAGTTTATGATTGTTATAATCATCAATAATTTGCAATTATACTTCCAGCATAAATGCCAAACTTGAAGTACAGGTACTTTTTAATTAAATAAAACATGAACTTGGGAGGAATGACATCAGCAAGATGGTGGGATAGTAAGTCCCAGCCTACATTCCTGCATAGAAACATGAATTTAAAAATTGTATACAGATCAATACCTTTATGAAATTTCCAGAATTTACTTGAGGTTGCAGTATCTCAGGTGAGAACAAAGCCCAGAATAGCCCCACTGACATGGTGAGAAGAACAATGTCACTTAAGCCACATCAGCCCCTCCACCAAGCCTCGCAGCTCAGCACTGAGAGAGAAGGAGAAGAGAAGGGTGGAACATGCACCCAGTGTTCTGGCTTTGCAGGTGGGTGCCTAAGGGACTGGTTTCTGTCTAACCTCCTTCTAAGCACTAACAGAACTGGCATACTTTG
Organism: Daubentonia madagascariensis; assembly: GCA_023783475.1. Taxonomy (NCBI): domain Eukaryota; kingdom Metazoa; phylum Chordata; class Mammalia; order Primates; family Daubentoniidae; genus Daubentonia; species Daubentonia madagascariensis. The sequence goes on from JAKFHU010000760.1 coordinate 12,704,427, forward strand.
GGTACACGGGGGCCTCTGAGAACAACTCAGAGAAATTGGGAGAAGGCTCACAATGAGGGAGGGAGGAAAACATTGGTCTGCAAACATTGACAAGCCTGAAGGGAAAAAACAAAAAACAGCAGCCCAATCATAGTATGGGGTTTCAATAACTCACTTTCAGTAACGGATAGAATATTCAGACAGGAAACAGAGGCTTAACCCACACAATACACCAAATGAATGTAACAGACACATTCAGAACGTTCCACCCAACAGCAGTAGGATACACATTTTTTTCAAGTCCACCTGGAACATTCACCAGGATATATCACATGTTAGGTCACATAACAAGACTTAACAGATTTGAGAGGATTGAATTCATATCTATACAATTCCATTTAAAATAACATCCAAAAGAAAAAAAAACTACTTAGAAATAAACTTAACCAAAGAGGCAAAGACTTGTACACTGAAAACTGCAAATCATTGCTGAGAGAAATTAAAGAAGACAAAGGTAAATGGAAAGACATTCCATGTTATGGACTGGAACACTTAATTTTGTTAAAATATCCATACTAACCAAGGCAATTTACAGATTAACGCAATCCCTATCAAAATAACAATGACATTTTTTACAAAAGTAGAGAAAATCCTACAATTTATACGGAATCACAAATAACCAAACCAATCTAAGGAAAAAAGAACAAATGTAGAGCCTCATCCTTCTTGATTTAAACACATTATAAATCTACAGTAATCAAAAAGTATGGTATTTATTTTTCATATATAATGTACATATTTATGGGGTATAAGTGATATTTTGATACATGCATACAATGTATAATGGTCAAATCAGGTAATTAGGATATCTATCACCTCGAACTTTTATCATTTCTTTGTTCTGGGAACTTTTCGAATCTTCCCTTCTAGCTATTTTGTAATATACAATAAATTATTATTAACCCTACTATGCTATGGAACACCAGAGTTTGGTAGTGATGTAAAGAAAGACATAGATCACTGTCACAGAATAAAGAACCCAGAAATAAACTCAAGCATATATGGTCAACTAATTTCCAACAAGGGCACCAAGAAGACACAATGGGGAAAGAATAGTCTCTTCAACAAAATGTGTTAGAAAAACTGGGTATTCACATGCAAAAGAAGGAAATTGGGTGCTTGTCTTACATGATACATAAAAAATCAACTCAAAATGGATTTAAGATTAAATGTAAGACCTGAAACTATAAAATTCCTAAAAGACAACATAAGAGAAAAGCTTCATAACCTTGGTCTTGGAAATGGTTTCCTGGATATGACACCAAAGGCACAGGCAACAAAAGCAAAAATAAACAAGTGGGAATATGTCAAGATACAAAGCTTCTGTGCTGAAGAGATAATAATCAACTGAGTGAAAGGGCAACCTACACAATGGGAGAAAATATTTGTAACTCATATATCTGGTAAGGAAATAATATCCAAAATATATAAAGAACTCCTATAACTCAATAGCAAAAAACAAATAAGCTGATTTAAAAATGAGCAATGGACTTCAATAGATATTTCTACAAAGAAGATTTACAAATGGCCACTAGGTATATGAAAAGGTGTTCAACACCACTAATGACCTCAGAAATGCAAATCAAAACCATAATGAGCTATCGCCTCACACTTGTTTGGATGACCATTATGAAAAACAAAACAAAACAGAAAATAATGACTGTTGGTGAGTATTTGGAGAAACTACAACTGTTGGTGGGAATGTAAACTAGTGCAGCCACTAGAGAAAACAGTGTGGCAGTTCCTAAAAAAGTTAAAATTATAATACTATATAATCCAACAATCCCACATCTGGGTATTTATATAAGGGCATTGAAATCAGGATCTTGAAGAGATACCTGTACTCTCATGTTCACTGCAGCATTATTCACAATAGCCAAGACGTGGAAACAGCCTAAATGTCCATCAGTGGATGAATACATCAAGAAAACGTGGTATAGCCATATGATGGGATATTTTATGGCCATAAAAAAGAAGGAAATCCTGTCTTTATACTGCAACGTGGATGAACTTTGAGGACATTATGCTAGTGAAATAAGCCAGTCACAGAAGGACAATACTGCATGATTCCTCTTTATATGAGATACATAAAATATTCAAACTCATAGAGTCAGAAAATAGCATGGTTTTTGCCAGGGCTAGGGGCTACAGAAATGGGAAGTTGAGGTTCAATGGGTAGAGTTTCAGTCATGTAAGATGAAAAAATTCTAGAGATCTGCTATACAACCTTGTGCTTTATAGTTAACAACACTGTATTGTACATTTAAAAATCTGTTAAGAGGATAAATCTCATGTTTTGTGACCTTTACTTCAATAAAGAACAATAAAACATGAATTTTCTTTAACACAACTGTGAACATTCAAAAGCAGCTCAATGTAGTTGATTACTGATTATGGTTGTTTCTGAAATCTAGTAGAAAAGCAACTGGAACCATCAACTTTGATATATCTATACCCTAAACTTGATGATACACTCATCTCCTACTCAGTCATGCATTGATTTTAAGTATTTAGGGAGAAGCAGCCATTTCCTACTTATTAAAATTGCTGTTTTCCAACTCTAAAAAGAAATATTACATACTCTAGCAACTTGTCTGCATTCCTGTCAAACCACTGTATTCTGAAAATGATTTGTAACATACAAATGCATTAGACAATGTCAGAATTCCTTTCACGCAGGCTATACATTCAGGAAAAATAAATCATCATAAATAAATTAATGAATTAACTGTATTAGTTTCCTGTGACTGCCATAACAAGTTACCACGAACTGATTGCTTAAAACGACAGAAATGTATTATCTCATAGTTGGGAAGCAGAAGTCTGAAGTCAAGGTGTCAGCAGGACTGCCCTCCTTCCCAAGACCATAGGGGAGATTCTGTTTATCGCCTCTTCCGGGTTCTGGTGGTTGCAGGCATGCCTTGGCTTGAGGCCACATTGTTCTGCTTCACTCTCTGCCTCGATCATCATAGTAAAAATAAACACACAAGAATAGGCAAGAAAACAGTGAAAAAGAAGGTGTCTAACCCGATAAGACAGTAAGACATACGCAAAGCCTCTATGATTAAAACCGTGGGGAACTGGCCCATGAAGGGACGGATCTGTGGAACCGGCAGAAATAGACACATCTAGATATAGAAACTTATTGTCTGATAGAGGTAGATATAAAATCAGCAGGTCAAAGATGATCTTTTCAATAAATGATGTTGGGACAAGTGGACTGTCATTTTGAAAAAAGATAAACTTAGATGCAATGCTTGTACCATCCAAAGAATAAACACTAAATTGATCAGAAGTCTAAATGTAATAAAATGAAACTTATATACATGCTAGAAGAAAGGATGGGTGAATTCCTCTATAACCTTGGTGTAGGTAAAGGCTTCTAACTATGAATAAAATCCCAGATGTAATAAAAGAAAAGAATGATAAATTTGACAACGTAAAAGTTTGTTTCTTTTTTTAAAGTTGCATGGCAAAATGCCAAAAGCAAAGTTAAAAGACAAATGGCAAACTAGGAGAAAATATTAGTAACATGTATCACAGGTAAAGGTATAATATCCCTAATGTACAAATATCTTTTAAAAATTGAGGAAGACATAGGACCACAAATCTTATAGAAAAATGGGCAAAACACATAAATAGATAATTCACAAAAATATATATATATATAAATAGTGCCCATAAGCATATTAAAAGATGCCCAATTTCATGCATACTAAGATCAATAAAGCAGCACTAGGATACCACTCATCACTCATCAGATTAGCAGTAATTCAAACACTTGACAATATTCTCTTTTGTCGAGGATGTGGAGAAACAGACATTCTTATGTATTGCTGGTTGGAATATACAATGGTACAACACTTACAGAGAGGAATTAGACAATATTTTTAAAAACTACATATGCCTTCAATTTTCAACTCATCAGTCCTCCTATGCTAATCCTAAAGGTACATCTTCAACTCTATGAAAATACATATATACAAAGTTATTAATTGCTGTAATATTTGTAACTGCAAAATATTGATAACCATCTAAGTATCCAAGCATTGGAGACTGGGTGAACAAATGATAGTGTGTACATACACAGGAGTATTATGCAGCAGTTAAAAAGAATGAGGGTGATCTCCATGAATTGATATGCAGTAATTTTCAGAGGATATTGTTACTTGAAACAAAGGAAGTACAAAAGAGCATGTGTACTATGCTACTTTTCATGTAAAAAAAAAGAAAATAGTAATACATACACACTTGCCTTTACATGAAAAACCACAGTAAAGATAAACAAGGAAGGAAACAATGAAATGGGTTGCCTGCAAGGAACAAGATGGAATAGATAGAAAAGTTCTTGCCACTACTATGGATATATCTTTTGTGTAGATTCAACTTTTGGAAGCATGTTAACATTCTAATATTTAAAAATGAAATTAAGTCAATGTGGATGGGATGGAGGACCTAAAACTGAAACAAATGGAACAAATAGACCCAATTGCATCACCTTAACCACAATGAAGGAAAGAAAAAACACACTAATTCTAGTAGTTCAGAAACTCAGTTTTTGACTCTATACTCTGTCCTGGGCAAAGTGGGAGAGGATTGCAAGCAACTGAAACTCTTTTCATGTGGATTTTATTTTTGTAATAATGTGGATGAGTAACTCTGAAATAATTTTAGATTTCTTACAGGATTGAAGAAAAGAATAAATGTGTTAATTTTCTTGAGAACCAGAATTCTCCTTAAGGAAGAAGGACATACAAATATGGAATGGGGGAAGGCAATAAAGAACCCTGTGGGGATGGATTGGATTTGCAAGTATTACTATGAATTCAAGTTTCTAAAATATGTGTATATATGATATGTAGTTACATGTGCACACGTATATGTATGAATAGACATGTACACACATACAGATATGTATGTATGCTTATATAATTGCATATATTGATGTGTATGTATAGTGCATGTATTTCCTACCTTGATACACTGAAAAGATCAAGAGGCAAAGGCACCATATTAGCTGTGAGCATACCTAGCACCTAGGTCTTCGTCTTTAATACCATTGCTCATTAAAAGGACCAGTGTTCCTAAAAGAAATGACTGATTCTGGGGTTGGGAGAAGTCAGTACAAGATAAGCCTAGAATATCTTGCTATGTGAGAAGTAAGGAATACTTTTTAAAAATTTGTGGGTGCATGTCACAAAGATACAGGAGCCAGCTTGAAGGGAGTCCCATTAACCAAGTCTAGAAAAATTTGAGCACCAATATAATTAAGTATAGTCATGGCTCACAAACCTTTAGGAAAAAAGTTAGACATTATTAGTCCATATCACTAATGAATAGATAAACAAACAAATAAATAAATAGGGGGAAAGGGAGAGCTCTTGTTTGCATCAGAATGTCTAGTGCCAATTGGTATATGTGGAAGGAGTGCTAAAGTTAGGATGTTGGCATTTTGCACACGTGATAGGAAGATTAGGTTCTGCAAGATTCATTAATGGAGGACATGCTAAAACTGGGGAAAAGTTTTGATGAGGAGCAAGGTGTTTGCATGGTCTTAAAGTATCTCCTCACAGATTGCTGATTAGTTGCAAGAGAAACAATAGCAATTACACAGTCCAGAAATCAGACATCACCTTGACTAGATGATCAGAATTAACATCAATAATGAGGGGCAGATGGACTTTGTGTGACTCAGCATATGATACCCTGAAAGGGACACAGTATCACCTATGTGGTGTTCTAGCCAAGAATAAGTAACATCAGACAACCCAAAATTAATATTCTATTTAAGAAGGGGGGAGTAGGATTGTATTTGGCAACAATGCTAATGTCATAAAGAGAAAGAAAGGTATGGAAGTGTTCCAGATTAAAGGAGCCCAAAGAGACATGGCAAATAAGTACAGGACCTGCCCCTAGACTGGATCAGGAAGGGAAATAATACCATAAAGTTCATCATTGGGTCAGTTGATAAAATTGGAACACAAATAATAGATTTGACATAAGTATTATATCAATGTTATTTTTCCTGAGTCAGTAACTATACTGTGAAGTATTTGTCTATGTTCACACACAGTCATTCAGAGAAAGGGGAGAAGGAGAGGAGAGAGAGGAACACAAGTAAACAGTAAAGTAAATTATGTAAAAGGATATAAAATAGGTAAATGAGGTAAAGCTCTATATGCTACTCATTTTACTCAACTTATTTGTAAATTTGACATCATTTCTAAATAAGAATTAAAATATTTTTAGAAAATATGCCATTTTAACTGAAAAGATTTGTGGAAAAACCCATGAAACTATATGCTTCAAAGTGTTCCTCACTGTCTTCACTTCTATTCAACATAGCACTGGAGGTCCTAGCCAGAGCAATCAGGCAAGAGAAGGAAATAAAGGGCATCCAAATTGGTAAAGCGGAGGTCAAATGATCCCTGTTTGCTGATGATATGATCTTGTATCTGGAAGACCCTAAAGACTCCACCAAAAGACTCCTAGAATTGATAAATTCAGCAATGTCTCAGGTTACAAAATCAATATACACAAATCAGTAGCATTTCTATATACTAATAACAGTCATGCTGAGAGTCAAATCGAGGACTCACTACCATTCACAGTAGCTACAAAGAAAATAGAATGCTTAGGAATAAACTTAACAAAGGAGGTGAAAGATCTCTACAAGGAGAACTACAAAACACTGACGAAAGAAATCATAGATGACACAAACAAATGGAAAAACATCCCTTGCTCATGGATTGGTAGACTCAACATCGTTAAAATGTCCATACTGCCCAAAGGCATTTACAGATTCCATGCAATTCCCATCAAAATACCAACCTCTTATTTCACAGATGTAGAAAAAATAATTCTAAACTTCATTTGGAACCAAAAAAGAGCCTGAATAGCCAAATCAATCTTTATCAAAAAGAACAAATTTGGAGGCATACATTACCAGACTTCAAATTATACTGCAAGGCTGTAGTAACCAAAACAGCATGGTACTGGTATAAAAGTAGAGACATAAACCAATGGAACAGAATATAGAACCCATAAATAAAACCATATAGCTACAACCAACAGCTCTTTGACAATGCAGACAACAAGATATACTGGGGAAAGGATGCCCTAGTGAATAAATGGTGCAGGGAAAATTGGATAACCACATGCAGAAGAATGAAACAGGACCCCTATCTCTCACCATGTACAAAAATTAATTTAAGATGATTAAAGGCTTAAATGTAAGGCATGAAACCATAAAAATTCTGGAGGAAAACATAGGAAAAACTCTTCTAGACATCAGTCTAGGCAAAGAATTTATGACTATGACTCCCAAAGGCAAATATAGCAGCAACAAAAATAAATAAATGAGACAATTAAATTAAAAAGCTTCTGCACAGCAAAGGAAATAATCAACGGAATAAACAGGCAACCTACAGAATGGGAGAAAATATTCACAAACTATACATCTGACAAAGGACTAATATCCAGAATCTACAAAGAACGGAAACAAATTGTCAAGAAAAAAAAGAACACCACCATCAAAAAGTGGGCAAAAGACATGAACAGATGTTTTTCAAAAGAAGATAGACAGATAGCCAACAAACTAATGAAAAAATGTTCAACATCATTAATCACCAGGGAAATGCAAATTAAAACCACAATAAGATACCACTTTACCCCTGTCAGAATGGCCATTATTAAAAAGTCAAAAACAACAGATGCTAGTATAGATACAGAGAAAAAGGAACATTTATGCACTGCTGGTGGGACTGCAAACTAGTACAACCTCTATGGGAAACAGTATGGAGATTCCTCAAAGAGCTAAAAGTAGACCTACCATTCTATCCAGCAATCTCACTACTGGGTATCTTCCCAAAGGAAAAGAAGTCATTTTATAAAAAAATCACCTGCACTCAAATGTTTATTGGAGCACAATTCACAATTGCAAAGATATGGAATCAACCTAAGTGCCCATCAATTCATGAGTGAATAAAGAAAATGTAGTGTATATATATACTATGGAGTACTACTCAGCTATAATGAAATAATGTCTTTCATAGCAACATGGATGGAACTGGAGGCCATTATCCTAAGGGAAGTATCTCAGGAATGGAAAAACAAACATCACATGATCTCACGAATAACTGGGAGTTAAACATACACACAGGACATTGGAAACTAAGAAGGGGGGAGGGTGTGGGGGTGTGGGATTAAAACTTACCTAGCAGGTACAATGCACACTGTCCTGGTGGCAGGCACATTGAAAGTCCTGACTTCAGCCTTATACAGTGTATCCATGTAACAAAAACATTTTTACCCCTTTAATATTTTGAAATAAAAAACAAGCAAAGCAAAAAAAAAAGTGTTCCTGATGTCAAATTAGATCTGTAAGTTGAAATCTTTAAATTCTTTCAAATGCTTGATGGGTTTACACAATTCACATCATCTGCCTCATTGCCCTGGACAAATAGAATTATGCAATATTTAAACCTTCTCACAGTGAAAGTTGGCCACTAAACAATTGCTCTGGGACACTGAACATTACCAAGCTCCTCTGCCTTTTTCTGTGCAGCAAATTCTCTTATGGTATTCCATGCATTCTTATAAAAATATTGTAACAGCATCCAGAGTCTCTTGGTCTCCATAAACAGGAACAAGTTTTCTATGCCCTCATTTTTGCCCTTGTATAAGGTGACAAGATCTTTCCATCATCTAATGTCATCCTGTCCACTCTACTTATACTCTAACTAATAAGAGGAGAGGGTCAAAGTCAAGCTAATGTGAAATAAACAGCAATTTTTAAATAGAACCTGTCAAGACTGCAAAAATAGATCTTTAGCTAATATGCCTCCCTCTCCACATACCATGGCCCCTTTTTTCCTTCAATGAAACTCCTACCCCCAGAAGATTCTTTCTTCTTCCTTCACCACCATTGACAGTTCTCCTCCAGGTTTTCCGTATGTTCCTTGTCTTATTGGTGCAAGGTCATGTGTATAAGCGTGTCTCTGTGTGTGTCTATACAGGCTGGAGTGGAGTATTTGTAATATTAATTGAATGCTTCCACATGATGAACTCGGGATCTATATTCTGCTTTTTCCCTATATAGATAGTACGTAACTGTGTTTACATACATACTGTATTAAATGAATAAATCTTGTTGAGGTCCAATAATTTGATAGAAGTAGCCATTTGCTTTGCCATATTCTAACCATAATGTGACCGACTTAGTCTAAGACTCCTTTGCTCTGCTGTTTCTTTTGTTGAAAGTACTATTTAATGGACTAGCAATTTGTGCCCAAGTTTTTCATTACTTACAAATTAAATGTGGTGGTGTGTTTACATCAGGATTTCTAATATAGGCTTTCACTTGTTATTCAGAGGTTCTTGTAAAAAAAATTCATTCAGCAAATATTATCTAGTTCGTTGAGGGTATTTTGTTTAATTAAATCAGCAAAACATTTAAAGCTGGAATGATCAGGAAAGATTTTCTAAGCAATAATTTTAGAGATTACAATGGATTACTCAATGATTGATTTCATATTAATACTAGAAAAATCACCAGAAGCTCTTTCTTGGTTTGGTCCAATTCTTCCCATGTTGCATGTTTGCAATTTTTTCAGCACCATGCTTCAAAGTCCTGTTTCTCCCTTTACCTCCAATCATTAGTACTTTCATCTGCTCATACAAGTCCTCTCTAGGAAAATATTTCCCTAGTTAGATGTTTTTGTCTTATCCCAAAAAATTCCTTTTGCCTTTCTTGCTTACATATTAGCAGATAGAAAAATAGAGGAAACCTATTTGTCCAAGAGGTGGGAAGATGTCAAACTCCCAACCTCCCCCAAATGTTAAGAGAGCATATCATTACATTTCAGACCAAATTTGTAGCCTAAACATTAATTACCCGATGGAAATGGAGTTCTTACAGCAAAACTGTGTTCATTCTTCACGCATTATAGTATTTTTAGTTACAAAGTACAGTTATTTTTAAAATAATGGAACATCAAATGCTATCATTTGAGCTATATAATATAAGCAAATTGAAAACTATCCAAATTACAATGATGAATCTTAAAGCTGATCTAAAAAACTTACTGTTGAAAAAAAATAAGGCACTAGTAAACTGAAATTTATTTAAGTAACTTGACAAGTCAAGTTTGAACCACAAAAGATATGCTTGTGACTAGTTTTAATTGGGAAGGAAATAATGGGATAGATACTGCAGACAAATAGATTTGCAATGTTGAAATTAAAATTATTTTCTAGGAAAATTATATTTAAGAATGAGGAGACTTTTGTTCTCTATTTTTATTTAAAATTAAGTTTGTGTGTGAAACTCATTTATTTTATATTTATTATTTCAAAAAAATAAGTGATATTTGGTGTGGTACCATCTTGATTAATAATTTTGAAATTTGTGAGTTAATTTTGCTGATGAAAAACATAATAATATTAGTGATGCTCTTTCTTACATTAGGGTGTCAGAGCTGGGGTGAAATAGCGCTAGACAAACACATGCATACTGCTATAAGCTGTAGACGCTTCTATCATTCATTGCCCTTTTGTGATTACTCATTAAGCATATATTCATTTAATAATTACTTCCTTTTCTTTTTATGATACAAATTTATATTAAACAATGTCAGACACCATTCCAGGTGGAGATACAGCAGACAGCTAATATAAATGATAAAAATCCCTGCCTTTAGGAAACTTATATTCTAGTAGTGATGTCAAAAATTAAAAAGAAACACAAACAGGTAAAATTATTAAAATCTTAATCCTGAAGGAAATTAGAAATTCAAAGGAAGATTGGTGGGTTATTGAAAGTGTACATGTACGTCATATTCACTGAATTCTCCCGCAGTCTCAATAAAAATATTTAGCATCAACAGGTACTTCAATATTGGTGCTATGTTAACCTTTAGGTTAGAATGTCATGGCCTCTAGCAAAAGAAATGTATATGGTTAATATATTCCAAACATCATAGATGATATAGCAGTTAACAGCTAAGTAACTGTTGTATAGCATTAAGTTGGTGCTATCTTCATATCTGCATTTCACTGACATTTTTACATCTCTGATGACATTGAATGTAAAATGTTCACTGGTTATGGCAATATCCAATAATAAATCCTAATGAAGTGTTTTTTAACGCCAGGCTATCCCTATGATTATGAATATTCTTACAATTATAAAATATATTATTTGAAGTATATATGTGGAATGAATGTTTTCAAAACACGGAAGTGCAAATGGAATCTTAATTCATAAATGGGCAAATTGTCCTCTTTAATCCCACTGAATATGCATTTACTAGTTACAGAGCTACAGAACAAGTATTATCTATCTATTCATATATCCATCTATCGTGTATGTATCAGTTATGTGTGTGTGTACCTTTTTATATATTCTATATAAATATTTTATTTTAGCCACATGGATTTTTTTCCACTGGGCAATCAATTGTGAGAAAGCAGGAATGCCTCCCATGCCTCTGTGGAATTATGCTATAATTTGGCTCAGGCCCAATTCTATATAATATCCATTAATGATTCTACCTAAAAGACTTAATTGTCAAAGTTATAATTTATCTGTAAAAACCACATATTTTTCATTATTGACATTATCATCAGCAAATATTAGTGATGTTTTGTGGTAAGTATGAAAAAAACCACAACTGTAATTGACTATTTATAATGACAATATATGGGTTTTATGTCATTTTATGTGAAACAACTACATCATTCACCATAAAGCTTCCTTCCTCTTCCACTATAAATTTTTAAAACTCTGTGTTTTTAAACGATGTATGTAAATCTTTACATTAGATATTTTGTTCTAATTTGAGAACTTTTATGATGATTATCCACTTAACAAATGAATAAAGAGCAAACTCCTTTAGAAGTACAATTTACTGCTTATTCAAGACTACAGTTTGTACGAACCAGAGAAAGGGGGATGCTTGAAAGGAAGAAAAAGAAACCTACAAACCTGAAAACACCAAATGCCCTGTCAACAAATATTGGAAGTGGCAGAACGAAATCTATGTATAAACATCAGACATATAAAGCAAAAATGTTTCTAAATCCAACCTCCATTATGGACATAAATATTCTGTAACTTTCATTCCCAAAGAACCATGGGTATGTGAGAATCAGTTTCTGCAGACCAGCAATAAAAGTTATCAAAGCAAATCACTTTGTCTTTTCTCCCTCAGGATTGACATCTTTAAGTATGTGATCTATGGCATCGCAGCTGCATTCTTTGTGTATGGCATTTTGCTGATGGTGGAAGGTTTCTTCACAACTGGTGCCATCAAAGATCTCTATGGGGATTTCAAAATCACCACTTGCGGCAGATGTGTGAGCACCTGGGTATGTTATTTCTCTACATTCAGTGTATGATGTGTATTTATTTCAATAGCACACAGGTGTTTGCATTCATCTCCCAGGAATTAAAGTATTTTTTAAACATGGTAATATTTTCTCCTGTGATGGCTATCTTAAACCTTGGAAATATTATTATCTAAATTAAGATTATTTCTTGTGAAAATTCAGTTTCAATTCTCAAATCATATGCAGTCCAATTAGTTTTGTTTCTAGAGGCAGCAAAACTTGTGACTGATTAATGATTATTTTTTTTTCAAAGGGCTTTGGGGTTCCCATACGGAATAACAAAAAATCCACCTACAACTTATATACATTACATGTGCTACCTCCCCATTTAAATGCAGGTCTTTGTATTTTACTGTAAATTTGGGGCAACTATGTCATGCAATTTCTGCCTTCTATTGACTTAAGATAAGAATTCTATTAATTTCAGCCTTAAATCTTTATTGATGTATTTAATGGTAAATCAAATTTATAGTCATACTCTGAAGTTCAGCAGTGCAGACAATGTATATATATCTGCTAATGCACAAGAGTGGTGAAAATTTATATGGTTGAAAGTACTTTTGCATTTTTAGGCAGAATCATTTTTCTATAATGAAATGTTGAAGCTTCTATCCTTGACAGATATGTTTTAATTTTTTTCTAATGTTATGTAAGAAAATGTGTTTAATTGCAGCATGTAAATCATATTAAATAAGCTGTCTCTAATAAGGAATGACATAAATTACTTCAATCTCACAGAAAAGTAAAAACATACCTGTTAACAACAAACTTCTTTTTTTTCTTTTTTACTAATTTGTAACAAATTCTACTATGTTGTTCACTGTCAGTAGTAACAATAGTCTAATAAGATAGTTTTCCTGAGTTGTGGGTATTTGTTGTGGTCTCTGGAATGATTTGTTGTAAGACTCATTTCATATCTGTTTTGGGACAACACTTACTGTTGTATTCAAAGAGGTAAAATATGTGAGTGTGAGCAAAACTGGAATTTGAATAATGTGGCTTAACAGGCTTTAAGCTGGGCTTTATCACTTAAATTCTTTGGATCAGTAATATCAAATTTCAGGTCTGGGGGAAGTTACCCAAAGATCTTGGATTAAAGAAAAATAAAATATGAATATTTAGTAGGCCAATTCTCAGTGATACTTACCAATTTCTCTAGAAAAGAGGACAGTTCTGATTTTAGGTTCATTGCTATTCTGCCAATAAAGTGTAGTAAATTCAATTAATAAAGGGCTCTTTCTTCTATTGGAATAGTATCATTGTAATGCCACTTGTGTGCCTTAGTAAGTCACTAATTTCTCTGGATCAGTTTACTCATTTCCAAAATGAAGATCATCTCTAAAGCTCCTTCCAGCTCCAAGCGTCCATGATGCTAAAGCACTACTGAGATGATAAGAGAAAATGGGTCTGGAAGCACATTTTTATAATAGGAGAATAACCCTTTGCCAGGAAGAGTGCAGCCAATTATGTTGTTTCATTCAAAATTGGAAAATTACTTTCTAGTAAAAAAAAAAAAATCCCAGACGAAAACGCATATCTGTGTATAGCCATTATCTGCCTGACATTCAAGCATCTATCTTAAACGTATCTCAAATAAGAGATTTTAAAGCAAAACATGAGCCACATTTGTTTCTGTAATAGTAACAATTGTGTCACCAGTCCCACCCAACAGACCAGAAGGGTGGCAGCAGCTGCGTGGGCTCCTCCAGAGGCAACGCAACAGGCAGTCAGCCCACCAAGTGGCCCTCGCCTACTCCTGTAACGGCCCCCTGCCACCCAGGAATGCGCAGAACCGAGCCTGAAATTGAAGCTGCATTCTCTTGCATTCTGCAGAGGCAGCAATGCGGTGGGTGAGGCCTCTGAGTCGTGCCCTGGCTACGCCAACATGGAGGGGACTACTCCACAACCTGAGAAGGCAATAGTGATGGCTGCAGGCAGCGCTGCAGAGCCCTGTGACCCTTCCCCCGTCCCCATCCCAATTTCTTGTAGCTCCATGGGATCAGAGGGAAAAAGAAAGATGTATATTCCACCCTCTTCTGCTATTATCTCCCTTTTTTTTCCTATTTCCATTCTGCTTCTTTTTTATTTTTTCAATTTGTAGTTGGATTGTATTTTACTGTCTACCTTATGTTCAATGAGTTAACCTGTTGACTTGTTTTGCCTGTCTTCCTTAGCTTCAAAAGTATCTACGCTTTTGAAGTTATATTGATGCATTTCTACTTGGAACACTGAATAATAGTAAAGGCTGGAATAATTTTGTTTGGAACAACTATATTATACGAAAATCTTCCTGAATTAATACTAACAAAAACTTGTTATTCTATCCCTGTTTCTCTATACTGTGTAATAAGTGAAATGGTTATTAACTGAAACCCTATCAGCACGAATGCAATTAATTTTAAAGCAGCATTGTGTCACTGAATTGAGGATGCTAATCAATATTCCCTTTACTTAATGACTGCCCTTGAAAGCATAACTTCATCTACATTATGTGTTTCCTCTCATGCAGGATCAAGTCCAATTCAAGTTCGTTTCAAAATTTTGCTATCATTTGAAATCCAGAATGTGAGGAAAATAAAACACAAAACCACAATATTAATTTTGGGGGTGAAAATCTTTATTGACTACTTTATATGAAAAGTTATTAAAATATCTTAAGTAACAAAATTTATTTATATTAAATATTAAATGGCACCAAATTGAGTACAAACACGTTATTGAACACCTTAAACATGAACTTATTAAGTTTAATTAATACAGAAATATTTACTTTCTTTAACCATTTTTCCTATGAAATTTTAAACCAAAAAATATTTACTTTATTGCAACTTGGGAGAATTCATTGTGTCACATTTTGAAATCAGGACATTTGTTGCACGCATCACTAATTTTCTTGTTTCTATAAATTCTCATTGCTGTCATGACACTGTTACACATCTTAGAATTTATTTATACTTGTTCTGACATTTAGATTTCTAAATCCAACACTTTTGAAATAATAAAGTTCTTAAACTTACTATTGTTTGTGGAAATTAACACATTTATTTTCCATAAATCTACCTGTTCTAAGACTTAAACAAAACAATAAAAACTTTTGATAGTGTGTGTATTAGTTAGCCAGGGCTGCCATAACAAGGTACCACAAACTGGACGGCTTAAACAACAGAAATTTATTGTCTCACGGTTCTGGAGCTTAGAAGTCTGAGATCAAGGTGTCAGGAGGGTTGGATTTTTTCTGAGGGCAATGAAGAATGATCTATTCCATGTTTCTCCCCTAGCCTCTGGTAGGGTACTGGTGATTTTTGGCATTCTTTGGCTCATAGAAGCACTACCCTGAAAACTGTCTTCATGTTCATACGGTGTTCTCCTTACATGTCTTTGTCCAAATTTGTCCTTTTTTATAAGAATAGCAATCATACTGGAATAGGGTTTACCCTAATGACCTAATTTTTAACTTACAGAAGTAAGTTAAGAATAACCCCAAATAAGGTCATACTCCAAGATACTAGTGGTAGAATGTCATCATATGAATTTTGTGAGAACACAATTCAAGTCACAACAGTGTGTCTTATTATAACAGCAATATTATGCCATGCACAATTTTTGAAGCAACAAAATTAAGTAGTTACTATTGTTACCTGCTTCACAGATGAAGAAACATACAGGTTGAGTAAGTCTAATATGAAAATTCCAAATCTGAAATGCTCAAATCTGAAACTTTTTGAGGCCACATATGCTCGAAGGAAATGCTCACTGGAGCATTTTGGATTTTGGGGTTTTGGATTTGGTATGCTTAACTAGTAAGTATAATGCAAATGTTCCAAAATCTGAAAATATCTGAAATCTGAAACACTTTTGGTCCCAAGCATTTTGGATAAAGTATACTCAACTTGTGTTCTATTTGTTTATTTTTAAATACTCTTCCTGTTAGCCTCAGATGCCTGTAAATTTTGACCACAGTATATTAGACTAGTATACTCTATATAATTATCTTTAAATCTGTTCTATGTCATAACTCTTAGCTCATTTTCATAAGTTAAAGCCAAGTTTTAGTGCTAGTAATAAGTCCAATAATAATAATAGGAAATGTTTGTTAGGTGCTTACTTATGCCATTTGTTATATTATGCAGTTTACAAAACACTAGGGCATTTAATCTGCAAAAAAACATGTGAAGTAGACACTAAGGTCATCCTCACTCCACAGATGAAGAAATTGCCACCTAGATGAGTTACTTGCTCAGGGTACATGGTGGGTGGTGGAGCCAGATTTGAACGCCAACATCTGGTACAGAATGTTAATCTCATGATCAGAATTTGCCTTGCGATTTTGTGGTTTATTTGGGCTAATTTTACAGGATAATTACCTGTTATGAAGGTCCTTTTTAAGTTACCAGCCATTTTCTGGTTTGCATCTTAGTAATATCATTCATTGGTAATTGGAAAGATCCTTCATTACAAAGATACCCTCATTTTAACCTTTGCTTTTATCAACAATTGTGAATTGTCTCTTTTTGCAATACAAGGATGCTCTGCAGAAAGAACTCAGTAGTCTAAGATGCTTTTCTATGCCTAAGATGTTTTTGATGATTATCAAAGGAGTCTTGAGGTAAATTTCTAAGTACTATAAAGTTGACATTAAGGAACTCTGCATGCTAGACTGTCCCTAAAATTTGTCTTTTAAAATAAAAACACAAAAAATAAAATACAAACATACAAACAAACAAACAAAACACTTTTGAACCCAAACTGCCAAAACATAGTTCCTGGAATAAGGCCTTGCCTCTCTCTAGGATACTCCAAATCTAACATGGGGAAGGCAACATCATTTTTTCAGATTATAACAACAAACTTTAGTTTCTCAGTAGGAAAAAAAGAGAGGGGAATATATGGTGCTTCAGCCAGAGGAGTGATATTTTAAAATAATGTTTCAAAAAGCATTGCATTATGAAAGAAGGAACTAGGATTTTCCAGAGGAGTGATATTTTAAAATAATGTTTCAAAAAGCATTGCATTATGAAAGAAGGAACTAGGATTTTATTTGCTGCAAATAAATTATTTAAATAGGCCGCTAGATGAAGAATTAAATAATAATCATGGATTACAAATGATCTAATAAAATATTGACTGGTTAATGGATGCCTTTATTTTCCAACCAGGAATTTTATGCCCACTGCATTGGGAAAAATCTCTATGCCAAGATATTTATTTTAAAATTTTCTTTAAGAAAAAAACCTAAGAGCTATACAATTTTGGGGCTTTGCCTTTAAATCAGCAACATTATACAAAACAAATGCTTCACCATATTTTTGAGACTCAATTACTTTGCCTCTTTTTCTCAATTTGAGATTAATTACTATTATAGTTTATAAGTTATGATTACTTGATGGGGATACTAAGGATATTAAGGATATAAAAATTAAAAGTTCACTGGAGAATTTCTAAGCCTAGTATTATTACAGTGGGATCATTGGTCAAAAGAACATTTCTCAGACATTTACAATATAAATGGTATTAAAATTATATTGTTGGTACTCACTAAAAGGAATTTTCTTCTACAGTAATATTTGCTGAAAAAGAACATATTCTACTAAGCCAATGATGCTTTTATTTTTATATAATTTGACTTCATTTGAATTTTATTTTCAATTGAAAAAGTAAAATCTCTTTGGTTCAATTTTCTTAGGATCTATTACAATGACTGATGTGCATACTGACTACTGAGGATCTATAAGGGAACAAAATGGCATCCCTGTCCCTAGGGAGTCCTGGTCTAGTTGGGATATGTGGGAGACTTGCACATGAACATGTAAGCATATTGATGAACATGCATATAACTTATACCACTTGCACTGAGGGGAGATGATTAAAGTGTATGATAGAGAAGTGTTCTTGAACAGTATACACCTAAAGCCTAATACAGTACACATTGTTGGCACAAAGAAAATTTTAATTACAGTTATGCATCACGTAATGTTTTGGTCAACTAGACCCCATATACGGCAGATTATAATACCACATTTTTACCGTAACTTTTCTGTGTTTAGATATGTTTAGATACACAAATACTTACCATTGTGTTACAATTGCCTACAATGTTCCTTACAGTAATATGCTGTACAGGTTTCTTGCTTAGGAACAATAGGCTAGGTATATAGAAGGCTGTGCCATCTAGGTTTGTGTAAGTACATTCATTGATGTTCGCACAAGGACGAAATCACCCAACGACACATTTCTCAGACCATATCCTCTTCATTGAACGATGCATAACTGGTTAACAAATTAATGAGCAAATTGATCTGGGATATGGAGGATGGAAAGAAGCTATACAAGTAGCGTGGAGGGTGCGAATTAAAATGAAATGTGTAAAGTACTGCAGTTATCCATGTGCTAGATCAGGCTGGAGAGGTAAGCAGGCACACAATCCTGATGCTCAAGTAAGTTCTGAAGGATTTGAACTTGATTTATTGCGTGAATGACACCAACGCAAGGTAATAAAAAAGAAAGCATTGCAATGAGTTTTTTTTTTAAATAGACTTTATTTTTTAGAACAGTTTTAGGTTCACAGCAAAATTGAACAGAAGGCACACAAATTCCCATATACTCCTTTCCCCTACATAGGCACAGCCTCCCCCACTGTTAAAATCCCTCACCAGAGTGGTACATTTGCTACAATCAATGAGCCCACACCAACAAGTCATCATCATCCAAAATCTATAGTTTACATCAGGGTTCACTCTTGGTGTTGTACTCTTGGTAAACGTATAATGACATGTCATGCACCAAGATAGCCCTTAAATTTCTCTCTGCTCCACCTAGTCATTCAGCTCTCCCTCATGACCCTTGGAAACTGCTGATACTTTTACTATCTCCACAGTTTTGCCTTTTCTAGAGAGTCATATAGTTGGATTCATACAGTATGTAGCAGAAATTTGGCTTCTTTCACTTAATAATATGCATTTAAGTGTCCTCCAAGTCATTTCATGATTTGATGGCTCATTTTTAAGTATATTTATTTTTTGATTGATTTAAATTGGCAAATAAAACTTGTTTATATTTATTCTGTACAGTACATTGTTTTGAAATATATATGCATTGTGGGATATATAAATCAAGCTAATTGACAAATGCATTACCTCACATACTTGTCACTTCTTTTGTGATGAGAACACTTAAAATCTACTCTCAGAAATTTTCAAGAATACTATACATTATTATTAACTATAGTCGCCATGTTGTACAATAAAACTGTTAAATTTTTTCCTCCTATCTAACTGAAATGTTGTATCCTTTGACCAACATCTCCCCAATTCTCCTCCTCTCTCCATAGCTGATTTCCTTTTAGCACTGACTGTTTCACTGTCTGGATGTGCCAGAGTTTATTTATCCATTCACCTACTGAGGAAAATCTTGATTGATTCTAAGTTTTGGCAATTATGAATAAAGTGGTATAAACATCTGTGTGCAGCTATTTATGTGGATATCAATTTTCAACTCATTTGAGTAAATACCAGGGAGTCCAACTGCTGGATCATATAGTAAGAATATATTCAGTTTTGCAATAAATTGCCAAACTCTCTTCCAAAGTGGCTGTACCATTTGGCATTCTTTCCAGCAATAAAAGAGTTCCTGCATTACAGTTATTTTTGCACTTCAGAAAAATACCTCTGACCACAAATAAAGGATGGGTTGAAGAAGAAAAATGCCTGCAGTAGGGAAAATTTATATTTGTTACTCTATTGTTTATGTTTTTACTACTTAATGATTGCTGTATATAGTTATCTCCCTACCATATTAATTCTGATTGCATAAGCAGTGATTATTCTTTTAAAACAGTCTATATTTTGATTTGGTCATGTCATTTGTAATTTAATTTAATGTGATTTTTTTTCCAGTAGCCATTATGGGTGCCCTATTTATATATCATACGGATAGAATCTATTTGGGTCTGTCCTGTATTTGTTCCTGCTCTTTATTCTGGTTAGCTAAATATGGTTTTAGGCGGCAAAGGAAGCAAAGCAAGAATTGAGAAATGTGTGTGAGCTGGTGTGTGGGTGAGTGGGTGTGCCCCTGCAGTCATTCCCTTCCCTCAGAACCCCAGAATATTCTACAGGAAGGTATAATAAATCAGAGGTAAATTTAGATGTTTTCTTTGGTATGATTTACTCCTTTGTTCAAGATAAGACATATCTTAATAGTATCAAATATATTAATACTTGTTATTGTTGTATTACTTTCTCTGGTTCTTTAAAATTTTTCCTATCCCAGGTCTGAATCCAATTTAAAAAAGCCTGTCCCTCATTTTAGTCTACATAGTTCTATTTTATTTCTATTGGGTGTGATAAAAAGTATTCAGGAAAAATTTGTTTCTAACATTTTTGAATACTTGTAGTTCTGAGTCAATAATAATCTCTCAGTGGATTGGTGCTTGTATTTGATATAAATCATGCTCTACTGCATTTTGATAAAGATAATTTCCTTTATGTGATCAACATTTTAAGAGTTATTTTATGTTATACAATAATTTCATACATAAATTATAGCCTGTATGTTGCCATTTGCTAGAAAATAGGTATATATTCTCCCTGGTCTGAAAAATGTCTCATCTCACCTCTTCCCAGGACAATGATACCAAGATATGTACCAATATTTACATCTATGACTTGTTTTCTTGTTCTATGCAACTTTCTGAAGGTTCCAGTAGAGGTGCTGATTTGAAGAACAACCACTCACAATCTGGTTTAGGGATAATATACTGAGTAAACACCTTAAAAATGATATTTTAGCATAGCCTGCTTCACTGCCCCTGTCCAAGATTAAAAATTAAAATTGACATCCGCAGTGATTTGCCATCTGAAATTAGACAACCCTCGAGGAATTCACACTGGTTATTAGTCACTTACCGCTATACTTTCTAATGAAATTATATTTGTCTTGGATGTTGAGATGTATTCACAATGTGTCGAAATTGTTAAATTCTGCATATGCCTTAGAAAGATAACACTCCAATGTTCTTATCACACTTATGTACAGATTTATTAAGTATATACTAAATATTGCATAATTGAATGTATTCAGGGATTGTCTGCAAGTCTGGTATCTTAATTTTCTTTGGTTATTAAAAAAATATTTAATAATGGAAGTTAGAATAAACAAGGTAGAAAAGTCCTTAATAATTGTTCATCCATGGCAGAGTTATCTTACTTGTAGTAGTGGTAGCAAAAAGTCTGCCAATGTCAACCTAAGTGAGATAATATCTCCATGACTAGAATTTGTCTTCCATGTCAGTCAGAAAGCATATATTTTCAATGGCAGTTTCATTTACTTGATTTTTTTTTACTTCTTATTTAAATTTTTCTTAATTTCAATTTGAGGAAGAACAAGCAATACACTGTTAATGGGGAATTTTGGGTAGTTTGAGATCATTCTTGGTTAGTTTACCTTATTAAATAATAGCAACAGTTTGTTTTCTATATTTTTAAAAATTGTGGCTATATTAGTGTGTGTATTTTCCAGCAATCTTTTTGTTGACCCTTTTCAGCATCGTATTTTTAGCATCATATTTCTAGGAAAATATTTCCAAGCTGAGAGCACTTCTAGTGTTTCTATTTTTTAACGTAATTATATATTAAAATTATCTATACCTTAGTTCATATATTTATCGCTAGGGCCACATTTGGTTGTAGACAGATTTCATGTCCATGTACTTCTTTTTAATTCTGCTCTCAAAAAAATCTTTCACGTCTCTTGGTCTTTTCCAAGCAATGAGGAATCATTATTTTGTAAGATCTTGAGATTTGTCAGTTTAAACGTGACATTTGACTCTCAATAATGCATCATTGTGAGCAGTTGGCTTTTATAAGTCATATTTTTATTTATCAGAGTAACGTGTTAAAATTCAATAAATTATAATGATAAACATATTATAGGTATATTTCCTCAGAGAAGAGCCTTACATTCACACCGTATTTCATTCAGCAGTATTTGTTGAGTGTCCACTGTGTTTCAGGCATTATTCTGTGTGTTAAAGATAAGCAGTGAATATAACAAAGAGAAAGTTAAATATATTTCCTTATCTAAGCACACGAGCTCATGCTTTGATTTCTATCAGCTTTAACCAGAATAAAATAACCCTGCACAACATGATGTGATAAACTTACCAAGAGAGTGCTTGCCTTTCCAGTACAGTTTTCATGATGTCAGTGTGTGGTTTTAGATATTATGTAAACCTGCTACATTGGATTATTTAGATATTTGTGGAGTATAATAATTGGTTTTGATTATGTTATTGTTCTCTTAACTATTTAAAAAGAAAAACATCCTTGAGTACTTCTCCGTCTTCTGCAAACTAACATACACAGTAATACTGTGGTTGTTATTTTAATGATCTGATTTTTTATTTTTTTGCTCTTTAAAAAAAGTATCTCCTATGACATGAATTAAGATTTTATACCTTTATACCTGAGGTAACATCTTCTCAGTTCCTACACTCACTGTCTGAATATTCTCTGTAGCTTTTTCCCTGTAGTCCAGTGTGGGAAAACAGACTATTTCACAAATCCTTTTTTATTCTGAAGGGATCATATTTAACAACTGAGATTGAAGTCTTTAATCATTTCACAATGACACTGGTGATTTTTTTACTAGCAAAACATCACAGTGAAAAATTAGATCATAATATTATTAGCAATTCACATATGCTCATAAATAAATAATTCAAATAATTTGAGGGGATAGACAAATAGACTTTATTTTTTAATAACACTTTCAGGTTCATAGCAAAATTGAACAGAAAGTACAGAGATTTCCCATATAGCCCCTTCCACCACACATACATACGCTCCCCATTAACATCACCCCCCCTCTCAGAGCGGTACATTTATTACAACTGATGAACCTACATTGGTGTATCATCACCCATAGTCCATAGTTTATATTAGAGTTTACTCGTGATGTACATTCCATGGGTTTTGGCAAATGTATAACAACATATATCCACCATTATAGTACAGAGTAGTTTCACTGCCCTAAAAATCCTCCATGCTCCACCTATTCATCCTTCCCACCCCTTTAACCCCTAGCAACCATTGATCTTTTTACTGTTTCCATAGTTTTTCTTTTCCAGAATGTCATATAGCTGAAACCATACTGTTTGTAGCCTTTTCAGATTGTTTTTTTCATGTAGTCATACACATTTAATCATCCTCCATGTCTTTTCATGGCTTGATAGCTCATTTATTTTTAGTGCTGATTAATATTCCATCTTTTATCTGGATGTGCCAGAGTTTATTTATCTGTTCACCTACTGAAGGACATCTTGGCTGCTTCCAAGTTCTGGAATTATGAATAAAGTTGCTATAAATATAACACCATTTTTAAAACATTTTTCTGATCACAACTTATGCTTAGGTAGTTTCAGGCCATAATGATGACAATGATGATGATGATGATTACATATATTCAAGTAATTTACATAATGACAGTAATCTTCTCTGCATTAAGCTATGCACTGTATAATTTCCAGAGCCAACTGTGTTCAATATTGTTAATGCTTTTCCACTTTGCATTTGGAGTGATAGTATATTCAAGTGTTCATTTGCTTCCTTTTGACCTGGTATTTTCCTGCCTTAGTGTTATGATTTTCAACAGGAGCTATTTCCTTCCCAGGGACATTGAGAAATTTTGGTTTTACGAAAGGCCAGGGATGTTGTCAAAAATCCTGCAATGTGCAGGACAGTCTCTATAATAAATAATTATCTGGCCCTAAATTTCAATAGTGCCTATTTGAAATTTGGCTCATGTCCAGCACTTTACTCATGAATTGATACTCATCAATGTATTTGGCCGTTTCATTTACATCAGTATGCATTTCTGGCTTATCATCCCAATTGCTTTTTTTTTTTTTTTAAACTTTAGGAACGGTGCCCTGTCAATTCCAAGATTAAAGGTCAAAGAAGCCTTCACATAAGGTGTACTTATGAGATCTTCTGTGATTCTAATACAGAAGCCGTTCTTAACACTGATACCCATTAGCATCACCTGCAGAAATTTTTAATATATAGATGTAATTAGCACAGGAAAGTAGTGGGCATCTTTTTCTCTCTCAAATTAACCAGATGATCCTAATGTGCGGCCACAGTGAAAAACACTATTAGAGGCTGCAGTCCCTCAGCTAATGTCTACCTAGTGAAACATTTTGATCAGAGAATCTCTAAGCTCTGAGCTATTTCTGCCTTTCACAAAATTTAAAGATGTTTCCTTTTGTTGTTAAAATGAAAACATGATTGGATTGATACTCTTTAAATCCATTCCAAGATGATAAAATATCATTAAACATATTATTGTGAAATATGAATTTCTGAGCTAGGATTTAGCAAACTATTTTTGTATCCTGTGCCTTGAAACAGTTAATGAGAAACAATGACCTGAGACCAACCTGATAGTATATTTTTGGTTACTAGGAGACTTCGGATATATCAAAACATCCATTTTTTTGTTCATTTCACTAAAGTTAAAATCTGCCTTATATTTGAAACTGTTCATTATATCATAACATTCCATTCAATATGCGGCATTTTTTTTAGCAGTTAGTTAATTCATAGACTCAGAGACTTTTGGAATCAGAGTCAGCTGGCTTCTTTTCATCAATGCTGCTGACTTCTAAGGTGTTATTTTTGCCTCTACTGGTGCATATCTGATAAAGTTGCCACTGAAAGTCTGCAGCTCAACAGTGTGATTTTCTTAGACATTAAGTCTAAGCTCATGGTAGTTCAGATGAAAAACCAATTACCTTTTAAAAGCCATTTTCAAGTTAAATACACTGTAATCTCAGTGGCTACAATCATCAATGAGCAACAATATGTGGCCTTCTTCCAAAGAATAGGAAAGCCTTGCCTCTTGCAATTCTGTTAAAATTTCTCTACTAAATATCTACCAGTGATTGGAATATCCAGGTTGACATCAAAACAATAATTGCATGTTGTTTTATTTAATTTCAAGTCTCAAAGAACTAACTCATAAACATTTTGTTGAATTTAATGCTAACAGGTGATAGGCTCTCCATAAATTTATGTTAGGTAAAAACAAAAACTTAGCAAAACGTATGATGAGAAGAAGATGCTTCTTTTGACAGTCATTTATATGTTCTGATGAAACGATAGTAAAATAATGATGTGATAATGGGATATGTTGGATCTTAATTAAATATCTGGCACTCAATACCTTTCATTTTATAGCAATTCTGCTATCAAAGATCAGTGAAATAATTAATTCAAACTAAGGAAGTTTCCCTGACATTTTTTTCTTTGTGAGTCAGGAGAGGGTGGTCAGTGTTTTACTATATGTAAGTGACCCCAAATAATGACTGAAATGAGACAAACCAGTGAGACTGCTTTATTTATGTAACTTCTGCAGAACTCATCCTGCCCTTCGAGAATAACTGGAACTTAAAATTCAGTGTCTCTTCAAACCAGGAAACACCAAATGGGACAGAGTTTCTTTCTGTCCACACCTAACTTTTGAAAGTACAAAATAATTCATTTTTGCTAAATCAATCTCCTCTCCCTGAGTTCATTGTGAAACACATGCACTGCCACACTTACTGCTAAGTGATTTTACATAGGATCTTCCCTTTGTTTACATCACAGCCCTGTGAGAGAAGCATTCCCATTGCCAATTCACAAATGAAAGTAACTATGAGGAATTAAGTGATATGTTCAATTCATAAACTAGTGAACAGGCCATCTGACTTCCAGTCCAGCAAATATTTTTTTTGTCATTTTTTTCCAGTATGTTCCCCAAAGAGATATTATGAAGATGAATTTCAGAAAGTGTTTCATCTAAAAACAGAGGTTAACAAAGGTACACATTGGTGGTGCATGCCCATAGTCCTAGCCACTCAGGAGGCTGAGGCCGGAGGATCGCTTGAGCCCAGGAGTTTGAGGCTGCAGTGAACTATGATCATGCCACTGCACTCCAGCCTGGGTGACAGAGTGAGACCCTGTCTCTAAAAATAATAATAATAAAAAATAAATAAAGGCACACATATACAAAAAAGTTTTGTTTTTTGTTTCCAAGTCTAAACACAAAATTTATTTGTTACATAAACACCTCATGCACATAGCCTGAAGGTAATTTTATATAATGTTTTTAAATAATTTTGTTCATGAAACAAAGATTTGAGTGTGTTTTCACCACAACCTGTCACTAAGTGGAAAATTTTACAAAAATGTTTTTTAAAATCAGAAGAATTTTTCACATTCTCAGAGATTTTCTAATAAAAGTAAGAGTAGTATTAATTTACTTAATGTTCAAATGACAATATATAATATATTTCTATCACATGACTAACAATGGAAAGATAGAAATAAATTTATAATTATGTGATATTTTATTTATGACATAAAGATTTTCTACCTAGAAGTACACAAGATCAATTTGAATAATTCTTCAATTTTAGTAATTATCAGATTCTAAAATAAAACATAAAAAGGAAAAATTGAATTATATTTTTAGCTTCTTGAATTTAGATACTTTAGTGAATATGAACTGCTACACCATGAAATATAACTGATTTGCACTCAAAATTTGAAAGTAACATCTTTTGTATTTTTCTTAGAATGACACTTATGCATAAATGGTAATGAAAATATTTTCACATGACAAGATTTACTCTTTAACATCTGGTTTTATTAATTTACTAAAACATTATATCTTGCAGAGGAAAGACAAATATGAGTCAGTACTGTGGTTTCAGAAGTCATACCTTGCATTGCCTTATAAAGTAGCAGCAGCAACACAGTTCAAAGTGTTCCAATCTGCTTTGAACTATAATTTTAAACCTATTGAATTATAAGTCCCATTCTACTGTGAAGAGCACCTTCAAAAGGAGCTTTAGAAAAATCCTACAGGGCATAAAGAAAGAAAAATAAGATAGAGAGGATGTAGCCAAAAGCATGCTGATTACCTTCCCATGGACTTTAGAGTTGCTTTTAGTCCTCCAAAGCAATGTGCTTCAGGCTGCCATATCATGTCATTGTCCTTGAGACTATGCATCAGCCTTGAAATCTACAATTGCAAATATTGAAATTGTTAATAAAAAGGCTTTTTGCCCCCAAAGGAGTTCCATTAACAGAATTTCTTCACTTTTGGGGAGGTTTCCAAGAATTTCTGGAGCCTTTCTTCTTGAGAGGGAGTTCACTTTGAATGACATTCCCAGACCCAAGAACTTCTCATTCTTTTAATTTCATTTGAACATGAAATGAAATCTAATTCCCTTATTCTATATAGTCTTACACAGGCAAAGCATAAATTTTGGTAGCAGTAGTAGTAATCACAGTAATATTATCAAAAATGAAAATAGCTAATATTTTGTCAGAGCGTCTTATGTACCAGGTTTGTGCTAAATGCTTTTCATGTATTACCTCATTTCAGCTTCACTTAAACATGAGGTCAATTTGGAGTTGTTCCCATTTTACAAAGGCAGAAACAGAAGCATAAAGAACAGCCTAGACTCAAGCCTAGATTAAAGCCTGTACCTTTAATCAGAGTGCCATAAGACCCCTTCTATTGCTAAATAAATGGAACCTTTAGGTTAGGGACACAGAAGTATGTCAGTGCTTGTTAAAAAGATAGATAGATAGATCTCTACCTCTTACATATTAGAATCCAATAGCAAAGAATGAAAAATGACCTGCATCATATTACTTATTTTATTAATGCTAGAGGTGAATTGTCACTTGTAGTATGCTTATCCATGCTTTGAGGCTCAGTAGACCATTCTCACCTAGACTGGGTGCATGAGGAATGATGCAGGAGGGTAGAGAAGGCTTTGAAAAGGGAGAAATCCTGAGCTGGCCCCAACATTGCTCAGTGAGCTTCACCTATGGATGCACTTTATCCTGCCTTTCAGAAAGGAGAAAGGAGAAAGACCACACATGAAATATTGTCCTATCTCTCTTGTAGAGGAAGCAAAATGTTTACCATATATAGTCAAATGTGTTTCAAGATCAAATATTGTCTATATTTCCACATGGAATATTTTTATTCTTTTGATCAGTAAAATAAGGAGGAAGCTCTATTACTTTAAATGACTGAAATCCTACCATATGTCTTTATATATATTAGCCTTCATTGAGTATTTGTTGAAGAAGACTAAATAATTCTAAAAGTGATGTAAACTTTATTAATTCTAGTAAAAGAATAGTCTTTTAATGATATTTATTCTCTTTCCTTCATTGATTTGAACAACTTAGTATTCAGCAAGTTTTATTTGCTAATATTTTTAGACCAGGCTTTGTGTTTTATGCATAAGGTTTAAATATGTCTGCCAAATCATAGTTTAAAAACAATCTTGGGACAGATGTTGGCTCATCAGACTTTCCAAACATTAGCATTTCAGAGCAGAGACCAAAGGGAAGTCAGATTTGAGATGAGATAAAATAATATTGTTAGAAAACATGTGTTTTATTATGTTCTGAGTTTCTTAAGTACTGTGATATTTGGTAACTCATAGGAGAAAGCTTTGAGCTTAGGACTCATTGTCTTTATATCCTGCCTCTCTTTGTATTTGTTATGTAAATTCCCTTCCACCCTTAACCCCAATAATCTCTGTCTATGTTAATCACATGACTTTAATATAGGTGCATAAGCTCTATCATGACATTGGCCCCAATTTTACTATTTTTCAAAAGTAGTATTTTTAGTATATATTATGAGAGTTATTAAATGTTTGACGTGTTTGAGAGTTCACCTAAATCCTGGGGTGAAGCCTACCTATAACTGTTTCAAAGGGATTAATAGGGTTTAATAAAAGATTTAGTTTCATTCAGTACATTTATTAAATGTTGTAATGCTATTTTGAAAATGTGGGTTCTTCAGGTGTTTAAGTTAAGCCAAAATACACTACTGTTTCTATTCAAGGCTTCAGAAAGTGTGCTTCTGAAATTCAGAGGAAGAACCAAATATCTATAGAAACTTAGCTTTTGGTATCTAAGGGCTACATTTCAGAATTTTTTCAATCAGTTATCTATCATCCATCTGCTAATACATGCATCTGTATGTCTTTTTATCCAGCACTTATATCATGCTTAAACTAAAAATTCATATAAATCTATGCTGAAACTACATGTCTTATCCAGCTCTATCTAGGGTATATGAACACATTTTAGTACACTTTATAAATAAAAAAGTGTTTCTGAAATAAATTTTTTAAACTTTATTGTCAAAATTACAACTATTTTTACTATATTTCCATAGCAAAAGTAAAATTAACATGCATATAAGAAGACACATTTCAAGTTCACAAAAATTATTTAAAAAGAGAAGTACACACTAAATCATTATATACTAATATGATTATATACTAATATGAATTACCATATTTATAATGTTAACTGTAAACATAGTTAAGTAGCTTAAATATTTATAATTTGATATGGTGCCAGTTTAGTCATATATAAATTTATTGACAGAATTCTAACTCATTTGGAATTTTTCATAGTAAAATTCCCCATTTTGCAGAATCCCCTTTAAAAATATCAGTGAATACTTTCTAAAGTTAAAGAAAAAACTATGGTAAAATTTTTAAGATAAAAACATGAATGAAACAGGCACTAAAATGCAAATGAATTATAATTTCTTTTATACATCAGAACTTCTGCCAAGATGCGATTTTCCGGCAGGTTTGTTCACTTAACCTAATATATTCACTAACATTCACTAATATTTCTCAACTTCCCATCCTATAGCTCCTAACAGTGTTGTGATAATGATTTCTGCCCTATAGCTCTAAAAAGCTTCCATATTGAGCTTTGCAGATTAAACACAAAATTTTTCTTTTCCAGTAGATTATATGTTTTCTCTCTCCATTTTTTCTCTTTTGCAGTTTATTATGCTGACATACCTTTTCATGTTGGCCTGGCTTGGAGTCACGGCTTTCACATCACTGCCAGTTTACATGTACTTCAATCTGTGGACCATCTGCCGAAACACTACGTTAGTGGAAGGAGCAAATCTCTGCTTGGACCTTCGTCAGTTTGGTAGGTGGATATTGGATCTCTGACTGTAAAACACCACCCCATATTGCTTTACCTACATAACGGCCTCTCAGATATTGTAAATCACTTTGTAATCATCGTTACCTCTTCTACCACAGAGATAAATTTATCAGAGTATTCAGTTTTAAGGCATTCCTTTTTAATTTTAAATAAGTAGGAAGTCAGGGGTGAATGGAAGTTGATCTCACCACATATACATATTCACATATATACTGAACAGGCTGTCAGATCACATTTCCTGGTATTGGCAGGTTATAATTGTGGTTTCCCTTTCCTGATTTCTTTGCTCTTTTCCAAACTTAATGTAGTGCCTGCATCCTACTTTCATTTTCCCCATGATGAACTGCACAAACTGTAAAGTCTAGTATGAAGATCACCTAAGAAAGGTATACTTCATTGTCTTCTGAAATAGGAAAAAAACCCTTAGCATTTAATAATAATTAAATAAAAAATGCTAAATAAGTCAGTAATTCTCTTTAGTTATTTTTATTTTGGGCTAAAACCTCATGTATTAATAATTGTTACTCATATGTACATGGGCTTACCATGTATAGACCCTATTCTAAGAATTTGTGTCAAATACTTTAATTCTCACAAAATGTGGTAGGCAATACCGTTACCCTCTTTTATAGGTGACAGAGCTGAGGAACAGTGAGGTTAAATGACTTGTCCAAGGTTAGACAACTAGTAACTGACGGGGCTAGGATTCAGACCCAGGCAGCCCAGCTTCAGAGTCTGTGTTCTTGGTCATAAATCAACTGCCTTTCATTTTGAAACTGTTAATAGTACTGAACTAGAAGTGTGGAATGTTAGAGTCCAATCTCAGTTAACCTATTTGAGATTCTATTGTAGCATTTGTAAAAATATGGGAGCTACAGAATTTATAAAAAATATGCAAATCACATTTGCAGATGGATTTTCTTTTCACTGAACAGATATTAAAAGCCAACATATTAACATCTGGGGACACTCTAAATGTTTTTCTCTAATGAGCTTTCCTCATACTTTAGAAAAGTAGGAAACATTTCACTAGGTGGGATCTGAAGGCTTTGTGTCTTTATGGGTAAGTAATCTGTAAGTAGATTATAGGGTACAAGACAGCTATTCTATAGCCAAATATAGCTGTGTGTTGCAAAACAGTGGCCCACCCACATCTTGACAGATGAAGCCCTCAGGCCCCCGGTAGCCTGGTCCAAATGAAAAGCAGATGATATGCTCTATGGATGAAGTTCCTGGCAAGAGGGAAAATGGACAGTTCTTCCACTGGGGAGATTTTACTCTCGGAATCAAGTCCTTTGTAAACATGGGGGAAAGAAACCTCAGCAGCTGCCGCTGGAGGTCACTGCAGAACAGCTGCTTGGAAAACCGGGGCTCTGGCTTCATTTCCTCTCCCCCAATGTCTTCCTTTTGTTCTGGCCATCCTAAAAGTTAAAATTGGAAAGGATGCGACTACCTTCTCAGGATTACCATGTAAAATACAAGATGCCCCATTAAAATTTGAATTTCAGGTAAACAAGTGATTTTTTTTAGTACAAGTATGGTTGCAAATATTGCATAGCATATAGTTACACTAAAATTATTGTTTTTTATCTGAAATTCAAATTTAACTGAGGAACAACGAGGTCATTTTTACTGTTAAATCTGTTAACCCCACTCTCAGAGCCTCAGCTTATCTCATGAAAGTGTTACCACTGGAACAGATGAGGGCTGGAGGCTCTATAGTGTGATTGTATTTCCAAAAATACATGATAGATATATTTCATTTCTTATTGTATGGCAAATAGGTGAAGTAGGTGACTATGAGGTCTTTGGTCTTATCAGACCCTTATCAGACCAGATTTTAGACTGAAAAATATTGAGAAACACCAGCAAAATACTTTTAAAGTTTTCCCCAAGTTTGATTTCTAAAGGAGAGTGAAAATAATCCTTAGAAAAGATGAGTGCACACTCTTAAAATTTTCAACTTTTTTTCTCAAAAATCTTGTTAATTCGCAATGTATTCAAGTGCTTGCGATACCAAAATTAACCTAATTTTTCTTAATATATTGAGATTTATGCCACTCAGTGTATATAATCCCCTATGACATTAAGCACAGAATATGTCCTAGAGTCATAGAATTTTATAAATGGACTTCATTAATCACCAGTCCAGCTCTCTGGTATACAGGAAATGGAATTCTAAGAGGTGAAATAATTTTCCAGGGATATAGCTACTTCTCAGGCCATGCTGGGATAGAAAGGTGAATGTCCTGAATCAGAGTGCAGTTCTCTTCTACTCTACAGTTTTTTAAATAAAATTTTTAGATAAAGAGCTTTTTTCAACCATAATCTTAAGTAAACCATTAGTTTATTTAGTAGACGGACTAATGGCTCATCAAAAATGTACACATCCTAATTCCCAGAACATATAAATATGTGAGGTTCCATGTCAAAGAGGAATTCAGGTTGCTAGTCAACTGACCTTAAAATAGGGAGATTATTATAAATTAGCCCAATATAATCACAAAGTTCCTGAAAAGTGGAAGAGAAAATCAGAACAGTCAGAGACAGATGGACTACAGAAAAAATACAAAAAGATGCAGTTTTGCTGGCTTTGAAGATGGAGAAAAGGGACCAAGAGCCAAGGAATGTGTGTGGCCTGTAGATGCTGGAAAAGAAAAGGAAACTGAATTCTCCTTCTAGAGCCTCCAGAAGGAGTGCATCCCTAATGACCCTTTGATTTTAGATTTCTGTCTTCCAGAACTGTAAGAGATAGATTTGTGTAGCTGTAAGCCACCAAATTTGTGCTAATCTCTTCCAGCAGCAATTGGAAACAAATACAGCATTGAAAGCCAAAGTCAATTTTTTTTTTGTTTTTCAAACTAGTTTATTTTCATGATCTCATACATTTACTTTATCATGATGACAGTTCCTCTTCTGTTAAAGCCAGCAACGTTGATTCTTCCTGATAATCTCTCTGCAAGCTTAATTCCCCTTTGCAGTGTAATCTGACACATTCACAGGTCCCAGGGATAAGGACGTGAACACCACTGGGCAGCAGCTATTTTCTGCCTACCACAGTCTACCCTCTGGCTACCAAAGATACACATCCATTCCATTTGCAAAATACATTCACCTCACCCCAAGTTCCAAAGGTTTCATCCCATTACACCATCAATTCAAAGTCAAAAAGCATATTTCAGTTTCATCAGTTCACACCTCTTTTTTGAAAAAAAGAATGTGCCATGGTAAGTGTAAAACATGAATATATGGCTATAGCTATTCTTTGAAACTCACTACCATTTACAACATAGTCATCAAGATTTATCGAAATGCAACTTTTTTTATGTAGATGTGGAAGAAAGAGAAGGCATTTTTCAGATGTCATGCAGTCTTTATATCAGCTATTTTAGTCCTTAATATAAAACGTATTACTGTATAGTATTTATTGCCTTCCAGATAATATGTCCCTAATGAGACTCCAGAATGCACATATACAACCATATTATTAATACTATCATGTGGCATCAGAAAAGAACCACTCTTCAAAAACTGTATTACAATCAGTTCAGAATTTACTAACATTCATCAAAAAAGTTAAGATATCTGAATAGATAAGAGTATACTTTAAAGTCATTTCCCTTATGTTACAAAGTTGTCTCATTAGCATTTAGATGGTATCTTTTATCTTATAGGAAACCGAAGTGTTTAAACTATATATTTAATAATAGGAATTCTCACCACGTAATGGCTATTATACCTGTTTAGTAGAAGTATGCATCCCACTCTTCATTCCCATACATATAATAAACTTATGTATTTCAAAATGCATCATGAAATAGTTTTACTTGCATTTTTAATGCCTTTACTATGATTTCTGTTATCCTCCAATTACTTGCACTGTGAGTTAATGTCATTGGATGTATTAGGTGTTTGTCCTAGTAAATTTGTATCATAAAATGTTAATACTGGTCCCCATAACATCATCTAGATCCAAGATTTAAAACTGTTAAAACATGATGATTTGATGAAACTACCTCAGGGCCAGCCATGGAGAGAAAGTGGTTCAAAGTAGGTGGGTTCCTTTCAGACTTTTAGCCAGCACACCCTTACATGTTAGCCAGAACAGCTTGTTTTTATCTGATTTCCATAAAGCACTTCTCAGTAGGATTTCATTTCACTTACTTATCCACACCTCTTTCAACCAATTTTTTTTTTTTTTTAGAGACAGGGTCTCTAGGCTTGGGTTGGCAGCAGGATCATAGCTCACTGCAGCCTTGAACTCCTGGGCTGAAGTGCCTCCTGCCTTAGCCTCCTGAGTAGCTGGGACTACACATACACATCACTGCACCCTGGTTATTTATTTATTTTTTTTAACTTATTGGTAGAGATGGGGTCTTGTTATGTTGCCCAGGTGGGTTTCCAACTTTTGGCCTCAAGCGATCCTCCTGCCTTGGCCTCCCAAAGGGCTGGAATTATAGGCATGAACCACCAGCCTCAAAAAATATTTAACGAGCACCTATTATGTTTCAGCACTGTTCAGCTGTGGAAGAAAATAATGTCCACGACAGAAAAATAAAATAAAGTCTGACAAACACTTATATCATGGACCTGGCACATCACGCCTTCTCTAGAGAAGGCAGTCATGACCTAGGAATATTGCATTATTTGTCCAAGATGTAACAGAAGACAGAGTTGAGACTAGAAATAAACAGCCCTTTTGACCTAAGTCCACTTCATTCAAAAGGACTTTTTATGTTTGCATAAAAATTAGATACATATATTCTTAATAGGAAGTCTTTTGTAAGTTTAGCTATGTGTCATTGCTATTTACCGAACTATATTAATTTCTGCTAAATAATTCAAGAATCTATTGGGTAAAATCTTCCTCATAAGTGAAGTCTGTAATGGATGGATCAGTATGGAGAAAGACAGCCTTGGCTAGGAGGCTTTCTCAATACTGTTGAATTTTTAGACAAATCTCATGAGAGAGTGCTTTTAAAATTTTTTTATGTCCTGTTAGAACCATCTTGGCAGAAAGGAAAGGTTGCAGAGACATTTCTCTGCATTTGTTTTACTGCAAGTAGATTTATTTTACACTGAAATAGATTTCACAAACTATTGGCAAAGCAGAAACTAATGGGAGCAGCTCCACAGAGAGGGATGGTTGACAATGCACCTTAAAGCTAAGAATGTTTAAATACATGTACATATTAAAACTAAATAAAGAGTAGTGAATGCTAAAAGCTTAGGTGTTAGATTGCCCAGGATATATGGTTTTTTTTTCATGCATAAATGTGTTTAGCACTTCAATAGTTCTCAAAACAAAATTAAAGAGGTATTATAGGGTGAACTTGATTATATCTGTTTTCTAAAATGAGATCTAGCAACATGGCAGTGAATCACCTGTGTGCTTATTTTAAAAATGCAATGCTCCAGGCCTAACATTTGTAGATTTCCACCTAACAGTTCTGTGCTGGGTCTAGAAATACGTATTTTTCACAATTCCCCAGGTGAATCTGATGTAGTTGGTCCATGAACCAACTGCAGCAAGGGTAAACATGAGTGAAATAGCAACGTTTAGTTTCCTGTTACTAAGAGCATTATTTTCAATATTAGCAGGAAAAAAGTACTTCTTTGGACAATATACCTTTATAGACTAAGAGAAGCATCATACTAGCTGAACAAATTTAGATTTTGATTTCAGCACAGTCTGGGGCATAGTTATGAAAATAATTATGATGCCTACACCATCACACTAATGGACCAAACCAATGAACTAGCTATAATTGAATCTGAAAATTCTGGTGGCCAGATTCAATTGAATTCAGATTGAAAATGTTTTAAATCGCTTGAGGGCTAAATAGTTTTGCATCTTATATTCATAATTCTATGCACGATTATTATCCACAATGAAAGCTGAGGAAGACCTTTTCCATTACAATATGAAATAACATAAAATGGAACCTACTTAGATTTGATCAGCAAAAAGTTTCATTTTCTCTCCCTTGGCTCTTGAAAATGCTCACAATGTTAAACTTTAATTTTCTACACATTGTAGGGATTGTTACAATTGGAGAGGAGAAGAAAATTTGCACTGTCTCTGAGAATTTCTTGAGGATGTGTGAATCTACTGAGGTGAGTGTTTTTACAGCCTTTAATTTTGTCAGAATTTTAGCATTCGTTTTCTTATTTGAAGAATATATTATAATTAAATCTATGTAGAATTTTCCCTTATACCAGAGGCAATTTTACTTGCAGTGGTGTTATGCAAGGGGAGTAGAGAATAAATATAAATAAGATGCTCTGCATATTTCAATTAAAATTATAATAAATATTTAAAATTTTCTAGAAACTAATGAATATTGAAAAAATATAAAGTTACATTTAAAGAGATAGCATAGCTTTATATTGTTAAAATATTACTGAAAACCATCATTATTAATCACAATCTCATCTTTATAATGAAAGTATATTAAAATGATGCAGTTGCAAGGATTTAAAGAATTTGCAGGAGCAAAGATATTATAATGCATTTTGATGGGGTCAGTGATTTATGACAGGCTCACTTTTCTTAAAGATGTCTTGTCCATAAAACAGTAGGAGTTCCGACCTCTCTTCTGCTGTAACCCTGACACATGTTTTGGTTCTCTGTGGTTTTCATTGCAGTTGAACATGACCTTCCATTTGTTTATTGTGGCGCTTGCTGGAGCTGGGGCAGCAGTTATTGCTATGGTAAGACCTCTAAGCTCTGATGCTTGGTTGTTCAATTTGAATTACAAAACTATTTGCTTGTAGAGATGATAATTTATCTCTAATGTTCATATTAAACACATTTATTTTATCAGTGAAAAAAAAGGGGGAGAGGGAGACCAATAGACAAGTAAGTGAAAAACAAGGCTTAACCTAAGGAAATATTATCATTACCATTGAAATAATATTTGATAAACAGTTTAAGGATTAAAACAATAGTGTTGATTAACATTAACAAAAATAAATAATTCATTAGAATTATTTATCTAATAATTATTTATTATTAGATAAATTATTTATCTAATAATTTATCTAATTATTTATCTAATAATAGATAATCTAATTATCTATTAGATATTTATTTATCTAATAATTATTAGATAAATAAATCTAATTATTTATCTAATAATTATTAGAATTATTTATTTAGAACAATAGTGTTGATTAACATTAACAAAAATAAATAATTCATTAGAATTTTAGATTAGTATGAATATAAAAAAACTCATTTCTGTAGCATATATGTATGTATGTGTGGTATTCTGAGTAACCTAATCAACTCCTTAATTTACATTATTCTTGTTTCCTACTTAATTAAGTACATAAAAAAGCCATTCCAAGTTACTTAGGAAAAAAGTTCAGATTTTTCTTAAAACAAACTTCAGTAGTTTCAAGTCACATCTTCTGTATCTAGTTTTCTTCAGAAATACTAAGAACAAATCTTTAAAATCCTCTTTCAATACATTATCAGGCTTTTCCCAAGTATGAAGGAACTACTATGTGATGGATCCTGTCTCTTCCTTTGTAACTCACCACACATTCCAGTTGTTCACTGTAATGCCAAATATTAACAATGAACAATTACTCTGAACATCAGTCATAGCTTTTGCAACCAAAGTCTTCAGTCTTTATTTTTGTATCCTATAAGTAGTAGAGAATTCTAGAGGGTTCCCAGCAACCTCAGGACTGTGATAAATAATCAATAATTTAGATTTATTTAATTCCTTTCCTAATGTTGCCAATATATGGTCTAATGGATCAATGAAAGGAATACTTTTTAAAAAATGAGTGTTTTTATCTCTTGTCAAAGACTACCTATAGGAATGATGAGACAAGGCTAATGTGCAAATAAGCCATATCAGACCAGTTATTTTTAGTGACTTCATAAACACTTTTATATTAAAATCTGATTGTTTTATTAAAAATTATTTTTAAATATATCCAAAAAACCCGGCTATGTCAGTGCTAAAGTGAGTTTTCAGATGTTTTGTTAACTTAAACATTACTTAACATGTTAGATGTGGTGACCGTAAACCTTTATATAGGAATTACATTTCGGAATGTGAGATACAAGATCATGTTGGCTGATTAATGGGAGGGATCAAAATAGAACAATAAGCAAAAACTTTGTATTTTTAATCTAAATTAATGCTAAAATATGTCTGGAGAAGCATCAACATGTTCTGGGCAATGATATATCAAACAGTTATAGTCCCAGGGAGCACACGGCCTGGCTGGGAGATCAGAGGAAGCACATCTACATTTGTGTTTATACACACATTCCCATACAGTGGATGAATTTTAGTGATGTGTATTTACAAATAATATATATTCAGGTATAAGGAGTCCGTCAAAGTACCTTTTAAAAAGAGGAGTATAACAAAGCATTTGTTTGTATTTGCTATATACACATGCATGTAAAATTCTGTCTAAATATGCGTGCCTTCAGGTGTACACTAGTGAAAAATATCTGCTTAGACAGATAATGTCTTTTAAAAGTCCCTGAAAATGCTTACTCTGGGGAAAAAAATCAAAAGATTTTAAGATAATAGAAATTTATACATTATATATTTCTTAAGGAATCTATGCTTTGCATATATTTAGATATAAAGTTATACATGAATTTATTTCGAACAGGAAGAGTTTGTAAGATTATTTTTTAATGTACTAACCATTCTTTTGGGGGTTATTTTTTCTTTGTATAGAGTTATCACAAAACTTCCTACTAGCTTAAATGATTGCCATTAGTACTTCCAATTTATTAGCTCTGGTAGTAGTGCAGGTCTTAGGAGACAGGTAAAATATAACTACTGCTATTGTTCCTGGTACTTATATTACTAGTCCTGCCATTAATAATATTTCTTAAAAACTTGATCTGTTGAAATCACTGTTAAATGGTCTACATACATGCACACATCCGATACTCATAATATAGCAACTGTCGTGAACCTCACCACAGCCTCATTCAATACTTACAATATAGCTACCATTGTTATTTGCATATTATAGGTGAGAAAATTGAGGTGAATTCCACTCAACCAAAATATTTAAAACATCATCTGTAACTTAAGGCAAGGGTTATAAGAATTGGTGTTAAAATTAACAAGGACTCTACTCGGGTATTTTGTAGAGCTGTTAGGAAGTCCTACATGCTGACAAAATTAGTCAACCTGGTGTTTCAGCAGATTCTGGTGATCACTGTTCACCTAGTGAGGGACAGACAGTGAGAAGTCTGGCAGCTTGTGTTCCCCTTAAGGCCAGATGAAATGCCTGTAAGACCCATTGGGAATCATCTCTGGTTTCTGAACTACAGTGACCCTGCATTTCTTTTCCGTATTTCACTCATACATATTTAATGATCATTTAGGGGCTATATTTTCTCAGACGTTAAAAGGAAAGTTTTTGAACATTGAAAAAATATGTTCATTTATTTAGCAAACATTTTGAATACGTGCTACTTACTAAGCACTCTCCACAGCACTTGAAATTCTAACAACAAAATGCCACATAAATTTGATTATGTGTATAAGCCTTATTTGATCCACATATATGTATAGTGATTAAGCTTTCACTATGTAAATACCATGGTGTATAAGAATATAACTTACAGCCACTGCTTTCAAGTGGCTTGCAGTTTCCATTAAACAAAATGCAAAATTTCAGAGGATATAGAACATTCTGAAAATAAGTTATTTATAGTTGTATGCATCTTTTTTTGTATCAGTTGGTTACCCGAATTTGTCACAATATTCACTATTTAGTATTGAGTGTGCATTTGTCATGTTCATCTTTACTTTTCTAGAACCAGTCTGCCTTCTGTGTTTCAAGGTACTGTTGAATAATTATCAAAATTTTAGTGTTCTATTTTTCTAAATATGGGATAAAAATATTGCCCACCCTTTAAAACTCAGAGAAAGTAAATGACTGACAACTTAGTTTCTCTTCCCTATTCATTCATCAGTATCCAACGTGTGAAAACTGCTTTCTCTCTCCTATGGACCAAGAGGGAAGAAAATAAAGAAAGGGCCCTCATTGCTCAGTCAATTCAAGTCAAACCAAGAGCTTTATTATTTGAGTAACTTCATTACTCAAGACAAATCAGTAGCTTCCTTTTTGAAATGGTGCTATTTGAGTTATTGTTTATATATATATAGAAAATCCATGTGACACGATACTTTCTTATAGTTTGTTATCTAAAGGAACAGCAAAGTTCATTATATGGAAAATTAATATGATAATTAAATTCATAGTTTTATTTTGGAGTTTCCATGACTCCTCTTTATATTGCACAGTGGGGCAATATATCCTCCAAATAATGCAAGTCCATTAGACACAAACGGTATGTGAGAATATTTCTGATTATGACTTATAAATATGAGCATGAAATGTATAGTCTTACAGTTTGAGTAAATGAGGACAGAATGCACAGGAAGCATCACATAAAGGTCTTGGATTGCTTCAGAACTGAAAAAGAGATAAAGAAAGGGTGCCAAGAATACGGTATCATATAGTTGGAGAAGTGAAGAATGTATTTCATTTGTAGCATTCCTATCACCACAGAATTTTGGTTCTATTTTATATGTGAACATTTCCTATATAAATAAATAATTTAAACATTGCTTTCTTGATAGCAAGGTGTAATGGAAACACTGAACAGACTTCCAGTGTAAATTATTTTTGTCTTTGATTAGGTTCACTACCTTATGGTTCTGTCCGCCAACTGGGCCTATGTGAAAGATGCCTGCCGGATGCAGAAGTATGAGGATATCAAGTCGAAGGAGGAGCAGGAGCTTCATGACATCCATTCTACTCGCTCCAAAGAGCGGCTCAACGCTTACACATAAATAAATCTTCCTGTTCTTTCTACCATTTGAATGCATTGGTGTTTAACTAAGGGCCATCCAACCATCCAATCTTTGAAAAACAAAATGAAAGTGCTTCTCATCAAAGATACGTAAGGTGACTTATGAATCACCTGAATACAATTCTTTGTTGTTTAGCACTTGACTTCCTAATTTGTTAAATTGGTGTAATCAGATCTTTTCTACAAGCTCCTATCCAGCCTTTTCTTTGAAATTTCTCTAACTCATTTAATAGTTCTGTAAGATCAAAGATACTAACATTGTCAAATGCAAAGATTTGTTTGATTTTTAACCACTTCCCATGCGTTATACATAACACCTTTTGCATTATTTCTTATGTTTTGGAAAGAAAATAGCTTTTTATACTTTTTAGTTTTGATTTCGGTAACTAGTTTAACTACAGGTAACCTTCCAAGGGACCATTGTACATTATGAACAATAGACAGAGATGACATCATGATGACGCTTGTTGAAATATGGAGATCTTGTCTGAAGATCAGTGGCCACATTACTCTAGGCCCTGGTTGATGGTTTCATCAATCTAAGGTGCAATTTCTAAATTTGTAAGAGTAGGTTTAAAAAAAAAGTGCTTCTTATCTTTATTAACATTGTATTTTTTCTTGATGTATTTACAAGGTATTTCTCTCTGATTACTCATGTTTATGTTGTGAGCATGTAGAAACAGTAATGCTAATGCATGGCATTTAAGATTGTGACACCAGGTTTACCTTTTAAAGTTTAGTATATAGAGACAATTTTAATGGAAATAACTACTGTGGACTACTGGAGAATGATCTCTTTGTGATTTAAGCAGTGGCTGGATTGGAACTTTTAATATGCTAATGTGGAACATTAATTACCTTTATGAAGGTGGTATATTAAAAATAAGCACACTAACCCTTCAGAAGTTGTTTTACCTACCTTAAAAGTTTTAATGGATTGCACCTCTGTAAACTATTCCTAAAATGTGTATGATATATTTGAAAAGGCTTCCATTAATATAATAGCTTTGCTTGCAGCCTTTCAATTTATGTCGGTTTACCTGTAGTGTTTTCTAAAGTGTGGTCAGAGGCCCCTATAGAATGTATTGTTTGGAAATGTAGTGATATATTCGTGTTTTTATTTCAAGTAAGTCATTTTAACCGAATGTTCATTCATATTCATTTATAAGAAGTACCTGTATCAAAGGAATTAAAAAAAAGCAATCAGTATTATTGGACCAAATTTGGTGTTTGTTTTAACCTTGCCTCTCTTCTTTTGATTATTTCTAATGCTACAAGAATGCTGTAAAGTGTCTTTTAAAATGATGTAGCCTGACAAGACATTTTTGTCAGTGTATAAAACTAGGTAGTATTGTGCACTGATTTGACCATTGTGAAATCCTTTCTCAGTGTAACTGCATTTCTAATAAAATTTATTAAGTGAAACAATCTTTGTACAATGACTAGTCATGCATCATCAGTAATTTTACAAGTTCTTGTAGTAGGTGGGGGGGGTATTACTAGGGTTATCTGTGG
Organism: Daubentonia madagascariensis; assembly: GCA_023783475.1. Classification (NCBI taxonomy): domain Eukaryota; kingdom Metazoa; phylum Chordata; class Mammalia; order Primates; family Daubentoniidae; genus Daubentonia; species Daubentonia madagascariensis. Next base: position 12,747,300 of record JAKFHU010000760.1, read on the forward strand.
CATGATTATGCATTCTGTAGTATTATTTAATTAATTTGGGGTTCATTTTTCTTCTTTTTTTACACTTAGATTATCTTACTGGTTCAACATTTTTCTGATATATGCAGTATTACAGATATTCAGCAAAAGTATTAATGGGCTTCTTTAAATTCTATATTATAGTGTTTCAGTTCTGTGTCTTAACAGTTTGTGATGATTTTTAAAACTGTCTTTTAAACTCATGTAATGATGTTGACCCTTTTGGCTTTTATTTCTGGTATTAGAGTTTGTATTTTCACAGAGTGCTTTGTAGCAGGCATTACAATTAATCTGTTTTGTACATAAATGTGCCAACAGCTTGATGGTGGCGTTTTTGAAATGTAGAACAAAGTGCTTGCAAAATGTAATAAATACACTTGTGTACTTTGTGTACTTATTATTAGTTTCTGCAGTGTTTTTTGTTTTCTTTTTTGTTTTGTTTATTCCTCTTTCCTGTGTGTGTGCATTTTTTTCAAATGCAATAGATGCCATCTTCTTAAGATTCTTATTTCAGTTGAACTGATCTAACACTTCACAATTCAATGAAAATTCTGTGCGTGGACATTCAGCATCGGACTTGTAGGGAATTTGGGGAGAGGGTGAAGGAGTAAAGACTTTGGAGGTGATTCCATTTAGAAAGTGACAACTTTTTCCAAGTTATGCCATTTTCTTGCCTGATTTCTATTGTTTTGTGTTTTCTTTAGTGCTTCACAAACTAACAGAGAAACAAAAAAGGCTAATGCAATTCAGAAAGAAAAATGAATTCTTGGTTCGCTTCAAAACGTCAAGGTGAGAGCAATGAAAACGAAAAAAATATTTTCCAGGTTTTTGTTGTTTTGGATCTAATTTCTTCTCATCAAACTAGAAGTGATGACAATTTAAAGATAATAAAATAGTTCTCAATAAAACTTTGATTTGCATTAGGCCTAAGGAATTATACGAGTCTTTGATTACTTACTTATTACTATAAATGGCAAGTTGAAAATTTCACAGACTTCCATTGGTGAGTAGATCTGGACGAAATATCTTAATTATGTTTTAAAAAGTTATTTTTAACACAATAAGAAAATTATTTTCCATCTAAATCTCATTAAATGATAATTCTTATTCTTTCCAGTGTTTATTAAATTCTTACCATAGCAACAAGATAATAAAGAATTTTATGCTAATGAATAAAATGAACATAAATAAAAATTTCATAATATTTCCTTTTCAAAAAACTGATTATTGTATGAATATTATAACTCTTGAAAACTGAAAAGTCCATTTCTCTTTGTAAAAATATACATTTTGTGTGTAAGGCAAGTAATTTTGGGGGGGGAATTGTAAGGTTAATGTGAAACCTAAGGAAATTACTCACTTTGAGAATAAAATGTATGTAGACCAGCTTTAATTTGGGGGTATAATTAGGTTACTTCTTCATGTTAAAACTCATGGAGACAAGAGTAGAATGATGGTTACCCGAGGCTGGGAAAGGGGGGGGCAGGGACATAAAGTGGGAATGGTTAATGGGTGCAGAAATGCAGCTAGTTAGATAGAATGAACAATATTTGATAGCACAGCAAAGTGACTATCAACAAAAAGTTGTGTTATACTTTAAAAATAACTAAAGAGTGGAATTGGAATGTTCCTAACACAAAGAAATGATAAATGCTTGAGGTGATAGATATCTCAGTTACCTGGATTTGATTATTGCCCATTGTATGCTTGTATCAAAACATCACATGTACCTTATAAATATATACAACTATTATGAACCCATAATAATTAAAAATTAAAAATTATAAAAAAACTTAGAAATAGCAGATTTTCTCAAAGAGTAAGTAAACTTGACTTTTGTTTTGTTTTTGCCTTAGACAAAACAGAAGAATGTAATTTAAAGTATATTACATTTAGGTAAGGTGGTAGCTGAAATATGCTGACCATGATGAAATTTGAATTAAACTATAATACCTTGAAGAAAACACTCTCTTAAGTTTCCTGTGAAGTTTTCAGTAACAGATCATTTTAAGTTAGTAGAGGCAATTCTGTGTAAAATGCAGCTAGCTCAAATGTAAACATCTTTTTGCTGGCTTCAATAAGCTCAGGAACTTGAATTTCTTCTTACAAAAATAAATTTTACCTTTTTGATCAGTTTAAGTTCTTTGGCTCTTTTCCACAAAAATCCATCATGCTTGAAAACTGAAAAGAACTTAAAAATGAAATAAATTATTAAATTCATTATTAAATGAATTAAAAAATAAAATATTAAATGAATCATATTATTTTAACAGTTGTATTACTAACCTGTGGAATCTTCTATAGATGGTATTTGGAAATACCAAACAAAATAAAACAAGTAAACAAACAATAGGGGAATAAAAAATAGGAAAGAAAATAGTGGCTGATAAGTGTAAATCCAAGTATTATAATTCTGCTATTTTTCTTTGCATAAGAGTATAAGAAAAGAGCAATGTTATTAAAAGATTTGTTTCATGGGAGAAAATTTTAAAAAGAAAAGTCAAAATTACAAAAACCAAAAATTAACCCAAGAAATAACAGCCTATTAAATAAAAAATATGCCAAAATAATTGAAACTACAGGGATTATTTTCTTCAGAATTTTTTGCCCTCCGATCAAGATATTTGATCAAATGCTTGATGTAAAGATCTTGGAAGGCTGAAGACTCTTTAGTCTCCTGGAAGCTGGGGACTGACCAACAGAGGAGCTAATCCCATTTAGCTGTCCAACAATGTGCTCTGATTTAAAAAATGAGAAAATGTGTTGATCTTTAGAGAAGTCTTGCAACATTTGCTTCTTTACTTGTTTCAATGATTATTTTTGTCTCTTGAAGACCATCCTGATGGGAATGTGGTATCCCAGGATAAATCCAACTCTGAGTCAACCTCTTTGAACCATTTTACATAGATTGAAAAGAGCAATAATCAAACAAATGCACCAAAAGATGGAGCACAGGTGATATTTTGGTATCATTTAGGATACTGCTGATGTGTATGAAAAAGCACCATATTTACTGATTTTTTGTTTGTTTGTTTTTGTTTTGGTATGTCCCGAAGGTACAGGTACTTTTTTCTTAGAAAGATTCATACAAGTTTTCATAAATAAATAAACATTCCCATTTTGATTTTGTTTGTTGACATGCCAGCTCACCCTTGCGATCCACTCATAGTACACATGAAGTACATTTGTCCTTTCTACTAAATGAACATTGAGAATTGGTAAATTTTTTTTTTTTGGTCTTTTTAAAATTTTTCACCTCTGACATCTATTACTCTTTACAGAAATCTGTTCATCTATTAATGAATTTATATGCCATCTTTCTCACACTATATTCCTTCAATATATGAAGGGAGAGGATTCTCAGAAACAAGGAATGAATTTTAAGGAATATTAACATCATTTAAAAGAAAGCTTGAATAGTCTAGCAGATTAACAGGAACTGGAAGTACTATCTCCTTATATTTCCATTCATGTCTGCACATAATGACCCAGCAAATACAACACAAAGTTACCCTGTCTTTGAGGTTATAAATTACATTTGCTTTTTTTATATATACACAATGTTCACAATGATTACTATATTGATCATCTTTCTTAGTATTTTATTTTTGAATAGGATGGGATCAGGTCTTCAAGAGAAAATGCAACATATGTTCTTGGCATGTGAATGAGGCTTAACCAGACAATAATTTTTCTGAGTGTAACATCCATGGCTTTCAAATAATTATACTTTCCAAGCCGTCTAGATCATACCTAGTAAGTATTGCACAAAGTAGATCAGAAGTGACAATGGAATAGATGCAAATGATATGATAATCATATTTTAACATGAGGTTATTCTATTTATACAAGTTGACATGATTATTTAAAGATTTTTTTCCTTGATTTCTTAATATCCACTACCTAGTTTCCAAGATCCTTAAAGTACTTTCCACATTTCTATGAATAGAATAGCCATTGATTTATATAAGTAGAAACTTCATTCTAAAAGTAGCAATGAAAAGAGATTTCTGTTAAGCCCAGTGAGACTTCCTATACTAATATAAATACTTTGGCAAGTCATTTACAGAGGCTGGTACTTGTTTTCTCTCCTCTAATGGTTTTGACCCCACCACCACCCTAGCCACTCAAATCTCTCAAACTGGTGATTTCTAATAACTGCAAACCACATACACTTTAAATTTCAGGCATTTCATTTCCAGCTTCCATCTGCTACCCTTCCAGCTTACTTATTCTGTGAGGACCATATATCTATTTACATCCTACTTTTGACAGCCCTTCACTCCCCGTATGTCCCTTATGTCCTTAATTCCCTGAGTCATCTGTTTCTCTTACATGGCCCATCATTGTAATCACTCCCTTGGCAAATCCTCAGCTCCTTTGACCCTCTCTCTTTCTTGAACTTACATCATAAGATGTCAACCTTGATTGAATTCATGTATCTGTCTATCCTCCATGTTAACCTGCACAACAAAATGTGGCTAGAGAAAAACACACGTCTAGACTGACCAAGCTCACCTAAGTTTAGGTCAGTGCTCACAACTGCCAATAAGCCTACTGCATTTTTCTAGAACAGGGGTTGGCAAACTTTTTTCTGGTAAATGACCAGATAGTGAACATTTTAGGTTGTATAGCCATGAGGTGTCTTGTGAAACCATTTAACTCTGCCTTTGTAGTGCATGAGCAACAATAGCAATATGTCAACAAATGGACACAGCTATTTTCCAATAAAACTTTATCTACAAAAACAGATGGTGGCCCAGATTTAGTCTGAAGGCCATAGTTTGCTGGCTACTACTCTAGAGGATTCATATCTCTACATCCCTCATTACTTACTGTATCATAACTTCCTCTTATCAAATTTCCAACACTTTATTTCCATGCATAGAGTTAGAAATTGCTTCCTACTTTAGGGAGAAATGAAAAATAGAAGACCATTTCCATAATCACTCACCTGTCAAATTATCTGCATCAGTGTGCATGATCTCTGTTTTTTCTCTTTTTATTATGGATGAAGTGTCCATGTTTCTCAGGCCAAACACACTTGATATGTTCTAGATCTTAGCCCTCTCATCTGCTGGAAAGTAGGTATCACTCCAACAAATTTTTCCTCTGTCTAACCTCTCCTGAATCATCAATTTTTCACTTTCTAATGGCTTATTCCAATCTTAAAACAAGAAAACAACAACAATAAAAACAAGTACCCTCTCTTGATTCCTCATTTATCTATATCCAGCCTATTTCTCTGCTCTCCTTTATGGTATATTGCTTTGAAAAAGATGTATAATCACCTCCAATTTCTCTCCAATCATTTCACCTAACCCCTTTCCGATCAGCCCTTGTACTCAACACTCCATGGAACATAGTCATATCAGAGTAAGAAACATCCTCTAGATTGCTAAATCCAATAATTAGTTCTCATTCATTGTACATCACATGTTTTTTGAGACCCCACTACAACTAGTTATTCTTCTATGCACTGGGATATAGCAGTGAATAAAACAGGTAAAAATCTTTATATATATGTGTGTGTGTGTGTCTATGTGTGTGTGTGTGTGTGTGTATATATGTATATATATATAAAGACACAGCCAGGAAGTTGGTAGGAAAACCATGAGTATGAATATAAACATGTATGTATATATGGTATTTTTGAGGTGGGAAGTGCTACGGAGAATAAATAGTCATGTAAGATACTTGGGAACATTGCAGGGTTAGGCTAGGGTACAGACTTTTCAGAGAAGGCCTCACTGTGAAGGTAACATTTCAGTTAAGACCTGAAAGAGATGAGGAAGTGAGTCGTGTAGTTATCTGGGGAAAAACATTCTGGGCAAATGGAACAGTAAGGAAAAGATTTTGTACCTGAAACAGCAATTGAGCCAGTGTGGATGAAGGAAGAGAAAGCAATCAAGTGAGGCAAAGAGGTCAAGGAGGGGAGAAAATTGCTCAGGGCCTTGCAAGCCATTGGCCTCTGCTTCAGTTCCTGGGCAGCGTTTGATACTGCTGGCCACCCCATCCTCCTCGACGCACATTCTTCCCTTGGATTTTAGGGGGCCTCATACTCATGGTTTTCCTACCAACTTCCTGGCTGAGTCTTTCTAAATTTCCCTTGTTCATTGTTCCTCAGGAATATAATTTCTAACATTGTAATTCCTTGTCGTGCAGTCTTTTAATAAATAACCTCTAACCTCATGGCTGAAAATACCATCTCTAAACTGATGACTTCAACTCTATTTCCTCAGTCCAGAATCTTCCTCTGAAATCCAAACTCCTTTATCCTAAGGCTTTTCAACATGTTCTCTAGGTTATCGAACAGGCAGGCCTTTCAAAGGTAGCACGGACCAAACTACAGACCTGCTCTCGTCCCGGTAAGACACCCCTTCCAAAGCCTTCTCCACTTCCGTAAAAAACAGGTCCCTACTTCAACTTCCTCAGACCCAGATAACGTGAGTCATTCCTTACCCTCTCTTGTTCTCACGCCTCCTATCAGCTACACCTTCAAAATGCACCCAGAATAAGACTTGCGCTAATCAAAACACCATTATCTTTCATCCTGTTTCTTAGAAGAGCTGTCCTTCCTGCTCCCGCTCTTATCCCTCCCTTCCAAACATCTCTTCTGGGCTCAGCAGCCAGAACAATCCTCTTGGAAAGTGAGGGTAATCGCATCACAGTCTTGCGTCCGTCTCCTGGCCTCACGCAGAAGTAGAAGCCAAATGTATACTATGGCTTACAAAACCCAATTTTATCCACGCCACTCACCGACCCATACTTCTGTTAACTCATCTCCTCTCACCCTTTCTAAATTTGCCCCAGCCACCGTGTTTTTGTTGTTTTTCATGAACATCAAGAACTCTCCCTTTTCTGGGCCTTTACACTTGCCATTTATTCCCCCTGGAATGCTTTTTCTCAAGATATCTATAAGCTTTGTCCCTTTTTCCTTTGCTCAAAATGTCTCCTTGGTCAAGTTTTCCTTTACAACTTATATATAAAATAGCTCATACCCTCTATCTGCCTTTTCTGCTTAATTTTTCACAGAGCGCTTTCTACCATTTGACCTACTATATACATTTACTAATGTATTTTCCATTGTCTAGTTTCTGTCACTAAAATATCAGTCCATGAGAATTCAGATTCTTAGTCTCTGGCACATACCAGACAATAAATGTTTAGTAAACTAGTTGTTAATTAAAAGAGTCCTATGAACACAACATTGAAGTGATTTTACTTTTAAAATGCAGTGATAATGTATTTAAAACCAATTATAAAAAGAATTCTTTTCATTTTTTTTCTATTCTATGGCACTTTTATAGACATGAGCTCATTATTTTTGATTTACATGTTTTAGAGAGAACAAGTGATTATTTATCTTCTAAATTTGAACCACTAAAATATCGGGTGTCTGTCATATGTGTAATAAGACAGCTTTACTTCCAATTTTCTGTTTTTGCTCCACAACTTATTTCTATTCTTTCTTCTTCCTGTGGTCCGAGGAGAAGCACGTATGGCACAAAGAACTTGTCTGATAAAAACTATAGCATTAAGAATATTTTTCTTCTTATAGACTTTTATTATAAGTTTTCCAAAACATTGCTTTGGGGAATGCTATCTTAAAGTGAGAGAGGTTAATTTTCTTGGAGAAAAGAAAACAATGCTACAATTTGAAGAAATGGACCTTAAATTGGTTTTTGCAACATCATTGGCATCTGAGGATGATGGGAGCAAAAGATGAAGGATCATGGAGATGAGTCAACTTTTGGGGTTGATAATAAAAGAGCATCAGCAAATATTGGATTTCAGCCACTGAATAATTTGTTAAAGTTTCATCATCAGCGATCAGAATGGTCTCTGTGAAGATATGAGATAGGTGGCCATCCAAAAGTGAGATTCCATCTATTCAATTTAAGTTAAAATCTCCACTATTAACAAAATGGCAAACTGGTGTACGGGGAAGAAAAACTTAGAGCAATCCACTTAAATTCTCTAAAATTCAGTTTTTTTTGTATGTGTAGGTGTGTGAGAAACATATTCGTCTTGTACTGTTGTCAGGAGGATTAAATGAGATATTGCATGTAAATTGCTGGTGCTGTAAACAGCACTGTTTCTAATAAATGGTAGGTGCTTATTATTTTTGATAGAGGAAATAATGCATCTGCCCAAGTATTAACATTATGATCCAATAACCAAATTGAGATTATGGGATGTTCTTCTCTACTTTCTCAGACATAGTATTTCTTTGGTAATGGTGCAAAGAGCCTATGTCTGAAAGACTGAAATGTAGGGCACATATGTCTCACATGCGAGGGAGTACGAGGTTAACTGCACCTGGGTCTCTTCAAGACAGAATGGTCTGTGACTCCCCTCTCTGCTACTGCAGAGGATGTGTTCCCCCTCATGTTTGAGACCAGAACTCCTCTTTTTGTGTAGACTCTCTCCTGCCTTTGCTAGAAATTTAAACTATTTTTTAGCTTCTCTAACTTCAAACTACTTCTCTATGGGAACATACCATTCACCTTTTGATCATGCTCAAGTTGCCTGATCTTATGCAATGAAAACATGAAGCAAAAACAAAACCCTCCCTGAACTCCTTACCTTGTTTCCATTTATACCCACTTTGCTTTCACAGTCAGAATTACCAAAGGAGTTGTCTGTTTGTTTGCAGTTACCTACTTCACCAATCTTAAATTACTAAATCAAACCTAAATTCTGGATAGTTAGTCCACCAAAATAACTATCACTAATAATTCACCACTATCGTCTATGTTGTCAAATCCAATGGATGCTATTCAGTTCTCATTATTTCGTCTTTACATTTTGTTTTGCTATATCTGTTTTGTTTTTAATCCAGCTCATGTTTTTCTTTGGGGCAATACAAATTCCTCAGAAGCTTAATAGCCTTCTAGTCCATGTTCTGGTAACCACATCAAAAGTTCTTTTAAAATATGGTTCTTACGCTTCCTGACATCAGTGACTTTCTCTTTTAATAGCAGCCACCTTAAGGTTATCTGAAACAATTGGGCGGGAAGCTAAATAAGCTTAGTTATATCTTTATCACAAAATTGAGTCGTAAAGGGATTTTTATCTGGCACAACCTTTCTCATCTTTTTCTGTTTGGGATCTAGCAGCAGCCAGCTTTTCTAACCTAGCACGACCCCACATTTTTGCACTCTCTCTATTTCTTTATCTTTTGAAAACTACTTAATCTTTACTAATCTCAATTCTTCCTGATAATACCTAGCCAAACCTAGCCGACAGTAGTCAAAGCACACTATTAATATTTTGTTTTCCAATTTTTTCCCCTAGGTTTAAATGATCAATAATTTATACCAGATAACAGTCCTACCAAACACTTTAACTATGCACCAAAAAGGCCACCATTTAAAAAAATCTATTAGCAGTTTTCTTCTTTTTGACTGCTAAGACAATATATATGATTTAGAGTTTATATTTGTTTGTTTTGCTCTTTTACAGAAGCACCATACTTTCAGTGTCAATTTCTCTATTGAGTAAGGTAAGTTAACAGCAGTAAAAACAATCCCAAAGTCTCAGTAGCTTAGCTTTGTAGAATACATTTTGGTTTCTCATTGACTTCACAATACAGTGTGAATGAACAGAGGGGAGCAATGCTCCATGCTGTCCCTGAGGACACAGGCTTCTTCTATCCAGTCATTCAGAGGCCTCCACGTGTCTTCTTCACCCAGCCTCCAGAAACAGAGGAGACAGGATTGTGTGGCAGTTGTTAACCAGGCTTTGGCCCAAATTCCAAAACTCAGCCCTATAGCTGCACCTATTTTCAGAAAACCCTGAGAAATGGAGTTAGCTGCGTGCCCAGAAAGAAAAAGGATGTGATTTGTCAGTTAACTAGCCAATATAGGCCCCAAACTCCCTTCTCAGCCTCTTGTCTAGAAGCTTCACAGTTACTGAGCTCATTAAATGTGGGATCTTATCTCCCTTTCCCCATATTTACTGTCTTAGTAAACAGCATCGATATATATCCACTGTACCACTTAGGAAGTTTTCACTCTTGATCATTTCTCTGCAACACAATAATATCTATTCAACATTACCTTCTAAATATCACTCGAAATTATCTATTACACTCCATCTCCACACTATCAATCAATTTCAAGACACCAATTTTCTCTTCCTTGAATTCTTGCAGTAGCTTCCTATCTGGTCTCTGTGCAACTGTGTGACTTCCCCGATGATCCATTGTCTGCTCTGCAGCCAGAAAGATGATAACAACAACAACAACAACACACAATTGATCCTGTAGCTCCTCCTCTGCTTGAAGCTATTCAGTGGCTTTTCTTTGTTCTTAGAAGGAAGATAACTTTTAGTAAGAAACCTTATAAAGCTCTGCATGACCTTGCCCCTGCCGAGGCTCCAGCCTGATCACCTACTGCCTGTTGGAACTCCAGACACGCAGGGATCTTTTGTTTTTGAAATTCATCATTATTCTTTTCTCCACTTGACCTTATAATATACTTTATCTCTGCTTAGAATGTTCCTCTTCTCTTCTTTGCTTAATTTATTTCTGTGTATCCTTCGGATGGCAATTCACACTGTTTGGTCTCTGATAAACAGCTCAGTTCTTCTCTTATATCTGCACTTAGGATGCTATAATCCACCTTTATAGCAATTGTCATAATTTTAATTAAGTGATTTATTGGGAAGTTTTGTTATGTCTGTTTCCTTCTAATAAAATGCAGGCCTGAAGGGGACACTATCTTATTTTGCCTTCTATTCCCAGTACCTTGTGCTGTTTTTGGCATATAGGAGATTTTTAGTAACTATTTGAACAATAGATGAATAAATTGAGAATAGAAGAATTGTATAAATAAGCACACCAAGCAGTTTGTGTTATGGTAAGGGAATACTGGGTCTTTTAGGTCATTAAATATGAAATGTCTGATTTTGAATCAAAAGTGTAGTTTATTATATCTCAAACAAGAAGCAGTACAATTAATCAAAGTATGTGCCTAACCTATCAACACAGTTTTGCCATCTTAACTGTAGCTTGTTTATGCCAGCAGCAAAGAAGCCTGGAGAGTGAGTGGCAATGAAATCATGAAAGGCGTTTTCCACAGCTTGTTGAGAATTGTATATTTTTCCCTGTAAGAAGTGGTCCAAATCCCAGAAGAAATGGTAGTCAGTTGGTGCAAGGTCTGGTGAATAAAGTGAATGACAGAAAGTTTCCAAGTCCAGCTGCTGCAGTTTGAGCAATGTTGTTTGTGCAACATGTGGTCAAGTGTTGTCTTGCAGGAGGATTGGCCTGTTTCTGTTGACCAATCTCGGCTGCTTAATCACAAGCATACTCATCATTTCATCCAATTGGTTGCAGTAGACATCTGCTGTAATCCACTGACCAGGTTTCATGAAGCTGTAGTGGATAATACCGGAGCTGGACCACCAAACAGACACCATTACCTTTTTTTTGATAAATATTAAGTTTTGGACTGTGTTTTGGCACTTCATCTTTATCCACCCATTGTTCTGAATGCTTGCAATTGTCCAAAAGAATCCATTTTTCATCACATGTAACAATACAGTGTAGAAATGGTTTACCAAAGAAAGGCAAGCTTCCAGACGATTTCTCTTCTGACACTCGTTTAATTCATGCAGAACCCATCTATCCAGCTTCTTTATCTTGCCCATTTGTTTCAAATGGTCCAATATTGTTGGAATAGTTACGTCAAACCTTGCTGCTAATTCACGCATAGGTTGAGATGGATTCACTTCCACTATAGCTTTCAGCTCATCATTATCCACCTTGGTCTCAGGTCGCCCACGTGGCTCATTTTCAAGATTAAAATTGCCAGACGGAACTTCTCAGACCATCCACGTACTGTGCATTCATTAGCCACATCCTTCGCAAACACTTTGTTGATATATCAAGCTGTCTGCGCTGCATTGTTTCCATGATGGAACTCATATTCGAAAATAACACAAATTTTTGACTTCTATCATTTCACAAAAATTGCTGTAAAAAAAATTTGAAAGATAATAAACCAAAATGTAGTGTTTGAAAGACTGAGGATGTACTTTCACAATAAAAATAAAGCAAGAACTGTCAAAGTGAAATGTCAGAGATATCACCTGTCAAACTTAGTACTTAAGGAAATCGGACATTTCATACTTAATAACCTAATATAAAATTGAATTTAAGCTTTGACGTGTAAGAGAAAATAAATAATTTTTGCTTAGGATCTCTTCAATCTACAGATTAAGGTAATGTCATAAATCTCATGAAACACAAAAATATTTGTTCATTTTTTCATATTACTTTTTGTATAATAATTATAATTGATAAACGGCATCTATCAAGGAAGTGGTCTGTATTTTGTATTGTAGCTTTTGTATAGAGATAGTTTGGATCCACATGACTTAATTTAATGTAATACTCAGCACACTGGTAACTTTTGGGGAAAAAAATCCAAAATCTATCTTAATTAAGAGAAGTTTCTATAATAATTTTGGGGGGGTCTAATCTGCATACAGGCTTTTGTTTTGTTTTTTGTTTGGATTTAATTAATTCTACTTGAGTTGTTTCCAGTTTCTGACTGTTCTCAACAGTGCTGAACACTTTTGTGCCTGCCTTTGGATAAACATATATATTTATTTCTATTGAGAATATGTCTGGAGTTAAAGTGCTGGGTTGTACACTATGGATATGTTGAATTTTAGTACATACTGTCAAATACCTGTCCAAAGTGGTTGTACCAATTTATATTGCCACCAGGGTTTTTATGATAGTCTGGTTGCTCCACATACTTTCCAATATTTGACTTTGTCTATATTTTTTATTTTAACCATTCTAGCGGATATGTACTGCTATCACATTGTGATTTTAATTTTCATCTCCCCCATAACAATGAAATGGAAGTCACTTTATATATTTGTTGGCCATTTGGATTTCCTCTTATGAAGTAGCTATTTGTGTCTTTCATTTATTTTTTTTTGTTGGATTATCTACTTTTGTAAAATTGATTTTTAGACATTCCTTTATGGAATATGTGCATTGTAAATATCTCCTCCCACTCTGTGGATTGCCTTCTCGCTCTTCATAATAGTAAGTTTTGAAACATGGGGATGTTCTCTTACTATTCTTTTCTAAAAGATTTATTGTTTTACATTTCTCATTTACATCTAAATTCCAGCTGAAATTGGGCATTTCTGTGCATTGTGAAGTAAAGGACAAATTACTTTTCTATATGGAGAACCAATTGTTCTAGAATCATTGTTGAAATAATATCTTATTTTTATAGCTCTATGAAAATTTTAATATCTGCTCATATGAATTTACCCCTTTTTTTCCACTTTTCAAGAATACCTGACTACTCTTGGTCTTTTGCATGTCCGTTAACATTTAAAATCAGTTTGTTGATTTCTACAAAAAAATTCTGCTGGGTTTCAAAGGGAAGTACTTTACATATATAGATCATTTTGGAAAGAATTGACATGTTTGAAATATTGAATCTTTCAATCCATAAATGTGGTATAATCCTCTGTTTATTTAGGACTTCTTTAATTTCCTTTGCAATATTTTATAGTCTTCATTAAAGAAATCTTGCACATGTTTGATTACATGTTTCCTAAATATTTGACATATATTTGATGCTATTTTCAATATATTTTAATCATTTTTTCAATATATTTTTGTATTACCTATGTTAAATAGAAATATAATTGATTTTTGAATATTGACCTAGTATAAGCAATTTTGATAAATAAGTTTATTGATTCTTATATTTTGTAGGTTTAGCATATCTATGTATGTAGTTATATCATTCAAGAGTTTTATTTCTTGCTTGCTTGCTTTATTTACTTATTTATTTTTGCTTCACTGCACTTACTGAGATTTCTACCTCAACATTAAATTGAATTGCGGTTGCAAGGCATCCTTTTCATTTTTTGCACCTGGAGAGAAGGATTCAAAATTTCACCAATAAATATATTTTCTTTATTTTCTATAGACACCTTACTAGATTAAGGAAATTTCTTCTCTATTCATATTTTATGAAGAGTTTTTCACAAATGTGTGTTTTCAGAATCTATGGAGATGGCCCTGTGATATTTTTTCTCCTTTAATAATGAGGATAATTACTTTTATTGAGTTTTTGAATGTTAAACCACTTTTGCCTACTTGGCATGAACCCCAGTTAGCCATAATATGTAATCTTTCCTTATATATCACTAAATTTAATTTGCTAGTAATTTGTTAGTATTTTTACATTATGTTGACGAGTGGCGATTGGTCTGCAACCTCTCTTTCCTGTGAACTTCTTGTTGGGTTTTGTTGTCAAAGCTATGACAGCCTTGTGAAAGGGTAAGAAGGACTTCTCCCACATTTTCTGTTCTCTGGAAGGGTTTGTATGGGATTGTGTCATTTCTTACTTAAAGGTTTAAAAGAACTCATCAATTAATCTCTCGGGCCCTGGGGTTGTCTTTTGGAAAAGCTTTAAATAATGGATGTAATTTCTTTAAGAGATAATCATATATTCGTGTGTTAGCTGTGTTCTATAGGAAGACATTTCTGATGAAGAGTTAGGAATGTGAGAGTTAACCCATTTGAGAATTATCTTGTGAAAGATAAAATGGAGAAGGAAACAAGATTGACGAGAGAGAGCCTCGAGGTCTTGATTCAGATATGACAGTCTCAGCCAACCTAATGGCTAATCCAGGACAAAAGTGGCCTCTTAGAGGAGTTTCATGTTTAGCAGAAAAGTCCAAGCCCTACACCTGTTGTACTCACTTATTGTTGGGGCTGCCTGGGAAGAGTATGGTCTCATCTCGAAGGATGAGATGGATACACAAGTCGCTAACAGCTAAATTACTTAGTAGATTACTTGCTACTGAATGCCCAGGTTTTTCTGAATGGAAAAATCAAAGCAGTACATCTCCATTACTGCCAAAATTTATGTTTTTCCATTTCTTGTCCTGTCATTTTTGGTAAGGTATGTTTTTGGAGAACTTCAATACATTATCAAATATTTTTGCATACTGTTCTTATAATATCTTCTTCTTGTTACTTTTCTGTTTGTAGGTTTTACAACTGTGAATCTTTTACATCCTTGTTTGGTTATCTATGTTTTCTTTTATCTGTTTCTTTCTTGATTCATTTTGCCAGGGGTCTATTGTTTATGTTAGTTTTTCAAAGATCCAATATTTGACTTTGTTGATTTCCTTCATTGTGCATTGTTTTCTATTTCATTTATTTCTGCTCTTATTCTTATTCATTTCCCCTCTCTATTTAGAGTTTAATTTGCTGTTCCTTTAATGATTTATTTGACTCAAATCTTTGATCTTCAGCTTTTTTTCCTGTCCTATGAATTTTCCTTTGATTGCCATTTTTGCTGCGTCCCACAGGTTTTGATATAGTGTATCTGTATCATTAGTTTAAAATGTTGCTTATTAGCAATTGTTATTTCTTATTTGAATGATGGGTTAAATAGAAACATAGTATATAATTTCCAAGCACTTGGGGACAGTTGTAATTCTTTATTTTATTAATTTTCAGCTTAATTTAATCATGGTTCAGTGTGATTTTTTTGTAATATCTTGAGACTTCTTTTTGGCCCAAAATATAATCAATATTGGCAACCATTTCAGGTGAACTCGAAAAGATTGTAAATTATTTTGCTGTTGGATGCAGTATGTTCTATGTAGATTCAGTCAAGTGTTCTAATTGTGTTAATTTTTTTTTCTTACTAAAGATTTGTTTGCTTGATTTAAAACTATTGGGCTAAAGTGTTAGTGGGACAAAATCAGTTGTTATTTTGGATTTTTTCCTCATCAAAAAAAATTTAACATTAAGGGGGTGCAAATGTTTTTGTTACATGAAAGCCTTGTATAATGCTTAAGTCAGGGCTTTTGGTGTGCCTGTCACCAGAATAGTGTATATTGTGCCTAATAGGAAAGCTTTTATCCCACACTTCCCCTCGCATCCTCCCCTCTTCTTGGTTTCCAATGACCTTTACATCTCTTCATGCCTGTGTGTACCCATCGTTTAGCTTCCACCTATTTATGAGAAGAAATGGTATCTGTTTTTCCATTCCTGAGATATTTCACTTAGAATAATGGTTTCCAGTTCCATCTAAGTTGCTGCAAACAACATTAATCCTTCCTTTTTATGACTCAGTAGTAGCACTCCATGATGTGTATGTGTGTGTGTATGTGTGTGCGTGTATGTGTATGTGTGCTGTGTATATATATATATATACACCCTACATTTTCTTTATCCACTTGTGAATTCATGGGCACTTAGGTTGGTTCAACATCTTTGCAGTTGTGAATTGTGCTGTGATAAACATTTGAGTGTGTCTTTTTAATAAAATTACTTCCTTTCCTTTGGGTAGATACCCAGCAGTGGGATTAATGGACGAATGGTAAGTCTACATTTATTTCTTTGAGGAATCTTCACACTGTTTGCCATAGAAGTTGTACTAATTTGTGTTCCAACCAAAAGAGTACAGGTGTTCCTTTCTGTCTGCGTGCATGCCAGCATCTATTGTTTTTTGACTTTTTAATAATGGCCACTGTGATAGGGGTAAGGTGGTATCTCATTGAAGTTTTAATTTGCATTTCCCTGATGATTAGTGATGTTGAGCATTTTTTCATATGTTTGTAAGCCATTTCTCTATCTTCTTTTGAAAAACTTCTGTTCATATCTTTTGTCCAGTTTTTGATGGGATTGTTTGTTTTTTTCATGCTGATATTTGAGTTGTTTGTAGATTCTAGATACTAGTCCTTTGTTGGATGTATAGTTTCCAAGTATTTTCTCTTGTTCTGTTGGTTTTCTATTCATCGTATTGGTTATTTCCTTTGCTGTGTAGAAGTGTTTTTAATTTATTTATTTTTGTGGCTGCTGTATTTGCTTTTGTGGTCTCAGTCATAAATTCTTTGCCTAGGCCAATGTCTAGAAGAGTTTCTCCTACATATTCTTCTAGAATTTTTATGATTTCATGCCTGATTTTTCAGTCATTAAGTTATCCATTTGAATTAATTTTTGTATATGACAAGAGGTAGGAGTCCTGTTTCATTCTTTTGCATGTGACTGTTCAAATTTCTCTGCACTATTTATTGACCAGGGCATCTTTTCCCCGTGCATATTTTTGTCTGCTTTGTTGTAGCTATATGGTTTTATTTCTGGGTTCCCTATTCTGTTCCATTGGTCTATGTCTCTACTTTTATATTAGTACCATGCTGCTTTGGTTACTATAGCCTTGTAGTATAATTTGAAGTCAAGTAATGTGGTGCCTCCAAATTTGTTGTTTTTGCTTAGAATTGCTTTGGCTATTCAGAGTCTTTTGTGGTTCCAAATGAAGTTTAGGATCATCTATTCTAGGTCTGTGAAATAAGATGTTGGTATTTTGATGGGAATTGCATTGAATTTGTAAATCATTTTGGGTAGTATGGACATTTTTATGACATTGATTTTACCAATCCATGAGCATGGGATGTTTTTCCATTTGTTTGTGTCATCTACAATTTCTCTCATCAGTGTTTTGTAGTTCTCCTTGTAGAGATCTTTCACCTTCTTGTTTGAGTATATTCCTAGTGCATTTTATTTTCTTGTAGCTATTGTGAATGGTATTGAGTCTTTGATTTGACTCTCAGCTTGACTGTTAGTAGTATATAGAAATGCTACTGATTTGTATACATTGATTTCATAACCAGAGACTTTGCTGAATTAATTTATCAATTCCAGGAGTCTTTTGGTACAGTCTTTAGGGTTTTATAGATACAAAATCATATCGTTAGCAAAAAGAAATAGCTTGACCTCCTCTTTCCCAATTTGGATGCTCTTTATTTCTTTGTCTTGTCTGATTGCTCTGGCTAGGACTTCTAAAACTATGTTCCATGGAAGTGGTGACAGTGGACAACCTTGTCTTCTTCCAGTTCTTAGGGGGAATGATTTCAACATTTTTCCATTCAAGATGATATTGGCTGTGGGTTTATCATATATGGTTTTTATAATTTTTGCATATGTTCCTTCACGCCTAGTTTGTTGAGGGTTTTTATCATGAAAGATTGCTGGATTTTGTCAAATGCTTTTTCTGCATCTATTGAGATGATCATATGGTCTTTGTTTTATGTGGTGAATCACATTTATTGATTTACATATGTTGAACCATCCTTGTGTCCCTGGGATGAAACCCACTTGATCATGGTGAATTATCTTTTTGATATGTTTTTTAAATTCAGTTTGCTAGTATTTTGTTGAGGATTTTTGCTTCCATGATAATAAGGGATATTGGTGTGTAGTTTTCTTTTTTCACTGTATCCTTTCCTGGTTTTGGTATCAAGGTGACACTGGCTTCATAGAATGTGTTAGGGAGGATTCCCTCCTTCTTGTTGTTATGGAATAATTTCTGTAGGATTGGTATAAGTTCTTTTTAGGTCTGGTAGAATTCAGCTGTGAATCCATCTGGTCTGGGACTTTCTTTTGCTGGGATATTTTTTATTATTGTTTCAATCTTGCTACTTGTTATTGGTTTATTCAGGATTTCTATTTCTTCTTGATTCAGGCTTGGGAGTTTTCATGTTTCCAGAAATTTATCCATTTCCTCTCGGTTTTCTAGTTTGTTTGCATAGAGGTTTTTGTATTATTCACAGATGATATTTTGTATTTCTGTGGTATAAGTTGTAATGTATCCTTTTTCATTTCTGATTAAGACTATTGAGTCCTTTCTTTTCTCTTTCTGGTTAACCTGGCTAGTGGTCTATCAGTTTTGTTCATCTTTTTCAAAGAACCAATTTTTTGTTTCATTGATCCTTTGTATTGCTTTTTTAGTTTCAATTTCATTTAATTCTGCTCTTAGTTTTGTTATTTCTTTTCTTCTGCTGCCTTTGGATTTGTTTTGTTCTTCTTTTTATAGTTCCTAAAGCAACATTAAGTTGTTTGTGATCTTTCTGTCTTTTTGATGTAAGCATAAAAGGCTATGAACTTTCCCCTTAGGACTACTTTTTCTGTATCCCATAGATTTTGAAAGCTTTTGTCCCCTTTGTTATTCAGTTGAAAGAAACTTTTGATTTACATCTTAATTTCATCATTGACCCAAGGATCATTCAACAGCAGGTTGTTTAATTTCCATGACTATGTGTAGAATTGAGTGTTTCTCTTGGAATTTATTTCTAGTTTTATTCCACTGTGGTCTGAGAAGATACATGGTATGATTTTAGTTTTTTTGAATTTGCTGAGACTTGTTTTGTGGCCTAAGATATGATCATTCTTTGAAAGTGTCCCATGTGCTGACAAGAAGAATGCATATTCAATAGCTTTTGGGTAAAATGTTCTGTAAATTTCTGTTATGTTCCTTTGTTCTAGAGTCTCGTTTGAGTCCAATGTTTCTTTATTCATTTTCTGTTTTGATTATCTGTCCAGTTGTGTCAGTGGGGTGTTGAAGTCCCGGGCAATTAAGATGCTACTCTTTATTTCTTTGCTTAGATCTAGTAGAATTTGCTTTATAAATCTGGGACCTCCTGGATTAGGTGCATATATAGAGAGAGAATTGTTATGTTGTCTTGTTGAAATTCTGCCATTACCATTATATAATGAATGTCTTTGTCTTTTTTTTTTAACATTGTTGATTTAAAGTCAATTTGATCTGGTGTTAGAATGGTTACACCTGCTCTCTTTTGGTCTCCATTTGCTTGGAATATTTTTTTTCCTTCCCTTAACCTTGACTCTCTGTGGGTCCTTGTAGGTTAGATGTGTTTCTTGGAGATAGCAAATACTTAGGTTTTGTTTTTTCATCTATTCTGCCAGTCTGTGTCTTTTAAGTGGGGCATTCAGACCATTTATGTTGAGTGTTAGTATTGATATGTGGTATGCTATGCTCTTCATTGTGTAGGATGATAGCTCATTGTTTTGTTTTCCCTATTGTGCTATTGTTTTATAAGAGCTGTGAGCTTCAACTTTTGGGTGTTTTTACACTGGTTGGTATCTATTGTGTTGTTTCATGTACAAGGCACTTTTGAACTTTTCCTGTAGGGCATGTCTAGTAGTGACAAATTCCTTTAGTTTTTGCTTGTCTAGAAAGGTCTTTACTTCTCCATCATTTATGAAACTTACTTTTGCAGGATACAAAGCTCTTGGTGTGAAGTAGTTCCATTTAGGAAGACAAAAAATGGTGCCCCAGTCCTCTCTGGCTAGTAATGTTTCCACTGAGAATTCTGCTGTTAGCCTGATGAGTTTTCCTTTGCAGGTTAGTTGTTGCTTTCATCTTGCATCTTGTAGAATTTCCTCATTCTTTTTGACTTTGGCCAGGTTGATGACTATGTGTCTTGGAGATGTCTTATTTGTTATGAATCTACCTGGTGTTCGATGAGCATCTTGTATATGGATATCTGAATCTCTGGTGATACCAGGGAAGTTTTCCTCAATAATTCCCTCAAATAGGTTTTCCATGCTTTTTACTTTTCCTTTTTCTCCCTCTGTGATACCTATAATTTGTACATTGGTTCATTTCACATAGTCTCATATTTCTCTGAGTGATTGTTCACTCAGAATACCGAGTGATTGTGACTGACTGTGTTACTTAGAAAACCTTGTCTTCAAACTTTGAGATTCTTTCTTATGCTCGGTCTTGTCTGTTGTTGAAGCTTCTGCTGTATTTTGTAATTCCCTAAAGGATTCTTTCATTTCTTTAAGTTCTGTTATATCCTTTCTTATGTTGTCTATTTCTTTAGTGACTTTTTCATATTTTTCACTCATGTCCTGAAATTTTTGTTGGTTTCTTTGTGTTGGTTTTTAACTTTCTCTTCAATTCCATTCATCTTGTGTGCCATCCATATTCTGAATTCCATTTCTGACATTTTGGCAATTTCCTTTTGGTTGTGATTAATTGCTGTGGATCTATTATTATCCTTTGGGGGTGCTATACTAGCTTGTTTTTTTCATGTTGCCAGAAATTTTTTGCTGGTTTCTTCTCATCTTAAACCTTTTATCAGCTCAGGCTGATAAGTTTAATGGCTCACACATTCTCCTTTGCTGGGAACTCTCCTACTAGTGAGAAGGAGGAGAAATCTCTACATAGCTCTTTTGTGTCCTACTCCAGAGGATTTACCCAGAGGGAGAGGGACGGGTGCACCGACAGCCTGTAACACAGCTGTTCTTCTAGTTGTCACAGTCCAAGCTGGTGCTGGGGGATATTTGTTTGGACTAGTTAGTTGGTTCCCAGGCCATTGTTGAAAGCTCAAGCAGGGGGTTTGGCAAGGTCCTCTCCATGGAGGCAGCTGGTGTCACCTTCACTGGCACCTGGGTGAGTTGTGGGATCTTAGCAGGCACCTGGGTACATTGCATGACCACAGCTGCTAGTGGGGAAGGTTGTGGGACCTTGGCAGGTGTCTGGGTGGGTTGCAGGAACTTGGGGGGCACATGCATGGGTTGCAGGACCTTGGTGGGTGCCTGCGTGGGGTGTGGGACCTTGGCAGGAGCCTGGATAGGTCAGGGGTTTTGGCCAGTGCCTGTGCAGGTTGCTGGACCACAGCCAGTGGCCAGGTGTTTTGTCAGGCACAGAGGCTGGGCCACCCATGGCTGCCAGGGCCAGGGAAATGTGTGGTGCCCTGCTGGGTAGTTGTGGTGGCTGGGGCTCTCCCTCTGCCTGGGTTCCACTGTGGCAGCTCCTGCGGTATTACTCAGGTGGCAGTGGTGGTGCTACTGAGGTGCCAAGTTATTGGTGGCAGATGCTGAGGGCCAGTGGGAACCTGCTCTGCTCCCTAGGAGGCGGCCAGTGGGGGGACTGTGGGGGTGCATGGCACCCAGCCACAGCATGTGAGAGTGCCTGCCCTCCCCGCTCCCTCCTTGGCCTGGCAGCGGTAATGGGGAGGTGGCTGCAGTGGAGCTGACACCTCTGCAGACTGGGCGCTCTGGGGCTGAGAGTGCAAAATGACATCTGTTAG
Organism: Daubentonia madagascariensis; assembly: GCA_023783475.1. Classification (NCBI taxonomy): domain Eukaryota; kingdom Metazoa; phylum Chordata; class Mammalia; order Primates; family Daubentoniidae; genus Daubentonia; species Daubentonia madagascariensis. The sequence goes on from JAKFHU010000760.1 coordinate 12,769,221, forward strand.
AACAACCTGGTGTCAGAAGTTGGTGGGACCCCACTGTGCCTACCATCCTGTGCAATGCTGTTTCATAGGCTCCAAGAAGCTTACTAATCAGTTTGGAGGCCTGCTGTGGTGGGGGAGCCTCTTCGCAGCTCTGGTTGCAGTGTCCGCTGGGGGAATGCACAGCCCCGGGGATCTCTCCCTGGACCCGTCCCCATGTGTGGATGCTTCCCCTGGGTACCTTCCGATCTTACCAAGCAGATCACCCTGTCTCTCTCTCCCCTGCTTTGGGTACCTCCGGTCACTTCTCTGATGATTCACAATGCTCTTTCAGAGACATTCCATCAGCAACCTTTGATCCTCTCCTCGAGGGTGGTGAGTGCAGGCTGCTTCTAGTCTGCCATTTTAACCCTCCTCCTTCCTTCTCATTTTAATTCTCATTTCTCAATGCTTTATACCTGTTGAAGGTCTTTTGTTGGGTACTTTAGACATAGATAAATGATATCTTCCTGTTAGCTTGATCCCTTTACACCAGTGGTCCTCAACCTTTTTGGTACCAGGGACCAGTTTCATGGAGGACAATTTTTCCAAAGACCAGGGGCAAGGGGGATGGTTTGGGGATGATTCAAGCACATTACATTTATTGTGCACTTTATTTCTATTATTATTACATTGTAAATATATAATGAAATAATTATACAACTCACCATAATGCAATCTTTCTGCTAATGATAATCTGTACTTGCAGCTACTCCCCAGGACTAGCATCACCACCTCAGCTCCACCTCAGAATATCAGGCATTAGATTCTTATAAGGAGCCGCAACCTAGATCCCTCGCACACACAGTTTACAGTAGGGTTCGTGCGCCTGTGAGAATCTAATGCTGCTGCTGATCTGACAGGAGGTGGAGGTCAGGAAGTGATACGAGTGATGGGGAGCGGCTGCAAATACAGATGAAACTTCACTGGCTCCCCCACCACTCACATCCTGCTGTGCGGCCCGGTTGGTAACACACATGATCCACGGCCCAGGGGTTGGGGACCGCAACTTTATACAACTTGCCTGTTTAGTAAACTTTTCTGCCTTAAAGTCAATTTTTTTTTATATTAGTAGCTACCGATTTTCTTTTGATTAAGGTTCCTATGGCATACTTTTATACTCTATTCTTTACCATTAAATTTCTGTGTTTCTATGCTGATGAGTGTCTAAAGTAAGCAGCATATTTTTTCCAGTCTGATGATCTTAGTTTTTTACATAGAATATTTAATCAATTAGTATTCATGCAATTACTGATATAATTCACTATATATCTATAATCTACTCTTTGTTTTCTATTAGACTCCCCATTTGTGTTTTTTTATCTTTCCTTGCCATTTTTCTCCTCAGATTAATTAATTTTTAAAGGAAATTTCATGGTATTAATTTCTTAGGTCCATACTTCTACTATTTTTTTCCGTGGTTACTTTAGGAGCTATAATTTACATCCTGGACTTATCATAGTCTAATAAAAATATTACCTTTATATTATTTCTATAATGATAGAAATTTAGGGCACTTCAGCTTCATTTACCCCCTTCCTACCTGTTGGTCTTAATGTGCTTTTCTCTCCTTCTCACAGTCTGTGCATCCATGCAGGTAATTACCTTCTTCCTACAGAACTGCATCTAATATTTGGCTTCTTTTTTGTTTTTTTAACCTGCTGAGGAAATGTTCTCTCAGTTATCACTTAACTGTAAACATCTTCATTTTGTCTTTATTTGAAAGGATATTTTCATTGACTGACTTTATTGTACAACGCCTTTTTAAAAACGTTAGTTCATTTTCTTCTGGCTTACATTGTTTCTGTTGTACTCTGAGCTCTCATTCCTTTGAAAGAAATGTGTCTACTCTTTATGACTTTGTTTAAATTTTTTTGTCTTATTTTCAGCATATTGACTATGATAACCCTATGCATGTTCTTAAATTGTAGTGAGCCTGATTGGGGTTTGCAGAGATTCTCGATTTGGTAAGTTCTTATATTTGATCAATTTTGGAAAATTCTCAGCAATTATCTCTTTGATTTTTTTCTTAGGCCCATTCCCTATTCTCTCTTTTTAAGACTTCAATTTCATACATTAAACTTTCCCACTATGTCTCATAGATCTGTGAGGCTTTTATCCATTTCTATTTGCTATTTGTGGTTCCATCTATGTTGCTAAAATATGGCCTCTAGGGATTTTAACTGAGCCAGTGATGGTTTCATTTCACCAGCACAAGATAATGATTCTGTTTCTCAAAAGTTTTCACTTGTTTCTTTATCCTCCTATCCAACTCAGCATTAGAATTGAGCAAATATGACTTGAAGGGAGATCTGGCTTTGTTCTTGAAGACATTCAAGTCTCCTATTTTGTCTCTCCAGATTGTATAACAAACTAAAATCTGCAAATTTTCTGTTATACAGCAGCAGGCCTCTGCTTGGGCTAAGCCATATTTTCAGCCTCTGGGGCATGCTTGGAATTAGCAAATACTACAGAGGACAAGCACTTGCAGATTTCCAGCTCACCTCCTTTCTCTAGAATTTTCATCCTCTTAGTCCTCATTGCATTCACAGATCTCTGAAGTCATTTTTAAAATTATTATTTTATTTATGCAGTTATTATGGTTGTTCTCAGCATGAATATTGGTTTTCTATAAACTATTTCATTTTCTCTTGGAGAAAAATTCTTCCAGAATTCTTTCAGAATTTCCCTTTCTGGAAGAATGGGTCCATATGTGGTTAAATACAAAAAATGATTTATTTTTCTCTTCTTAAATTCTTTGAAATTAAATTGTTCAATTAAAAAACAATAACAATATTGTTTGATGTGTGTGTGTGTATGTACACATATATCAACAGTAGGTTGTGATAGGTAACAGGAAGGTGTGTAAGTTGTATAATACTGCTGTAAGGTTCTTACAGTATGCATATGAGATAGGATAATGTTAACTCAAGATAGATTGTGATACATTAAGTATATGCATTGTAATTGGCAGAGCAAATAAAAAATACAAAGTTTTTCTGAAAAAACAATATAAACGTAGGAGGACTAACTAAAAATACTAACTTCAAATAGAAAGAAGAGATATAGACCAAGCAACCTAGAAGACAAATAGAAGATACAAGGTAAGATGGTAGACTTAAACCCAAGAATATCAATAATTATATTAAAAGTAAAGGGATTCTCAATTCCAATTAAAAAACAAACATTGTTAGACTGATGAACAGCAAGGCTCAGTTTTATCCTATTTATAAGAAATAAACATTAAATACAAAAAAAATACAGGTTAATACTGAAAAATGGGAAAGTATATACAATGAAAACACATGTCATCAGAAAGCTGATGCTACTATATTAATGTCAGAAAGACAGACTTCAAATTAATAAGCATTACCAGAGACATAGAAAAAAATTTCATAGTGATAAAAATCATTTTGAAGAATACAAACACCTTTAAAGGTATGCATCTAATCACAGATCTTCACATACATGCAGTTAAATTTATAGAACTAAAGAGACAAACAAATCCACAAGTATAACCAGATATTACAACTCTCTGTTGAAAAAGTAGAAAATAAATCATTGAGCCTAATGAAATATTACAATGCTGTCAACCAAATTGACTTAATTGGCTTTTATAAAACATGATACTAAACATTGCCCAATAAATATTCATTTCAAGTACATGTGGACCATTCTCCTAGATAGATCATATGCTGGAAGCAAATTAAGAATATATTCTCTCATTACTTCTGTTCAACATTATACTTCTTAGAGGTTCTTATCTGTTGCACTATGGCAAGAAAGAAACAAAAGACACATAGATAAGAAAGGAAGAAATAAAACGTCTTTATTCTTATATGACATTCTACTTACATACACAAACCCTTAGAAGTTTACAAAAAAAGGTCTACCAAAACTAATAAGTGAGTTTAGCAAGTTCTTAGGTTACCAGGTTAATACTAAAATATCAATTACATATCTATATAATTACTACTAATATTGGAATTGAAATTTAAATAATAATACCATAACATGAAAAAATGTAAAATACTTAAGAATATAGTTAATAAAAATATATGATATTTCTATAATAAAACCTACAGAACATTGTAGGGAAAAAATTATAAAGACATAAATAAATGAAAGGATAAACCATGTTATGGACAAGAAGACTCAACATTCTTAATAGGTCAGTTTTCCTAAAATTGATCTATAGATTGAAAAACAACTCATTAATTCCCAGCAGGTTTCAAGCAGAAATTTTAAAACTAGCTCCAAAATATATATGGAAATGCAATGGACTTTTAATTGCCAATACACTCTTGAAACAAAAAGTAAATTTGGAGCATTTACCCCACGTGATTTCAAGTCTTATTTGAAAACTCTAGTAACAAAAGCAATGCAATTTTGCACTAACTATAGATAAATATGTCAATGGAACAGGATTCAAGATCTGATAATAGGCTTACATACATATAATCAAGGGATTGTTGACAAAGGTGCCAAAGCAACCCAATGGGAAAAATCTTTTCAGCATATCATTAAGAAACAACCAGATATCCACTGGTGCAGGAGGGAGTGAAGGGGATAAAAATTGACTTCAATACCTCACATCATGCACAAAATTAATGCAAAATGGATTACAGATGTATCACAAATGTTAAAATTATCAAGCTTCTAGAAGAAATTACAGAAGAATACCTTGATATACGCAAAGATTTTTAGGCGGTTTGTAAAAACCCAAACTATAACAGGAGCCACTGATGCATTAGACTTTATCAAAATTAAAAATTCTCTTTAACAAAAGGTAAGTAAATGAAAACAAAATACACATACTGGTAGAAAGCATTTGCAATGTATATATTTGACAAAAGACAGAGGAAATATATCCAGGACGTATACAAAATCTCTACATATTAATAAGGAAAAGAAAATCCAATAAAATTGAACAGAAACTTAACAAGATGTGCAAATGGCTAATAGACACCTGAAAAAGATGCTCAAGATAATTAATTATCAGAGAAATTAAAAGTAAAGCCAAAATTCATATCATAAGAAGGCAATAAATTTTAGCTACTGTAACTGTTGTTATCATTGCTGCTTGGTCGAAAATAATCAGCTTTGGAAATTATTAGTAATAATAGCTACCATTTTTGAACGCTTATCAGAGCTCAAGCATTATATTAGTGATATTTATATACACTATCCCTAATTCTTACAACACATATATAACACAAAAATATTAAGATTCTAATTTCATAAACAAGGAAACTGACACTCAAATACATTAAATAATTTGCCCAAGGTCATAGAACTATTAAAAATTAATTTTCAACAAATAAATGAAGGAGTTTTCAAGTTAAAAATCAAATAAAATTAAAGTCAAAATAGATGCTACTTTACACCCATTAAAATACCTAAGATTTCAGAAATGATGACACTACATGCTAATGCCAATATGCATCATCTGAAATTTTATGCATTACTGGTGAGAAAACAGTCTGGCAATTCCTTATAAAGTTATATCTATACCTAGACTATGAAAATTTCACTCCTAGATATTACTAAAGAGAGATGAACACATAGGTCCACAAAAATACTTGTACAAGAGTGTCCAGAGCATATTTGTGCATAGACAAAGATGAAAGCAACCCCTGATTGCTGCAGCTTGGAGCTAGCTGGTCTGGCTATTAGAGATTTTCTCCACTAAATCATGAACAGTTTCAAAAGACATGACATCAGAAACATGACCATGATGGAGCAAGGCAAAATCAAGGCCATTCCAGAATTATGTTTGGGCACAGATGAAGACAAGGAGACTCTATCTCCCTCTCATTGCTAACTTAAGTTACAGCTGCTTCTTTGCCACTGGATCTTTAACACCACCTTGTTCCTCCTGCCTCTTAGATAAAAATCATTAAGATACCCAGTCATAGAATTGCCCTCACTTTCTGACAGCATCCAATCCAGACTAAAGCATGCATCTCTAAACACTGCCTCAAATATCGCAAACCTAGTGCAAATCCTATAACAAGTCCATGATCACTGTATTTCTTATCGACTGCTGCATAACACAAATTACCCAAAGATTTAGTGGCTTAAAACAACATTTGTCATCTCAGCTTCTGTGGGTTAGCAATCTGGGCACAGCGAGGCTAGATCATAGGTCACCTGGCTCTGGATGTCTGACAACACTGCAGTCATCTTGAGGCTTGGCTGAGAAAAATCTGCCTCCTATGTAGCTCACTTACATGGTCATTGTGAGGATTCACTTCCTTGCAGACTGTGTACTTAGACCTCAGTTCCTCACATGCTGTTGAGGAAACTTTCTGAAGTAATGGAAATACTCTGCGTCTTTATTGGGATGATAGTTACATGAGTTTATACAGTTGTCAAAACTCAAGAACCTGTACACTTAAATCTACTAACTTCATTTTATGTACATTTTATATAATCATTATATCTCAATTTTTAAAAGTCAAAGTAAAAAAAATCAAAATTAGAAGAAGGAAAATGCATGTCTTTGAGATCATTTCTCTGCATTCATATCCTATTTTTGCCATTGTGATCTTGGAAAAGTTATTAATTGCTTTTTGTCCTAGTTTCCGTGTCTGTAAAACTGATATTGGGATAAAATAGTACCTACTTCAAGAAGTTCTGCAAGATACAATTTTGAAGTAACCAACAGACGATTGTATTACTCTATGCCTTAAATAGTTAATTATACCAACATAATTATTGGGCTAAAAAGGACTGTAGAGATAATGTTTTCGATCCTCATTTATAAATATATAAAGAAACTCAGAAACATTAAATGAATTGTCCAAGAGTACATAGTAATTGATTTATAAAGCCTTATCTCAGGGTTTCTGTCATTATGATTCAGTTGAGTTGGGAGGTGGCTGGAGTTGGTGAACTTATACTATCTTTTCTTTGCTTCTGTGACTTCTATAGGGACTTTGGACTAAACCTTTCACAGAGGATATGGAAACTTTGTAAAAAAAAAAAAAACTAAATCAGAATATAACTACATATATTAAACTGATGACAGCTTTTTCTTATATTTTGACTACTTTCACAAACATTTGCCCAAATGATAATTTTAGCAATTTACCATTTTACATCTTACTCATGAAAAAAGGAGAATCTAAATGTTTATAATTTATAATCTTATGTTAAAAAGTAATACAGTCTTTTGCAGTCTTTTTTGTAAAATCAGAGTTTGAAAAATGAATCATATTTAACATGGCAATTTTGTTTACATAAAAATAGAACTATCCATTTTTGAAGGCAATAATTTTTTTCATTATGTGGTACTTTCAACAATAATCCTCTGTAAAAAAATTTACAAATGATTGCAACCTATTATGAATGATTAATTTATAAGTGACAATATACCAAAGGGCATATCTTCATTTTTATTTTTTTATAAATAATACTTTGTGTTTTAGCCCCTAGAATAAAAAAACATCCCAATGGCTTTGGAAAAGTCCCACGTGTTGATTTGAAAACTTTCGTGTACTTATTGTTCTCATAATTTCAGATTTTTCAAAATAAAAAAATAGTTTAAACCTAAAACAAAGATTTCCAGTAATGAGTGAATTTAAATATGAGTTAAGGTGTGATCTCATATTGTGAATATAAGCTACTTTTAAATGGAAGGGTTTTTTAAAAAATCTTTTCTATTGTTCATACTTTAAGATGCCGCTAAACAATCACTGTCGGAACCCAGCGGCAGAGTAGGCCTGTGAAACCTACTCTACACATTGAAATAAGCCCGTGCTCTCATGGTCCAGTCATCTTACTGGGTTTGAGATCATTTCTCTTGGTTCATATCCTATTTCTGCCACTGTGATCCTGGAGAAGTTATTAATCCCTTTTTGTCTCAGTTTTCATATCTGTAAAACTCAAATTGGGATAAAAAAGTAGTGGCTAAACCTCTTTGTTCAATAATATATGCATTTTTCTGTATTGTCATCATATCTAATACTTTTATTATAATCCCTTTCAGTTTAAAGATACTTAAACAATTTTCATGACTTTTATGTATAGTATTATTTATATTTGAGGAAACGGAGATAAGTGGCTTTAAGTGACCTTCCTTAGGCTACTTTTGTTAACTGATTGGAGAAAGCAAACCTGAGGTACCAGGCTAATATACTATTTAATTTTATTTCTATTTGTTTCTCTTCATTTTTAATTAAAATTGTGATTTAGAGAGTGTTTTCTGTGGGTTGTTAATTTGCTTTAGTTTACTTTATAGCAACTCCTTGAGGAGTGAGAACCAACCCAGAATATCATGCTGCCAGGGTGAACTCACCATCTGATATAAGTATTTATTTATCCTGGGGGTGGTAAATAAACTGCCCAAGCAAGTGATCAGGTGTATGTTTCATAACAACAGAGATATTTGAATGTGTCTGCCCTTTGGTAGAGTTTCGTTTTGGCCAATGGATGGATGATATGTCAGGAAGAAGTATTTGTCTACTAGCTTTCTGAAAGTATGTTGTCTTACCTATATGTATGTTGCTTTTAAATAAATAATGTTAACAGTTTTCTTGATTAATAAGAGGTGTGACAAAATGTTGTTCAGTTTTGTATACACCTTGATTTTGTTTTATTACTTTAGGGAAACACTATCTGATTAGAATAACTCAATGACAACTTTCAGTGATGTTAATGTTTCATGTTTATGAAAGTCTTTGTGAAGAGGAGAGCATTCTCTTGGCGCAGGCCAATATATCTTTTCTTATATTGCCCAACTAGCACTGTAAAATAATGCTATAAAATTTCTGTAAATTTCCTTCTAGTAATCGTATTTATTCTCAATTATAATGATGACCATTTTCACAGCAGTCCCTGCATAGCAGTTAAATTCACCTCGTGAATAGTAATAGTTTCTGAGAGATCCAGAATAGGCTATCAATGATGTTAAGCTTTGTATTGAATAGGTATGAGGAAATCAATTACAAGAGATTAGCTAATCAATCTTGTTTGGCTGTATGAGCAATAAGTTGGATACATAGGAAAACAAATTCTGAGATTATTAACCATGTTGTCTCATTTGTAAAATGGGAATGATAACAGTACCAACCTCATAAAGTTTTAGTAAGGAGTAAATTTTACATGCATCTTTATGTGCATATTATGTGTATATATATGTGTGTATGTGTGTGTATATATTTATATACACACACATCTCATCTATCAGTAGATTCATCTGTTTATCTAACTTAGAACTTAGGCATAATATGTTTTAGCTATTAAAAATATGTATTAGTTATCATGCATTTATTTGTTCACAGAATATTTATTAAACACTTTCTATGTACCAAGTACTATTTCAAATGCTTTTATCACTGTAGAAAAGAGACTAAGATTCTAGCCCTTTTGTGGATAAAATTCTAGCTATGACTACAGATTATTGCATTAATTTAGGCAAGAGATGATGATAGCTTTAACCAGTACAATAACAGAAGTCACGTGAGTGGCCAGATTTTGGATATATGGCTAAGGCAGAGCCAAGAGGATTTCCTGAAAAAATTGGGAAGGGTCTAAAAGAGAAAGAGAAGAGGCAGCAATGATTTCATTTTCTTTGGATTGAGAAATGTAAAAGATGGAGTTACTATTAAATGTGGTGCTAAAGACTGAAAAAAAAAAAAAGCCATGGGAAGGAAGATCAAGATTTCAGTGCTGGATACATATTGAAGATACCTATTAGATATCTGATTGGAGATTTTGGTTGGTAGTTGTATATAATATTTGGCAAGTCTGGAAGCGAGGTAAAAAAAACCTGGTGTTACTGATATTTAGAATGTACTATTTAAAAAATGAGACTGAATCACAACCTTAAAGAAATGAGAACAAAAAGAGAAGCGGTTCAAACATTGGTATCTCGGGTACTACAGCATTAAAAGGACAGGGAACACTACAGTTTGGGGTAAAATGAGGTAAGCACCCTCTCCCAAGTCTCGCCTACTAAAGGCAGCTCTAAAATCTAGGGAGAACGCAAGGAACAGCTTTCTGAGTACACTGAAAAGTAAATAGTAATAGGCTGATTAAGGAAGAAGATCAGAATTTGAAATACCCCTGAATTAGCGGTGAGTTTACCATTGTTTTTCATTTATTATTCCTGGCCTCAACTCCATGTGGCCCCAAACGTGGGAGTGGGCGTCAGTGTGGGAAGAGAGCACGCTCCAGCAGAAGCCCTCTAATTCTGGCTTGAGGGGCATGAAAGAAGTCTTTAAACACTCAGAGAGAGTGGGCAACATATCCTGTTTATTTTCTTTTCTCTGTGGTGTCATTCCCCAGCTCCTTAGCAATCCTGTGATAATGGCAATGACAGCAGTGACAAAGGCATTGTTATTTGAGAGTGCAGGAACTGTTGTCTCAAGAGGATATCATGAAACTATTGCATTTAAAAATGTTTCTTCCTTCTTGAGGCTTGGCACCAATGCTGGCCTTCGATCTTGGACTTCTCAGCCTTCAAAACTAGGAGAAATAAATTTCCATTGTTTATAAATTACCCAGTCTGTGGTATTTTGTTATAGCAGCACAAACAGGCTAAGAAAATTTTAATTTTTGTGAAGAATACAGAGTCAAAAAACACATTTACTCCATTACACAAAATAACAAACGTGTATTCACTAAGGAAAAAGAGAGCTATTTATGCCTAAGACATAATGAAAGAACATAACAGCACAAGTAATGTAGGAATATGCAAAACTAAATACAGTGGAGATCCAGGCTCACTGTTACACAATTTATTTCCCCAGAGTCATTTTAAGGTTTTTATTGCAGTAAGGAAATGTTCTTTAAAAGAAGTTTGTGGTTAAATGTAGCTGAGAGAGAGAGAGAGAGTGGTCCTTCCTCCATGGGAACCTGAGGCCTGAAATGGTCCAGACATTTGTGGCTTAATCTGGAAAGTGAAAGTTTGTGACAACACAGAAAGTGGGGAGGTCACTGGTTTAAAACCTCCAAATGAATGCAAACACATCTTTTCTGGATTAGTACTTACTATTCATTAGAATTGATTACAATAAATTTCCAAGTATACCCCTACCATATCCCACCTTTTCTTCTACTACCCAGCCTCCACACAAACAAATTGCCATTGGGTACAAAAGGGACCAAAATTTTATCTATTAATATTTTACAAGAGATAAATCAGAAATTTCCTGGAATTCTTGTTGAAAATCAACATTTCCCTTAAAAATAAATTTCTAATACTCATTTTGATAACAAGATAATTTATTTTATTAGGGAGGTAGCAATCTGTAATTTAAAAAGAATATAACATGTGGTTAGACCAAATCCTGAACAAAACAATATCTCTAAAATTAGTGAAGGAGTGTAAGGAATTTTACCCCAAAATTTGGCTCCCTGGTATCATGAGTATTTTGAATTAAAAACCCTTAGAGATAACTTAAAGAAAGTCATGGATCAGTTAGTGACCCTGGTCATTTGGGTTGCTTGATTACTCCAGAAAGAGGGATTCGGAAGAGTCAGGGTTTAGTACTGACAGTATGGCTGCATTATCTATTAGAGTCCAGACTGTTTTGTTATTAATTTTAAGATCCATTTCTCCTAGTGGATCAGCTGAGAGGGAGGAACACCTCTAGTTTTGTGCAGTAGGAGGGATCTTTTTAGCTTTATCAAAGTTTATTGGAGCTATTGTTCCCAGTGGCCAGAACCCTGGCAGAAATAACAGGCTTTACTGCCTGCAGCATGTGAGGCATTCTGATGTGGGAGGGCCCTTTATATTGTTGGATATGTAAGGCCAGGAGTTTAGCAATGTTTTCTTGCACTGGCTGCTTTAGCATCTTTTTCTTGTTCTAGGGTTTTAGAGAGGCAACTTTCCAGGGAAGCTATTTTGCAGGGCATTTTGGAGGCCCAGTTCAGGTCATGCTGTTTGACTAGGGTGTTAAGGGTTTCATTAAGAAACCCAAAAGAAAAAGTGAGTTAAAAAGGTTCATGGTATCATCAGTTAAATCTCTGATAACAGAATTTGGTTGGAAAGCCTTTCACAGTCATTTAAAATAGTCTAAAACAGGCTCATCTTTTCTCTGAGTGTATTGTTAGATGACTTTCCAACTCATGTGACAAGGAAAGAGCACTGGGATAGCCTTCAATAAGTCAGCTGTCATTTTTTGTGCTTTTTTTTCTTTTAAAGCCAGTTCCCCAGTGAAATGAAAATCATCTAGGGGTTTTATCCATTTACCTATGTGCATCCATTTTTGAGCTAGGAAATTTCCCACCAGCATGTGAATTAATTGGTAAATGTCAGAAATACCTGGTTGGTATGCACTTATGATCAAGCCAAATGGTGTTTGAATTCAAGCAGGTCTGTTTAGGGTTAGGGAAATCACTTACTACAGCTAGGAGTTTGGATTTGGACCAACGTGCATAAGAGGTGGTCTGAATATCACCTAAATTTGTGAGCACTTTAAAGAGTATGACCAAAGGGGTTGTGGGGTTAGTAAACGGGGGTGGTGGTTCAGCTGTGGAAGGTGATAAAAAGGGAAGTTCAGAGAGGGAAGAAGGTGGCACTAAGGGGGGATAAAGTGGGGCTGGCACAGACGGAGTGCAAGGAACAGTATAGGAAGGTACGGTGCCTTTTTCAGTCTTGGAGTCTGAACTGGGAGTTCACTTCAGTTTTTGGAGACATTAAATTTTGAATTAGTCTCCTTTAAGGAGATAAGACAGATTCTTGATTGTGTTTGGAACTTTCATAGTACTAATTAAAGAATGCCTCCCATTGCCTCTGAGAAGTCAGGGTTCCTCTCTGTTCTAACTGTTCACACAAATAGATGAATTTAGATGTATCTTAAGTTCCCCATTGTGGCCAACAAAGTTTTAAGTCATCCTGGGTTAATTTTATCTGGCATCTCAGACATTCACAGGAATTTTTCCCATAGTTCTTAAACAGAAAAACTGCTGGAGTTCCTGACTGTGGTTGGTCGGAGACTGTTTCCACAGCACTCACCTGTAGAAGACATTCCTTCGAGTGTGACCCAAGTGCCAGTGTCCTCACCTGGAGTGTGAGCATTCTTGCAAATGGGTCTAGCTTGCAACAGAATGGGCAGATTCTCCCTCAATAAAGTCTCTAAGACCTCAACATAAAACAAGAGATCTTGAATCCAAGAAGTCTTATCTGGTCTTTCCCCAGTGAGGCCAAGAAGCAACCAAATACAAGAGGTTCATGCAGGTGCCTGTGTGTTGGTCCAGACGGCGTGGGGAACCACTTTAGGGGGGGCTACTTTGGATCTCATCCTCATTGCTAAGAAATGTGGGACAAAAGACTGCAAGATCTGGGAAGCAAAAAGGAAAACTTTATATTTTTTTAAAGCAATCTGCAGATTGAGGAGGCACAGCCTTCGGTGGTCAGGGAGTGGGGGATTACAAAGGCAAAACCCGCAGGGGGTGGGGGCATAAGGGGGAGGAGCTGGATTCAGATTGGATGGTCTGTAAGCAAGACATCACAAACATTTAATTACTGGCTGCCTTGGAGCAGTCTCTTGTTGGTCAGCTGGGAATTTACAGCTGCACCTCTCTCAGCACCAACAACAGGAATTGGTTTGGCTTGATCGCAGAGAGGGTGGTCTTGTGACACTTCTGTGACATTTTCTGAGAACATAGAATGTGTGACTGCCCCCTCATCCTGCTCTGGCTGCCTAGGTCTGCGTTACTTGAAACATCTCTGTTATCCACAGGAGTCCATTCTGTCTGCAAACTGGGAGCATAATTGGACAGGTATTTCATAAGGCTTACACACTAGTGGAGAGAGAAACAAAATAAAGTAAACAAGCAACAGATAGGTAGACAGGCAATAAGCTCCTTGGAAAAATAAAGCAGAAAAGGGGACTACAGACAGCCAATATTTTCCCATGTTTTTCAGGTTTTAAAAAGGTGATCACAGCTGGCCTAGTTGAAAAAGATGATGTCTCTGAAGGAGACTGAAGGCAAAAGGAGCTTTCAGTATAAACACCCTGAGACAGGAGCAAACCTGACATGTTAAGGAGAACAGTGTGGCAGGGGGCAGTGAGCGAAGATGGACTAAAAGGACATAGCGGGAGAGGTAAAAATGACCCAGTTGTGTAGAGTTCTGAGAATGGGTGTAAGGGGTTTGGATTTAACATTTAGTGAGATGGGAAGATACTGGAGGGTTTTTACTTGAGTGGTGACACAATTTAATTTAAATGAAATCACATTGCTCAGGCTTTCCTATTGTTTACAGACTGAAGAGGAGCAAGATTCCAACTAAAAGCTGGGAAATCAGTCACAAGGCTGACACAATGGTCCACCTGAGATAGGAGAGTGGCTCTGACCAAGGTGGTAGTGGTGTAAATGAAAAGGTGTGGTCAGTAGGTCCAGCAGGCATGGGGTGTTAGGGAGATCAAGGTGACTCGCGGGTTTGGGACAGGAACAATGGAGCTGCCATTAACTGAGATGAGGATTGGTAAGGGGGCATGTTCTGGAGGAAATCAGGAGATTGTTTTTGAACATATTCCATCTGTGATGTTGATTTACAATGATGAAATAGAAGTTCCGTGTCAGTAGTGGGATCTGTGAGTCGGGAGTTCAGATGAGAAGTCTGAAATGCAGATGGGAATTTAGGAATCACTCCCATATAGGTCACATCTAAAGCCATGGGAACAGACGCGATTACTAAGGAAGTTAGTGTGGATGTGCAAAGAAGGGGAGAGAAGTGAGTCATGGACACTCCAACATGAGGGGAGCAGGAAAAAGAGGGAGACAACAAGTGATCCTGAGAAGGTGCCAGTGAAGCAGGAGGAGGCCAGGAGGATGTGGGGTCGAGCAAGCTTCGGGGGGAATGTTTCAAGAGGAGAGTAACACATGCTTTTGAGAGGTTAAGCAGGATGAGGGGGGAATTGATCACTGGACATAGGAACGTAGAGGTCATTACTGCCTTAGAAGTGGAGTTTCAGTGATTGTTGTGTATTTAATGTAAAGTTGGGGAAAGGGAGTAGAGCCAAGGAGTTTAGGGAGAACTTTTGGTGAATTCTGCTGTAGAGTGGAGCCCCCAGATGAGAAGTGTTAGCTGGAGATGGAGCTATGAGAGGGATTTTTTCCCTATAAAACAAATTACAGTGTCATTTTATGTAGATAGAAATAACAGCACAGAAAGAAGAGCTTATAATGAGGAAAGAGAGCGGGGTCAGATTTGGAGCTACGTCCTCGAGTAGGTAAGAGAGAAACAGATGTAGTGCAAAAGTGGATGGGTTGGTCTCAGACAGAACAGATAATGAACCTCTTCAGCGACAAAGGGAAGCACAATTATATGGTTACTGGTACTGCTGAGCAGGTGGGAGTAGTGCGGGTGGAAACTCTTATTTCATTTGTCTCAGTAAATAAGAAGCTGGCACTGAAGTGAGAATAGGGAACAAACACTTCAATATCGGCCATCACTCCTGACTGCAGGAAAAAGAAATTACAAATTTATTGTAAAACAAGTTGATGACTGTCTCAGAGAATTGTCTGCAACTTTCTAATGAGATGGAATTTCTACTGATTCAAGATGGACCCACCATCTCAGAGTAAGATAGAAATAAAATGCATGTGACACATTTACAAACACACACAGTGAAAGAAACAAATGACCACAACAGAAGAGAGTAAGAGCTGAACAGTGATAGACCAGAGGAAGAGACAAAGGAGAAAAAGAGAGCGGGAGAGGCAGAGGAGTGCATGGAATGAGCTGTGTCGTGTGTCTCAACTCACCCCTCTGCCTGGATAGGAATCCAAGCCTCATTCGAGTCGCGTAAGGACTCGGCTGTGTCATGGAAGAGAAAGTAAGGATGGTTACTACTGTGTCGTGCTCTGGCTCATCCCTGCGAAATGCAAAGGCCGGGTTAGCAGATACCTTAGACCAATGTTCTAAATTAGGTCTGCTCTTACTCTTATAGTGCATATTTCAGTGAATAGTGTCACCTGGGCTAGGAAATGAGGATTTCTACTCTTCCATGCTCACAATTGTATCTTCAGTATGTTAAAATCTTGTTAGTTATACTTTGTAAAATTTGCTCAAATGTTTTGTTCGGGGCTTAATAACTCATTGTCTGAAGTGTGGTAATAATCACCTGTAATGCCCTCATCCTTTTAGCACTTTCTACATATTCTTGCCAGAAATAATTCTAAGAAACAAGCACCTACTTAGGTATCTGTCTGTATATTTCCTCAGCCATCTCATGATGAACCGCAAACTCCTGAGCATGGCCAAGCAAGTTCTTTGTTACTTGGAGTTTACTGTTCTCTCCCCCTTAATTTCCCAACACTCCCACATTTTCCACGCTCTTAGACATATGAAACTACTTCCTCAAGTTATTTGCTTATTATGTTTACATACCTCTGCTTGTGGCATCCGTAGAGTTTCCATCTTGCCAAATTCCAGAGTGAGTTTCTGTTCTTATCTATTAAAGGTCTTGCTGGCATTTGACACCAGTGATCTCTCCCTCCTTTTGGAAACAACTTTTATCATTTTAGTATTTTCTTCTACCTTATGTGTAACCCCTAGCAAGGCTTTTAAAAACCACCATCTAAAATAGCCATTCTGCCCATGGAAGAGAGTTAAGGCATACTTATACTTATTTTTAAAATACTAAAATATGTCTGTATCAATGGTAAATAGCATAATAGTAATTGTGACAAATGATAAAAATAATCAGGGGCATAAATTCTAATATGAATTCCTTGAATTACGAAAATGCTACTACTTATAAAGAACTTTTTTCTTTTTTTAACTTTTAATTCTGTGTATTTAGCATGTAGTATATTGGTATTCATATAAATTTAACAATTTATAATGAAATGTAAAAAACTAATACCCAGATTTAAGACAGAAAAATTTAAGAATCCATTTCTTCAAATTTCTTTTAGACATAATAAACATGAATACCTAAATTTGCAGAAGCATAAAGGAGAAACAAAATTAATATTAAATTAATATTAACTATAACACATACCTCATGCAATCTTTTGTTGCCAAGCAAAATCAGAGCAGGCCAGTACATCTCTAATGGTGTTTAAAGTAAGTACACAATAAAATTACTTTTAAAAAGAGATTTGAAGTTAATAAATTATTTTTTAACACAGTTGTTAATACTTTTTTAGCCATCCAAGGAAAAAGTATTTCAGTTATTGACAATTTGGCAAACCATGGCAATGAGAGAGCCAATAAACTGCATAAATGAAATTGCAACATATGTATAGACAGTATTTTTAGAAATTAGGAAATGATACACTGTTTGAAGCAAAGCATATAGTATAAACCCAAGTAACAAAAAAGATTAAATGGCCTAATAATTTGGAAACTTGTTTGATGAACAATGAGAAAAATAGAATAAAAGCCTATTAATTAACTTTTAACACTTGACCAAAAATTGTGAAACTTCACAGGATTAAAAAAAAGTTTATTCAAATCACTTAATCTGACATTCCAACAAATAACTTCCATGGCTTAGCTGATTGTAAAAATGTTGGCTATTAATAATATCAGTTGGTATTTCAGGATTAGAAGAATCTTGGATGTGTTGCTACACTTTCACGTAAGTCTGAGCCTGTGTGGGCAGCTTGAATCCAGGGTGCCCCTGCTCACTGCATTTCAATAGCTTCTCATTTGTGTCCACACTCATGCCCTTGGTGATCTCCTAATGTCCCATGGCTTTGATAATCATATATGTGTTGATAACTTGCA
The DNA here is from genome assembly GCA_023783475.1 of Daubentonia madagascariensis. Taxonomy (NCBI): domain Eukaryota; kingdom Metazoa; phylum Chordata; class Mammalia; order Primates; family Daubentoniidae; genus Daubentonia; species Daubentonia madagascariensis. Next base: position 12,786,931 of record JAKFHU010000760.1, read on the forward strand.
ACTTGTTCAAGGAATCTTTTTCTGAATTCCAGCTTCCTATATCCATCTGTAACAGATACCACCACTTCCAGAGCCAACAGATGTCTCCTATTGACATGTCCCAGCTGATCCCTTTGATCCAAAGTCCACCACCACTGCCCCACGACCATCTAAACACACACACACACACACACACACACATCTGTTCTTCTTTCTCCCTTCCCATTTTCCTGAACTTACAGTACCTCTTTCTTAAGTTATTTCAAGCTCCCTAATGTCTCTTTCATCCTCTCCCTCCTTCTGTCTATTCTCACAATAACAGCCATAATAAACCTGTTAAAACATGTCCATTTTGTCACCACCCTGCTCATTACCAATGGTGTCATCTCACTGAGAATAATCACCAACTAGCCAAACTTCTTAACGTGTGCTACAAGGCCCTGCACAGTCTGGCTCCCTATTCCTCACAGACCCCATGTCCTACTTCTCTCGCCTGAGCTCAGTATGTGCTGCTCACACACACCTGACATGCTCCTACCTGAGGCCTTTCCACTTGCTCTTCCCATTGTCTCGAATGGGCTTTCCCCAGATATCTGCATTGTTTACTCCCTTGCCACCATGATATTTTTGCTTCTGAGATAGGCCTTCTCTAACCATACTATGTCCATTTGTCTTACCCTCAATACTCTGTGTTTGATGCTTCTGCTTTGTTTTTCTTCATAGCATTATCGCCATCTGACATATTGTATATGTTATACTTACTAATTTTGCTTAGTTTCTGTCTTCCCCACTAGACTGTAAACTCTAGTCAGGTAGAGAATTTGGCCTTTTTGTCCCCTGCATTCCAATGCCTAGAATAATGCCTGATGCATGTCAGGTGCTCAACAATATTTGCTGAATCAGTAAATGGACTTTAGTTACTGTGCTAGACAGAATAATGCCCCCAAGATGTCCACATCCTAATCCCCAAACCTATGCATATGTTACTTTAAAGGACAAAAGGACTTTGCAGGTATGATTAAGTTAAGGGTCTTGAGATGGAAAGATTACCCTGCATTATCCAAGTGGGTGCAGTGTAGTCACCAGGGTCATCATTAGAGGAAAGCAGGACGTTCAGAGTCAGAGAAGATGTGACAACAGAAGCAGACTGTTTGGAAGAAGGACACTGCTGCTTTTGAAGAAGAGGAATGTATCAAAAGCCTAGGAAAGCTGGTGATTTCTGGAAGCTGGGAAAAAGGAAAGGAATGGACTCTTCCCTAGAGTCTCTAGAGGGAATTTGGCCCTTGATTTAGGCGACAGAAACCCATTTCAGACATCTGACCTCCAGAACAGCAAAATAGCGAATTTGTGTTGTTTTAAGCCAATAAATTTGTAACAGTTTGTTACATAGCAATAGGAATGTAATACAGTTACATTGTCTTGATATTTTAACCAGTGAAGGCCACTACTATGTGGATTTTCTTGTCATTTATAGATGTTAATTTTACATGAATTTATCTATATATATAATCCAAATAGTTGCCAGTTTTTTCTGACTCAGGTATCTACAGCTAAAAGTTTTATATTTTTTTGTCATACACATAACAATATTTAAAGAATTTTATCTTTCCACTTAGAAGTGGTCTGATTTAGGAAGAGAACTTAGGTAATTCATACAAATTTTAACAATTCAAGGCTGAATTGTTGCTGATCAGGAGATAACTTTTGTATCTTTATTTGGAAATAGAACTACTCAGTCAATTTGATAATATATGAATCATAGAAGTCACTAGATTACAAAATTTTCTCAAAATTAGCTTCCTTTAATCATTTAAATTTATTCTATAGTATGCTTTTACATATTATTGTGTTAGCCTTTAGCATGTTGAGCCTCTTCACCTTTTTTCATAGATGTGACATAAGACTTTAATCCTGTACAGATGCTCCTGTGGACTTATGATGGAGTCACATCCCAATTAACACATCACAAGTTGAAAATAGCATGAGTTAAAAATGCATTCAATACACCTAACCTACCAAACATCATAGCTTAGCCTCGCTTACCTTAAATGTGCTCAGAAGACTTACATTAGTCTACAGCTGGGCAAAATCATCTGGCACAAAGCCTGTCATAATAAGTGTTGAATAACTCATGTAATTTATTGAAAGATCAAAATTCAAAAAGCCAAAGTATGCTTTCCACTGAATGCATATGACATTTGCACCATTGTGAAGTGGAAAATTTGGAAGTTCGATCATCATAATTCAGGGACCATCGTGTTTCTATTAAAAACCAGGACACAATTTTACTGGCATTATTATGATTAATCATATTTTTGTTTCTTAATAGACTACTAACACTTTACCTAACCACTGTGTTCACTCTGCTACTTACTGGCAGTTCAAATCTGGGTAAATCATCAAATATCTCTGTGCCTTAGTTTCCTCATCTTCAGATGAGAACAAAAGTAATACCCACCTCAAAGAACTATTCTGAGGGCAAAAAATTCTCTGTAAGGCAATTTCCTAGAGCACTGACTTATAAATACCTAACAAATCCCAGTGATTGTTATTACTGTTTCTGATATGATAATTCATGTGTGTACATTCTTCTCTGTGGTAATAATCTAAGAACATACAATATTTCTGAGTCTCAAATCAAACTCAATTATAATTCTTACATCTTATCTTTCATGTGCTTATTTTTTCTTTGTTAACCTAAGTTAACACAGGCCAGAGATGAATTGTAAAAATTGTTTTAAAACACTTTATTTGGAGCAGTCTCACACATATAATAATTCCCAACTCTGGTATCATTAGAAAGTTAATATTATTTTAAATATTTAATAGTACTTTAGTACTTATACAATTAACAAAATAAATACTTATGAATAAAAACACTGTATCCAAAATTTAATATTTATTTGCTATGCTTAGTGAAAACATTATCAAATCAAACATGTTATTCTCTTAAATGTTAATTCTCATTAAAATTACGTACACAATAACATAAAGGTAATGAAATGGATCAGTTTACTTAGTGTTACTTCCATGTAGATTCATCAGTTTCTAGTTTCCTGTTGGAAAACAGAAAATGAAGCTAAATAAATAAATAATAAATAAATAAAAAACCACGTTAGGTTAGCTGGCTTGCTTTTGTTCCTTCCTTCCACAAAGAGGCAATAACTATAGGAAGAATTTATGACTCCTAAGATTGGTACTTTAGAGTAAGTGTGAAAAACCTGCTTCTGACAGGAAATAGAATTGGAAAGTGGGACCAACTGCTGCTGGGTCTGACTGCCACTCACAGGGATAAAGGCCATTGCTAGAATGATTGTCCCAGGAGCAGCAAGCAAACTGGAAGAAACAGCTCCTGCCCCAAAACCCCTTCCAATAGCCCTTTAGCAACCCCTGCTGGCAGGAAGCCATCTGGCAAAGTTCAAGTGCCATTCGCAGAGTACTAGGATTGGCAAAATCACATAAAAGTGTAGCCTTAGAGCTTGAGACAATAGTTCATTAACCATGCTGTGGTGTTACATAATTTTTAAACCTATAATAGGGGATTAAAATTGTGAAAACCTACAATTTCTCAGTACCCCTTTATTATTGCATCTAAAACTTTGACATGCATTAAATTGGACATGTAGAGAAGGAATCTTTTCATTTCAAAGTCAAAATAAAATATAATCTGTTACTTTATTAAAAATCTAGCTAGTAACAGGGAAAAGTGATTTAAGCTTCTTCAAATAACCTACTAAAAAGGAGGTGTAATTTGAAATAATCCTGAAAAAAAAAACCCAAGTATCTAAAAACTTGCAAGTTTCATTCACTTGCTATTATTTCATTCTCAGGATTAATGTTCCTTCTCTTCCTGAGTTCCTTATTTTTGATTCCTCTTTTAACATGCCTAAGCATAATTAGAATACTATGTAGTATTTATTTAGTATAGTGAGCAATATTAGTGCCTTGCCTACATGTCCTTTACTGGGCTGGAATATCCACCCCCCAGCTGGCTATACCCGCACCTCTAAGCTGACAAGACTGTAGGCTGCTAATGGCTCACAGAAGCACCCTTGCCTTGAGACTTGTCCTTGGGCCACCTTGAGTAAACATCCAACACTGGATGATTTTGCAATACTTGCCTTACCTCCCTTAGCCCGTACACACCCAGGCAGCCTGCAGACAATGGCTGATCGTACAGGGATACTAAGCTGCAGTAAAAGGGCCATCCTTCTTGCCTCAACATAAGACCTACCTAATGGTGAAATTTATGCTCCAGATCCCTGTGAAATGGGCTCAGTTTACGTTCCAGAAAAAACAAATTCTTCCTTAGCTCTTTCTCCTTCTCTATCCTGCTTCCTTTCTTTCAGAACACTTCCGCTCAGAACATCATCTCAATAAAGCACTTGAAGGAGAATCCCCATCACAAGGCTCTGATTCTAGGGAATTGGATCTAAGGTATTAGGAGATCAGAAATGTGCTATTGTAGCATTTCCTGTAAGATTTCTTCCTTATTTTGAGAAGTTAATGAAAACTTTGAAGGCCCAAAAGGTTTTCTTTTTTTTTGGAAGATAAAATGAGATTTTATTTTTTAAAATTATTTTTTAACTTTAAAATATTAAGGGGGTGCAAATGTTTTTGTTATATGGATAGCTGTTATAATGCTCGAGTCGGGGCTATTAGTGTGCCCATCACCCAAGTAGTGTTCATTGTACCTGTTAGGTAAGTTTATCCCCTCCCCTCCACACCCCTCCTCCCTCTTCTTGGTTTCCAATGACTTTTACTTTCCTCTCAGACCATTTGTACCCATTGGTTGGTTCCAACTTATTAGAGAGCATATGTGGTGTTTGCTTTTCCATTCTTGAGATATTAGACTTAGGATAATGGTGTCCAGGTGCACCAAAATTACTGCAAAAGACATTAATTCATTTATTTTTATGGCTGAATTGTACTCTATGGTTATACATAAACCACATTTTGTTAGTCCACTCATGAATTGATGGGTACTTGGGTTGGTTCCACATCTTTGTGATTGTGAATTGTGCTACAATAAACATTGGAGTGCAGATGTCGTTTTGATAAAATGACTTGTTTTGCTTTGGTTAAACACCCAGTAGTGGGATTTCTGGGTCAAATGGTAGGTCTACATTTATTTCTTTGAGGAATTTCGATACTGTTTTCCATAGAGGTCATACTAATTTACAGTCCCACCAATAGTGTATAAGAGTTCCTTTCTCTTTGCATCCACTCCAGCATCTATTATTTTTTGACTTTTTAATAATGGCCACTCTGACAGGAGCAAGGTGATATCTCATTGTGGTTTTAATTTGCATTTCCCTGATGATTAGTGAGGTTAAACATTTTTTTAATCTGGCTATTAGCCATTTGGCTATCTTCTTTTGAAAAAACTTATGTTCATGTCTTTTGCACACTTTTTTTTTTTGACGAGAAGGAAAGAGCAGTTTTATTAATTTGCCAGCAAATGAGGAGGATGGAGACTCTTGTCTAAAAATATGCCATCATCCTAATAATAAGCAGAAATGCAGAGCTTTTAAAGGGAGACCATTCAGCTTCAGGCAGCTGCTGTTCATCTATAGTTGATGGTTCTGATCCTTTCATCTCCAGAATCTGCTGGGACCTCCCGGGACTTCTGCCTCCTGGACCTTGGCCTGGATGGTTCTGCTGAGCCAACTCTCACAGGGCAAAGAACAAAAGACATTCCCCTGCCCTGCCCGACTGCAGGCCTCAGGCAGGGGGATGCAGGCTCTAGTTCCCCAAAAGAGTGGGGGAAGCTTCAAACAGAAGACAGAAGACATCTTTGCCATTTTTATTTTAGGCCATTCCATCTGTCACCTACTCCCCACTCTCAATGTTACATTTCCCCACCTATGTGAGGAGGGGCAACTACTTTGTTACATATTCCCCCCATCAATTTAACCCTTCCATATCTATGGGAGGAGGGGCAACATAGTCATCGGGCTACTTCCTGCTGAAATGCGGGCAACGTTTCAAATGGAAGGTCTATACTTACTTATGTCCTTACAAAGCTCCAGCAGTATATTCATAACAACAGATTACCAGGCAAAAAAGGTCATAAGCAATAACTACAACAGTGAGGACTGGCAGGGCGAAATGGACTGTCACCTTGCACATAATGTCGGACACAGAGCTGGGCTAGAAAGAAACACGGGACCTCTGAGTACAGAACTATTGGTTCCATCCTGTAGGTGATCTGAGAGAACAGCTTCTGCAAATTTAGAAGTCATATATAGCACCGAATTAGGTTTAGGGTTACAAATCCAGTGGTAAAACAGATTAGCAGAAGAGGTGACAGCCCAGGGAAATCCTCACTAACGAGCTGTTTCTCCATCCTATAAACAGAAAAACATAATCAAAGAAAGATTAGCAAAAACATCAGTTTTCCTTTTCCTTAAACAGATACTTTAGATCGCCTAAACTCTGGCCTCTCCACTGGGGGGTCGGGTCCTCTTCTTCCATGGGACACCTCTTACTGATGAGGACCCAAGGTTTCACTCCTGACAATTTTAATGAGGTGTGAGTGAGTAGAGGCACTTCATAGGGTCCCTTCCATTTCTCTGCTTCCAACCCAGGCGGAGACCTGAAAGAGGCAAACTCATGCATAGTGGTTAGCGCCCAATCCCGTCATTTGACATATTGTTTTACTCTGCTTTCTTTACTCATGGTTATATTACCATACTTACCTTTGGGTGCCAGGAAGGGACTGTCATAAGCTACTTTTTTAGGGGCTTAACTTAAGCCTGTTTCTAGGGGTACCCTTCTCTGGAGGAAGACAAGTGGCAATACCCTATTTCACTTTCCTTTATTAATTCTAGGAGGCATGTAATTTTTATTCCAGATGTCAGATTTTGCTTACTTGCTGGGTTACCTCTGATTTATAGAGGGTCCATTATCACTCTGTATGGAGGAGGGGAGCCTATGAACATCTTGATGACCTGCAGGAACTTTGAGTCCACTGTGTCCAGCTGTTTGGAGAAATGGTTCCCACTGGGGGTCCACTCAAAGTTCACGGGCTACCACAGGACATTGTGTAACAGACCCAGGTGGAGAGGGTGGGAAGCAAAGATTCCCCCGATGGGCACTGCCGCGGGGTAACCAAACATGGTGATACCTTGAGCTGTTGTGCTGTCTCTGCAGCTGCCTATCCATAGTGTCCATCACCAGTATGCCATTTTCCATACTGCTTTGCCTCTTCCCCTGGACTGCTGATGCCCATCATCCCATCATCCCCTGAGGCTTGTTCCTACTCTATGTTGGCGCACACACACAGGAACTCACGCACACATGAACGCAGTGAAGGCAGTGATTCCCTTCAGAAGAGTTCTGGTACCTTTAGATTCTCCCTCCATTTGGGTGGGACAAGCCTCTACACAGCCTGACAAGATATCTGTTAGTACCTAGTGAAATTGCCAGTCATCAAAAGGGTTGCGCCCTTACATATTGGGCTCTTTGTGCAGCAGGTCGTCTTTCTGTCCTTGGACCACCCCGAGCACATACACAGTTTGTTGCACACAGGTTCCTCCCAATGAGTTCTTACCAAATCCATTAAGGCCTCACACCCCTCATGTGTGCATTCATGTAGGTGCTTCATAAGAGGCTGGAGCAAAACTTTGGGTAGGAGAATGAGTCCATGAGAATTTTGTCTCCACTTAGCTGTGCCATCCCAAATGGCAGAGTCCAGTCTTTAGCTTTAAAGGAGATCTAAATCTAGTCAGGGTGTCAAGGCCCCAGACAACAGGTGGCATCCAGTGGCCTCCTTAGCAGCTCTGCCAGTGGCCTGACTTCTTTTTGCCATTTTGGCTGCCTGCTTGGGCTCAGTCACAGCCTGTAATGAGGCTATTATTTCATTGGCATATTTAATTTTTTATTTCCTGTCATCAGGAGACCCCTTTTCTTTCAAATGGCATGATGAGCATGTACAATTATAGAAGCCTATTTAGAGTCCATATGAATATTTATCTTTTCCCCTCTGGGTAATGGCTCTGGTTAAAGCAATCAGCTCAGATTTCTGGGCTAAATTCCCAGGTTGCCGTGCCACTGCCGTGGTCACCGCATATCCAGCCCCTCCTCCATGAAGCTGCTCTGTCAGTGAAAAAGATCCCAGTCTTGCTCTGGCACCAGCTGATCTGACAGATTCATCCTGCTAGAATACACAGCCTCCAGAACCTCTAAACAGTCAAGTTGTAAGGCGAAAGGGTGTCAGAATTGAGAATAGACACAATCAACTTACAAGGAGCTGTTACTGCCTAGAGGTGAAGAGGCCACCCTCTCACAATATTACTCAGTGGCTTTGATGCCACTGGCATCAGAACAAGGCTTATTCCTTGTTTTTTGTATTATTTACAAGTCAGGCAAACCCAAAGTGGAGCAGTCATAAGCTGTCCCCTTAAGGGCCCCATACAAGGGCTTTACCATCAGTCCGAACTCTGGGATCCTGACGCCACTCCTAGGAACACCAGATAAGTTAATACAAGTTTACAATTCTGTCCAATTGTAGGTTCCACAAGTCCCCTGCTCATCTTGTAGCAAACAGTGCAAGAGAGCCCTTTTAGACCCATGAAGGCAACACAGTCCCAGGATCCTGCCATTTAAATGTAACTGAGTATCATTTAAGTTTCAGCCACTTGCCTAGGGCTGACTCACTGCCACCTGGCCCCTCCCCCACGGCTCCCTGTCTGATCTGTATGGCTGGTGCCAGGGTCCAGAGTGGGGATGTGTGGGAAGGTAGGGGGTGAGTGGAGGTGGGGGGGCAGGTAACCTGACCCCACCACTTCTGTCCACACAGGTTGGCACTAATCAAATCCCCACTGTCAATCTTTCCCAGGGCTCCTGTGGGGATATTTGGAGGCAGGGGACTCCAGCCCCTGTCCTTCTCCATCTGTGTCCTGGACTTAAAAAAAAACTTTTCTTCCTGGGGGCTTCTTGCTACCTGGAGGCTTTTGAACTTTTGGCCAATGCTCTTTGTAATGTCCTTCCTTTTTACAAAAAAAGCACAATAACTGTACATAAATTGTCCTCCTCTGGTTATGGGTGTCCCCTGGCCAAATTGACCTTTCTGCCTGCCAGGAGAGGCCATCCCAAACCCAAAGTCACAACTTTCTAACCTAGCAAGTGCCCTTCCCCCTTGCTCCTCTCACTGCACCAGGAAGGTAGAGGTGGCAGCTGTGGTTGCCTGGGGCCATGCTCTGCTATTCCAGCTGCTGCAAGCATTCGCATGGGGCTCCATATCCCCCCAACTTGGTGCCGACAGCGTGGAGCAACGTGCCTTCCTCACCCTGTTGCAAGCGTGTTTTGGGGTGGGGACGTTAGCCTTGAGCAAAAAGAACAAAGCCAGAGGTATTGCATTTCCTGATTTCAAAATATATTGCAAAGCTACAGTAAGTAAACCAGTATGGTACTGGCATAAAAAGGCATATTGAGCAATGGAACAGAACAGAGAGTCCAGACAAAAGCCTACACATGTACAATCAATAGATTTTTGACAAGGGTACCAACATTACACAATGAGGAAAGCACAGTCTTTTCAACAAATGGTGTTAGGAAAACTGGATATCCACAAGCCACAGAATGAAATTGGATGCTTATCCTTATACCACACACAAAATGAACTCAACATGGACTAAAGATGCAAATGTAAGACCCAAAACTACAAAACTCCCAGAAGAAACATAGGCAAAAACTTCTTGACATCGGTCATGGCAATGGCTTTTAAATATGGCACCAAGGAGCAGGCAAAAAAGCCAAAAATAGACAAGAGAGACAACATCAACCTGAAAAGCTTCAACTCAGCAAAGGAAATAATCAACAAGGTGAAAAGCAGCCTACAGAATGTGAGAAAATATTTGCAAACCATAGGGGTTAATATCCAAAATACATAGGGAACTCCTGCAAATCAATAGCAAAATAACAACCCAACTGGAAAATGCACAAAGGGTTTCAATAGACATTTCTCCAATGAAGACATAGAAAAGGCCAACAGATATATGAAAAGATGCCAAACTTCATGAATCACCAAGGAAAATGCAAACCAAAACCACAATGAAATATCACCTTACATCTGTTAGAATGGCTACTATAAAACAGGAAAGAAACAGATAAAAAGTTGTTGACAAAGATGTGGAGAAACTGAAACACATCTACACATATGTTAATGTGACCTAAAATGGTGCAGCAGTTATGGAAACCAGTATGGAGGTTCCTCAAAATGTTAAAATTAGAGCAACCCTACGATCCAGCTATCTCACTTCTGGGTATTTATCCAAAAGAATTGAAGCAGGACCTCACAGAGATATGAGCATTCACATGTTCATTGTAGCACTATTCACAACAACCAAGATGTGGAAACAAACTAAATGTCCACTGATGGACGAAAGGATAAAAAGTGTGGCATATACATGCAGAGGAATGTTAATCAGCCTTGTTGAAAAGGACATTCTGCAACAACATGGCTGAACCTTGAGAGCATTATAATAAGCAAAATTAGCTAGTCTCAGAAGGACACAGCTTGCGTGCTCCCACTTACACGAGTTATCTAAATGAGTCAAACTCATAGACTTATAGAGTAGATTGGTAGTTGCCAGGGCCTGGGGGGAAGTGGAAATGGAGAGTTGGTTTTCAATGAGGATAAAACTTTCAGTTATACAAGGTGAATAAGTTTCAGAGATTTTCTGTACATGTGCCTACTGAGGAACTTCTGAAGAGGGGAGAGCTCCTGTTAACTGTCCGTGACACAATGACAAAAAATTAGAAAGTAAATCCTTATGTGAATAAGAAAATAAATACATATATTAGATTTTTAGGCAAGAAACAAACACCATTTTTACAGCTTGGGATGTTGATAATGGGGGAAGCCGTGTGCGTGTGCAGGGGTGGGGATATGTGGGACATCTCTGTATCTTCTGCTCAGTTTTGCTGTAAACCTAAAACTTCTTTTAAAAACACAGTCTATTAAGAAAAGTTCATCACTTGAATTGAATGGTTGGAGTCAGAGAATGGACTGAAGAAGCTGGTGTTCATGGTGTGTGTCATCTATATATTCCTTTGGTGAAAACACATGCCATTTTCCCAATGAGAGATGGAATCTTTTCCTCCTCCTTTCCACCACCTTCCCAACCCCGCTTGGATCTGACGGAGCCTTACTCTTTGCTTGACTAATGCAGCGTAGAAAAAGTGACATACTGACACTTCTGAAGCTAAATCCTGAGAAGTCTTTAAAGTTCCTGCCTGGGTCTCCTGGAGCGGTTGCACTTGGAACACTATAGCGTAAGGACAAGGCCATGCTGCAGAGGGGTTATGTAGGCTTTCTAGAAAACAGACTCTACCACGACCAGCCTTCTGGCCATCTCTGCCAAGGCAATAGACAATGGGAAAAAGTACCTCAGACCCTCAACACCAGCAAAACCACTAGCTGAATGCCATCAGATGGACACTAGTTGACATCACGTGCAGCAAAAATTGCCCAGACAACCTGACCTGAATTCCTGGCTTACACATTGGTGAAAATTGACAATGGGTTTTGTTATAAGCCACTAAATCAGAGTAATTTGTTATATATAACAATAAGCAACCTGATTAGCTTGTGTGCAGGAAGTTTTCCTATGGGCAAGCTTCTGTTTGCTAACCTGTTGAGAAACACAGCAGTCTCTAGCTCTTCTCCTGCATAAAAAGCATTCAAGAAAAGGAATTTATGTTGCATATCTTTGAAGGAATTGATGTGGATTTTATCTGATTGTGAAAATAAAATGAAAAGACTTTTCTTGAAAAATGCTTCCGCTTGGTAATAATTTCTTGAGGATTGGAAACCACCTTGCTAAAAAAAAAAATCAAAACAAAACATTTAGTAGATATTTTAATACTGGCCCATAATTTGTAAAGAATGAGGATTTGGGAGGTATAAGAAGACAGACATTTTGTTTAAAAAAAATCACATTTCCGTGTAACACAAAACAAAGACAGATGACTTTACCTATGATTGGAAAGTCAAGATACTAATGACTTCTAAAACCTACAGTCTTAAACATCAGTAAATTTTGGAATCCTAAAGAAAAAGAAAAACAAATGAACAACAAGAAAAATCCAAATTTGAGTCATATGTCACTTGAAAGAGAATAGATTGTTTACTACCAAGCAGAAATCTTTAAATGAATGTAGCATGAAATTAAAAATCAGCATCCGTAGTGAAGGCACCAATAAAGACAAGTAATTGTCAATGTGTAAATTCAAAGTTGGAACCAAAAATATTCTTGAATAATAAACACTTGGTACTTACATGAGTAATTAAGGATAGGGAACCCAATGCTTCAGTGCTCTAGAAGTGCTAAGGTACATGTCCAAAAAGCACATTTTATTATCAGAATCTCAGTGGAACCTCCAGTATATGTCCAAGAATAACTCAAGGACTAACACAAGATTTCGATCAGATATTTAAAGTAGATTTGGTGGAGTTAATCTTAGGGATATTCCTGGCCGTCAGTCAAGGGAGGCATCACTCCTTGCTGTACATAAAATTAACTGAGAGCATTTTTGTCAATATTTTTGGATGTTCTACATAGACAATCATGCATCTGCAAACAAAGACAGTTTTACCTCTTCCTTCCTGTTGTACAGTTTATTTCCTTTTCTTGCCTTATTGTATTAGCTGGGATTTCCAGTACAACGTTGAAAAGGAGTGGGGAGAAGGGACATACTCGTCTTGTTCCTGATCTTAGTAGGAAAGCTTCGGGTTTCTCACCATCATGTATAAGGTTAGCTACACGTTTTTTAATAGATATTCATTTTGATAGTCTGTGTATAAATTTCTAAGGAACCAGCAAATAAGCTTATTAGTCAGGGTTCTTTAGAAAAACTGAATCAATAAAGCATGTGGGTGCATGTTTGTGTATACATACATCTATGCACATGCACGCACACACACATATATTATAAGGATTTGCCTCACACAATTATGGAGGCTGACAAGTCCCCAGATCCTCAGGGGGAGTTGGCAAGCTGGAGAGCCAGGGTAGCTGATGGCTTAGTTCTAGTCTAAGACTGAAGGCCTGAGAACCAGGAGGGTCAATGATGTAGTATCTGTTGAAACATTGGCAGGCTCAAGACCCAGGAAGAGCTAGTGCTTCAGTTCAAGTCTGAAGACAGGAAAAAAGTCAAGGTCCCAGTTAAAAGGCCATCAGTGTCAGGCAAGGAAGAATTCTCTCCCACTTGGAGGAGGCTCAGCCCACTTTTTTGTTCTATTCAGGCCTTCAACAGATTGGGTGAGGCCCACACACATTAGGGAGGGTAATCTGCTTTACTCAGATTGTAAATGTTAATGTCATTGGAAAACTCCCTTGCACAAACACCTAAAATATAGTTTGAACAAATATCTGGGCATCCTGTAACCCAGTCAAGTTGACACATAAAATTAACCATCACATAAACCCATAGAACTAAGTGTATTTACCAAGGTTGCAAGATTGAAAGTCAATGTACAAAAATTAATTGGAATAACATATACTAAGAATAAACAATAGAAAATTAAAATAAAATCATTTATGACAGCATAAAAAGTAACAATATTTAGGTATAAAAATTTAAAAATGAGTGCAAAAACTACAAACATTGCTAAAGGTATTTTAAAAGATCTAAATTAATGTAGAGATATAATTGGTCATGGCTGGGAAATATCATTATTGTTATATATCAATCTCCTTAAATTGATTTGTAAATGAAACACAATCTTAATCAAAAGCCCACCAGGCTTTTGTTTTCTAGAAATTGACATATTGATTCTAAATGGCACTACAAAGGCTAGATAAGACAACCACAAAGGACTTTTCAACCATTTTGAAAAGCAAGAGCACTGTTGGAGATCTTTACAACTTGATTTCACAACTTACTGTACAGCTTCCTCAACTAAGATAATGATGTTTCCTGCACATACATCAATGAAACAGAATAGAGAGTCCAAGTATAGATCTATTCTTATATGTCAATTAATTTTTCACAAACATGCTAATGTAATTGCAAGAGGAAAGAATAATCTTCTAAACAAATGGTTCTGTAACAATTGGCTATTTGTATGATAAACAGGAACCTTAACTCTTACCTCACACATACCCTAAGATAATATCATTTACTAAAACTGTAAAAACCCTATAAGAAAACAGAAAAAAAAACACAAAAACAAACAAAACCTTTGCGGCCATGGGTTCATAAAAGATTACTGAAATAGAACATAAAAATTACAAAGCATAAAAGATAAAATTGATAAATTGGGTTACATCAAAATAAAACTTTTTGTTTCATAAGCCATGAAATAAAAGGAAAAGGCAAGAAACTGACAGAGACAAAATATTGCGCAAAACATATATTGTGTAGAAGACTTGTATCCAAAACACATAAATATCTCTTACAACTCACCTATCAGAGGACAATCCAATAAAAACCTGAGCAAAATCTATAAATAGACAGTTCTAGAAACATATGAAAATGGTAACAAAGCATAGAAAAATATGCTTAGCCTTATTAGTCATAAGAGAATTGCAAATTAAAACCACAATGAGATGCCAATTCAAACACACTAGAATAGCTATAATCAAGAAAACAGATAATAACAGGTATTGACAAGGATGTGAGAAATTGGAACCCTCACGCACTACTAGCAGAATATAAAATGGTGCAGCTACTTTGGAAAACAGTCTGGCAGTTCCTCAAAAAGTTAAATGTAAAATTATCACATAACTTGCCAATTTCACTCCAGGAAAAATGAAAGTGTATGTCTAGACAAATAAATGAACCTGAATGTTCATAGAAACTTAGGCATTATGGCCAAAAATTGGAAGCAACCAAAATGACCATTAATTTGTGAATAGAGAACAATCATGGGGTACATACATACAATGGAACACTACTGAGCAATATAAGGAACATGTTAATACATGTAGCAACTTGGATGATTCTCAAAAGCATTATATGATGGAAAGAAGCTGGTTACAAAGGACTACATACTGTATTACTCCTTTTAGGAATATAAGCAATTCTAGAACAGGCTAAACTATAGTAACAAAAGTAGATTAGGGTTTGTCAGAGCCAGAGATGGAGGATAGTAGTTAAGTATAAACAGCACCTGGAACCTTCCTTCATTCTTTCCTTGGCTATTGTTTGCAAACAAGATTTTATTAGGAAATGTGTTCAGTAATGCCTAGTTCATGGGTTGGTTGTAAAATGGGCTGTTGTATTAGTTTCCTGAAGCTGATGTAGCAAATTGCCCCAAATTTGGTAGCTTAAGACAACAGAAATGTATTCTGTCATAGTCCAGGAGGCCCTGAGTCTCAGCAGGATTGGTTCCTTTTGGAGACTCTGAGGGAGGATCCATTTCATGCCTCTCTCCTAGCTTCTGCGGGCTCACAGGAATGCTTGGTGCTCCGTGGCTTGTAGATGCTTCAGTCCAGTCTACTGCACATTGTGTGCCTTCTCTCCTGTGTGTCTTCTAATCTTCTCTGCTCTCATAAGAACATTCCATTTCACTTAGGGCCCACTGTAATCCAGGATACTCTCCCCTTGAAATCCTTTACTTAATTAAATCTGCTAAGACCCTGTTTCCAAATACAATTACATTCACAGCTTCTGGGTGGACATATATTGGGGGCCTATTAGTCTACTGTGGCTGCCATAACAAAAATACCACAGCTGGGTGGTTTAAATCACAAATATTTATTTTCTTATAGTTATGGAGGCTGGAAGTTGAGAACGGATGCCGCATGGTTGGGTTCTGTGGGGGCTCTTTTCTTGCCTATGTAGATGTTTGTCTTCTTGCTGCATGCTCTTGTGGCAGAAAGAGAGCTCTGGTGTCTCTTCCTCCTCTTACAAGGGCACTAGTTCTGCAGGATCTACAAGGGCTCCACCCTTATGACTTCATTTAACCCACATCAACTCCCTAAAGACCTAATCTCCAATATAGTCACTTGGGAGGTTAGGGCTTCCACATGTGAATTTTGGGGGGACACAATTCAGTCCATAGCCAGGGGCCACTATTCAACCCACTACAGTTACTATTCCTTCGTTCTTCCCTTCCTGTCACAGCCACAGCCTAGAAAATCACCTGGTAAAAATGGAACCGAATAGCACCAATGAAGACAGATGTGATTTCCTTCTTTTCCTTCTGAATCTCATCTCCTACAATTATTTTTAGGCAGAAGACCTGATCATTAGGTGTAAATTATAAAGATGCGATACAGGAAGTTTTATTTTCTTTCTTTATTTGTTTCACTCCCTGGAAAAGCTCATTTATGGTATGAATTTATAGTAGTCACTTATTACATTTGGTAAATTGATTAGCTTATTCTTCTGAATTGTCATGCCCTGGATTTTTGGGGGATCTACAGCTGTGTAATTGGTAGTCAGTGAGATAGTTAAACTGGTGTGTTGAAATGTTTTTACTTTCAGTGGATAACCAACTTAAAGGAATATTATTATATATCGAAGGTTTTTTCCTACAAATACAAGTAACTATTTCTACCTATAAATACCATTTCTTCAATTGTCTGAGAGTTTTTAAAGCACACAGGTGAAATGAATAGTGTCACAGGCTCTACTGTCTTCAAATTTCAAATTTATCCCTGCTCAATACAGTCAGTTATTCCTGCTCTGTAACTAATTGATTGGTTACTTATCTTCAAATTTGTAGCTGGTTTACTTTTCCAAGTGTTTTATTTCATTTATTTTTACCAGCATTTCATCTCTATTTCTATTGAGTAATGTCCACACACTTTTAATTATATTACCAGTAATCAGCCGACATCTTTTCAATATCATGTTCAAAAATATGCACAAATAAGAAATAAAATTCAAGGTACAGAATTCCATTTTTAGACTCTTGTGCATGAACCCTGGAAGTCTGTGATTTGCTTTTTCTTTCTTTTTTTTTTTAATTTATTTTTTTAATTTCAGAATATCATGGGGGTACAACACTTTGGCCATACACATTGCCCCTGTTCTGCCCATGTTAGAGCCACAATCGTCTTATGGTGTATGAAAAGCTACATTGTTTCATTAAGGGAAAAGTTCGTGAGGTAATTCAACTCAGCATTCAGTTAAAGAAACCAGACATTTTCACAAAATCAGAAATACAGTGTGAAGGCAGATTGAGGCGAGATGCCTGGTGTATGTGTCCTCTGCAGAGCTCCTCAGGGCTGTTAGTACACAGAAATCCTCTCGCTCCGTCTGTTCCCTCTGCCTGAGTGACAGATCCGCTCCTGCCGACACTTTTCCCCAGCAAGAGGGAGAACATGTTTCCAGGTGCACAGGGACACACCTGACCTCTTGCCTCATCATCCCATTAATGTATTTACTAAAGAGTGAATAGGTTGAGAGGAAATAGCTAAAGATGGGGAAGTGCTTCAATTTAATAGATCTGAAGCAAAAGTACACATAAATCCTATATAGCCTTCTGAGATAAGCTGAAACAAAGTCTCTTCTACTAAACATTTGGTGTCCAGGAGCCATCCTGCAGCATTATTATATTAACAGTGATACTTAATGAAGATACACTCATAAATGCACATTTGCTGTTGTACCTTATTGCTTGATAAATTGTTTTCAGTCAAGATATCCTGGGAATTAGAACAGAATACCAGCAGCATGCTAGTGAAAATGGTTATATAATCTCCATAGCCTAGAGCAAACCATTGCTTCTAAGTGTTTCTATTACTTTATCTAAAAATAGTTAGCTGATAAGGTTTGATTTCTCTATATATTAAATGTAGCAATGAGAATTTTTTTGTAAGGTGATTCATGTCCTCTGACTAATTATGCTATGTGAATTTCAAGTACTAATATATCATGGAACATGAAGACTATAAAGTGTTGTGATTTATTTAGATGATTCATTTAAGCTCTTGGGACAGGGACTGTTTTGAACTCATCTTTGTATTCCCCAACAGAAACCTCACACTGTGCCTCACAGAGAGTTGGGCTGAATAGATTTTTGTTAAACAAATAGATTTTCCAGCCTCAGCCTGTAGTTACAATTTCCCAGAGGAAAGGGAAGACCTTGTTTTAGAACTGGGATTGACAGAACAATCTCACACCTGAGACCTGAAGGATAAATGCAGCCGAACTGGAGCCAGTTCACAACAGAAAACCACTGCATAACTGATCTTTAAGACCATTGTGTCAACTGTCCCCAGTTCCATCTGCGTCCCTTCACGTGTGTAGACTTTGTATAATGTTCCATTGTCAACCGTAGGCAAAGGGCTTTGGTAGATCTCACAGGATTGTATCCATCACAGTTGGGATGAAGACAGAATCCCTCACTCTTTCTCTCTCTGGCTCTCCTCTCCAAAATTAGGGGTTGGGAGAAAGTGATACAAGGGGAAAGGCAAACTACAATTTCCTAGTTGTTACTTGAAGGTACTAAATACTTCTAGTCTAAGGATATTTAATGATGTGTATTTCCCAGCATGCCTTCTTCAAAACTCACGGCCTGGCTTAAGAGACATGACTTGCTTTAAAAATTATTTCGCTATGAGGAATTGATGAACTCAAACATTAATTCATTCACAAATTCACTGATTTTTACCTTGCACACATCATGGGAAATATGCTTTCCTAGGAAATAATTATCTGCAGAGGTGTGGGTACGTTGTATCCAGAAATATCCACACAAAAGGTAGAAAGGACTAAATTTGGAATAGATTAAAAACAGGAAAGAAAACTTCAGATGTCTTCATTCTTTCTTGTGATGCATGAGATGAAATACTTTCTTGAAAGAAGAAAAGAAACACTTGAAAGCTTAAGGAGCTAAAAATATGATTTAAGGAATTTATTTTCATACAATGTCATTGTGATTATACATGTGTGTATATACACATACATACATATATATGCATAATGCATATATACATACACACAAATATTTTTATTCATATCTTTGCTTGACATATCATAAAACTCATGATTGTGAAAATAGTTACATTGAGTAAATTGCTTCTTACATGTGATATGATTATTTTAAACACCATTCAATTTCTCGTTCACTTTTTTAATAGGTGGAGAAAATGGCTGAATGGAAAGTCTGTCGCAGAGAGAAATAAAAAGACAGTGCAAGTCTTTTTCAGAGAATTATCAGAGGCTGACACCTAGTGGCTCTCAAAATCTGTCGCTATGGAGGACTTTTAACAACACAACACAATTTGCATGTACTGGAGATGCCACGTGCTTCTGAGTACAAATGTACACATATGCTCAGATAGATATATCATATTTACATGCTCTATTGTAGTTCTTTATATGTAAAACCGTTGGAATTTATATAGAATGAAAAACTGGTGAAATGGACATTTTGTGATCAGCTACGCGCAACGTTTTGCATAAAGCTTTCTTTCCTACTTTCTCTCTCTTTCTTCTCCCTCCTTCCCTTTCTTTTCTTTTTGCCATTTATTGTGCAGGATAATGTCTTTATAAACAGGCTTGCCACCTCCTGGGCTTCAGACCTTTTGTAATCTGAAATAAGCCTCTTATGCACTAAATTCTTCTGACATTGTTAAGTGCTTCCATAAATTTCCTATCCCTGCCTTGCTTTACCACAATAGTTGAAGTTACACATGCAAAAGTGTGTCCCAGTAATAGTTGTCATTCCTTTTTTTGGTTTGTGTATTTGGCACGTTCCATTACATTATACAGTTTATATTTTTAAGGCTATATATTCTGTATGTAGCTATTCTGTCAAATACATCTGAACTTGATCGCCCCCACCCTTTCTCCCTCCCTCCATTTCCTCCTTCCTTCCTTTCCTTCTTTGTTTGTTTCTTTCTCTTTTCTACACCTTATAATACTAGCACTGCAGTTATTGCTGGTCCCTTTCTTAAAGGCTTATCTAATTTTCTTCACTGATGAATATACATAGTATAACAGTCTTATTATGGGAAGCAGATTACATTGAATGCTTTCTTGATCTTTCCCCCCCAATTATGGCTTCTCTTCTTGATCCTTCTCCAAAATTCATTGATTTAATGAGTTTGCCAAGAGATTTCTGAGCATGGACTTCCTTCTTTGTGGAATTTACATTCATTTTTCCAGAAGACTGCTCAGGCAGCAGTTCTCCGGCAGGAAATGCAAAGTAATTAGCTTAGGGCTCTTGTTCATGAAGTCTGTCAAGATAAGCTGTCAGAAACCCAGAGGAGTGAGATTTAAAAAGAAAAAAGAAAAGAAAAGAAAAAAAAGGAAATGAAAAGAAAAAGAGTAAAGAGATAGATTATAGCTCCCGTGGGTAGTGAAGAGCGTTTGACTCCTAGTTTAACCCCTAACAACCGGGTTTAGGAGCTTTCTTGAAAGCTCGAAATGGGCGGAAGGTCTGTCAGAGAGCACTTTGAGGAGGGACTTCCAGAACCGCTCCAAGCGGTGTGTGCTTCTCTTTCCCGCATCTGTCTTGCTCCTACGCCTTCAGAAATGCATTCTGCGCTGCACTGGAAGTTGATTTTGGAATACGGCAGAAAGAGAAAATGCTAAGTCCTTACTTATCAATAACATTGAATGTAAGTGATCTCAGTTCTCCAGTCTAAAGGCATATAGTGGCTGAACGGATAAAGAAAAAAGATTCAAATATAAACTGCCTTCAAGAAACTCACTACACCTTTCAAGACACACCTAGACTTAAAGTGAAAGGGTAGAAAAAGACATTCCGTGCAACTGGAAACTAAAAGATAGCAGGCGTAGCTATATGCATAAAGACTATAAAAAAAAGACATGGAAGGTCACTTCACTACACAACGATAAAGGGACCAATTCAACAAGAGGTTATAACAATTATAAATATCCATGTACCCAACACCAGAGCTCCCAAATATATTATATAAAGCAAACATTAATAGACCTAAAGGGAGAGACAGACTGCAGTACATAAATAGTGGAAGACTTTAACACCCCACTCTCTGTAATGGACAGATCATCCAGACAGAAAATCAACAAAGAAACAGTGAGGTTAAACTATACGCTAGGTCTAACAGGCCTAACTGACAGAAAACTGAAACTAGACCTACATTTCTTACCATACACAAAAATCAAATGAAAGTGGATTAAAGACTTGAATCACTTGAATCTAAGACCTAAAACTATGAAACTACTACAAAAAAACATTGGGGAAATGCTTCAGGACATTGGTCTGGGCAACAATTTCTTGTGTAAGACCTGAAAAGCACAGGCGACCGAAGCAAAAATAGACAATTGGAGTTCCATCAAGCTAAAAATCCTCTTCACAGCAAAGAAACAATCAGCAAAGTAAATAGACAACCCAAAGAATGGGAGAAAACATTTGCAAATGACCCATCTGAAGGGATTAATAAGCAGAATATATAAAGAGCTCAAACATCTCAATAGCAAAAAAATAAATAACCTAATTTTAAAAATGGGCAAAAGATTTGAAAGTCATTTCCAAAAGAAGACACACAAATGGTCAACACATATATAAAACATGCTCAACATCACTAATCATCAGGGAAATGCAAATCAAAACCACAATGAGATATCATCTTACCCAAGTTAGAATGGCTATTATTAACAAGATAAAAAATAACAGGTGCTGGTGAGAATGTGGAAAAAAGGGCACTTGTATGTGCTGTTGGGGGGAATGTAAATTAGTATAGTCACTACAGAAAAAACTATGGTGATTTCTAAAAAAATAAAAATGAAACCACCATATGATCCAGCAGTCCCACTACTGGATGTTTATCCAAAGGAAAGGAAATCAGTATATCAAAGGGATATCTGCATTCCTATGTTTATTGCAGCACTATTCATAATAGCAAAGATGTGAAATCAACCAAAGTGTCCATCAACAGATGAATCGACAAAGAAAATCTGGAATATATACACAATGGAATACTATTCAGCCATAAAAAACGAACTCATGTCATTTGCAGCAACATGGGTGGAGCTGGAGGTTCATTATGTTAAGTGAAATCAGCCAGACACAAAAAGAAAAATATTGCATCTTCTCACTCATATGTGGGAGCTAAAAAAGTGGATCTCATAAAGACAGAGAGTAGAATGATGTATGGGTGGGAGGGGAGCAGTAAAGTGGGGCGTTGGTTAAGAGTGCAAACATACAGTTAGACAGAAGGAGTAAGTTCTAGTGTTCCATAGGCAGAGTAGGATGGCTACAATTTACAAGGTTATTGTGTATTTCAAAATAGCCAGAAGAGAGGTCTTGAAATGTTCCCAACAGATAGAAATAATAAATATTTTACGTGTTGGATACCCTAAACACACTGACTTGAGCATTACCCATTCTATGTATGTAACAAACCATCACAAGTAACATAAATACGTAGAAATGTTATGTTTAACAATTAAAAATGTATGAAAAGGCAGGAAATGGAGAGATGTAGGTCAAAGCGTGCAAACTTGGAGGTATGTAGTACGAATAAGTCTAAAGATCTAAAGTACAGCAGGATTATATTAATAGTTAATAATACAGTATCCTATGTTGAAAATTTGACAAGAGAGTAGGTTTTAGGTACTCTTTAGTACAAAAAAGTAACTGTGAAAAGTGATGAATATTTTAATTTGTTTACCTGTAGTAATTATTTCACTATGTAAATGTATAACAGAACACCGTTCTATAAACCCTGAATGTATAAAATAAAAAGGAATAAATAATTTGAAAAAAAAGAATTAACATCTACCATGAATATAAATGCATCATCCCTATGTATATTTCAAAATTTTAGTGGATTTTTAATACTTATTCATGTATTTTAACACATTGCATAATTTTATACAGCTTTTTTTCCTTTCAACATTGTCTTAAAGATATAGCCATTTTGATACATAGCTATGTAATTATATGTCGCTAACCACACTTACCTAGGTTGTTATAAGGCTTTCATTCATCCTAGTAATTGGCACATGATATACCATGATTTTAAGCATATTATATATAAGTACTATATTATACGTAAGTATATTATGACATTTATCCAGTCTAGGGTTTAGGTTTTCAAATAGGTCTCTCATGAACAATGTTACAGAGAACATTAATTTACATGTCTCCTTGCGCATATGTGCAATGGCTACTTTAAGATGCATGGTCAATAACAGAGTCTTCTGTCATTAAATTGTGAGAATATGAACATTTACTAGTCATTTTATTGGTTAAAATTCCCAAAAATATAGTATAAGAGAGACCTTTTCTCCACATAGTATGTTATATATTGTATGGTCAGAGTTCTTAATTTTGCCAATGTGACACAGATAAAGTGTTGTCTAATTATGGATTAAATTTGCATTTCTCTGATTAATATGTGGAGATGGAACATTTTTCATCTGCTTATAGGCCCGCTCAGATTCTTCTTCCGTAAATTGCCTGTTTTTATGTTATGTCCATTATGTTACAGGTAGGAAAGTAGGAGCAGTAAGAAGATAAATGCTAACTTCCCTAAAAACAGAAAAGTAACACAATTTGTTTTTATATGAATTTTTAAAAATGCTTTGAGATTTAATAATTTATTTTTATTTTATTTTATTTTATATCAGAGCATTATGGGGATACAAATGTTTTGGTTACATAAATAGTTTTTATACAGTTTGAGTCATTTAAGCTGCTCCTAGATTTAATAATTAATGTAAAAACTTCATGAACAATTCAATAAGCTGAAATATTACAAAACAAAAGGATGTCCTGTGAAGCCACATGTTCTGGTGTTATTGCTCCTTGTCACTCATTTGTGAAATAACTTCTCCTAACCTTCTGGAATTTGTAAAGAAAGTTTTCACTATATATATTTTATTAAGCAAAACCATATTTATTGAAGAAGCAAACCTTACTTTATTAGTATATTAATTTGTCAAATTAACATTGTAATTTCTAGTAGAAGATAGTTTAAATAAATGTCTTAAACTGATAATTTTCTCAGTGGAAAATGCTTCTACAAACAAATAATGATCTATTAAGTTTAAGAATGAGTTTTCTTCTTAACGTGCAGTACTCACTTACAGGAATTGCAAACCCTTGTCAAGAAGTATCAGGAAGAACCTAGCATAAGTTTTACTGTAAGAGTAAAAGGGCAAGATATTTGACATTAAAAGAAAAGAATTATGTGTCATACAAATAAGAATGTGTTCATTTTAAACAATTTTGCCCAATGTATATTACCATGATATTTTACTGTGGTTTCTATACAAAATATACTTGTGTTACATAGCTAATTAAATTTTCTTCCATTGACCACTATTTATTTTAATTCCCAGTGTGTTTTCCAAGGTTGCTATTTAATGAAAGTTTCTCTGGCCACTCAGTTTGCAAAAGATAGACTTGAGATTTAAACTCAAGCCTGACTCCTGAATGCAAACCTTTACTGGGACCTTAACGTAAGGAAAGCTGCATCATAACATTTATGCCTATTTAGTGATGGTGCTTTTCCCTCTCTTGTTGGGGGCACTTATGATTTTATGGCGAAGCCATATTCTTAACCTTGGTGAAGCATATTCTGAGGCATTGGTGGTGAAATAGCCCATAGCCTCTTGAGGCACTGAAGGACAACCAGACCTGTTTAGATTAGCAACTGCTGTGCTAATAACAGCCAACCAAGCTAAGTACCTTCAGCGTGGGTCACTACCAGTAACAAGGGATTTTCATGTCCCTGTTTGATATTTTTTACCTTTAGTAATAGACAATAAAGAGACTTTTTATTGTTTTCATTGTTATTATTATTTCATGGTTTTCCCCAGCATGTCTCAGTGCCTATATCACAATAGAACTTGCTGGAAGTAGATTTGACACAGACCAAATCTCTAATTGGTTTGATTTTGGAGATGCCAAAAAGGCCTGCTGATTCTAAAATACCTCCCAATATGTCAGTCAATGCCTGAGCTTCGATAATAAACGTCCTATGCCTCTGTCCAATTTACTTTAATCCTTATTACCAAGAATATTCTTTTCACTTCCTGTAAGGAGTGATGAAGGGGAGAGAAGTTCTGGGTTGTTGTTGTGCTTCTGCCACCAAGTAGCTGAGTGAACTTACAACTTTCTCAACTCCTACCTTCTAGTTTCTTCACTGGAAAATGAGGGCATTGGACTGTATGTTCAATTAAACACCTTGCAGCCATGAAAGATCTTAACATCTACATCAGCAGTTCTCAAACTATGGCATGGGGGACTTTGAAGGGTCAATGAAACCCTTTCCGGGCTCTACAAGGTCAAAGCAATTTTCATAATAACACTAAGATGCTATTTGCCTTTTCAAATTCCCATTCTCTTGAGGGAGCTTCCCAGGGATGATAATATGTGTAGTGTCAAAAGAGATTGAGTGCAGAAGCAGATCTGACACTCCAGGTCTCTTCTGTGCAGTTGGACATTAAAGAGACCTGCTAAAATGTACAGCATTGACACCCTTGTCACCTTTTCTTCTAATATTGGGAAATAAAGTCATTTTTTATACAAGTGTTATGTTAATCTGTAACAGGTTTATCATTCCTATTTTAAATGAACCAATTAAACATTTTTTAACACATCTCTTAACTTTAATTTCTAATATGTTATCAATAGATTTAACCCATATAAAAAATAGCTCCTTGGGGTCCTCAGTAAATTTTAAGAGTGCAATAGGTTCCAAGACCAAAACATTCAAGAAGTGCTGACTTACACTGTGGTGGGGAGAGTTCATCATTTTCCCACATGTGGACTTTGATAAAGGAAAGAGAGATTAGAGATTCTGAGGGTACTGCAACCTGAGCATAATGGGATTGGGAAAGGGAAAAGTTATGAAAATAGGGATTCTGGAGCAAGCAAGTAATAAATACCCTACAGAGATGCAGATGAGAATGGCTTCATTTAATGATTTGGAAACATGAGAGTAAATTTGCTATTCCTGATATGGAGGTTGGGCTTGTGGGATGGAGAGGAAATAATCCCCAGAAAACTAGCTGTTTCACAAGGATGAAGTCAATTGCCCTATTACACTGTGACCTACTAGTCCATTAATATGATTATTTACACTAGATTTATCAAAATTAGATAATAAAAACATCTACTTTGTATCATCCTATAAAAGAATTGTACAGCAAGTTTGTATTTCTAAAAGTATTGCTTTTGTAGCAATATTATTTCCAACAGCTATAACAGGTGTTGGAATGAAAATCAGAAAATGTATGGAACTACTAGTTGATATGTTTTATTTCCAGAAATGTCTTCCAACCTATGCTATGTTGTAAGAGAGTACACTATTTAAGAAAGATAACTCATTTTAGACATAAATCAAAATTGGTAGCAGCTATTTCTCTCCTTCTAATGTATTGCAGAGTTTTTGCAGAATTGTAGTGATAGCAGAACAGAAAGAAAATTGGGACAGACACAATATTGAACAGAATAAGTGGAATAACTTTTCCCCAAAATAATAAGAGATACAACACACAGATTGAAGAACTTTAGCTTTCTTGGAGGGAGTAAAAAAAAAGAAAACACATCTAAGTACATCATAGTCAAAATGCTGAAAATTAAAAATAAATAAAAAACTTGAAACCTGTTAGAGTTGGAATGTAGAAGCATACTGGCATCAAAAGAGCAACAGTAAGACTTTCAGCCTTCTTTGCATGAAAACGGTGGAAACTAGAAAACAATAGTCTTGGGAAAATGATCGGGGTAGAATTCTTCACTAAGTAAAATATTTTTCAAAAATAAAGGCAAAGTAAAGTTACTCTTTTCAAACAAATACAAGCTGAGAATATTTGTTTCCATTAGAACTACTCATAAAAATACTAAAGAAAATTCTTTACACAGAGGAACAATGATCCCAAATGAATGTACAGAAATTCAAGCATAAATGAAGAACCCTCAAAGGGGTAAATATGTTGGAAAATGGAAAAAATTGTAACCACATTAATAAATATTAATTTCTGTGTCAAAAATTACGCTTGTTTTACACGATGTAAATGTAAAATATTTAACAATAAGACAAAGGGAAAAGGGATAAATAAAGTTAAATTGCTGTAATTTTTTTTTATTTTATGGAAAGTGTGACAAAGTTCTCATTTTAAGGTAATTTTAATGTCATGAATGCATAATCACTAAAATAATAATTTAAAAATTATAATAAAAGAGCTAATAGAGGATATTAAATGAAATAAAAAAGAAAACACTTGATTAATCCAAAAGAAGATAAGAAGAGGAAATTTAAAAACAAAGAATACATGGAACAAGGGGAACAAAGAAGGAGAAGATAGACTTAAACTTAATTATATCAGTAATGACATTGAGTAGAGAGTATAAACTAAAACAAAATACTACATATTCAGACTGGATTTTTAAAAAGAATATTAAAACCCAAGTATATGCTATTTTTAACAACACATTTTAAATATGAGGACAGATAAATTGAAAGTAAAATGATCAAAAAAATATGCCACACAAACCTAAATAAAACAAAGTGATGCAGACCACTTCAATATGAGAAAAAGTAGGTTTTAAGGCATCAAGTTTTACTAAAGAAAAACAAGGATATTTCCTTATAGTAAAAGAGTTAATTCAACAGGAAGACATAGCAATCTTAAATTTTCATGCAGCTAATAACATAGCTTCAGCTCTCAAATTTAACATTCTGTCTTTTCCCTTCTGACATGCAGAGAATTTCCTTTTCTTCTGAACCACGACATGTACTAAATCTTAGGTGTTTTGTTTTACACATGATTTCTATGCATGCATATAGAGAAGAGGAATGTTACCTCAACCTGTCATGTTTTTAAGTTTTACATACAGCCAGTATTTAAAAGGTATTACAAGATGCTTTACATGTGCAGATATTCTAGGAGAGTAAAGTTGGGTTAAGGACAAAGTGAAGATGATATGGAAAATTTTATAGTGCCATTATGCAAAAAACATTATATAGTTTTATGAATATTGTTAATTAATTATATGTGTTTCACCTAGTAGCCTGACAGGTAGAGACTGACAGGGAGTCTGTCAGTTTTAGGAAAAGTTTATGATTGAGAATAATTCAGGTAATAGGAAGCAGGTAACAAATGGAGCTCTTAGTGGTACATGGTTAAAGCTGTGCATGAGCCAGAGCTGACAGGAAAGCAAAGTGTAAATTCCAGTGGAAATGTTGGTTTCTGGGATTGTGTGCTCCTTGGAAAAATGCAACATTCTTTGGATGCTTTTGGGATATAGCTACTGAATTGATTGAACTACCACTAATTGAACAGTTACTTAACTGTGAGGCTGTTCTGTCACCAGGCAAAAGTTTATGACAGATTATTGAGGGAAAGACTGGAACATTAGTACATCAACCAAATAAACTACATGGGTTGATTAAACCTGATAATCACTGCAACATTATGACTCACTAGATTTACCCTAATATCTATATAATAATTTTGGAGTGCCCTTACAAAACTGTTAACGTGAAAACATTCATTACCATCATTGGATTAATAATTTACAAAAATAATATATTCATCATCATCAAATACATCTTTTGTAAGTTTTGGTAAGTTTGGCTTCAGAAATAAACCAATTGTAGAAATTAATAAAGATTTTTTTCTTCAAAATAAAATTAAGACAGCCTATACTTTTCTATGTCTTTGGTTATCACTTAAAATAGCAGGTTTCACAACAGAAAGCATTCATTTTAACTATCAGATGGTGAAATGTGGACTATATCCTTACAAAGTATTCATTACCTTATTTATTTTTACAGCCTCTCTAGTTTTAGCTTATATTCACCTGGATTATATCTTATATTCAACAAGATTTTAAAAGCCTGAAAATTGTTGTTCTGCTGTCATTGATAGATGTGGCTTAGTGAATCGGGCTACCAGTGAATACTACTTGGAAATTTTGCCTGATTTTAACCCACTGAGGTCAGACTGTTATTCAGTCTTATTTATTTTGTTTTTTGTTAAGAGCATATCAACTTAGAGAGCTAGAGCTAACAGCTACTTTTTTCTCATGGTGACATCTTTAGGAGTGACAGAATTTTCTATTCAGTTGCTTAATTACTGTCAGAATTAATAAGTCACAATTGGTGTTAAGATACAAATATCTCCTTATGTAATTAAAGGCAGTGTTCCTCAAATATATCAGATAAGTAAATATTCTTTGGTAAATACCTTTTCCCTTATCACAAATATGTCAGGTATGAATATCAGAGATCTCCTGAAGAATTCATAAGGTCACATGCATTATCATTTGTATGAAATGAATTTGGGCCTCCTTCTGTTTATTAGGCATGGTATACATACCTCTATTTAGAAACATAATGTTTACATGAAAAGTGGAACTTCTTAGTTATGCTTTTAAATTTTTGATAACTATAGACAAGTTGATACACCCTGGTAACAAAGAGCTCAAATGTTCTCAAAGATCTCAGGCATAGAAATAAAAAGAAACATTGTTTTCCAGAACAGTTTTATTAGTGTGGTGAAGGCAAAAACCAGATTTCAAAGGAGAAGACAAATTGAGGTAGTACTTGTAAAGCACATTTAGATCAATTTTTTTAATTTACATTTTTAAATTTTTAATTATTGTGAATACATAAGTTGTATATATTTATGAGGTAAATGTGGTGTTTTGATACAGGCATACAATGTGTAATGAGCAAATCAGGGTAATTGGCATAGTCATCATCTCAAGCATTAATCATTTCTTTATGTTAGGAAATATTCTAATTCCATTCTTTTGTCATTTCGAAATATACAATAAATTATTGTCAACTGTAGTCATCCTATTGTGCTACTGAATACCAGATCTTATTCCTTCTTTACATTTACTGACAAATACAATCATTCCTTCAGTGCTTGTAATATATTTCCATTCATGAGTATTTCATCCCACATTATTGATGATGACTTAGGCTATTAATTCTTCCTACTTATGTTGCTGAAATGACAGGTTCTCTTTACTGATTGCTGAATTTTCATAAGAATTTTCTTTCATTTCCTTTCTTCATGGTTGTGGAAACTGGCTTTATATTCTGCCTATTTAATGTGTGCTGCGTAACATGGAGTGCAGTTTTCTTCAACAACTATTTCTTTCTTTTGGATAAACCAGAAGTGAGATGTGGATCACTGTGTTTTTGTTTGGCATTCCTCTGTTTAGTGGCTGTGGATTTATACTTATGGCACTTGTATGTTTCTTACATCTTCAGATCTTTGCCTTTTATTTGATAAAACCATTTTATGTGAGCATTACACTGTGGTTTTTGTTTGCATTTTTTTCTCATTGTGGATTTTTATCACTTTGGATTGTTTCTCTTGGTACTAAGATTTTTGCTTGTTATTCATTTTCATTTTTCTTTGGTTGCTCTCTTTTGACTTCAATTGAAATCTTCATCCAGACCAATGTCCTGGAGCATTTCCCCAATGTTTTCTTATAGTAATTTCATACTTCAAGGTGTTAGTTCTAAATTTTTAATCCATTTTTTTTTTTTTTTTTTTTTTTATGGTGAGGGATAGGGGTCCAGTTTCATTTTTCTGCATATAGTTATCCAGTTTTCCCAGTACAACTTATTGAAGATACAGTCCTTTCCCCAATATATGTTCTTCACACCTTTGTTAAAAATGAGTTGATTGTAAATTAGTGGGTTTATATCTGGGTTCCTTATTCTGTTCCAATGGTCCATGTGTCTGTTTTTATGCCAGCACTAGGCTGTTTTGGTTACTATAGTTTTGCAGTATCATTTGTAGTCAGGTAATGTGATGCCTCCAGCTTTGTTCTTTTTGCTCAGGACGGCCTTGGCTATTTCTGGTCTTTTCTGGTTCCTTATACATTTCAGAATTTTTTTTTCTATTTCTACGAAGAATTGGTATTTGGATAGGGATTGCACTGAATCTGTATATTGCTTTGGATAGTATGGACATTTCAACAATATTAATTCTTCCAATCGGTGAACATTGAATATCTTTCCCTTTTTTCATTGACCTCTTCAATTTCTTTCACCAATGTTTTATAGTTTTCATTGTAGAGACCTCTCACTTCTTTGGTTAAGTTTATTCCCAGGTATTTTATTTCATTTGTAGCTATTGAAAATGGGATTACTTTTTTTTTCAGACGTTCACTATTGTCATATAGAAATGTTACCCACCCCTTCCCTCTGCGATTTCAATTCTCATCTGGACTACTATCATGCCTGAAAAGAAAATCTCTGTAGAGATTCTCTTCTCTACAGAGTCAAAGATCAACCCATTATTTTCTTACTTGTTTTTATTAAGCGCAATATGTCTTGAAATGACAGCTTCAACTTCTTTTTATTACATCTTGAAATCTGTCTTCAGATACCAACTGAATCTTCGCTACTAAAGGTCATCATTAGTCTCCTGGTTTCCAAATGCAACAGCAAGCCCATCTTCTTTACTCTGTAGAATCGATCATTTTGTCCAATCTACCTTCAGTACTTCCTCTCAGTTCTCTTATGACACATAAAATCATTGCTTATGATCCAATTTCACTGATAATTTTCTTCTTCCTTTCAGTGCCTAAATACGGATGTTTAACAATATTCTTTCTTTGGTATCATTTCACTGTACAAAATTTTACTCAGGAATCTAAACTACTTCAATGTCTTTAACTGCTTTGTTCACATGTAGCCTAACTTAGTTAAACAGTTCCTCAATGCTATTTTATTTTTCTTCAAATTTTCACTTTATAACAAAAAATTGGTATATATCTTTATGTATGCTTTCATATCTATTTTTATCATTTTCTTAGATTAAAAATTTAAGTTTGGATTCCAAAACCTTTTCTAGCTTACTGCCCACTCAGAAAAGAATTTCACTATTTCAAGGCACATTTTTTTTATTTCTCAAGAGAATTATAATCATATCTAACTCATAGGATTGTTTTAAGGATTAAATGAGATGATAAATGTCAGACATATTGCATAGTCAAGACACGTGGTGAAGTTAAATTAAGCTGTAAGTTTTATAATATTTATGATATATTTTTTACTAGTATTTTTCAAAGGTATTGTTTAATTTTCCTTAGGCAAAATTAGAGCAATTTATGCTTCTGCCAGTAGTATGGAGAGCATCCACTTTTTGACATTTTGATAGGGAAGTGACATAATCAAAATGGTTGTTATCATCTCATTCCTTTTGTCACTGGAGGAAACCCTCACTGCAAACCCTCCCCATGTTTACCCTCGGGTCTCATTGGTTGGAATGTGCAACGGCTCCAGGCCTAAACCTCCATCCAGTGGCACAGGGAATGAGGCAGCCATGGTTACCTGAGACTGATTAGGATTCAAACCTCTTGCTTTCTCCGCACCCAACTGAGGCCCTGGTCCTGGGATCTGTCTCTCTGGGGTTATACATTTGCACAGTTACTTCTATTTCCTGCAAGTCTTTGCTCAAATGAGGCCTTTCCACTCAGGCCCCTCCTGATTACCTATTTAAAATTGCAAAGTTCCCGCCTGAAATTCTGTATAATTCTCAGAGCTGAGATATTATTGTCTCTTTTCCAATAACACTTTTACCTATAAGAATGAGACCACTACCCTTTATTACTTTTATTATTTTTTATCTCATCTCATTATAACATGAGCTCTAAGAAGGCAAGGGTTTTATCTACTTCATTCACTGATGTATTCCAATAACCCTAAACTCTCCTTGGTGTATATTAGGTGCTTAGTAATAATTAAAGGAATGAATTAATAAAATATGTCAGACTGTGCAGCACATCACCTGGAACCAAACTGGCTTGTAGTAAGTATTTGTCAAAAGTTCTGGAACAAAGCACCAGTGAACAAAGCATGAGATCATTTAATGGTGTGATAGCTGGGGTCTGCCAGTGTGTGTGACGGAACTAAGGAATTACTGGTAAATGTTTTATTGTGATAACAGAAGAGTTCTTTCCTTTTAGATATTTATATACTGAAATGCTAAACAATGAAATAACAATCTCTGGGGTTTGCTTCACAGTGATTGTGTACGGGGAGGTAGTAGGTAAGAGGATAAATGAAACTAGAATGACCAAGAGGTGCTGACTGTTGTCACTGACTAATGGCTACGTGGACTGTCATTGTATCATTTTCCCTACTTTTGTGGATAGTGGAATTTTTTTCAAAATAAGAACATAAGAGCCTATGGATATTAAAGCAAATCCAAGATGTTCTGATATGATTAAAAAAAGAGATGTTCTCATGAATGTAAAATTTAGTCTCTATTTGATTATTCAGAAATTTCATACCTCAGAGTGATCATAAATAATACTTATTTTAATCTACATATGAATGCAATCAGAGTTCAACTCAGTATAGAGCAGAGCCATAAAAGTTATATAGAATAACAAAGGAAAGCTCTAGGTAATAAAAGACTGATTTTTAAATTTTAGCTAGTAAATTGGCCCAGGAAGGTCCCTGTCCCTTGCAGTGTTTAATTTTTACCTTTAAGGTTCTTTGAATAAGAAAAAATAGATATGTTTTTTACTTGAATTTTGGAATAAAATGTCTTCTTATTGTATTCAACTCACACTTAGACATGTGGTATTCTGACAATCAGGCCCTGGGTAGAGTTGCCCAACACCTTTCTGAGGCTACTGTGGGGAAAGCAAAGAAAGCTTGGTCACAGAAGTTTGCACACTATTACCAGTCTAGCTTCATTTTTCTCTAGAAATGTAATACTTACCAAACCTGATGAGTACATTTGCCAAAGCGCAATGGCAACTACTTTTCATACGCATCTATGCAGAGAACAGAGATTGGCACATTCTTTCCATCTGCACTCAAGCTAGGACCATATTCTTTAAGTCGTTTACCAAAAGTAATCAAACTTTGTCTATGTTATATTACACACTTGGAACACATCCTCCTGGAACTTTCACTCCAGTTAAACATTAAAAAAGGAAAAAAGCACAGATCATAAAGTGTTACCTTGTATTACGATTGGCGGGAATTGGTCATTAAAGAAAAAAAATATATATTATCCTGACTGAAGTGGGGAAGGAATGGAAGGTGTAATAGGGAATCTTCAGGCTTGCTGAGAAGAATCAGAACCAGGAAGTCCACATAGTCTGGTAGAAAATCAGCAGGCCTGGATTTTTGACCTGGTTCTTGTCTGGAGTTTGCAGACTGTTCATGCTTGTCTTTCACATGGTGTTCTCTTCACGAGGATCCCTAGAAGGAATTCATGTCTAATGTTAGTATCAATAATACCTGTGCTTCTGAGCAATTAGTTCAACTGGTTCTTTAAAATGCACAAGCAGCAACCTTTTCCTTTGTTATTTCGCTTCTAGATAACATATAGTTCCAAAGTTGTGGGCCATTTCAAGCAAGATATTTATATTTATGGTATTGAAATTTTTGCCTTCATTGCTCAGGTTTTTATGATGCTGCCCTTGTTTTACAATCTGCACTTTTAATCTTGTATTTCATCTCATCTTATCAACCACCACAAATCCTTCAGCAAGTTCTTTATCTTATTTGGTTTTTTATTTAATGACATAAGGGTTGTTGTTAGATTTATTTTTTCATTACATAAATACCACCTATTTGCCTTTAGAATTCAAAAGCAAATATAAGTTAATTTTGCTAACTTTATTATACTTAAATAAGAAAAATATATTTGAATAAAATTTTCCTATTTTATAGAATCTCTTAATGAATCCCTAAAAAGAAGAAATCTGGCTAATATGGATTCTTTTGAAAAATATAACTGTTCATGGTTGGACGTATGTATTTATTAACTGGCTTCATTACAAATGATAAGAGTACCTGAAGAATCAATATTAAAAATTTTATATCATTAAGAGAAACTATTTTTAGAATAAATTCCAAGTATATTAGTAGGAACAGGTAACTTTAACAGCAAATTTAAAATTATACTCTAAGTCGTATCTAGAACTAACATCCTACTTCCCTCATTATATCCTGCTAAATAAGAAACAGATTATTCCAATCAATTCCTCCCATACTATGAGAATAGAAGCTTGTCAGTTTGTAATAAGTAGGCACGTACAACAACATTCTTTCTGTCTTACAGGAAACAGATGTTCTATTTTTACCCATGTATTCCTTATATTCCTTGGCAATAAAAAAACCTATTGAAAAAAATGATGTAATTCTTTTGAAAATATCAGACTATTAAACGTGCAGTTACAAATGAGTCCTGATTTTCGTAAATGTCAGTTAACAGCCAGATGAAAGTGCTGTGGGAGAGGGCGTGCTAATTTGTTCTAATTTAATGGCATCACTGCACAATCTACTGAAGAGTTCAGCAAAGCAGAATCAACAGCTGCTGTGGAAACAGATTATTTAAAACAAGCAGAGGGAGAGCATTTATGCCCAGGGTCAGGATGTGAATATTGCTCTCTACATAGTGCCTGAATAGTCAGCATAGTATTTGTGCAGGGAAGAAATGAAAATTGGGCGAAATCCTAGGAGGACAATGCATATGAAGCTGTAAATGGTTATAGTGATGTCACATTTTACTAAAAATCCACTCACCCTTCTTTCCAATTCATGACGATAATAGCATGACCAGACATGGAAACCAGGTGGCCCCATTATCATAGAGAAAACCAGGCAGTGAACGATACATTAGACCCAAAATATAGCAGGAGCATAGTTAAGAAGTAGGTTTCAGTATGCTTGGCAGGGAGAAGTTCTGTTAAGCAGAAGTAATTCCTGGAACTTCCTAAATATATGAATCAGAAATAAGGTTGCCAGGTTTAGCCAATAAAATATAGGACACTCAGTTAAATTTGATTTCAGATATAAAAAATAATTTTTTAGTATAAGTACGTGCAATATTTGGCACATACTTATACTAAAAAAATCATTGTTTATGTGAAATTTATATTTACTTAGGCGTCCTATATTTTACCTGGCAACCCTAATGAGAAATAAGTATCACTGAAAGGATTGGGTAAACTGGACTGAGTCTCTTTATCACTAGGGCTCACCCCAGTATATCAAAGCCTCTCAGTTCATATTTGTGTTGGTTTTCTACTGTTGCCATAACAAATTACCCCACACTCAGTGGTACAAGTGGATCGTGTTAGAGTTCTGTAGGTTAGAAGTCCAACATGGGTCTCACTGGGCTAAAATCTAGGCGTCACCAATGCAGTGTTCATTCTCCAGGCTCAAGGAAAGAATGTTTCCTTGCCTTTTCCAGCTCCTAGACACCACCCACACTCCTCGGCTCATGCTGCCCTCCTTACGTCTTCTAAGCCAGGTAAGGGCCAAGTCCTTCTCACAACGCAGCTTCTGACCTCTTCCTGTCACATTTCCCTCTGATCCTCCTCTGCCTCCCTTCTCCACTTATAAATCCCTTGTAATTACGTCAGACTCACCTGGGTAATCCAGGACGATCTTCCTATTCTAAGGTCAGTTGGCTACCAACCTTAATTGCCTTTTGCCATGTAACCTATCGCATCACAGGTTCCGGGGATTAGGACACGGCCACCGTGGGGGTGTGAGGGAGGGCATTAAACGGCCTATCACAATCATTAAGACATACGTGTCTTAAATTAGCGAACTTTAAGTTGCCTTATCCCAGGTATCTTGCCTTTCTTCTCTTCCAATTGGTTAATGTTTATTTTTAATGGGATGCGAAAAAACAAAGTTTGAGGGTTTCTTTTGAAAATTTAATAAAATGATTCTGTATGAATTAAATATAACTGCAAAGAAACAGATTGGTTTAAATTATTCAAACCAAATAGGGCCTTCATTAACCAGATTCATTCTTTGTTGAATCCTTGTTTTATTTTGATTGAACTAGATTTGTGAGGGAAAGAGAGATTATAACAAACCAAATGGAAATCAAGAATTCACCTCAAAATGCCATTTTGAGAAGTTTGTATAAATAATGATACTAACTTCTGTTTTCAACCTTTCTCATTTATCTCCATCCTCCCATAAGATAACTGGTGTTCATCACTGTGAGTGTTATATAATCCCATCAGGCAGTTTTCCCGCTTCAATTGGGAATATAAAACAAAGTTGCCAAGTAGCACTTGAGTGTTTGAAACATTGATTACTTTCATTACAGCTTTATTCTTGCCCAGTCTTCAAAAATTGTTTTTCTCTATTCTAATTACTATAAACATGATCTACTTTGTGTCAATACTCTGGAGATAGAGGTAAGTTAATGTAACTGTTCTATGCTGAAGGTAAATGGAGTTAGAATTATTTATTGTGCTGTGAAAAATTCCAGTTTAGCCATTTACAAACTACTCTAAGCCATTGAATCTCATTAATAAGAGTACTAAAGCCTACATTCATATGCTCAAGAATTTTAGAAAATATTTTAAACCTTTTCATTTTTAGTTTAACACTTTCCACCCCGCAACAACCTAGCGACTTTGACCCAGCTATTCGGCTAAACCTGAATTCTCCAGGCTCTACAGAATGAATACACTAATTTGTGGGATTTGTGACTCCTTCAAATACCAGATAGATTATATTTGTTTTTAAAAATCAAGCAATTTAAAGAAAAATTCCTTACAGATTATATTTGGGCATTTAGTGTCATGCCTTGGAGCAATCAAACATATCCTGGTGTGGCAAAAAACTTAGAATGTGATATTCTGTTCTATTTTTCTGAGAGGTAGTAGTTTATTTGTTAAGTGATTGTGATGTCTGGGGAATCAAGATATAGTTGTTCCATGGGAGCCTAAGACTTTCAACTGAAATACAGGAACTCCAATTGAATTACACTCCATTTTCCCTTCACCAATTTATTAGCAATTGGGTGATAGTCTCCTGGAAAATGCTTTGAGAGAAAATTCATTGAATTTCTGGAATACTTTAGAAGAGTATATATCACTACGCTGCACTGAAGCCTGTGGAGAATTCGGGGTGCTGGGTAGCTTGCCTGGGGTCTCCCGTTTGAGCCCCGACTGGCCTCTTTCTCTGAACTGTCTCCAGGCTGGGAATCCAAAGGTATTTTCCTCTCCTCTTGAATCTAGACAGCAGTCTTTAGAAACCTGCCTGAGTTTGAATCCTAACACTACCACTTAGTAGCTCTGCAACCTTGGTGAAGACACTCCATCTGCGCCTCAGTTTTCTCATCTGTAAAATGAGGATAGCATCTGCCAAATACAAGCAGTCCTCTGAAGGAGAAACATAGTTAAATCACGTAAAGCACTTACGAGTGCCCTTCATGCTGTAAGCTGCTCATAGGAGCTAGAATTACTGGTCTCAGCCTTTCTTGCCTTTGTTTTTTTTTTCTAACCTGCTTGCTCCACAGATGATTTGAGATAGTTTACAATAACGTCAGACATATAATGGACTAAGAAAAAATTCAAATACTAAAAGTGTGAGGGTATTGTTTTTCGGTGAATGGTCCTAGGAAGAGTTCATATGATTTGACCAGAAGCATTGTCAGAAGACTGCAATTGGGTCTAGACAAGTGTGGCAGAAGCTAGGTGACACTCACTTACCCTCCCACTATTTATGTCCACAAAACATCACAGCCAGGTTTTTGAAACTTCCTATTTCTTTTAAGACTCCCTATAAAAGTAATGGTTTTTGATAGGTCTCCTCAATAATGATGTGGCATATAAAAATGCCTCAGACCCCGGCTATGAAATTCACAAGGTCATGGAAGAATGGAAAGCCTTTTTTCTCTTCAGTCTTTTAGTATTTTGAGTGAATATGGGCCCTATGTGTTTATGATAGTTAAAAACAACCGTTTGAAGTAAAGTTAACAATTATATTTTTTCCCTCACCTCTTATTGTTTGTTTGTGAGTCTTGGCCAAAGAACTATGGCTTGGAAAGTATTGTTTTTGGCTGCTTCAAATATGATCAGTGTGATAATGATTTCTATTAACTGAATCCTGAAGCTATAGGAGGTTCTTGGGTTGTCAATTTATAATACACATTTATATTAAATAAAATATGCATTAATAAAAACTAAAATACCCCTTTATGGTGTATTTTCACTATTTTATTTTAGGTGGTTAGTTTTGAATCACAATAAATGTTAGTTTTATAGGAAAAGGAAACGAGAGATATCTTAATCAGTTTTATTTTAAAATCTAATTTTATTAGCATGCAAACTAAACATGCATTTGTAATTTTATTATGTATTTACAATGCTTTTATCTAATGCTATGTATTCATCTAAAAATACCTACAATTTATCTGTTTTGGCAATTCAAAATTGTCAAAAGGGGAAAAAGACTTTTGGGTCACAAGATGTCACTGTTTGTCTTTTCTTTCGTGAAGTAGCTATGACTGACCTGGTTTCTCTCAGGCTCAAAGAATTAGGAAGCAGAATCTGGTTTTCTCACAATAACTTAGGCTGTTGTCTTACCTCCTCTCACGCCACACATGATATAATGTCTAAAATTTTATGCCAGTTCTGGGCTTAATGAGCACAAGAGTTTGAAGTAATACAATTATCTTCTGTAACAAACTATTCCATAGTTTTAAAAGTTTTTAAAATTTGCATTTTTAATTTGACAAAATGACTCAGTATGAGTTAAAAATAACTTCAAAATATCCAGATTGGTTTGAATTATTCCAATCAAATATGGCCTTCATTAATCAGAATTGAATTCTTTTTTATTTTGATTGAACTAGATTTGTAAAGGGAAGAGAGATTGTAACAAACCAAACAGAAATCAAGGATTCATTTCAAAATGCAATTTCTAGAGATTTGTATAAATATTTTCTCTTTTCAATCTTTGGCATTTGTCTCTAGACCTACTAGAACATAACTGGTATTCAGTATCATAAATATGGAGCTCCTCAGTTACAAAAGCTATCTTAACAATTATAGCTAATCAAAATTTTATCAAAACACTTATGCTTTTAAGAAAAACATTCCAGAATTTTCTAGTTTATTTATCAACGTCTGATATTTTAGTTATCCCAGGACATTTCAACATATCTGAATTAGGCTAATCTTGATTTAAACTAAAAGTAAGAAAGATTACAGGTTTTGTGAAAATGCTAAAACCAGCTTATCTTCAATTAACAAAAAAGAACATCAATAATTAAATATAATATATTTGTATAATTGTATATAAATGATAATATCATGGAAAAAGTTTCATACCACATTTCCCAAGTGCTAGACTTATTAAATATGTCCAAACTAATTATTTTCAAACTCTATAACATACAGAAGTAGTGTTATGGGTTGAATTGTGTCCCACCAAATTTTACAGGTTGAAGTCCTACCACTAGTAACTCAGAATATGACCTTATTTAGAAATAGGGTTCTTACAGGTGCAATTAATATGAGGTTAAGATGAAGTCATGCTAGACCTACTCCCGTAATCCAGTGTGGCTGGTGTCCTTATAATAAGGAGGAAATTTAGACACAGATACAGACACAGGGCGAAGGCTCTGTGTAGATGAAAGCAGAGATCGACTGAGGAAACTACAAGACAGGAATGCCAAATACTGCCAGGAAAGCATCAGAAGCTAGGAAAAAAGGCATGGAACAGATTCTCCTTCAAAGCCTCAGAATCACTCAATCCATCAGATACCTTGATATTGGACTTCTTGCCTACAAAACCGGGAGACAAAAAATTTCTTTTGTTTCAGCCACCCAGTTTGTGGTACTTTGTTACAGCACCCTTAGAAAACTGATAACAACTAGAAATTAAGGATTAATAGATATTTCATAGGGAAATTTAAAAAAAAAAATGGGACCACCACCTCTTCCTTGACACTTCCTTCTTTACTTTGCTTCCAACACTATCTAGTTTTCTTTTTTCTCTGTCACTTTTGCTGAAACCTCTTTCTGTTTCTGACCCTTAAACAAGGCAATGCCCCAGGTTTCCATCCACAGACTTCCGGTTTGTCTACACTCTCTATGTAATCACTAAGTACCATGTCTTTAAATACCTTCTGCTTTCCCAAATGCACAACAGACATATTGGACAACAGAACAGAATAGAGGGCACAGAAATAAATCCACATGTATACAATTAACTGATCTATCACCAGGATGCCAAGAATATAAAATGGGGAAATGACGATCTGTTCAACAAATGGTGTTGAAAAAACTGGATATTCACGTGAACAAGAAAGAAATTGGAGCCTTATTATACACCGTACACAAAAATAAACTCAAATTTGATTAAAGACTTAAACTTATAAAACTGGACAATAAAATTCTTAGAGGAAAACAGGGGAAAAGCTTTATGGCGTGGAGCTTGCCAATGATTTCTTAGTCATGACACCAAAAGCACAGGCAAAAAAACCCCAAAATAGACAAGTGAGACTACATTAAATTAAAATGTTTCTGCACAGAAAAACAAGCAATCAACACAACGGAAAGGCAACCTACAGTATGGAAGAAAATATTTGCAAAGCATATAAGAATTACTACCCAAACTATATGAGGAACTCCTACAACTCAACAGCAAAAACAAACAAAAAATATGATCATCTCAATAGACTCAGAAAAAGCATTTAACAAAGTTCAATATCCATTCATGATTAAAACTCTTAATAATATAGGTATAGAACAAATTTACCCTAACACAGTAAAGGCCATGTATAAAAAGCCTACAGCTGGGAAACAATTGAAAGCTTTCTCTCTCTCTCCTCCTTCTCAAACATTCATAATGTGTACATGACTTCACTTAATCTGTCTCCTAAATTCCATAGGATTTCTTTTCCTTCTTTTCTATATTTTTTCTCCTCTGACTGGATAATTTCTTATGACCTGTCTTCACACTTACAGATTCTTTCTTCTACTTGACCGAATCTGCTGATGAAGCTCTCTATTGAATTTTTCATTCCATTCACTGTATTCTTCAACTCCAGATTCTCTGTTTGGGTCTTTTTTCCTGATTTCTGTCTTTTATCACACTTCTGATTATGTTCAGGTGTTATTTTCCTGATATCTGTGAGTTGTCAATCTGTGTTTTCTTGTATGTCATCGAGCTTTCTTAAAATAATTATTTTGATTTCTTTATTAGACAATTCATTAATTTTTATTTTAGGGGTATCATTATTGGATTTTTATCAATTTCCTTTGGTGGTTTCTTCTTTGTCTGATTCTTCACGGTCTTTGTTGCTTGTTGTTAATGTCTGTGCAATTGAAGAAGCAAACATCCCTTCCAGTCTTTACAGGCTGCTTTCACTAGGTACAGAGCTTATCCTTCCCAGAGATATGGAACAGCTGGTGGATTGCAGCAGAGTGGCACTGGAGCAAGGTGATCTGCCTGCATCCATGTCCACTGCTGGCATGCCTTTTATTGGTGGCTCAGGCAGGCATGGTTCCTGGTGGATGACCAGGAGGAGAGGACTGCCTCCAGGAACACGGTTGAGTAGGGTTGGTATCAGATCATGGGGTTGCTTCAGGTTCTGCAGTCAAGTCTCAGATGGTGGGCTTTTTGTTAGGGGCACAGATGGGTGTGACTCCTATTGGATCCCTGAGCAGGATCCCACTGGGTCTCTGGGTAATTTCCTAGGTGGACAGAATTTCCTCTGGAATTGTGATAGAGTGACTAGAAATGGGTCTCAGGGATGCTTCAGGGTCTACAATTGGGTCCAAGGGTGCTGAGCCTGTCACCCAGCGTGCTAATAAGCTTATCTCCTGCTGGTTCATGGGTGGATAGGACTGACTTTGGACCCTAGCAGAGCGGGGCTGGATCCAAGTCACAGGGCTGCTTCAGGGTCCACAGCTGGGATCAAGCTTAATAGGCCTGGTATTGGGGGTGCAGACTGGCATTGCTGAATCCCTGGTATGGCAGGACAGATTCTGTTCCAGAGTAGAGTGGGGTTAGAGCTGAGATCTTCCATTAGGGCTGAGGTTGCTTGCTTTGTTACCAGGAGCATGAACAGGTGTGGCATATGGGGCTGGTTGCAGGACCATTGCCAAATGGGGTTGAAGC
This sequence comes from Daubentonia madagascariensis, assembly GCA_023783475.1. Classification (NCBI taxonomy): domain Eukaryota; kingdom Metazoa; phylum Chordata; class Mammalia; order Primates; family Daubentoniidae; genus Daubentonia; species Daubentonia madagascariensis. The sequence continues at coordinate 12,829,692 of JAKFHU010000760.1, forward strand.
CAAGGCCGTAGGGATGGGGCTTCCTTCAGTCTTTAAGCTGGCACCATGTTTGGCAAACCTGCCACCAGGTGTAATCCTGCCTTCTCAAAGTGGCTCTCCTCAGTCTTGAGCTTCACCAGGGTTTTACAACCTCCTATCAGAATCTGAAAGCTCCCTGAGATCATTGTTTGTCAAGGGGGATGTGAGCCCATGACCTCCTATTCTGCCATCTTGCTGACATCATTTCCATATTTTATTTATTTTTAAGCTAGTAATTTATGCATTATGTAATAACAAAACTTTCTGAGTACAGTGATCATTTTCCCTGTTATATTTCAGCAAAAAGAACAATAATACATGCAAATGACTTTTATTGGGTTTCATCATGTGTGTATCAAGTGCCTTGTAAGTGTGATCTCATGTCATCCTCACAATAATCCCAGAGAATGCATGCTTTTGTTTTTGTCATTTATTGGAGAAGAATTTTAAGGCAAAAGAAGGTTAAGTAAATAGCTCAATGTAATATGACTGGTGAGCAGAAGAATTACCATTTTAACTTAAGTATGATTTACTCATGAACCTGTGCTTGTAAAGACTGTGGGTTATGAGAGTGTGTGATATGTTTGACATACAGATATGAGTAAACATGGTCCTCATACTCAAGAAATTTATTATTTTGTTGAAAGCTAATATCCACATAAATAAAAGAAATATGAATACTAATGAAGATTCTCTAATATTTATGTAGCTATTTGGATATTTCTTTTCAGCAATTTAAGGGTAAACTGATAGCTTCTTGATGCAAGCAAAATGGCAAAGCAGCCAAGAGGTTAATGGAGAGAAACAGTGGAAGAGACAGCCATGAAGAGCAGGATATGGGACAGACTTGAAAACATTCTTCAATCGACACACAAACCTACCAATGTCCATCAGTGGGAGCCTCACTGTTATGAGGGGCTTAAATGAAAACTCTGATAAACCACTGATTGATTAATAAACTATTCTTACCCAGGAAAAACTATTATGAAACCAGGCTTAAAAATAAAATCACATACATCTGTGGCAGTCTGAAAGGTTTTCTGCATGTTCAAGGCTCCAACTCTCAAGAGTTGTCAGAGAAGAAACACACATGCTACTATTCTCTGGATAGCATGGGACAAATTGTAATTCCTATAAGCTATGATAGCAGCCTTGAAACCACACACATGCAAGCACAGATACACATCCATATGAAGATTTGAATATGAAGATGGTGTATTCAAAGTGTTGGTGGGTTTGTGTGTTGACTGAGGAATGTTTTCAAGTCTGTCCCATATCCTGCTCTTCATAGCTATCTATTTCCCTATTTCTCTCCATTAAACTTTTGACAGCTTTACAAGTGTGTTTGCATTGTGGAACTATCGGTTTTCTCTTAATTGCTCTCCAAGAAGATCTCCATTGTCTTGGGTAAAAATCTAACTGCCTGAGAGGAGTTAAGAACAACCTTTGAACAATAAGTAGCTTATGCTTAGCCAGGGAGAAACCCTGGTTAGCTCAGCTAAAAGATAAACACTAAGAGAGAAATCTGAATAAGTAATCAGAGGCTTCACACTTCAGGAGAAGTAGACCTCTCAGAACTATTCCAGTCAAGTCACTAAATAAATGAACAAATAACCAAACAACTAACAGTAATAGTAACCCCCATGGAGGGATGATAGGAATCAGCATCTAGAGTTGCAACAATTAATATCTACATTTATGACAGTATATTAACTAAAGTATTGAATTTTCAATAAAACATTATGAAACATGCAAAGAAAAATGCAAATATTACCCAAGTAGGGGGGGAAAAGCAAGAAATAGAAAATTCCTTTGAAGGAGCAAAGATAGTGGACTTAGTAGATGAAGACTTTAGCAGGTATTATAAATACATTTAAAGAACTAAACAAACCCATGCTTAAAGAATTAAAGAAATGCATGATGATGATGCCATATCCAACAGAATATTAATGAAGAAATAGAAATAATTAACAAGAGCAAATTAGAAATTATGGAGTTGAAAAACATAAGAACTAATATTGTAAAATACACTAGAGAGGTTCAATGGGAGATAAAATCTGGCAGAGGAGTCAATGAACTTGAAGATCAATAGAGATTGCACTATATAAGAAAAAGAGGTATAGAAGAATAAAGAAAAAGAGCAGAACCTCAAAGAAATGTAGGACATCATTATATGGACCGACACAGGAGCAATGGGAGTACCAGGAAAAAACAGGAAAAAAAATTGAGAAACTATTGCTAAAATGTCTCCAAATTTGATGAAAAACATTAATTTACACATCCAAGAAGCTGAACGAACTCCACTAGGATAAGTGAAAAGACAAAAATGCCTAAACACATCAGAGTCAAAATATTGAAAGCCAAAGGTGAAAAAAAATATTGAAAGCAGTAAGAGAAAAAATGATTCATTCATCTCTTACAAAAGATCCTGACAAAGATTAACAGCTGACTTCTATCAGAAACAATGGAGGCCATAAGGCTGTGGGATGACATATTCCAAGTGCTGAAGACAAAAACCTTTCAACCAAAAATCTTATATATGATAAAACTATCTGTAAAAATGAAAGTGAAATAAAGGTAAGAAATATGGAGAGAGAATTCATTCTTGGCAAACCTATCTTACAAGATATACAGAAGGAAGTTTTCAGGGTGAAAGTATCACCAAACAGTTATTTGAATCTACATTAAAAAAAAAAAAGAGGAACCGTAAAGGTAACAATGTAGGTAGTTCCAAGAGGCAGTTTTTGCATATTTCTTCTCCTTCCTGCTCTCAACTAATTTAAAAAGCAATTGCATAAATCAATATGTATATAAATGTTTTGGTGCCTATAAGATATAAAAGTGTAATATATTTGAGAATGACAGCTAAAGGAGGCTGGTGGAAACAAAAGTGTACTGGAGGCAGGAAATGAAAGCAGATGGCAAATCAAATAAGCAGGAAGAAATGACTAGAATTAAAAAGAGAAATGAAAATTTACTATAACAACCACTATAAATGTGTGCCTGCATTCCTTTCTTCTTTAAGTTTCTTTAAAGGGATAAGATGAAATAAAGTACTAATTATAACAATGTCTTATTAGATTGAAACATATTTCAGAATACATATAGCAATAATAGTACAAAAAGGGAAGACAGAGTTGTATAGGAGTATAGTTTCCATATTTCACTAGAACTAATTCAATACAATTTGAAGCTGATTCTAATGAGTTAAAATATATATCATAAGCCCTAGATCAACCACTAAAAACACCCTAAAAAATTAATTTAAATAGCATTAAAGGAAGACAATAAAGAAATAATAGAAGAACAAAAACCCTACAAGATATGTAGGGAAAAATAAAAATAGAAAATGTAAAACCAATCATACCAATAATAAAGTTAAATATGAACGAATTCAATAATCCAATCAAAAGGCAGGTTATCAAATTAGAAAAAAAAAAGCAATCCATATATGCTATTTGTAGAAACAACACATTAGATTTAAGACATAGATAGATTTAAAGAGAAAGGATGGAAGTCATAAACAATGTAAACAAAAACCACAAGAGAGCTGGAATGACTATTCTAATATCACACAAAATAGACATTAATCAAAAAAAATTTACCAGCAGTAAAGAGGGACTTTTTAAACATAAACAAATCAATCCATAAGAGGCTATTAGAACTATAAAGATATATGAATTTAATAACAGCATTCCAAAATACACGAAGTAAAAATGGATAGAGTTAAGGAAAAAGACAAATTGGTGACAGAGACGGCAATACTTCATTTTGTTAATGGGTAGAACAACTAGACAGAAGATCAACAAGGAAATAGAAGAACACTAAATATAACAGATATATGTATCACACTCTACAAAACAATAACAGAATATACATTTTTTTCAAGCATGCAGGGAACATTCTCCATGATATTTGTATATCTTAAGCCATAACAAGCCTCAATACATTTAAAAGGAATGAAATCATATATATATTCCCTGACCACAATGGAATTAAACTTGAAGTCAATATGGAAGGAAATTTGGAAAATATACAAATATGTGGAAATTAAAGAATATACTCCTAAATAATAAAAAATAAAATAAAAAGAAATCTTAAAGAAAATATCACACTCTCACAGTTCTTTCTGAGTTTCAGGAATTTTTCTTGAATAAACATTTCTTTTCTTTACTCACTAAGGGCCATTTTTAGAGGCTTTAAATGGTTATTTTTAAAAATAATTTTTGTAACAGTTTTTTGTCATAATTTTTACTTGGGAGTTTTGCTGGGAGGTGGGTCTGTGGATCTCTTCATGCCTTCATGTTGACTACAAAATCAGTCAATACTGAGAAGGGGGAACGTCTGTGAAGTCATCTTACTGAGTGTTGTTCTAGACCCATTACTGGGCTTGGGAATCTTATGGGACTACCCATCTGCCAGTTATGCCAGAATGATGCTCTTACATGAGCCATTTGAGGAAACAGGCTTAAGGTGGCAATTTGACTGGGTCGGTGGAGAAGAACCTGGAGACTGTGCTGTGGGAACATATACAAGTACAGGAGACAAAAATATCTGGGAATCAGTCTATAGAAGACTGACTTAAAGCAAGATGGCATTACGGGCCTAAATAACTATAGTTTGTGCATAAAAGTAGGTGTCTTAGTCCATTTCTGCTGCTAAAACAGAATACCACAGACTTCATAATTTATAAACAAAAGAAACATATTTCTTGCAGTTCTGTAGGCTGGGGAGTCCAAGGGCATGGTGCCAGAATCTACTTAACATCTAGTGAGGGCCTTCTTACTGCAACATAATATGGCAGAAGCGTAGGTGAACATTAATAACTACCACAATCAGAGATATATTTAGGCAAATACTGATGGTAAATACCTTGTATAATGGTTCTTCTTCTAAATACAGCTGTTTGAGTTATGGAGGTGGAGGGATTCAGCCCTGACACTGGTAGAATGTGGAGTGAAGGGTTATGGACCCCTTTGAAATGAAAATTGTCTGGATATAATGATGACTATTTCCATGGCACCCAGTATTAATAACTATAAAACTGATTGTTCTCATATTCTTTGCTCAGTAATTAAAATGAAGAATTCTGATGGTGGATATATTTATTCAGGTTCACACACATATACTCACATTCATATACATAAGGTGGAGCTCTTCTTTTGTGTTACCCACAACAATATATTTTCTGGTTCTCTGATATTTTATAATTCCCACTGTAGGGAACAGATGTTTCAACTTGATTTTTGAGGAAATAACTGTTTCTTATTAATAGAAACAATAACCCAGTTTAATGATCCCACTATATGCTGCCTTGTTTTTCTCTGAAATTATGTTTGTTTATCTGAGGAGGAATCAATGAAAAAGGAAATAAATGACTATGTCAAGGCCCCTACAAAGCCACTGATAAACCCATTTGAAAGTGTTTCTACGTATGTGAAAATGTATTAAAAACTAGGGATTGCATTTCATCATGAGAAGGCTTGTAGGTAAGAATTTGAATGCACCACTGTAGAGACTTTTATAGCATACTTCTAATGTGTGTATAAAGTAGAATCTATGAGACCTGCCTCTCTTCCTGTGGACACTATGTAAAAGTTTTGTTGCTCATTGGACTCATTATGTAAAATGTTATATAATTCAGTGTAACAGGATGAAATTGCTAATAAAATATTATGCTAATCCCCCAGTAACATCCTGCATACATGAATCAACAGTCAGTAATACTATGCAATCACCTTAATACAGTTTTGGTTATGTTTTCTCTTCCAAAATGAAGATACATTTACTTAATGTAAATAACACTCAATATTTTATAAATATCTTAAAAACATTCTTCCATATGAATACCTCTATTCAATGTTACTCTACCTATTAAGTAAGGAATTTGAATTTGACAACACATGTCTGTAGCATATACTGGTAGCCGTTCAACAAATTGACATTGGGTTCTGCTTGGGGCTTATATTCAGACTACAGGTCCCAGCCACCCATGCAGTGAGCTGTGGCCATGGCACTGAGTTCAGCCAGCGAATGTGAACAGAAGTGATAGGCATCCCTTCCTGGTCTGGTTCATAAGAAACTTCTATGTATATTTCTTTATGTTTTTTCTCTCTTCCTGCTTAATAAGGTAAAGATGGCCTCCATTACATTGAAGTCCACATATTTAAGGCAAAGTCTTTATTAGTTGGCCTATGGAATGACCACATGGAGGTAGACTCAGCCTACCAAAAATACCTTTCCAACACTGTTCGTGTCAACATGAGATAAACTTCTGTGTATTTCAGACGTTTTCAGTCTATTAATTACTCTATCTTACTATGACTTGTGTTACTAATTCATACCAGAATTCATAATTTAAGATGAAACAAAAGGAGAAAGTAGAATAATAGTGGAGAAAATCCATTAGTCAGAAATGAGGCCCACTAGCTACACTATAATAACTTTTATACTTTCTTTGAGAAAGCTACATATTATGGTTCTAAGATGACAAGCAATACATGAGAATAAGAAAGTCTGACTACTAAGCAAATCACAATATAAAAAAATGCAAGCAATTTCATGGGAATACATATGATTATTTTGCTACTAAGATTATGCAGGAAATTCTTTTCCCAGATGAGCTAATGAAGTAGTAAAAACATTTCCCACAACCTTTTGGACAATACTCTTACAGTGTTTCAGGGTTGTTTTAATAATCCCCAATATATGTTGATACAATTACAACAGAGCTCAGCTCAGTAAAAATAATTTAGTGGAAGTAAAAATAATTTAAATATGCGTCTCTCTATTGTTCTAGCTTGATAGGGCGGCAGATAAAATAATGTGTGGAACGGTGGAATATTTGCTGGAAATTAGCTCCCTGCAGCTTTTCTGTGAATGTCAATTGAATTCGTAGGCATGTGTCATATCTGATGTGTCAGCAGGGATAGTATCCTTTTATGAAAACTGAGAATCCTGGCAATCATGGGTGCCAGAAGGCCTTCCATTCTCCTCAAAAGAATGCCAAAGGAAGAGCGCATTTTATGTTTTAAGATATTTTGTTTTTATTATTATGAAATTATCTCCACATGACATTTCTCAATTAAATACAATTCTCAATATCCTCACCATGAAATTTCTTATATTCACGCAATTCCACACCATAAACAATGCAAGCACAATCAAGATATTCAAATATAATATTGAAAATTCTCTGATTTTTAAGTGTTTCTTATAGACTTCTAAATAATGAAAGGAAAAACATTTGTATTTAAATGATCTTTACAGGTTGATGAAATCCCATGACTTTTGGACATTGAGGTTAGGGGGGGGAAAAGCTACATCAGAGGCATGTCCTTGGAATCTATAATAAGCAAATTATGTAGCTGCATTTAATTTAGAACATACAGAAATAAACCCTTTTCTTTTTTTGTCTCAATTGGTTACTTGCTCAAGAAACTGGTCTAACCTTACTTATTTATTTTTCTCCTTTATCTCACCTATTTTGTTGTTCTACAGTATGTTATCATTGTTAATGCTTTGTATTTTCTGAAGATCTCCTACCCTTTTACATACACAAAATATTAGTTAACTCAAGTCAGTTATATGTGCATTTGGTAATGGCAGGGTACTTTTAAGTTAGAATAAGCATTTGCATTGTGACAATTTCTGTTTTTTTCTCTCTTGATGTTGAACAATATCAACTGCTTTTAAAAGATACAGAGCTCTAACTCTGCTCATGACTGCTATGTCAGTTTTATCCCTTTCGGGATTTGGCCAGTCGTCAGTGAGTTTTTCGCATTGGCATGGCTTAGTTTGCAGATTCGATACCAAGTGTCCCACAAGCCTGGAGTTGTAATGCTGCTAAAAACATGCTGTGATTGTCTAAATCCAAGAAAGACAAGTTGTGATTTAGAGACTGGCAACGCGCTGAAATCATAACTTTCACATATTTATATCCAGTATCAAACGCTGGATAGATGGAATTTTGTATAAAATTTAAAATAATTAAAGTTGAAAATATGGTACACTAAATAGTATTAAATCATTCAAGGATTTCTTTAAAAGCTCAGGTTTGTGATGAGAGTTTTAAAGTTTCAAATTGCCATTTGATATATCATATTCATATAATCTAATCTGTTTTCACAGGAAATAGAATATTAAGCAGGAGATATGCTATTAGAGAAAACTTCACTGTGACAATTTGTATCTCTCCTTTGTCAAAGATCAGTTGACTGAATTTGAGTGGGTGTATTTTTGGGTTCTCCGTTCTCTTCCACTGCTTTATTTGTCTATTCTTTTGCTAGTACCACACTGTTTTGATCACTGTAGCTTTATAACTCTTGAAGTCAGGTGGTGTTATTTCTTAGACTTTGTTATTCTTCCTCAATATTGTGTTGACTTTTCTGGGTCCTTTGCCACTCCATATAAACCTTAGAATCAGCTTGTCAATATTTACAAAGTAATTTGCTGGAATATTGACTTGGATGGATTGAATCTATAGATTAAGTTCAGAAAAACTGACATCTTAACAATATTGAGTCTACCTATTCATAAACGTGGAATCTCTCCATTTCTTAAAACTTCTTTGTTGTTATTAATTTCAAATTCCAATTGTTCATTGCTGGTATATAAGAAAGCTATAGACTTTCATATTAACATATTAACCATGTATTCTACAACCTTGCTATCATAACTTATTAGTTCCAGAGTTAGTCTTCTTACTTTTTACCAATTTTGCAATCATAGTAAATTGCTATACAAATGATAACTGTTATTATTTGTATTATTTTTAAATAAGGATAAAAAATATGTCATGCCAATCTTCCAGATTTGTAATGAAGATAAAAGGAGATCATATTAAAATAGATAAACATTTATTTAATGTATACTATATCTGAGACATTATGCTAAGAGTTGTTCAACAAAGTTAAAATGCATTGAATTCCATTTAAAGTGTTTTCAATACAGCAGAAAGAAGGAAACACACTGTTGGAGTTACCTATTGCTGCAAAACAACCCACTTAAACCCTTAGTGACTTAAAACAACAATGAATTTTTTTTTGAGACAGGGTCTTATTATGTTGCCCAGGCTAGAGTGCAGTGGCATCATCATAGTTCACTGCAACCTCAAAGTTCTGGGCTCACGTGATTCTACTGCCTCAGTCTCCCAAGTAACTAGGACTACAGATGCGTGCTACCACACCCAGCTAATCTAAAAAAAATTTTTTTGTAGAGACAAGTTCTCGCTAGGTTGCTCAGGCTGGTCTTGAATGCCTGGCCTCAAGCAATCCTCCTGCCCGGCCTTCCCAAAGGCTAGGATTACAGGTATGAGCCACCACGCCCGACCTTGACTTATTATTTTCCATTATTTTGTGAATTCTTTTGCCCTTTGTGAGAGGCAGTGTGAATAAGGTGTGCTGAAAGGTCCAAGAACCCCTCTGTAATGTGTCCAGGGCTTGCTGATAACTGCTAGCTAGAGCACCTCTTTTCTCCTCTAAGTGGTCTCTCTCTATAATTGGTCTACAACCTTCCAGTGTTTCTCTACATAAGCACTCTTTACAGCAGAATAGCCTAGGCATTCTTTTAGTATAACAACTGCGTTCCAACAGAGCATTTCCCAAGAGGAAATGCATCAATATTCCGGCACTTATCAAGTCTATACTTGATAACGGCACATTAATAGCACATCTGCCAATGTCCTATTTTCAAACAGTAATACTGCCAAGTCCAGGGTCAATGTAGAAATGCATGCATACACTACAAAGCATGAATACTAACAGCAGCATTCATTGGGTCACCAATGTAACAGTCAATCATAAACCTATAACTAGAATAAAAAGGAATAATGGACCACTGATTTATAGTGGGATTAAAAAGTCATGAGTGATTATATACATGTAGGAAATGATATAGACCCATGATAAATATGACATTTAAGGTTGGTGAGACTTCAAATTATGGGTTTGATAAATAGCATTCCAAATGTTGTTAACATTTCAAGTGGTAACACTATGCACAGAAGTATGACAATGTAGGAACTCATAATTATGTAATTTGAATGCAATGTAGGCCAATGATAAAGAATGGTAAAAGTTAAGATCTAGAGGTAGATGGGGCCAGGTGACTAAGAACCCTGATTTCCATGGTGAGGAGTTTGAATTTTATTGTGCAATGCTATTTGAGAAAAGATAAGTATGACCATACTTATGAATTAAGAAGATTATTCTAACAGCAGAGTATAGTTAACTGAATGTTATTAATTAGTTATAGATAAATTGGAGGAGGAAGAATGCAGATGTCAGTGAGAAGGAAGAGCTATTGCATATTGCCTATAATGCATCCAAACCTGATCAAATTTTGGCAAACCTGAATGGGAAAAAAAGGTTCAAAATTTTCCTTGGAAGCATGGCTTTGGAAAGAAGGGAAGTCATGGTAGATGGATCCCTACCACCAATAAGGGGGCTTCTCAGTACTCCACAACACAATTTGGGGACTGTTCCTCTAAACTTGCTTCTAATATCACTATATGAATAATTGGAAGCTTATACTCAGGGCTTTGTGAGGAAGAAGTTACTTTATAATCTTTCTCAGGTAAAGAAAGAAGGGACAAGAGATATATTATGGTGGACTATATCCATGTGGGAGGGGAAAAAAAGCAAGAAAAAAATGTTGTATATAATCCTTTTCCCGTTAGTGTGAGGCAGGGACCATACAGGAAAAGGTTAAATTTTCAGGACATATATCCAAGGCTATTTTTTTCCTAGGAAATATGAGAGTGGGTAGAGTAGGTGGGGCTGGGTGCTCATGGAACAAGCAACATAGAAAGAACATATCTCAAAATTATAAAAGCCAGATATGACAAAACTATAGCCAATGTCATGCTGAATGGGGAAAAGTTGAAAACTTTCCCCCTAAGAACTGGAACAAGACAAAGATGCCCACTGTCACCACTTCTATCTACATAGTGCACTTTCAGCACTTCTATTTACATAGTGCTGACAGTCTTAGCCAGAGCAATCAGGCTAGAAAAAGAAATAAAGGGTATCCAAATAGGGAAAGAGGAGGTCAAGCTATCACTTTTCACTGATGATGTGATCTTGTATTTCAAAAACCCCAAAGACTCCACCAAGAGACTCCTGGAATTGATAAATAAATTAAGCAAAGTCTCAGGTTACAAAATCTATGTACATAAATCAGCAGCATTTCTATATACCAATAACAGTCAAGCTGAGAGTCAAATCAAAGAATTAATACCATTCACAATAGCTACAAAGAAAACAAAATACCTAGTAATATATTTAATCAAGGAGGTGACAGATCTCTACAAGGAGAAATCCAAAACACTGATGAAAGCAATTGGAAAGAACACAAACAAATGGAAAAATATCTCATGTTCATGGATTTGCAGAATCAACATTGTGAAAATATCCACACTACCCAAAGTGATTTACAGATTCAATGCAATCCCCATCAAAATACCAATGTCGTATTTCACAAGTCTAGATAAATTATTTCTATGCTTTGATTGGAACAAGAAATGAGTCTGTCTGAGTAGCCAAAGCAATCTTAAACAAAAAGAACAAATCTGGAGGCATCACACTACCAGACTTCAAACTATACTTCAATGCTATTGTAACCAAAACAACATGGTATTGGTAGAAAAATAGGGACACAGAAAAATGGAACAGAGTAGACAATCCAGATACAAAACCATCTACATATAGCCAACTGATCTTTGACAAATCAGACAACAGTGAATGCTGGGGAAATGAAGCCCTATTCAATAAATGGTGCTAGGAAAACTGGATAGCCACATGCAGAAGAATGAAAGAGGACACCTATATCTCACCACTCACAAAAAATAATTCAAGATGAATAAAAGACGTAAATATAAGGCATGAAACCATAAGCATTCTAGAGGAAAAAGTAGAAAAAACTCTTCTAGATATTGGCCTAGGCAAAGAATTAATGACTAAGACCCAAATGGCAATCACAGCAACAACAAAATAAATAAATAAGATTTTATTAAACTAAAATGCTTCTGCACAGCTAAGGAAATAAGCAACAGAACAAATAGGCAACCTACATAATGGGGGAAAATATTTGCAAGCTATACATCCAATAAAAGGCTAATAACCAGTATCTACAAAGAACTTAAGCAAATCAACAGGAAAAAAAACAAACATCCCCATTAAAAAGTGGACAAAAGACATGAACAGAAGCTTTTCAAAATATAGACAAATGGCCAATAAAAATATGAAAAAATGCTCAACATCACTAATTATCAGGGAAATGCAAATTAAAACCACTATAGTTATCACCTTGTTAAAATGGCTTTAATTAAAAAGTCCAAAAACAACAGATGTTGGCATGGATGCAGAGAGAAAGGAACGCTTATATACTGTTGGTGGGACTGCACAATAGTATAAACTCTATGGAAAACAGTATGGAGATTCCTTAAAGAACTAAAAGTAGACCTACCATTTGATCCAGCAATCCCACTACTGGGTATCTACCCAAAGGAAAATAAGTCATTTTATCAAAAAGACACTTGTACTTGAATGTTTATTGCAGCACAATTCACAATCACAAAGATGTGGAATCAACCCAAGTGCCCCTCAATTCATGAGTGGATTAACAGAATGTGGTATATGTATTCCACAGAGTACTGCTCAGCCATAAAAAAGGATATACCATGGAGTATTACTCAGCAAGAAAAAACAATGGTGAATTAACACATCTGGTATTATCCTGGTTGGAGCTAGAGCCCATTCTTCGAAGCACAGTGTCACAGGAATGGAAAAACAAGCACCACTGGTACTCACCATCAAATTGGTACTAACTGATCGACACTTACATCACACATGGCAATAATATTCATCAGGGGGTGGGCGGGCAGGAGGAGGGTGGAGGGGATGGGAAAACTCTCACTGAATGGATGTGGGGAGCACAGTTTGTGGGATGTCCACGATTGTAGCTCTGACACGGGCAGTGCATGGGAAATATATATAGCCAAAGTGTTGTACCCCCATAATATTCTGAAATAAAAAAAAAATTAAAAAAAAGCAACAATTTGTATGGAAATGGAGACCATTATCCTAAGTGAAGTATCCCAAGACTGGAAAAACAAATAGCACATATACTCACTATTAAACTGGAACTAACCAATGAACACACATATGCACAGAGGAATGTAAAACTCAATGGAAATCAAGCAGCGGGGAAAAGTGGAGGAGGGGATGGGTGAAAGCCTACCTAACTGGTACAATGCACACTCTTTGGGTGATGGGTATAATTATAGCCATGACTCAAGCTCTACAAAAGCGGTTGCAATGCCAAATTTTTTTACCCCTTAATACTTTGAAATAAAAAGAAAAGACAGAAAGATGGAAACTGAGGTTGGGCAAGCATAACAACATAATTTTAAATTAAAATTAAAATCAATTATCTCAATATAAAATGGGTATATCCCTTGTCACCTTAAAAATGTGAAATAATAAAAAGTGATAAAAATATAACAGGAAAATGTAAACTAAAAAACAAAAATCAGAAAGAAATAATTTTAACTAAAAACATTAAATGAAAAAAAATCACATTTTATAATAATATTAATAAATCACATATTCTACCATAAAGATATAAAATTCAGAAATTTTCACATGATATTTTTGCTTTAATAATAGAGTGGTAAAATTATAAATTAAGACTTGTTTAAAGTGTAAGGATAAATTGACAGAAAACTAATAGTAATATGAGAATTTAGTTCCACTCAATTAGGTAGGAAAATTACAAGCATAATCATTTCAACTCTATAACATATAATTTTCTTCTGGAAATCTTAGCCAGTGTAATAGAAAATATTAAAAAGTAAAATAGAAAAATGTACAGCATATAAAGAAATAAAATATTATTATAAATTCAATAATTGTAAAATCCATGAGAATGAGGTAAATATTAATAAACTTCTTTAAAAAGTTCTATAGTTGATTTAATGCCAAAACTAAAATTTTGAAATACTTTTAAATAAGCATACCTGATCTTTATAAACAAATATTTTAAGAAATACAAAAAGAGTACAGAGACATTTTCCTATGACCTTTATAATGAAATGTATTTTCTGAAAACATTCTCCAAGATTTTCATTTATAATATTCTTTTTTAAAAGTAAAGGATTTTTAAAAACTGATTAAGATGGTCTAAGGTACAATTGGGAAGATGTTTTTAAAAATTTTATTTTCTGAAACTATCATCACTTCTTACAACCTAAATCTTCAGAAATGGTACAAAATGAATATTTGTAAAAAAGATACACTAGGCACTGAGGCTCACGCCTATAATCCTAGCACTTTGGGAGGCTGAGGCAGGAGGATCACCTGAGGCCAGGAGTTCAAGACCAGCCTGGGCAACATAGCAAGACCCCAACTCTACAAAAAATAAGAAACATTAGCTGGGCATTGTGATGCATGCCTGTAGTCCCAGCTCCTTGGGAAATTGAGGAAGGAGGATTGCTTGAACCCAGGAGTTGGAGGCTAGGCAAGAGAGCTAGACATTGTCTTAAATAAATAAATAAATAAATTCCATAACTATGATGAGAATCAAAAAGATCTCCACATAGGGGACCAGCAAGTAGGTAAAATCACTTAAAGCAGGAAGGCAAATGGGATGAAAATGAAGAAGATAACTCAACTGAAAATGTACCTGAGAGAGAAGTGCAGCACTTATGGCAATGGCTCCAGAAGTGTCCCAAGTTTCGATGTGGGAGCCACTGAAGCAATATGGGAATCTAGAACTTTAGGTGATGGTAGGTGGGAGACAGCATATTATAAAGCCTCTCACTTTTTGTCACTGCTATTAAGCAAGGTCTTGCACTGAAATTATTAATATTTTTGTACTCTACTCTCCATAGACCCAGAAAGAAGCAGTAATAATGAAGTCTGGGGGGCTGTTTCCCAGAAATCTAGTGACACCTAGATGGAATGGGCAATGGGTGCTTGCTGTGCGCATCGGCTGTTGGCACACCTGTCCCCAGAAGCCCATTGCGTTCCTCCTCGCCATCACTAGCAAGACACACACTTTACAGATGTCATGAAAAGCATAACTGGGAATTAAAATTTACAATAAGAATGTTATAAAGATTCACACACACATACACACAGACACACTTGAAAAAGATGCATGAAATTCATGAATTTGTTACAACAAAGTAATATCGCTGATTGAACAAACAGAAAAAGATATTAGAATACTATTGTTGCATTCGTTGAAAGTTCAGAGAGACAATTGAGTCCATATTTTACATGCCTATGAGTCCATAATGAGTCAGCAAAATAAGCTACAGATATTTGGAGAACATGGCTAATATGTTGGGGTGATCATATAGGAGACAGTCATGAAACATAATGGTTTCTGGGTATATCGCTGTCAATGAGACCATTTCTGGGCTGTGTGATTGTAAATTAACCCAGCATTGCAGTTTCTAGATCATGACAGGATATCATTAAGGACTGAGACTTTTTACTTTGTATGGGAAACTTGATTTCTTTTGGTAAAACAAGCAGGACACTCAAAAGTGAGATTTTTTTTTAAAAAAATCCAGAAATCTGAATAATTATCCTTCCGTACTTTTATGGATTGTTCTTAAAGGATCCTTTTCCATTTTATTAAAGAAAAAGTCAATTTCAAACACACTGTGCTAGTTGGAATTCAGATTTGGCTAATGTAATGAAGACCCAGATAACAAGACAGATGTTAACATGAAAGACACAGAAAAGTGAAAAAAGATGAGGAAAAAAACACATCAATTTCCCCTCTCAGGGGTAATCACTGCTATGGTTCTGGTGCATTTTCTTGTATTCAGTTTTCTATGTTTGCATGCCTGTGTATTAAATGAAAATTATAAGCTTTATACCTTTTACATAAAAGGACTATATTGTATATACAATTTCATATGATAGTTGCTCAATAAAACTTTAGTGTATCTATGGCATTAGTATTTTTAGTAAAATTAATTTTGAAATCTATACATTTCCTTCTTCATGTATATTACAATTTAATGCGCCATTTTCCCAATGTTGGACGTTTAAATTCTTCTAATTCTTCACTATTACAACTAATGACACAATATTTTGGTTCATAAGTCATCATTTAAATTTGGGATTATTTAGGAGTATACTTTCCTAGAAGTAGAGTTTTTCGTGTGGAAAATTTTATGGCTCATGATTTACATTGCCTGTTTTCTGTTCTGAAAGTTTGTAGCAGTTTACATATCCACCATTGCCTAGCATGCTATATTCTTCACAAGCCATGAGTTTCATACTATTTCAAGAATTTATTGCTTGAAAACTCTAAGTGGTTTCCTAAATCCTTGGCTATTTTACATATTTTAATCCTTCATGAGCCAAATTGAAAATTTATATTTCCTTCACAAAATGGTACAATTTAGATGATCCTTCTATTTTTAACTAGCCCGAATTGTTCTCATTACTTGTTTTTATTAAGATGGATTAACAACTTATATATAAAAAATAAAACTTAAACTGTAAGAAAATAAAGTGAATAGTTCTCTGACAACTGGATGAGAAAGGAAATTATAACTATGCAGGAATAAAATAAACCGCAAAGAAAAGTCCATATACATGACTAACAAATTGAAAACTAAGTATAAAACAAATAATGATTGGGGAAAATATGTCACTAACATGGTTACACAGGAAGGTATAAGCATGAGCGAGTAATCAATAAGGTGTGTATATACATCCTAGCATATACCCCAGTGCTAGGATGTATTCAACATTCTATTTGTTAGCATTTTCTTGTTTTCTCACTTCTACTTTTATTTCTTCTTTCTTTCTACTTTATTTAATCTTTCATGTAATATTACACGTTATGAATATATTTCCCTTTTAAGTTGGATAGACTGTTTATACTTATCACCAATATTTTTCTTAAAACTTTACTGACAGCTATCACTTGTCTGAATGATAAACAAGAAGGAAATGCAAATTAGTAGAGAACCTTGAAAAAAAAGATAATTTTTCTCTTAGCCTGCTTTTAGGATACATGCTTATCATTGTGATTGCATAGTAAAAACATACATATATATTTAATCATTTTAAGCTATTAAAACTTTTTAGTGTATAATAGAATTAAAAATCACAATATTTTCTCATATTTCTCAAAGAGTAACATGATTTTGAGGTATTTTGACCTACACAAACCATTTTGAAAAATCATTATGAAGCTTACAAGATATAGCTAATATTTGGCATTGGTTTTCAAAGATAATGTATTATTACTGTAATATGATGAGCTATGAGTTTTTGACAGCTATAACTGAATCTCTGGCTGTTCAATAATAGGCAAGTAAAGAAAAATTTAAGCACTTATGTGTCTTTTAAAATTACTTATTGATTTATTACTTTTTTGGCTGAGAATATTATATTGAGTAGTTTTGTGGCAAAAATCTCACGGGCTGTTTAAAGATATATAACACTTTTAATTTTATACTAAAAAAATTAAACTCCAACTATAGGATTTTGCCATGCTTATCTTCCTAACATACTAAATTTTTTAGGATGTTAACAAGAAGTTAACATGGTAAAGGAAAGGTATGTGGGTTTTAATACAACTGACTTTTAAACAACACAATGATAGACCTGGAAGATAGTTTGGAAATAATATAGTTCAGCTCTAGGAGAAAAGGTTTAATAGCTGTCAGTACCCAGCCAGTTCTTCAACCTATGGGGATCCTGGAGAGAAATGATCTGATCAAATTACCCAGTAAACACGCTTCCTGATGCTATTTTTTGGTGGAAAGATAATAGACTATTCTGACCTGTAGAATGCTTTTAGCAGTGTCTACATGGTCTGTCTGGGTTGCTTATCCAAAGAAATGAGCAGTATACGAGTTTAAGAGGCATGATCCACTGGAAAATGTCATCTTTATGACATGGATGTAACTATAAGAGTATAAAATAGAGGTGTTTCAAGATTAAAAGTGCGTTCATAGTATAAATGATACCCTGTATGGCTCACTTAGAGATATCATATGTTAAATATGTGTTACTACATCAAAGAAAACTCAGGCACTTGCTTTAGCAATGCCAGAGGTTTCTGTGTTTGCCTATGTCTCACAGCCACCAGCGTCCATTGAATTATTAGTTAAAAAAAAAAAGGCATGGGAAGAGATGTGATTCAAGTGAAGTCTGATTTTAAAGTTCCACCTTCTGTGTCATTTATGCCCTCTATTCACAATTGAGAAGAGAGGTCCACAGAAGTTAGTAACTTTCCCACGGGTATGCATCTGTCTAGTTCTGAAACTCATAAAAATGTATGACTCAGAATAAATTACTTACTCTCTCTATGTCTCAGTTTCCTCATCTGTTACTAGAAATTATAATAGTAGATACTTCATAGTTATTGTCAACTTAAATGAGCTCAGTTATATAAATGTACTTAGAATTATTTCTTGAAAATACAGTAAGAAAGATGTGTTTATTTTACAACCTTTGTCCACCACATTAGAGTTGCATAGTTTGGAACTGAAATTTTGGGTTCCTGGCCCAGTACTATCATTATATTCTAGGTTTCATGAATTTCCTATTACTTAAGGAGAAAATGTTAATAAGACCAATACTGTAAAATATACCCTTAATTTTGAAAGACAAAATTCTTAGAGTTATTCTCTCTTTCTAGACTGTACAAGCAATGCTTTGGACAGTCAAATTATTAGGGCAAAGAAAAGGATTAGTAGATTCAGTAATTTAGAATAGAACTCAACATTCTGTGTTCAAATGCACTTTTTCTTCCAAACAAGTGCAATGAAAATTAAATAAAGCTGTTGGAGAGACATGTCTGTTATAGATGATTTATAACTTTAAGAATTTATGTTATATGGGTGATATGTTTTTGGAGTGTTCTGTGTCTACGTATGAAGCTTTGGTTGCTAATTTCATGACAAATGTTCTGCTAAATGTGTTCACATAAACTCATGTCACTCGATAACCATGATAACTCTATGGGATAGATACTGTGATCGTCCCTATTGTGCAGAACAGGCAATTGGGCGAGTAATGTTTAGTAAGTTGCTCAACTTCTTGTGCCTAACAAGTGGTTCCATAGCTATTCAAAGACCAGCAGTCTTATGTGGTCCAGTCTCATAGCTCTTACTCAATGTGCCATATTGGGCAAGTGACTTCCTCTCTGAGTCTCAGCTTCCTCCTTAGTAAAATAGTATAAAAATGAGATAATGTATTTAAAGCACTTAGTAGAGTGCCTGACATCTAGATTAATAAATTAATTTAAAAAAGGTTGTCATATAGATGGTCAGTCAGAGTTAGGATTCAGTCACGATCTATTGAAGATCATCATTGCTTACAAAGTTGAAAGGAACACTTACGAATATAGTAATTATTTGGCTAATTATTTGTTCATTTTGATTGACTTATTTTAACTCTTGCTGAACATAGTGCTTAAAAACAAAACATCTAGCTATAACAATGTCAATGATTTGCCTTTTTTCCTAAGAACTGAGTGGCGGTGTTGGGGAGGGTTAGGGCAGATAAAAGAAGAAATGGAGAAAGGGGGCAGCAAAATTTAAGACTCTGTAGCTCTGCGGTCCCCAACCCCCTGGCTGTGACCTATTAGGAACCAGGCTGCACAGCAGCAGGTGAGCGGCTGGGACGGAGGGGAACTTCTTCTGTACTCACAGCTGTTCCCCATTGCTCGCATCACCGCCTGAGCTCCACCTCCACCCCCGACTTCTCCCCACATCCCCATCCCCCACACATGGAAAAATTGTCTTCCATGAAACTGGTTCCTGGTGCCAAAAGGGTTGGGGGCCGCTGCTCCAGGTCATTTGTTTCCACTTAGTTTTATTAAAAAAAAGATAATTTCATTTAAAATAATAAGAATAATATACTTTCTTACAAAAGATGTCATTTTAATATATTGTATATATGTATCTGTTGTTCACAAATTGGGTGGTTTATTAACAAAAGACAACATTCCAGGATATTAGTGGTTTTATGAGGAATTTGTACTTCTGTGTGAGGTAGGAATGGGGGAGAAAGTGGGGTTTGGTGAAGTCAATAATCTCAGATAAATATAATTTATAAAACATGAATTATTTTCACCAGAATAAGCAACTTTGAATAGCTAACAGTGTAATATTTTACCTATATGTGTTGTGTAATTCATTATTCATTGCTTTAAATATTTCTTCACAGAATTTATGGTTTAGGGAAATACAATGACCATAGCATAATCTGCATAAAAACTAATGTCTACTAATAATTCATAACTCATAGTTCATTTTACTGTGACTATTTCTTTGTATCTCAAGAAAATATGCTTAGTTCATACATAAAAACATCCATGCTCACAGAATTTTATTCAAGTGAGCAAGTGTATATTGCTAGTCATTGGCAGTCAAGACTTAAAATATGACTTTCAAATAATTCCATTAGATGGTATTGGATTTTTTTTGTCCAATAAATGCTAATTTAAAAGTAATATAAACAAAATATAAAACATATTTCCTTCTTGGATTATTTTAAGGTGTTTCCAAGTTTTTACATTATTTCAAATATTTAACTTTGATAGATTTGCATGATATTACATAGGAAATGGTACTTACATATCACTTTTGAGATTTACATTACAGGTTCATGAAAAAAATCATTGCAGATGATTTATAAAGATTCCTACATGAAAGTGATTAACCAGGATCAATTGAAAATCATTAATAGTGAATTTCACTCAGTCCATCTGTCTTTGGATTCCAGTGGTTGTGAATCTTTTTATTGTTAGATTTGACTTTTGAATATTAGAAATCCGATTTACTTTGAAAGACTAAAAGCCCCTAAGGAGTACAAAATACACCAACAATTTTATATTTCTGCTACAGTACATGAATACCTCTAGCTCATATAAATTAAGTGATATGAGTATTTGTTTGAGTGATTGATTTTTTTCCTCTCACTGCTTTCAGGATTTTCTCTTTGCTGTTGGCTTCATATTTTTGTTATGATGGAATGGTCTCTTTCTGTTCATATATTTAGAGTCTGTTGAGTTTCTTAAATGTCTAAATTAGTGTTTTTCATCAAATTTTGGAAGGTTTTCAGATTATTTTTTGAAAACTTTCCTCCTTTTCTCTTTCCCTTTTCTAGCACTTCCATTGTGAACATGTTGGTTCACTTACTGGTGTCCTGCATTACTCTGAAGTACTGTTTATTTTTTTTTAATTTGTTTTCTTTCTGTGTTTCAGATTATATAATTCATATTGATCTATCTTCAAGTTTGCTGATTCTTTCTTTTGCCAGTTCAAATCTACTGATGAGCCCTTTTTATGATTTTTTCTTTTCACTTATTGTACTTTTCAACTCCAGAATTCCCATTTAATTCTTTTTTTTAATAATTTATATTTCTTGGTATTCTCTAATAAAGATGTTGTCGTAAAACTTTTATTTACTTCTTTAAGCACCCATTCAGTTCTTTGAACACATTTATAATAGCTGCCTTAATCGTTGTTAAGGCTGACATCTGTGTCCTCTCACAAGCAGCTTTGTTACCTGCTTTTCCCTTGAACACAGGCCATACTTTCCTATTCCTTTGCAGGTCTTGTAATTGTTATCTAAAAATTTTTCTAACTCCAGGAGGGTTTTTCTTTATTTCTTCTATTAAGGGGATTAAGGCCCCACTCTTATGACTTAATTTAACCTAATTCCATTCTTAAAGGACCTATGTCCAAATAGAGACACACCTGGGATTAGAGCTTTAAAATATGAATTTTTAAAAGCAGTTTTAGGTTTATAGCAAAACTGAGCAGAAGATACAGAGATGTCCCACGTATCCCCACCCCCACACATGCACACAGCTTCCCCCATTATCAACATCCCAAACCATACAAATGGTGTTTGTTTCTTTTTGCCTAAAAATCTAATAAATTTATTCATTTTCTTATTCACATAAGGATTTACTTTTTAATTTTTTGTCTTTGTATCAAGAACAGTTAACAGGAGATCTCCCCTCTTCACAAGTTTCTCAGTAGGCACATGTACAGAAAATCTCTGAAACTTATTCCTCTTGCATAACTAAAACGTTTATACTCATTGAACACCAACTCTCCATTTCCACTTCCCCCCAGGCCCTGGCAACTACCAATCTACTCTCTAAGTCTATGAGTTTGACTCTTTTAGATAACTCGTGTAAGTGGGAGCATGCAAACTGTGTCCTTCTGAGACTAGCTAATTTTGCTTAATAAAATGTTCTTGAGGTTCAACCATGTTGTTGCAGAATGTCCTTTTTTAAGGCTTATTAACATTCCTCTGCATGTATATGCCACACTCTTTATCCTTTCGTCCATCAGTGGACATTTAGTTGGTTTCCACATCTTTTTTTTTTTTGAGATAGCCTTAATGTTTTATTCTTCTTAAATTGAAATCAGTCACTAAGATGGTTTCTCCTTCTTTCTGTTGAAAGTTTACTCTTTGTCCTAAGCAGCAGTAGGAGATCTGCTCAGTATCCAGAATGGGTACAAATCCTTATCCATTTCAGAAAAAAGTGGGCTGCATAGATGAGATTATTTCTTCCTACTTTTCCTCTTAAACAGATAAGTTTCCTTTACTCTCATTCTATATATGCCTTCTCCTTTTCTATGGAAGTTTATTCTCTCTTTACCTCTAACTGTACTCCATCAAATTCCGAGAATGGTGGTATAAAAATTATGTGTGGTTTATTTACTTACTATTTTG
Organism: Daubentonia madagascariensis; assembly: GCA_023783475.1. Classification (NCBI taxonomy): domain Eukaryota; kingdom Metazoa; phylum Chordata; class Mammalia; order Primates; family Daubentoniidae; genus Daubentonia; species Daubentonia madagascariensis. Next base: position 12,852,446 of record JAKFHU010000760.1, read on the forward strand.
ATTTTATCAACTGCTAAGGATTTTTTTACCTTTTATTTCAGAATATTATGGGGGTACAACACTTTGGCTATATATATTGCCCATGCACTGCCCATGTCCAAGGACAATCGTGGACATCCCCCAAACTGTGCACCCTGCATCCATTCAGTGAGAGTTTTCCCATCCCCTCCACCTCCCTCTGGCCTGCCTGCTCCCTGATGAATATTATTGCCATGTGTGACATAAGTATTGATCAGTTAGTACCAATTTGATTGTGAGTAACAATGGTGCTTGTTTTTCCATTCTTGTGTTACTTTGTTTTGAAGAATGGGCTCTAGCTCCATCCCGGATAATACCAGATGTGTTAATTCACCATTGTTTTTTTGGCTGAGTAATACTCCATGGTATACATATACCACATCTTATTAATCCACTCGTGTATTGATGGGCACCTGGGTTGTTTCCACATCTTTGCAATTGTGAATTGTGCTGCTATAAACATTTGTGTGCAGATGCCTTTATTATAGAATGTCTTTTTTTCCTTTGGGTAAATACCCAGTAGTGGGATTGCTGGATCAAATGGTAGTTCTACTTTTAGTTCTTTGAGGTATCTCCATATTACTTTCCATAGAGGTTGCACTAATTAGCAGTCCCACCAGCAGTGTATGAGTGTTCCTACCTGTCTGCATCCCCGCCAACTTTTGTTGTTCTGGGACTTTTTGATATGACCCAATCTCACCGGAGTTAAGTGATATCTTTGTGGTTTTGATTTGCATTTCCCTGATGACTAGGGAAGTTGAGCAATTTTTTGTATATTTGCTGGCCATTTTTCTGTCTTCTTTTGAGAAGTTTCTGTTCATGTCCTTTGCCTATTTTTTAATGGGGTTGTTTGATTTTTTCTTGTTGATTTTCCTAAGTTCTGTAGAGATTCTGGTTTTCGGCCCTTTATCAGATGTGTAGCATGCAAATATTTTCTCCCATTCTGTAGGTTGTCTGTTCACTCTAGTGATAGTTTCTTTGGCTGTGCAGAAGCTTTTTAATTTGATCAGGTCCCATTTATTTATTTTTGTTACTGCTGTGATTGCTTTGGGGGTCTTCTTCATAAATTCTTTGCCTATGCCTATGTCCATAAGAGTTTTTCCAATGTTTTCTTTGAGAATTCTTATGGTTTCATGTCTTAAGTTCAAATCTGTTATCCATCGTGAGTTGATTTTTGTGAGAGGTGAGAGGTGTGGATCTAGTTTCAGTCTTCTACATGTGGCCATTCAGTTTTCCCAGCACCACTTATTGAATAGGGAATCTTTTCCCCAGTGTATGTTTTTGTGGAATTTGTCAAAGATCAGATGACAGTATGAGGATGGTTTTATATTTGGGTTCTCAGTCCTGTTCCGTTGGTCTATATCTCTGTTCTTGTGCGAGTACCATGCTATTTTTGGTTACTATAGCCTTGTATATTGTTTGAAATCTGGTAGATTAATGCCTCCCAATTTGTTCTTTTTGCTTAAGATTTCTTTGGCTAGATGGGGTCTTCTCTGGTTCCACATGAAGCATAGAATTATTGTTTCTAGATCAGCAAAAAATGATATTGGTATTTAATAGGGACTGCATTGATTCTGTAAATCACTTTAGGTAGCAAAAGACATTTTTACAATGTTAATTGTACCTATTCAAGAGCATGGTAGGGTTTTCTGTCTGTTTACACCACTGCAATTTCTTTTCTCAGTGTTTCGTAATTCTCTCTATATAGGTCTTTCACCTCCTTAGTTAGATATGTTCCTAAATATTTAATTTTCTTTAGTGCTATTGCAAAAGGTATTGCATCTTTAATTTGTTTCTCAGCTCGACTGTTATTGGCATATATAAAAGCTAATGATTTGTGTGTATTGATTTTGTATCCTGAGACTTTGCTGAATTCATTTATCAATTCCAGTAATCTCTTGGTTGAACCTTTGGGGTTTCCTAGGTATAATATCATGTTGTCCATGAATAGTGAAAGTTTGACCACTTCTGCTCCCATTTGGACATCGCTGATTCCTCTCTCTTATCTGATTGCTCTGGCAAGGACTCCCAGCACTATGTTGAAAAGAAGTGGAGATAGTGGGCAACCTTGTCTAGTTCCAGTTTTAAGGGGGAATGCTTTCAATTTTTCCCCATTCAGTGTGCTATTGGCTGTGGGTTTATCATATATGGCTTTAATAGTTTCGAGGTATGAGCCATCTATGCCTATATTGTTAAGAGTTCTTATCATACAAGGGTGCTGGATTTTGTCAAAAGCCTTTTCTGCATCTATTGAAAAGATCATATAATCTTTGTTCTTGCTTTTATTTATGTGGTGAATTACATTTATAGATTTGCATATGTTGAACCACCTCTGCGTCTCGGGGAGGAAGCCCACCAGATTGTTATGAATTATTTTTTTGATGTACATTTGAATTTGGTTTGCTAGGATTTTATTGAGAATTTTTGCATCTATATTCATAAGGGATATTGGTCTGTAGTTTTCTTTTCTTGTTGTGTCCTTACCTGGCTTTGGTATCAAGGTGATATTGGCTTCGTAGAATGAGTTTGGGAGGATTCCATCCTTCCTGATGTTATGGAATAATTTCTGCAGTATAGGCACCAATTCTTCTTTGTAGGTTTGGTAGAATTCAGTTGTGAACCCATCTGGTCCAAGACTTTTTCTGTTGTTGGAAGATTTTTTATTACTGCTTCAATTTCGGTGCTTGATATTAGTCTGATTAAGAATTCTATTTCTAGCTCCAACAAGGATAATACCAGATGTGTTAATTCACCATTGTAATATTCTGAAATAAAAAAATAGTAAAATAAAATACCTGAAAAAAAAAAAGACTTCTATTTCTTCCTGGTGAGCCTAGGGAGGTAGTGTGTTTCTAAGAATTTGTCAATTTCCTCCACATTTTCTTGTATTTGGGCATAGAGATTTTTGTATTATTCAAAGATGATGTTCTGTATTTCTATGATATCAGTTGTGACCTCTCTTTTTTCATTTTTAATTGAGCTTATTAGAGTCCTTTCCATTCTGTTTCTTGTCAACCTGGCAAGTGGCCTATTATGTTTATCTTTTCAAATAACCAACTTTTTGTTTTATTAATCTTCTGTATTTTTTTTGTTCTCAATTTCATTTAATTCTGCTCTGATCTTGGTTATTTCTTTTCTTCTGCTGGCTTTAGGATTGCTTTGCTCTTCCTTTTCCATTTCCTTGAGATGATTCATTAGTTTACTGATTTATGACCTTTCTGCCTTTTGGATGTGAGCATTTGAGGTGATAAGTTTTCCTCTCAGGAGTGCTTTTACTGTATCCCACAGATTTTGATAATTTGTGTCCCCCTTATCATTTCATTCAAAGAATCTTTTGTTTTCCATTTGAATCTCCTCCTTGACCCAATACAGAACAAGGAACTACCCAACAGAACAAACAGAAATCTACCCCAAATATCAATTCTCTCAATAAATGTGAATGGCTTGAATTGCCCATTGAAGAGACATAGGCTGGCTGAATGGATTAAAAAATATAAGCCAAGTATCTGTTGTCTCCAGGAAACACATCTTACACACAAGGACTCATTCAGACTCAAGGTGAAAGGATGGAATACAATTTTTCTGGTTAATGGAAACCAAAAGAAATCTGGAGAAGCCATCCTTATTTCAGATGATATAAACTTTAAAGCAACAGAAGTAAAGAAGGATAAAGATGGACACTACATAGTGGTGAAGGGAAAAATCTTACAAGAAGATTTAACAATCCTAAATATTTATGCACCCAACACAGGAGTGCCCAGATAAGTAAAACAAATACTGCTTGATCTAGACAACATAATAAATAGCAATGCCATAATAGCATGGAACTTCAACACCCCACTGACGGAACTGGACAGATCCTCCAAACAGAAAATAAGCAAAGAAACAATGGACCTAAACAGGACTCTAGAACATTTGGGCCTAACAGACATCTATAGAACACTCCACACAAATAACACGGAATATGCTTTCTTCTCATCAGCTCATGGAACTTTCTCTAAAATTGATCACATCCTAAGCCACAAAACAGAACTCAACAAATTTCAGAAATATAGAAATCATACCATGTATCTTTTCAGACCACAGTGGAATAAAATTAGAAATCAATTCAAACAGAAACTCACATCTTCATCCAAAAACATGGAAATTAAACAATCTGTAGCTCAATGACTATCAGTTTGTTTCCACATCTTGGTTGTTGTGAATAGTGCTACAATGAACATGTGAGTGCTAATATCTCTGTGAGACCCTGCTTCAATTCTTTTGAATAAATACCCAGAAGTGAGATTGCTGGATCATATGATTGTTCTAGTTTTAATTTTTTGAGGAACATCCATACGGTATTCCATAACTGCTGCACAATTTTACATTCACATTAACATATGTGTAGATATGTTCCAGTTTCTCCACATCTTTGTCAACACTTTTTATCTTTTTCTTTCACATTTTATAATAGCCATTCTAACAGATGTAAGGTGATAATTCCTTGTGGTTTTGCTTTGCATTTTCCTGGTGATTCGTGATGTTTGGAATCTTTTCATATATCTGTTGACCTTTTCTATGTCTTCATTGGAGAAATGTATATTTAATCCCTTTGTGCATTTTTTAGTTGGGTTGATATTTTGCTATTGAGTTGCAGGAGTTCCCTATATATTATGTATATCAACCCCTATGGTTTGCAAATATTTTCTCACATTCTGCAGGCTGCCTTTTCACCTTGTTGATTATTTCCTTTGCTGTGTTGAAGCTTTTCAGGTTGATGTTGTCTCTCTTCTGTATTCTGTATTTTTGCTTTTTTTGCCTGTGCTCTTTGGTGTCATATTTAAGAAGCCATTGCCATGACCAATGCCAAGAAGCTTTTTACTTATGTTTTCTTCTGGGAGTTTTGTAGTTTTGGATCTCACATTTGAGTCTTTAATCCATGTTGAGTTCATTTTGTGTATGGTGTAAGATAAGCATCCAATTTCATTCTGTGGCATGTGGATATCCAGTTTTCCTAACACCATCTGTTGAAAAGACTCTGCTTTCCTCATTGTGTAATTTTGGTACCCTTGTCAAAATCAGTTGATTGTACATGTGTAGGCTTTTATCTGAACTCTCCATTCTGGCCCATTGCTCCATATGTCTGTCTCATGCCAGTACCATACTGGTTTAGTTACTGCAGCTTTGGAATATATTGTAAAATCAGGAAATGCTATACCTCTGGTTTTCTTCTTCTTGCTCAAGATTGCTTTGGCCATGTGGGGTCTTTTGTGGTTCCATATGATTTTTAGGATTTTTTTTCTATTTCTGTAAAACATTCCATTGGGATTTTGATAAGGATTGCATCAAATCTGTAGATTGCTGTGCATAGTATGGAAATTTTAATAATATTAAATCTTCTAATTCATAGACCTAAGATGTGTTTCCATTTTTATATGTCTTCTTTAATTTCTTGGATTTATTTTTTTCAGTTTTCAGTACACAAGACTTTTATCTCCTCAGTTAACTTTATTCCTAAGTATTTTATTCCTTTTGATGCTATCGTAAGTGAGATGTTTCTTAATTTCTTTTCAGATAGCTCTTTGTTAATATATAGAAATGCCACTCATGTCTACATGTTGATTTTCTATTCTGCAACTGTACTAAATTCATTTATTAGTTCTAAAAGTGTTTTGTTGCTGTTGTGCTTTTAGGATTTGTTCATATGACCATGACTGTAATTCTTCTCTTCTTATTTTTGGATGCCTTCTCTTTCTTTTGCTTGCCTAACTGCTCTGGCCTGGACTTCTACTACTATGTTGAGTAGAATTAGCAAGAATAAACATCTTTGCCTTGTTTCTGCTTTTAGAGGAACAGCATCAGGTTTTCATCATTAATTATATTATATAATGATAGCTGTGGGCTTTTCATATGTGGATTTTATTTTGTTGAGTAAATTTCTTCTATACATAGTTTGTTGAGAGTTTTCTTCATAAAAGGGTGTTGAAATCTGTCAAATAATTTTTCTGAATCTATTAAGATGATCATGTGATTTTCATCCTTCATTTTGTGAACATGGGATTGTGATGTACATGTTAATTGATTTGCACATGATGAAACATCCTTGCATCTCAGGGATTATTTTCACTGGATCATGGTCTATAATCCTTTTAAAGTGCTGTTGAATTTGGTTTACCAGTATTTTATTGAGGATTTTTGCATGTAGGTTCATCAAGTGTATTGGCCTGTAGATTTCTTTTCTTCTAGTGTCTTCATCTGGCCTTGGTATAAGGGTAATGCTGGCCTTATAAAATGGGTTAGAAAGTGTTCCCTCTTCTTCAACTTTTTGGAGAAGTTTGAGAAGTACTGGCACTAATTCCTTAAGTCTTTGACAGAATTTGCCAGGGAAGCCATCTGATCCTGGGTGTTTCTTGGTTGTGAGGTTTTAGATTATCCATTAAACCTTTTTGTTTGCTATTGGCATGTATAGAGATTTCTTGCTTCATGATTTAGTTTTGGTAGGTTGGATGTTTGTAAACTTTATTGATTTCTTCAAGGTTGTCCAATTTGTTGGCACACAATTGTTCATGTTAGTCCCTTATGAGCCTTTTCATTTCTGTGACATTGGTTATGATGTCTCCTCTTTCACTTCTGATTTTTTTTTTTTGAGTATTCTCTCTTTTGTCCTTAGTATAGCTAAGAGCTTGTCAAGGTTTTTAAAATCTCTCCAGAAAAATCAAGTCTTAGTTTTACTGATTTTTTTCTCTGTTTTTCATTTTATTCATTTCTGTTGTAACCTTTATTATTTTATATCTTCTGCTAAATTTGGGCATATTTTTTCTTCTTTTTCTAGTTCCTGGAGGTATAAAGTTAACTTATTTATTTGATATCTTGCTTCTTTTGTATAGTAGGGGCTTATCACTACTAACTATACCCTTAGCACTGCTTTTTCTGCATCCAATAAATTTTTTGAATGTTCTCTTTTCATTTTTGTTTGTCTTAAGATATTTTTAATTTACTTTTTGATTTAATCTTTGACTCATTAGTTGTTCAAGAGTATATTGTTTAATTTCTGGATATTTGTGATTTTTTTCCAGTTTTCCTTCTTGTTATTAACACTTTCATTCCATTAAGCTTAAAAAAAGATGTGTTTTGATGTAACATGTGATCTATCCTGGAGAATGATCTGGGCTTGCTTGAGAAGGGGGTGGATTTTACTGCTCTTGGGCACCATGCTCTATTTTTGTCTGTTATGTCCTTCTGTTCTATAAAGTTATTCATATCTATTTACTTATTGATTGATTCTATCCATTACTGAAAGTGAGGTATTGAAGTTTCCTGCTACTATTGTATTGTTGTCTAGTTTTCCTTTCAGATCTGTCAATGTTTCCTTCATATATTTAGGTGCTCTGATGTTGCATGCCTATATATTTATAATTTTAATATATCTTCCTGCTAACCTGACCTTTCATCATTATATAATGACCTTATTTTTATCCTATGACAGTTTTTGACTTAAAGTGCATAAATACTGTCTGATAAAATAGGTGTCTCTGTAAGAGAGGCACATTTTGGACACAGGGAGAACAGCAGGTGAAGATTGTAGTTATGCTGCCACATACCAAGGGACTACCAGAAACTATGAGGGAAGCCTGAAAGAGATCCTTACCTAGCACCTTCAGAGCAAGTATGGCCCTGAGGACATCATGATATTGGACTTCCAGCCTTCAGAATTGTGAGAAAATACATTTCTGCTGCTTAAGCCACTAATTTCATGTTACCTTTGTAGGGCAGCCCTAGCAAACTAAATAAAGAGATTAAAACTATCACAGTTAAATGTGGTCCATTAAGAACTAGTTGTGATAAACAGTATGAGCAAAAGTACAGAAGATAAAATGATTATACAGTGTGTAAGAACATATAAAATGGTGGTAAGGAGAACAGATTTATTCTTATTGAAGAGTAATTAGAAATAAAGTTTGGTGGAGAGGGTGGAGCCAGAGCAGGAAGTAATAAGATTGGCCACTTGCCATGTCCTGTAGAACTGAAGGACTCTTGTTGCTAGGTAGTAAAATCGATTAATGGAGACATTGAGGAGGGGCTTCACATTTCTCATCTATATCTCAATGCAATGTTCTGAAGTGATGATAAAATCTGAATTGGGCTACAGAAAGATCGGAACTACATTCTTGTTCGTAAGTCTTCAATTTAGCAAGTAGAGAATACAGATTTGTGTATGCGTGACTGAACATACACACACACACATAATTATTTGCCAGGTGTTCAGATCTTGAGGTGGATCTATGCTCTTTATTATTTCTTATTCTATTTATTTTGTTCACAGACTCTAAATTATTTTTTATGTGTTGTTGCTCATTGTTTGACAAACACTGAATTAGGCTATAAATGAGAGTGATAGTGGAGGTGGTAGTTAGGGTAGAGATATTGATGAATTCCATGAAACTGTGGGGAGAAAATGCCACAATTTATAAGAGATGATGTATGGCAGTCTACCTCGAAGTCTCTATACTATTATGGCACTATACCACGTTATTTATGACAGTGTGATATTCTCTCAGGAGGTGTGACCTTGGAGGAGTCACTATACAAAATAATGGAATCAGTCCAAAGACAGTCTGGTTCAAATATTTCTTCGAGATTTTTTCCTGTTACCTGCTTGCAAGATGAGGTCTTAGCAATAAACTTCTGACAGATTTATATAGGTTAAGTTCGCTCTCAACAGGGTTATGTTATTAAAAAAATAATCCTTTTCCATCACAAAAAAAATTCACACTCCATAATAATTAACAAATATATATCATCAGAGACATGGAAAACAAATCAGCTTATCAGGATTTCACCCACAATTCACAGGTGTTGTTCTCAAAGATTTCCTCTAATGATCTTGTGGGCTCTTGGCATTTTGTGAAGTAAACATTTATTTCTCTTGATTACCTAAGCAATCAAGTCACTGTTGTCATCTTAATGATGAGCATGAAGTTCAGCCTGAAACAGGTGCCCTGCCATCTATTTGCAATGACAAAGCAAAGACTACGAAAAATATCTGATCTTTTATTAAATAAGCATTACGTGAGGAATTCTCAGTTTTACAACTTAAACTACCATTATTGAAATTGAGTAATAATAACAACTTGTAAAACAAAGACAATGTTGATTTTTAGCTAGGGTCGTATATCTTAATGAGGAAATTTAGAAAATAAGCAAGTTAAGAAACAATGTGGACAGTAAAACAAAATTATTAAAAGCATGTGAGTGTGAAGCAAATATCTATTCATGACTTCATCCTTTAGGCCGAAGTCTCAGGTTAATCTTTTCTCCTTTTGAAGCATCCCCTAAATATACTCTACCCCCTCTCTGTGGCTTCACGTTGGTAAGATAGAAGGATTTTTTTAAGAAAATCCAAAAAAAAAAAAAAAATAGGAGCTCTCCATAAAGAAGTGTGAATAGAGAAGTGGTTGTTATTGCTTTTGATGAAAGGAAGACTCCATAAATGACAAGAACATGATTCCAGAAAGAAAAAGTCAAAGAACTTAGAATCAAGGTAAAAAACATTAAAGAGCAATAGATCCGAGTCCAGAAGATGATAGGTGCTGACTCTGGCGTCTCCCACTTCTGTATTGTATACTCTGGGAAATGGCATTTGATAAGTGTGTTTTTGATCCGTCAGAACAGGGATTTCCTGGATTTTTTTCCCTCTGGGAGTTTTTTATTTCCCCCCAACTGGGCTTGCAGTTCCTAATCTCATTACTTTAATAATTTCATTACTTTAATAATCTGAGGAAAACTGTGGAGACTCTCAGGAGCTAAATAAAAATAGGCATTTAAATTTAAAATATTGAATGTAATTTTACAGATTTCTAAAGTGTATCCTCACCCCAAATACTCTGCCTAGATTTATGCTGCAGACCATTAATTTATTTCAGCCTGTATCATTCATTTATGGTTCCCAAGTGTGCACCTTAGTGTCTACATATTATATGTGGTTTTATTAAGGTTTCATTCAAGAACAAAGCCACAAATCAGTATGTCCAGCCAGGCCCTGTGCTAGTAGCAGATTACTCATTTTCATAAATATGTGAGAATACATTTGTATTATAAGGTAATTTCTTTTGCAGTTGTATTTTTATATGAGATATGTATATGTATTTTTATTTATGATAAATACATTTGAAAGTTCATCTCAGGAAGTGGTTACCTTATAATCCTAAAACTCAGTGATTTTGATGCCTTTGCCCTAGTACAACAACACTACCTTCACCAAAGGCTTCCTATCTCATTTTGGAGTTTATTGATTTCATTTTGAAAACATTTCGTTTTGCGTTTGGTATTCTCCCATCTCCAACTATTATTTTCCCAGCTTGGTTGATTTTTCTTTCCATTTTATATGTCTAGAGACTTCAAAAAATGTTATCTTTCTTAAGAGTAGAATCAAATATGAACACCTTGGGGTAACATCTATCTATCCACCCCAGGTACTCCTCCCTCCAATTCCACTATTTTTTACTGTTTTTGTAGACAAAAATATCCACTACAGTGGGTCCTACTATTTTTGAAGGACAATTGATGCTTAGGCACTTTGCAGTTTTACAAGATGAGATGAAGATAAGATGGGTAATGATTTGTTGCATGAAATTATACTTAAGAACCCTGATAAAAATATGTATTTCTTGTATATCTCTCCTGTGTAATGTGACTAAATAATTTATCATTTGAAATTAAAAAAAGAGTTATTAATAATTATTCCAGACCAATATGTATAAATCAAGATTTCCTCACCAAAACAAGATATATGTTCACCTTTCCATTATGACCCTTTGTAATTTTCACACATGCGTATATGTGTCCTTCATCTAGGTTTAGTAATTATTAGTCTGCAGCCAACTGTCATTCTTTGTACACCCAGTCTGACTCTGCCTCACCAGCATTTAGGAGCAAATCCAGTATGGTATATTGAGTCATGTCTTGAGCCAAACAGTAACCCATTTTAACACATATCCTGTGTTAGGTGCTCTTCTTCTCCACTCTGGACTGCTCGTAACGCCATCACTCTGTCTGCCTTTGTTTTAGTTCTGCTGCTCTGATGGATTGACTCTGCCAGAAGACAGACTGATAAGGTCAGCACCACACACAACCAATTCTACAGGGGGAGACAGACCAGCAGTGCTTCCTGCCCTCCCCTCCTTTGCCCTCACCCATAGCTCCATAATGCTATGGGTATGGCCCTGGTGCATGTGAGGATCACTCTTCTGTTTCTCTGGCTAGGGCTGTTTCTGTTCCTTTCCGGATAGCCCCAGATTGGGCATGCTCAATTCCACAACCCCCCAGAAGTGGTGATACCCTTGAGGGTAACTGGCACTAGTGGAAGCATGAAGGCTTCAGGCTGGGTTTCCTATATCCTGAACTTTGGGGGGAAGAGACACATTGTCCATCTAAAGCTCAAGAAGCTTTTACTTATCAAACACTTTCCAGTGTTCACTTACACAAGCCAGGGTGCTGTCCTTGAGGACCAGCCTTTTGTCCCAAATGACTGCTACTATCGTGGTTATATGGATGGAAACCCACAATCTCTGGTTTCTCTTAGCACCTGTTTTGGGGGCTTGCAAGGAATGTTACTGATAAATGACGCTGCTTATGAAATCAGGCCTAAAAGGTCTTCTGCCACATTTGAACATCTGATATATAAGATAGACAACAACAAGACACAATTCCAATCCAAGAGGGATGGATTAACAGAAGATGGAATAGTAAGACAATTAAAGTTTCAAAAGAGTATTAATTCCACTCTGAAGCAATCTGGAGTTCACTATGGGGGCCGGTGGCTGCACGTGTTTTTTCTGGAAGTGGCATTCGTGGTAGATAATGGTCGATATGTTTTTCGGAGTAGTAATATGTCATTTGTGCAGGAGGATGTGCTCCTTCTTGCCAATGATATAAATTCCCTCTATCTCCAACTGGGCCTCCATCTATGTTTAACTGGACTTGAGGTCTGGACTGTGGAAAATCCAATTTCAGGAACTGAGCTACGGGATATGTTAAACGAATTTTGTACCTGGAAGGGAACCAGCTTCAATCAACGCGTACCTCATGATGTTGTAGAAGTGGTGATAAGGAAAGAGGAATTTCCTGATTTTGCATCCCGTGCCAATTTTGGCTCAGTATGTAATATGAATACAAATGCTGGAATCATAAATCTTTTGCAATTCAATTACACATACTATGTGATGAAGCTGACTCATGACATAGGCCTTCTGTTGCATATTAATAACGATAATCGCATAGAATATTGTGTTTGTCCGCAGTCTAACAGATGCTTAATGAATGTGACAATAATACCTTCACGCGAATTCAGCAACTGCTCTTATCTTTACTATTATTCGTTCAGTATTAGAAAGTCCTGTTTGTATAATCGGCCAAATATAGAGAGCAATATCTCCCCAGTGGAGCGCTGTGGAAATAGTCGGGTTGAAGGAGAAGAGCAGTGTGACTGTGGATCCTGGAAATTGTGTGCAAATGATCCATGTTGTTCTGCAAACTGCACTCTGACACCTGGGTCTATTTGTAGTTTTGGGCTTTGTTGCAAAAAGTGCCAGCTTGTTCCATCAGGCAAAGTGTGTAGAGAAGGGAATGATGAATGTGACCTTCCAGAATGGTGCAATGGAACTTCGCATATGTGTCCAGAAGACGTGTATGTGCAGAACGGGTCCCCTTGCAGGGGCAGTGGCTACTGCTATGAAAACATGTGTCATATGCGTGATGAACAGTGTGTGCAAATTTTTGGCAAAGGAACAAAGAATGCAGATAAAATTTGCTACCTGCTAATAAACACCCGAGGTGACCGTTACGGTCACTGTACTAGGAGGGGTGCTTCATATGTAAGCTGTAGTAGATCAGATAGCCTCTGTGGAAGAATTCAGTGCCAGAATGTGCGAGAAGTTCCCCTCATGGCTGACCATTCTACTATACATTGGTCTCACATCAATGGTGTCACCTGCTGGGGTACTGAATATCATTTGGGGATGTCCATACCTGATATTGGTAAAGTAAGAGAGGGCACAGAGTGTGGTCCACAACATATGTGCGTCGACGATCACTGTGTCCCTGTATCACATTGGGAATATACTTGTTCACCTATGAAATGCAATAAGAGAGGGGTCTGCAACAACAGACAAAATTGCCATTGCAAGGAGCAATGGAGTCCACCCCTCTGCCTGAAAGAAGGCTACGGGGGTAGGTATAGTGGCCCAGCCCCTACAATAGTAAGAGTGAAAAAAGTGAAAAAAACTGTTGAAAAATCTAACCTGACATTATTTTTGCTCATTCCTGTATTGGTTTTGTCATGCTGTTTCTTAATTTTGCTTTGGGTGGTATGTATAGGAATAAAAAAAGAGGAAAAGGCTCAAACTTCCCCTGAGACAGCCCAGAAACCTGCTGAAACTGCACCTGCGCCTGCACCTGCGCCTGCACCTGCGCCTGCACCTGCACCTGTACCTGGGGCAGCCCATAAACCTGCTGAAACTGCACCTGGGAAACCAGGGCCAGCTCTTCCTCCAAAAGGAGCCAAACCTCCAGCACCTGCAGATGCAGCCAAAAAGTAAAAAGTTCAACTGCCATCTAAGACAAATGAGCAAAATGTTCAATCTTTACCTGAGAAAAAATAGAAAAAATAAACCACTTCAGAAAACAAAGTCAATCCTTAATGCAATTTCCTATGTGTTAAATTTTAATGTCCTGGAAGTAAAAATGATATTGCTTCTGTCAGGGACCTTTGAAAGAAAATCTGAGATCTATCATATTTCAAGATCATGAACATTAGTCAATAAATAAAGGCAATTCTTAGCCTATTCCTACTTTTGATTATTTTACGCAATTTTAGCATTTTATTTTTCAAGGAATTATCTCTTTGTGTTTCCTGAGCAAAGACAGATCAAGGACGGTGAATGTGTGAGGTAATTAGCTGGATCACATTTCCAACCCCCCTTCCCTTTTCACTCTGCTTTGTCACAAGGGGAATGGGAACCTACAAACAGCATTTCTTCTTTGCCAATCTTTTCCCTACCAGTATGACAAAATGGGGGGAGCTAGAGGGAGAGCAGAAACTTGAGAGAACTGTTTGATAGCTGTTTATGTCAGTGTTGCCTCACTAAGAGCTTTCACCTTGGAAGCAGCAGTAGCTTTCAGTCTTCACAGTATTACTATTGTTAAAAACTTCAGTCAAATTGAATTTAGCAGAATTTGAGGAAAAAACCATTCATGAGTCACCAGCACTCGGAATCATGAGAAGTTCACAGACCTCCACCCATTAAAGTGGGCAGTCAGTAATTATAAACAGAAAAAGGAAATGAAGTACCAAAACAACTTGATTGGTTACAGATGGGCATGTGCCTTATTTGGGTACAATGTGATGGGCCATTTGCCTTATATGGAGATGGTTTGATCAGTTGACACCTGTGATTAACTAAAGCTCAGCTGCTAGGATTGGCTGGGACTCAGTTTGTTACAAGAACATACTCTTAAATTAGTTTGTAGTTTGTTTACATACTAAGGTAGGTTGCAGTTTGCTACGTAGGTTTTCAAAGTATGGAGGGAGATTTAGGCTAAATTTAATTCAACGATTTCCCCCTTTTGGTCATCTTGTCAATTTTGAGAGACTGACCAAAACCTTGGATACTGATGCCATTCTCTGTCGCCATCATAGTCTTGCTTGGTCTTAGTATGGAATTCATAATTCCTTACGTCAGGTCAGTTGAATGTTTCTTTATATTCTCTTTGTGTTTTCTTTATTCTAACTGTAGTGAGACCACTTGACATATAATGAGTGGCTGCTTCTGTGCATTTAAATCTTGAAAGATGGTGCACCAGGGAAACCACTCTGATGGCTAACAGGAGGATAATACTAAGAGATGGAAGTATACTCCTTATCAGGAGCCCCAAATAATCAAACTGATGAAAATCAAATAAATCAAAAATAAGCCAGAAGAGGAATCTACTTGTTTAAACCAATAGCTTGTTTGTTGATTTCTTCCAAGAGAATTGCAGATGTATTAATCCAAGTGTTGCAGGAGGGTTTTAGCCATGACACCCACTCCCCCTGTTCAGCCAACGATAGTTCAAAGCAATCATGTTATCTAAAACAACTTTAGCAAGATAATCTAAAGAAGTTTTCTGGCCAACTACACTTTTTGCGGTAGAGTCAGGTATAGTAACTAATGTTTGAGGCAGATTTCTAATCAGAACTTTATTTACATTTATGCCAAGCCTGGGAAGAAGCATTCTATCAAAAGATGCCCATGTAGAGGGGTTTAGGTCTGCTAGCATATTCTTTATTGTAGGGTGCAAATCAAGAGTTATAAACTAATGTTCAATTTCCAATTGGTTATGTAGTGGCAGTGGTACCATCAGAATTTCTAATCTATATTGGACCCTTAATATCCACTTTTTGAGACATGGAGCTGACAATGTATATGGTTAAAGAATCATTATATTATTCAATCCTCCACAGATTAGAATATATCCTGGAAGGGCACAACAGATGTAATTCCCCGTGGAATGCCAAGTGTTTTAGGAATCACCAATAGGGAAGCACTAGTAATATTTACCCAAATCTTCAATATCGAATTGTTGCATGTTTGAAGGCTTCCTACAATTAAGGGATTAGGTTACAAATTTGTCGACAAATTGTCAAATTATCTTTCTTTTGGATTTCTTGTTCAATTTCTGACATAAATGAACTGCAAAACCATCACTATAGGCTTTGCCTACTGTTGCATCTAAACAAGGAAACTGAATACACCAGTCTACTAGCCTAACCTTGTAGAAAGTATTAGATACCACACAAGAAATATCAGTAAAATTTGCTACAGGGTGAACCAGAAGATCTCTAAGATCATGTAAGATATATCAAGTAGGTTTAACATGATATATCCAACATTAAGTTCCTTGTGGGCACCATCAATTATGAAATCTTAATTATTGTATTATCTTGCCATGTATAAACAGAAAAGGAACACAGGGGCAAGAGGAAGGCAGACAAAGTTTTCATAAAGATAGAGACAAGAAGTCTTGATCTGTGTGCTTGGGAAAGCTGTACATATCTTGGATGCCGTCTGTTTCTGAGGAGAAACCTTCCTGGTCAGATTTACCTTGAGGTCTGTAAAGATTGTACATCCCAAAGAATCTGGAGGTGCTCTCTTGAGTTGAGAGTTGTGGATCCAAGACTTAAGGCCCTGAAGTTTTGCTGCAGAGAAAAACTTGGTATAGTCCCTTCCAATAGGTTTCAAGGGCCCTCTTTCTTTGGTGTTGTTTCCAAAAGATGCAATCTCTGGGTTCTAGATCATAAAAGGTCTAGTTGTTGTCAGTTGATGGGTCACAAAAGGCTTCTTTTACCTGGTGAAAATATACTTTGGCATAATGCATTAAAGCCTGGCAATTCCGAGTCGTTTCAGAGTTCCTAAGAGTGGTAGATACATAAGGTTCAATTATTAGGGACATAGGTCTTCTAATAACTGTTTCCTAAAGGGTCAGTGTGTGTTTTCTAGTGGACTATTAATTGGTAATACCTTTGATCAAGGCATTCTATTCAATAGAATCAGCTTTGCCTAATGTCATTTTGTGTATAGTACCTTATTTACCTGTTTTGAAACTTATCCAGTGAAAGGACAGTTCCTCCATTGCTGGAGATTTCTCCAGGAATACCCCATAAGGGAAACCCACTTTCTAATAACCTTTCAGCTACTGTTATAACATTAGATTTCTTGCATGGGAAAGCTTCTGTATAAGCAGGAAACCTGCATCCAAGGTGGCAATTCAGTGAAATCCTTCTCTAAGGGTTCAAGTGATCCAGAAGGTGCCAGAAATCTATGACCAGAGGTTTTTATTTTCTTACCAGAATTATGAGTTTTACAACACCAAAACTGGTTATAAATCACTTTAGAAATTTTAGAACAATCACCCTACCATTTTTTCATAATTTGTATCATTTTATCTATGCCACTGGGAGTCATAGAGTACAGAGGTTTGAATAATGAAATCTTTAAGGACTCAGGAAGAACCAGGGAGCCATCAATGCTCTCCATGGTCCCCACTTAACACTGAATTTACATTCTTTTAAATACCAGTTTTGTTTCTTCAAATCACACATGTAGCACTATTTATTAAAGAGGTCATCACAGGTAATTTGACTTGGAACAGCCTTATAAAGTTCACTGAAATTTCATATTTTAACACTTTCTGTATTGGCTGACTTAGCAGGAAAATGTGCCAAAGCACTTCCTTCATATTTAATTAATTCTTGTTCTGCTTGATTTGGGCTTAGCAGTTTTATGATCTAATCATAAACTCATTAGAGTTCTGGAAATTCTCACCCAGTACAATGATATGATCAGATTTCAAGGAAATTCATATAATTTCTTGAACACATAACATATCTATACATATGTAACTCAGAAAAAGTTTAGCATAACTTTTAATTTCTCAATGCTTCTCATATAATTTAATATATCAAATAAGCCCACTTAGTTTAATATCTCTGTTTTCATAAAGAGAGGTATCCTTTTGAGATGTTCCAAAGTCTCATGTAGAAAACTCCATAGTTATTTTGAGGTCAAGAAAAAGACTTAATTTAAAATTTGATTTTGGGAAGTATGCCAAAAATATCAAGGGTTTAAAACACTTGATCAAAATACGATCATAGGCTACTCTGAACAATAGTTATTCATTTAACCAGAGTGATCATTTAAAGACTTCAAGGTTGAGACATGGAGTTGTGTGTGGTGGCTCAGGCCTGTAATCCTAGCAGTTTTGGAGGCTGAGGTGGGAGGATTACTTGTGGGCAGGAGTTTGAGACCAGCCTGAGCAACATAGCAAAAACCCATCTCTCCAAAAAATAGAAAAATTAGCTGTTCATCGTGGTGCATGCCTGTACTCCCAGCTAATCAGGAGGCTGGGGCAGGAGGATCACTTGAGCCCAGGAGTTTGAGGTTGCAGTGAGCTGTGATGACAATACTGCACTCTATCCTGGGCAATACAGCAAGACCCTATCTCAATAAAAAAAGAAAAAAAAAAGACTTCAAGACTTCAAGGGCAAATACAGAAAGTTACATAGTTGTAAAACACCTTAGTCTTTTCAACAGAGAAGACTCAGTTTTCTTAAGTGAACAAAAAGCAAATAAAGACAAGATGAAGCACAGGAAATTATCTTGCTAAAACACAGTATCTTTGATTCCTAAGCCACTCACCTAAAAGGTAAAGAAGCTTCACAATTTCCTATTAAGAACAGACCAATACTCTAAGAAAACCTTGTTGTTTAAAACAGATGACCAATTTCTATAATAGTTTTACATCAGTGTGCTTTTGATATTAGGGCTCTATCTTTAGAAAATCCTATGAATACCTCCCATCTAATGTTAACAAGATTAATCACACATAAAATTCTTTTCATAAGATTCATGTTCCACCAACCACCTACAATCTTTTTGTTTATTCAGCTTTATCTTATGCATTTCCTGTTTTCATTTCAGAACAGTCATTCTTCTTTAGAACAAAATTTACTTTCTTTTTCCCTTAACAAAACTAAACATCCTCATACTTTATAGCTTTTCCTTATCAAAAACACATCTTACATTCATTGTATAGTTGCATGTAGAGTTGTTTCCCTCATTATTTCTAGTATTTTAGTTAGTGATATTATTATTCTTAATCCATAGAGACCTTGAGTCCCAGTGAACACTAGGAAGCAAGCAATTGTGAACTGTCTCTCAAACCAGCAATCTGTATATCTGCAAATCTATGAATCATAATTTCTAGAAGCATGTACTTTCTTATATACGTATATATATATACTTATATACTTTCTGTTGGGTCAGCAGTCTGAAATGTTGGTTCTTGGTGTGCTCTTGGCCAGAGAATGACCAGAGACACTGAAAGCAAGGTAAGCCTCAAATGAGGTTTACTGAGGAGAGAAAGACAGGATTATAGAGCAAGAGCAAGATACATTCCCCACAGATGACGAACAGACCCCTTGTTGTAACAAAAAAGGCCCTGGTTATGGTCTGGGGTCTTGTTTCATAGTGTCTGGATTGGGCACTCCACATGGTTCAGATGTCACCATGAACCACTGTGATGGACAGTTGGGAGTTATATGACCTGAATCTTACTGTGCATGCAGATCTCCCATGAGCCTCTCTGAAAGACCATTTCGGGGTGGGGGGTGAACCACAATGTAGGTTTAAGGTAATGACATGATAATTAGCCTTAGGTTGTTCTAGGTTACTTTCCAGACCCCATTGTGCCTGTGCTGTTTGCCCCTCTGGCTAGAGAATCCTCTGCATTCTTTTGCAGTTAGCATGTTAAGTTCTGATTGACAGATTCATAGGGTGTTCTCTACTCTGCCAGATGTAGCAATTACTCAGGGCTCCTGCTTTGTTCCCAGGAGGGGCTGGAGGTTTCTGGCTGTCTCAAACAGTATAATTTGTGAAAATGACATAAAATTTATTTATTAACAACCCCAAATATCTTTAGTTTCTCTGGAATAAAGAACTGTAAGAGACAAAACTTTATCTATCCTCTTAGGTTATTTTGCCTAGGCATTATAATGAAATTATTTGCATAGATATCCCTTAGCCTCAACTTTCTAATCTTGATGATAACCCTGTTAAAACCTTCAGGTATAGGAAGTACATCTTTCACATGGGAAGTTTATTTTAATATTTAATGCACTTTTTTTCAATAATGATCCTTAGATTACTGATGAAGATGAGGCATTAAACAGCTAGCCATCATCTTAAACTATTTTTCTTGCACAAAAATTTTGTAATATAGATACCAAAATTATTTACTAGTAAACCTAGGTAGAAAATTATGTATGTCTGTATTATATATAATGCTGACAACTCTGAAGGTACACCTGTTTTAATCAAAGCAACGATATTCTTATTGACCAAAAATTACCCAAGACACATGAACTTGAAAAGTTTTGGGTTGGCTCTCATTCTTCTGAGAGAATATTTAATTTATATGAGCATTTATTTTTCTTAAAGGCAATTAAATAGAGCTCTTATACAATTTAAATTTGGCAATATCATAAGAAAAAAATATAACACATATATATCATATACAAACATATGAAAAGAAACCTTACAGCTTCCATTCTAAAATTTTAGACATGTGCCAGGTACAAAAATACAGGCTCACTAATTTATTAAAGAATATTTGTATCCAAATTGTATTTCTTTCTGGCCAATTAAACAAGACTATCCACCAAGATGGTCAAAAGCCTTTACTAATATTTGTGAGAAGGGGAAAAAGAAAGAAAAAGAAAAATCTTTTTAGAATTTTTCATTTGCCAGATTCCAAATAGTTATTTTTTTTCTTTTCCTCTCTCTTCTCCAATACGTCATCTTCCACACACTTGCATTTCCAAAGGGATGGCTCTTAGGTAAGACCAAGTAGAAAACTTAACATCTCAAAGGCACAGAGCTGAGACTTCAGGCCTAAACACCATTATTTGCCTATTCCAGGAAAGAAGAGTAAGCCCAGTTCAGACAAGATGGCCCAGAAAGGGCCTTGAACAGAGGTAAAGCTTGTTACATAGATCTAAGCCATGTGTTCTCCATTGTAAAAGTTTCTAATGACTTAGTACTCATCATATTCCACTGCAGAGAGAGAGAGAGAGAGGGAGAGAGAGACACCCCCTCACAAATGAAGATTTCATTTATAGATGTAAATTTGTTTTGCAGAAGGGTCTCAAAGTAACTGGTTGAAAATAGTGCTCATGCCAGAAAGGCTTATTTTGGAGATTGATTTGGCTAGGGGGGCAGTTTTCTAATCCAACTTGTGTCATTTAATGAAAATACTGACAGGGTGGTGTGCACTGAAGAATAGGACAGATATTTTTATGCTGGACTCGGCATAAATACTTCTAATCTTAACCTATAATCACAGACTGGTTCATCCTTCTTTTTCCAAGATTGAGACCAATCCGGGCCCCCCACCGCCCCAGGCTGAACTAGATGAACTAAAATGACAGGCATGGAAAACAATATGAAAGAAGCTAAATATTGCCGTTAATTTTTTCTCTGGAGTACTTGCTGATGCTGGATGGGAATTGAGGATTAGGCTTGATCCGGTTAGCGGACCTCTCCTAAGAGAAGAGACGCTATCAATCCTTTTAGTTACTACACAGGACTAGATTAAATCATAACATAAATTAAACATTTTGAACACTTTAGTTCATAATCTTTTTTCCCCAACTCACCTGTGCTAATTTTGAGGGCTATGTGGGATGCTGATGAACTCATCTGAAATTTCTAAAAGGCATAGTTTTCCAAAATTATGTTATATTTTGGGCACAAGACGTCATAAAACAGGGATGTCTCAAGCACATGAACAGTCTCTTATCTCTTAAGATGCTTGTCTGATTTTGGACTTGCATGTGGCGAGAGGCTGGAGAGCTTAGGTTGTGAACCTTTGGGTGACAGAGATTAATCCTCACAGTCTTTTAGAGCTGAGGAAATGGAGTCACATAGACTCCCAGTTGAAAGTCTAGCAAGTCCAGACATGACCAATGTTAGCAAAGGAGAATTAGTCCAAGATTTACCACAAATGCACTCACCTCTGACCTAGCTCAATCCATAATTGATTTAGGTAATCAGTTCCTCAACTTATCTTTCTAACAGAGGAAAGAAGGAGAAATCTGTAGAGCTTTTATAATTGTTTTAAACACAATTACCTGCATACAATAAAATGTTTACATGCATGCTAAAAGCAAAAAATATATATAACTTATTATTAGAGAATAAAATAAATGAAGAAGGAAAGAAATAGGAGAAACTGTAAGTAGTTTCAAAATGATCCAGACAGTGGAACAAAGGTACATGAAAAAAATAACTGATTAATAAATTTTAAAATGGATGAAAAATATACAAAATATAAGAAAGAATGTAGAGCATCCTCATTATACATTATAAAATGGATATTTTATAACTAAAAATCACAGTAGATTGTAAGAACTCAGTAGATGGATTGAACAGTACATTGGACAGATCAGATGACAGAATTTCTTAGCTGGAAGACAGGTCAATGGAAAAGTACCCACCCTGAAGCACGCAGGAAAAAAAAAGTAAGAAGGTGAGGGGCATGTGGTATATGTGAAAATTCTAGTGTTCCTACTGTTGGAGTCCCAGAGGACACAGAAAGAGAGAACTGAATAGAGGTAATATCCAAAACCCTGTTTTCTGGTAAGGATTTTAAAGGGAAGGGAAGATTTCAAACTACTGCTTCACTGTGGGTCACATATTCCCCAGAGGCACTTTGGATTTTTCTTTTCCTTGTTTCTCTCTTTTCTTCATATTGTGCCCTATCTAATAATATATCTTCAAGTTTGCTTATTATTTCTTCTGCTTGGTCAAATTGTGTACTGATTGCCTCTGTGAAATTTTTCATTTGGGTTATTCATTCAGTTCAGGAATTTCCATTTCATTCTTTGATACAATTGCTATATGTTTACTGATAATCAGATTGGCTTTTTTTTCCTTTTCTTTTCTTTTTTCTTTTTTTTAATTTCTGTTTTTTTAAATTTCAGAATATTACGGGCATACAAATGCCTTTGTCACATAAATTGCCTTTGCACTGCCCGAGTCAAAGCTACAAGCGTGTCTGTCCAGCAGACAGTGTGCACCGCACCCATTAGGTGTGAATTTACCCATCCCCACCTCCCCCTTCCACCTGCCCGATCCCCGATGAATGTTAATTCCACATGTGCACATAAATGTTGATCGATCAGTACCAATTTAACGGTGAGTACATGTGGTGTTTGTTTTTCCATTCTTGCGATACTTCACTTAAAAGAATGGGCTCCAGTTCCGTTCAGGTTAACACGAGAGGTGTTAGTTCACCATTTTTTTATGGCTGACTATATTCCATGGCATATATATACCACATTTTATTAATCCACTCATGTATTGATGGGCACCTGGGTTGTTTCCACATCTTTGCAATTGTGAATTGGGCTGCTATAAACATTCAAGTGCAGATGTCTTTATTATAGAATGTCTTTTTTTCCTTAGGGTAAATACTCAGTAGTGTGATTACTGGATCAAATGGTAGTTCTACTTTTAGTTCTTTGAGTTATCTCCATATTACTTTCCATATAGGTTGTACTAGTCTGCAGTCCCACCAGCAGTGTATGAGTGTTCCTACCTGTCTGCGTCCACACCAGCATCTGTTGTTTTGGGATTTTTTGATAAAAGCCGTTCTCACTGGAGTTAAGTGATATCTCACTGTGGTTTTGATTTGCATTTCCCTGATGATTAGAGAGGTTACACATTTTTTTATATGTTTATTAGCCACTAGTCTATCTTATTTTGAAAAGTTTCTGTTCATGTCCTTTCCCAACTTTTTAATGGGGTTGTTTGATTATTTTCTTGCTGATTTGCCTGAGTTCTTTATAGATTCTAGTTGTCAGCCCTTTATCAGATGTATAGCTTGCAAATATTTTCTCCCATTCTGTTTGGCTTTTTGCATGGCCTATATTAGGTTAGAAGGTATGCTTAATTTCCTTGAGCCAGTGAGGAATCACATATTAGTTCTATTTGTTTTTGGTGGACTTTTTAGGGTTTTCTTCTATGTGACCATGTCATCTGCAAAGAGAAATTATTTTAATTCTCCTTTCCAATTTGAATAGCTTTCATTTCTTTTTCTTAGTTAACTGCACTAGCTAGCACTTAAAGTATTATCTTGAATAGAAGTGAGGAGACTGGACATTCTCGCCTTCTTTCTGATCTTAGAGGGAAAACTTCAGTTTTTCATCATTGACTATAATATTAGCTGCAGGCTTTTCATACATGGCTCTTATTATACAGAGGTAAATTATGTCTACATTTAGTGTGTTCATAATTTTTATCATGCAAGGGTGTTTAATTTTGTCAACTTTTTTTTCTGTATCTATTGAGATTATCATATGATTTTTACCCTTCATTCTGTAAATGTGGTGTAGAGCACTGATTGATTTGCATATTCAAACCATCCTTGTATCTCAGGGATAATTCCCAAAGGTGATGGTGTCTGATCCCTTTAATATGCTGTTGAATTTAGATTGTTGGTATTTTATTTAGCACTTTTAACTCTAGGTTCATCAGGGATATTTGTCTGTATTTTTCTTATGGTAGCTTTGTGTGGCTTCGATATCAGGGTGATTTTTATTTTATACAGTGGGTTTGGAAGTGTTACCTCTTCTTCAAGGTAGCGATCGCCAGTGATGCCATATGGTCCTGAGCTTTTCTTTGTTGTGAGATTTTTGATTACTCATTCAATTTCCTTATTTGTTATTGGTATATTCAGACTTTCCATTTCTTCTTTATTAAGTCTTGGTAGATTGTATGTCCCTTGACATTTATCCATTTATTCTAGGTTATCTTCTTTTTGGTGTACAATTGTTCATAATAGTCTCTTATGATATCTTTTATTTCTTAGTGCATCCATTGTAATGTCTTCTTTCATTTCTGATTTTATTTAAGTCTTCTATCTTTTTTGTCAGTTAATTTAGTTAAGGGCTTGTCAATTTTATCTTTTCAACTAACCAACTCTTAAGTTTCATTGATTGCTTCTATTTTTTAATGCTTTATTTTTGTGCTCTAATTTTTGTTGTTTCCATTTGATAGCTAACTTTTAGCTTATATTACATCCCTATTAGTCTGGCTTTTTCTGCATCCCATGAGTTTTAGAATTTTTGTATTTATTTCTCTTTGCTTCATGATATTTTCTAACTTCTTTTTATTTCATTTTATTTCAAAATATTAAGGGGATACAAATATTTTAGGTTACATGGATTGCTTTTGCAATGCTTGAGTTCCAGCTATAAGTGTGCCCATCACCCAAATAGTGTGAACAGTAACCATTAAGTAGGTTTTTGCCCCTCCCCTACTTCCCATCCCCCCAGTTAGTTTCGACCAAGTTTTATTTCCCTCTGTGCACATGTGTGCTTATCGTTTAGTTCCAATTTAATAGCAAGTACATGTGGTGTTTGTTTTTCTATTCCTAAGATACTTAACTTAGGAGAATGGTCTCCGGTTCCATCCAGATTGTTGCAAAAGGTATTAATTTTTCTTCCTTTATGGGTGAGTAGTACTACATCGTATACTTATACCATATTTTGTTAATCCACTCATGAATTGATGGACACTTGGATTGATTCCACATCTTTGCAATTGTGAATTGTGCTGCAATAAACATGTGACTGCAAGTGTCTTTTTGATGAAAAGTCTTCTTTTCCTTTGGGTAAATACTCAAAAGTGGGATTGCTGGATCGAATGGTAGGTCTACTTTTAGTAGACATCATACTGAATGGGGAGAAGTTTTAGGCATTCCCCCTAAGAACTGGAACAGGACAAGTGTGCATACAGTTACCATGTCTATTCAACATAGTATGGGAAGTTCTAGCCAGAGCAACCAGGCAAGAGAAAGAAATAAAGAGAATCCAAATCGGGAAAGAGGAGGTCAAATTATCACTTTTCACTGATGATATGATCCTGTATCTAGAAAATCCCAAATACTCCACCAAAGATTCCTGGAATCGATAAATAAGTTCAGCAAAGTCTCAGGTTACAAAATCAATGTACGAAAATCAGTTGCATTTCTATATACCAATAACAGTCAAGCTGAGAGTCAAATCAAAAATTCAATACCATTCACAATAGCTACAAAGAAAATAAAATACCTAGAAATATGCTTAATCAAGGAGATGAAAGATCTATACAAGAAGAACTGTGAAACACTGAGAAAAGAAATCACAGATGACACTAACAAACGGAAAAACATCTCATGTTCAGGAACTGGCAGAATCAACATTGTTAAAATGTCCATACTGCCCAAAATAATTTACAGATTCAATGCAACCCCTATCAAAATACCAATGTCATATTTCACAGATCTAGAAAAAATAATTCTATGCTTTGTCTGGATGCAAAAAAAGAGCCCTAGTAGACAAAGCAATGTTAAGCAAAGGAACAAGTCTGGAGGCATCACATTACCAGACTTCAAACTATAGTACAAGGCTATAGTAACCAAAACGTCATGGTATTGTTATGAAAATAGAGACATAGACCAATGGAACAGAACATAGAACCCAGATATAAAACCAGCTACCTATAATCAACTGATCATTGACAAAGGAGACAACACCTTACACTGGGGAAAAGAAGCCATATTCAATAAATGGTGCTGGGAGAATTGGATAGCCACATGCAGAATGAATCAGGTGTCCAATCTCTCACCATTTATGAAACTTAATTCAAGATGGACAAAAGATTTAAATGTAAGGCATGAAAACCATAAAAATTGCAGATGAAGGTGTAGGAAAAACACTTCTAGACATCAGCCTAGGCAAAGAATTTATGAATACGAACAAAAAAACAATTACAGCAACAACAAAAATAAATAAATGGGACTTACTTAAGTTAATAAGCTGCTACACAGCCAAGGAAATCATCAACAGATCAAAAAGATAACATACAGAATGGGAGAAAATATTCACAAAGTATACATCCAGTAAAGGGCTAATATCCAGAGTCTACAAAAAACTGAAACAAATCAGCAAGAAAAGAATAAACAATCCCATTAAAAAGTGGGCAATGAAGTAAATGTAGACCTGTCGTCAATCCAGCAATCATACTACTGCATATCTACCCAAAGGAAAAGAAGTCATTTTATCAAAAAGACACCTGCATTTGAATGTTTGTTGCAGCACAATTCAC